>JABSTQ010011253.1:0-1221250 GCA_013358835.2 Ixodes persulcatus
CCACAAGAATGCACGCTCTAGCGAGAACGAGCTCCTAATTTCACTCGTCCGAGCTGAACCGTCAATCTGGGACCAGAGATCTACCCCGCTGGGCCGCTTGCCTGGGCGGAGCCGAACGGATCGTCGTGTCGCATGCAAGGTCGGAAGCGTGTGTTTCAAACTGTCGCGTGCGGCGATTCGGAGTGGCGTTCGGACTGTCCGATCGGACGTCGGATCGGACGATTCTGCAGTCCATGTGTCTCGCGCTTTACACAGGTTATTCACAAATTCCTATCGAAACGCTCAACGAAGCTCAAAAGTGTAGTCCTCACCATCTCAAATTTTTCACTTTCGCGCACTACAGCATGAACGGCGCATATCCTTCATCATGATGGGTGCATGTTGCAGTGGCGTAGTCAGGATTTTTTTTTTTAGAAATAGAGGGGGGGGGGGGGGGGGGGGGGGGGGGCTTGGATATCTATGTCAGTTCACCCCTAATCTGACAATGCGGTGGAAGCTGCGGGCTCGATGGACCAGTCATTCGCCTATCCTTCAACACGTGATTGTTACGTACCAGACTATGTTTATTTAGAGCACTAGAACATAGAATGAGATGCTGCTTCTGGTCAGTCGTCGATGGAATGTTCGAGAGTGCGCGTCACATCCCTTCATCCTCGGCCGGATATACCCACAAGAGCACAGGAGCCAGGGAGCGCTAGCTGTTAGTCAACATACATAACAAACGCCCCCTTTAAAAACAAAATTAACTTAACACACAAAATAAAAATTCCAAAGCACTTGAGATCTTCATTGTATGAATCTCCGCGGTTTTACCACTTTTCTACCTGCTCGGGCGTTCATAAAGTTCGTATTACCGTCACAAAAAATTGAATGAAACGCAACAAAACAGGCATCAACATGAGCGCGCATCCCTCTAGTTTCCGCACAGTATAAACATCGCATGCTATAGTAGCTCGGAACGCCGCTAAGGAGACATAACAAAAATGGCACCACCCGTCGGTGCCGAACACATGCAGTGATCCGGGTTTTTTTTCGTTTTTTTTTTTTTTCATTCGAAGAGAAGCAATGCCAAGGATATTCATTCCAATCTGGGAGCGTTGTTCGGGGACAACACCCCAGTCTATGACACTTTGGTTAAATGGCGCAGACGCTTCCAGTCTGTCCAAATAAGAGGAAAGCATTTCAAGGATGGCGACCAAGTGATTGCTGAAGTGGAGCGATTCATAAACACTCAACACGAGGAGTTCTATAACAATGGCCTCCTGCATGTGGTGCATTGCTGGAAAAAGTGGGTAACTTTTGGTGGCGAACATGTAGACAAAGTCTCAACTCCTACTCGAGTTTGATTGCTGAATCTATATTCCTTCGTGACAATAATACGAGCTTTATGAACGCCCCTCGTAGTGCTGGTACGAGTCTGCTGCCTGTGGAGGGGGTGGCGGTGACTGTGGACTGGCTGCAAGTGGAGAAGGAGCTGCGGCATAGTAATCCTTGACTGTAACAGTCGCTGTTGGCGGCTGACTGTGAGCGAATCGGATGTGATACCTGTTGCGCCTATACATGGTGCCTTCTGGTGTCATCACAACGTATGAGCGGTGCTGGGGTTCCACAGAATTAATGTAGCCTGGTGTCCACTTGCCACAGTGCTGAAACCACACTCTTTGGCCTTTCTGAAGTGCGACCCGGGGCTTGGTTCTCTTATCCCCGTGCCGATGCTGCCGTTCCTTACAAAATTGTGGACGAGATTGGGCCTCGATGCAGTTGTAATGGGGTTGCAGTTGAGTTGGATTCATCGGGACCAGTGTGCGGATTTTTCTGCCCATTATGAGCTCTGCAGGCGACTTCAGCCCATCCATGGGAGTGCTTCTAACATCCATAAGCACAACAAAGAGGTCTTTTCCATCTTCTACAGCTTTCTGAAGTGCGTGCTTAATGGTCTGAATGGATCCTTCAGCAAGTCCATTCGATCTGGCATAGTAGTGTGAGCTCTGATTGTAGGTGATGTCCCAGCTGGTGAGGAACTCTTTCAATTTCGCTGCATTAAATGGCGGTCTATTGTCACAGACCAGTTCATCAGGTACTCCAAATCTGGCGCACACAGCTTTCATAGCGGTGATGACAGCTTCAGTGCAGGCGGACGCCATGGGTTGTAGTTCCACATACTTGCTAAAGTAATCCACGATGAGTAAGTAAGTCGATCTGTTATAGTAAAAAATATCAGCTGCGATCTTCTGCCATGGGCGGTCAGGCAAGTCACGATCAGCAAGTGGTTCATGTTGGTTTTGTCTCTGGTAGCGCTGGGAATGCTCGCACCGCTGGATCATCTGCTCAATGTCTTTGTTCATTGAGGGCCAATAAAGAACCTCTCGTGCCTTGTTCTTACATGACACAATGCCATGGTGTGCTCCATGTAGTTTCTCTAGGGCGTCCTGCCGACATGAGGTAGGTAGAACCAGTCGCTGCCCACGGCATATTAGGCCTTCACATATGTGCAGTTCATCTTTGTAATGCAGAAAGGGTTTTGCCGTCACATGAACTGAGCGCTGTTCCGGCCAACCTTCTCGTATGTACCTGGAGACTTGCTGCAGCATCTGATCTGCAGCTGTTGCCTGACAAATCTGTTCCAGTTTTGTCGTCGATGCGTTGACTAGTGTACAGATCCCCTGACTCTCTCCGGGCTCAGAGTCTCGGCATGAGCTTGTGTTGGCAGGTGCTCGAGAATGCGCGTCAGCGACGGTGAGCTCTTTTCCTGGGACGTATGTCAGACGGACATCGTATCGCTGAAGCCGGAGAAGAAGACGCTGTAGCCGTGGTGTGATCTTCTCGAAGTCTTTTTGTTGTAGACCAATCAAAGTCTTATGGTCAGTGTGAACGGTTACGATTCTACCGTAAGTGTAATAATGGTAATAATGGTAATAATGTAATAAGTGCTCACAGGCAAAAACTATGGCGAGTAGAAAACAATGCCCAGAGATATTTGTTCCTGTACGAATATTTTTAAAGGAAAACTTTAAATAGGCATGCCAAGCTAGTTCAATTTTTTTTGTCCCAGCCACGATGCAAGTAATAAATAAGAAAGTGTATTTAGAAAGAAAAGGTAATATCTACAGAAGGGGCATTTGTGGATGTCAAGGATAAAATAAAAAACAACATTGATATAGGTTACTTTAAGGTTACTCCTAGACTTCAAAAAAGCTTTTTCCAACATGTAAATCATAAAATTTTGGACGGTATAGAGAAATACGTAATGTTCCTGGACTTTAATAAAAAAAACACCTTCAAAATAAATTGCACCACATCAATAATAATATATTTTTAACGCACTATTTTCGATCCTTTTTATGTTAAAAATATAACAAATTTATGTTTCTTAGATCCCTGGAGGTTTCCGTGCATACGAATACGTTTGCTTTTATATGTATATAAAGTCAGAAAACCTTGTGACGAATACATATCTCGATAATCTGACAGTGTGACTTCAAGGTAACGAATTACAACTAAATGTTTAATACAAATAGGTACATATAAGTCCTTCGTGGTCTTGCCAGGTGCCACAAATAATTGCTCAGTTAGACACAAAATCAGACCACCTCCCAAAATACCTACAAATTACGAAAAATGTAGAACCGGAAAAATCCTAAATCGACTGTAACTGCACTTTAATCCTATTTAAAAATTAGTTGACAGCGCCTTTAGTGGACTGTGGTGGGCAATGAGTGGCATTTTATTTTTTATTATTATTTTACTGGGCCCATACTTAGGTTTGATATTTATGTTTCCATGTATTAAACCTCTTTTTTTTTCCTGACTTCGACTATAAAAAATACTGCTGAAATCGTTTTTTTTTCCTCTTTTCTTATTGCGCAGTTTTTGTACACCTTCGTATTTCTTCCTCGTGCGTGGAATTTTCCATTTATGCTAATAATGATGTACGATTCGCGACACTCATAGCGCGAACACGACATCGGTGCTTTTCTCTTTTTTTTTTTTTTGCATCGCACTCAAGCCGGGTAATAACGAGTACCCGTTTTTACTGCTTGGCTCTGCGCTCCGAATGGGACTCTTGCTCTAGAATAGTGGATTTTATTACAATCTATAAATTGTTAGAGAACGACGAGAAAAACCGGCGATCGCGCTTGCACTCTTTTATGTCGCGCTCTGTGCCGCTCTCTCTTTATATACTTCTGTTGCCACTCTCTGCTAGGACTGTATAAAGCCGCAATCACGCTGCTCGTATACATGATACAAAAGGACAGGCTGTTCGCTGCAGACATGATGACAGTGTTATCTGTGGACACACATCTCAAGCATCTTAGAATCATGTTTGCTTCATACATGCTTCCAACATGGCTGCAGACTGTTCTTTTGTATGATGTTTTGAGCAGCGTGACCCCGGCTTAAAGGGGGACGCGCTCTTCGTCAGCCGCCGTGCCTCTGGTCTTTGCTCACCTCCCGCGGTCAATTGAAAACAAAAAGAAAGAAAGAAAGAAAGAATTAGGATTTATTGGTATTGAAGTTTCCAAAAACTAATATACAGCGTGAAAAAAAAAAAGAAATAGTACGCTTCGCCCCGCTGCCGCAAAGTCTCCACCCATATGTATAGCGCTGGCGGTACGGACCAGATGCCTAAGTTTCACGACTAACCGTTTTCTCATTCAAAAGAAGTATATAAGTGATTTTCTGTAAATTTCGATGGAAAGGTGGGGTCCGTCGTCCTCTGTTTAGTTTACGACGTTCAGCCCCGTATATTCCTGGGTTTTGTCGGCCACTATTTTACTATTGAACATTTCGGAAAATCGCATTTAACTTTTGATTGAGAAGACGGTGCGTTCTCAAACTTTGGTATCGTTCCGGCAATGGTCGTTAGCGAGGCCAGTGGCCGTTGCCGGTGGCCTTGCTGCGCAGGGCATTTCTTCTCTGCAGCGTGCACTTCACACCCCCGAATTTGTTTTTAATGCGAAAGCATTAACTGTCTCATGGAGCAAGCCTACGTCATCAGCCGCGCCAAACGGCATATAAATCCGTGAAGCCACGATCTGAGGCATCCCAGCTTTGAAACCGCGCGAAAAGCCACGCAAAACGCAAGTAAATGAAGCCGAAGCAGGCCACCGCGCGTCAGTTTCAATCAGCGCCACCCCATGACGCAGCGTGCCCGCGTCGCCTGCTGCTGGCGCGGTCGGGCGGCGGCACGGCCGCCCGAGCACGCCAGCAGATTCTTGCAGCCGATTCCGTGCCACCGAAAGATTGGCCGCACGGCTAATGGCGCGGCAACTTCACGAGGACGCGCGCAAGAGCGGCATTCATGCTTTCGCATTCACAACTCATAAGAAATGCTTAGGTGTACTTCGAGCCTTTTTCTTCGTAAGAACAAGTAGCAGGTCTGCCTGATATGTTTTCACCTCTTCACTTTTGGTCCCGTCGGGAGAAAGAGTCTCCGGGTGTACTGTCTTCTGACGGCGGGTGTGTTTCAGGCATACTCAAGAGGTGGTGCGTAGAACGTCTGTTACACCGCATTGGGGACAGGTTGAGCTAGATTCTCGTTGAGTGAGGTGCATTCAGGCATGAGTATTGCACAACTCATGTTATACAGACTGTTCCTGTTCCAAGAGTTCGTTTTGTAAAAATGGCATGCGGACGTGATGCACAGGTAATTTCGGGGTGATTGTGATCAGTTTTCATTTTCATTCAATCTGCGATGGTGGGATAAAGGAGCGCAAACATGCCTGATCTGGTTAGCAAGTGGTGAAGAAAACACTGTCGAGGTAGTTCGCAACAGTCGGTTGGAAATCAACACACGAGGTCCGTTTCGACCTCGATCAGGACTCCCTTCACCCCGCTGCCGCAAATTAGAGCTTAGAGAGCAACATTGCTCTCTAAGCTTTAAAGAGAAGCTCCGCATTTCAATGGCAATTGTGCACACGCGGTAGAAAACGATTCAACAAAAAGTCGATCGGAGAATCTTAAGAAAACGTTTACAAAGTAGAATGCACGGACTGACTTACACTAGTTTTTGGCCTCACACTTGAAGAAGAAATCCGAAGATAGTATCGATTGATTGTAAACCCGCGCTACACGAGCACATTTATCACAAGTGTATACGTCTAAATGTTATGATGGTCGCGCTTATTTTAAGTTTTTCAGGAATCCTGCATCATCAACAATCACCAAGGCTCAACATTGAAAAAAAAAAAAAACATGTCTGTCCCTGTTCCTTGTTTGTGTTTTGCTTTCTTTGTATCGAAAACTGTAGGAAGTTTGTATGTTTTCTTTAGAAAAACAAAGCACCTGCAGCTTTCCGTTACACTGAGCAAAGAGTGACAGCGATTACTCAGTGGGCCTAGGCGTTCACAATTTCGCGCTTTGCTTCGACACGGCGATCCTTGCGTTCCCTCTCTTCAAATGTAGAGGCTCCGGAAGTCTTTCTTTGGAAGGGAGGGGTGGGGGAGGGACGGGGGGGGGGGGGGGTTCACATCTCTAAAATCTTTAAGGTTAGGTTGGTTCCAGGTTGACATTAATTGCCATATTTTAATGAAAACATATTAATGCAACGCGTTCACATATTCACGCACATATCCATGGAAAACAAAGTAAAACAATGGTTCAGTAAAAACAGTAAAAAGCTTGACACTGACGACTCATACAATAATTGGATAACCACTGAAATCAGCCGCACCATCTGTTCTTTTTTTTTTTTTCTTTCCTATACCAACTTTTACCTATCGACCGCAGCTGTGCCTATGCCAAACTGGCTTTGTCGAAAAATGAAAACGTCCTTTCATTTAGGGATTCTCGGGGAATCATGATGCATTAACGCAGACGTAGACAAAAAAGTGTCAAAAGTGACTGGAATACAATGTCAAAGGTAGCATTGAACAGTCATATTCTTTCAGATTAACTACGGTTTTGGGGGGAGAACTCAATTGATGCGACTGTAAAGCGTTAACGAAGAACACATAACAGACGGATCAGAACATAACTATCTGCAGTTATGTAAACGTTGTTGAGTCCCGTTTCTGCTCTCCTATTCTAAACTTTAAATAATGACCTATCTTACCAAAACGATCGTACTTAGTTTAGTTAAGGTGTGGTACAGGTAGTTAGAATTAACCTTTCCAAGGAAAAAAAATACGCTGACGCGTTTTGATACATTCTACATACATGTTCCGTTTATTCAACAGAGTGGATACATATATTGTCCAACAAGAAAACTATTTCATTAATACACATGACGATGCCAGATTAAGCCGCGTCAAACAGAAGAAAAGAATCAACGCAAACATGTATACATGAACATTTCACGGTAAGTTACCCCAGGCATCCCGCCACATATAGAGACACTAATAATTCAACATTGTCACAAAAAAAAATGACCAGAAGATTACACAAGAGCTCTATCTGTGCGCGAATTAATTATATACACAAAACACAACACAAATTAAACAAGGCAAAAATCACAAATGGCAAGTTTCAACAGGGTGTGTTGTCTCCTATGAAGTCAATTCCGTAGTACTTGCGTGCATCTCGTACTGAGTACGAATCATAGTGATGCAAAACTATCCGTAGTACTCTCGATACTATCGATAGTGGAAGCCAAATTTAACTATCGATAGTCGACTATCGTAAAACTATCGATACTGCTATCGATAGGATAGTATCGATAGTCGACAATCGTAAAATTATCGATAGTCGACTATCTTGAAACTCGATAGCATAATATCAATAGTCGGCTACCCTGAAATAGTTTATAGTCAAATATCGAGAAAGTATCGATAGACAACTATCGTAACCCTGTCGATGGGGTTTTATTAGGTGACGAAGAACGCCCAGGAAATGTCGTGTAGCTCGAAGAAAAGCGCAACTCTAATTACGGACTTCGCAACTGTAATTACGGAGGAACCATCTAAAACCTATTAGAAAACAATCACAAAACCGTAGAAGTCCTCCTTAGAAACTGTTCACAACAAACTATTAAAATATCTATTCTATACTATTGAAAAACTATGAATAAAAGATATCAACTTCATAAATTGCCGGGTTTTTTTTTTTTTTTTGGTTTTTTTACAGGCGGAGCTGTTAAGGGCTAGTTTCTTCAGGATCGTGTCCCCCGCAAAGAAATGAAGACACCGAACTCTGGACACTTACCGCCATCTATGAGTGAAAGCGGCAAGCCACGTATCTGGTTGCCGCCGTCTCTCATAGATGGCGGCAGCCTTTCCACTCTGGCTTGCCGACTTGTGGCCGGACATTACTTTCCATTGTACAGCTCCGTTGGTCTTCCTTCTTCACCAGAGTGGAAAGGCTGAAAGTTTTTAGATTTCTTTTTGGGGTGTGCCATTTGCTTTTTTGTGCGTTCAATCAGAAAAATGGTTATCGCTCTCGGCCCTGATAAGTGAAATATATATGCGTTGCATAAATTCAGAACAATGCTTGAATATGATGCTAGCGATGGTGATCGATTGCGCAAGTATGGGGACATCACTTTACCCTGATGAAAAGATAAGTGCGGCGTTTTTTCGAAATAAACAGGTTGCAAGAATGAAAGGAAACAATAGTGCCTTTTGGACTCACAAACCTTTGTCACTGAAATAATGCCTCATTGACAATAATATTATTACTTGGATCACAAGAAATTTTCGTTTTTATCTTTCAGTTTAATCCAGCTAACGTTATGTTCCCAAACTTATTGTATTTGAAGAATGAAAAAGCTAAAAAAATCAGTAACTACGTTGTTGTTTTTTTTGTATAAGCTTTTTTATCTGGTAATATGTTCAATTCAAAACTGCATAACAAAATCTGTTACATTTATTGATTCAAAAATGTTTATTTATAGTCATGTGACGGCATCTCTATTCTGAAGTTGTATTTTATACCAATAGGTAATTATTTTACCAGCCACCATTATTAAACTTCGCCAAAATAGAACCCAAAAAGTGGGAACATGTCACGACATACATGCCTAACCCCCGAATTCGTAGATGTGAGTTGCTCTGAAGTCGAGCTTCAACTTGCTCAAGTCCGCCTTGAGACGAGCAAGCGCGCTTCATAAACGCACCTTAACTTGAACCGATCTTGAACGGAGCTTGAAGCGAACTTGAAGTGCCCAAATTTAGAGATAAGTGCTTTCGTCAAAAGCTAATTGTCGATTTTTGGGAACTCGCTATAAATGTTCATCGGGAGAAAAACAAATTATGATCCCCAGCACAAAACTTATTTTCACCTGTCAGTGGTCAATGGTATGAAAAGGAATGCGTGTCAACTGAATAATAAAACAAACAAAAGCGTGAAACAAACTTGTGAAAACCCTTCTGCTAAATGTCTTCAGCGAGTGTTTTCGATGGCTCTAAGACAGAAAATATACTGGATAGTTTTACAAATGCGGGCATAGCAAAGTATGAAGCCTGATATCTGAACCCGATGAATATAAAAATATGTGCGCCGGAAAACTAGCAAACCGCCATTTCTGCTTTACATCTAAATTAATTGAACGAGAAAGCAACTGTTTTGTTTCCTTTCAATTTCATTTTTCTTTTTTCTTTTTCAAACACCATGCGTCATCTGGCCGTACATATAAGTCGTCATTCCCTTTTTGAATGGTGCTTTAATTTTCCTAACACTCGATAGTTTTTTTAAACTTGACTTTCGATATTATCGATAGTCAACCAAAAGCCAACAATCGATAGTACTATCAATATTACTATCGCTTGCACTTTCTATAGTACTATAGTCACCTATCGACAATACTATCGAAGGTATTATCGATAGTACTATCACTAGCCGGCTATCAATAGTCAACTATCGATAGTGCTATCGATAGTATTATCGATGGTCCACTATCGATTATTTTCGACAGTATCCATAGTTTTGGAAAACGTATCGATAGTATCGATAGCCAATTCTTCTATAGTTTTGCATCACTGACAAATCAACCATACAAATGATAAACTTTATCACGCGTGTATATTTAATAATTGTTAACAAATATATGCGTGGCAACAAACCAACATTCAACACATTCAGGTTGAGGATAGGGGCAAAAATATCAGGGTGTCGAACCGAACCCGAACCCGAACCGAAAACCGGATCAAAACCGTTATTTTTGACCGAACCGGAACAAAACCGAAACCGAAATCGAACGCTTCATAATGAACCCGAACCGGAGCGAAACCATAATCTGATGTGGCGGTTACCGGTTCAACAAAAATGGTTCAGAGCCAATTGTGTCAATAATTGGTCTGAATGGGAAAAGTTGCGGGCGTATATTTTTCTTATGTTGTCAAGACTAATCCTACATACTGTGAGATATTTTTACATTTCGTTTGTATTGCATTCGTAATAAAAAAAATACATCGTCGTCTAGAGCTTCAACTTTCCTTTGTTTCTTGGATGGAACCCAGCGGCGCGGTAGCGGCGGCGATTTCAAAGCACCGCTTGGCCGCTTGGCTACGAAATGTCCAAGTCTCGGAGCGGATTGCGCCACTGCAGGTACGAAGGTCTACGCGTCCGCGAATGTTTGACCTCAAGATGGACCATAGTTGCAGTCGACGAGCCATTTAGCGAATGGAGCACCGAAAGCGCACCACGTGACCTTCCGCTTGAGTGCAGCGACACCCTGAAGGAAAGGGGGACAAGTACCGCGCTGCATCCGCAGTATAGTTTGTAGGGTCGCTTGTAGTCCATTTCAATGAAAAACAATATTTTCTTTGACGTGCTCAAAATGTTACATTACAAAAAAAGAAAAGAAAAGAAAAACGGGTTGCTGGAGGCAACGTTACTCGGCGATGATTAGCCTTAGATTAGAAAGTGTCTTTGTTAATTTGTTTTGTAGGTTTGTCGCCTGTTCAACCATTTTTTTTTCATTTTTGTTTGAAGTCCTCTTTCGTCGTCTTCAACTGAGCATTTTTGAAACATTGTTCACTGTGGTGGCATTACCGGAACTTTGTTCGGTGGCTTACAGGTACAAATGACCCGGTCTGAGTCCCTCAGACTGGGTAATTTGCATAGAGCGTTGTTTGCGATAAAAAGTCACAGTGACTAGACTAAGCATCGCCACGAGATCTTTAAAACAGCGTTTTTCCGCCGGAACCCGAAGCGCTGTCAAGATGTAGTCACATTTCATTATACGTGCGTATTCACGTGCCTTGTCATTGACACATCGGCCAGTCTGGCCGATGTATACACGACATTAACGGGATTCGATAAACTACCCCAACTGCGCACTCGACGGCCCTGTTTCTGTGTTTTACGGCACGTTTGTTTCCTCTCGTTCCCCTGTCAACCTTTTTGGGGCATAGCTGTGACATCTTACTGGGTGCCGAAAACAGGTAGCATGTATAAAAAAAAAAAAAAACACGTGTGTGCAGAGCAAAGCAATCCAGAACATATGGAGGGCAAGCAATCTAGCTGTAGACCTTTCCAATCTTTACAAAATCACAGTCCAGCGTGCGATCTTCACAGTCCAGCACGTGCGTGTTCGTCGCTTCGGAAAGCGAGCGAAGCACGCGCCATTCGCACGAACGCTCAAGATGGCACCGGCCACAAGCTCGTTTTTGGAAAGGTCTATACTTCGTCTCACCTTAGCATGGACTAACTGCGAAGGCTGTGCAAGCGCGAGCGGCCAGCCTTGACTGCCTTGACTGGAGCACTCGCTGCACGAGCGCCCGTGCAGCCGCCGAGGCTTCATCCGAAGCAACTATAGCTCGCGCTTTTAGCATGCGCGGCTAACAATAGTCCATGCTTAGGTGAGACGAAGTATGGAGACCTTTTTACTGTTTACAAAATTACAGCCCAGCGTGTGATCTTCACAGCCCAGTACGTGCGTGTTTCTCGCTTCGGAAAGCGAGCAAAACACTAAGGATGGCACCGGCCACAGGCTCTTTTTTGGAAAAGTCTATCGGTGACGTGCGCGATCGAAAGCGTCGCTGTGGTCGGCCTTCCGCGACTGGCCGAATGCTGACTCTGAAGTCAGCAAAGGGTTTCTCATCGACAGAAATAAGAGTAATGGAAGAACTTCAATTTTGGCGGTGTTGGCAGTGTTGCTTTTAGAACGCAATAATTTCCGGCTTCTACCATGCTAATTACAAACACCATGAAACTTGCTGTTCGCAAGGTAATGACGTCACGAGAGGGAACCATAGGAGGGCGCCACCAAAACATCTCGCCACTAATAGACCCATCCCGAAAATATGCCCTCTTCTGGCAGAGTTTGAAATAATGCACAGCTGCGTGTGCAAAAGACACCATAAAAATGGAAAGCCGATCGCTTATATATAGTTCACGTATCCAAGTAATAGCCTTGCCACATTAATGGCGTCTTTTGCTCACGTCACTGTGCAGAGTCTTTATATCTGCCTGAAGAGAGAGTAGTATTGGAAAGGGTCTATTGCAGTATCTCGTGCTTAGAAAAGGCTGCGGGAAATGCTCGGTCAATATTCAAAGGCCAAGTTAGGAACCGGTTCGAACCGGTTCGCGCTTATTAGAACCGGTAACCGGAGTGATATTATGTGCGCTACCTTAAACCGGAACTGAACCGGAACAAAATACTATCCTACTGAACCCGAACCCGAACCGAACCGAAATAATGACCGGTTCGACACCCTGAAAAATATACATGGGCAGAGAATGCAGAGAATCGGTGCACGGCCGCTCGGTCTGCTGCGCGCGCTTGAGCGAGATCGAGGGGCCGTGGTCGGTGCGTCAAATTACAAACACGAAACTTCCCGTTTCGAACACTTTTCGAAAGAGGAAAAAAAAATTATTCATCTAACATGAGCCCACGGTGTACATGAGCCAAACGTAGCTAAGCGTTCGGCTGGGGTGCTATGTTGTGCTTTTTGGACTCCCAGGAGACTTGGAAGAAGGAAGTGACGTCAACGACTAGAGCGAACGCAGATTGGATGTTGACAGAAGAAAACAAAATCAACATCCAATCTGCATGTGCTGCGTTGTTGACGTCACTTCCTTCTCCCTAGTCTCCTGGGAGTCCAAAAAGCGCAACATAGCCCCCCTGCTTTGGCGGTAAATTTAATCCTGACATTGTTAAGGCACAGCTTTCCAGTTTTTCGTCGGTGGGCATGCAGAAGAAGGAGATGCGTGAGACGGGTCTGCGTCATGCGACTCCGTAGGTAATTTTTTACTCGCCTCAACGCACTCAAAGAACGCTCCCCTGATGCCGCCGATGCTGGCACCGTTAGTAAAAGCTGCACAAGCCTGACAGCCTGGTCTGAGAGATTCAGAAAGTTCGAGACTGTGCCTTCAGTGCTTCCGCGACATCATCGACTACGGTCACCTCTATGCCAGAAAAGCCGTTGGGAGGAGTACAAGCTGTGCATTTAGCCTATCTAAATCAAAGCCGCTGCCATGGACGTCGAGCGCTTCTTTTAAAGGGATACTGAACCAAATAATTTAGTGTCCATAATAAGTGGCGCACGTTCCTTCCACAAGCCATCAGCCGCCTGTGTGCGCGAGCACACGCAACGAAAATGACGTCAAAGACCTCCATTTGCGCTTAAGAGGACAGTGAAATGCATGGGCTTCGAGCCAGAGGAGAATAAATACAGGCTTTTCATCTCTACAAGTGAAAGCTACGTGCTTGTTAGACCAATTAATCGCTTACCTTTTACACCAGACACCACTGTGTAGATGAAAAACTTGTCTTTTTGGCCCGAAGCCCATACATTTCACTGTCATCTTAACCGCGAATGGAGGCCTTCGACGTCATTTTTGTTGCGTGTGCTCGCGCACACCAGCGGCTGCTGACTCGTGAAAAGAACGTGCGCCACCGCACAACAGGGGCGGATTTAGGGGGGGGGGGGCGGTCGCCCCCCCCCCCCTAAATCCGCCCCTGTTGTGCGGTCGTGTATCACTACTGCGTGGTGTACGTTAAAGACCCCAGGCTAGCGGTTGTACTGCACTGGCTAAATTGCTCATTTACAGCGAGTGACTCGTAGCAACCTTGAAATGGCGGACCACCTACACGCTGTATAAACATCCACACAACCCCAATTATATTATTTTCGGGAGAAACACACAGAAGTAGGAATATGACGCTTGGACGCGGTGCTCGAAGGCAAGTATTTTATGATGTGCTGTGATCATTAGATCAGGTTTTTGCAGATCGAATCGGTAAATTTCAAGTATTCGAACGTAGTATAAAAAAAATCAAAAGTGCCAGAGCACCACCGACTGTGCCGGCGTCGCTTGCTTCAGTTACTAAACAAATGGCACGTTCAACAAATGAACGACATGCTCTGAGCTTTAGTCCGTCAGAGAAGCCCTCACTGAAGTTCGAAGCAAAGGCTCGCTCCAGCAGTACTCTGTGCAAGCGCCCGCAACGATGCGAATGTCCTCAGTCTAGGTCATGAGCGACTCCACATTGTCTCTTTGCAACCCTTGTCTGATTGAACCGCATCACGGTTTACACCCAACAAAGTGGCAATCCTCGACCCTCAACCACAAATCATTTATTTTAAAAATATGGGTATTGTATAGTTTTTGATATTTTCGACCAGAATATTAACTCTCATTCCCGGCAAACATGATAAGAGTCTCATCGTCGAGAACAGCCTACTAATTGGTAAGAAATTGCAGTTTTTAACGTTTTTTCTGTAGAGTTCCATGCATTAGCTTGTGTGAAGCAATATTGTCACAAAGGACAACTGATGAGGCGGCGAATAACTAAAGAAAATAAACGTTTAATGGGGCGAACTTGTGCCCAAAAATAAAGAAGGAAACAGAAGATAACAATAGAGCGTCGCGGGCGTCGAAGTCGGCGTAAGCGCAGAGTCGAACGCTGGGGCGAGACTGACTGCGGCTCGCCACGCGGAGCCTCTTATGTACACGCGTGGGGTTCTGGAAGATTCCGCGTAGAAGGTTCTGCGTGTAGAACATTCCGACCTCGAATGAGCAACACGGTTCTCGAATTTACCAGAACTTCGTCAGAGTCAGAGTGAACAAAAATGCGTCCACGCGGCTAGGATTCGAACCCAAGCTTTTTGCGTGGAAGGCACGCGCGATAACCGTTAGGCCACGAGCGCGCTGCCTGCTTGGTCAGCTGCGCTCGCGGCATTACTCCCCCCTTCAAGAAGTGCATCGCCCCGATGCAACAAACAAAACAAAGCAAATAAAACGGTAAACTAAAGAGTCATTTGGAACATCATTTCGAACACATAAGGTCCATGGTCCTATCGCGCGTAGTACGGCTTCAGGCGCACGACGTGGACGACTTCAGGTCGTGGTGGGCGGCGTGATGACGTTCTTGTTCCGTCGGGCATCACCTCGTAGTTCAGATCCCCGAGTCGACGAAGCACTTTGTAAGGTCCAAAGTATCGTTTCAGCAATTTCTCACTGAGGCCGCGGCGACGGATGGGCGTCCACACCCACACCCTATCTCCGGGCTGGAAGTGGACGTCCCTGCGACGAAGGTTGTAGCGGCCGGCGTCGACCCGTTGCTGGTCTTGAATCAGGAGTCGGGCGAGCTGGCGGACTTCTTCGGCCCGTTGAGCAACCACCTGGGCGTCGTCGCTCTCACTGTCAGCTGGCTCATGGGGCAGCATCGCGTCCAGCATCGTCGTTACTTTCCGACCATGTACCAGCTGGAAGGGTGCAGGGGCGGATTTATGGGTCAGGCCTGGGGGGGGGAGTCGGGAGTCTGCTGAGATATGACACCGTCCAAACGTTGCCCAGGTCTATTTTGTTGACCAAATATTTGCTATGTCGCCAAAAACTAAACTTCTGGCTGGTGTATATCAATGATTTTATTTTAAAAAAAGTTGACCTTGGGGAGCTCAGGGGGGGGGGGGCGGCCGCCCCCCCCCCGCCCTCCCCCCTAAATCCGCCCCTGGAAGGGTGTGAATCCAGTGGATCTCTTGAACCGCCGTATTGTAGGCGAAGGTGACGTAGGGCAACACCTCGTCCCACGTCTTGTGCTCTACGTCGACGTACATAGAGATCATGTCAGCGATTGTCTTGTTGAGCCTCTCTGTCAGCCCGTTGGTCTGGGGGTGGTACGCAGTTGTACGACGATGGCTGGTGTGACTGAGTCGGAGGATTTCTTGGGTCAGCTGTGCCATGAACGATGATCCGCGATCTGTAATCAGAACTACTGGAGCGCCGTGCCGGAGGACGATGGACTCAATGAAAAACTTGGCAACTTCCACGGCAGTCCCTGCAGAAAGGGCTTTCGTTTCGGCGTACCGCGTGAGATAATCTGTGGCTACGATGATCCAGCGGTTCCCCGACGTCGACTGCGGAAAAGGGCCAAGTAGGTCCATTCCGACCTGCTGGAAGGGTGCTGTTGGCGGAGGAATTGGCTGCAAGAGTCCGGCCGGCCTCGTCGGAGGTTTCTTGCGTCGCTGGCATTCATGGCATGATCGTGTGTATAGATGGACGGTTTTGGGGAGCTTGGGCCAGAAATACTTTTCACGAATACGGGCCAGTGTCCGGCTGTAACCAAGGTGTCCGGACGTCGGGTCGTCGTGGCAGGCTTGGAAGATCTCCTCCCGAAGGTCCGACGGGATTACCAGCAGCCACGGCGAGTTGTTGTTCCCGAAGTTCTCTTTGTAGAGTACACCTTGTCGAATGGCGAAGGTCGGCAGTACTCGTGAGAAGACACGTGGCACGGTACTCCCGCCCCCTTCCAGGTGATCTATTAGTGCGCGCCCCCGCAGGGGGCACCTGTGAAAGCAGGTGTTTGGAGAGTGGCGTCTCCACGGACCCCGAGCCATGCGGGTTCGCCCGCCCACGTCTGGCTGTGCGTGGCTTTCCCGTGTCCGGGGAAAAGGGCATCCTGGTGGTTGAGCCGAGCCCGGGGTAGGTTTGGACCCTTCGGGGCCCCCCGGGTGAGGCAATACACCACTTCGGCCCCCGCTTCTCGTAGACGGGAGTCCTGGTAAGGCCCGGCCAGGATGATTCAGCCTAGTCGCCTTTTCTTCTACTATCCCCTCCGTTCTTTCACTTTTACCTTTCCTGTTTCTCTTACTTCTCTCTCATTTCTCTTACTCCTTTTTCACCCCTCTTTGGCGGCAAGGGCTAACCTTGGGTGGCGATGGACCTCTGTCTTGACCCACACTTGGGTATAGTTTCCCGGCAGCACTGTTAGAGTAACGTCTCCAGCCAAGCCCTTCTTGTTATGGTGCGTTACCTAACCCCTTGTTGGGCTCGGTGGTGGGCGGTGCACCGCGGATTCTGAACACTCTTTGCCCTCCTATGGCGCCCCTCTCTTCCAAACCCCGTTCAGGGCAGGCCTTTAAAAGGCGTTGCCTTGAACCCAAGACCATCGACAAAGATTCTGAAGGAGAAACATTTACGAAGTTTTTCGTTGTTCATTCGCTTGATGAACAAAAACCTGTTGCAAAGCTGTCGCCTTTTGTTGTTGCGAAGGTACTAGAAAACCTTGTCGGGTTCTCCTACAAGGCTAAAAAGCAGCACTCCGGAGACCTCCTAGTGGAGGTAACCACCAAAAAACAAAGTGAAGCGATCCTGAAGCTGACTTGTTTTCTTGATGTAAAAGTGTCGGTTAGCCCTCACCGCACGCTCAACACCATCCGTGGGGTCCTCTCCGAGGACGACTTCTTGCACACTAGTGAGGAAGAACTTCTCGAGGGACTCCAAGGTGTTGGCGTTGTTGCAGTTAAGCGCATCATATTCCGTAAAAATGGTGAGGAAATTCCTTCCAAACACGTAATCCTTACTTTTGAAAGAAACACACTGCCCGAAACCATCAAGGCAGGATACCTTAACTGCCGTATCCGCCCTTACGTCCCCAACCCCCAGCGGTGCTTCCGTTGCCAGCGTTTTGGCCACGGATCACGCAGCTGTCGAGGGAGGGAGACGTGTGCAAAGTGCGGCAGCCATGACCATCTAGCCGACATCTGTGAAGGGGCAGCTTTCTGCGTCAACTGCAAGGGTCCTCACCCTGCATACTCTCGTTCTTGCCCCTCGTGGCGACAGGAAAAGGAAATTCTCACCTTAAGAGCAAAAGAAAACATATCTTACCCAGAGGCAAAGCAAAGATTTTCCTTTCTTTCAAAAGGCACGTACTCCGACGCGGTGCGCAGGGGCCCTCCACCGCGAACGGAATCGAAGGCCACCCAGGTCTCGCCTGAAGCCCTGGCAGTGGCCCTTCGGGCCCCAACCCCCCCGCAGGGGCAGCAGCTTCCCCCACCTTCTGGAGGGAGCACATCAGCAGCCCCCAAGTCTCAGGACAGGCAGGCAATGCCAATGCCCGTCCTGACTTCGACGCCTTCCCCCGGTGGGAAGGAGCGACACTCTCGCCCCAACTCACTGGAGAGGGCCTCCTCCACCAAGGAGCGGCACAATCCTCGTGCTGCTCTCCCGGTATCCAAGGGGCAGGAACGGGTGGACCTGGGTGAGAACTCACTTAGTACCTCGTCCGCCTCTTCAGCTGGG
The DNA here is from genome assembly GCA_013358835.2 of Ixodes persulcatus. Lineage (NCBI taxonomy): Eukaryota > Metazoa > Arthropoda > Arachnida > Ixodida > Ixodidae > Ixodes > Ixodes persulcatus. The sequence goes on from JABSTQ010011253.1 coordinate 18,406, forward strand.
TCTGGTCGGGGCCGGGGTTTACCACCTCGTACCTCCAGCCTTCCCAGGTCTACAGGGAGCGCCCCACCTTTAGAGGTAGAGGCGATGGAGCAGTGCACAGAGTTGTCCACTCCTGCATCCGATCAGGACGACATGGAGTGGCAGCTTTCGAAAACCAAGCACAAAGGCAAAAAACCTGTCATTGCACCTAAATGATGTGCCTGATGTGGCTGCCTGTTTGAGATCGAATCTACTCGTTCCTTTCTTTACCCTCCCTTTTTATCTAAGATTTTAATATATTTACAAAATGATAAAATTTGTTTTTATGCAGTGGAATTGCCGCGGCCTTTTACGGAATATTGACGATGTTAACTTTTTTATGGACGACCTCCGTCCTATTGCTCTCTCTTTACAAGAGACACACCTTAACAATCATCATATGTCTGTTTTACGTCGTCATCAAGTTTTTAGAAAGGATCGTTCCACATCAAACTCATCTGGTGGTGTAGCGGTGATCGTCCAAAGTGGAGTTGCTTGTTCCCAGATTCCTCTCTCTACACCCCTTGAGGCTGTAGCTGTACGTCTCCTCTTGGACCGCTTTATCACCGTTGTTTCCATCTATATTCCACCAAATGTTCCACTGCATATTCATGATCTTCATGATTTAGTTACTCAGCTCCCTCACCCCTTTTTACTTCTAGGAGATTTTAATGCCCACCATCCCTTGTGGGGTGGCACTCGCCAGGACTCGCGTGGTGGAGTCATTGAACGGTTTTTACTGTCATCTAGCCTCTGTCTTTTGAACAGCAGAGAGCCTACCTTTTTTAGCGCAGCTCACAACTCATTTACATCCATCGATCTTTCCATTTCATCCCCATCCTTGGTGTCTTGTTTCACATGGAGCGTTTTAAATAATCCTTTTGGAAGCGACCACTTCCCGGTTGCTCTGGAGAGTGTGAAATCTATTCCCAGTCTCATAAAACGGACTCCGCGTTGGAAGCTAGAAAAGGCGGACTGGGCTCTTTTTAGCCGAAAATCCGAGCTTGTCCCCTCTATGTTCTCTTCTTTAACTCATGACGATGCCACAGCCTACATCACAGAGCATATAATTGGTGCTGCTCTTTGCTCCATCCCTCAAACTTCTTCGAACATCCCCAAGAAATGTAAGCCATGGTGGAATAAGGATTGTTCTACCACAAAGAACAGCCAAGATAAGGCTTGGGGTGTATTTCGTAGATACCCAACGTCTGTTAACTTGATTGAATTCAAGAGGCGCAGAGCTTGTGCCCGCTGGACTCGGAAGCAGGCTAAAGGAAAATCGTGGAGAGGTTACTTGTCTTCCATCAGCAGCTACGTTCCAGCAAAGGAAGTGTGGGAAAAACTTCACAAGGTCGAGGGGAAATACCGCTGTTTCACAATCCCCCTTTTTCCTTCTTCTGGAGCCTCATTGTTAGACCAGGCTAATGTGTTGGGCAATCACTTCGCAGCTGTTTCAAACTCCGCACATTACTCTCCAGCATTCCTGAAGCGTAAGGCAAGCATGGAAAAGACGAGGCTCTGCTTCACAGGAGGAGCGTCTGCATCTTACAATCAGCCATTTACAATGGCTGAGCTCGAAGTGGCCCTGAACTCCCGCAAGAATTCCGCCCCTGGTCCTGATGGAATTCACTACGACATGATCCGACACTTATCTAGAGAGTCACTCAGTGCCCTTCTCGCTTACTTCAATGGCCTGTGGAGTGATGCATACTTTCCTGTTGAATGGAAGCGGGCTGAAGTTATACCACTGTTGAAACCTGGCAAGGACCCTTCCCTCCCTGCAAGTTACCGACCAATAGAATTGTCAAGTTGTATGGGGAAAACCTTTGAAAGATTAATTAACAGGCGTCTTATTTATTTTCTTGAGCAGCATAATATTTTGGATATGAATCAGTGTGGCTGCCGGCCTGAACGGTCTACAACAGACCAGTTAGTGCGACTGGAGACCTTTGTGCGCGAGGCATTCGTCAACAGGCAGCATTGTGTATCTGTTTTCTTTGATTTGGATAAGGCCTATGATACCGCTTGGAAGTATGGCATCTTGCGCGACCTTTCTATGTACGGGATACGCGGTAGAATGCTTCAGTGCATAAAGAGCTTTTTGTGTGAACGCACTTTTCGAGTTCGGTTGGGAACAACTTTATCAGACTGGTTCGTTCAGGGGAATGGTGTTCCTCAGGGTGGAGTCCTGAGCGTGACACTCTTTGCAATAAAAATTAACTCTCTTGGTAAAATCATTCCTCCTTCGGTATCTTATTCGCTATATGTCGATGACATTCAGATATCTGTAGCATCATGTAATATGTCTAGCTGCGAGCGACAGCTACAACTGGCCATAAATAAAATGACTACATGGGCTGATGAGAATGGTTTTAGGTTCTCTCCGGAGAAAACTGTTTGCGTTCCTTTCTCTTTAAGGCGTGGCCTCTGTTTAGATCCTACACTCCTTTTAAATGGAAACAACATTGCTGTCAAAACGGAGCACAAGTTTCTAGGAGTTATTTTCGACCGTAAACTTACTTTTGTTTCGCATCTCAAACAGCTCAAGCGAAAAACTATGCAGGCATCGAACATACTCAAAGTTCTTTCGCACAAGTCGTGGGGCTCGGATAAGAAATGCCTCCTTCGTCTATATTCTTCTCTCATTCGATCCCGCCTTGATTATGGCTCAATTGTCTACGCCTCTGCGAGACCGTCTGCTTTAAAAATGCTCGATCCAGTACATCACCTTGGGCTGCGTTTGGCATCTGGGGCTTTTCGCACCTCCCCTGTGCTTAGCTTGTATGTTGACTGTCAGGAAATGTCGCTTGAAAAAAGGCGACAGCTGCTTAGCCTTACCTACGCTTACAAAATTTTGTCAAACCCCAGCTCCCCCACTTACAGTTGTATTCAAAACTCTAGGTTTTCTCGCCTCTTTAACCATAAGCCAACTGTTGTGCGGCCTTTGAGTCTTCGTGTCGAGAGTCTTCGCTCCTCCCTCAATTTGACTCATGATTTTAACCTCTTGGATAGTTCATACTGTACTGCCCCATGGAATGTCAAACCCATTTTTTGTGACTGGTGCTTCACAAAATTCAGGAAGCAAAGAGTCTCACCTTTAATTTTACAGCAGGAATTCTTTGCATTGGAGGAAAAATACAAAGATTATAATCATTTTTACACTGATGGTACAAAGTCAACAATGTTTGTTGGTGCGGCTGTATACTCTTCTCGTTTTTCCAAAGTCACCCGTCTAAACACTCTTGCCAGTATTTTTACTGCCGAGCTATATGGGGTCATGATGGCGCTTGATTATATAGTTCAGAGTAAAATAAAGAAAGCCATCATCTTTGTAGATTCCCAGAGTGTAGTTAGGGCTGTATGTTCTGTTTTATCAACAAAGAATCGGCTGACCCTGACTGTGCGTGGTAAGGTGCAGAAGGGTCTACAGGATGGGCATGATATTAGGTTTTGCTGGATTCCTAGCCATGTGGGCATTGCTGGCAATGAGGCTGCAGATAAACTGGCCGTCTCTTCGCAAAATCTTCCCGTGTCACATGTCCGCATCCCCCACCAAGACTTAAAAATGCCTACAAGACTTGCAGTCTTGCGATCGTGGCAGTCCGAGTGGGATTTAGAGGTTAACAATAAGCTTCACACCATCAAGCCAGACCTTGGTACTTGGGAAACATCTTACAACAAAAATAGATTCCACGAGGTCCTCCTATGCCGCCTGAGAATTGGCCACACCTACCTTACACATGGCTACCTGCTTACTGGTGGAGAACCTCCATCCTGTGAGCGCTGCGGTGAACCTTTGACTGTCCTTCATATTTTATTTCTTTGTCCTGGTCTTCGGCAGCAGCACAAATTCTTTTTTCCTGACCTTTTCAAATATCGCATTCCATTTCACCCTGCCTTGCTACTTGGTGAGCGACCACTGATTTCATTCAAACGTCTTTTTGATTTTCTTGAAAATATAGGATTTTTAAACAAATTATAGAACTATTTTCCCATAGTTTAATTCAACTCACCCTTTTTTATTGACCCACCTTGTTTGGCGCAGTATGGCCATTGTTGCTCTTGCGCCATTAAACCCGTAAACAACAACAACAATATTAGTGCGCGCAGCTCAGGATCGTCTCGTTGACGTCGGGCCATGTCGTCGATGTTCACTGCGCCCAGAAAACACTCGTCGTCATCGTCGTCGCTGCTGCCGGAAGGTGTTTCGACGGGAGCTCTGGATAGGCAGTCGGCGTCGCTGTGCTTGCGGCCTGACTTGTAGACCACGGTCATGTTGAACTCTTGTAGTCTTAGACTCCATCGAGCGAGCCGTCCTGACGGGTCCTTGAGGTTCGCAAGCCAGCAGAGCGAGTGGTGGTCTGTGACTACGCGGAACGGGCTCCCGTATAAGTACGGACGAAACTTCGTGATTGCCCAGACGACCGCAAGGCATTCTTTCTCAGTCGTGGAGTAATTGTTCTCCGCCTTGGACAGTATCCAACTTGCGTAGGCGATGACTCTCTCAATGCCTTCTTGCACTTGGACCAGTACTGCGCCGAGTCCCGCGTTACTTGCGTCCGTGTGAATCTCGGTTTCCGCATCCTGATCGAAATGACCAAGCACAGGAGGAGTCTGGAGTCGTCGTTTCAACTCGTCGAATGCCTGCTGCTGCTCCTCGCCCCATTTGAACTTCTCGGCGTCCTCCGTGAGGTTTGTGAGTGGTGCGGAAATTTTAGCGAAATCCCGAACGAAGCGTCGATAGTAGGCGCAAAGTCCAAGGAATCTTCGCACGGCCTTCTTGTCTGTCGGCGCTGGAAATGCCGCGACGGCGCGAGTCTTCTCGGGGTCTGGGCGGACGCCTTTGGTACTAACCACGTGACCAAGAAACCTCAGTTCGTCATAGGCGAACCGGCACTTTGACGGCTTGAGTGTGAGTCCGGCGGTCTGAATGGCTTGGAGAACAGCTCGGAGTCGTCGCAAGTGCTCGTCGAAGTCACTTGAAAACACTACGACGTCGTCAAGGTAGACGAGACAGCTGTGCCACTTCAGCCCTGCCAATACGGTGTCCATGACACGCTGGAAAGTTGCTGACGCCGTGCATAGTCCGAAGGGCATCACCTTGAACTCGTACAGTCCATCCGGCGTGACGAAGGCTGTCTTCTCTCGGTCCCGTTCGTCGACTTCGATCTGCCAGTATCCGCTCTTCAGGTCCATCGATGAAAAGTATCGAGAGTGGCGCAGCCGGTCTAACGTGTCGTCGATGCGGGGGAGTGGATAGACGTCCTTTTTCGTCACTGCGTTTAGCTGCCGGTAGTCCACGCAGAACCTAAGTGTCCCGTCCTTCTTCTTAACCAGTACGACTGGAGAGTCCCATGGACTGCTTGAAGGTTGGATTATGTCGTCGTTCAGCATTTCTTGCACTTGCTCCTGGATCACCTGCCTTTCTTTAACAGAGACTCTGTATGGAGATCGATGCACAGGGCGCGCGTCGTTCTCAGTAACGATGCGGTGCTTCGCAACGGCTGTTTGGCGCACCTTCGACGACGTCGCAAAGCAGTCACGGTATTCGGCGAGGAGGTTAATCAGCTGCCGTCGTTTCGGGCCCGGGAGCTTAGGGTCAATGTCGAGCTGCGCTGGCGGCGTACTGTCTTGTCGAGGTGGCGAGGATTCGTCAGTAATGGCGGCGATTTCGGCGGAGTTTCGCAGTTCCTCGACGTGGCCCACGGCTGCACCTTTTGTGAGGTGTTGCGCTTCGTTCCGGAAGTTCGTCACGAGGACCACAGCGCGGCCATCCTGAAGTTCAGCTACTCCTCTTGCGACGCCTATTCCTCTTCCCAGAAGCAATTGAAGGTTGCCTTCTAGAACAACTTCGCCGCAGGTAGCTGCATCGGTCACGACGGGTACGACAGCACCTGACCGCGGTGGCAGGTTCACGTGGTCGGCAGCGACTCGGATGGTGGCTGACGCTGTTTGGGGTTTCTCTGAAGGCAGAACAGGCTTGCGCAGCGTCAATCTATTCTCACCAAGGTCGATGACGGCGCCGTATTCACACAGAAAGTCCATGCCGAGAATGACGTCTCTGGAACAGTCTTGTAGAACGACGAACTTCAGAGGGCACGTCTCACCGTGGATCTCGACGCGAGCAGTGCATCTCCCGACTGGTGTAATGAGGTGTCCTCCGGCGGTTCGTATTTGAGGTCCATTCTACGGCGTCATGCCTTTTCGAAGGCGGCGGGAGAGCCTCCCACTCAGAACGGAGTAGTCTGCTCCGGTGTCGACGAGTGCCGTCGCGTCGTGGCCGTCGATGATAACGTTGAGGTTGTTGGACACCGAAGCAGGAGCGTCGTTGCGATGCGCAGCGTCGGGAGAGTGGGAGCGCTCCGTCGTTCTTGGAGGCTCTTTACTTCGGTCGTCTTCGGCAACGCCACCTCCAGGCGTTGCCGCGCCTAGTTTTCCCGGCGACGCAGGGGAGACAGGCTCTTTCGGCGGGGTCGTGGCGCTGGAGACGCTGAACGTCGTGGTGACGGCGAGCGAGATTCACGCCGGAGAGACGGCACTGAAGAGGGCGAGCGTCGGAGGTACTCCTCGATATCGCGAGGGCGTTCGCCGTACCTCGGGCGTGGGTCGTTCGGGTGGAAACCACGCAGCCCAAGTCGACGGTAGGGGCAGCTGCGGTAGATGTGGTCGGCTTCCCCGCAGTGGTAGCAGAGCGGGCGTTGGTCGGCCGTTCGCCACACGTCGGTCTTCCTCGGCGAGGGTTGCTCCGGGCGGACGTCCTGGACTTGTCCTCCCTGGCGTCGAGGATACTGTGGCATTGGAGGGTCTCGTCGGGGTGGTGCCGTGGCCTGGCGGTTAGCTTGCGGCGGTCGTCGGGCAATGGCGGCGTAGCTCGAAGTCGGTTCCTCTGGCGTCGTCGTGTTGATCGGAACCTCAGGTAGGAAGGCTCGGTGAACTTCCTCTCGGACGACCTCGGCGAGCGATAGTGAGGAAGGGCGATCCGCAGCGGGAAGTATCCTGCGGAGTTCTTCCCGGACGACTTCACGGACGATCTCCCGAAGGCTGTCGGCACCACTGGTATTCAGGTCCAGAATGGTAGTAGCGACAGTTGGAGCAGCAGGCGTGCCGGCGATTCGGTGGTAGTGGCTTGCTCGGGCCGTCAGTGCGCGCTCAATGTTGGTGGCTTCACTCACAAAAGCGTCGACGGTCGTCGGGGGGTTGCGGACCAGGCCTCCGAAAATTTCGGCCTTGACGCCACGCATGAGGACTCGAAGCTTCTTTTCCTCGGCGGCCTCCGGATCGGCTCGGGCACTTAGCCGCAGGAGATCCTCAACAAAGCTGGTCACACTTTCGTTGGGGCCCTGCACCCTTGTTTGAAGTAGGTCCTCTGCTCGCTGGCGACGGTGGTGGTTGAGGAAGGTCCGCTTCAGTTCGGCGACGCAGGACTCCCATGTAGTGAGCGAGGCTTCGTGGTTTTCAAACCAGTGCCTCGAGGTGCCCTCCAGCGAGAAATACAGGTTCTGAAGGCGCTGCTCAGCCGTCCAGCCGTTGTGGCGAGCTACACGTTCGTAATGCTGCAGCCAGTCTTCGATATCCTCGTAGGCTTCTCCGTGGAAGGGCGTCGGAGTGCGGGGAGTGACGGGCAGGATGACGACGGGTGCGGTGGTCATGGTCGGTATTTTCTTCCTCCGATTCTCGGGCAAGAGACCAAATTCGGGGGACTGACCTCTAGTCCGACGGCTTCGTCGGGCTTCGGCGTCTTCGGCGAAGGGTAACCTTCCGGGGCTGAGCACCTCACTCGGGCGGCGGGGTGTCTTCGTAGGGGTACGCTTTACGGGCATAGGATGGTGCCCAGCACCTCCACCAAATGTCACAAAGGACAACTGATGAGGCGGCGAATAACTAAAGAAAGTAAACGTTTAATGGGGCGAACTTGTGCCCAAAAATAAAGAAGGAAACAGAAGATAACAATAGAGCGTCGCGGGCGTCGAAGTCGGCGTAAGCGCAGAGTCGAACGCTGGGGCGAGACTGACTGCGGCTCGCCACGCGGAGCCTCTTATGTACACGCGTGGGGTTCTGGAAGATTCCGCGTAGAAGGTTCTGTGTGTAGAACATTCCGACCTCGAATGAGCAACACGGTTCTCGAATTTACCAGAACTTCGTCAGAGTCAGAGTGAACAAAAATGCGTCCACGCGGCCAGGATTCGAACCCAAGCTTTTTGCGTGGAAGGCACGCGCGATAACCGTTAGGCCACGAGCGCGCTGCCTGCTTGGTCAGCTGCGCTCGCGGCAATATGTGCCAATAAGGAGTATTCACTGGGCGCCATATTTGTGGGTGCTGTCTAGAGCGCATGCTCAGAACGAGCCCACATTAATAGGCTGCTAAGACAGGCAATCTTGAGGGTGCGGAATGCACGTTACAAAAGAACTGTGGAAGCTCGCCATCAGCACGCGCTCAGCAGTCGCGCACACAACTATGGCCGCCAGTGAATACTTCCTATAGTACCGCTCGAACCCCAGCAGTATATGAAGGTCAAAAAGGGGGCGTGGTCCGAAAATATTGGCAAAGGCGGGCCCTGCAATCATATTTAAACGTCTGCCTTTTTTGCGGTTTCCACGTCTCTTGGGGTTCGGGCAAGCCAGCGGGCACGGAGAGAGTAACTAAATATCAGTGCGTCATATTTTAACCGGACGACGCGAAAACCTCCTCCGCCTACGAGGGCGACCCGCGTCGCCGAAAGCGCGCGAAATGTGACGTCTTTGGTCCTGGGCTTACTACTAGTCAGAGCCGCTAAAAGTTTTTTTTTTTTTTAGTCGAGATACAAAATATAAGTATCGCGAACCGTTTCAATTATGTATGAAACTAGTTTTTGTTCAGTATTTTAGATCAGAAAAGAAAGAAATGCAGTTTATAAATAGCATCCTCGATCATCCGCACCGGTGCGCACCGGTGCACGGAGGTGCGCCCCGTCGTCTTCGATCAAGTGCACCGGTGCGCACCGGACGTCCTCGATCAACGGGGCGCACCCTCCCGGTGCAGCTTTTCGTTGCCCCAACGCGCACCGAGAAAATCGACGGTGCGCCGGGGTGCAGTCCCATCAGGCATTGCGGCCAGGAGCGGGAATCGAGGAGATGGCGGGAATAGCAGACGCGCAGTCTGTCGAGGTGGCGACCTTGCGAAGACGAACACGCCTCGCAGCTGCACTCGATTAATTCCTCAGCTCTTCTGAGAGCGAGACGACGATATTCTTACCATCGCCGCGATTACCGTCGATTGCTGCGGTGGCAAGGAGCGCCCGAAAGGTATGAACTTCGTGGAAAGCGTTGCGAGGTGTTTCGATGACACCGAGGTACGGCCATTATGTGGTGGTTCTCTTTCTCGAACCAACAATGATGGGCAGCATATACCTGTGAAATTGTCACCCGCTTCGTGACCCCACCGACAATCACGTCCACGATGTTCATTCGTGTGGGACCGCCAAATCCGCGAGTAAAAAAACAGGAGAAATTGACAGCAGACGGGCACCGCGCGCGGACCTACGCAAGAAAAAACAAACAAAATGCGAGGTGACGCATGGTGGAGCTCGCCGCGGTGCACCGCCGCGGCGCAGTTTGTCTTCGATGTCGCACCGACTTCGTGCTGCACGACCGAGGAGCGCTGTGCACCGTCCAGGTTTCAGGGCGATTCCGGTGCGAGTTGATCGAAGATGCTAAAAGTAAGGAAACAAGAAATGACCCGTCAACATACCCGCCACCAAGCGGCGGAAAAAACGGCGCACACTAGAAAGGGCTAGTGGGATGAAGCCCCGACGAACGCTGAGCGTAGAAAAATCCCGGTGTACGCGGCGGCGCTGCGATCGTATACCGGCTCGAGGATCCGGCCGGTTCCGAGCGTTCCGAAGGCCTTCGGCGCGGGCTTGATTGGCGATTTGGCCATTTGGTGGTATGGCAGCGCGAAGTGGCTCCCGTTCTGAACTGATCTTTACCCCGTGTTTGCTGTCGTTTGTGGCCAATGAAGTGTTATGCCGAATTAGTCTTTAATTGCGCAGCAAATGCAATGCGAGCCGCCCTGGCCGCCCGCTTCATACAGCCTATTCAACACATGCTTTAGTGGCGCCCTCTCGAGCCGTCGACACGGAGTGCGGCAGCCGTGAACGCTCGATGAGCCCACTGCCCCTCCTCTAGTTCACGGCCACTCAAGCCAGGACCTACGACGTCATGAAGGAGGTTATTTTTTGCTTGTTTTTTTAATTCTAATTTGCCTATAACTTTTAAAATAAAGCGAAATTTGAGAAAAGAAGAGTTTCATTAAGTTACTACGTTCAGTGCGCTCAGGTTCGGTGCAAATTAAAATCCAGTAAAAAAGTCATTGCAGGGCCCCTTTAAGGTTCAACCCTGGGCGTACTTGATAGACTGGGTCACATAGAGGTAAAAATAACAATCATAGAATGTTCTCAAAACATAATTATGAGGAGCGGAATGCTTTGAAACAGTTGCTTCTACTTTTAAAACACAAAAAGTAACATTCATGGTTACTTCAGAAATATAAAAAATAGTTTACACGATGTGATTCTACTGCCGTATGACAAGAGTGGGCAACCACCAAGAGTTCTCGGAATGTGATTACAAAGAGTGGAATGCTTTGAGGCAGTTGCGGCTACTGTTGAAGCATACAAATACGTTGCACGATGTGAATTCAACTGCAGTAAGTGGGCTGCACCCCGCATAGCGACATCTGTTGCGGCGTTGTCATGCGGTTCCCATCTCAGACAAATGCTGGGCTCCACACTTTCTTTTAGCTGCTGGTGGAAGAGGAGAGCATTTTAGAGCGCAGCTCTTAGGCGCCCGTTTCCGGCTTGAGCGGCGTCGCCGTCGCCGTCGGCGTAACTGCGCGATGACGATGACGCTGGCGATGAACCCCGTGAGGTCACGTGACCCCGGTGACGTCACGTGACCCCCGTGAATTCAAGTGACCCCGGTGACGTCACGTGACCCCGCGAGGTCACGTGACACCCGTGAGGTCAAGAGGGTCACGTGACCCAGGGTTACGCCAAGTTACGCCGACAGCGACGCCGCTCGGAGGGAGGAGTAGCAGGCAGGATGAGGAGGTGAGGAGGAGGAAGGGGGGGTATGCGCTCTCCTCAGTACTCTTCCCTCCTCCTCCTCAAGAGGTGCGCTCTAATTCGGTGTTACAAGAAGTTGTAAGCGGCTTTCATTTTTTTTTTACGCTTTAAATTGGGTCTTGTTTTCTCAGTGCTCTCGTCACTGTTTTCCTCGGTTGTCTTTTGATATTCTTCACTTCATATCCGCCCCTCTGCAACTGACATACGAAAGTTCAGGTAATCCAGAATGTCTTTCTTCTTTGCCCCTTCACTTTGGAGGTCTTTCCTGTACCTTAGCTATGCTGCTGCAGTTCAAACATCAATTATGTGCAAAATTAGTCGCACGGTTTATTTTTGTGTCTTCCTTGCCCTGTATATAATATACAGCGTTGAAGGTTATCAACGCCGCTCAGGTTGGCATCCTATTCTGTCAGAGCATGTGGCCTGTCTAGTGTTAGATACGGCTTTGTCTGTTTGCACCATCGTCTGCAGGCACCTGTTGGTTCTTTTCAGAATCGTGATGATGCAGCAACTACAGCTCGGCTATCGTACCACTTGATGAGTGCTAGTCCGCCATCACTGCGTACGACTTGGTCACTGGTTCCCCTTCCCTTCTTTTTTAGTTCGTTTTCTGACTTGAGCTTGCACCCAGGAGGTACCCTTGAATTCATGGCTGTCCCACACCCCGTCAAGCCTCGCTTCTGCATGAGATCCAAAAGAGTAATGGATGTGAAATACCGGTCCATAAAAATGCATGTACCCGACGGCAAACGCTCTGAAAGCTTAAGGACCATTTTCCCACCAATGTCGAGTTTCTGAACAGCGTCCTCCGACCAGATGGATTATCCTTTTCCTTCGTACATCAGAAAGTCAAGTGGAATGCCCTCTGGTGTGTTAACCACACCATTCTTGAGACCCACTGGATTGGTTTTGCCGCGAACGAGCTGTCGCATCTTGGTCTTGCCGTGGAACGGTATCATTTGTTCGTCAATTGATACATACCCTACGCGAGGTGTGGCGAGGCAGCGCTGGCGCACGCGGGAAAGAAGGGGCCTGACTTTCCAGTATGCGTCGGTCTTAGTTTCCTCAGGCACATCGTCGTCATTAACTACCTTCACACTGTTCCTGAGCAAAAAGAAATGCAATCTTTTGAAATGGTGTTTTAGATGAGGGGCACCCTCTTAGCCGCCCATGCCATCCTCACCCGGGGGTACTGAAATGTATTGAAAATAGGGTCAGTGACATGGCCGGCCGCAAGCCCAAATGATTACAATGACATGCCTCTAGGCAAGCAAGTCCGATGCTGCACCCGAACATCTTTTTCAGCTCAAGAAAACATGTGTTCAGGCTTTTCCCCGACACCTTCACCGCACTCTTGTTTGTGAAGAACGCCGGCCTCTCAAACCATTCGTCACCTGTGTATTCTTTAAAGTACCCCAAAGGGTCCTTTTTGCTCAGAGGTTCAGGGCTGCAAGCTGTGAAACTACCAAAGCATGTTGGAGCGAAGCTCGAACGCAAAAGACGTAATGTATTGTATACTCTAAAGAGAAATGTGTATCTTACCTTGAGGTCTTCCAAAAAAGACGCCTTGTAGCACCTTCTAGGGGCGGTGAAACGATTTTCAGGTTTTGGCCAATTAACTGCGGAAATTAATCTGCGTCACCTATGGAACGAAAAACAGAAAACCGGATTTTCTTGCGAGCGCTAGTTCTTATTAAAAAGAACAAAAAACAACGAAACAAATCGAAGGTCGAAGTGCTTCTCAACTCTCCACGCCGACTTTCGAGTGACGTACTCTGGGGGTTCACGCGAGTTCCCCTTGGGTCCCCTCTTCAGACACCCCAGCCGCTTCCACCGCGATTGTCGACTTTTAAAGGATTAGCCTCGTCGAAGGTCGCGGCGAGCAATCGACACAAAGGACGGTTCGCCACGAGGCTGACGGCGAGTGTGGCAGCGATGGGGGACAAGTTTTGTATACTTCCGCGTATCCCCCAGAGACGCTGTCATTTTAGTTCCCGTAACCGCCACAGGCGGCTGCAGATCGGCAAATAATTCGTTTTTGGCTTTGCGATTACGCAGCTGAATAGCAGTTTTTCGGGGAAAGGTGACGCGTTTTCGGTCACTTGGGCTTGCATAAACAATATAAAGAATGCAAACGGGCAATTCTTTCAACATTAAAATCGTTGCACTGCCCCTTTCAGGGGCATCACGCGGACCGCCATCATCAGTCTTGTCGTCGGAATTATCAACTTCGTCCACCGATGAAAATGTTGAGTCTGTGCCACTGTCGTCAGTCTTCAATTTCGGAGTCTCCATTGAGCAACACATCCAATATTTCATCACCAGTCAAGGATTTTCCTTAAAATACAGAAGGGCAAAGCGTGAAAAACCGCGGAACAGGACCGACACTAGTCAGCAGTGAGATCCAGTGTATTAAATGTGATCCACTCACAAAAGGCTTCGCCAAAAGGAAACGTAATGAAGCTAATATAATATAAAACTAGATATCGACACCACAGTCCTTCCTGCACGAGTCATACAAAATTCATATGATTAGCCAAAGTAATACAATAAGAAAATAATATATTGCCTTTCCCACGCAGCCGCAGACCCGTCGAGTAGGAAGCTGCCATTTTCCAAGCGCGAAAACAGCAAAGTGGTGCCATCTGTTGCGCCTAGTAAAAGTTGCTTCCGCTAGAGCATGGCCTCCGAGATCCCGAAGCGCGCGCGCGAAGGCTTCTCCGGCCGTTTCATTCGTTTCGCTCCCCAGCAGAAGAGTGTTAATTGCGCTAACTCCATCGCTCGCCGGGAGGCGGCGCTGTCTGCCCAGTCATAACAGAGGGCGAGCCGTCAGCGTCGCAGGTAGAGATCTATACTGGTACGGGCCAGACCGCGGGCCACGGGCCGGCCCGGCACTCGGGGGCTTCGCGTCAACAATCATGAAGGGCCCGGGGCGGGTACGGGCCTTGCATTCACGTCTACAAGGGGGGGGGGGGGGGGGGGGGGGCAAACCAAGCCAAACCGGCCATTACTAATTTTTTTTTTAACGGCTTGTTCTTTGGAATTGTGTTCGGGGGTTGGGAGAGGAACCACAGTGGGGGATAAACAGATGCTAAAGCATGTGTGTTTGGGTGTATGTTTTTGTATGGTTCGGTGTGTGCAGCGAATGCTCTTCCAGAGGACTATACTTCGTTTCACTTTATGTGCGAGCGAAGGCAAAACTGGAAGCGCGAGCACGGAAGCTCCGTGCGTTCAGGCTTTGCTCGAGCGCGCGAGCTGGGGAGAAATGCAAAAAGCGCTGGTCTCGCGCTTCTAGCTTTGGCTTCGCTCGCAGGTAAAGTGAAACGAAGTATAGCGGCGCGGCGTTCCTTTTCGTCCCCGGCGGCGCCGCCGCCATCATACAATCGCTTCTCACCACAAACACGCACATACACACGCCTATACAATGCGTACCCTCGCTGGCGTAAACCAGAGCCTTTTATACTGGGAGAGTTCGGCGGGTGGGAGTGGCTTACGGCCCGCTAGGTCTAGCGGACTCAGCGGGCGCCGCTTCCGCCATGATGTGCCTCCCGGCGAGTGGGTCCCCATTGACATGCGATGTATACGCGTGTAGGCTTTGCCGTTCGTGCTTTTGTTGGCGTAAGGAGAAAGTCTAAAAACAAGCATTTTGTGACGTTAATCATACGTTAATTATAACTTACCTCGCACAATCGAGCACTCGAAGTCGGCTTCCAGTCAGCCCTTTTTGGTTTGGTCTCCCAGATCTTGTGCCTTGCGCGGTTTTCTTTTCCTTGCGGGAACCGGTACATCCTGAACCCCTTTTTCGCGTTGTTCGAGCACCCAACGGCACGCAGCCCCCCATTTCGTTTTCTTCTAACGTCTGGCAGAGCGCAGAACGATCATTTTCATCGTCGTCTCTCGCTCCACGCTAGACGGCAAGGCACATCATGGCGGGCAACGAAACTCGGAGTGCGATGCGCACAGTTGCCAGACTTTTTGATCAGTGCTGCCAGACTGGCGGCTGGATCAAAGAACCGCCGAACTCTCCCAGTATAAAAGGCTCTGGCGTAAACCATCTGTACGCACGAGTGCTTGCATCCCCAATAGGGGTGAAGAGGTTCCCCTGAGGGGTACTTTTCCTTAAAGGGACAATGAAGGCAATTTCGGGTATTTTTTTGACGATTGAACTGGGTTCCAGGCCCGTCTCAGGCCACGTTGCCCAAATTTCAGCCGAAACCGGCGCTTGTGTGCCGCGCTAATCAATGAAACAGTCGCGGTAATAATCGTATCGGGATCGACTGGGGCGACGCCCCGAGAGTGGCGGGAAAAGCCAGGAGAAGCGGAGCTCACGTGACCGATGCGGGGCCAAGAAGCGCGACGTCACAAAAGACGCGTGAGCGATTGGTTGGAACGAGTGACGTGCCCTCGGTCACGTTTTGGTTCACAGTTTTTAGGAATACTGTTCTAATTTCCGCTTGAATAACCATGAAAAGTATAAATCGGACCGGAGATGATTACTAAACCGTAAATAAAACAGCATACTTATTTTTTTTTTTTCATTCCTACGCTGGACGCGAAACGGGCAACGAGCAACTATGGGCAAACGAAAAAAATAATAAAGAACGCAGCGCTGAGCACGCTGGAGACGTCGATGTCGTGTTTACTTTGGGAACACGGTACTCGAAGGATTCTGCAAAGTGGTAGTCATGCCAAATTTGTGCGCCGTAGATGGCTGTTCAAACGGTCAACTGTAATCGTTCTTGCTCTTTGACGACGAAATGAGTGGACGTCCGACTCTGGTGAAAGCAAAAATGGTGCTGTTTATTTTCTCCTTCTTGGGGAGCGTCCCCCGCGGAGGAACCGGTTCCAGGGTCGCTGCCGCTTCCCCCTCGGCATTTCCTTCGCGTCCCTGTCGGACAGGGACAGGGCCTGTCCTTCGGCAGCGCGCCGCTCTCGTCTCGCCCGTGCGAATGTTGCTCACAGCTTTGCTGCTCGGAGCCAGCGGGCCGCTCGTTGCCGGCTGGGCGGTCACCGTCGGCCTCGGGTGATAGCGAAGAATGCCACACACGTACTCCCGTTCCGTTGGTGTTAGGTCACTGAACGGAAGCCCGAACAGAACTCGCTCGCGAGAGTGGCATTGTCGTCCATGTTGACAGATCCGACGAAACAGTCGCGCTACCGCGGTGCTATAACCCACCGCGGTAACCAGTCTCGATCTCCTAAATGCTACCGATACCGACTATTCACTTATGACGTCACTTTCTACGTCACCTCCGTTTTCGGAGGGCCAGAAATGAGAATGGAGATAGTTCAGTTTCGGTTTCTTCAGTTCTTTTGTAGGCACAGAAATATGCGTCACAAATGTCTACGGAAAATTGGGCAGTATGCCAGGTTCCCAAGAAGCCTAAAAACACCATTTAAAAAAATTAAATGAAATCGCCTTCATTGTCCCTTTAACAATCGCTCGCAGACCACCGCAAAAGACGACGATATTGCTAAGTTTTTTTTTTTTTTTTTTTTTTTTACGGTTGTGCGCAGCGAAAGTGGCTAATTTAGAACTTTGCTTGTCTTTTCTAGAAACCCGTCGCGATGTTTCCCTTCCTTTCCAACTGCGACACGTGGTTTTGTTTACTTCTGCTTGTCATTTTCTTTTTCCGTCCTTTCCGCGCGTGTTTGGTCGCAGAAAGGAAGATCGGGCGATTTTTGTTTTTTAACAAGCTGCCTAGGCCTGCAGATTGATCGAACTAATAATAGCAGCAAAAAAGAATGCTTACAGTATTTACTATTGGGTATCGTAATCAGATTATGTGTAGCACTTGCAAGCGAGGTGCCATGACGCGCAATTTGTGAGCTATTCATACTCGGCTAAAATAAAGCGCAGCTGGCTCGTGAAAATTAGCTTCGGGTCGGGCCGGGCCGGCTGTCGGAAATGAATAGCAAATAAACCAGAGTTCTTTTTCTTGGGATCCCATTGTTTGTTTCCATATCAATTAAGTTACATCACAAAGTGCATTACGGGATACGGTGGTCTGTGCTACATGTGCCAAAGACTAGACGTTTACAAGATAACGCCCCACCTTTTCAATGAGTAGCTACAATTATCACGAAGTTTATAAAAACAAATGGCGAAATCATTGCGAGGTGGTAGTACCTCACCGCCAAAGGTTTTTCCCCAAAGCCGGAGTCACGCTGCTTGTACATCATACAAAAGACAGTCTGCAAACAGATTCAAACGCGAGTCACCACGAGATCTGAGCTTCGAATGCAGCACGGCAACGAGTTCAAGGAGACATTTGGCACGCAGCATTTGAACCACGGATACCGTGGTGACTGATATCTGCAGACTGTCTTGTGTATGATGTATAAGCAGTGTGACCCCAGCTTAAAGGTACTTCTAGTAGAAGCAAACAGTGCGATACGACCCGCAAAAATTGCGTAATAAATATTAAAAATATTAAAAGAAGGACAACACGGTATCAAACCTCGTGAGGCTCAAAAAGCTACGCCAAACAATGTGCGAAGGTAAAATATATATATATATATATATATATATATATATATATATATATATTGCATCATGAATATTTTTATTTAGGGAAATACTAATTTTTTTAATACATGGAGCTTTTTTCTAGTTTTATACGTGCTACAGATTGCAATCAAATATATCAAAAAGCGCGCTTGTAGCGCTAGCCGCAACATGTACAGATGAATATCTCAAATTAAATAATTAAATAAGCATCACAAATTTTCTATCTACGTCCCCAGAGCAGCTGCTCACCGTTCTACCACAATACACAAAAATATAAGTATAAGTTGCAGTAACTCGACGTAACAAGACGTTTTCTTGAACTCTTCAGCCTCGCGCAATGCTGTCGATGACTGGGTTGGGAGCGCCTCCCCGCGGAGACACGCCGCCTCCTTCTCTTTTTTCAATTACGCACTCTCCGCACGAATGGGACGGCCGGAAAAGCGTTCGCGCCAACGTTGTTCGCGCGCTTCGGGATCTCGGAGGCCATGGTGTAATTTCACTAACTCCGTCACTCGCCGCGAGGGGGCGATGTCTGCCCAGTCATAACAGAGGGGTGAGCCGCGAGCGTCGCAGGTAGAGATCTGCAGTGGTACGGGCCAGACCGCGGGCCACGGGCCGACCGGGCCCGCGGGCCGGGCTCGGGCTTCACGGCTACATTCATGCCTGGGTACGGGCCTTGAGTTCAAGTCTACAAGAGGGGCCAAAGCGGGCCAAGCCGGCCATTACTTTTTTTTCTTCTTTTAGCGGCATGTTTTTTGGAAGCGTGTACGGGGGTTGGGAGAGGAACCACAGTGGGGGATAAACAGATGCTGAAGCACGTGTGTGTGCGTGTATGTTTTTGTACGGTTCAGTGTGTGCAGCGAATGCTCTTGCAGAGGACCAGCGACGCGGCGTTCCTTTTCGTTCCCTGCGGCGCCGCCATCATTCCATCGCTTATCACCACCAACACGCACACCCACACGCCTACACAAAGCGCACCCTCGCCGACGTAAATCTGTGTGTACGAGTGAATCCAATAAAGAAAAAAAAACAACGAGTGCATCCCCATTACGGGTGAAGAGGTTCCCCTGAGGGGTGCTTTTCCTGAACAATATCTCGCAAATTTACGCAAACAACGGTGACATCTTTTTTTTTTTTTTTTTTTACGGTTTTGCGCAGCGATGAGTGGCCAATTTAGAACTTTGTATTTTGTCCAAACTTTGTGCTACTGCTACTCGTTATTTCTGTTTTTCCGTCTTTTCCGCGCGGGTTTGGTCGCAGAAAAGGAAGATCGGGGTGATTTTTCCTAACAAGCTGCCTAGGCCTGCAGATTTATCCAACTAATAGTAGCAGCAAAAAAAAAAAAAGAGGCTTACAGTATTTACGAAGAAACCAGGTGGAAAAAGGTTATATTTTATAAAAAAACCAGGTGGCAGTAATGACATTACTGTAATGGAATTACAGTAATTAAATTACTTTTTGGAGTAATGAGTAATGTAATGAATTACTTCTCTAGGCTGGTAATTTAGTAATTTAATAAATTGCTTTCAGGCAGTAATTTCGAGAAAATTACTCATTACTTTTGAAATTACTTTTGTCCTAAATTAGAAAATTCGTTTGCAAGCTTTAAGAAAGAAGAGAAAAATTATTTTGCATGGTGAAATGTTGTGAAAGATCATCACATGAAATAATCGACGGCCACCTGAGCGCAAAGCCTTGTACGAAGAGCTGGACAAACGGACAAAGGAGGGCTGGATAGGCGAAGGAGAAAAGCTTGCGTGTAGATATCGCTGGAAGGCAACGGATAACGAACTCCACAGGCACGACATATTCACGGCGTCGCGTCATCACGGTGATACTATACTTCATTCATCTCTAAGCTGACAGTGCTGTGGGAGCTGCAAGTTAACCAGAACCAATCAACCACCTTCTTTTAATCACGTGTGCCGTCCCTTTCTCTGCGTTTGGGTATGAACGAGAGCGTGGTTACGTGGCGAACGATAGACGTGTGACTGCTCCAACAAGCACTTAGCTTCCACAGTTCATCCCTAAGAGCTGACAGTGTGTCAGCTTAGGGATGAACGGCTCATAGGCTACAAGGCGACGGGCACATCACCAGTGAGTTAAACATAATTTAAAACCTGAGAGGACAGGACAAACAGATCCCCAGCCTTGTACTTTCGTCAAGCACGGTCAAACCGTAACCTTTGGCCGTTGTGAAAAACAAACGACCGGAACAAATAGTTAATTCCAAACTCCTTGTCAAAGCCCCAGAACGTTTCGTGCGTCCTCGAGCAAAGCAGGTGCCGCTCGCGGTATGCCTCGCTGCCTTCCCTTGGGAAGTTTATTCGGGAATAAGCCTACAAGCAGATATCGGCCCCCGTTTGTTGGGAAAGTACACAATTTAGGAAGCTCGCGCCAGCGGGCACGGAGAGACAGTGCGTCATATTTTAACCGGACGACGCGGAAACCTCCTCTACCGACGAGGGCGACCCGCGGTACCGAAAGCGCGCGATATGTGACGTCTTTGGTCCTGGGCTTACTACTGGTCAGAGCCGCTAAAAGTTTCTTTTTAGTCGAAATACAAAATATAAGTGGCGCGAACCGACTCAGTTATTTATAAAAGTAGTTTTTGTTCAGTATTTTAGATCAGAAAAGGAACAAATGCAGTTTATAAAGTACGAAAACAAGAAATGACCCGTCGACATACCCGCCACCAAGCGGTGGAAAAGGCGGCGCATACTAGAAAGGAGTGGTGGGATCAGGCGCCGACACGGAAAGGTCCCGGATGTACGCGGCGGCGCTGCGGTCGTAAGGACAGGAGGATACGACCGGCTCCGAGCGTTCCGAAGGCCTTCAGCGAGAAGCTTTGTCTTGCGGTTTAGCCGTTTCGCGGTATGGCAGCGCGAAGTGGCTCCCATTCTGAACTGATCTTTACCCCGTGTTTGCTGTCGTTTGTGGCCAATGAAGTGTCATGCCGAATTAGTGTTTAATCGCGCAGCAAATGCAATGAGAGCCGCTCTGGCTGGCCGCTGCATACAGCCTATCCAGAACATGTTTTAGTGGCGCCCTCTCGCGCCGTCGACACGGAGTGCGCCAGCCGTGAGCGGTCGCTGAGCTCACTACCCCTCCTCTAGTTCACGGCCACTCGAGCAACCAAGGACGTCATGAGGGAGGTTATTTTTTGCTTGTTTTTGTAATCTTAATTTGCCTATAACTTTTAATATAAAGCGAATTTCGAGAAAAGAAAAGTTTCACTAAGTTACTACGTTCAGTGCGCTCAGGTTCGGTGCAAATTAAAAAACAGTAAAAAAGTCCTTGCAGGGCCCCTTTAAGAGGTCGCAAGAGTGTGAACGGGCCTTATATGGCTCTGTTATGACTGGGCAGACATCGCCCCCTCGCGGCGAGCGACGGAGTTGGTGCAATTACACTCGTACTGCTGGGGAGCAACTCGAATGGGACGGCCGGAGAAACCTTCTCGCGCAAGCTTCGGGATCGCGGTGGCCATGGCTAGAGCACGATGTATCAAATACGATACAAGCGGTCGTAATCTCTTCGATTGCTTTGCTGTGGTGCAATGTCTGAAGCGCCTGTTGTTTCAAATATGATACTCGGAAATCTAAGCAGATATGATAGCAGGCTTGGTCTGTTTTTTGAATCCCGGAGAGCATTTAGAGAATCGCTTCATTCCTCGAGTGATTTTAATCGGAACATGGTCTCTCCCATCGAAAACGGTCAAAAAACGGTTCGAAAATATTGGCAAAGGCGCCGCTCTGAGGAACCTAGGGTTCAACCCTTAGCGTATTCTAAACCCCCATATATGATAGCACGCAGGCACGTAGCCAGGATTTTGTTTCGGGGGGGGGGGGGGGGGGGGGGCGCCCATGACAAAATGCTGTATGAGGGGGAAGGGGGAGAGGAGGTCCCAGCAAACTGGAAGAGTTCGGGGGGGGGGGGGGCCATTTCCCCCCCCCCCCCCCCTGGCTACGTGCCTGATAGCAGGCTCGGTTTATATTTTTTAATCCTGGAGAGCAAATTTAGAGAATTGCTTTATTTCTCGAGGTATTTTAGTCGGATCGAACATTGTCTCTCCCATCGAAAACGGTCAAAACGGAGCGTGGTTAGCAAATATTGGCAAAGGCGCCGTTTTGAGGGACTCTAGGGTCAACCCTTAGAGTTCTTTAATCCCCCACATATAATAGCAGGCTTGGTCTATTTTTGAATCCCGGAGAGCATTTAGACAATCGCTTTGTTTCTCGAGTTATTTTAATCCGAACATGGTCTCTCCCATCAAAAACGGTAAAAAAGGGGGCGTGGTTTGAAAATATTGGCAAACGCGCCGCTCTGAGGAACCTAGGGTTCAACACTTGGCGTACTCTAAACCCCCACATATGATAGCAGGCTTGGTCTATTTTTTGAATCCCGGAGTGCATTTAGAAAATCGCTTCAGTTTCTCGAGTTATTTTAATCCGAACATGGTCTCTCCTATCAAAAACGGTCAAAAAGAGGGCGTTATTCGAAACTAAATTGGCAAAGGCGCCGCTCTGAGAAACTTAGGGTTCAACTCTTTGCGTACTCTAAACCCTCGCATATAATAACAGGCTTTGTTCATTTTTTAAACCCGGAAAGCATTTAGACAATCGCTTTATTTCTCGAGTTATTTTAATCCGAACATGATCTCTCCCATCAAAAATGGTAAAAAGAGGGGGCGTGGTTTGAAAATATTGGCAAAGGCGCCGTTCTGAGGAACAGGGCTCAACCCTGGGACGCCTGTAATCCATCATATGTGATAATAGATAAGGTCCTGTATTATAATCCCGAAGAGCTACTGGAGATTTGGGATATGTCTCGAGTTATTTCAGTTGAAACATGGTCACAGACGTCAAAATTCACCAAAAAAGGGGCGTAGTATTGAGCATTTAGGCAAAGGCTTCGACCCCAGAAACCTAGGGTCCAACACAGAGGGGACTCTAGGTTCTAAACTATTATATGTGATGATAGAGGAATTTGTCTTTTATATGCCGGAGAGCAATTGGATTTTCGGAATATATCTAGAGTTATCTCGATTGAAACACAGTCCAGCACGTCAAAATTCACGAAAAAAGGGGGTGTATCTTGAACATGGCACACTGCAAAGGAAAACAAATTATTTTAACAGCCTGACTAGAACGTGCATCTCGTAAAACAAATGTTGAGGCAAAATATTTTTCTGAAGTAAATTTTTGGCGCTTGGCTGATTTTTATTTAGCAGCTTTTAACCGATCGCGCCAAAAATCTGAGCGTTCTCATGGACTGATCGAATGGAGCGGCGAACGAGATGCGCCGGCGCCCAATCGGGTCACACTGCGACTCCGCGTGACCCCTTGGGCCGGAAGTCTTCCCTTGAACCAAAATCTACAGTAGCGGATGAATTCGCGCCAACAAAAACGAGTCACGCGCCATAAATATAGTTCTACATATTTTTTCGCTGATAATTCATTTTATGACATCCGGAATCCATGCAGTTTGCTTGAAATTGGTTTTTCCTTTGCGGTGTATTTTTAAGGCAAAGTTTCCTGTCCCAAGAGCGTAAGGTTCAACCCTGAGAGGACTCTGAACATTTTCATGTGATGATAAAGGAGGTTATGTAGTACTATCCCTGAGAGCAATTGAATTATATCGGGATATTTCTTTAGTTATTTCCATTGAGACATGGTCATTCACATCAAAATTCAGCAAAACGTGAGTGGCATTCAAAATTGACGCAAAGGCGCCGCTTTCAGGGAACGACAACCAATCACATGCAATAGTTGAGGATGTTTTACCTTAATTTATAATGCGGGAGACGCGATTCAGTTATTGGAACATTTCTCCAATAATGCTGTCTCTCGTGTTCGCGAAACAGGCAAGTTCTGTTCATGCACTCTAAAAAAAAAAAACCGTGCGTCTACTTTCCCGCACAACACTTGGAAAACCAATCACCGCAACTTACGGAGACAGCTCAGCGAATGACGATGCCGAAACATATGTTTAGACCGCAAATTGCAGTCTGAGTTGTGACATTAAGCAATGAAAAACGTCACCCTTGAATTGCTTAATGTCACAACTCAGACTCCGTTTTTTGGTCTAAACATATGTTTCGGCATCGTCATTTGCTGAGCTGCCTCCATACGTTGCGGTGATTGGCTCTCCGAGTGTTGTGCGGGAAAGTAGACGCATGGGCTTTTTTTAGAGTGTGGCAGAGTCGCGCAAGGGGTCCGCCCATTCCGTTCACACCCTATTCTGTGGAGTTTAGATTTGTAGTACTTCAACAATATATAATTTATCGAAGAGGAGATATTTAGTCCACTCCCATCCCTAGGGTGTTTTGGCAGTTCCCTTCCTTTAATTCTATCATATGATGTATTGTTCTAATCAACTGCGTTTCAAATCGGACCTAAAAAAGCAAGGTGTCTGTTTTAAACAACCTTGAAACTAAGCTGAACAAGTTATAATTTAACAACTATAAATTTCTTTCGGGCAACTGCGGGGCTCTCCCAGTCGAAACATGCACCAGACCGGGTCTGGTGTGTTTCTTACGTTTACACCAGAGCGGAAATTTAGACACGGGTCTGGCGTGTTCTGGTGTCTTGGTGTCTTGACGTGTTGTGGTGTCTTGGCATGACCCTGCCAAGTGTGTTCTAATGTGACCCGGCCGATCTAGTGTCTTCTGGGGTGACCTGGTCATGCATGCACGATATGATTTAGACGCAGAGAGGACTGCTGATGACAACAGCTGGCAAATTGTGCAAAAGGAACACCAATTTTTCAAAGGTTTAGGTGTTAATTCTGCCATGAAACAAAACTACAAAGACAAGGAGAATGAAACTTACTATTTTATTTACTTCCCAACACGCACCGCTCGCGCACATTCCCTTGCACACAGGGCTGTCCATGGCTCTTCTCTTCCACGCCGTCTCTGCCAGCACACCCGGATGGCTAAGATGACGGCTTGGGCAAGTTGGTATTGCATGATAAAACCTACAAAACATAAAAGAAAACAAATACACGAGCAGCAAAAAGACACATGAAATAACCGGGTCCATTATTTCGTTTGCCTCTTTTCTGCTTATGTACAGTGTTTGCACGATTCTAAAGCACCCCCAATTTTAACGCGCAAGCATATTTACCTTC
The DNA here is from genome assembly GCA_013358835.2 of Ixodes persulcatus. Taxonomy (NCBI): domain Eukaryota; kingdom Metazoa; phylum Arthropoda; class Arachnida; order Ixodida; family Ixodidae; genus Ixodes; species Ixodes persulcatus. The sequence continues at coordinate 43,168 of JABSTQ010011253.1, forward strand.
CAAATATTAAAAAGGTTAATTGATGCCAATTCTACTACGCAGATAAAATTATGGAGATTGTGCGCTACATGCCTATGGAACGTTTCATCGAACACACCGGCTCACCCTCTCCCCGCTTCCTCCGCAAAAGAGATTTTTTTTTTTTTTTCTTCTGGGCGGTCGACCCAAAAGAAAAAAGAAGCCAGCTTTCTCTGCAAGCTGGCTTTCCCCTAATGAGGTCGATCGCGTTGGGGGAAAGCCAGCTTGCAGAGCTAAACAGCGCTCTTGCCAGTTCGATCTATCGGGAAACGCTGCGATTTTCGTTCGATGTAACCGCATTTTTCGCTATGCATTTTTATTGCAGTTACTAGTCCGTTCACAAATAGTTCGAATTAACTGGGTTCGATATTATCGGGTTTGACAGTAGATCGAACCTCGTGGCCTCGCTCCCACTGTGCAAAGCAAGCGCCGCGCCCCACGCGGCATTTCTCCTGGTCTGCCCGCATTCACCTTGTCTCACATCATAGTGCCTCTGACTGTACATCTGTGCTGCACAGTGGCGTCACAAGGGGGGGGGGGGGGGGGGGCGGACCGCCCCGGGTGCAGCGCCCAGGGGGGTGTCGCGGCGGGCCACGAGAGCGGGGGGGGGGGGGGGGGGGGGTGTCGCGGCGAGCTACCGCCCCGGGTGCCGCTGACCCTCGTGACGTCACTGGTGCTGCACAAGGCAAAATCGATAGGTTCATAAAAATATCTCAAATCGTAGTAACTTATAACTCACACTATAGACGGACACGCTGTTTACAAACAAGCCCGCGTTTGCCCACACCAGGTGTGGGCACTGCGCGTGCGCAGAAACCGAACTCGGGTGAAGTGAGGCCTCTGCGCATGCGCAGTGCCGTCGACAGCGCCACCGCAGCTGCGTGACGTCAGGGCCGCGTGTTGGTCTATACACCGATTATGTGCACAGCTAAGCACAGCACAGCCACAACAGATCCTGTGCCCTTCCAGGTTGATCAGAAATGCTTTTTTTATTAATAGCTCAGGGATAAAACTAGTTTGGAGATAAAAAGGGCACCCACCTGGCAGAGCGTCAATGTTTTAGAGTGTTAGGTGCTTCTTCCCCCCTGCACCCTCGCAGAGGAGACGCCTGCAAGCTTGCCCTGACGCACTACTATCGAAGAGCTCCGCAGGCTCCCTTACATGGCTTGCACGTGACGTCATTCAAAGAGCGCTCCGATGACCACCAGAGAAGAGGAGAAGAAGGAGCTCCCCTCTTATGAGGATCCTCTTTTGTGCCTCCCGGATTTGCACAGACGTCGCTATTCTCCTCCCAGAAGATTATAGAAGATTACCCCGTCACTCAAAATTCTTACAAAAAGCAGCTTCCTTCTCCTCTTTTTACATGGTGGCCAAAAGTATGCGATGTGACGTCAATGCAACCCATGTAAAGTGATCGGCTGACCATTTCGAGAAAGCGGCTAGGGGTGGCAGCCTTTTCCACGGCGAGTGTAAAGGCTGCTTCGCATTTTGGTGCCATGTCCAAGATGAATCTGCAGTGAGTAACATTGTCAAGCAAATGCATAAAAGTGGAGAGATACAGGCAACACAATGGGCTCTCCACTTTCGCCTGCAATCATGTTCCTGGTTCGTTTTACTCAAAAGCTGAATTGTACATATATATAAATACAAAATGACACAAAAACTCCATAATATTCCAAGATGGCCTATTTATGTTCCTAACTCAACCTATGTGCTCTAAGCGTCCCAAAAGTCCAGAACTTACAATGATGTGCGGCTTATTTCACTATTCAAAAATGCGATCAAAGGTAGTGAATGTAACTGAACCGAATCAAGGCGAATAGGGTGGAACGGCGAAAGACACTCGTCAGTCAATTGCGAGCGAGGGCTTCCCGTGCAGACGAGAAGGACTGGTCGGCTGCTTGTCCGCACGCGAAGCCATCGCTCGTGATTGTCTGATGAGCCCCTTTCGATGATCGCCTACAATCGGCCGGATTCAGTGGCGCCATCTGTACGTCTGAGATTCACTATCTTTTATCTCATTTTTATTAGTGAAATATGCTGCACATGATTGTAACTTTAAATTTTTGGGATGCGAGCACATAGTATGAGTTACGGCCATAAATAGGCCGTCTTAGAAAGCACCCGAGCGTCCGTTTAAGAGAAGTAATTTCAGCTTTGGAATATGCATTAAGAAAGGAGGTTCATTATTGCTGTACGCATCAAATATTAATAATGAGAAAAAAAATTGTTTTATGTGCCTTTAACATGTATAATATTGTAGGTACCCTTTAAAGAACCATTTGGCAATTTTTAAATTCAAAATCGCAAAGTACAGAGGAAGCATACTGCTGTGCACTGCCATGCTTTTTACCAATATGCGCAGTCTCGGGCAATCGAGCAATGTAGAAAAAAAAAAAAAAACGAATGAGTGTGCCATCACCATAGCTCACTACCTTCCCTTTCTGTGTTCAGACATAGGCATCACTAGGTTTCACCCCTGCCTTCTTTACTAGTCTATACTTGTGAAGCGGGCAAGCTTACTAACACCTGGATATGTATTATTGGCACTGCTAAACTGTAATTCGTGGGACACGGCTATCAGATAGCACTGTTGTCACTGTCACTCTCAACGGCACGACGTAATCTTAGTCCCCACGCTGCCTCGGTACACACAACTGGCTCAGTCGGACGAGGAAATTCAAAACAAAAAATATGCTGCACACTCCTTTTTTTATTTACTGCTCCACTTTGGAAATATACACCAAATATATTAAATGTCAGTGTGCATTTTTAGGGTTGCCGGGCGAAAAGTGAATTCGACTGCTATGACTAGTAGGACGTGTTCAGCGCGTGCAGCATAGCTGTATCACAATACTTGTTTCTTGCTCGCGGGCAAAAAAACAAGAATGGAATACAGATGCTATCACAAGTGGACTATGTTAGAGCTACAGTGCATTTGTGTGTATGTTAGTAAGAGCTGCTGTGGCTTGATATGGAGAGCCAAATGTTAATACTGCACTCAAGACGTTTCCGGAGGTGTTCCGCACTTGTGTACTTTGCATAGTATATAAGTTCGGAACACATACGGAGAGGAGTTGAAGTATGGAAAACTTGTCTAATTACGTACTCATGGCGCTCAAATTCGCTTTTCGACCAGCAATTTTATAAATACACACTAACCTTTACTACATTTGGTGCATATGTACAAAACGGAGCAGTAGAAATGTTTTTACAAAATGTGCAGCTTACATTCTGTTTTGAAAGCCCTCGTACAACCGAGCCGCCTTCTTAGTCGTGCGTACTACGGGGAGCACGGGACAAAGATTATGTCGTGGTCTCGGTGAGCTGATATACTGGTCGTAAATCACATTTTTAGTAAGGAAATAAGCGTCGCACGAGCATAATCTTTGAATAATTAGGATGCTTAGAGCCCGTCGAATGAGTTATCACCAAGAACAGATGATCTCAGAAGCATCTTTAGTACACCTTGAAGTCAGTACCTGTATTTGTCTCTTTCTCTGCCTGCCTGTTTGTCTCCTTGTCTTATGTGTCGTTAGTCTCTTCTTCAGAATAAGCTAGCCAATGAAGTGAAAACAATAGACAAAACGCCTTGTAGACCCAGGAACGTACCTCACCATCTCGGACAGCAAAGAGGGGTGGCCAAGAGGAGGCCACAGCCTCATTAGGTGAAGCAACCACAGCAGCACCTAGGAGAGCAAATTGAAGGTAGGCGAGTAACATCAAGATTTTGATTTGCTAATACGTTTAGGGCATACTGTAGCTTTAATAAAGAAAAAGTTAGCCACATCACATAATCCCAAATGACGAGCAATGCAGTATAAATAGAGCACAATATTCTTTCACAACATCAATCTAGCCCTATGCTAACGAGCTATTTTAGTCAAATCATTCAACCCCAATTCTTTCTTTGTTGTGGTAATTGCAGGAAGCATGCATATGCCCAAACAAAACGTATACGCTTCAGTTGCTAATTGAGGAGTTTCAGAGAATATAGAGGGCGCTCCGATCGATCCAACATGGCGGAAAAGAAGGGGATAGATTTCCGACGCCCGTAGACCGGTCAAAGCGTGTCGTTCTCTGTTGCCAAGTGCGAGATGATCATCACTTCAAGCAAGACCTACCGTGATGCTGCAAATGAAGTGTTCAAGCTATACTTCGTTTCAGCTTCCGTCCGAGCGCAGCCAAAGCTACGTGTGGCTGGAGCCAACCACACGCCGGCAATAGGTCACGTGATCTCACCGGCACTTTTGTATCACTCCGCTGCTCCGCTGGTCGTCCGCGCCGCCCGCGCTCGCCGAGTATTCCGTCAGCTACGGGTGCCTCAACGGTATCGTCTGCTACAGGTTTAAAAAGTGCCCTTCCACGTTCTGAGATTTAGTCACAGGGGATGTCAGTACGTAGACTTTCCGCTGGCGTCTGTGTCCGAGCTTTCCATCTGTTCGGCATTTCGGCATAGTTTCGAGATGTAAGTACACATTGCAAGGTGCCCGATGACCCGGCCTTTGATGTTTCCTTGTATTGTCTGGATATACCAGGGCTCGAGGCTCAGTACTTTCCACCAGCTTCTCGGCGTTCATTGCGATCAACAGGTAAAGGGGTGCCGTGATTTCGCCGCGTATCAGTGAATTGTAGTGGCCCGGACGCTTTTCTTGTTTACAACGCATTCGCGGTACGACGCGGCCGGAGTCTCCTGCCGAATTTGAAAGTAGACATTCATCACAACCTCTCGCGCCTGACGCCCAAACGTGCCTTTGCGAAAGGACGTTTTGAAGTGACTCGGTGAGGAAAGCAGCGAAGCACATGATTCGGCCATTACGGGAATGAAATCACACAGAAAAACCGAGCGCTGCAGCCGTGTTGCCAGCGGATGAACGTGTTTTAACCAAACCACATGCATTTAAATATATTAATAAAAACATAAACTTCGGATATTGAATTCCTTTAGTTGCAAATCATTCTCAACAGCACACATCTCGAATATTGCGCAATGTTTACGCACAAAACAGTTATTTTAAAGAAATTACTTTGGTGGACTACTTCGTGGTGCGTAAGAATACTCTTTTCGAAGTTGCGAACCGTCCATCAGCCTTTGGCTGCGCTTGGACGGAAGCTGAAATGAAGTATAGTCGAAGGCAAGAAATCTTGCCATAGTCAAGATATGCGTGCAAGTGTTCGACGTGGGCTCTCTCACGCTGGTCAAGCTGTTATGAAGTTGAACTGAAGGTACGTGGGTCCAAAGAAAGGTACATACCTTTCTTTGGACCCACGTACCTTCAGTTCAACTTCATAACAGCTTGACCAGCGTGAGAGAGCCCACGTCGAACACTTGCACGCATATCTTGACTATGGCAAGATTTCTTGCCTTCGACTATACTTCGTTTCAGCTTCCGTCCAAGCGCAGCCAAAGGCTGATGGACGGTTCGCAACTTCGAAAAGAGTATTCTTACGCACCACGAAGTAGTCCACCAAAGTAATTTCTTTAAAATAACTGTTTTGTGCGTAAACATTGCGCAATATTCGAGATGTGTGCTGTTGAGAATGATTTGCAACTAAAGGAATTCAATATCCGAAGTTTATGTTTTTATTAATATATTTAAATGCATGTGGTTTGGTTAAAACACGTTCATCCGCTGGCAACACGGCTGCAGCGCTCGGTTTTTCTGTGTGATTTCATTCCCGTAATGGCCGAATCATGTGCTTCGCTGCTTTCCTCACCGAGTCACTTCAAAACGTCCTTTCGCAAAGGCACGTTTGGGCGTCAGGCGCGAGAGGTTGTGATGAATGTCAATAATGTTTGCGCGTTAAAACTATGACGTGTACTTTATCTAAACCTAAACTTATCGGTCTGCGGCTACAAACATTTTGTTGACATTGCTTAGATGATGTAACCAGTCCGGCCTCGCCTTACACGGTGTTACGAACTCTTGGGTTGTTGTTCCGGTTAATTGCGCTAAAAAGCGGTTGGATGGAAAGTATGGCAGCTACAGCATATACAGGGGACGATCAGGCACGTAGCCAGGATTTTGTTTCGGGGGGCGGGGCGGCCCGCCCATGACAAAATGCTGTATGAGGGGGAGGGGGGAGAGGAGGTCCCAGCAAAGTGAAAGATTTCGGGGGGGGGGGGGGGCCGGGCCCCATGGGCCTCCCCCCTGGATACGTGCCTGGGGACGATCGAGGTCTTGGTTCTGCGTTCTATGTATCCAAACATCGGGATCCCTGGTGTTATATTGCGATCAGCTGGTCGCCGACCGTCCTGTTTTTACGCATAATGTAAACAAGCCCCGGAAGCGCCAATCTTATTTCCATGTGCTTGTGCACCCCTGCAAGCCTCCTATTGGCTCTCGTGGGAAGCTTTATTGTAATAGCAATAGTCTCAACGGTCGTTCGAGTTGTATGTGCCACGGTGATATCTACTGTGTGTGATCTGCTGACAAAGAAAAGTCTGTATTAAATGCCAGAAGGAGAACAAAGGTGAAGTTTTTTTTTTTCTTTTTACAAAACAGGGCAAAGCTTCTAAAACAAGAGCAACTTAAGCTGATATTTGAGTGTGCTCAAGAATAGATGACAAAAGGTGCTTATGCTAAGTTGTAGATGTACACAGTTGATTTTTTTTTTTTGCCTCTGTATAATAAATTGGAAGACATGTATCAGCAGAAGACATGTGTCATTTTGAAAATGTCTTTTATTAGGGGCAAAAATAGGTTTACCTACACAAACACATACTTTGAGTATTAGAAACATGGCATATAGTATTGGTTTAAGGATTTTAGGTTTCTGTTATTCAAATGTACGCTATTGTTTACAGAGTGGATACACATCTAGTTATATGAAGGTTAAATATAACTCCTATAGACAAGTTTGACAGAGTCGCGGCGTCAACCACAGCATTTGTGCCGGAGTTATCCCTTTACTGCCCGACCTTTTTATTTTGACAAAAAGTTGCTTTGCATAGGCTGTAGATTATGAACTTCCCTTTCTCTGAATTCGCAGATGCGCTGGTTTCGGCGACTCTGCTACGCTTACCCATTTGTAGGAGAAAATCGTAGTTCTCTTTGATGTTGGTCATTCTCAATTTCATGTAGACCGGCATGAAGCTCCATTCTTCCTCCGACGCAACCGGGTAACCACGGTTGCACGAATATTGTTTATTTTTTTTTTCCTCCCAAAAAGATAACTTGGAAGGGGAGAGGAGAGAGACGGGACGACACGAGTGACAGAGGAGGAGTGAGCACGGGAGCACCTGTAACATGCAGTCGACTTACGCAGCCCTCTTCCTGTTCGTACAGGTCATGGTCTGCTTCCCGTTGGCGGATTTCGGGCCGATGACGGTCCAGGATACAAGGGAGCTCATTCTTCGAGAGCGCGTGCCAAACCGCGTGGATCACCGTGACAGTGGATTTCCGCTTCAAGAAAGTGCTGCGTATCTGTGGCCACGTCGCCACATGATCCTCGACGACAGTTTCGCCGTATCGACAACGTCAACAGTCACATCGACATCGCCACCACCATCCAGAGCCGATATAAACGCCAGCCGGCGCCTCGCCGCCTTGAGTGAGCACGGGAGCACCTCTGCTGGAAGCGTCCTCGTACAATACGCCGACGACACCACGATCCTGGCCCCAATATCATCACCTTCGTCTTCCGCGGACCTCCAGAGACACCTTCAACTCGTTGACAGCTGGGCCCTCTCCAACCATCTGAGTATAAGCACCCAAAAGAGTGCTGCCATGCGCATGAGTAACAGCAGGAACGTCGCCTGCCCCAGTTACTCACTTGGAGACTCTCCTATTGAGGTCGTAGAGTCTCTCCCCATCCTGGGAGTGACATTCACTCCATCACTGGATTTTTCATTGCACATCTCCAACACAGTGTCGAAGGCCCGCCGCACCTTGGGTTTCGTGACGCGTGTTTCTAGGTCTTGCGACCCTGAAGCTTTTCGCGCACTTTACACCGCTCTTGTTCTGCCAAGGTTAGAGTACTGCTGCTCAGTCTGGTCTCCGTACCAAGCTCACCTCACCTCGAAGCTCGAAGGTGTACAGCGCCGCGCAACTCGGACCTTCCACTCCCGCCTCACCCGTCTACGGGAGCCCCTGCCACCCTACGACGACCGTCTAAGGGCCCTCAAATGGCAGTCCCTACAACACCGGCGTGCTGTGGCGCGTGTTCGCCTCCTGTGCCGGCTCCTTGACGGTTCAATGGACGCAACCTATCTAAGTTCATCAGTGAGACTGAACAAGCGCTCTGATCAGCATGTGCTCCAGCACGCCCGAACTGTCCACCACCGTCACTCTGTGCTCATTGACGCCCTCGAAAACTTCCTCGCAGCGCCCTTGTCCCTTCGTTCTCCCCTGCCGCAAAGCCGGGCTGACTCGGCCGCCTTTTGCCGTGAATTCTCACGCCTCCGCCAGCAGTGAGGTGTCCCCCTCCTTCCCAATCACCCGGATTCGGGGTCCTCGCGCTGGATTCTCTGCGACGCCTGGGGGCGGCGGACGCGGATCGGGCTCGGGCGCTGCGTCGGCGTTTGGCTGAGACTCGTGAGCAAGCGGGTCTCGGTCGGGTGCCGGTGCGTCGCCCGCGCCCGGCCTCTCCGCTGCGCTTTCCCGTTCTTGGTGGCGCGGGGATTCCAGCGCTTGGGCTTCGTGTCCGGGTGACGTCGTCCCTACCCTCCCGCATCTCGATGCTTGTCCATTGTCCTGTTCTTTGTTGTTGTTGTGTTTTATTGTAATTACCTTGCTCTGGGTGGCTGGCTAGCAGACGCTCACGCGTACGGGCCCCCGCCTATCTGCCTAGCCTTGCGAGCCACCCATAGTACCTCAACTTTCGCTAATAAAGATTATTATTATTATTATTATTATTATTATTATTATTAACATGCAGTCGACTTACGCAGCCCTCTTCTTGTTCGTACAGGTTGGTTCATCCCCCTCATTATACGCTAAAAGAACTATCAATGTCTTCTTATTTGTGTTCCCGTGCTCACAAGTGCTATCTGAAACCATGTGCGAATCTGTTTACCTTTTTAAGCTCCTGCTTCTCAGCTCTGGCGATGTGGAAACCGATCCTGGTCCGACGAACGCCGAGCAGTTGTAACAGTTTAATGAAATGCATCAAATGCTTGTTGACGTTAACGCGCGATCGATACAGATTCAGTTGTCACAATCAGGAATCCTAACATTGTGGGTTCCCCCTTTTATGGGGTACCACTTAGAAACACAGAAGGTTCTTTGGGTCCGGATAAAACGTGTTTATTGACTTAATTGTCACACGATTGCCCTGAGGGTCAACAATGGTGGAGATGACGGCGCTGTCTCTATTGACAGGATCACCAGTCGGAGTCCGCGCTGCCGCAATTGACAGTATCACGGAGGGGGAGGATCAGTAAACGAAAGGAAGGCTCCGTCGAGCAGAGCCTCCCCCACCGAGAGTCCCGCCCGTTGGATTAGGGCCGTCTTATATAGCCTGCGGGAATGGACGCGCCCAGGGTGGGTCGCATGTAGGTGGCTCCCCGGAGGGGCGGTCGCGTCCAAGTCATGATCCCGAGGGGTGTGCCTTCGGCAAATCACCCGAGAAGGACGAGGGAAAGCCGCCCACCAGGGAATACGGCTTCGCCCTCGCATCCGGGACGCGCCCCCACGTGGCGACGTCCCACGGCCTGCCTGAGCTAGGCCTAGATAGGGATGCGGGGAACACGTGGTTCCCACACTCCCCCCTCCTTAAGACTGAGGTAGGTTTAAGAAAAATAAAAATTAACCTACCGACTCTCGAAAAATAAAACAAAACAAATAAGACCGCGTCCGGTACCTTTACTGCGTCAGCCGTGTTACAGTAGATCGTCGTCCCGGAGGAGGAACTGTTCGAAGTCGGGCCCGAGGTTCATCGGGACGGCGTCCTCCCCCGGGGGCTGGGCAGGGGGAACAGCGGCGACCGGGCCGGGCAGGTGGTTCGGCGAGGGGGCCCGGGGACGGGCACCTGGGGGCCGAGGAGCCGCCTCCAGGACCGCAGCAGCAAATCTTCGGTCAACGGCCATGCGGGCCACGACACGGGCGACGGCGTCGGCGTCGGCGTCTCTGGGTGGAGCCGCGGCCATACGGGCCACGTGGTTCGCAGAGCGGAGGTGGCCCCGATGGACAAAGAGGGCCCCGCAGCCGCGGCAGGTCCGGGACCCCAGGGGAAGCTGCAGGCAGGCCCCGTCGGCGGCCTCGTCCGCCTCGCGAACCGTCCGCCCGCGGAAGGGCTCCGGTACCCCGTCCAGGGGTGCGGACGCCAGGACCCTGGGCTGGCGTGCCCAAGGATCCGCCGAGAAGAAGGGCCGCGGCGCCTCGGTGCCCTCCTGCGACGTCCAGGTAGCGACGGTGCGGCGGCGGGGGCCGTCTCCAGGCATCCTTGCCCGGTCCGGAGGCTGGTAGTGGCTCGCGCGCCGGGGTCCTCCGGGGCAACCGCAACGACCGTTCTGCTGAGGCGACATGACTTGCACTTGTCTGATGGGGTGAACGCATTTTGGGATGAATTGGCGGTAAAAGTTTACCATTCCCAGATAGCGACGGATCGAGTTTACGTCCGTCGGCGCCGGAAACTCCCGGATAGCCTTTAGCTTCTCGGGGTTCGGTGCGATGCGCCCGCAGTCGAGCGTGAACCCAAGCAAGTTGATGCGGGTTTCGGCTATTTGGGCCTTTTCTGGGTTTAAAGTGATACCCGCGGCCTTTAGCCTGTCGAACACATCCTTCAGATCTCGTAGATGATCTTCGAAGGTGTTGGAATACACGACAATGTCGTCGAGATAGGCCATTGCATGTTTCCATTTGGCTTCTCCCAGTACTCGGTCAATCAAGCGCTGAAACGTCATTGGCGCTCCGCACAGACCAAAGGACATTCTTGTGAATTCGAAAAGCCCGCGGTGACACACAAAGGCTGTTTTTGCCTCGTCACCCGCCTCCATTTGAACTTGGAGGTAGCTTCGGCTGGCGTCCAGGGTTGTGAAATACCGTGCGCTGCCGAGGTTGGAAAGGATCGAGTCAATGCTCGGAAGCGGATATGCTTCTTTCCGCGTTACGTCATTTAGACGCCGATAGTCTACGCAGAGACGTGAGCTACCGTCCTTTTTTGGGACCAACACAACGGGAAATCCCCAGGGACTGTTTGACCGCCGGACAACTCCGGTGTCGATCATTTCGTCCAAAGCGACGTCGATGGCTTTTCGTTTAGCCAGACTGACGGGTCGTGCGTTTTGCCTCCGAGGAAGCGCATCGCCCGTGTCGATCCGGTGTCGCACTTCGTTTGTGCACCCGGGACGCTCCATGAACATGGCGTCATAGCGTCGCAATAATGTCGACAAACGGGCTTTTTCCTGCCCTGACCCGCAGCATGACTCAGTCAGCAGGGGGTGGGTGACCTCCGACGCTACGGCGCTTGTTTGCAACCGCGTCAGGGTACCTGTCGAGGGGTTGATACCCGGTTTTTGTGATTCTGTTGCCTTGTCTTGGCAGGTGCTGCCTGCCCCATTAACCAGTGTTTTTTCTGGCGTTGGGGGTTCGCAGAAGGGTTTCAGAGGTGCGAATGTGCCCTCTCGGTAGCCACCGCTACTCACGTCGATCACAATCCCTGTTTTGGCGAGAAAATCTCTGCCCAGGATGATCGGAACGGAAAGACTGGGGAGATGAACGAAGCGTTGCCGTCTTACTCGATTCTCCCATCTCGCAACCAACCGCACAGTACCGCTTGAATGGGCGGTACCGCACGCGAGTCGAAAGGCCGTGTTGCCCTCCCTCATTTGCACTGAGTTTTGCTGGAGGTGGGTCAACACTTCGTCGCCGAAAAGCGAGGCGCTGGCTCCTGTGTCCAGCAGTGCCTTGAACATCCGACCGACAATCGTCAGGGCTATGAATGGCGCTAGCGTGCCGGTCGAAAGCCAATTCTGTAGGCTGTAGGCAAAAGAGTCTCTTGCTCCGTGCCGTTTTGAGCAGCCGGGTTGGTTATCGGCGGCTTTTCTCGTTTCCCGACTGTTGGGGACCAGGGTTCTGCCGTTCTGGGCATTGTCGAACCAGGTGGTTGGTGTTACAGCGAAAGCAACGTTGTTGCGGGACTTTTCTTGAGTCCTGTCGCGCGTTTTGATGCGCGCCGCGCCTTTCGTCATGTGTGTTTCGACGTGGCTGCGTGTCCTCCCGTGGCGTCGGTAACTATGTGTTCCGATCTCGCCTCTTGAACTGCGGCGCAGTCTCTGCTGCCCGCCGTTCGTAGGAGTACGGGTCGAGCGCACGATCTGATATGTCGTACGTGTTTCGACTTCGCTCGTTTGCGTAGTGGGCGGCTTCGTGTCTCCTGTTTCGGGACGCCGCGTCCCCGTCCCAAGCGCAGCGCGGCTCGAGTGCCGCAGATGCTGGCGGTGGGGGACGATACGCTCGTGCGGCAAGAATGTCTCCCCTGAGTCCGCCGAGCCTCCGAGGCCAGTTCGTTCAAGTCGCTGCCTCGGAGATACGCCGCAAAAGTCGGGTGCGATCGTCTAATGACTCGCTCTACCCGCTCTGCATTGGGCGCTGAGGGTTCTGCTAGCTCAAAGAGCTCTTGCATCGCCCTAACGAACTCCAACAGTGACTCGTCTGGGTGTTGGGTCCGTTGTTCGAGCTCTCGCCTCATCCTGCGTTCGTAGTCTGCAGGGAGGAATTCCTGGCGAAATGCCTTGCGGAACTGCTCGATCGACGACAGTTGGCTTCCGGTTAGACGGAGCCACCGCGCCGCTTGGTCCACCAACGAGATTGGCAAGATGCGTTCAAGTATCTCGTGGTCCGACATTCCCATGGCCTGTTGGTACTTTTTCAGGTTTTCGAGGAAGTCTATCGCACTCACTCGGTCTCCGTACCCTCGGTATGTCGGGATAGGGATTCTGACCGGTGGCCGTGTCGGCGGCGGGGGCCTAACTGCTGTTTGCAGTGCGCCCGTCAGGCTTTCGATCACCCGCGCTGCGTTTTCTAGCAGGGGGTGATACGCGCCGAGCGTGTTTCTCTGTGGTGAGAATCGCTCTCCGCATGTGCGGCTGGCGGGTTGTTCCCTCTGTGTGGGCCCGCCGAGTGGTTTGGTGCGCCTGTAGCAGCTGTGCTGTGCTGCGGCTCGTAGACGGCGTCAGTGTTATCTCCGTGCGGAGAAGCTGACGGCCAGTCTGAGGTTAAGAGATCGAAGCTGTAAGAGGCTGCATTTGCCTGCTGTTGCGCCATTGTCTCTTGTCTCGTCAAACCCGTGTTGACTTCGAAAGTCGCGGGTGGGCTTGGCTCAGCGACGAAGGCTGGCGGGCTCCGAGAAGGAGTGACTCGGTTGCATTCCGGGCAGTGTGCGTCATACCCATTAGGGGAGCTCGGCTGAAAGGACACTTGCTCATTGTGTCCGTGCGTGGCTGATGTGGCCACAAAGCCGTTGAGCGGCATCGGGTTTTGGGCGTTTGCCTCTCCCTCCCTCCAGGAAGTTCTTGGCCGGAAATTGGCCTGGTTCGCTGTGATTGCGAGAGTGCTGCTTTGTTTGCAGTCGCCGGACAGGCCGCACGTTGGGGCGCCAGATGTGGGTTTCCCCTTTTATGGGGTACCACTTAAAAACACAGAAGGTTCTTTGGGTCCGGATAAAACGTGTTTATTGACTTAATTGTCACACGATTGCCCTGAGGGCCAACAATGGTGGAGATGACGGCGCTGTCTCGATTGACAGGATCACCAGTCGGAGTCCGCGCTGCCGCAATTGACAGTATCACGGAGGGGGAGGATCAGTAAAAGAAAGGAAGGCTCCGTCGAGCAGAGCCTCCCCCAGCGAGAGTCCCGCCCGTTGGATTAGGGCCGTCTTATCTAGCCAGCGGGAATGGACGCGCCCAGGGTGGGTCGGATGTAGGTGGCTCCCCGGAGGGGCGGACGCGTCCAAGTCATGATCCCGAGGGGTGTGCCTTCGGCAAATCACCCGAGAAGGACGAGGGAAAGCCGCCCACCAGGGAATACGGCTTCGCCCTCGCATCCCGGACGCGCCCCCACGTGGCGACGTCCCACGGCCTGCCTCAGCTAGGCCTAGATAGGGATGCGGGGAACACGTGGTTCCCACAACATCTATTAACGAGATTAAGCAGAACCAAGAAACAATGAGGGCCAACATCTCGGACATCAACTCGAGGCTCCTTGCAGTCGAATCCAGCGCCTCTGTTGTAGCACAACTTCAAACAGCAGTAATCGACGCCAGAAATGTTGCTGATGGTTTACAAGGCGAAAATATTGCATTGCGAGCACGTCTTGACGAGGCGGAAGATCAGTCCCATCGAGACAATCTGATATTTTTTGGGGTTACTGACACCATATCAGAAACTTGGGCCCAGACGGAAGAAAGAATGTTGAGCGTTTTGCGAACGTCCCTTGGCATGCCAGTTACGGGCGACTCTATTGTTCGGGCTCATCGTCTCAGAAGATTCTATCACGAAAAATGCCGACCTATAATTATAAAATTTTCGTCATTTAAACTGCGGGACCAGATCCTGATAGCAAGACAAGCATTAAAAACGCACCGTATGTACGGTTAGCGAAGACTTTTCGCTTGCTACGCGTAATGCGAGAAAAAGACTGTTAGAATTTGGTAAAACTAACGGAGGAACGTTTAAGCTTAGGTACAACAAGCTGCACATTAACAACCGGTGTTACGCTTTCAACTCGACAAATGGCGAAGTCTACGAGCTAGGTCCTTCTAGTTTGCCTATTGTCTCTCCCGCACAGCCGACAATTCCCCAGACACAGTCATCTCTTACTCAAGATTCCGCTGAGGCGCGCTCGCCAACGTAGGATTTGTCGAGGGGTAGAGCTAGGCTGTCACAGTTTTCCGACGTCTCTGTTTTGTTTACTAACATAAGGAGTGTAATAAAAAAACGTGATGAATTGTGTTCCATCATTGATACTACCGATGCTGATGTTGTTGTTCTAACCGAAACATGGCTTTCTAGGAAGATACGGAACAGTGAACTGTTTGATGGTTCAAAAAAGTTCAATGTGTATCGGAACGATAGACAGGACAGGTGTGGCGGTGGCGTCCTGATTGCAATTGCTGACCATATTAAATATTTTTCATTAAACATTGCGTGCGATATAGAACTAACCTGGGTCGGCCTTGTTTTTAACCATAAGAAGTGGATCATGGGAGTATGTTATCGGCCACCCTCATTTTCGTCGTCATTTGTTGAGACTTTGCATAACGCCATTAACACCATAGTGATGCGGTATCCCAGCGCACCCATCTTCCTTCTGGGTGACTTCACTTTTCCCGCTATATCATGGTCAGATGACGTTCATTGTATGAATGTACACACTACAGAGTGTAATTCGTTCATTAACTTGTGTCTGGATTTTAACCTTTCGCAATTAGTTCTTCATCCCACCAGAGTGTCTCCGACGACAGCAAGTGTTTTAGATCTAATATTGACTACTCACCCTGAAATGCAAGTGACACAACTTATTTTCCAGGGATCAGTGATCACTCTATGTTACATTTTATTTCAAAACGTCGGTATCTAGGCCGACTGACCAACGAAAGAAAATACGCGATTACAGTAGAGCGAATTTTGATCAGATCAACAATGATCTTGCGGTTTTCTTTGACCAGTATTTGACAGACTTTTCGGGGCGCTCTGTTGATGAAAACTGGAATTTGTATAAAGATAAGATAATCTCCCTTATCGACAAATACGTACCGCTCCGAAATATACTTGAAAATAATCAGTCACCTTGGTTCACGAAAGCCCTGAAGAGACTGTCAAATAAAAAAAAGCGCTTGTACCGTGCGGCCAAGTTTTCCCAGTGTGAGCGTCGCTGGGCCGCATATCACAGTTCTGTAGAAGTGTATAAAAAAGCGATTGAAGGCGCTAAATCTCACTTTTTCACACATTGTCTTCCAGACATGTTGGTAAATAACCCTATTAAATTTTGGAATACTGTTAACAAAAAGGACCGTTTTTCAATTCTCTTACAACTTCTAGTGGTGACAGCGTGCCCAGTGACGAATGTGCTAATGTCTTAAATAGTATATTTATGGAATCTTTCTCCGATATTCGCAACATAACTTACTCTTCGATGAGCTGTTCCTGTTATCTGCCAATGGATTCTATCTTTGTTGATCCTGCTGGTATTGCAAAAATGATAGATGAACTGAAGTCATCATCCTCATCAGGAGTGGACGGAATTAATTCCAAGTTTTTGAAAAACACTAAACTATACTCGTCTCTTATTCTCTCAAAATTGTTTGAACAGTCGCTGCAAGATGGTATTTCACCTTGTGATTGGCGAGTGGGGAAGGTGGTTCAAATTCCGAAAGGTGGCGATAAGTATTCCCCTAACAACTATCGTCCCATTTCATTAACCAGCATACCATGTAAACTTCTGGAACACGTTATCTTTTCCCAACTCGTACATTTCCTAGAGTCGAATAATTTTTTCACCGAAGCACAGCACGGATTTTGTAAATCATTATCTTGTGATACTCAGCTCCTATCCTTCACTCATGACATTCATTCTATTCTTGACCGAGGCTCCCAGGTGGACTGCATTTTCTTAGATTTCGCCAAGGCATTCGATAAGGTGTGTCACGAGCTATTACTGTTAAAACTTTCAAAACTTAACATTGACCCTAACGTTCTCGCATGGATTCGGTCTTTTTCTAAATAACCGTTCACAATTTGTAACGATTAACAACGAACACTCTCCTCCTGTTTCTGTGAATTCTTGAGTTCCTCATGGGTCGGTTTTAGGCCCACTACTATTTTTAATCTATATTAACGATATTCCCATTAATGTGTCTTCATCCGTTTGTCTCTTCGCCGATGACTGTGTAATTTACCGTGAAATCTGTCACGATTCTGACCTGTCTACTCTTCAGTCTGATATTAACTCTGTCTCTCGTTGGTGTGAATTATGGCTAATGAAACTAAACACTAGTAAATGTAAACAGATGAGAGTGTCCCGCAAGCCTAACAACAGTCCCTGTTACCACCTAGATGGCAACCTTTTGGAGCAAGTGGCAACGTACAAGTACCTTGGTGTTCACTTAACAAATAACCTTTCATGGAAACCCCACATTCAATATGTTACTACCCGTGCTAACTGCATGTTGGGCTACTTAAAACGCAACTTTTCATTGGCACCTATTTCACTAAAATTGATCCTCTACAAAACATTAATCAGGCCTAAATTAGAATATGCAGCCTCCATCTGGGATCCCGGTCACGATACTCTAATCACTGCATTGGAATCCATTCAGAATAGGTCAGCCCGTTTCATTCTTTCCAACTACCATCGTACTGCTAGTGTCACATCAATGAAAAATAGTTTATGTTTACCACTTCTCTCCTTGCGACGTAAAATTTCACGCCTATGTCTATTTCATAAAATGTATTTTCATAACCCTCTCTTACGCAATCCGATGATTACTCCCCCCTTTTACATTTCATCCCGTCTTGACCATCAGCATAAAGTTGGAGTTCCAAGTTCGTTTACCACAACATTTCAGTCTTCTTTTTTACCCCGCACAGCCGAGGAATGGAACCACCTCCCCGGTTTGATTGCTACTATAACTGATACTAACCTGTTTAGAAATTCCATCACTAGCTATTTTAGCACTTAGCAGTGACCCATGACCTATTATTATTTTTCTTTGTTTGTTGTATATTTAATATTGTTGACTTGACTGAAACAAAGATATTACTATCTTTGTTTCATGTATGTGCTCTCCCCCTCTGTAATGCCTTCGGGCCCTGAGGGTACTTTCAATAAATAAATAAATAAATAAATAAGAGGGAGAGTAAACCCAACCTTTTTAGTTCAACCTCACGTGACCAGACTCGCTGGCGCCTTGGAAAGCAAACTTGGGAAGGGAGAGGGAGAGATACAGTTGTGAGGTACCCGTCTTAGGTTAATCCTTCGAAATAGGACGCTGTGTGGGTGTGTGTGCGTGTTTCAAGAAGCGAGAGGCAACGGGCGGTGACTCATGGCGATCGCGACATGCTTCGAAGAAGACGCCTCCCCCCCATTTTTGACGTGACAATCTGCTAGCCTCCTTCCCCTCACCACGAGCAAGAAGTGAACCACGTCTCCCAAGCAAACGGAAACAGAAATAGGCGAGGGACAGTCCAACAGAGCCTCCGACTGGAAAGATATCAAGCTCTCCCAACCTTTTCTGCGGGGAAAATGGACGACCCCGGAGGGGAACAAAAAGGAAGGAAGATCGGGGCCAGGAGATGGGAATACGGGACGGTGCGGAGACCAGGAGGCAGATTTTTCCTCGGACGGGACGGCCTGGAGGCAGCGAGACATCGACGGACAGAGGGGATATTGAGGAAAGGATGATTTCCAACGCCGTGGGAACTCGACGCGGCTTCTCCGAGACGACCAGATCTGCGAGTGCTTGCGGGTAGTTTTTTTTTTTTTTTATTTTTTTTTTCGTGTGATCCTACGCCATTTACGTGGATTCGGAACAAGTCCTGCTACGGTTTGAGTGACATGTGTGCCAACTTGGCAACTAGTCAACGATGACACTGGTCATTGTCGATAGACCCCTCACTCGACAAAGAGACTTCTTGGAGTTCGTGTTCAAATGTTTTCGTGGCGGATAGAGCGGGACGTATGGATACGGTAGACAGGGGAGAAACAACTTATTTACGGGTTTTCGTGGTCATGTAGGACGCGAGCATAGTGCTGCAGTCGATTTTTTTTTTTTTTTTTTTTAATCTCGTGATAGAATGGAATCTTGTTCTTCGTCGTTATCCGCGTGCTGTTGCGTCGACATTTGTAAATATGCGTGGTAATATTCTAGTTTTTATTGGAAGGTGAATAACATTAATTTTGCCATGTGGCCTGGGCATAATGCAAGAATTCTGTCACTGCACGCGATAACAGTCGCTTACATGATCGTAAGTGACACTTGTCTAGCCGTGTCCGCGTTGACTACGTCTACCTGATTTTTAACTGTGATCTGTTTTACTTTGTCCAATCACTGCGTGTCTCGCCACTTTTCCGAAGTATTTTTTGTATAAAACAGGCATTCCTACAGCAATAATTGCGACTAAATTTTTTCGGCTTAAAACAATCACATTTTTCTGTAGACGTCTTATACGCATACCTCGTGCCATTTCGTACCAATTATTTGGCGGTGTAATGTTTTGCCAAAGTAATAAAATGTTTTCTAGCCCCGTTGCTGTGTGCAGCATTCATTTTAGCTAATAAGACACGCGTATGTGACTGAAAGCGCGTTACGACGGTCGATCCACGCGCGTTGCCTTTGCTTCGACGCGCGCCCCCATTGGCCTTCCGTTGCGACGTCACGAGAAGAACGCTACGGCCTTATTTCTAGGAGGTGTTGGTTAGTGTGCTGTTAGGCTGATGTTTGTATGTGCCGTGTATGTGTATGCTCTTGTGGTATGCGTAATGTCTCTACGTGTGTGTATAATAAAGGTGCCAAAAAAGCCCGAAGCGTAATGGTGGCGTGAGCAAATAAAAATATTTTTGTAGCACATAAATTGGGCGGGGGTAAGACGGGCCGTGGAGGAGGAAGCAGACGGAACGCTAAAGGGAGAAGGAGGTTTCCTCCTCTCTTCTCCAGCGTTCCGTCTGCTTCCTTCTTTCCGGCCTTCTTACCCTCGCCCTACCATCTTGAGTTGCAACGGGCTATAGCGCCGTTGCTGTTGTGGGGTGTTCTGCTTGTGTTTCGTGTATTCTGTGTGTTCAGTGTTGTATGCGTATTTACCATGTAGCGTTCAAGAGCGGGGGATATTTCAAAACAAATTGGCGCTTCACCAACTTTTTTTTTTGTTTTGTGCGCCATCTGGTGGAAGGTACATGAATTACACGAGGGGAGAAAGTTTCCTCCATTGGGCGAAAAAAAAGGTGGCGATTTTCCTCCCTTCTTAGGGGAGGAACATTTTCTCCATGAGCAAAAATAGGTGGCAACTTTCCTCCCTTCTAAGGGGAGGAAATTTCCTCCCGTTTTGTAGGAGGAAATTTCTTCCCTTTGTAGAGCAATATATGATACACGCGAGTTCCTCCTTTAAATGTAAAACGCTAGTTACGCAATGAAATTCTCACATTGTTAGCAAACTGAATGGCCCCACCTGTTACACTACTATAGCTTTGGAAGCAAACCAATTCACAATACCACCAGTGGCATACGTCGTGCCAAGCATTAGTGCCGCATGTGGTAGCAAAATGTCTTAAATAGGGAAGCCAACATAATTGATCTTGTTGATTAAAGCACCTAGATACGGGAGAAAGTATTAATAAAAAAAGAGGTCACTCGAAAGGGAAGTTTTCTCGCTGAACAAACATGACTTTTTATTGGACGTTACGCAATGTAAGGCCGAAGACATTCACTCCGTGATCGGTACAGAAGCATTTACTTAGTAGTCGGGCGTGCGTGATAAAAACAACAACAAGAACAAAGGTGGATTAGAAACGCGATAGATTCGCCTTTGCACGGAGTACTTACACTGAAAATCGTGTCAACATAAAGAGACTATGGCCCACCTTGCTAGCAGCAGTCTTAACATTTATCCGTGTAGTCGTCACACCTACAGAGCGAGAGCGTTGCTGCAAGTCCCTCCACCGTCAACTTTGAGTCGCTGTTGAGTCTGAAGAACTGCTCTACGAGGTCCATATCCAGCCACTGAGCATACACACAAGCACAAGGAATAACACTATGTTCCAAGTACAAACGAAAAACCTGGGGCGGAAAGCCCCGAATGCCAAACGAGCAGCGTCGGGTGACGGTGACTGACTGCGTAGTACACAGGATGCGCTTCTTCGACGCCTGCATCGCTGCGGTCGGTGCTCGTGGCCAGTCGTAGCAGATCTTGTCACCTCTGTTGCTCGTCCCGGAACACCAGAGCCGCGTAATATTCTTCCTGCCGAAGTTTATAAGCCTACGTTCGCGGCCAACACACTTTACACAAAGCCAACGCTCAGCAAACTATCCCCTTCTTTCTCTTTCGGCGACCGGCCGCCAGGGTGGTGACACCGTCGCTGAAGCTCCTCAATAGGGTGAGATTTCAGTAATGCATGCCCTCAAAATGTTTCGCATTTTCATCACACCAGCAAATCGCTTTCATTTGTCTTAGGATTTTCACATCATCAGCCAATCACTTTCACTTGTTTTATGATTTGTGACGACGCAAAATTGTGGAGGTAGTGTCAGCTTTTCCTTGCGGTACTTTTAGTGAGGGGAAGCGACACGGCGACAGAAGTGGATTCCTGCAGTGCGACACACAAAGTAAGTGAATTCTACAGTAATTGTTGAAGTGAACGAAAATAGATGTGCAGGCTTGGAAAGTGGTCTGACGAACTCGTTTTGCAGACTACTCGGCAAAATAACAAATTTATACAAGTTGTTTCACGAGTCACTTAGACAGCCACATAGGGAAATATGGTAGGAACAATCGGGCCGATTGTTGCTTCGTTGTGACGTCAAGAATCAAGCGGTCAGGCCTTCGAGAAGCGAGAGGCCCGTTGGCCCGTTCCGGCACTCGTAGTTGTACGTGTGATTAGCCGTTCGGCACACGCGCGGTCGCAACCAAAACCTTCCAAACCTGCGAGTTCTCAAATAGTGGATTTTCTTAGCACCTATAGGGTTTTGATGAGCAGAACGTAAGGGCGCAAGTGAGCTGGTGTATATCAAGCATTTTAGTGAAAACCCCGAGACTGAGGTATTGACAGTTTTGTTTGTTTCGGCAACCAAATTTAATGGTGAGTCTGATAACAAATGTGACGGCATGCAGAAAACAAGATGCATACGTTTTTCTTTAGAAAAAGCTCATGCGAAGCGTAAATATCCTTCTCACACGTGCACTTTGTTACCTGTCACCTTTTTGCACCAGGCTTGCATATCACATTACAGCCATTGCAACGTGCGTTCTCTAGTGACCTTTTTCAGAGGTCTCTGGGCGCATGCGCCAGCTCTGAAGGAGGGGAGGAAAGGGAAAGGCGCCATTTTTGATGGCTCTCTCGTCCGCTCGGTCGCTCAGACAGTGCTGGTTCGGCCGCTATTCTTGCGGTGTGGCTTCATAGTCGCAATGCCTCACAACTGCGCAGATGTTAAGTTGCCCAAATAGCAGCAGAAATGGTTAAAATGTAAGATTTTAGAGTTCCAGCAGCCTTCTCTGGGTAGCGCACGAAAGCACCCGATGTCACACACAGCGCCCTTTTTGTCCCGCTTTCAAAATTCCCCCTTTCAGGAATCTATGACGCGAATCCCCAGTGTCAGGTGGCCGGGTCCTTAACATGACGGCGGGGACATTCCGCTTTTAACTAAAAACAGTAAGTGTGCAGGAGAGGCTGTGTAACGGAAGAATGCCGTACCCGCGGTAATCAAGTAAATAACTGGATACAGCTTTCCGTTCTTCAGTCGTGCGCTATACACATTCATGTCTCCCCCCCCCCCCCCCCCCCTATATCAGTTACTGGCAAAACATTTAAAGCGTGCGCCAGAACCCTGACGGAACACCTTGAAAACTAACCGTGAGCACCCCTTTTGCAGGCCCCACTTCGTCGGAGATTCGTAAACGTGCTGAATAACAAAATCGGGCATGGGATTCCCCATGCTATGGGAAACATTTGCGTGACCCGAATAATCGAAATATATCCCCGTACCGACGAGGAAAAGGAACGGGATGTGGGGTTCGAGAGCAAGAACCCGCCTCGCGGACAGTTCATTGGGGGCGGTGTTTTGTGTGTCCATGTCTCATTTGGCGTTCGCATACCAAAATGTTTAAACAACACGCTTGGTCGTAGGCCTATTTAAGGACGTGATGGTGAAATACAATTTTAGCTGTGTTTGGAGTTTTGTGTCTGTCCTACAGCCCTTCTTTTCCCCGGCTCCAGGGTTACCATGTCAGTATTGAACCAGCTCGCCTGCACCTTTGCTTTTGTTACACGCTCTCCTAATTCACAAAACCCCAAGCTTCCTGCAAAGCTTGGGGTATTTCGTATTCAAGGACATTACCAATTCTGAGTTGTTGTTTTTTTTCCCTCGATTTTTATAAAACCGACTCGGGATTTGTTTTTTGTGGTTTACCAGGATCTACAAAAAAAAAAAAAAAAAAAAACACTAAACCCTTGTTTTAGGTAGTACGAAGTGGGCACAGGGTTAAATCAAGATTTCGTCATCTCCCGCTTTGAAGCGGGAGATAACGCAGTCAGGTCTTGAATGGTGACACGTCGTGTCACTGAGGAATAAAGACCTCTCCACTATTTATACGTGCGTTTTAAAGGGGCACTGAAGTCTATTCTGAGATCGTCTTTTTGTGGTGACAACTCAATCTAGACGCTCTAAGCATCCCAAGAAACCCGAAATCACAATCATGCGTAGCTTATTTCCTCGTTAAAAGCGTGTTCAAAAATCGACACGCCCTTTTTGGAAAGAGTTTTCTTCCAAGTGAAGTGGTCGATGAAGGGCGCTTGTCGGCGAGTTGCAAGCGATGGCTTTGCCCGCGGAGAAAATCCGAATGTGTACCTATCAGACTCTCTTTGAAACAAGTTTTAGTAAAATAATCCGGAATCTGCGCGTATTGTAGGGCTTTCATTGGTCCACACAATGTAGTCCGCGAGATAAAAAGAGTCCACATGTTTTTCTATTGCTCTGAGATGGATAGGCAGTTGTGTAATATAGGACTTGGTATATGTGGGAACTAACACATTTTAAACAATATAAGATCAAAAATCACCTTTTTCAAAAATGACTTCAGTGCCCTTTTAACAAAGATCCAACACGCAATGAGGTGTGCAGCCTGGTTTCATGGCTAAATGAACATACTAATAGTCTTCACTCTCTATAACCCCCCTCCCCCCCCCCCCCACACACACACACACACATGCACACAAACTTTTTTTTATCATGGGGACTTCCCCCGACGCGCCTAAAGCGCGATGCAAACCAACGCGTTTTTGTGCGCGCGTAGGCCGTACGCTTCCCGGAAATTGCGTATTTCGTGACATTTTTGCTGTTTCCGGGGCGCTTTCTGATGGCGAATTCGCGAGGTTCTTTCTGCGCGCTCTCGAGCGCTCTATCCAGATCGCGCGAAATCGGGGTGGTTGAAAGAGAGTGCTGTCGCCTGATCGGGTGGTTCATTCCGAGGGCGCCTCTCCCTCTCAGAGCGCTCTCTGGCACTCTGCCTGTAGCCGCGGAGTGCGGAGCGGCGCAGGCGTCACGTGGTACTTGGACGGGGATCACGTGGTTTTGTTGACGATGGCCGGCAGTGGTCTGTGGTGGTGTGCGGGGTACGGCATGACGGCGATTGATATGCGGTTCTACAATGTGCTTGTGCATTCGACGGTGCGAGGATTACAACGGACGGGGCGACATTCGTTTGCGACCGTAGCAGGAAAAGTTGACGTGTGAAGTATTTCCAGTGCTTTCCCAAAATATTTCATCTCACGGCGGTGAATCAGCTAAGCCTAACCGACGACGAAACAGCTCGTAGAGCTCGCCGCTGTTTTACCGGGTTTTGTGGTCGCTTCAAGAAATTTTCAGGTTTGGTAAAAGTGCGTTCAAAGGTGTGTGTTGTAAAAAAAATAAAGGGAGAGCCGAATATAATGCACTGTGATTTGTGTCACATGGCGATGCTTGCACGATATTTCGCCGTGAGAAAAATGCGGTTTATTAACCATTTTATGTTTGCCTACTCTGTCGTACGCATGACCGCTATCGCAGCGCGTTCACTGTCGAAAACGCGATGAGTTGACAACTCTTTCCAAGCATTGGCTTTCGTTCCGTTCTGCAAAAATCAAATCGTATACTGCTGTTTTCTTTTTTTTTTTTACTCAATCACTCAATTGCTCTT
Organism: Ixodes persulcatus; assembly: GCA_013358835.2. Taxonomy (NCBI): domain Eukaryota; kingdom Metazoa; phylum Arthropoda; class Arachnida; order Ixodida; family Ixodidae; genus Ixodes; species Ixodes persulcatus. The sequence continues at coordinate 68,009 of JABSTQ010011253.1, forward strand.
ACTCAATTTTACTCAATTGCTCAATCGTCCACCGTACGCTGTAAGATTGTGTTATTTTTTAATGCATTACCAATGTCAAGAAATTTTAATTCCGTGACTGGTCTGAGAATCTCGGAGCGCTCCGAAGCCAGCAGTTGTGATCAGCTGAAAAGGAACCCGAGTAGCTCTGGCGGCGAGGAAGGGGCGCTCTGCTGAATCGAGGTCAGAGGCGAGAGGCGACCACCCGAATTCACCATGAGTCACAACCATGCGCGTTGGTTAGGACGGTGCGCTTTCGGGCGAGCGGAGAGCACCCGCGCTAGACTGGCTAGACGGCGAAGAAACACGGAGGCGGAACTAGTGCCCTCCCGGGAGAGGAGTGCTCTACTACGTCACAGCGCGGAATCAGCGCGACGTCACAAAATACGCAATTTCCGGGAACCGCATGGCCTACGCGCGCACAAAGACGCGTTGGTTTCGATCGCGCTTTAGTGGGATAAAAACAAATTGTGAAAGAATTTTTGGTCAAGTGGTGATTATTTGGTCAACAAACTAGATTTGTGCAGCCGAAGCAGGACAGTGGATTTGGTCAACTGTTTTTTCTTAGCAACGTCTTTGGTATTTTAATAAAAAAAAAAAAAAAGGAGAGAGATACGGGAACGGGCAAGCTTACGAGACGCGAAATGTACCGGCGAATTGAAAGCAGTGCTTCTTCGAAGTTAAGAACGTAAGATGGCAGCTTGGCGTTCAACCCAACACATATTGGGTCGAACGTCACGATGCTGTTTTGCAGTTCAGAGAGAGCCTGGGAACCATCGCAAAGGCGTTAGAAACGGTTTACCAGTGGCGAGAACAAAGTTCGGCTGCCAAGGCGAGATCCCTGCTTACCTCACCCCTGGATGCCGAATTCGTCATCGCAACCCTAGCTCTCTACGACGTTCTCTCAGTCACGCTTCCCCTGAGTCGGCTGCTCCAAAAGCCGGATCTCGAAATGAACAGTGCCTCGGACATCGTGAAAGACACGATCGCCGTTCTGACCGAAAAGCGTAACCCGTTGAGCGTCGAGAAGACTTTCGAAGAAATTTTCGCAGATGCAGAAGACATTGTCAAGAACATGGGAGTCCAATATATGTGCTTCGTCTAGTGCAACGACAGATGTACTGCGCAAAATTGCCTCCACAGACAGTCGAGTCATAATTGCGCGCACATGTCTGTTGTGTCTGGTGGTTTAAAGGGGCCCTGCAATCATATTTAAGCGTCTACCTTTTTTTGCGGTTTCCACGTCTCTTGAAGTTCGGGCAAGCCAGCGGGCACGGAGAGAGTAACTAAATATCAGTGCGTCATATTTTAACCGGACGACGCAGAAACCTCCCCTACCGACGAGGGCGACCCGCGGTACCAAAAGCGCGCAAAATGTGACGTCTTTGGTCCTGGGCTTATTACTGGTCAGAGCCGCTAAAAGCTTCTTTTTAGTCGAAATACAAAATGTAAGTGGCGCGAACCGTTTCAATTATTTATAAAAGTAGTTTTTGTTCAGTATTTTAGATCAGAAAAGAAACGAATGCAGTTTATAAAGTACGGAAACAAGAAATGACCCGTCGACATACCCGCCACCAAACGGTGTAAAAGGCGGCGCATACTAGAAAGGAGTAGTGGGATCAGGCACTGACACGAAAAGGTCCCGGATGTACGCGGCGGCGCTGCGGTCGTATAGACAGGAGGATCCGGCCGGCTCCGAGCGTTCCGAAGGCCTTCGGCGAGAAGCTTTGTGTTGCGGTTTGGCCGTTTCGCATAATGGCAGCGCGAAGTGGCTCCCATTCTGAACTGATCTTTACCCCGTGTTTGCTGTCGTTTGTGGCCAATGAAGTGCCATGCCATATTAGTGTTTAATCGTGCAGCAAATGCAATGAGAGCCGCTCTGACTGCCCGCTGCATACAGCCTACCCAGAACATGCTTTAGTGGCGCCCTCTCGCGCCGTCGACACGGAGTGCGGCAGCCGTGAGCGCTCGCGATGAGCCCACTACTTCTCCTCTAGTTCACGGCCACTCGAGCAACCAAGGACGTCATGAGGGAGGTTATTTTTTGCTTGTTTTTGTAATTTTAATTTGCCTATATCTTTTAAAATAAAGCGAATTTTGAGAAAAGAAAAGTTTCACTAAGTTACTATGTTCAGTGCGCTCAGGTTTGGTGCAAATTAAAAACCAGTAAAAAAGTCTTTGCAAGAAGCCGATTAGGCAAACTGATATCCGTCTTTAATCATGGTTGCCGAATGGATTTTCTTGGATTCGCTCGCCTTCCTTCGACTTACCGAACAGCTTATCGAAACTGAAATCGAAACACAACAATGTCTACATTCCTCTAGTGTAATCCGCCGTGGAAGATTTCAAGCAGCGTTTGTCGGAAGAGGTGCTGGAGGTGTACTGCCTCAACACACTTTTGCCTCGCCACATGAATAACAAGGAAGCTCAAGCAAAGCTCAGTATCCTGGCAGTGAAATACGGCGCGTCAGTGATTTCCCTACAAGCACCAACTTGTTTTTTTTTTTTTTTTTTTTTTTTTCTGAAGGCACCCCCTAAATTCGCAACGACTCCTCTATTCTCAATGCCCCCCTCTTCCTACCCCTTAATTTCAATTCATGGGGAAACCCCTCTACGGCGTGCTCCTCGGAATGGGAGATGTAGCATTGCAAACTATCCTCAGAGCCGAATTTTCACTGTGGGTGGCGAGATAGAGACGAGAACAAGAGAAGGGGCCTCTTCCATCGACGGCTGTGGAGACACTTCAAAAGATGTATCCCTACATCAGGACTCTGCTGCATGTTCTCGCCACACTGCCAGTTAGTGTTGCGACAGCTGAGCGGTCCTTTTTTATTTTTCGTCGGATTAAGACTTGGAAGAGATCGCGGTGTGGCGAAAAGCGGCTCAACTGTCGTGCCCTCCTCAACGTGCATCGAGAGTCAACGTCGACCAACAGAAGGTGGAAGAGCGCTACGCTCAGGGAGCACGACGAAGGCTATGTTCGTGCTGTGAAGGGGCCCGCCGCCCTGCAATCATATTTAAGCGTCTACCTTTTTTGCGGTTTCCATGTCTCATGGGTTTCGCGCAAGCCAGCGGGTACGAAGAGAGTAACTAAATATCAGTGCGTCATATTTTAACTGGACGTCGCGGAAACCTCCTCCACCTACGGGGGCGACCCACGGTACCGAAAGTGCGCGAAATGTGAGGTATTTCGTCCTGGGCATACTACTGGTCAGAGCCGCTAAAAGCTTCTTTTTAGTCGAAATACAAAATATAAGTGGCGCGAATCGTTTCAATTATTTATGAAAGTAGTTTTTGTTCAGTATTTTAGATCAGAAAAGAAACAAATGCAGTTTATGAAGTCCGGAAAACAGAAATGACCTGTCGACATACCCGCCACCAAGCGGTAAAAAAAGCGGTGCGTACTAGAAAGGAATAGTGGGATCAGGCTCCGACAAGCGACGAGCGTAGAAAGGTCCCGGATGTACGCGGCGGCGCTGCGGTCGTTTACGGACTCGAGGATCCGACCAGTTCCGAGCGTTCCGAAGGCCTTCGTCGCAGGTTTGGCTTGCTGTTTGGCCGTTTCGCGGTAGGGCAGCGCGAGGTGGCTCCCCTTTCTGAACTGATCTTTACCCCGTGTTTGATGTCGTTTATGGCCAATGAAGTGTCATGCCGAATTAGTGTTTAATCGCGCACCAAATGCAATGCGAGCCGCCCTGGCTGCCCGCTTCATACAGCCTATCCAGAACATGCTTTAGTGGCGTCCTCTCAAGTCGTCGACACGGAGTGCGGCAGCCGTGAGCGCTCGCTGAGCTCACTGCCCCTTCTCTAGTTCACGGCCACTCAAGCCAGGACCAAGGACGTCATGAAGGAGGTTATTTTTTGCTTGTTTTTGTAATTTTAATTTGCCTATGACTTTTAAAATAAAGCGAAATTCGAGAAAAAAAAGTTTAATTAAAGGGGCCCTGCAATCATATTTAAGCGTCTACCTTTTTGCGGTTTCCACGTGCCTCGGGGTTCGGGCAAGCCAGCGGGCACGGAGGGAGTAACTAAAAATTAATGCGTCATATTTTAACCGGACGACGCGGAAACCTCCTCTACCTACGGGGGCGACCCGCCGTGCCGAAAGCGCGCGATACGTGACGTCTTAGGTCCTGGCCTTACTATTGGTCAGAGCCGCTAAAAGGTTCTTTTTTGTCGAAATACAAAAAAAAAAAAATGTCGCGAACCGTTTCAGTGTTTTATAAAAGTAGTTTTTGTTCACTCTTTTTAGATCAGAAAAGAAACAAATGCAGTTCATAAAGTACGGAAACAAGAAATGACCCGTCGACATACCCGCCACCAAGCGGTGGAAAAGGCGGCGCATACTAGAAAGGTGTAGTGGGATCAGGCGCCAACGAGCGGCGAACGTAGAAAGGTCCCAGATGTACGCGGCGGCGCAGCGGTTGTACGAACTGGAGGACCCGACCGGTTCCGAGCGTTCCCAAGGCCTTCGGCGAGCAGCTTTGGCTTGCGGTTCGGCCCTTGGGCTGTATGGCAGCGCGAAGTGGCTCCCGTTCTGAACTGATCTTTACCCCGTGTTTGCTGTCGTTTGTGGCGAATGAAGTGTCATGCCGAATTAGTGTTTAATCGCGCAGCAAGTGCAATGCGAGCCGCCCTGGCTGCCCGCTTCATACAGCCTATCCAAAACATGCTTTAGTGGCGCCCTCTCGAGCCTTCGACACGGAGTGCCCCGCCGTCACCGCTCGCTGAGCTCACTACTCCTCGTCTAGTTCACGACCACTCAAGCAACGTTACTAAAACACTCAGTTGGGAAACTCGCCGTCGAAACCTGGGCCGCTGGCGTCCACCGAGACCGAGCTAAATGCGACAACAGCACCACTCTTTGTCATTTGTCTGTACTGTGGTCACCTTGAGCTTTTAGAAAGCCTGTTTTTGCGAAAAAAACAAACGGAAAAGACTCTTTTTGTAGTAACTTTTATTGGAGTTCAGTACAAAATGAAGGGCGCGTGATGTTTTTAAAATCTTTAGTTTGCAAGGTTTTGTGGCACAATTAATATTGTTTTTATACAACCATGCCTCAGCGGTGCTTTCAGGTGGCGCGTCCCGACCTAGGTGCTGTTCGAGGCGGGGTTTAAGCCGCACGTCCGGAGGCCTCCTGGCTCGTGACGACGACCATTCCCCGAAGTGAAGAACCCAGTGGTCCAGTGGAGGTGGGAGAATTGGTAACGTAACAAACGGTTTAATTACATGGTTGCGATACAGTCGTCAAATCCGAGAGAACAACGGAGCAGCCTCACGCTCCGCCTTATATAGGGTCCGTTTTCTCCCTCACTCCCCGCCAGGGCAGCAGGTGCGAGTAGCAAACCGCCGCCAAGTGCGTTGCAGCGAAGTCCGCCGCGTCGTAGCCAGAAGTGCGTCGTCGTAGCCATGGTTCTCCGCAGTTAGGCCATGCCTCTCTCCCCTTCCGGAGCGCACGAACCCACACGCACACACACACACGTCCCGTTGACGTCACGGACTCGTTGAGACTCGTTTTGGGCAGGCTCCGACAGGCGGGCGACTGTCCTGAACACGTCGTGACTCGTTTCCGCAGCGTTGAAACTCGGAAGAAGGTTGCCGAAGGTTCCATTCTTAACAGTGCATTTTAACTTCGGTTGCAAGACGCGGCGCGACCGCCGGGGAGACGGGGGCGACGCTCTTGTAACCTCTTCCACAGTATCTGTTCTGGCCCAAAATGGCCGATTAAAGCCAAAATAGAAGTGACGTGCGGTTCCTCGAATGGCCGCTGCGGGAAAAATGGTGGCGTTGTGTTCGTCATTAGCTCGGTGCTGGAGGACAGATTGGAGACACGTTTTGAAGGCTGTTTTAGTAACGTTGACTCAAGCAACCAAGGATGTCATGAAGGAGGTTATTTTTGTGCTTGTTTTTGTAAGTTTAATTCGCCTATAACTTCTAAAATAAAGCGAAATTTGAGAAAAGAAAAGTTTCATTAGGTTACTACGTTCAGTGCGCTCAGGTTGGGTGCAAATTAAAAACCAGTAAAAAAGTCCTTGCAGGGCCCCTTTAAGTTACTACGTTCAGTGCGCTCAGGTTCGGTGCAAATTAAAAAACAGTAAAAAAGTCCTTGCAGGGCCTTTTTAAGGTGCAAATTTTCGAACCACTGAAGCAGCAAGTGCGGGTTTATAAAATAGAACGAGAAACTAATAAAAATTTGGCGGGCATTTTTAGGCTATAACTAGGGCTCCGTGTTTTCGGATAAATCCGAAAAACTCCGAAAAACATCCGCCGGTAAAATTTTGGTCAATTAAAACTCCGAATGTTAATTGCCAATGCCACCCCCCCCCCCCCCCCCCCGCAAAAAAAAAAAAAAAAAGTAAAGGACTTTTTTTACATTTTGATTAGCACGGAGTCAATGGTCCTGGGAAAATGGCACCATAATTATCTTTCAAATCTCAGACCGTTGTCAAAAGGGGTCTTGCAGCTTGTCTCGTCAAGGTTGATTCAGGGCAACAGGTCATTGTACATTCGGGTCACGACAAAAGCCACTCTTTTGGTTTCCAGTTTGAGCCATGCAATTTGTGATTTAGAGAAAGGAGATTTTGTAACAGTGAAAGCTATGGACCATAGAGATTGTATTAAATAGAGAAAAGGGACATTTGAAACTCTCTATTCGCGGCCGTGGGTTAGATTGATGGAATAGGATGGAATGACTACGAGCTTCGTAGCGACTGCCCCCGGGAGTTTATTGATTTTAAGGTATCGACGTTTATCGTAGCAACGCTTGTGTGCAACTTTTGTCGTGGGACAAATTAATATTGCCAATGGCAATGGCACGAACGTCAAATTCAACTGAAGAAATTTTAATCGATACAAGCGCGTTTTATTTTTTATCTTGCATACGTTTACATCCGGTTATTATTTACATATTTATTTTCAGTAGGAAACACTGCGAAATTAAACTCCGAATTTCAGAGAACTGGGACTCAAAGTAACATAAACTCTAAAAGTTACTAGCTCGCGCAATTGAAAAACAAAACAAAAATCCCCCCCCCCCCCCCACACACACGCACACACACGCACACACACAAACCTTAGCCGCCCCTGCTCAGGGGCTCCTTTGTATCCGCCCCTGCCTAATGACACATTTTTATGTGTTTAGTGATGCGCTGGCTCGCTTCACATATAGGTTGATTCGCCAAAGACGACTTCTATGAGTTAGTTTTTTTTTTAATTTATTAGACAAATTATTCAGGTATACGTTGATTCTAATGGCAGTGATTTATTACGTGTTTAGAAAAAAAAATACTTCATGAAAACTGCTCCCATTATTGAGTAGCATCTAGCTATCCTACTTTTATTTCGTGTTTTCTTTTTTTTTCCCCTTTTCCTATTTACAACAGAAGCAAAGCAGCAGTCTCCAATTGCGGAGCCCCGTTTTAAAGAGAACCGTTATCTAAAGGTCTGAAATCGTGCGTAGGATCACGTTCGATGAACTGGACCAACAACACCTAGACAAGCTAGGAGGCCCCCGCACCGTCATCACAACAGTGGTCATCACAGTCAGGTCGATCGAGGCCTCAGATAGGGCACGAGTGATTTCTCAATGTTCGGCTGGGGCTCGTGTTTAAAGGGGCTATGCAACAATTTTTTTACTTTGCGCAAATACCGCTTAGAACGGATCCCTGACGTTAATGACCTATGAAACACGCATTCGTTTTTCACCCCACGCAATAGAAGTCCCAGAAAAAAATTAAAGAAAAACGAGCAGCGTTCACGCCCTCAACTCGCAGCCAGAACAAGCGGCCACGTGATCTGGAGCCGATTATATGCCGCCAATGTTGATCATAGCCACGCGCTGGGGTTGGAAAAGCACAGGACACGCGCTGAGTTCCAGACATTGTTATGGCTCGGCTATTGTCGTCGTTGCAGCGATTGGACACGGGCCACTACCCGAATGCTTCTCGAGCTATCAATTATCACGAGCCCAAATCGAGTGCCCACGCAATGCTCGGGTCCAATCTACGAACCGCATTCAAATATCGTCATATGGGTGAACTGCGATCTCCACGTTACGTCATCGAATTTTTCAAAGGAGAGATTGAATGAAAATGATCGCTTTTGTCCTTGAAATTACTCCACAACAAAGGAGTTTCTTGGCCAGTGGCATTGCATGCGAGTATCATTGAGTCCCACTAGTGCCACTAAGCTCGTGTAAAGTGAAAAACATTCCAATTGAATATCGTTGCACAGCTCCTTTAATCAGCGCGTCGAAGATCGGGCTCGGGCCGAGTTAGAGCGATCCGACTGGGATGTCGTTTTATGAAGGAAGAGGAGCATGGGCGTACCAACCGGTGGGGCAAGGGAGGCGCTTGCCCCCCCGCAGTTCTCAGAGGGGGGGGGGGGGGGAGGCCAAACATGTTTTGCCCCCCCCCCTGAAAGAGCCTCCACTGGGCACGGCAAACACTGGCCGGCGGCGCCCAAGGGATACCGAGGGCACCGCCCCCCGGCCCTTTGGGGGGGGGGGGGGGGGGGGGCGTATGGTTTGCCTCCACACTCAAAAACAAGTTGGTACGCCACTGAAGAGAAATGAAAGCCTCCACATCGCCTCGATGTGGAGGCTTTCATTATTCTAGGTGGTATTGACCGGACACGGATTACTGCAGACAGATTAGCAACAGATTTCATACAAGCGTAGAGACTATGATGCAAGAAAACTATGGTTGTGAAAATCCACTTTTAACAATTAAAAAAAAAAAGTTTTTTTTTTTGCGTTATTTAAAAGGAGATTTAAATGACGAGGTGTTCGACCAGTGAGCTTCTTTATTTGGCTGCCTACGGCCATATTCAACCTTGGCCTTCACGTCCTTTGTCTGTCCTTCGTGTGCAGGTGTTGAAGCAGCCGAGCTCAACCTTGGCGCTTAGATCGATCTGTGCAGACCTCGCGGTCGCGTAGTCGCCCGTCTGCCGTTTGACCTGGTTCTCGTCGTTTTGATAATGACATTTCGACTCGAATATTGGCGTAAAACAGATGCGGTCCGCCGTTGGCGAAGTGCCCTGTTCGTCCAGGTCTTTTTTTTTTATTTTGTTTTGTTTTCAAATGTTACCGGTTTGAAGAAGTTGTGCAACATTTTGTTTTGTTTTTCCTTCTAGTTTTCAGCTCGACGGTTTTCCGACCAGCAGGTGGCAGGAGTGGTTTTCCGGTGACGTCGCAACCTGTTTCCGGATATTTTTTTATTTTTATTTTTTCGAGCCGAGATGTATTCGAAAGGTTGAGGACGGTATCTGACGGTATGGCCTTTCTGGTCCTCTAAGTAAATTTTAGCAGTATCTACTGCTATCACACTAAATTGCCCGGCCCCGCAAAGCGCTGCACCCGGCGAGCCGGTAATATGGGGCTCCTATGGTCAAGATTCAAGGTAAAGTATGGCGCTTTCCACAACATTTTCCACTGTGGCGTCAAACTTCAGTAGCGGCATTTGTCACAAGTGTTGTTCTACCTTACAGTGCAAATTTATTCGGCGGGTTTATGCAATTTGTATAATTTTCAGAGCGTCTGTGCGTTCTTCTCAGAGCGGTCTGTTTTCACAACGATGACACGTCGGAAATTTTGCAGTGGCGACGGCCGCTGTGTGACCGCTAGTCCTTCCTCGTCGGGCCAATGTTCTTGGCCGAGCTTTCATTGTTGGGTCCGCGACAGCCTTTCGCAGGATGTGCACACACAAACACACGCACTCGCCTAGTCATTTGTGAAAACGCAGATGAGCGTTTTCCTTTTGCGTCTCTAATTCGTTTGGGAAAGCTGCTCCGTGTGTTTGTCCTTTCAACTCCGAAGCGTTCTCCGCCTTGCCGGTTTTTTCTTGCGCTACCCATATATTCGTCGCCGGCATTGATATCCCGAGTGATAAACCGCTTCCAAGCTTCTGGCGTACGCGACTCAGACTGCACGTGCGGGCGTTTGACTTTTCCCGTGCCTCTCCTTTACCGTGTCTTGATGTGATCGAATGGTAACATCCTACTTCGAAGTGACATTTCAGACAGACTTTCTGCAGCTAGTAGACAATTTACCGAACGGTGTTTTGTTCGTCATGCAGTCATGTATTCCTCAATTTTCTTCCTCCTTAGCACAAGCCTGGAACAAAAGAACTCCTGGACGATATCGAAAAAGTAAGTGAAATGTTTGTTAACCTTCATGAAACTGTTCCACCATCAAACTTTTGTATGTACTGAGTCTGACAGTGAATTATCTTAAGCTATCAGGTTGTCACCGTTGCACTTTGTAGGCATCAGCGTTTCTTCAATATTTATAACTGTTTTTTTATTATTATTTTATTTCAGAAACAGAAAAGCATAAATGAGTACAAATACAGCACAGAGCGACAACAGAAGAGGCTTGTGGGGGCTCTCATATTCTACTCGTCACTGTTCTACATCCTGTGTATGGTAATCACCTACATATGGTACTTCCCAAGGACTGTCCAGGGCCAAGTGATGTGCATCGTGCCATTGGTGTTGTTCCCAGTCTTGTAAGTTTTCCGTACATCATTTGAACATTTGTCATACTTACATTTCACACAACATTAATGTTGTCTGCTTTCCACTGTTAAGAAGGGTTGGCTATTTACATTATCTTAGCTTTGCGTCGATAGTACAAACCATTCATAGGCAGATTCATTTTTTTTTTTTCCTACTTTGTCATAGAAGTTGAAAACTGGGGTCAAAAACCCCGTGACAATTTCGTTAATGACTTCCCCACCCCCAATAGGTCAGGAAAGTAGAGAATCCTTCAGAAACACTCCATGATGTAGCTAGTTGCCTCCGGCTTTTCCATCTGCTCTCTTCCTCATCTTTGTACATGCATTGAGGAACTCACTTGCAAAATACAAGTTTCGCTTGTACGACAACTGTTTTTTTTAATGCAGACCGTGTAGATATATAGCTAGGGTTTCGCGTTTTCGGTTTTTATTTTTTCGAAATTCGGCGTACGTTTTTCGGTGTTTATTTTAGGATTCAATTTTCGTGTTTGTTTTTTTCGGTGTATAAAAGTTTACCGTTGTTTTTCGGTGAATATGAAAGAAACGCCATCGGACACCGGATCAGATGATCCTTGTAACTGATATTTGTAATCCCCAAAGCAATAACGGCACAGATACATTGAAAACAAAACAAAAACATCAACACTTTATTTGGCAGATGTATGCAACTGTAAAAAGAAGCTGTTTACAACTCCCTGTAACGCCGAATTACAGCGCAGCTCTTGAGGAGGAGGAGGGAAGGGTACTGAAGGGGGGGGGGGTCACGTGACCTTGACGATGACGATCCAATGACGTCATCGGTGACGTCACTGATGATGTCATCAGTGATGATGACGATGCGGATGCCAATGACTTCACTGATGACGTCATCTATGATGACGATGCGGATGCCGATGACATCATCAGTGACGTCACTGATGACGTCATCAGTGATGATGACGATGCGGATGCCGATGACGTCATCAGTAATGAGGACGATGACGATGCGGATGACGATAATGTCACCAGGTTGCATGCAACCTGGATTGCATGCAACAGGTTGCATACAACTCGTTGCATGCCAGTTGCATGTAACAGGCTGCATGCAACCCAGGTTGCATGCAACAAGTTTTATACAACAGGTTGCATGCAACCTGTTGCATGCAACTCCCGAAGGAACCCGAGGTCCTCCCGAAGAAACCCGAGGTCCTCCCGAAGGGACCCGAGGTCCTCCCGAAGGGACCCGAGGTCCTCCCGAAGGACCTCGGGTTCCTTCGGGAGGACCTCGGGTCCCTTCAGAAAAATTTACCCATAATGCACCGCGCGGTGACGGCGACGCTCAAGCCGGAAACGGGCGCCTAAGAGCTGCGCTCTAAAACAAAAAAAGTGAAAGCCGTTTACAACTCCCTGTAATGCCAAAATAGAGCGCAGCTCTTGAGGAGGAGGAGGGAAGGGTATTGGTGGGTGGGTCAAGTGACCTGGGGCAATTACGCCGATGGCGACGCCGCTGAAGCCGGAAACGGGCGCCTAAGAGCTGCGCTCTAAAAAAAAAAAACGGAGGTACAAACAAGTCAGTGCCCAAAAAACATGGAACTTCACCTTCTGTACATCAGGATTACGTGATCTTATTATAGTGGGTCAACGAGGAGAACCTTTCCCAGGTTCTCCTCGTTGACCCACGCTCATTCTTTCCTGTTAATGACCCTGGGCTTCGAGATTGCCCTCTCAGCGTTAACACTGTACACTGGCAGGCTGAAAAGATGAGGCGCGGCCTGATCCAAAATCTGCCGATCAACCAAATGTGGCTACCAAAGGAGACACGGTGCGACGTTTTGAAGCACAACATATTTCGTGTACTCACTAAACTCTGGCTGCAGATCCTGCATGAAGCTAAAAACCTTATAGACCGACACGCGGGCTTGACGTCACAGAGCTGCGGCGGCGCTGCGATCGCTCCGGAGCCGGGTGGTGTGGGCAGAAGGGCGCACGTTTCGCATGGGCGTCGTAGCATTTCAGCATGCCGCGAACCTGTGTTGTCGTTAATTGCACCGAAAGGTACAGGAAGAGTAGCGGAGCGAGTTTCCACAATTTCCCGGCAGACTCTGAAAGGCATAGAAGGTGGATAATATCCGTGGATAGAAAAGAATGGTCGCCTCGCGCGACCGACCGTTTGTGCGGCAAGCACTTTCTTGAAGGCAAGTGCGGCTTCCATTTCAATCTCCATCGCGAGGCTTGCTTATGTGCAGGGAAACCGTTGTCTGATCGAGACCACCCGGAGTTCCCACGGTGTTCGCGCACAAATTACCGGCAGAGCGCTCGTCGAGGCTCGCTACGCCAGTGCTACCCAGCAGAAGGGAATCGGCAACAGAACGGCAGTGTTGTAGGCGTTACCGAAAAAAAGTAACGAAATACGTTACTCGTTAATTGCAAATAAAAGGTACGCGTTACTGAGCTACCTTATCTAAAAATAAAAGGAATGCGTTACCGCTACCAATAAAAAGTAACGCACGTTACTTCTGTGTTACTTTTTAAATTATGATTTAACACGTTTTACGGTTTTGACGATACAGGTATGCATAAGCTCATATAGCAAGAAACATTATGTTCATGCAGAAACTGAACATAATTACTTTATATCTTTTTACGGTTTCACCTAAATACTCACGAGAAAAAACACAAAGAAAGACATGGCTTGACGCCTAAAATCACTCAAAAATTTAAGTGTAATTCCCTTGACACTTAAGAAGAAGAAGCAACGAGTAACGTAACTACTTTACCTGTTACATGACATAGTAACGTAAATATGTTACCCGTTACTGTTTCGAAAAAGTAACGAGTAGGTTACTACATGACTGAAGAAAGTAACGCGTTACCGGTAACGCCGTTACTTGTAATGTGTTACCGCCAAGACTGCAAAACGGACAAAGGGTTATTGCTTGTCATACCTTGTGGTCATGAGAGTAGGAAAAATATACCTTGACTTCAAGTCTCTGTGTGTATTTATTTAATTAATAAATAAACTTCCGCAGACCCGCAGTCTGGTGATCCCGCCGGCAGTGTGGAAACCGACTCAAGTAATCGTAGGCCTCGAGAGACTTGTACGCCTGCACCGTGTCTGCCGTAAACTGGCTTGGCGAAAAAAACAAAATAAACGACGACATGAGCCGTCGACTTCGGTAGCAGCAACTTCACGTCGGAAGTCCAGCAGGCCTTGTTTACGGCGTACGGATCCTCCTAGGCAATGCCGTCCATGCACAGTTTGTTTTGACACCGCTGCCGTTCAGGCTCGGGTAGCGAGCTCAAATAGTGGGGAATAGCATACGACATACGTTGTCAGGAAATACGACTCAGAAATAAAGCTAGAAGCGTCCCTACAACGTCAACGAGCGCACGCCACACAACGCAATGGCGAAAACACTGAGAGCCGGGCCGCTTCTGCCCACATAGCTACTGCGCATGCGCGGCCCTCCAGCAGTGTTGGTAAACAGAGCCGCTCCGCGTGTCGGTCTATACTAGCCCACACCCGAACCTTTTTTTTTTTAGTACCAGGAACTTGACACACTAAGCCCGATCACAGAAAGGACACAGATGTCCCGCGAAGGACAACCCAAGGCCTCTTTTGTTGCATGTTGAACCTTGGAAGAGGGCAATCACGAAGAAGTCACACAATGTCGAACCTTGCAATGCCCTCTCTCTCCCCTCCCCCCCTCTCCCACCCTCCCCCCGCCCATCTTGACGCGACCCTAAAATACTGACCATTTTCGGTTAAAACAGAATTTTAGAGAATGAATTCGGCTTACTTTTTTCGGTATTTATCGGTTTAAACCGAAAATGCCGAACCTAAAAACTGACCTTTTTTGGTTAAAACCGAATTTCGGAAAATGGATTCAGCGTACTTTTATCGGTTTTTATCGGTTTAAACCGAAAACTCCAAACCCTATATATAGCTTAAATACTTCTTCACATTATCACCACACAGATTTAGGCAGTTATGACGTGGCACAAGCTTTTAGATGCCCTTCCCAAAGATGGTTTCTGCCAGGATACTCAGTCCTTCAACAGACTATAAAAAAAAGAAGTGATGAAACAAATTTAATATACGCAGAATTTTAATACATACTCAAGACTCCACACAATCACCACACAGACTTAGGTAGTCATTAATTATAATATAGCACAAACCTGGGTTCACTGCGTGCGACGCGGGGGTGATGCCACTGAGCTACGCCAGAGCGTTATATACCTGCTCTAAACATTTTTTTTTTCCTGTAGTACCCAACGCCCACTGCACATACCCTTTGAGAAAAAAAGAAAATAGCCTGTAACAAAATGCTGTTGTCGCACTGTCAATGCCAAGAGCTCGTGCCGGGAGACACGCTTTCACGCGCTCCGGAACAAAAAAGAAACAAAAGCGTTTGGAACAAAATGGATCAAAACTTGAGCTTTCGAAACCAAACGGATATCTATTTGTGTCCTGAACGCTTTTGGTTATGCATCCTACTGTCCCACAGTGCGTGAACGTGACGGCGATCCCCAATGACTTTGCCGTGACGTGTTGCAGCCAGAGGTCGACACTTTAGGTAGTCCTCACTCACCCTCACCTTCACAGGCACACTCACCGAAGCCCCTTACTCACCCTCACCCTCACGGCTACACTCACCTTCAGCCCTTCACTCACCCTCACTGAACCTCGCGCCCCTCAGGCACTCACCGCCTTCACGGCCCTCACGCCACTCACCGTCCTCAAGCCAGTCACTCACTCATGGCCCTCACACCCCTCACACACTCACGGCCCTCACACACTCACGGCCCTCACGCCACTCACGGCCCTCGCGCCACTCACGGCCCTCACGGCCCTCACGGCCCTCACGCCACTCACGGCCCTCACGCCACTCACGGCCCTCACGCCACTCACTCACTCATGGCCCTCACGCCCCTCACCACCCTCACAACCCTCACGCCCCTCATGCACCCATGCCCCTCATGCACCCATGCCCCTCACGCACTCATACCCCTCACGCCCTTCACGCACTGATGGCCCTCACGCCACTCACCGTCCTCAAGCCACTCACTCACTCATGTCCCTCACGCCCCTCACGCACTCAGGCCCGCTTCAGATGGGGCGATTTTGCCAAGAAACTTGACGTCGCAACACGGAAATTTTATTTTTCTTGCACTATTTAGACACACAATTACGCGCTATAAAAGTCTTTTTATGCATTTAAATCTCGCTGAGAATACTAATGCATCTTTCTGAAACAGTTTATTTCCATAAAATGATCAATTTCAAACCAGAGCCAAGTCTTTTGTTGTCGTCATCACCGGCACGAGGTATCACGTGAAAATATTGCGTCCCTGATTGGATGCAGCCGCTTCAAACGTCTTCGAATTGCTCCGAGTTGCTCGTTTGTTTCGAGCCGGACCCGATCTCAGCAATTCGTGTCGATCTAGGAAAAGCTGCCAGCAACACCAAAATTGCTGAGAAAGTTGCTCCGTCTGAAGGGGGCCTCACGCACTCACCGCCCTCACGCACTCATGGCCCTCACACCCCTCACACACTCACCGCCCTCACGGTCCTCATACCCCTCACGCACTCATGGCCCTCACACCCCTCGCGCACTCACCGCACTCACGGTCATCACAGCCCTCACAGCCCTCACTCACTCTCACACTCATGAAGTTTCCTGGTTAAGAAACTCACTCACCCTCACCTCACCTGTGAAGATGAAGGTGAGTGAGGGTGAGTGAGGGCCCTCATGAGTGAGGTTTGCCGAGGTATGGTTGCAGCTATCACTGTGGCTGGATTAACACAGGACTGCTCAATCTGCTAAACATCTCTTTGATTAAAGTACCGTAATGTCCAGAGAGATGCCCCATCCCCGAAAGATAGCCCGCCCCCTATTTATGGCGTGATTTGCTACTTTTTCTGAAACACCGAAAGATAGCCCACTTCTAGTAATTGCAATGCCCTGGCCAATGGTGACCTCGGCAAAAACAGTGTTACTTAACCACGGCGGGAGATAATTGAATATTGCTGACTGGGAAGGACAGTCATCTTTGGTTCATTGCCCCTTCCTGCGATCACAAGTTTCAAGGGTCACAAAATCTAAAACTAGCATATTTTCAACTTTTTTTTATGGCACACCGAAAGTTGGCTCGCCTCTTATTTTCATCCGATTTGCTACCGATTTTAGGTGGGCCGTCCCTCGGAATATAACGGTTACCTTTTATTTTTTCCAAGTTAATTTATGTTCTAGGTTTCATTAGTTGAGATGCCTGCTTTATTTTTCTGACATTAAGGAGTCCTTCACATGACTGCTGTTTTGTCTTGTGAAGGCCTCTATTTGGCTACATGGCTGATCCACAAACTGCTGAAGTTTTTATTATGCTTTAATGAGAAGGGAAGCCACTTACTGACACTCATTTTCATTGGGTTTCTATACCAGTGAAGCAGCGCAAAACTGCAAGCAAGGTGCTCTTGCCACATCTGAAATAAAAGTTAATTGTTGTACTTGTGTAAGGGTAGCCAGATTCTTGGACGCAATTTTGTCTAGCGCACTACAGTCTGACTGCATCTCCAGAATGTTTGTGGCCAACTTGAATTCGATGCCTTTGTCAATTTTGATGGATAATTCATCATCTGAAGGATGCTTCATTGCCCAGCGAGCAGATTTCTTGTATAGGGTCTACCTAGGGTGCCTTCATGTGCGCTTTGCTTAGGGTGGTGGCATCTGGCCATTTTGTTCCACACGTTTATTTTTCTTTTTTTTGTTCAGAAGCGCGTGAAAGAGCGTGTCCCTGCACTCGTTTGTGGCGCTGACTGTGCTATGGCAACATTTTGTTTTCGTCAATTTCTTTGTATTTTCCCCGTGAGCGCGTGCTGTCGGCATCGGGTACTACAGAGGGTGGCATCACCCTAAACAGAAGGACATTGAGGCACCCTAGGTCCACCAAATTTAAACATCTGCTTGCTGTGATCAACAAACATCGTCAGTGCTACATTAAAGATTTTAGGACACGCCAAAAATAAAATGAGATGACTGTACTGCTACGACCCATTGTATGTTCCTATAATCCTCTAAATTCGTTATGAAAATGGCTCTATAGTTTTGTTGATAAATCGATTTATATACGGGACTCTCGGATCTGTCCCATTAGTAAATGTTGCCGTGTTTGTTGGGTTGGTAATGTCATCAGACCAACGTGCGGCGTCCCCTGGCACGCATTCGCAGACTTGGACGACAGCTAGGGTATACGTCGGAGTGGCTGAGGAGCGTGCGAGTGTGCGATCATACCGTGGCGAAACGAGCTTGGGCGTGCATGGGTGCGCCTAGAATGAGAGGGCATTCAATTAAACATGAGGATCACAGAAAATATAGTAAGGTTGCAGGCGAGCTGGTGAATATTAACCATGTTGAATTAACCTGAGATAGATAGAAAAGAAAGACATCCTTCTGTCCCTTCTATGTTTTGATGTTCCTTTTCTACCCCAGTTTCAGGTTAATTCAACATGACAATCATGTGGTTTATTGGCACATGGTGTGACTAACTTGAGCAGTGTTGCTAGTCGCCAGGCGAAAATGATTAACATTTGTAAATTAATCATTGCAATTACTAGAGCTCTAAAAATTGCGAAACTTTGTTTATATACTAAGTAACATGAGTATTCCATTTCAAGAATAATCTTATCTTTTTAATTTTCATGTCCTAGCCCCTTTAAGCAAACTTTGTATACAATTTTTTCTCTGGGTTATTTCAAGTTTTGCAGTGCAAAAATGGATTTGAGTCAACAATATTTCTTTTAACTTGCTTTAAGGGGGGACACTGGCTAGAGGTCGAACTTTCCAACTACTCAAGGGATCGAAATGAAATTTGCAGGGGAGATTTAACTTCAGACATCGGTATACTGTGCAAACTTTCAGCTCTTTAGGACAAATTTACATACCTGCATAAGGTGATGTGTCACTTTTCATTAAGAAATCTATGACATGCAAATGAAGCTATTAAGCACCATTTTGATTGCTTGAATAAAAAATGGGGGATATGGGACCTCGGGCTATCTAGTTTTAATAACTTAAATGTAAATATTTCGGGAAGACTTATTGCCTTAAAATATGAGATTCATATCTGTCCTATGTCAGTTTTTGAAAACTTGGTTTTTTTATCACTGAAGACTTCAACTTAAAACAAAATAAAGTAGATAGCCCGATTCCCTAGTAAATTTCAGTTCAGAAACATGTTGATTGAGGTATCACAATACTTTCACCTTCGAACAAAAGATTCCTTCGTATGAAATTATCAGCAAAAAGTGGAACTGAGAAAAATGCATTCAAACATTCAACTCCTTTACTTGTTACTGCCTCACAATGTGTTGAAAATATTTTATATCAACGTACCGTAAAATCCCGAGAGATTAACCACCCCCAAAAGATAGCCCACCACTATTTTTGGCCTGATTCGCTATATTTTGTTTTCAACACCAAAAGATACCCCACTCCTAGTAATAGCATAGTGTTGGGATAAATGATGGCCTTGGCATAAATGCAGCTATCTAGCTATGGCGGGATATCTGCGACCTGCGCGCGCAATTTTGGTTCTCGTGGCACGCGAGTTCCCGCGTTTTTTTTTCATGATATGCGTGCTCGATATTGTTTCCCATGGCATGCAAGTTTGTAGCCGGTTTTGGCCTGTTTATCGCACCGTGAAACACGGAATCTGTTGCATCCGCAGTCTGCGGTATCCTTTTCCGTGACACAGTATGAGCAAATTTCTGCGTGTTTCTCGTGTTGTAAAATGATATTTTGTCGTGTCCGTGATCTGCGGTATCAGTTCCTGTGTCACGTGGTTTGTAGTGGGTGCCCCTGTGTTTATCATTAATTTTTGTGTTTTAAAGCAGTAACTGTTAGGGCCCCTTCCTGGCAAGAAATTCTCATGTACAAACACAAAACTCCACCTTACAGCAGAGGCACTGCTCTCCCACTCCCCATCATTCTTCACACATACACACCAACTGTGATTAAGGCTCTGTAGTGCCCCCCCCCCCCCCCCTCTCTCCCCCCTGTAGGCCGCCGCCGTTCGAGAAACCCATGTGATCACGGCGAAAGCGCTCTCCGCTTTCATCATTCCTGCTACATCCAGATACCGTGTGGCAACGCTATCCCCACCCCTCCGGCAGCCGCGTTACGAAATGCCCAGGTGGTTGCACTGTGGCAATGCGCTCCCTTGCCTCCTCACTGCCGCCGCCGAGGTTCCGTTCTCGTGTGCTCTCCGCACCTCTTGAGAACAGCTCGTATTCATACTATTGCTTCTTCCGCTGCAGCCGCTGTAATAGGCATCCATTGCTCACTTTATAACAGACATGGCCAAACCACGCAAGCACCGCAGTGTGTCCGAGGAGCAGGCGTAGCAGGCTTTGCCGCACTGAACAGCGTAGGCATAGGTCCTCAACGGCACGAGAGCTACAAAGGTTGCAGTACCCTGACTTCCACGGTCGAGAGGACCTTTCCACAATGCAGCAGCTGCCGCTTTCAATTGTAGCACTCTTTGTGTGGTCGTTTGCAATTTTTTTCATCATTTATCTCTTCATTTTGGGTGGGCACTCTTACGAGAATTTACGGTGTGCTTGAGTCGCTAAACTTTTGCAGCGTCGTAAGGAGCTCACCAGTCATTCCAATTGGAAATTCCTCATGATGACAATGCAGTGTGCACAAAATAGTAAAAGAAAAGTGAAGTCAAGCAGTGCCATGTGAATATCTCTTCTATAGTGGTTTCTTCCTCTCATCCGTGATGGTAGTTGGTCTTTCATGTTGTAGGTGGCTTTTTTCTTTGTAAACATGTGCTGTGTAAGCACCGTGGGCACTATCATTTCATCGAAGGTCAAATTTGGGCTCTTTGGATGTGGAGTGCCCATGTGCACCTGGTTATCATGTCCGAGTGCTCATTTGTTATTTCACTTGACATTTCAGAATAGTGCTTGCCAAGAAACTTCTGCAGTGGTATTTCCGACGAAAAATTGAGAGGAAGAACGAAGAGCTTGCTGACCTGATTAAACAAAAGCGCACAGTTCTCGACAACGTGATGGAGACTGAGACGTACAAGGTCGCCAAGGAGATTCTGGAGAAATACGACCCTGAGACGTTGAGGAAGAGCATTGTGAGCTTTGAAGCTTGCCCTTAACATTAGTGGAGGCATCTGTGCATTATGCAACTGATCGTTTGTCACATGCTGCCTTTCAGAAAGTCGAAGAGAAGGCTGGAAAACAGCTGGCACTGCCCGAAATGAGTAAGTGACATGCTAAGTGCCCTTGAGCTAACAAATTCATTTTTTTCAGCATGACCTTAGCACTTTTAATGGCTTCTGTAGGGGTTGCTTTAGTCTGTGCTAGCTAATCCCTGCATGCATCCAAAAGTAAAGATAGAAGTTTTGTCTGCCATTGTGAAAGTTTCGGGGTGATCAGCTCTACTACTGCACTGGGCCCTCCAGTAGAGACGCCCATAATTTGAACATAGGCTGACTTCTCTGATGTGTGTAGACATTCATGCACTTGAAATGACTTGTTTGGCTGTGCTAGGTTGCATGTTGGTTAATATGGGAGTCCTTTTCTATGTAGCGCACGTTTTCGTGTGGCGGTTGCCACGTTGAAATCTGATGTAGTTGGGTTGGGCAACAAAAAATAAGCTAAATAGTTTAAGCATAACTACAATAAAAAGTTTAGCCAAGAAAAAAAGTAGCAGTATCGGCACAGGCCTTTTCGAATTCTAGTGCCTTCAATTCAGCAAATAAAGTGATCTTCTATTTTGACCCAACTCAGCTGCAACAGAATTCAACATGGTGGCTGCCACAAAAAAACAGTCTTTAAAGGGCAGAAAATCTGCTTCTGAACCAGTGTTGGGAACTACTTTAAGTACATTGTACAGTCAGCACGGAATGAAACCCGAACGCCGGAACGCGTGGCCATCGATACAGGCTGCTCCACCTGGAGAGCCCCTGAGAACTAATGAAAACGCACCTGGGTGCGAGGGTGCGGGTCCTACTAAGATGTCCTCAACCCTCGCGTCGGGTGTTTGGGACTTCCGCGTTTCGCCGGTGGCGCGCTGTAAGCGTCGTCACTCGGGGTGCTTTTCTGTCGCCGCACTGTCGCCCGGTTGACACCGGGCGGCCGCTTAACCTGGCTGTAGCTCTTTTCAATAGGCCCTGCTCAGACAGGTTGATGAATTTATTCCGCTCCCGAATTGATACTCCTGGCATATCGGTGGTAACCAAAGAGAGCGTCAGCAAGCAATTTTTCGCTTTTTAAGAATCGTCTGATAACCTCGCACGAAAACATCCGCATTGCTCATAAGAAACGAGGCATCCGCGTCAGTCTGTTACAGCATTTTTTTTTTTTTTCATTAAGAGTATGGTCGTGCGAACAAACGAATTTTATTTCGCGTTTATGACGTTTCACTATTTCTCAGAAACCGCGCGTGGCACGTTGTTCACCGCAGCGTGGTTCCGGTGACACGTCATCAAGCACTACGGGTCTTCCGTGCACGAAATGTTTCAACTTTTATTTCGCCCTTGCGATACACAACGCGAGAATGAATGACAGCGCTGAAGAGATATCGCTGGGAATCCGATACACAAAGCGAGTGACAGTGCTTTTTGTATCGGATGGGACTCTTAATGTGACGGCGCTTACAGCGCGCCACCGGCAAAACGCGGAACTCCCAGACGCGCCGCGCGAGGGTCGAGCTCATCTTAGTAGAACCCGCACCCTCGCACCCCCGCGCATTTTCATTAGTTCTCAGGGGACCCTACAGGTGGAGCAGCCTGTATCAACGGCCACGCTCTCCGGCATTCGGGTTTCATTTCGTGCTGACTGTACTTAAAGTACTACTTTAATCAGGTTTAGCAAACTTGTACTTTACTTTATGTACATTCTCTGGGCATGTACTTGTACTTTACTTAAAGTATTTTTTCTAGTACTTTCTGAGGAAAGTACAACTCCTGACTTCAAAGTACATTCCCCAAATTTGGTCCTGTTAAATGTGTATCATAAAATAATGCTTTGTCAACTCTGAAGAAATACTAGGTTTCACCAGAAACGCGAGCAGACAACGTATCGCTCCGTTTTTTCTGGGGGGCGGCTTTCCCATAGCTTTGCGAACTTTCGCTACTCCTCGGTCGGTTAGCGCAATCGAGGAGGTTAAAAATATGGGGAGAGGACAATTATAATCATAATGTAACAACTGAAACTGATGCGGAAAAATTAAGAAACTTTCAACTCGAAGAAAAAGACGAGAGGAGAATGCCTCAATGGTTTGAGTCATTCTCCTCCCTAGTCTTTTTTTTCGACTTCCAAGTTTCTTGATTCTTTGGTGCAACAAGCCAGCACAAGCGGTGCCAAATTCAGAAGCCGGACTTCTGAATTTGGCGCCATTTCTGAAAATAACTTTTGGCGCCATTTCCGAAAATAAGTGACGCACCCCCAATTACCCCTGGGGCAATGCATACCAGTTAAAAAATCACTATCGGGGACTGGAAGGTCATCATGAAAGACTGTGTTATAAATAGAATGTACTTTACTTTGAAAGTACATTCTATTTATAGTACTTTACTTCAAGTACATTGCACCCAGTGTATTTATTACTTTACTTCAAGTACATCACCTCTCATTTACTTTGTACTTTAGTTCAAGTACTTCTTAGGTGTACTTTACCCAACACTGTTCTGAACACACTGAAAATGATGACATTCACTTCGATTGTCACATCCTCATTCGCAAACAAGAACAAATTTGCCTTCTCATCTCCTGTGACATGACTAATGCAGCATTTAGTTTGACATAGTGCGTATTTCAAGTTATTTTCATTGCATACACAGTGTACTATTTTTTCAACTCCATCGTTGTCCAGTTTTTTTTAAAGATAAATTTGTGTCAGTGTTCACTTTGTAATCCAGTCATTGACATTATGTGTGTGTGTTATTTTACATGATGGTTAGTGATGAAACCTTTCCCTACAACACACCGACCAGCAGATCCATGGAACCTATTACTAAACTTCATCAGTGGCATCATATGATGTGCCGAGGCAGTTGTGGATTGGCAACTGCTTAGCACATAAGGTTTCAATAATGTGATTGATCACATCTGTCACCCACCTGTCCGTAAGCAAAATATGCCACATCTCCAGATCTTTTATGTGAAATGTAAGCCGTCACTTCAATAATAATGCGGCCCATGACCAGAAAGATGTCTCACATTAGAGCACTAGTACTCACTAGGTTGGACAGCACTGCTCTGCAGGTTCATACAGGCTATGACCTTGCATGTGTGTCCTTTGTTCCTTGATTCGAAAGATCTTGCAGGATTACTCCGCTTGACCTTGCGATTGACCACAGCAGGCGCTTTGTGCCACCATAGCCAATCCGGTGCTTTGAGCATACTGTGTGACCCTGCGCCCCGTGGTCTTATTGCGCCCCTCCGAAATGTCACGCGACACTCTCACAGTATTGGACTGACTCTGGCGGACCATAGCATCCGCTGCAGTTCATCGCAAGGTGAAACGGAATAAAGGCACCTTTGCGAGTGTTTTGACCATTTTCTATGGCAAGATGAACCAGTCACAGGCAACACTGCAATACTGCTAACGGCTGTACCCTTTATAACAGGCTGTAGCCTGCACCACCCGGCCTAGCCAGCACCTAGTCAGCTGAGGTAACTCTGACTGGGTTTGACCAGAAGAAAATCGGCAACTCCCTCGCCTGTGGGAAGAGACGGGGGGTGGAACTTTTAGTTTGTTTTCTTGGTCCCCCAAAGGTCATCCTGGTGATATCCCACACCACCTGGTGATGGCTACGAAATTGCGGAGGGGAAGCTAATTGGCTTAGAAGGGCAAATGGGGGAATCATACTTGTTGTTTTTAATTTCTAGGCTAGGTGGCACAAGCTACAGTCTGTTACAGCCATTAGCACACATCCATTCAGCACTCGGTGCCAGATGTGCATTGATGCTATTTACACACAAGTGCCAGCACACTTGTGCTTGAAATATATAATAGACTATGCTAGGGCGGGGTTTCTCTCGCCTGTTTCGACTAACGCAAGTTGTGCTTCTGCCTGGGATGTTTCTGTAGCCGACCTGCGTAGACGCATGCCCCCTTCCAAGGCACCCCTGCGCCCTGCTCGGCTGCCGCACTCCAACCTTAAGATGCCCTCCTCCTCTAACATGCCCTTTGAGGAGCGTCGCATGATGGTGGTGCCTCCCGGCATGTCCAGGAACGGGCAGCAGACGCTCGGTGAGTGGCACGTCGACGTGCACCTAGATTTCTGCTTTTGCGTCCGGTTGAGGTCTCGTGGTTTCGGCGAATGTCAGTGTTCTGGTTTGTTCTCTTTGGTCTTGGAGCCTGTTTACGTTCTTAGCAAGGTGCTTGGTACCTCTGCTACCTTCCTACATTGTCGGTTTTGCTGAATTGCTTCCGAAGTGTATATCAAATGATTAGCCATGCTTTGCCTCATCATGAGCAGTTCCCTTTGGTTTTTTTAAATGAACTGCGCGAAAATTTCAGTGCTTTGCTTAATAATAGTGGGAGTCTGTGTCTCGACCCTTCTGAGGTAAAGAAGAAAAATCCACTTTTGCCTGCACGTCATTGTTTTTATTTAAAAAAATGGCAAAGATTGAGGTTTTTGGCACCTCTCAACTCCTTCTCCATCTTCTGAGTCACGTGCGCTGTGACATGAAAGGGGGACGGGTGGGGTTCTCGTAAAGCTCTCTAAAGCCATCAGCGAGCAGCAAGAACTCACCCGCTTGCGACCACATGGTCACGTGGCCGCACCTAGTCGGCATTGCTGATGTTCACGGCGGCGTTTGAAGTTGAGACATCAGAAAACAAAAGGAGGAAAGTGCCAACGTGCTCGTTCGGGTTCTGTCTGCCACAGCCAGACATATCCACAGGACTTCTTGAAGAGGGCCAAGTCAGCACAACAACAAAACTTCTGGAAAAATAAATCCAAGCATGCAACCCCCTCCCCCCCCTCTTGGCCCAGCTATAGTCTCCCTAATTCTGTGTCCTGGTACTTGGCAGGTCTGCACACATCCCCGATAGAGGTCTGGGACCAAATTAACAAAATCAATGGATCCTATCGTGCTTTCTCCATCCCCCTGTTATCCTGCAACGGAATCTGTCCAGAAAGTCTAGAGGAACAAGCCGATATTCTTGGGGAACATTTCTAGTTTGTTTCATTTCTTAGGCTAAAACAGCAGAAAGAAGCCAGGACCGTAAAGGCACCTGGAGGTGCACGGGAGCCATATAATGATCTTTCACCCTTATTGAACTAAAGATGGTCCTTCATAGTGTAAACCCTTGGCAGCTGGTCCTGACGGTATTCACTACTTCATGTTGAATCATCTGCACCCACCTACTCTCGATCTGGTTTTATACCTCTTCAACAGAATATGGGAGGAGGGACGTTTTTCATCAGCATGGGGAACGGCTGCAATTATCCCTCTGCTTAAATTAGGAAAGAACTCAGATGCTGCTACTAGTTACAGGCCAATAGCATTGACAAGCTGTTTTTGTAAAACCTTCGAAAAAATGATTAATAGACGATTGATGCAGCACTTGGAAAAACATTGCATCCTGGATAAATACCAGTGTGGTTTCTGCTCATCCCACTCGACACAGGATTGATTGGTTCGATTGGAGACAACTGTTCGAGAGGCTTTTGTCAATAGACAGCACTGCCTCTGTGTTTTTTGATCTCGAGAAAGCATACAGTACTGCTTGGCGATATGGAATTTTGAGGGGCTTAATTGACATTGGTATCCAGGGCCGCATGTTCTATGCCAGTGGTTCTCAAATGGGGGTCCGCGGACCCTTTGAAGCCCGCGAAGGCATTCGAGGGTCCGTGAAGCTCTGCCTCATCAGTCAAGCTCGGCAATTAAGTTGTATCTTTTTCAGATTTAGAAGAAATGTTTAAATTTTCGGGTGAGTTTTTTGTGTGTATGTCAATGAGAAAAGTCTACTTCACTCTAGCCCTTTGTTATATCTCCTTATTAAATCATTATCATAATTAACCTATACCTTTTCCTTCCTCTCACCACGAACGGGGTCCTCCATCTCTCGCTGCCCCATAAGGGGTCCGGAAACATCAATGGTTGAGAACCACTGTTCTGTGCCATTGAGAAGCTATTTAGATAGACGCACCTTCCGAGTGAGGTTGGGGTCTGTACACTCACGATGGTTTGTACAGGAAAACAATGTTCCACAGGGCGATGCCCTAAGCGTTACTGTTTGCTATAAAAACCAATTCTATCGTGCATGCCATACCACCATCAGTCCACTATTCGCTGTATGTAGATGACCTCCACATCGCTGTTTCCTCATATAACCTTTCAATCGGCGAACGCCGTGTTCAACTGACTATTAATAATGTGACAAGGTGGGCTGACAATAACGGATTTAAGTTCTCCACGGAGAAGACTGCTTGTGTTTGTTTTTCACGAAAACGTGGTGTGATGCCGACGCCTTCGTTGACCATATACAGTGCACCAGTTCAGATAAAAACGGAGTATAAGTTTCTAGGGCTTATATTCGACTCCAAGCTCTCTTTCAGCCAACATATCAACACGCTAAAACAAAAATCCCTTAATATTTTGAGAGTTCTCTCCTACATGACTTGGGGTTCCGATCGACTGTGCCTTCTAAGAACCTATAGGTCGATTGTGCAGTCACGCCTAGAATATGGATGTTTGGTGTATGGATCAGCGAGTGCATCAACACTGAAAATGTTGTATCCAATCCATCACGCAGGGATCCGACTTGCTACCGGTGCGTTTCGTACACCCCCTGTGCTGAGCTTCTATGCTGAAGCTAATGAAATGTCTCTAGAGAAAAGGTGGGATGTCCTAGGTCTAATGTATTCCCTTAGGACACGGTTTGTATTACAACGTCGCATGTCGGGAACTAGTCGACGGAACTCGTTTTGAACGAACCTTCCAAAGTAAGCCCACTGCTAAGCCTTCCTTTTCATTGCGGAACAAGACCGCAGCTGTTTTGGCTAGCCTTCAGACGAACCCACCTGTTGCTCAGCTTTTGGGAACACTGGCACCATGGGAGCATAGTCTGCTCATCACAAACTTGTCACTCACTGAGTACACCAAGGAAAATACCCCACCAAAAGTCTTAAAACGGGAATTCTTTCAGCTACAAAATACATATAAAGACTACACCAGCTTTTATACTGATTGCACAAAAACCAACTCCTCTGTCGACTGTTCCGTGTTTGAACCATCACTTAAGGGGACCATGAAATGACCTTTTTACTTTTGCCAAATAACTTTTACAGTAAACCTTCAATGTTCACTGAATGCCGAAGAGGCACCCCGTTTTCGTTTCGGTTTATTAGCTTCTACACAAAAAATTAATAGAATATTGACTTTTTCTTCCTTTCCAATTCACCGCAAAACAAGGTGCGGTGTTATTTTGACGGTCATGACGTCCGCCGGCATCGGAACCGGAAATTCTCTCGGCAGTAGGAGAATGGGGAACGTTAGCGGCGGCGAGTTGGCAGTGTGCCGGTAGGTTTTACTGCGCTGATGGTGCTGATGCCACCGACATGTTTTCTAAATCGGTGCCTCTCATCGATTGCAGCTGAGCGGAATTCAATTTGATATGCTGCACCACAGCGACAGCATGGGACTAGTCCCATACGCCGGTTACAGGCACATAGCCAAGATTTTGTTTCGGGGGGCGTGGCGTCGGTAAGTTCCAATCTCGCCTGTTGAACTGCAGCGTAGTCTCTGCTGCTCGCTGCTCATAGGAGTATGGGTCGAGCGCACGATCTGAGAGGTTGTACGTGGTTCGTCTTCGCTTGTCTGCATAGTGGGCGGCTTCGCGTCTTCTGTTTCGGGACGCCGTGTCCCCGTTCCACACGCAGCGCAGCTCGAGTGCCGCTGACGCTGGCGGTGGGGGACGATACGCTTGTGTGGCAAGAATGTCTTTCTGAATCCGTTGTTCCCTTCAATTAGTTTGGCGCAGATGCCCTCGTAGGTTTTGCTCCATAAACCCCCAAAATATATACAATTTGCTTAGTGTTCCTTCGGGCTCACAGGTTTTCATGGTGGGCCAACAGCTTGGCCATCAGTTTCATCAACTGGCTTTTCTATGTTTTTGCCAGTAGATCCTTTTTAAAAGTACATGCCATCTAGTATCTACTGCACCAATTATCCGATTCCACCAACTCTGGGTATGTATTTGGCGTGAGGGCTGCGTCACTGTTTGGAGTGAACTCGGCTCTGCTCCTATCGAAAATAAGTGCTGTGTCAGCGGGCTGGACTTGAATCTAATGACACACTCAGCACCCAAGAAATGGCGATCGCCAACGTTGCTCGATTGGGTTTTGGAAAGGGTCTGCTGCACAGGCTCCGATACCTCTTTGCACGAGAGCACTGCTTTGGCTAGTGCTACTACAACTGCATTTGCATGCCCAATGTCCACTTTTGTTTGGCTTCACCGAGCCTTTGTGGCACTGATTTGCAACCGACTTTGCCCGCACACTTGAAAACACACAAGAAAACAATGTTGAGGTGATACCTTAGCTGGGCAAACCTTTCTGCAAAGCGTAACTCGCAGTGATACCGGTGGCGCTGCTCTCCCGCCGCTTTTTGTTTTCATAATTTATGCACTGTCAGTTTGGCACTGTTAAGGCTGAACTCCATGGAGCGAATTATGTGACGAAAAACTGGCGAACACCGCCCGACGGCACGCTCGCTTTGCACGCGATGTAGCAGCCACTGTGTTGATTACACGCGCAGAGCAAAAGCCGCCGGGCAAAATTCGTCGGTTATTCGCAGCATATTCGTCCCATGGAGTTCAGGCTTTAGATTTACGCCTGGTGCCCCAGCACTGTGTGTTTCTTCCTTTCCTAATAATTAGGCATGGGCGAATAGAGGATTTTGGGTCCAAATCAAATTCGAAGCGAATAGTGATTTTGGCCGAATAATTTTGAATCGAATAGTTTGAATAGTACAAGCAACAAATACCACAAGATATGTTTAAACTATGGTTTTATATTTGCCCTTATTTGGTATTAGAAGTACTGTAATTGTTAATTTCAAGTGTACTGAGTTTGGGAGTACGAAATGGTCGGAAGCTTGCGCCACCTGGCCGGAAATCCAAGCCAGAGTATTCGGAAAGGTAGAATAATTCGATCTTGTCGAATAATTCAATATTGTCGAATACTTAGATTCGATTTGAAGCAAATCCCATTCCTACTAATAATGTCAAACGTGTCTGTCCATCGTGAGCCGAGATTTCTTTAATAGGCCAATTACGTGATGGATGCGGGAATCTGGTTCAATCAACTGTGCACCTCTACGTTGTGCAGACCCGTCCCATCTGAGATGTTTTCTCAACCTGTTGCTTTGTGATGTATTGGACTCCAATACCTCCGCATAATTTTTTTTTATTTTTACAAAAGAAACTCAACTGAATTTTAATGTTTCATTTTCGGTTTGAATTACAGAGCAGTGGAATCCCAAGCAATGCTGGCCAAATACAAATCTATACCGATGATTCCTTGCTCCACACATTAATGTAACAGTCTGTGATTGCACTGATGGTGCACCGCCTCGGTAACAAATACCTAATGGGCTGGCTTGAATCCCAACCAAGGTGCTTGCAATTGAACAAATTCTTATCGTGGAGAAGGGTCTGTCTAACTGTGCTTTCATTTGCTAGTATGAATTAATCCTCAGTCCTGCATTAAGGCATCCTAAATGCCTCTTATTAATTTGGCACATGATCCCCCCCCCCCCAAATTTTTTATTCTACTGATGGTGCCGTTCAAAGTATTGAGAGGGGCGACTTGACTTTCTCCGTTTTTCTTAGCAAATCCACGAACCTGTGGTCAAACATTAAATTGGAAGCTTTCCACGCAGGTCCCCTGCCACTTCCGAGGCCCATCTTCCCCAGGGAGCGGTCTGCGTTCGACAGGGTGATAGACTTCCTGGTGGGCGAGGGACCTAGCAACCGGTATGCCCTCATCTGCAGCCGCTGCAACTCGCACAACGGCATGGCGCTCAAGGAGGAATATGAATACTTGGGTGAGTTATGTGGCCGTATGCGTCGAGGGATGGTAGTGCCATATCCTTTGTGTAAGGCGGTAGCTTGTGCCACCTAGCGTTCATACCTGTCGTTCCGTGTTGGTTGGTGCAACACAAATTTTTATTTGGCTAGCGGTGGGGGTCTATTCTATTGACTTTCAATTTCATCTTTATTGCATCCCTTTAGTGGAGTGGGGATAAGAAGGGAAAAAAAGAAAAGCAGACAAATATTGTCTAATGAAGCTTTTTCCCACTAGCAATACAGGAAAATAATATACAGAGTACTTTTTTTATACAGATATAATGGAGTACTCTACATTGTCACGTATGACAAGTGACATGACGGTCAATAACTAGGAAAACTAAACTTATTGTTAGGTAAACCTGTGCCAAAAACAAATTGCTTTGTCTTGCTTCGCTGGCGTTGGTGTGGATGACAAGGACAAACGCTAGCGGAAGACTGCCTCGATGCAGTGCGCTACGTCCGCTTTTGCACACTCTGTTTAGGAAGGTTCTAAGCCACAACATGCAGTAGCTGGTGAGAATGAAATGGAACTTTCCAGAAGAGCAACAGATGGCTAAAGGAAAGTTGGGTGCCTGGTTTGAACCCCCTGTTTCCATGTTGGAGCCACCTGAGCTGCCAACTCATCCACGCACGCGGCATTAGTATATAATATTTTCCTCTATTGCTTGGGACATGGAGAAGCATTTTCAAGCTTCTCTAAGAGATGAGGGAACAAAAAGAGGAACAAATGCGACACCATCTCCCATTTTTGCTCCGCCGTTTTTGAGTTTTTTTTTCAGCACAGTCACTCGCCCTTATTTCAGAAGCTGGCACGAGTGGGGCACTGGCCTTTCTTTGTTAGGCACACGGTCCAGTGTCGAACACCAAACTTGACAAGCGGATTGGCGCCACAACAAAAAAGCTGATGGCAGCTATTTATTGTGAGAGAAAAGCGGAAAATATTAGCTGTCGTGTTTTCGGGTGCATTCTATTGTGGTCTCTACTCTTCGGAAAAAGCTTAAATTCAGCCATCTTCCTCTCGCTTGTTGCTTGTAGTGTAAATGCACGCTGAGATATGGCACTCATATATATCTGTGTGGTGAGTGCTTCATGGTTCTGGAGCCCTTGCATTCTGGTAGGACATTCAGTACAGTGGAACCTCGTTGATGCATTCCCAGTTTTTGCATTTTCCCAACTTTTACATTCAGAATTGCTAGTCCCACCATGCTCTTATAGGAACACAAGTATTAATTTTCTGCTTAGTGCATTTGCTTTCCCTGTTCTCACATCCAAAAAGCCGCCGGCAGAATGTTAACAGCACCGGCCGATTCACACGACGGATCGATTCGCGGACGAATTTATCACGTGACGACACGTCCACAGATGATACGCCTCCCAAGTGCATTCACACGGAGAGGGAGACGGGGAACAGCAAGGAAACACCATTATGGCTGATTCACACGGCAGACTGATTCGTGGACGGATTCGTCATGTGACAACACGTCCACAGATCGTCCGCCTCCCAAGTGCATTCACACTGAGGGGGAGGCAAGGGACAGCAAGGATACGACCTTATGGCGAATTCACGCAACAAACCGAATCGCAATTTTCGTCTGCGGACCGTCACGTCACCAATTCCTGCGATTCGGGCCTCGTCCGTGGACGCGCAGAGTGAAGGGGTTGAGCGCCTTTTTACTCGCAGATCTTTGGCGGGTGATTGACGTGACAAGCGTTTAGTGTGGCAACGGTACAACATTCTCTTTTTTTTTGTTTGTGGACAAATAAAAATAGAGGTGCCACATTAATGTGTTTTGTGTGTTTGCTGGTTCATTTTGTTGCGCTATTCTTGGTTCACGCGTGTAGGAAGGCTGCAGAAACTTTGCCCGGCCGACACAACACAGGTTCCGGTACTCCTCCGGGTCCGTGCAAGACGCTTCTGTCGAAACTCGCCTAGCACGCCGTAATCTTTTTCGCACGTGCAATCAACCTTTCCCCAGCAAGACCTTCCTTGTGGCTCCGGTGTACTGAAGTGTTGTGCACGATCACGAAGTGCGTGAAGGCATTTCCAAACGCCCCTCCGCAAGCCCGGGACTTCGTCGCGCCTGTACGCTGAAGTCTCCTCGAGCAGGACCATGTTTGTGTCCCTGTCGTGCCTTGGGTTATTAAAGCTGGTGGTGCCAAGCCTATCACGGTGTTCTGTCTCGCTCTGAACGTAACAGCGGTGCACGATTCTTTTTCGCAATAGCAAACATTGGTTTTGCACTTGGACAACGGTGCCACATTGCAACAGAGTTTAGCGGCACTATGGGGTCGCGAACGGGTTCGGTTCGTTCTCGCTGTCATCTGCTCGTCATCTCCTTTGTGTGGATGCACTTGGGGGATGGACGAACCGCGGAAGTGGTCGTCACGTGATCATTTTGTCAGCGATCAGTCTGTCGCGTGAATTGGCTGTTAACGACTGCACAGTGGCACCGTTGCCCAACAGCTAATGCGACATTTGTTGCTACGGTTGTGGCGCTATTGCACTAATACAAAAAAGAATCGTGCTGCTGTTACGTGCCACGTGAGACAGAACACCGCGAGAGGCTTAGCGCAAGCCTCCACTAGCTTTACTAACCCAAGGCATAGCACAAGTCTGGTCCTGCTTGAGGAGGATTGAAGTAGAAGCGACGGAGTCTTGGGCTTGCAAAGGGGCGTTGCCACATGTCCTCGTTCCCGCGCACAACACTTCAACACACTACAGGCGCAAAAAGGTCTTGCCCAACCTTGTTGGCTTCTGGTTGGGTCTTACCAAATGAATGGCTGGGTGGATGTGCAGGACAGAGTGCGGTGTGCTAGACAAGTTTTGACAGAAGCTTTTTGACACGGACCAGGAAGAGTACCGGAACATGCAGTGCATCAGCTGGGAACAGCTCCTGCAACTTCACACGTGGAACAAAGAATTGCGTAATGAAACAAACTAGCGGACAGACAAAAGGAAACAATGTGCCATCTTTGTTTTGTTTGTCTTTATTGTTGTCACTGGGATCCGAACCAACTAAGCCACTGCGACATAAAAAGATGAGACGTTTACAACCCCCTGTAACGCTGAATTAGAGCGCATTAGTTAAAGTTTGTTGTTGATTCCTCCCGGTGGTGTGGGAGGCAGGTTCCGCTCCGATGGTCTGGAGCGTGGTGGCGTGAACGTCGCTGAATGACGGGTTACCTCACTGCTTGAATAGAACTATGTGCATTTATTTACACTCTAGTTACAAGTCCCAACTTGGGAGACCATCCTGCCTCGTCTCAAGTCTCGACCCCCATCCCCAATTTCTCTCAATCAAATCCCAAAGTCCGAATCTCCCCAAAATCCTCTCCACACTCTTTTTGTAGACCCTGGGCCTCCTTTCCCCTCAGGAACCGACCAATCTCTTCAAATTCCACCACTCACACGTGGTACACGGTTCTCCAATGGTCGGCGAGCTGTCAGTCTGGCGCTGCAACCGCCAAACCCAAATTCCTTGTAGAGTTGTTCTCTGCAATTTTTCCAGTCTGGCTGGCACCAACCGCTAAATTATTGCATCGGGCAAAGAGCGAAAACTTTACACTAAGCGGCAAAACCCTCTACACACAGGCACGCTCGGTTAACATCCACAAGTAGCCCCAAGAACGGGCCGTCCCGTGGTCTGTCCGAGCAGACTCCCGAAACCCGAGACGTTTCCTAACGACCGCGGGGGACCCGTTCCGTCCGCTCGGCCGCTCTGCCCACGCAAATGCTCCCTCCAAAACACTGACACCCACAAAGAAAGCTAAAAAAAACAATGCCGACGTAACTCTGGATAGTTCTACCAAAAGAAAACACCTGAATTAATAAGGATGATTTCTATATACTTAACTGCAGTTCTTGAAGGGAAGGAGGGGAAGGTACGGGGAGGAGGCTATGCCCCCCCCCCCCCCTCCCCTGCTCTCCTCCCATTTAGGGGAAAATTTTCCGCTAACTTTGGCGGAGAGTTTTTCCTGCTAAATTTAGCGGAGAAATTTTCCCGCCAAATTTAGCATGGAGTCTTTCCGCTAAATTTAGCAGGGAAATTTTCCGCTAAATTTAGTGGGGAAATTTTCCCGCTAAATTTAGCGGGGAAAGTTTTCTGCTAAATTTAGCGGGGAAAATTTCCCACTAAATTTAGCGGGGAATTTTTTCCGCTAAATTTAGCGGGGAAATTTACCCATAATGCACCGCCCGGTTACACCGGCCCGACAGCGACGCCGACGCCGCCCAAGCCGGAAATGGGCGCCTAAGAGCTGCGCTCTAAAATAAACGTTATGTTGTTAAACAAAACGCTTTTCGAATCAACCCCCGCCAAATATTCGTGAAAAGCGCAGACCAAAAAAGCCCAGCACTTTTTCACTCATTGATTTTTTACATCAAGCACGTTTTAATCTGACAACAAAAAAAAGTTTTTTTTTTTGAGTGGGCAATTTAAAGATGGTGCATCATTGTGCTTTGTTTTGTTTTTGTTTGTTTGCTCGTCTGCGTGTTGTCGCGCAGTGCTGGTTCCACACGTGAAAGAAGCTGCAAGAACTTTGTTCGGCTGACGCGCAGCAGGTTTTGGTACTCCTCAGAGTCCATGTGAAAAAGCTTCTGTGAAAACTCGTCTAGCACGCCGCAATCTCTCCTTCACGTGCACTACAGCCTTTCATCCAGCAAGACCTTCTTTGTGGCTTTAGTCTACCAAAGTGTTGTGCACGATTGCGATTGCGCTTACACGAACCAACGAGGACATGGGCAAACGCCCCTCCACAATGCTGGGACTCTGTCGCTTACCCGCATTTGTGACCCGAAGCGCCAGCTGGAAATCACGAGTTTTTCCTGAGTATATTCGAGCTCGCACCGACGGATGTTTACAAACTTTCTGAACATATCTGAGATCACACCTACAAACTTTTCTAGTGTGCTTATTTCAGTTTACACCTACGTATGTTTACAGACGTTTTCTGAGTCAATTTGAGTTTACACCTAAAATTGTTTCGTGGCAGTGGCTATCTGTCTCATCTCTAGCGCCCTCCGAATATCGGCCTCGTTCC
Source organism: Ixodes persulcatus (assembly GCA_013358835.2). Taxonomy (NCBI): domain Eukaryota; kingdom Metazoa; phylum Arthropoda; class Arachnida; order Ixodida; family Ixodidae; genus Ixodes; species Ixodes persulcatus. The sequence continues at coordinate 103,671 of JABSTQ010011253.1, forward strand.
TTTGCGTTTTTCCGGATCATACATTTCATTTCCCCGGTCCCCTCTCTGTTAAGCATATTAATGAGGTGCTATTCTATTTCCCTGGGTGCGCCGTTTCCGCTGCCAAACACGATGAGCAAGAGTCACTCCTTTGTATACAATGACCCCTGGATTGAGAATGTTTTGCTGCGTGAACTATTGGTGTCAATCATTTTGTTGCCCACAGATAAGTGTCTTAAACATTGTGGTAATGTTTTTCTCTGCCATGCAGCTGAGATTGCTCTTGTACATTCATAATCCTCAAGTGGTTTGTCTATTTCTCGTCCATCACTGCTGCTTGCCAGGCGCCCTTGATTGTTTGGCACCTAAACCCGCCAACTTAAAAATTTTTTTCAGCAACATTGCCATGCATATTTTCAGCAACATTGCCATGGATATTTTTAAAATATGATTTATACTATGCATGAATGGCTAGGTGCATTATTGGCACGGAAGCTCGGTTATAATAATTTTTTCCGTGCTCCTTTCTCGAAGCGTTCCGGTGCTGCTACTGCCTGTACTGGAACCAGGCAAAGAAGCAGCGCCCTGAAATTCCCAAGGTCTTCGAGCTCCCCGGAACCATGCTCGCTCTTCCGCCTCCAAATTCGTCTGCGGTTGTCCACGACGACTCGTCAGCCTCTCTGAAGAGCTCCATCCCTGACAGTGAGTTCTTTAGCTTTCTCATATAATCCAGAAAATCAAAGTTGAGGTAAAGGGGCACACAACACAGTCGGGATCTTGGTCTATCAAGTCTGGCTCTGTGGTGTGTGCAAGCACATCGGTGTTCTTCTCTGGTTCTTGTTGGATGAAAAGTTCCCGGAGTACCGAATTCTGTTCAGTACACTCACCGGAAGTAAATCCCCTAGAATCCTGTTCTGATTGGCTGGTTCAGCCCGTGGCAGAAGTTATCAGTGCCATTTTGAGGATCGGCCCAAAACAACAAAAAACATATACAGTAAACTCTCACTTGAGCAAACTTCAAGGGACCCGAGGAAATAGTTCACTCACCTGAAAGGTCACTAAACTGAATATATTCGCTAGAATATGGAACAGCATAGGGCACAGCATACATCAAGTCAAAAGTGTGAAATGCAATTTATGGAGTCATGTACATCGATAATACAAAGTGCATAACAGTTACGTTGCTGCCTTTCTCATTTTGAAAAAAAATGTAATTTTCATTTGCACCGGCGCTCTTAAAGCGCATGAAGTGACAAAGCTGTCCAGAGAGTAGGTTTTTTTGCACTTCATCTGGCACAGTTTGTTGCTGTGACGGAGCCATACCATAACGGCATCGTCCACTGGCTTGAAATATCCCGTGCACAGTTGTTTCCTTTTGAGATTGAACGCAGTTTCTCCTTGAAGCTTCGACTTTTGCTTCGCTATCGTTGACAACATCGACGGTGGAATCCCATAGTCCTTCACAACGTCCACTTGCCTTTGACCGTTGTCCAGACGCTGAAGGATTTTGAGCTTGTCTGATAGAGACAACCGCTTGTGCTTTGTCGTACTCATTACGAAAGTGGGCGCACAAACTGCCAACCTGCCATTGTTACCCAAAACTAAGATGGCCGAGCGGAACCGATGACAAAGAAAAAAGAGACCACGTGGTTCGTTTTCGTGTACCGCACCGCCGCTTTGCCTCGGCGGTGCCGTAAACGCCAGCGATGATACGCTGCCGCTGCAGAGGCGGCGGCGGTGGGCCACGCCAGCCACGCCAGCACTGCAGCCATCGGCCACGCCAGCACTGCAGAGCACAAAGCTTCGTTGAACTGATTGCAAAAATAATCCTGGGTCCACCGATCAAGTTCGTTGAACTGAAAAATTCCCTATTCCGAAATTCGTTTTTCGATTTTAACTGAAACATTTTTGCATAAAATGCAGAGGAAAACCGAAATGCGTTATTCTGAAATATTGGTTAAACCATCGTTCGCTTAAGTGGGAGTTTAATGTATATAACGTTTTTGCATTGCCACGGGCATGGCAGGTGCGCACTGGTGGGAGTTAGGTCGGAGTTAGGTCCATGAGTTAGGTTGGAACAGAAGGTGAGTCGATTTTCTCTATTTCCATTTTATATCAAGTAGCCGCTAACCTGGTTCGCCAAAGAAGATTGCTGGCTCGTTTGCTCGCTCCGGTTGCGCCAGTGCTGCATTTCAAACTTTATCTTGGACGCCAAGCCTAACACTCGACTTCTATGTGTTTCGAGGCGAGAAAGAGAGACCAGACAGTGAGGAGCAAGTCGCGCATCGCTCGGAATGAAGGAAAGAACTTTAATAAAAACAAACCATTGTTGGCATAGACCAGGAAAGTGAATTGAAGAGCTCTCACAAGAATGATCGCTACACTGTACGCGCTTCGCTTCTATCGCACTGGGTAGTGCCATATTGGGGATCGGTTGGAGCGCGACTGATGCGTCGCAACTCGGCTTTAAACCAAAGCTTGGGAGTTCCGGTACTCTGGGAACATTCAGTGACTCTAGTTGGATGTAGTACAGGCAGGGCATCTCTTCATTCCCGACACCACTGCGGGCACAGAACGACCAAAACAGTGGAGCTGGGGCAGTGGGAAAGGAAATATGCAGATGAATTGCCATAAAATTCTGTACGAACGCCCACCCCTGAGAGATTGCCTGTCCCATTTTTTGGGGCTGAATATTTGTAATATAAAAACTTTGAAACATCGCCCACCTCCTGATTCTCGCTGGTTATCGCGCAGGTCGCAAATCTGTCGCATCCACTATCTCCGGTATCTGTTCCTGTGATTTGCGAGTTTGTAGCCGATTCTTGCGTTTTTTCGTCCGCCATCTGCGTGCACATGATCGGTTCCTTTGATACGCGAGTTTGTAGGCATTTTCCCACGTGTTTATTGCACTGTGAAATTGAAACCTGCTGCTGTGTCTGTTCCCGTCACATGCTTGTTCATAGCTGCTTCCCGTGCTTTTGACCGTGATCTGCGCAAACATTATCGGTTACTGTGACTAACAAGTTTGAGTTCTCGTGTGTTTATTGAACCGTGAAGCACGAATCTGCTGTGTCCGTGCTCTGCGGTGTCCGTTCCCGTGATGAGGGAATTCACAGGAATTCCCTCTTGCTTATTGCACCATGGAGCCCGAATATGCCATGTCTATGATCTGTGGTATCGGTTCGCGTAGGGGGAAGGGGGAGGGCAGTATTTATCACGAATTCTTAATAAAAGTTTGCTGACGCAACCTACATTTTGTTTACCGTTTATCCCTTCATTTGAGGTGGGCATTCATACGGTATTTGGCGGTACTTCTCCAATCCCCTCTTTTGAAAGCATGCCACTGAAAAGAAACAGGGAAAGCCGAGGGAAACATCTAAGCCAGCTTGAAAACTTAAAGAGGCCACATTATGAAAGAAACTTGCTGACAGCATCAGTGCCAGTAGTACCCCTTGTTACACGAGCACCCCTAACTGCGGTTAAGTCACCCTCACTGCAGTTAGACTTCACCACAGTTACAACACTACACTGTCTAAGAGCTAGCTCAAGATGTGCATGTGTGCCCATAGCTTCAACTGCATAGCCACAGAAAGTTGTTCAAGAGTATATTGTGGTAACTGTGGTTAAGCGTAACTGCAATTAAGTGTGCCCATGTAACTAGGGTGTGAAAGGTTAAAGAAGAATGCCAGGATCTTGATGAAGTGCAATTTATAAGCCAGCAGAAAAAAACCTGAACGGTATGCCAGCACAGCTCAACTGGGAAACCCACCAAAGGTGCCTACTGCTGTGCTGTGGGAATATTTCGTTATTCACAGACGTGACCATTTGAGGATCTGACATTGCCGCAGGCACGGGAGCTGGAAGCTTAATCACGAGCTTCGACGCATAGAACGAGCAACCCCTACCATTGCCTCACACTTTGCAGACATTGTTAGAAGGAAGAACAATCTTAAAGGGGTTCAGAATCAAAACTTCAAATATACCCTGAACACTTCGAAACAGGTCAAATATAATCCATGATACCTGTAAATGATAATCACACGCTTGTGTTTTCAGCGGATGGCTATATTTTTTGTCCCAACCGACGGATTCTAGTGAGCGCTTTAAAGTCAGCCATCGAAGTGGCTCGATTCGTCTTGGGGTATTTGCCCGTGACATCACGCTCGCAACGTCACGGGCCCTATAAACTGCCAAAGGTACCGTAATTAAGATCGCCGTCACTAGGTGGCGCCGGTTTTATCGTCAACGCGTTACAATCCTGCTAACTGGGAATACCCGAAGTATGGCGCACCAGAACCGACGGGTGTGCCAAGCGTCGCTCGTTCCTGAGCACCTCCATCAAACGCGCCGCGCCGTAGCGCTGCTGCTGATGGGCCCGTGATGTGGGACATTCCAACAAAGCTCGGCCCCCCAACTACCAGGTGGTATTGGGAAATCGTTTTATTCATTTTAAAATTGCTTTTCCTGCCTTTACAGACGAAATACTGGTGTTGTGAGCTGCTGTCATAAAAGGGACCACGTCTACACAAAGAAATAGGTGCTAAAATTTTGCATCTGTACCCCTCTAAAGGGACACTAAAACCCCACCAAATTTCTTTTCACAGCGAAGCTGTTATACGTTAGGGTCTGGGGAAAATCGCGTCCTCACATGTCGACAGAAAACTCCCCATTGGTCGTGGCAAGTATGAATAAATAAAAACAAAAAGAGGGGTAAAGTATGAATAAATAAAAACGAAAAGAGGGGACACCGAGCGTGGGTCAGCCTTCCTTGGCATTGTTAGACAGTGAGGTCCTGATCGCTTGTTATCACCTTTAGGCATCGTCCGAGAGGTCGTCCTAGGTGTCATCCGAGAGGTCGTCCTAGACATTGTCCTCAAGGTCGTCCTCAAAATCGTCCTTGAGGTCGTCCTCTAGGTGTCGTCCTAGAAGTCATCCTTGAGGTCGTCCTAGACATTGTCCTTGAGGTCGTCCTAGAACTCGTCCTTGAGGTCCTAGGCGTCGTCCTTGAGGTCGTCCTTGAGGTCATCCTGGAAGTCTTCCTTGAGGTCGTCCTAGACGTCGTCCTCTAGGCGGTGTCCTTGGTGTTGTCCTAGAAGTCGCCCTTGAGGTTGTCCTTGACATTGTCCTCTAGGCATCGTCCTAGATGTCGTAAAGATGACAGCTTCGCTGGTCCCCCATCTTCACGTGAAGCTCTACAATTTGTTCAATTTTTTGCTAGGCGATTCATTATGGTGTCAGAAGACTACCCAATCAGTATTTTGCTACACTGTCACATATATTTTTAATAAAGTAAAAAAACTCAACTGCTCGAAATTGAAACCGAAACTGGACTGGGAAGGAAGAAGAAATATAGAGGAGGAGAAAGATACCGGAAGTCACGTGTCTGTGCAACCTTTTTTGTTTTTCAATCACGGATTTGCAGTTTTTTAGAAGGCACAAAAAGTGGGCATTATATTTTTGTCCTATTTCTAGTATTGAGTGTGTGCCTTCGATGACCCACGACTTTGATCTTCTTTGGTGGTTGTGTCTAAACCATAGAAAATGGCACGTGGCGAAGTAGAGTGAGCACGACTCAAACCGGCCAGTTCTTGATCGATGGTTTTCGGGCGGAAAGAAAACGAATTTCGAGCTGTAAATTGTGTTCTGGGTAGTAGGGCTCTCAGATGTCATGTACAAATAAAAACCTTGGCAAGCATAAATACCCTGTCAGTGTCCCTTTAAAGAGCAACTTCGCTCAATTCCAAAAATTTCGGGATAATGAGTGATTTCGGACTAAAAAGCACTAATAAAAGGCACTACGCCGTTTGCTTTGCAAAGAATGGGATATATATTGTTAAATCTTACTTAAACGTGACCAGAAATCGAAACCGAAACTTCGGCTCCGTTGGGCAATATTGGCCTCGGGCCACCCAAAACATGGCCACCACGTAGTATGAGACATCACTTGATCCTCTACGCGACGACGGGCAGGATCGGGGCAGGCCACTGTTGGGGCCGAACTGTGCCAGGGGCAAATGTCGTCTGCACCGCAGTCTTCACCATATTTGGGTGTCTACGGTATCCAAAGACGTTTGCACAACTGCAGCGTCAGTCTGCTCGCGTAGTCTGAACAAACCTCCGCGAGACAATAATCACAAACGGTGAGACGACGACGGTGGTTGTGACATGGGAGACTGGTAATGGCGGGGCAGCCGGATGGCTCCCAAGAAGCGCACTGTGCAGGCGCGTTATGCCAATCATGTGGACATTGCTGAGTGCCGAGAGGAATCGTTGCTGACGTTGCCTGTTACGCTTGCCCGGAGAAGGCCCAATGTTGGCTACGCCAACGTCGTAGCCTTGACTGCGCTGTTGGTTGTGCATCGATTCGCCCGCTGGAGTCAGCCGATTTCGGCAACTTGGCACGCTGCAAAGTTTGTCGGACCTTTTAAGAAACATTTAGACAAAACTAGGTCGTGATATTTGACTTGTGGTTTTCCTAGGTGGTACTGAGGACTACACTGCTTTTTTAAGAAATGAAGCGGAGTTGCCCTTTATTGAGACATTCATTGGAAGTTTCTACTCAAGTACATGATCTTGGCGGACTAAGTACACATGACAACCGGCACCAAAATATGAAGCCTCAGCCGTCACCAGGTACCAGGAATGTCAAGAAATGCAGATCTTAATTTTAAACATGCTTTGTCTCATTAGGGCGGGTCTAGAAATTTATTAAGCCGAAAAGTGAAGCCGCCGGTTAACTCGGTGCTGATTGGCCGAGCCAAGTGACAACGTCACACCTCCTAGCTCAACGCCGATTCGCTGGTGATAGCGCAATCACTCATGCGCTACCGCTCGTCCGCCAGACGGTGGTTGGATGTTGTCGGAAAAACATCTGCGGCCACGGAGGGTTCTGGGAGAGCACCAGGGGTTTAAAACCCGGGTTAAGAATCGTTGCACTGTGTGCCACCCGCTCTTGTGAAGACCTGAGCTGCCGTCAACATTCTCACGAACTGGGTGACCACCTGTGCCTGGTTCGTGCTCGGGGCTGTGCTCCAGAAGTCGCTGGAGCGGGGCGCTCCCCATCTCCTTTTGTAGACTCTTTTTCATTATCGTCCTGGTTGCGAAGGAAATGCTTCTTCAAATAAGCGACTTAATGGGGTCCAAACTGCTTGTTTGTATTGAGCCGAGTGTGTCTGTACGTAAGATGCAACACTGGCATTATTACCTGGTAGGGTCCTCCCCACTTTGGAACCGGTGAGGCAGTGAAACCGAAAGCTGTGATGTTCAGTGCGTGGGTTCTTCGTAAGACCGAGCCCCCAACATTGAATTCCAGGTGACAGCTTTTATTAAGATGTCAATTTGGGCCAGTTGGTTCATTATCGAAGATAGGCGCCGAAAAAACAAGGACAGCTTTTTTACCGTGTATCTGGCCCCACATTGGGCACCAGATAATGTGGGTGTCTACAGGAGCCAACGCCCAATCAGGCCCCACGAAGTAGATCACACAACGCAAGGTACGAGGGATTTACTCTCACAGTTGGATGACCTTTCCCTTTTCTTAGCCGACAGTCCTTGAGCTCGCCGCCCGAACTCTGCCTTGTGCTGTCCTCGACTTCCTCTTCCTTGGCCCCGCAGGCCCATGTCCCGGCGCGATCCTTAGACTATGGACTAGTATGCATATCTGCCAACTCTCCTGAATTGTCCGGGAGCCTCCCGAATTTTGATCACATCTCCCGATTGTACGGACGCGACCTCAAATCTCCCGAAAAGTATCCGCCGTAGGTTTCTTTTTTTTTTTATGACGTCTTATTGCTATAATCATCACGCGTGTGTCATTGTGAGTTACTCGAGAATAGGTTTAGGTTACTCGGGCGGGTTTACCACGTGACTACTGTGGGTCTCCTTAGGGCCACTGCCTTTGGGAGTACCACGGTCGCGGCGAGACGCTCTACCGCGAAGCGGGTTCGTGCTCGCGTGGCATGCTGCTCGTCGAGCGCAATGAGACACCAGTCACGTTGGTAACGGTGATAAACTCTGTTTATTTACAATCCAAACAAATAACAAAAAAAAAGACAGCGGCAATCAGCTGGTGAACGCCGTCGGTGTGGAGATCGCCCACGGCCGAACGGTCGTTCACGAAGATACAAAAGACGGGGTAAACGCTCACCGGTGCGCCGGACGGTTCCCCGTTGTCGCCGCCGCCGAAATCCCAGGAAGAAGAGACGCCAGCTCCCGCTGTCCGCTGGTTTTAAGACAACAGCGGGGGCGAAGTGGCCAATCAAGGAGCGACACGTCGATCTCCTTTGTGCGGGGGTTCGTTACGGAAATCGCCCCAAAGGGGGAGAAGAGGAAGCCACTCACAGTGGTAAGCAGCGCCACCTCTCGCTACGTCAGCGCGGCCGCCACGGCGCGCCGAAACACTGACGCGACAGAATGTTGAGGGATCACAATCCCCACACTACTCGGAGCAGTAGCGTAAAACGAGGGTAGATTTTCAAACGCCAAGGTACGAAACCTCTACTCCTGAAGTTAGAGCGCATTTTGGAACACGGCTTATATGACCATGGGTGCGCTAGGCTTCAGTTGGCTTTGTCAGGTCGTCGAGTGAGGTGCGGAACGCCGAACTACTCTTCGTGTTTCCCCGAGTTTGGAACCACTGATCTGTTGGAACGATTGATGGCACTTTCAAAAGCCAAAAAGAAGTACTTGCAAGTATTTCTGAGATCATACGCGACTGAGTTTCCGTGCTTTGTCGCTTCGCGGAAAGCTGACAAGTATGGATTCTGTACCATGTGTGCCTGTGATGTGCGAGCGTTTGGCAGGGTGGCAAGCTTGACATCGAGATACACATCGCTTCACGAAAGCATCAGAACCATGCTCGTGCCGTAGAAGGGCAGGGCACCACAGGCAGTTTACTCCAAAACAACTGCGAAGACAGTGTGATTCGCGCAGAGTGCCTCTTCACGGGGTTTCTTGTCAAACTAAAAAAAAAAAGATAAATAATAATGTTTCACCTTTTAACCCCCCCCGCGGCGGTCTCCCGAATTTTTATGTTGCTAGGTTGGCAGGTATGAGTATGAATAAAGGCACTAGGAAGGCTAAACGACGGGGGATTCCAACTCCCAAAGCAGTCTCTGGTGGAATGGCTGCACTGCTTTTAAAGAATGGCAAGTTGGAAAGGAACCCCAACCATCACTGCTCGGGCGCAACCTTGTAGCGGACAGCGCCAGTGGAAGTCCGTTTGCGCAGCGTGTTGAGTTAGACGAAAATCCGTGGAAACTGACCATGCTGCCTGCACTATACTTGACGTCTATAATAATGCCATTGGAAACAAGGAAAGTGAATGCCCCTGATTTGTTTTAGATCGCATATGCTGTTTCATCCGGTGTAACTATATCATCCTAAAGGCCCGTTCACACTCTTGCGACCTCTTAAATCTTGGTTCCTTGCAACCTGTTAAACCTCTTGAAACGAGAGGACACAGTGGCGCCATCTATCGGGTTGCAGTGTAAACGTGACGGTTCGGCATATTTTCTATTTCTCCCGCGCATTATCCTTTCTTTCTTGGCTCGAAAAACTTTTGGAAACGTTATAAACGAGGCTTTCTCATAGGTATTACGCACATTCAAACTCGGAAATGCCGCAAAACCGTCGCTCTTGTGAAATGCAGTTCCACGATCACCGCATAGATGGCGCCATCTATGCGGTGATCGCCACTGTGTCGTCTCCTTTCAAGAGGTTTAACAGGTCGCAAGGAACCAAGATTTAAGAGGTCGCAAGAGTGTGAACGGGCCTTTAGGTGTCCTCGTGCTTTGTGGAACTAAGTATCATGCACTGTCGATCAGTAATGTCTGGCACTGTTGCAAGCACCTCGACTGAAACATCTATTAACGCTGGTGTTTATCAGCACAATGAATTACAATAGATTCTTTCCAAAAGTGCACGCCATTAATAGCTGCTGCATCGATTATGCTAGTCCGCCTTTGTTTGGGCACATATTCCGAGCATGTATTGGAAGGGACTACTGCATCAGTGTTCGGCGTGAACTCGAATCCTTTCCCAAACGTTGTGCTCAAGAGATGACGACTGTCAATGTTGCTCAATGAACTTTTGAAAAAGGTTGTATTACTGAGAGCTTAGGACATTGGAACAAAATGGTAGATACAGCAGATTGCTGGTTGTGAAGTAACCACGAGCCTCTGCTGCACAATCGAGTTTTTCAGCATCTCATTCTTTCAAGATCACCTTGCCCCTCAACTGAAACAGAATGTGCAATGGTCGGTAGTCATAACCTTGAATTTGTCATCAAACAGTAAGTGTGCCCCTTTGTAAAATAAGTATGTAGGAAGATTTCTCTTTGCTTGTTTGGCTTTTGTTGAGTAACTTGCACCCAGAGGGAGTTGAGACCATATGCATTGACACCAGGCTATCTGTGGCTCGCAACAAAAGATCGGTGGCACCAGTGGCGTAGCGAGGATTTTATTTTGGGGGTGGGGGTGGGGGGTCCAATGGTATAAATTCCCCCCCCAATGACGAAGCAGGGTAAGCTCGGCGGTATGGACGCTCACGCAAAGATTAGCGAGGCATTGTTAAGATAAAACGGGTAAAGCTGCGTTGTCATTTTAGAAAACTAAGCAGGCTTCATTTACAGGAATACGGGCGTGGTGGCTCACTGTTCTACTGTCGTTGTAGTTGCGGCCCACCAACTTTAACTTCCCCACAGCAAACAACTCCCCCTGCTTTTTGAGGGAGCACTGCATTAACAACGCGTGAAGGCCAGACAAAACACAAGGATAGCTATAGACCAGTGTCTGCTCTATTCCATGGGTGCCGCCATGTTTGTTTATGCTAACGCAATGACACAGTAAAAGGGGGGGGGGGGCTGCATTTTTGTGAGACTCCGTTTTTTTAGAAACCTTTGCACATATTGTAGTGCAAGAACGTCTGAAAGGCGTAGTCACAAAGCTCCAAGAACAACACCAATGCCAAGAGTGCTGTAAAAGCAAAAACCTTGTTTTATGTGCAGCCCCTCTCTTCACAAGAGCGTGCGCTTGAGATTATTATTTAACATTTTTATTGCTGGGGGCTAGGATTTAGGACACTGGTCAATAGGCAACCCGCAATGCTGTTTGTTTTGACGCTATCTAGCGACTGAAGCAAGAAACCTTGGGTATGCCTGGGAGTGGCAGCTGCATTGTTCAAACGTGAGCTATTACTCTGGCGGTGCCGCTATAGCCTAGTGTCTGAAGCAAGAAATACTGGGTAGGCCAGGAAGTCGTGATCGCATAACATGCAAGAACGGCCGAAGCTGCGGTCTGGCGGGCCGTTCGGAACGTGACTATGTATCGCCGGAGTGCGCTTTTACTGCGAAGTATTAGGCTTTTCGCTGCGTCATGCTCCGATATGTGTGCGTTGCTCTCATATGCGTAGCGGATATCGAAGCCGTCGGCACTCAAGGGGGGGGGGGGGGTGCTTATTGTTCATCCTTTGCCAAGTTACACCGAGGTAGGGTGCAACCTTGGGCTCTCACCCTACTGCACCGCCTGGCTGTTACCGGCAGGCTATACTGTCAAAAAAAATTAAGCAGCAAAAAACAAACAAAAAAATCTCGACGGTGAAATTTTGGAGCAACCGTCCTTGCACGAACACTAGGAACCGATATATAGGACGAGGGTAATTCTGAACAATCACAAAACCAAAATATATTATCTATTAAGGGTTTAACAAATTCGTGCTACAGAACAAGATGCCGGAGGAAAGAGTCTTATTTTTGCTAGGCCGCTTTATCTTGTAGTGTGGTCCAAAGGCAGCAGCGGCATATCCTCGGGGCAATGATTAGTCGTCAGTCCGAACTCATTGTTCCGTCACTCGAAGAAATGACATCACACACGACACGCAAACCGCACGCCGAATGTGGAAACAAACTTTAATACCCTTGCGCCTATGTGTAGTGAGAATGATGCAGGCTCTTCGGAGTTTCTGATGTTCCGTGCAACGAAAAGATCTATCTACTAACGAATTGCATCAGATGCCACCTCGGCATGCAAAGCAGAAAGCAAGACGGATTTCATCGCATCCGCGAGCGACCATCACGACGGGCGTCTCGATGGAGGGAAATTTCACGAAGTGAGGAAAACTTCGCCAAAAATGGGGAAAATTTAGGCGTCCAATGAAAGAGAAAGAAACATGAAATGCCCGTCACGTCTGCGCTACAGTGCGGTCGCCCTCCGTCCGGAGGCCCTACTCCCAAACGTCTATCATCTCCTCAAGATCCTAGCGACTCTGCGCGTGAAAACGGCGGAAGCTGATCGCTCGTTCTCTTCACTACGACGGTTAAAAACATACCTGGAAGCGTCCACTTCGAATGAGCGACTGCTTGGTCTGGTGCTTTTGAATGTTCACCACGACATTGAAGTTCAAGCGGTGGACATCCTGGATATTCTTTGCCGTGAACGCAGGCGGCTGCATCTTAATATGTAGGCGCTTGGCATAAATGAAATGATCAAGAGAACCTGTAAATTGCTCTCTGAAATAACTAGTAACAGTTACTTTTATTTGCGGTAATTTCTAGTCGAAAGCACATAATTGTGATCAGTACACAAGGTGTCTGTGAGTGCAGTGCCACCCATTGCTTACAGTGCAGTTGTTTTTACAATTAAATTAATATTCCTTACATCACTGACATTGTTTTATATTATCACTAGAGCCCTGCGCGGATAACAGTTTGAGTATCCGCATCCGATCCGCATCCGCAGACTTTGTATCCGCATCCGAACCGCATCCGCAAACTTTTTACATTATTGTATCCGTATCCGATCCGCATTCGCATACTTTGTATCCGGATCCGAACCGCATCTGCAAAATGCGGAACCATGTCAATGTTCTTGCTAACCTCCAGAGGTTACGATTACATTTAGACTAGCAAAATCAGGGGAAATCACGCCGACCGCGTTCTTCCCCGCCGCACGCAGAATCGGAAACTTCCACCTGTGGCCCTTAACGCTCCCCTGAAGTCTGAACGCCTGAAAAAAAAAAGGTCATAAAAAAAAAGTTCGGAAAGAGAGGAGGAGAAGCAGTAGTAGGAAGACAAAATCCTTCCGAGCGACGTTACCGAGCGTATGCGGCCGCCTCGAGTCTCACGGTGTTTCGTGTCAGCCAGCGGGCAGATGCGCCGCTAAGTCAGAGTCCAAGGCCTGATCGGATCGACTAACGTGTTGTTCGAAAAAGATTGCGGCCTGCAGGCGCCCAAATATATATATTAATTTTTTTTTTTTTTTTGCTTGGGGCGGTTACGGTGGTTGCGTGCGGCAGCCGCTGGCATTGCTGGCGCCCTGGCGTCATAACCGGACGATTATGAACTACCAGACTTTCTTGGCTAGAACTCTAAGCACACAAAAAAGAACTGCCTATGTGCGTGCGCCGCTGATTCCGAAACTTTGCAAACCGTGGCGCCACAGGGTCGCGCTCGCTGTCGAAGCACTTTTTTTGTTTTTGGTATCATGGGCGCACCACTCTCTGCGGAGAGGGGGAGGTTTCTTCTACTTTCTTGTGATTCGTTCGTTTGAGGTTTTCTTTGCCCGAGAAAGTTTTCCGCTCTTTCCCTGCCAAAGAACTAACTTTCTCGGGACGATTGATGCCCTGCTTTCTTAACTTTTTCTTTTTCTATAGATAGCATTTTTGACAAGATGAAATGCACTAACTGAAGCGATCTTCAGTAAAAATCAGATCTTTCTTGGGATTCCTATCGTTTCTTCGAAACGCGTTTTGTGAAAATACGTTTCGTGGACAACTTTTCACGGACATACATTTCATGGACACACGGTTCGTCGACGCTGTACGTTTTGTGGGCACATGCCCCTGCGACGTTTTGTCGACAACGTGTTTCTTCACTAAGTCGCTAAAAGCTAGCGCGCGATTCACTAAGGCATGCTTAACCAAACCATGTCCCTTTCCCCCTTGTAATCCAGGCGAGACGCAAAAAGTTTGTTACGAAAATAGCAGGGTTGTGTGCGACGAAACGTCTCAGGTTTTTTGATGAAACAAACACGGGAAGCCTTTCAATCAAACGTCGCCTGTCGACGAAACGATCTGTAGATGAAACGTCAGTCGACGGACTGAATGCCGCCGGGCGAAAAGTTAGATCCGGATCCGCGGATATCCGCATCCGCAGCCCCTGGCATCCGCATCCGATCCGCAATCCGCCAAAATCAGTTTAATTTTTATCCGCATCCGCCAATTCACTGCGGATATCTGCGGATATCCGCGGATAATTCGCGGATATGCAGGGCTCTAATTATCACCATGTGAGCAATTTATTATGTCCACTTTAGTTTGATTTAACTATGTGTTTGAGGGAGGATAGTTTGTTATACTTTGCCTTGAAATTGCCATCCTTCACCCCAGAAATGTTTCGAAATATCCGTTCTCTATATATCTGCGATCAAGTTCCGCATTCCATGAAATAAGCATGAATGAAGTAATATTGAGATTGACTATTTTATTTATTTGAGCATTTTCTACCCCACAAACATACCTCCCGAAAGCATATAAGTTGGAGGTAGTCTGCGCTCCCCCTTTGCTCCGTGCCCCGTGCAAGACAGACTACGTGAGCAGGGTAGCCCACGGGCCCAATGCACCGTGGAGGGGGGGGGGGGGCTATCTTTGGCGTTTCCGGGGGGGGAAGTTGACCCCTGAACCCCCTCCTCCTTGCCTACGCCACTGGGTAGCACGCTTGGCTCGAATTTCATGATGTGGTTATTTACCATTTCCATGCTTCCAGTCAGGTCAGCGGAGATCGGCTTCAGATTTGTTATGATTGGCACTTGTCGAATCCCATACTCGCCGAGTCTCCCAGATTTTCCGGAAACTTGGCAACTTTCGGTCATGCTTTCTTATGGTACGGACACGGTCTCAGACCTCCTGTAAAACGGCCCCGCCATTATCTAGAAATATACCTTAGGAACTCCCTGATATTGCCAGTATTTGTTTGCCTGCATCTAATCGTCACTGTATAGTGCCTCACAGTGTGGCATTAGTAGGCAATAGAGCCACTAAATTAGCTACGTGCAGAGTATCGGCACATCATTCCCGGATTTTGGTGTTGGTGCAGAACGGGAGCAATTGGCAATCTTTACGACTCACAAGTGAGACTTTGAGCCTTCAATATGATGTCGAGGAGTTTGAGTAACATTGTTTTGACCTGTCAAACTGTCTGAACATTTCTGATTGATAAAAAAGCAATTCCTGTGATTTCAGACTAAGCTTCAGATAACTGGTCACAAGGAACAGAAGTACCAAGATGGCTAAAGTGTTACTCTAAAGCATAGCTTATTTTAGTGGCTCTAGTATGTGGGTATAGGCTGCAGGGAAGAACACTGAGCTGAGTATCAGAGTACAGATACCTTGGTCTTACTCTAGCTTCAAATCTATGGTGGACCCTGCAACATAGAGCCCCTTCCCCTGGCAGATGCCGAGTGCTCCACGCTAGCGGTTGTTGAGCAGTCGGCCTCCGTGAACTGTCGTGAATGATCGGTCACGTGATCCACCCCTGTGGCATGCGCTGCGGAGCAAATCGAGCGTAACGCTCCCAGCGCCACCGCTTTCAGAGCGTCTGCCCTCGCTTTTTAACAGTTCAAATTTCCATTGCTATCTTGCTAAAAGCATGAAGTTCTGATCGGAACTTCAGGCTTTGACAAAAAATTTGATTGTTTACTACTTGATTAACACAATGTATTTTTCCTTACAGTTATATAAACCCGATGAAGACAACTAGAAGTACTTGTATGAGCCGTAGGATGCAATTAAGCAATATCAAACACGTATGCCGTAAAGCGATCATCTCCGAAGGCGACTTCCATCTGTGGCGTATTTGGCGTATTGTCTTCTAATTGTTAATTATTAGACCACACAACAAACAAACGACATACCTAGCTCTTCATCCGAATAGGCCCGCATAACGTCTTCGACGTAACGCGATATTGCCGCGCGCGCAACTGGCCAAGTAGGCAGCGCGCGCGTGGCCTAACGGTTATCGCACCTGCCTCCCACGACGTCAAAGAAGCCTCGTGGTTTTCCAGCCAGTGCCTCGCAGTTCCTTCCAGCGAAAATTAAAGGTTCTGCAAGCAGTGCTCAGCTGACCACCCGTTATGTCGGGCCACACGTTTATAATGTTGCAGCCAGTCCTCGATGTCCTCGTGGGCGTCTCCGTGGAAAGGCGTCGGAGTTTTGGGTGCGACGGGCAGGTATACGCGGTGGCGGTGGACGGGTTCTGCGACGACTGGCTGTCCATCGTTGGCCTCGTTGGCTGCTTAGTCTTGGGCGGCAGAGGTCCGAATTCCGGGTGTAGGCCTTGGGTACGACGACTGAACCGGATCTCGGAAGTGCTTTCGTTGGTTCTTCGTGGGCTTGGCGTTGGCGCTCGCCACGCGAAACCCCTTATGTACATGCGTGGGTTTCTGGAATAATCAGCGTAGAAAGTTCAACGCGTAGAACATTCGGTCCTCGAACAAGCAACACGGTTCTCGAATTTACCAGAACATTTACGTCAGAGTCCACAAAAATACGTCCCCGCGGCCAGGAATCGAACCCTGGCTTTTCGCGTGGGAGGCAGGTGCGATAACCGTTAGGCCACGCGCGCGCTGCCTACTTGGCCAGCTGCGCGCGCGGCAATATCTTGGGCCTCTTCGCTGGCAAGGCGAACGACTCGGCAAACACTTTGCCGAGAATGGCTGCCTCGTCGTCACTCGAGCGGGAGCTAAGCTGGTATCTTCGTCGCTGTCGCTGATTTCGCTGTCACTGTGTTTTATTAGACTTCCTGAAATTAACTGAAACAATGTCATTGCCGCAGTATGCTCGGGCGAGTCGGTCATGACGAGAGGAACGAAAGCAAGCATAGCAAGAGAGCCCGCCCAGCAATCGAAACAAAAATGCTGCGAAACTCCTTCACTTCCCCACGGGAATGTTGATAACGAAACTGAAACGTTGCGAGTGACTACAGATCATACTCCTCCGAAAAAAGCTGCGCGAGGAACTACTCCGGACTGCTCGACGCGCTCAGCCACTTTTCACAGATCTGTTGGGGCCGCTCGGCGAGCGCCCCACCGGCTCCAGATCAACAAGCGGCACACGAAGAGATTGCTCGCATCTCGCGAGGGGAACAAGAATCTATTCAGCGAGCGCGCACCGAGCGCTCGCTGTTTCTGAGGGGAAGGGGCTAATAGTCACAAAAGCAAATAAGACTCGGTTACGTTAAGCATTCTCTTAAACTTGCTTCGTCAGAAACAAAGATCACAGCATACAAGAAGTTAATACAGCTTTTACTGGAATATGCGTGCGAAGTCTGGGACCCGCATACTAAATATCCATTTTCAGATTTGGAACAGGTGCAACGACGTGCGTTAGGTTTTATCTTCTACTCTTGTTACAGAAGGCTAGACTCTGTGTCACCTCTTTGTGGTAGAGCGAATCTGCCTCTCCTTAGCAAAAGAAGGAAGAATAAATGTTTTAATCTTTTCTAGAACATAATAAATAACCTCTTCCTTGTAATTAAACAACAGTATATAAACGATATATGTTGCTTATCACCCGCAATAAGCATACTAGGTAGATATGTGAACAAGCAAGAGATTTGTTTTTGTATTCTCAGGGCTTGTGGAGGCATTACAGAGGGGAGGAGCATATAAAAGGAAATCAAAATGTAACAAATCATCAATACAGTAAACAGATTATAATAAGTGAAACAAACAGGTCAGGGGTCGGCGCAAAAATGGTTAGTAATAGCACTTCGAAAAGCGTGAAATTTTACGTCGAAGTGAAAGAGATGGTAAAGATAAACTGTTTTTCATTGACGAGGCAGTGGCGGTGCGGTGATAGTTCGATAGAATGAAACGGGCAGATCTATTTTGAATGGATTCCAAAGCAGTGACGAGGATATTGTGACCGGGATCCAAGATGGAGGCTGCATACTCTAGTTTAGGTCTCATTAATGTTTTATAGAGGACCAATTTAAGCGAAATGGGCGCCATTGAAAAATTATGTTTCAGGTAACCCAGCATGGCTGTTAGCACTGTTAGTAATATACTCAATATGGGGTTTCCATGAAAGGTTAAAAGTTAAGGGAACACCAAGATATTTGTATGATATCACTTGTTCCAAGGAGTTACCATCAAGGTACAAAGGACTCGCATTAGGTTTGCAGGATACTTTCATGTGTTTACATCTACTAGTGTTAAGTTTCATTAGCCACGACTCACACCAATGAGACAGGGTTAATATCAGACTGAAGAATGGAAATGTCATGGTTACTTCGAATTTCATGGTATATTACACAATCGTCTGCAAAGAGACAGACAGATGAAGACATATTAACTGGTAGGTCGTTAATATAAATTAAGAATAACGAGGGGCCTAAGACAGACCCCTGGGGGACACCAGAGTTTACTGTCGCAAGCGGAGAGTTTTCATTATTGACTGTTACAAATTGCGAACGATTAGTAAGAAATGATTCAATCTATGCAAGAATGTTAGGGTCAATGTTAAGTTTGGCAAGTTTCAGTGGTAATAGTTTATGACACACTTTATTGAACGCTTTAGCGAAATCCAAGAAGATGCAGTCCACCTGGGAGCCTTGGTCAACGACAGAATGAATGTCGTGGGTGAACAATTGAAGCTGGGTTTCACATGACAATGATTTACGAAATCCGTGCTGAACTGGAGTGAAAAAATTATTCATTTCTAAGAAGTTTACAAGGTGGGAAAATATGTGTTCGAGAAGTTTACATGGGATGCTTGTTAACGAAATAGGACGATAGTTGTGGGGAGAATGTTTATCATCAGCTTATGGAATAGGGACCACCTTCCCTACCTTCCAGTCCGAGGGTATGTCGCCGTCTTGGAATGACTGTTCAAATAACTTAGCAAGAATAAGGGAGGAATATAACTTGGAGCTTTTCAAGAACTTAGTATTTATGCCATCCACTCCTGAAGAAGAGACAATTTCAGCCCATCTAAAATATTCACTATACCGATAGGGTCAACAAGAATAGCATCCATTAATAAATAACCGGTACTCTATGAAGGGGTAGCTGATGTTGCTAGCATTGGAAAAGTATTCAGTAAACATAACATTTAGTATGTTAGTGCAGTCATCACTAGAGACGCTATCCCCACTTGAAGTTTTGAGTGAAATTGGAAAACTGTTTTCTAAGGATTGTTTTAAGTATTCATTTTTCTTGCAAACAGCGCAAGAATGGAACAAGCTCCCAGCACATGTCGTGACTGCCAGAGGTCGGGATGAATTTAGTTCCCTCATCTCAGACATTTCTGCCAGCAGTACCTAGATCAATTCACTGCTATATTGTACTTTTGTATTAATGTGTCGATTTTGTGTGCATGATTCCATGCGATTGTGTAATACCACTCCTATCTCGGTCCTGTATAGGACCGATAGTATTCCAAATAAATATAAGGGTGAAATAACGGCTCTCTTCGTTTTCTGCCTCGACTCCAGATGCAGACGAAACCGAGATGGTGACGTGCGACGAAGGCTACGAGACCAAGCTGGGCAAGGACGAGGGGCCGCCTACGGAGAGGGTGCTGCCGGTGGACGCCTCAGGAGACATCCTGAGCCCCCAGGATGTCGTACGGCAGCCCAAGCATGCGGTGGTGTCTCCCTTACCCAAGAACCCGATGGCCAAAAAGGAAGACTGACGCCCTCCTCCTTCGTTCAGGTGCCTTATGCAGCTCTCCGACCATGCAAGGCGAAAGACCCAGAGAAGCCGTCGCTGTCGATCGGCTTTTGAGACTAAGCGCGCTCGGAGGGCAAGAGAGTCTGAACAGTGTTGAACTACGATCGAATTGTTTGGAGCGCGCCCGAATTTACACGCGGTTACGACAACCGATGCGGATTATTTCATTTAATCAGGCGAGATCTCTTTCGCGACGACCTTCGGTGTGCGAAATGGCGAGCTACCTCGACGTGCATTTTTGATTGTTTTCTTTTTCTCGGTTTTAATTGAGTAACGTCTAGTGAAAAATTTTGGAGCCGGACAAACTTCAATAAATGTAATTGCGACGCGGTTGAGCACTGACAATAACACCCCGATGTGCTGCTGCTGATTTTCGTGCATACCATGCTGCAATAATAGCATATGTCAAATGAAAAAACTTGTATCTTGAGTCAAGGAGAGTTGGGATTGCTGTGTTTAGATTTTTTTGTTGTGGGAGGAGAGGGAGTGTTCCTGTTTTAATTCAGCTCTAACCGCTTTTGTGGCCTTATGAAGGAACTGTTCTTTAGAAGATTTGCCACAGCAGATTGCGTCGTAATCTGGAGTGTTTTGTAACGAGGAGTTTGCTGGTTACTAGCTCAATACTAGCATAGCTCGTGATTCCCGAAGGACTGTTGCGAGATTATGGTTCATGGTTTTTGGTCATGGTTTGTTTGTAGCTGGATCCTTATTTCCTAAGAGTTATGCAACCAAGGAAAAAGTGTGGAAGATTCATCACTGTACATGATTGCTAGAAATGGGGGCTGAAATCATGGGACTCACTTTTAAGCCTATTTAAAAACAAAACATCTCCATAGTGAACCTGTTTAATAAAAATGTTCTGTATGTCTTGTTCACAAACGTAATAAATACTCGACTGAACAATAAAGTGCAGTCGTGAAAACATACGTTTTCACATCTTTTTCGTTTTCTCGGGCAATAAAGTGTTTTTTTGCAAACACCTCAATATATTTTGCAAAACAATATAATTTTTTTTTCAAATTAGAAGATTTTATTTTTAACTTGTGCCAGCCACTTATCCAAGATTTAGCCTGCCAGTCCTTGCATTTGCTTGGGCTAAGGACTTAGTTTCATGAAAGTAATGCAAAGCATGAGGCACCCCTCCCCATCTTGTGGACTCTTTAACATGCCACTACATGGTGAATGTGCTGGTGAAACCAGGAGGGAGACACCCACCTTTGCACCCTAATCTTTTTCTAGTTTACATTGTCTTTTATCCAACCTGATACTGTTCTTGTTTATGAAACAACAGATGCCATTATGTTAGTCCATAGAAACAATTCCTACCATTACAGTTATAATGAGACAGCTACGTGCCTTTCTAGCTAGGCATGTCAATCATTCCAGCTTCACATTGTTCATCTGGATTCAGAAATCTGTTTCTGACAGACTTTGGAAACAGTTTGCTGTGCTGTACTCACAATGCCACATTGAATTGACAGGAAACGGACCCTTTTAGAAATTGTTTCTGGCGACTGTAGGATGCCATGTACCATGATGGTATTGGAAAGTACAAAAAATCGGCCGCCTTGGTGGCTCCAAGGCAAAGTGCTGCAGTCTACGGATCCTTAGGTGGTGGGTTCGAATTGTGCCCGAGGTGCCCGCAATCTGACTGAGGCTTAGTGCAGAGAAGGCGCCGTGTAACCAAGGCTTCGATTGCACGTTAAAAGAAGCCCAGGTGGTCGAAATCAATCCTCGTTCTTCTGCTGGGGCGTGCCGATGCCCTTCATTTGTTTGGCTCTTGAAAGGCCAACTCCGCTATATTTTTGTCTTTGAAGCAACAATGCAGTCCTCTTCAGTATCATCTAGAAAGACCACATGTCAAATATTACGACCTAGTTCTATCATAATGTTTCTTAAACGGTCTGGCAAATTTTTGCAAGTTGCCGAAATCGGCCAACTCTAGCGGGCAAACTGAGGCACTCAAGGCTACAGCGTTGGCGTAGCCTTTGTTGAACTAAACGTCATCACCATTGCCCATTTTTGTTTATTTTTACTTGCAAGCGTAACAGGCAATGTCCGCAACGTTTCCTCTTGGTGCTCAGTGGTGTCCACGTGATTGGCATAATGCGCCTGCGCAGCGCGCTTCTTGGGAGCCGTCCGGCCATCCCGCCATTACTGCCATTGCCCACGTCGCAACCGCAGGGTGTCCAGCGACTGGGAAAACTGGTAATTGTCAGGGAAATTTTAAGTACCGGGAAAAATCGGGGAATTGTCAGGGATATTGTCAAAAAGTGAGCCCTGTCAGGGAAAATGAGCCGGAAACGCCATAGAGTTCCCTGAGCAAAGGCTCGACGACTGGGGGGCGGAAAAAAATTGCGGTGGCTAAGCTCGGCTGTGCCAGGATATCCGTAGCGTGAGCTTATGCGCACAAAATGAGAGGCGCTATCAAGCGGCTACCCATTGGTAACGCTAAAGAGTGGAATCTTCTGCCTAACGAGAAAGTTCTTGCACGTTGTACAAACCCGCGCCACGGTTTCACCCCACTCGGGCGGCGCCGCTAAACTCAACGTTTCACGCATGGCACTACTTACCGGCGTCAAGTCTTTCATGTGCCACAGTCTTTCACACACGTCGCACACATATCCAAACGGATTGTTTACGAAGTCCATCTCGAAGGTCCGAGTCGCACTGGCGCTTTCGCTAAGTTTCACCGTATAGTCAGTCAATCGGCGAGCCTTGACGTCATCAACGGCGTCTTGTTGTTGCTACTGCTGAGATGGTCGGGCACGTCGCTCAGCCTCCTGGCGACGCCGCTTTGCTAGACGTTCCTCCCTTTGCTCCGACGTCTCCGCAGCACGTTTAGCCTTCTGTTCGGTCTTCCTACGCTCAACTGCTAATTGCCGGGCAACTACTTCGGGATCAGAGTTAAGCTTCGCCACTCTTCTGCGCCGCTGAGGAGCAATTTCGCTCTCTTTCTCCATGACTATAGGTCTGTTTCTCTCGGCCAGGGTGAGCTTTAGCGTTCACGAGACTCGACCACAAAAGAAGCGCTTCCGATAGCGTCCGCGAGAGGCGACCATTTAATGGTGACGTGAAGTGGCGTCCTAGCGTTCCATCATGTGCACTCCACGGGCGTAAACGAGCGTCTGTATAGCTTCCCTCGGCGTCTGCTTGCGTCTGTCGCGGCTATGACGTCACTCCTCTGGAATGCGAAGACCGGCAAGGCACTCGCGGTAGTGGCGGAGCCCGCGGCGGCGGCGGCTCCGGCACGCCAGCTGTGCGCCGTGCGACGTCACTGCTCCTCATGCTTGCGCAGACCGGCGAGGCGCGTGCGATGGCGGCGGAGCCCGCGGCGGCGGCGTCTCCGGCGCGCCAGCTGTGCGCCACGTGACGTCACTACTCCTCGCGCTTGCGCAGCACGGAGCACGGCTCATTATGCAAGCCACGCGAAACTGCTCAACCTCGGCCAGTGTAGCTCACGCTACAAAATAGGCAATTAATTCTGTTTGGAGCGGAGCGCGGGCTCTGCTCACCCGATGTAGAGTATGCTACCCGATGCAAAGGGAAGAGCCGACAAATCCAGTCCAAGCCTTGGATTGGATTGAATTGGATTGAGGGTGCGACACTAGGCTAGATTCAGTTAGAGCTACTAGATTTAGTAACAAATGGGAAAGTCGCAGACCGTAATTTAATCCAAACCTTAAGCCGAAAGTGTGCATCTAGTGGCCATGCGGTCATGCTGCCATTCGGTTATTGACGTGTGTGGTTGAGCGTCGTGTTTCCGGAAGTAGCCTCTTCGCCGACGATGTCGGCGGCAAGAAAGTGCTCGTTTGTCTGTGGTGGACGAACCCGAATATTTCGGAATATGCAAGTTCGATTAAGCCCGTGGAAAATGATCCTTAGTGTGCTCGTATCTCAATGCCTTATGTTGTAATGGTCTTATATACTTAAAGGGGTCATGAAACGATTTTCCTACTTCTTCCTCCTTAGCTTTAATCCTCAACTCAAATCCGAATTGTGAAATCACGTGGTCGTGACATTCCTTCGGCACCGGTGCGATGACTCTTAGCTTCCACCGTGCTTTTTATGCACACCATAGAACTTGTCATTCCCCAGTGACAATAAGTTCCGTCAGGGCACTCATTGGCCACGAACGCGAATTCAAATATTTGTCGCCGGATTGATTGTTGACGAGCGCATACGTCCGAGTGACGCAGTTCTCGTGTCCAATGCGTGAGCTGGGCTCTGCTGACGTCAGTTTGGCGCCGGTGACGTGCTTTTGGAACCGCGGATGTATAATAGTGAAAAGGCGGAGAGCTTTCGAAGGCAAGAAGGTACAAAATAGTCCGCTATATTTTCAAATGTTCGTACCGAAAAGCTGGCTTTTGACTTTCTAACCTCTTTCTTTTGGCCAACTAAACGATATGCGATTAGTAAAGTCCCAATTTAAAATAATTCATCCCAACCCAAAATTCGTTTCATGGCCCCTTTAACCGTTTCTACAGTGGTCAAGGAATTTCACCTGAAATTATCAGGGAAGACCTGGAAAAGTCAGGGAATTTCAAAATAATAATTTGCTAGACACCCTGCAACCGTAGTCGTGTCTCCGTTTGTGATTATTGTCTCTTGGAAGTTTGTTCACACTATGTGCGCAGACTGATGCCACGATTGTGCAGACTTCGTCGAATATCGTAGACATCAAAACGTGGTGAAGAGTGCGGTGCAGATGACACTTGTGCCTAGCACGCACCTGCCCCAATCCCACCCGTCGTTGCATAGCAGTGGTTCTCAACCATTGATGTTTCGCGGACCCCTTGTGGATCGGAGAAGATGATGGAGGACCCGATTCATGGTGAGGGGAAGGGAAAGGCGTAGGATAATTATAATTATTTAATAAGTGGCTATACTAACTAAGTGCTAGTGTGAAGTAGACTTTGCTCATTGACATACACACAAGAAAACTCACCTGAAAATTGGAACGTTTGTTCTCAATCTGAAAAAAGAACTTTTATTATCGGGCTTGACTGATGAGGCAGGACTTCGCAGACCCCTAGGATGTCTTCGCTGACCATTTGAGCACCACTGGCATATCACGTGACATCTTGCACCACGTGATAGCCACGTTTTTGATGGCCGAAGGCCAATGTTGATAGGTGGAGCCGCAGTTTTGATTTCAATTTCTCTTATGTTTAAATAAGATTGAACAATATATAAAGTGCCCCAAGTCGCCAGGCTCGATCTAAAAGGGACCGTAAAAATCAGTGCCTGCATGTAGCAACTTAAACTTTTCGTCAAAGGTGTATTTCACAGGTCGGTTTTTTTCTTGTAAAATTATAAAGCATAGCTCTCTTTCTGTAAAAAAATAGGGCCAAAAAACTTGCCAGCGTCAACGGCAGGTGGCGATGCAGACGACCGAGTCGAGTTGCGGGGTGTGTTTGGCACGCGTATTGATAGATGGCGTCGGGAGCAGCGTCTGAAGGTGTAGCCGACCAGCGAAAGAAAGCAGACAACACGAAGACGAAATCCGTCAGCAGCAAAAGCGCCGTCGTTATGCAATTTTTTTTTTTTTACTTCAAGTTTTCGTTTTTTTTTTTTGCATTTATTTTTAAACTAAAGGTACATTACAAAAAGATTGTTCATTTTAATAAACCACGGTGGTCGTGAGCAGTCTCGATAAGGAGGTAGCGCCACCTATCAATACGAGCGCCAAACGCGCCCCACCACTTGACTTGGTCGTTTGCGTCACCGCCCGCCACTGACCCTGGCAAGTTTCTTGCCCCTATTTTTTACAGAAAGAGAGCTATGCTTCGTAATTTTACAAGAAAAACCGACCTGTAAAATACACCTTTGACGAAAAGTTCAAATTGCAAGCACTCCTGCTTGCAAAGTGGCATGCAATAAGGAATAGCCATCTTCCGAGTACCTGCAAAAGTGCAAGAGCCTGAAAACACCGTTGACATTGCCAATACACTACTAATGGTGTCCGACACGGTGTTGCCGCAGTGCCTGCAGATAGTTTTGCAATGCCTCCACTAGGTGCCACAAAATATTTTGGTCCTGACATTACGCAAGAATTTGTTTGGAAAATGTTGCTACCCTCGGAATTTTTGCCATGGAGGTTATGTAGCCTTTATCACCGGGAGACCTGAAGAGGCAACATTTGTTAAGGAGCAAGTGTTGCCTGTTCAGGTCTCCTAGTGAACCCAAATTCTCTCCCGATTCCAAGGTATTTACCATAGCTGATCTAGATAAGGAAGCCCGATTGAAACATGCAAAACTAAGGGGCGATGCAACAAATCATTCCTTGACATTTATAACGTATGAAACACACATTTCGTTTCTTCAGGCAAATGGCAGTCGCAAAAAAAATCCGAGAAAAATTAACACCTTTTACTTCCTCAACTCGCAGTCAGAAAAAGCGGCCATGTGATCTGGAGTCAATCATATGCCGCCAATGTTTTTAACATAGTCACGCGCTGGGGTTGGCAGAGCACAGGGTGCGCACAGAGTTCCGCGCGTCGTTAAGGTTCGGCTATTCCCATCATCCCAGCGATTGAGCATGAATCACTACCCGCATGCATGCTGAGGCATTGATTGTCACGAGCCGAGATCAAATGCCTATGCAGTGCTCGTATCCACCGTAGGAGCCACATTTAGTTTTGCAAAGGAGAGACTGAAAGAAAAGGTCCGCCTTTATTCTTGGAATTCAACCATGACGAAGATGCTTCTTGGTCAGTGGCGTCGCGTTAGAGTATCCTTGGGTCCCACCAGCGCCAGTAAGCTGGTCAAAAGCGAGAAACATTCCTACCCATATTGTTGCACCGGCCCCTTTAATTGATTCCTATTTCTACAACCTGCCTGGAGAGTTCCAACCTCACATCTTTCATTGGAATAATATGAGCATGCTTATCAAAAGATCAGAATTATGAAATATCTATCTCGAATGCTTTCTATCTATTTTGTTCCTGGAGTAAAAACAAATAGCGCACCAGTTTGATAACAAACTTTTATTATACACCTGAAAGCGGGGAATGTCGGTGATGGAAAACTCTTGTGCAAGCTGTTCTTGCATTCACATTTTTTTTATTGAACAGTAGTACTAGGAGTTGCCCAACTGTTTATTCCCACCTATCAGCCAATCAAATGACACCTCCACAGAACATTTTATCAAATTTCGTTCTCTCTACAGTTTTTTGTTCACTGGCTAGGGTTGCCTTGAAGGAGCTGATAAACAACGGAGAAGTCCTTTTTTCCTAGTCCATTGCTCAGGAGAACACGGTAAATTTGGTGAGCAAGAGAGCCCAGAGGTGTCGGTGAGCTTGTCTGTGTAGCTGCTGTTTGAGCCAGTCCGAGATCCTGCACAAAATATCTCCCGTTAAATTATCAGCTAACATATATACATCTGATTACCAATTGTTTTATTACGGAGTACTGCCATATGCATGGAATAATTCCGCGTGGAATCTTGTGGACTGGTTCACAATATCCACAATATTTATTACTGTATTTTCCAGACTATACTCCGTCTCATCCTACGATGGACTAAAGCTCAATGCTACAGGCTGCCGGATCCAATTCGAGCCTGTTAGAAATTACGTGGTATATTTTCTCCGTCGCACGTATCAGTGCATCAAGACGCGCCACGCTGAGGCGAGTCATCTGCTTATCGAGCTCTCGCGGCGGCTCCATCTGCTTGCTACTACTGAAGACTACTGAAGAGATTAAATACCGCCTGGAAGTGATGGGGCAAAGAGAACCCAAAATCAGAACCAGTGGCCATTAAGAAGTGAAGATAAGTCGGATAGAGTGTTCGATACGAGAGCGCATATACGGACCGCGTGGGGAAGGGAAATGCGGGTCCGGGTACGTTTTACGTAGGTACATAAAAGTTGGATTGGATTGTCAGGGCTAAGGCAAAACGATTTTATGCATGTGTTGCCTGTGCGCCGTCCAACTTCTCGAAACAGTTGACATGTTTACGAAATATGGCAAGACTGTTTATGAAACTAAATACCATGTACCTTTACTTCATCAATATAAAATAGCGCGCTATCATAACAGAGAACCATATGTGCTAAATTAGTGCTCTTTGTAGTCTGCGTATCAGAATTTCTCTTGCGCACTCTTTCGCAATGCGGATGCAAGCTTTTCTGGGGCAGGGCTTCGCCCGCCAGCCTTCGGGCCCTAGTCCATTGTAGGGTGAGACGGAGTATATAGTCTGCACCCGGCGCATAGTCCGCAGGGGCAAATTTGAGGTAAAAAATAAAAGGTTTTGCTTAGATAGTCCGCACCCGGTGCATAGTCCGCACTTAATGCATAATCCAAACATAAATATTATCATACACAGCGCACCATGACAAATGCCTGCTGCATTAGCTCGCAAAGAAGCTTGTATCATACATAAATCAACATTAATGTACTCTGTTATTCATAAAATCCTTCATGTCTCGTCACCGGTGAACGATTTAGAAAAAAAAATTCCTGGTATAGTCTGCACCTGTAGATAGCCCGCATCGGGTAAAATTTTAACTTTTAAACAT
This sequence comes from Ixodes persulcatus, assembly GCA_013358835.2. Taxonomy (NCBI): domain Eukaryota; kingdom Metazoa; phylum Arthropoda; class Arachnida; order Ixodida; family Ixodidae; genus Ixodes; species Ixodes persulcatus. The sequence goes on from JABSTQ010011253.1 coordinate 131,896, forward strand.
GTACAGTCCGCAGACTATATTCCGGAAAATACGGTACCTTTCCCACCATTTTTCCTTTTCTTCCCATACCCTATTATGCTGTACCATTTTCATCGCATGAATTCATTTCCTTTCCATCTCACGTGACCTCTCCCTTAGGTTATTCTCATACACTCCTCTGCCAATTTCAGCAGATCTAAGTGATTTAATCCCCGCAGAAAGGAGGTAAAGTTACTTTTTTTTTAGGGCAGAAAAAAAGAATCTGAGGGGAGTTTCCTCTTTTCAAGTAGCAAATTACGAGATAAACATGCTGAAACAGGGGTGGGCATTTGTTTGAGCATTGGTGCAGGTTCTTCTATAGACCCCTTCTGAAATTTGATTCAGTCACTTCGTTCACTACCACCATCTGTATCTGTGCCATACTAATGGCAGGCCTCTGGTACTCCTGGTGGGTGGTGAATAAAGAAGTCAAAGACATGTGATTAATAGCTGGAGACAAAGAAGTTGCACGAATGACCCAAGGCCCGTACATTCGAGACGTCGGCACAATGAGACTTACGAGTTGGATACGAGTGCTACTAACGCTTGGTTCAGAGTGGGCTCCAATCAATTTGTTAACACACCCACAGGTCAGTGTGCCTATACAGACTGATTGCTTGTCATCACTATTGAAATTGAAACTGAAACAACGCAAGTGAGAAGTGGATGGAGAAAGAGGTCTTCCGTTGACATACAAAACTGACTGTGTCCGACACAACACTTTCATCATGACCATTTGTATGTCGAAAGTTAGACTGCTATTCGAAGTGCTAGATGGCATACAACCTTGGAAACTGTCTATTGTATAGTCGGTATGCAGTCAGAAATTTGCGCTTATAACATGATATTAGTAATTAAAATACAACTAACTGCCACTTCGAAGTAACAGCAGTGGCAGAAACACTCTACCGCACCTACTCTTTCACTGCCACAAGTATGGTTTCATTGCCACATAATTAAAATGTTTCTGTGCATTCTTCACTACATACCTTGGTCATGAGGGCTGCACCAAAGCCTCCTTCGTACTGATTGCTTGAAGGGACATTTTCCATCACACCAGGCACGGGGCTGTACACTTCACTGGGCCACGTTTTTCCAGAGCTAACATTCAGGATGCTATTCAGTACCTTGGGGTCCAGCCCAAGCCTAAAAAGGTGACCAAAACAGCTTTCATTTGCAAAAAAAATGCCAAAACTAGTTAAAACATTCATTGCATCAAACCCTAAAGGGGATGTTGAATGTGGCTAGGGGTGTTAACTACCCGTTGCCACATTTGTTCGCCACATAGTTGTAGCTGGGGGGGGGGGCTTATGGGCTTTCAGCTCCCCCCGCCCTCCCGGAAATCCAGCAATACATGTGCTCCCCCCTCCCTCCCGGAAATCCAGCAATGCATGTGCATTCCCCCCCACCCCCCCTTCGCGACCCAAGTCATGGATATCCCAGCCACCTCAGCCCCCCTCAGTCCCCCCAAAAATTCTATGCCACTGTTTCAGGTGCTCATTATTACCTTGATAGTATCCAAACAATAAAGGAAGCAATTACCAGAAATATGGAAATGGAGTTTGTGATGATTTGGAGAGGAAGCACAAACAATTCCCACCAACGCCAGCATCATAGTATAAAGTTTCAAAGTATAAATGCACTAACACAGAGCACACTCGACAATGAGCAGTGCATGGTCAAGAATTGACAAAGAAACGGCGAGAGAATCATAGGGAAAAGGAGATATTGCTTGCGTAACAAGTATCAAATCTGGAAGCATTTACTTTTAGCATTAATCCCAATCAATTATTTTTGGATGTGCGAGTTCTTAGGATTCATTGAGGCTACAACGTTATGCAGATAATGCCTCAATGTTGCAAGGTGAGTGCAAGAAGCATGCACCACCTAGAAACGGCCTATGCATTTTCATCACTCCAATAATTTCTTTTGAAACATAATATTCGATTTCTGATGGCATTCTCACCTTATTCCTAGATTCATGGTCTCAGCATTGCCTATCATAGAGATGGCCAGCATCATGTTGTTGCAGATCTTGGCTGCTTGGCCACAGCCAACCCCTCCGCAGTGTATCACATTTTTTCCCATGCAGAGCAGAATCTCTTTCGCAGCTTGGGCTTCAGCTTCTTTCCCCCCAACCATGAATGTAAGTGTCCCAGCCTTGGCTGCATTCACACCTAGAATATAAAAGAATTATTCTTGTAGACAGGACTGGGTAATTACAAGCAGTAAATCAACCTTGCTCAACTCAGCTCGCTGTGTTCATGTGAGAGGAAGAGCTTGTGACGACATTAAAATTTAGAAATTAAAAGTATAATTCAGTAGTCCTGATTCAAACTTCTCTTTTCTGATCACAAGAGAAGGTAAAAGAAACCTCTAATTTAAGACAGGCCAGTAAAGAAATAAATGAATGCACCTAGTAATCTAGTACCTGAATTAGACAGTGCAGAGCCTAAAGGAATATTGAATGCTCAAAAGCTGTATGTATTATTTTAGGGGCAAAGCTCCTTAGGGGCTAGCCATGTCCGTATGTCCGTCCGCCGTAGGCCGGCGTCAGGTGCTCGTGCTTCTGCTCGTGAGATCACGTGCTCACGAGCACGTGAGCACATGCTCACGTGCTTGTGTAGGGCAGACAAAATTGTAAAAAAAAAGATGAAAAAAGAAAAAAAAGAGTAGGGGGTTCTGAGATGCCATCCCATCTGTCTGCTTAAAAAAAGAAAAAGAAGAAAACCACACATTCTCCTACTGACATGAATGAAAAGGCTCGGCATGCTGCGGCTCGGCGTCTACGCAGACAAGCACCACCAGAGCTTCGCCCCAAGCAACATCATTCACCACGTGGAGATGCGGTCAATTTGTTTCATTTTTGATATGACAAGTGCCTATTCTGAGAAACTTGAAGGCCAAAATTTCAGAATAGTTACATATTCATGCCGTGAGGTGGTTGAAAATTTCTGCCTACCCCTCTACCTTGAACATAAAAACAAACTCGTGGTAATTTCGAGGCCATTAACAATGCACTTTCTCTTTTTCTTGATGATTACTTGCCGCTCTTTTCGGAACGCTCAATTCATGAAAATTGGGAGTTATTTAAAATGCAGGTTGTGCATCTTACTAGTACATATATACCTTTGCACAATATTTCCGTTTTCCCGCAATCACCATAGTTTAACACCACATTAAAAAGGCTTTCTAACAAGAAAAAACAAAAATTTCGAGCAGCTAAATTTTCAAATGTTGACTCTAAATGGTCTGCATACTATGTTGCTGCCAATAATTATAAAAGTGCTATTGAAAATGCAAAGGCTACTTATTTTAATGTAACTCTACCATCACGTTTAACAAGCAACCCAAAGCAGTTTTGCAATGTAATTAATCGAAATGAAAAATCGTCAATATCATTGTTTAGTTCTTCTGGAAATGCTGTGCCTTTTAGTGAGTGTGCCCTTGTTTTGAACTCCGCCTTTGTCGCTTCATTTTCCGACGTTAACGTGTCATCTTTACCTCCATTTCAACATACTGGATTTGTGCCTATGTACCCGGTTGCTATTGATGCTTGTGGAATTGTTAATGTAATCGATAATTTAAAAATATTGTGTTCTACGGGAGTAGATGCTATTAATTCAAAATTCCTAAAAAGTACCAAAGAATATTCTTCTCTAATACTTTCTAAACTATTTAATCAGTCTCTTAATTGTGGGTGTTTACCTGACGACTGGAAGGTGGGAAAGGTGGTGCCGATACACAAAACGGGTGATCAACATTCTCCTTCTAATTACCGCCCCATATCACTAACAAGCATCCCTCGCAAAATTCTTGAGCACGTCATTTTTTCACATTTAGTAAACTTCTTGGAGTCTAATAACTTCTTTTCTCCCGCCCAACACGGTTTTCGTAAGTCATTTTCGTGTGAAACCCAGCTACTAACCTTCACTAACGACCTTCACCTTATTCTTGATCGAAGTTCCCAAGCTGACTGCATATTCCTCGATTTCGCCAAAGCATTTGATAAGGTATCACATAGTCTACTACTTCATAAACTAAGCAAACTCAGTATTGATTCCGGTACATTATCTTGGATTCACGCCTTCCTAACTAACCGGTCTCAGTTTGTATTTGCGAATGACACGTCTTCTCCTTCAGCTTCTGTGACGTCCAGGGTGCCGCAGGGTTCTGTACTGGGTCCTCTTCTTTTCCTTATATATGTCAATGACTTACCCTCCTGTGTTTCATCTTCAATTAGCTTGTTTGCTGACAACTGTGTTATATATCGTGAAGTGACTAACAAATCCAATGTTTCTTCTCTTCAGTGTGACCTTGACCGTGTATCTGAATGGTGTGACTTATGGCATATGCAGCTTAACACTAACAAATGTAAGGTAATGAGGGTTTCTCGGCTTCACAGTGATGTCTCTTGTTATTACCTGAACCATACTCCTTTACAACAAGTAACAACCTACAAATATTTGGGAGTTCATATTTCATCCAATTTGTCCTGAGAAACTCATATTCAATACGTAACAAGTAACGCCAATCGTATGCTGGGTTTCATAAAACGAAATTTTTCAGCAGCCCCCTTATCGCTTAAACTACTTCTTTACAAAACGCTTGTTCGCACTAAACTAGAATATGCCTCTTCAATTTGGGACCCCGGTACTGACGTATTAACATCTGCAGTTGAAGCAATTTAAAATAGATCCACCCGATTCATACTTACTAATTATCACCGCACTGCCAGCGTAACTAACATCCATGAAATCAAGTTTGAACCTGCCTAATCTTGCATCGCGTAGAGAAGTTTTCCGTTTGTGCCTGTTTCACAAAATCTACTACCACAATCATACTTTGCGTGACAAGTTATTAGCATCTCCTTTTTACATATCACCACGTCTCGATCACCGACACAAGATGGGCGTACCTTCATGTAACACTACTACTTTTCATAATTCATTCATACCCCGAACCACAGTGTTGTGGAACCACCTTCCAGCGTCTGTGGTATCAATATCTGACAGCGTTGCTTTCAAAAATTGCCTTAACAATGTTCACATTTCAGCATTTCACTAATATGTACATATTGTTTTGCATTCATAGGTTGTTATTTATTGTATGTTGTTGAATTCCACTGATGTAACCCGCTCCCCTCTGTAATGCCTTTGGGCCCTGAGGAAACTTTTAAATAAAAAAATAAATAAATAAATAAATAAAAATGTAACATGACGTGTGAATACAACACAGGAAATAGTCAGTCTTGGGCATTAACTAGTTACTAGTAATGCGTTACTGGTAACTAGTTACTTTTTTCAGTAACTTGTAGCTGTAACAAAGTTACTATTTTTCAAAAGTAACTGTAAAAAGTAATGTCGTTACAGTTACTCCTCAGATTTATGTGCAAAAATATTGCAAACACAACCGCTAAATCGTCTCGCAACTCGAAGAGAGAGACCCAAGTTCTGGTACGGGAAGGGCACAACAAAAACTGCTACAGAAAATGTCTGGAGCAGGAGAGAAAAAAAATAAAAATATAAAGAAACTAAATTTTGGGTGACCCTGCTCGGCCAAGCTGGTCCCGCCAACTGGGAGGATGGGGACATTTGTGTCTGTACCAGCCGTGTATGGTGCATCGCCCACAGCACACGCAGATGTAACAAAGCGCGACATCTCTCAAGCGTTTTTCTTTTCTTCATCCGGCGGAGGGAATGAGTGCTTTTGGCAGATCATCGTTTTTAGTGATTGTTGCCCTAAACGCCCGCAGGCTTGCGGCACAACCGATTTTCCGAACCTCGTCTTCTTGCTGCCAAGCATGCGTTTCCCTCCCCTCTAATTTGAATCGTCCAACTCCCAGATGCACTCTTACGGGATCTCCGCTTTAGGCCCATTTTCTCTCCCTTCCTTTTTTTTTTGCAACCCACTTACCGGCCTTGCCTCCCGTCACCCACTTGTTGTCCCTTCTCGGATCCCGTCACTTGAGAAAGAGTATTCGCTGAAACGTGTGTCATTCTGCTTATTTGTGTGTTTTCTTGAAATTGAAAGACCACCCTTAGCTGGGACCAGGGGCACTTGGCATCAGTTGGTTTATAGATATTCACGTCGCGGGCTTCTCGGGTGGTCTCTTCTATTTCGGGTGGTGAGATGGAGGAGCACAAACGTGTTCGATCTGGTTAGGAAGTGGCGGGGAAAAGATTGTAGCAGCCGTTTGGAATTCTACACGCAGAGGTCGGTTCGACTTCAATCAGTGCTTATTTTGATGAAGGGATGTTGCCGCAACAGTGCTCTCAAGTTTTCAAGGGAAGCTTTGTGTTTCATAAAAGATTGTGCCCACGCAGTAGAAAGCGATTCGGCCGACGAGTGTATTGAAATGGCATAAGAAAACATCTACAAAGCTGATTCCGGGGTAAGACTTATATTATTATTGACTTCACATTTGCACGACTTTTACTGCTTCCGTTCGATTTCGCCTCATCAAAGAAATCCGAAATTAGAATTAACCGATCGTAAACTCACACCATGATTGGATATACACGAGATCTGGACGCATGCTGTTGTGTTTGTGTGTACCTTATGCTAGACGCGCTTATTTTTAAGTTCTTCATGGATCAGGTATCTGCTATGTTAAAACTTTGAAAAACTAGTCACCTGTAATTTTGCCAAAAAAGAGACTAAATTCTTTACCATATAGTTGATTTACTCAGATACTGGGTTAAATTATTATCTTGATCAAGGAGCTATTCATTGTAAAAAATTGAAATAGGAAGAACCAAACATGTTAATATTGATTATTAACAAAATCTTAGTTTCTCAAAATAATCAGATTCATCACCGTGAACAACACAATGTCTTATAAGAAATCTATGCTAATTTAAAGGTATATTAAGAAAGGTTCCTTTTGAATATTTTTTTTATAGTAATGACGAAGTAACTTTAACGAACTAACTGTAACTGTAACAAGTTGCTCTTTCAATTCTGTAACTGTAACAGGGTTACTTTTTTGCCTGAGTAACTAACTGTAACACTGTTACATTTTAGCAGTAATGTGCCCATGACTGGAAATAGTAAGGAAAAAAATGATGAGTTACAGGGTGACAGTTTCATTCATGAATAGGTGATCTAGTTCCTGAGAAAAATAATGCAATGTCATCTGTCAAGTTTTTTTTTTCTTCTTTTTTTTCTGGATTTTAATTGCAGAAAAGAATACAAAAATATTTTAGCCGACATTTTTTTTTTTTTTTTCATTGGGCAGCTAAGAATGGCGAATTTAGCTCATCTTTTAATTTTCAGACACAGTAAAGTGGATGATAGTTATTTAAAACAAATTGGGCACTCCAGTTTTGTCTTGCTTCTATCTTGATGGATACCTGAGACTTAAGGAACCAACATCTTGTCTGTCCTTTTAATAAGCTCCTTCGGTCTCGTTAGAATCATAGCTGCAAATACTGTAAAACCCTTCAAATTCGCAGCCCCAATTTTTTGCAAATACGGCACAGGCGCATATTCGCAGCTACTAAATTTCGCGAATTCTTGGGGCATAAGTAGGGTTCGGAGTTTTCGGTTTAAACCGATAAAAACCGATAAAAGTACGCCGAATTCATTTTTGGAAATTCGGTTTTAACTGAAAAAGGTCCAGTTTATAGGTTCGTCGTTTTCGGATAAAACCGATAAAAGTATCTCTAATCCGTTTTCTAAAATTCGGTTTTAACCGAAAAAGGTCAGTTTTTTAGGGCCGTGTCGAGGTGGGTGGGGGAGGGAGGGGGGAGAGAGAGAGAGAGAGGGCTTTGCAAGGTTCGACATTGGGTGACGTCTTCGTGAATGGCCCTCTTCCAAGGTTCAACATGCAACAAAAGAGGTCTTGGATTGGCCTTCACGGGACATCTGTGTCCTTTCTGTGATCGGGCTCAGTGTGTCAAGTTCTCGGTCCTAAAAAAAAAGTTTGGATGTGGGCTAGTATAAGGTTTTTCGCTTCATGCACTTCAGAGGACATCAAGGAAAGCCGTTAATACCTTTCTTAACACCCTCACTCAAACTTCCCTGTGGTTGAGAACATAAATAAAATGGATTTTTTTTTTTGGCCATTCCGCTGGTTCCTCTACGCTTATCACCTCAGACGGTCACGTCGTCAGAATGGGAAGGAAAAAGATGCCCACGAATTCCGCGATTTTGAGGTGTGTCCTGACGGAAGTTGTACCGAAGACCATGTATGTATATGTGCTGTTATTCTTTGAGTGATCACAAATATCACAGCTACAAGGATGATCTGATCCGGTGTCCCAATAGTGTTTCTTTTATATTCACCGAAAAAAACCGGTAAACTTTATTGGGAATAAATACACACCGAAAAAAAAAACGAAAATTTAATTTTAAAATAAACACCGAAAAAGTACAACGACACTGAATTTTGAAAAAATAAAAACCGAAAACATGAAACCCTAGGCATAAGCTACATAATTGGCGGTTTTCAAAATTTCGCGAATTCTTGAGAGGGATTATAAAACCCAGTAACTTTGGCAGCATTGACAACGGGCGTCCCAGGAAAGGGCAGTCGGGCAGCCGGTTGACCCATTTTCTCAGAAAGTCCATCAAGTTTGTCTTTCACAGCATTGCCCTATACAGGAAGTAGCAGACTGGTCGCTACAAGTATGTGTCACAATGCGATAAGGAGATGAAAAGATCTGCTTTGTGGTGACACCCCATAAAGCATGGTTCGGTGGTTCGGGCAGGGTGTGGTGTGGAGGGCGCTTTGTCTGGTTCGGGTTTTTGAAACGGGGTCGATGGGGCTTGCCCATCTCAGTGATGTGATTGGCCTAAGCAATTTTGGCGCACGTTTCGGAGCAACCAAAACAGTGTTTTCGAGCTGCAAATGTGGACTTTGGAGCAACCAAAACAGTGTTTTGGAGCAGCAAAAGCGGCTTCTGGAGCAGCCAAGACTATGTTTCGGAGCAGCAAAAGTGGATTTTGGAGCAGATATTCTTAGGAAAATAAGAATATTCGTTTTAAGTGCTGTACAAACGAAGGGACTTTGTGTTGTGTTGTGTTCTGATGTGACGTGTTGTGACGGAGCTCGCCTGTTCTGTTTTTAATGCTCAGACATCCCACAAGTGTACAGTGCTGCAGGCACTGCCGAGCAATTTTGAAAAACCGCTTTCCACCGTTTTACTGGTTCCCGACGTGCCAGATTTTCGTCAAAAGTAAGCAAACATAAAACAATGAATTGCAAGCGTCCCAGCTGGTGCCTCAGTCACGCAATCATGTTCGCATGCACGTGAGGCCAACTTCGGCAGGCTTGCTGTTAGGCATGCTTCGTCGCGCGAGCGCAGACAACGGCTGTCCCATCGAAACCGAAACCATGCCCCTCAGCTCCGTCGCTACCTTATCCCGAAAATTGTACACAAATGTAACTTTCGAGCATGCGACAAAAACAGTCCAGTGGCGCGTGCTTGCCAGGCCGACAAATAAGGTACAAGCTAAACGCACAAAAAATAAAGAACCTGAGTGCATCGATGCAATACCACCTAAAATACAAGGCCTGCGCGTTTCCTCCTCTAAACGTCATCACTAGTAGATCCCCTCAGCGCCCCCTAGGTAGCCCGGCTGAGCTCCATCGTCTGCTACATCGTCTGCTCCATCGCCTGCTTCAGTGGTTTGTGTAGCAGATAATGAAACAGATGCTCACGCCGAGTGCCTGCTGCTATAGCATACCATGAAGTTAGAAGTTCACGTGGAGCGTCAAATGCACGAGTGAAAGCGCCTTACTGCTGTGCGAGGGGCTGCAAAGCCCTTCGCTGGACGCTGGACTCTGGCACTGGACGCCATATTTGAGGGCGCTGTTTATACTCCGTTCATTCCTACGCAGAGAACGCAGCCAACGCCACAAGCACGAGAGCTCGAGGTCGCTGCTTTGAAGCGTACTTCCGCATAATGAGCGCACGCGCTAGAAATGCACGTCTCAAAGCCAGGAGCGCGTGCTAGCTCGCGCTCCTGGCCGAAGGAGTGTTCGCATGCACATTGCAAAGGAAATGGAAGCTCGCGCTCAGCAGCCGTGCCCACAGCTGTGGGCGCCAGTGGATGCGATGTAGTTGCGACGCGGCCCCTACTCTCGTCGAGCTTCAGGTTGTTTGCCGCTTGGGGCGGGTCGGGGATCTATTTTGCACTGTAATGGGACTTTCCACGCGGTTGTGCTTGAACTGAACAGTTTTGTGCCCAGCTTAATGCAGTAACGATACCCTTTTTTTTTTTTTTTTGTCTGATGTATCATAGACAAATTACTAAGTGTGTCGTTTTTGAATAGTTGGAATTGTGTTACAGCTGCACTGTTTCTTTTATGGAGGGGAGATTATTGAATTATTCGTCAACGCAATTTTTATATATTATGTGCTGGTATTTTGTTATTAGGATTCTGTAAATATGTCTTCTTCCTTTTAAGTCTAATTTTTTATAAGGGGAGGAGAATGTAGTGATTACGTTTAGGGATGTCTTCCATTCAGAGATGGCACCACCTACATTGCGCCGATTGCACGTGTCGCGTGTTGTACAAAACCACGGGCCGCGTGGCGGCAAGACATGATTCGGTCACCAAAAAGACGATAAATAAATCGGCTCGAGGCGCTCGCCTCAGATCTGCCCTTGTCACCGTCGGGATCGGTTGTTTGTCCTGTCATTCTCATCAGCAGGGTCTGGCCGGAGCCGGCCGTCACCTTCCATGTAAGCACTCATCGATCTCATAATCCCTGTTCACAGTGAGGTCCAAGGCGAGCGTAGGCAAGGCTTACAAAATACAAAACAGGCCTTGTCTTCTAGGTGGTATTGATCGATGCAAGACATAGCGAGCCAGGGTCAAAAAGTTCTTGGAGCGCTTTGTGCAACGACTGAACTCGAGACAAACAAGCACGGTGAGCGGGTTCAGCGTGCAGAAATTGCCTTCTTTGCTTTAGCTCACTTCTCTTCACGAACTTTCTTTCACGGCAGATTTTTCACGTACCGAGGTCCCTTTCGAAAGAAGGCCCACCGAGAGGAATCTAGATAGTCAATAGTTTGACAGAGCAGTCTTTGAATTAAAGATGGATTTTTGTAGTAACGTATGATTTAAACAAGAACAAACATGTTGATGAATATGCGGCGGTTCTTAGTTTCATTTTAGAAAGTACCATATCTGCAGTGATGTGGGGACGGCAACATTCGACGTCGCGCGACCACGGTGACTGAAAGGCAGTGACCAAATATAGTTTTCCCACGGCCGTTGCTTCAGCTCACAAAGTAACTCCTGCCGCGCAAAAACGTGGTTTCGTTTCACAGCATAACGGCATGGCTGGTACCCGGCACGCTAGCGTCGGAGCGTCTGCACACATCCGCGTCTATCGCTAAAAATATAAAAAAGAGTCGAGAGACGAGACCCACAAGACGAGAGCGCGAAACGCGAGACGCCGGAAAACCATGCAAGACCGGATGGACAATTGATGCACGGTACTTTGTGTCAGGTGGCCGCTTGCGCCACATAACAAACGCCTGCTCAATTACAGTACTCAGTTTAGTTTCAGTTTTGAAAGGCGACCTAAATTGGTCCTTTGGCGCAGGCTTGGCGCAGATTGCCCATATTTTGGCGAAATGTAGCAGGATGTAGCAGGGTTAGCCCCTTGGCGACATCACTGCCATCTGTATGTGACGTAGGGGTGACGGTAGGAGTTCTAGCGAGGATGGAGGGTTTTTGTATGAAAATGAGTCTGTGAAAATAACCTCCCAGCTGTATTTTGAGACATCATTGCATCTGTTGCGTTCTTCACTTTCCCCTGTCCTGTGGTTGTTCTGATCATGCAAGTTTATTAGCTGTTTTTTTTTTTTTTTTTCGTTTGCGAGCCATACTTAGGTTAATATCGGAAATGAGTTTGTACACTGGTTTAAGCCTGTGGATGGGGGGAATTCCGCTTCCAGAAGTCCAAGAACTGCTCGGACTAAGATGCATGCACGGCCGCCAACAGCCTCGTTGCGCAATGCCTTAAAACAAGACTCCAATCCACGCAAGCGAAAGGAGACCTATGGGACGTACAATGAGACAACCAGAGCCAAGATCGCCCGTCTTGCGCTGGAGCGAGGCAACACAGCAGTTGCAAATAAGATGGCGATGAAAGATGTGTACCAACGTAACAACAAGTTTAGCAAGTCACTCCTTGAAGTCCTACCGCATGCAGCACGGGGAAGAAAGTTGAAGTTGGGGAATCTGGATTAAGACATGCAAGAATGCATTTAAAAGCTTCGAAAGAAAGGAGAGATCGTTAACCAGACGATCATCATTGCTGCTGCTTGGGAAATTGTAGAAGTAAAACAACCAAGTATGCTTCCTGAAATGGTGGCTCGCTGGCACTTGACCAAAAATGTACCGAGTCCATGAGAAAAAGAATGAACCTTGTCCGTAGAAAAGCAATGCGAACAGCCCGGAAAGTGCCAACTGATTTCGAAGACATCAAGAGCGAGTTTCTAGAAAGAGTCGAAGACATGGTGCACGAAAAATGAAATTCCGAAAGATATGATAGTTAAAGGAGCTGTGCAAGGATTTTAACGTTGAAAGAATTGGCATCTTCTACTTTTGACATTGTTCACCTTGTCACAAAGGACAGAAAACACACCTAATTCCTTCGAAATGTTGCGATTCTGCTGCGTACTAGCGAGGCAAAAATTAGAATATTCCCCGACCTGCAGCCGCGAGCGGTGGCCATGAGAAACATGCGGCATGACGTCACGTCAATGGGAGTCTTGTAGAAAGATAGCAAGTTGTGCGAATACCTGCTCGATAAAAGGTAACTTTTCTATAAATCTTGTCGTTCCAACATAAATATAAATGCGTCAAAAACCTGGTATCATGGACAAAACTTTTATTATACGGAGTTTTAGTGGCGCCATCTATCCTAGGCCCACAAAACCGTCAGCTCTATCTCATGGCCTCCGAGATCCCGAAGCGCGCGAACGCTTCTCCGGCCGTCCCATTCGTGCGGAGAAGGCGTAATCGAAAAAAGAGAAGGAGGCGGCGTGTCTCCGCGGGGAGGCGCTCCCAACCCAGTCATCGACAGCATGGCGAAAGGCTGAAGAGTTCAAGAAAAAGTCTTGTTACGTCGAGTTACTGAAACTTATACTTACACATTTTTGTGTATTGTGGTAGAACGGTGAACAGCTGCTCTGGGGACGTAGATAGAAAATTTGTGATGCTTATTTAATTATTTTATTCGAGATATTAATCTGGACATGTTGCGGCTAGCGCTACAAGCACGCCTTTTGATATATTTGATTGCAATCTGTAGCACGTATAAAACTAAAAAAAAGCTCTGTACATAAAAAAATTAGCATTTCCCTAAATAAAAATAATCATGCTGCAATGAATTTTTTTTTTTTGCACGTTGTTTGGCATAGCTTTTTGAGCCTCACGAGGTTTGATACTATATAGTGAAGTCCGTGTTGTCCTTTTAATATTTTTAATATATATTACGCAATTTTTGCGGGTCGTACATCGGTGTTGCTTCTACTAGAAGTACCTTTAAGCCAGGGTCACACTGCTTATACATTATACACAAGACAGCCTGCAGAAATCAGTCGCCACGAAATCCGTGGTTCAAATGCCGCGTGCCAAGTGTCTCTTGAACTCGTTGCCATGCGGCATTCGACCCGAAGCTAATTTTCACGGGCCAGCTGCGCTTTATTTTAGCCCAGTATGAATAGCTCACGAATTGCGTGGCATGGCAGCTCGCTTGCAACTGCTACACATAAGTTGATTACGATACCCAATAGTAAATACTGTAAGCATCTTTTTTTTTTTGCTGCTATTATTACTTAGACCAATCTGCAGACCTAGGCAGCTTGTTAAGAAAAATCACCCGATCTTCCTTTTCTGCGACCAAACACGCGCGGAAAGGAAGGAAAAACAAAAATGTCAAGCAGAAGTAAACAAAACCACGTGTCACAGTTGGAAAGGAAGGGAAACATCGCGACGGGTTTGGACAAAAGACGGGCAAAGCTCTAAATTAGCCACTCTCGCTGCGCACTACCGTAAAAAAAGTAAAAAAAAAAAAAAAACAGTAATGTCGTCGTCTTTTCGGTGGTCTGCGAGAAATTGTTAAAAGTACCCCTCCTCTTCACCTCTATTGACCCCGTAAGTGATGACGTCGCAACAAGGCGTCTGGGTCCAAACAAACCGTTGCTAGGGACGTTGCTATGGACTAATGCATGGAGACTCCACATGAGGCTAGATTTTTGCTTACAAGTAAGTAAATAATTTTTTGTAAGCAACCTAACTTCTTGATATCGAATTATGAAGATGTTCTTGTCGTCTCAGTGTCGTATCGCAAGGATGAAAGCCATTTCTGAAGACTTACACTCCGTTTTGCTTTGGTAGCAGACGACACAATAGATTTGCTGGCCTCTGTTGCAGCGGGCGTCTTCATTGAATTGCGTCGGTAAACGAGCGACAAAAACATGTGCATCACCATGGCCGTAGAGGCCTCCGCAATGTGCATTTTTTTTTTTTTTTTTTTTTTCTGTGAAGAACCCAGCTTAGTTACGAGGGGGGAAAATGCAGTAAAATCAAATCACGTCATGCAGATCAGTTACGACGACGTCCTGAAGTGCATTAGGGCATTACCGGCGTAGTGCAGGCCAGCATGAGAAACAAATCGTACGCCGTCGAGGTAAGTCGTTTGTTAATATTCTTATTGTGGTTGTCAGGTTATTAAAGAATTGCATGGCTATCGCAATTTCGCAGTATTTTGCTTTTTTTTTTCCCCTTGGTATACATAAAATTCCGTGGATGTGCTCTTTTGGGGAAGATCTTCATCGAACCCGCGATGCGAGTACAATCTGTAACGAACTCACCTTATGTTTTTTATCCAGTTCTTTCGCGCTTTGGGGTCTTGCGGAAATCTGAAGAAACTGCAAGGGTCTTTCACCACACGATGGTTACAACCAGGTATACGAAGCACCCTCGCATAGCGCGAGTCCGCAAACAAAATTTGGGATCTCTACCGATCGCCTGAAGTGCTTTTCTCACGGGTGCAATGCAATCTTTTAGCAGACGATCATCTCGATCGACGCCCGGACTTTCGATAAACCATATTTTGCATCGCACCCCACTATGAATTCTTATATGTGTCTGAGACTCATTATATTTCAAACAAATGTGATGTCAGAATATCGTCTTTATTCACACGATTGAAACGACGGCCTCGGTTTGGCCGGCCGGCGTGCGGCAGACGGCATACTTCTTGCATTCGTCGTCTGCTGCAGGCATCTTGAGGACCGGAAGTTGCAGTCGTAAATATTTCAGAAACGAGCGATTACCGGCACACTTCTGTCGAAACATATATGACATTCAAGCTTTCTACATTTGTGATTTTTAGAAGTTTAAATCCTACACCTGATTTTTGAACGGTCTGGTTTTCGTAGCGAAACCGAGCCACATGTATTCGTCCATAACAACGACCCTAGCAACGGTTTGTTTGGACCCATGACGTCACACTTACGGAGTCAATTGGGGATGCAAGCACTCGTGCGTACAGATGGTTTACGCCGGCGAGGGTACGCATTGTATAGGCGCGTGTATGTGCGTGTTTGTGGTGTGAAGCGATTGTATGATGGCGGCGGCACCGCCGGGGACGAATAGGAACGCCGCGCCGCTAGTCCTCTGGAAGAGCATTCGCTGCACACACCGAACCATACAAAAACATATACCCCCACACACATGCTTCAGCATCTGTTTATCCCCCATTGTGGTTCCTCTCCCAACCCCCGAACACAAATCCAAAAAACAGGCCGCTAAAAAAAAAAAAAAAAAAAGTAATGTTTGGTTTGGCCCGCTTTGGCCCCCTTGTAGACTTGAATGCAAGGCCCGTACCCGGCCAGGGCCCTTCATGAATGTTGACGTGAAGCCCAAGACCGGCCCGAGTGCCGGGCCGGCCCGTGGCCCGCGGTCTGGCCCGTACCAGTACAGATCTGTACCTGCGACGCTGACGGCTCGCCCCTCTGTTATGACTGGGCAGATAGCGCTGCCTCGCGGCGAGCGACGGAGTTAGCGCAATTACACTCTTCTGCTGGGGAGCGAGACGAATGGAACGGCCGGAGAAGCCTTTGCGCGCGCGCTTCGGGATCTTGGAGGCCATGTCTATCTACTACCGCGAACAGCCGCCAGAAGCCGGAGGGGGAGGGGGACAGAGCCGGATGAGTATGGCCGGGCCCGGATGAGACTTTCCTCCTTTCACCATATTGTTCGCGCTGCGCCCGCCAGCACGTGGTCAAGCGGTCGCGAGTGGATGAGTTCTCGCTGCTCACTGATGGCTCTAGAGAGAGAGCTTCACCGGAACCCCGCGCGACCCCCATCGACGTCACAGTGCACGTGACTCGGAAGATGGTGAAGGAGTTGAGAGGTGCCGAAAACCTCAATCTTTGTCCATTTTTAAAATAAAAACCAGGACATGCAGGCAAAAGCGGTTTTTCATTCTTTACTCCAGAAAGGTTGAGTAACACATTCCCAAATTATTTAAGCAAAGCACTGAAACTGTTGCACAGCTCCTTTAACTGAAACCAAACTGGCTCGAAGCTAGTGCAGGTAAGCGACTAGCCACTTGAACAGCGAGGATCTCAGCAAATCCCCGTGGCCGTTCTGCCTCCCCAAGTAATTTCCATGGGAAAGACAACGAGATGTCATGCAGCAATTGATTTTCCAGCTTCCTGGGACATCTAGCATTCCAGAAAACAACTAGAGTACTACTGACACAATGCTGTGTTACGTAAATGCCATCATTGTACCCTACGTGAACCAGCAACAAGAGACGCTTGGACTACCTTTTGACGCCAAGGCACTGTGCTTGTTCGACATGTTCGCGGCTCATCGAACTGAGACAGTTCTACAAAAGCTGCTAGAGAATAACATTATTTTTATGTGTACATACCAGCTGGATGCACAAGCCACCTATAGCCCCTAGATGTGCACTTTAATGGCATGTTCAAGTCGAAAATGAAGGAGTTCACATTTTGGTATGCCAACTCCATCACTACGCAGCTGACAAACAAGGAAGATGCCCAAGTGAGCTTCACGACTTCATCAATGAAACCATTGCATGCCGTGTGGTTGAGTGAAGTGTGGAACTTGCTTCGTGACAA
The DNA here is from genome assembly GCA_013358835.2 of Ixodes persulcatus. NCBI lineage: Eukaryota > Metazoa > Arthropoda > Arachnida > Ixodida > Ixodidae > Ixodes > Ixodes persulcatus. The sequence continues at coordinate 149,041 of JABSTQ010011253.1, forward strand.
GACTGCCATTGCCTGTAGTGCAGTTGAAAAATGCAGAATTGCACAAGTTCGTGCTGCTGTGTAGCTCAAATGAAAATTACCTCTACAGTGCACTGTTCAAATAAATTTTGTGATTATAACATAATTTGATTGTGATTGTAACAGTCTCACTAGAATATTTCGCATGCCCTCAAAGTTTGCGAATTTCGGAATTCACGAAACTTGCGAAAATTAGGGGCTCGTGAACATTAAGGGTTTTACGGTATAACAAACATCTCAATGAGAAAACGGTGAGGATACAGGCAAGCTGATGGAACTTTACCATGAGCCTAAATAACCTGAGACTAGGGTAAAGAAACTGGAAGCATTCCACCTTCTACTTTTAAATGTTCCACTTCCACTCCCAGCCTTCCACTTTTGAATGAATTCAGTTCCTTACCCAACTTTCAGGTTATTTAACGTCATGACAAACTTCTTAAATTAACTTAGTTTTGAGCCGGCATTTACTGAAACATGCAATGAAGGCTGCCATGTTGTAGCAGCTAAAGCATGAAACGTAAAGATAACCTTAAAAGCCCAAAAATCATAAAGCGTAATTTGAGTCACATATAGGAATTCAGTGGTAAGCTCCTCTCACACTACACCCTTGCATTGATGGCAGAGAAATTATTTTCTTTTGACCCTCCCAACCACAGTGTAAAATATATATGCTGTAAAATACCGGGGGAGCACCCACTACACTTTCACTGAAAATTGGGTTACCCTAGACATGGGCGCTTGACCGGTCAAATCAGGCGCTTGACGTATCATTTGCAGAATTCCCAAGTTTGGGAAATAGTTAATACAGGGGTGGAACTCATGAAATGTACTTGAGAGCAGCCACGGGAGCAGCTGAAACAGCAGTTTTGGAGCAGGTTGGGAGCAGCTAAAACTACATTCTGGAGCAGGCTAGGAGCAGCTCAGATCAGTTTTCATTGCACTTCAGCTTGTGTCTTAGACAAGTATGGGAGCCATTTCAATTGGGCTTAGCAGCACAGATGAACATGAGTGGTTAGGGACCTATGTAGATGGGATAACGTATAACAGATGCGAAAACTTGAAACTTTGTGAGCCTTGATGAGAACCAAAAAGTAAGTACCATATGTTTCTGAAGATAGTGTCCTTGATATTTTCTGAGTGGCTTTCAGCTGCTGAAAATGCAAACCAGCATTGCTTATCGCACAACCCACACGTGCTCGACATAGTAATTATATGTGCGAACCCCGTGACGTGCGTAAGCAACGGACGTACAGTCGCGCGGAGGAACAGGGCAACAACTTTAGAGTTTATCCTATTGTGCAACTCAATATCGAAGCAGCAGACTATGATTAATGGAGTTATCGTATTCGAAGCGATAAGCAGGAGCAAGGTTAAAGTACACCGAGCAGATCTACCGCTCGCGTGAGAGCTGCTGGCCGGCAAGGTTTCGGATCGGACCGTGTTTCAGTTCTATCAAATCACGATTTATCTTGCGGGAATGCGGTTTCACCTTCTAACGATGAAGTACTAAAAGGAATATTTTGCTCATTTGTTTTTAACGGGCTGACATCCGGGTCCCGGGCCACAGAGCCTCAGGCAATCTGACGCTTAACGACTTGACCTCACCTCAGCCGAAGAATAACAATCCAAACGCAAGTGGTGTAGCGCTTGGAATCCGGCCCCCGAGTTTTTTCGCGCGCTTCCGACTCGGGATACACAGGGAGAATAAACAGAACAAAGGATTGCGAGGCCGACCAAGCTAAACGCACTCATTGTTGGCAATCGAGTCGACAGAAACCGAAACCAAGACAAAATATGATTTTTTTTGGCGCACGTTTTGCGATTTGGTGCATAATTGCACGAGGTAAATTGGCTGTGGCGCAGTTTGCGCAGGATGGCACAGGCAAATGCGTCTGGTGCAAAATGCCGTAAATGGCGCAGACATTCCACCCCTGTAATAGTGGGCTCTTGAACGAAGTGGGCACTTCGGCGGCATTTTTTTTGTAGTTCTGCACACGGCACACGCCACAGCTGCTAGAGAAAGTCTTCTCCTCGCCTTGGTTGCCAGTGGCACCACCAGATGACTAAGCGGCTAGTTATAGCCTGTCACGGACCCGGTTTCCCATGCTTTGTAGAAGTCATGCTTGTTTTTAAAGTCGTTTTCTGGGTGTGCCGTGTCATGTAGAACTAGGCACTTGCACTATGAGTGTTACCTAGACACAGCTTCATCACTGACCCTAGTTTTGTGCCTGAAGAACAATTATAGGAAGGCGTGGGAGCGTAGATATCTCTGGCTCGGTGTTCAAGTCACCATCCATCACGAACAGAGCAGATGTGCTAAGCAAAAAGCACGTGCACTCAAGTGCCATGGAAGCGAGACCTTTTTTTCTTTGTTATTTGCATCATTTGTTGGGTGGAGACTGTCAGCATAGGCTTCTTAGACTCATGCCAATGCGGGTGCAAATTTGTCTGCTTTTTTTGCAGGGGTTGTGGTGACATTAGAACGCCGAGCTCTGATTCATCCTGAATGAAGGATAGTAGGTAGACCTCAAAGTAATTTGCTTTGAGGTCTACCCACTATCCTTCAATCAGAGCCAATCAGAGCTCGGTGTCTTTCTGACGTCACTGCAACTTCTGCGCAAAAAGCAGACGACTTGCTCTCTGCATAGGATTTTATTTTGTCTATCACACTGCAGTGTTAGTTATGCTGTGTGTCCTCACCGAAAGAGTATCTTACACCGCACTCCCAACTAAGACCTGACATGCAGACCCATCAAGGTCTGCAGAAAATGTTCTTTTATTTCAATTTCACTACTGCAGGGCAGTCTTTTACTTTTTTTCTACTTGTAGAGGCATTGGAATTTACCTTGTTAGGGCTAAATACACATGTGATAGAAAGGAAAAAAAAAGGCACTGAAAATTCTCTTGAAATGTCCATTTCTTGGCTCTTGGTAAGTGACAATATTAGCAAATTAGCACATGTGGAGTATGCAGAGCCTGGGAATGAAGTCAGAAACGAAAATGTAATGTGATGACAGTGACATATAAATAATAGCCTCCTGCTGATATGCAAAGATGCAAAACTACATCCTTTTCTATTTGCTCTTTGACATGTACAAGCTCCTGCAAACACTGATCTGCATTAGTGTTAAATAGATCAGGCACACAAAACTCCAGCTAATGTTATCAAAAGTTTATAACAATAAAAAAAATTGTTCTGTACATCACTCACCACCTGATACGGGAGCATCAATGAAAGTCGCTCCCTTTGCTTCAACCAGCTTCGCCATCTCTTGTGACACCGAAGGATCGATAGTGCTGCTGTCGATCAAAAGTGACCCTGTCTGTACCTTTCTGGAACAAAAGTACAGAAGCTCTATTTAGACTGTCTACATGCATCTACACATGTGAATGTTTTCTTAAAAGTATATTATCTATTGTTTGGGTTGTTTGCAGGCACCACTGGCACCACAACCACAGCCATGGTGACATTAGTGCCTTGGGGTGGGTTTCCCTTGCCATACAGCAAGCTTCCTCACCATGTGATGGCAAAGTTTTGCGATCAGTAAGTGACTAAAGGATGCTGGTATCGTTAAACAAGATTGTGTCAATGCAAAAAGGATCCTTGACTCGCAGAACCTCAAAACTTGTCTTTCGAGTTTCACCATTTTGAACATTAATGAAAATTTAATACGATATAGCACATTTTTGAAAATTTAGGGGAGAAATAGGGGCCTCTTGAAGCCTCCAGGAGTTGTTTAATGAGTTAATTTTGTTTTTCAGTCTGCTGTAATTAGGTCAGCTTTGCACAAATTTTTGGGGCTTGCATCTTATGGCATGATTGAGAAAAAATTGTCAAACTTCCTGATGTACGGTAATTGTCCTCAATATACTGAAGCAAATGCAACACAGTTCAAATATGTCTTTAAAATAATTGTAAATATATGATGCAAGGATTATTTTTGAAAATAAAAAAAACACTAAGCATTTCCTATGCCAATCAAAATAAAAGGGAACCTTTGATCACCTCTAATATTATGTTAACCCCCTAACCGTTTTGGACGAGTCTAGCTCGTCAACATGGATCCAAACCCGTTCAAGACGAGTATAGCTTGTCTACTTTCCCTGGTTCACGCACTCAACCGTTTTGAACGAACCAGGCTAGCTCATGGTTTAGTTTGCGGCTCTGCCAACACATGGCAGCACTGAATTTTTTTAAAATACTGCTAACATTTTGTTTGTGGCTGGAAACTTAAGTTTGAAGGCAACAAATGTAACTTTGAAATCAACAATTAAGCAGTACTACGGTGACACAGCTACTTCACTAAATGAATAGTTTTAGCTTCTAAATTCAGCTGGGAACCTTGGTGTCAGACAACTAAAATGAAAAAACTTTCAGCCTTTCCACTCTGGTGAAGAACGAAGACCAGCAAAGCTGTACTATGGTGGGACGACCTCAAGCACGACTTCTTGGACGACCTCAAGGACGACGCCTAGGACGACCTCGAGGACAACGCCTAGGAGGGCCTCGAGAACGACGCTTTGGACGACCTCAAGGACGACGTTTAGGACGATCTTAAGGACAACTTCTAGGACGACCTCGAGAACAATGTCTAGGACGACCTTAAGAACGACTTTTAGGACAACCTCGAGGACGACGCCTTCTAGGACGACGCCTAGAGAAATTCAGCCTTTCCACTCGGGTGAAAACCAAAGTGGAATGGCTGGAAAGGTTGCCGCCATCTATGAGCGAGGCCAGCAACCAGACAACTGGCAAGCCAGTTGTCTGGTTGCTGCTGTCATTCATAGATGGTGGTAGCTGTCCAGAGTATTGTGTCAACATTTATTTGGTGACGGACACGAAACTGGGGAAACTAGCACTTAACAGCTCCGCTGTAAAAAATTGGCATGCATCGAAAAATTCATAGAAATGAAAAGACGGTCTATGTAAATACTTATAAATGTCTCAACGCTTTTTTCGATTCCAGACTGTTTAAAAATATCTACATTCTATTAATAGCACATCTTCAAATATACCCTAACGAGCAAAGTTCACGGAAAAACTTGTCGAGCTACTGTGGGTCAAAATATTTTATTCACCTCAATGCAATAGCTTGGACAGACTAATGTAGGACGGAACCTGAAGCACATTAAAGTTCTTCCACCTTACTAAAAGACACACGAAACCATGCTCCCATCCTCTGGTCAGAGTAAACCACAAATTATTCGTGGAATTAAGCTGGCTAAACGCTACCCCTCTGAGGCTGCAAGGGGAACCAAGAACTTACGATATGATGCCCTTGTCGCCGGCGTAGACTTCTCTCACATGGGGGCTGGATGGCAGCATGGTGATGATTCGGTCGCATTGGTCGGCCATCTCGGCTGGGCTGCCCACAGGGACAGCCCCGTGCTTGGCCAGCTCCTCCGTGGCCTCTGGGAAGATGTCGTACACCACCAGGCGGTGTCCTTTCGCAATGAGATTCTTGGCCATGTTCTGACCCATGTTCCCCAGCCCGATGAACCCAATCGGAACCTGCGAAACGCTCCTTCCTGTTGGGGATACGAATGTGAAGCAAGGTTAGAGGTGCCATCAGGGACCCTGGAACCGGGCGGGCAACGGGGGCTTGAGCACCCGCTGACATTTTTCAGGGGGTGCTGGGCAATATGATGAGCCCCCGTGCGTTTGGCTCGATGCATACTGAACAATGCCTGCACACCTCTCCCCCCTCCCTTCCGTGTTCCCGTTGTTGCTCAGCTCCGCCAAGCCACGTACTTGGCTAAGGGCAAGCACTTGGCTCTGTTTTTGTTACGGGTAGCTACCCACCAAATCACGGCACGACATTCGCCCACAAAATTCCAGAAAAAAAAAAACGAAGTAAAGCAAAGTGTTAGTAAACCGCGGACAACGCGGCAGCTTCAAAAAAAAAAAAAAAAATGGAGGGAGGAAAAAAAAAAAAAAAAGAGCCGGCGCCTGCGGCCTGCATAGCACAGTCAGGGACTGGGGCCCTCCCATCTCCACTCGCGTGTTGGCCATGCGGGGGAACGCGCAGCGCACTGTTGTTGTCCACCAAGCCAGCCGGCTTCTTCGTTTTGCTTCTATTTTAGGCAATGACGTTTCCCAAAAAAAGTACAAAAAATTTTTCCTAGCTATTTCTTTTTTCATCTGTGTTTTTGTTGTTGTGTTCGTTGTTGTTTTGGGGGTCTGAGTAACCAAGAAGGTCGGGTAATTGCTTCCATGTGGAGAGCCGATTGCGGGGCGGGGAGACGGTCTGCACGAGAAGAAAGCCCTTCTTGAACGGGGGACTGCCTACAGATGTAGCAAGTGGAGGGGAAAAAGTTTCCCAAACTCCCAAGGCAAGAGGAGGCCTTGGCGGGCGACACAGGTTGTAAGGGGAGACATCGCACTGCAGTCTGTGTTGAAGCGCTGCTTCCACGGTGGTCGTCGGAGACATAAAAGAATCGCGGCATTTCCGCCTGTATTTCTGTGTCTGGTTTCCGAAACACCATTTGGTTCTTGCCGAGCCAGCCTGCTATGTTCAGGCGGGCGCACTATTATACACCCATAAGGTTTTATACTATTTTCAAAGACAACCATAAAAACAGGAAACAATCTGAAATAAAAAAAAAGGCATCACCAGTGGAGGTGCTGGAACGAGAGGGATGTTTTTTTCCTCGTCTCCAGCAGCTCATCTACACTGAAACTGCAGTTGTAGATCTGTCACTGAAATCCGCGGACGGTTTCTTTGGACATCTGAACATCAGAGGATATTTTTCTTTACAACGAGTGCGACGCTGAAAAAAAACACACAAAAAACACGGTATTTAAAGTTTTACACTTTTAATCATTATGGCGACCAAAAGGATGCTCCTTGATACGTGGTTGCGAGGACCCAAGAAATTGGCAGTTTGTCAGGGGGAGCAGCCACCGGAAATATCCAAAAATATCGGCACAGCAGCAGCGGACCGTATCGTACCAAGAGTCACCCAGAATTTACAAAAATCTGGTAGGTTTTGTTTCAATTTTGTGTGTGTGCATACGTAGCAAAGCAAGAGGGGATTGTGAAATCTTAGGTCGCATGGACTGCATTGGAGGGAGTTCACGATGTTTCGTTGGCCCTATGAAATAACCGCACAAAACAATTTTGCAATAGATTGCGAAGGTATTTCGCACACAGACGTAGTTAGATAGTAGAAGTAATCAGTAAAATTTTAGTAAAGTTCACGTAACAAAAAAAACACTTTTTTTAACTTTGCGTGTAAACACCAAATAATATTTTAAGCCACTGTGGCGTTAATTCTGGCGAAATGAAGGAAATGTTATGTATTATTGTATTTTCTTTTTATTCCACCCATTTTTTCAGTCATAATAAACGCCTCAGTTGCCCAAAAAAGTATTTGATAGATTCGCGAAAAAGAGATTCCGCGGAAATTTACCCATAGAAAAATGCTTCTTTTCTTTCACTAAAAAAGTTTATGTCTTCATTCTTCAAAAAAAAAAAAAAAAAAAAAACAAATCTACCATTTTTGGGCACCTCTGTACTAAATCGTAGCACGCTACGTTAAACAAGCCAATTTGCTCAGTCACTTCAAAGGGCTAACGAAACATCGTATGTGAACTCCCGGTAAAGTATGTCAGATCCCCAGACCACTTTTGGGGTTTTACATGCCAATCCAACGACGGGCATCTGGCACGCCCCAGCGGAGGACTGAGGATTAATTTGGACCACCTGGGGATCTTTTGAGGTGCAACCAAAAGCTCAGTTACACCTCCTCCGCAATAAGCCTCCGTCAGAATGCGGGAATCCGAACCCACCACCCGGGGATCCGTAGGCCGGCGCTTTGCCTCGGAGCCACCGAAACGGCTGGCTTCTCGATTTAATTTCCAAAAGCATTGCATTGTGGTGACGTTCTAAAGAAAGTCTCATTTCTCTTAATGTAGAAAAATAATTGTGTGTGTCAACATTTCATTGCTTTGTGACAAGAATTTTGGATTAATGTAGGGACACACGGTATACGAAATGATACAGTGAAATCTTGGTAATAACTTGTTTTTTTTTTTTTTTCACTTTTAATTCCCCCCTTTCCCCTTCTTCTTTCCCTTCCTTCCCTTCCCCCTTCCCCTTCCCCTTCCCCTTCCCCCCCCCCCCTCCCCCCCACTTCACCCTTTATTTCGACCGCTAGCCCCCCCACGTAAAATACACTTCCGGGGTCGCTGGGTGCCATTCGGAGACTCAAGTACACTATACAACCCTGTTAGCACGAACGCGAATTCAGTGGCTTTTTTTCATTTTACTTTGAAAGAGTATTGGCAAGCATCAAATATGACTGCTTAGGTTAGTGTCTCGAATGAGCACTTTCTACCACACTAGATTCAGTTTCACCTCACGACTGACCACAGTGGGTGCTATGAGCTATCGAAGTCAATCGAAAGCTGTGCGAGTGTTAGATGATCTTGGAGAGGGGGCATAAAGATGTGCTGAGAGCATATCAGATGCTCAGTGATGCTACTGCAAAGTTTGGATTTGGAGCAATTGTTGGAGCACCTGAAAACATGCTCCGAACTTGAAAACTTTAGAGGGCTTTGGAGGACCTAAAAACGTGAAATTTGTAGCCCTTTTGAGCATCTAAATATCACCTTCCAAAGTACTTTTGAACATGTAGTTATGAAATCTTATGATCACCTAAAGAGAGTTAAAGGAGCTGTGCAACAATTTCAGTACTTTTCTTAAATAATTTGGGAGGTGGTGTCTCGACCTTTCTGAAGTAAAGAAGAAAAAAACACCTTTTCCTGCATGTCCTAGTTGTTATTTAAAGAAATTGACAAAGATTGAGGTTTTCAGCACCTCTCAACTCCTTCACCATCTTCCCAGTCATGTGCGCTGCGACGTGAATGGGGGACGCGCGTTGTTCCGGTGAAGCTCTCTCTCTAGAGCCATCAGTGAGCAGCGAGAACTCACCTGCTCTCGACCACGTGACCACGTGCTTGCGCATCCAGCGTGATCAACATGGAGAGGGAAGGAAAGTCTCGTCCGGATATGGCCATCCCTGTCCAGCTCTGCCCCCGTCCCCCACTGGCTTCTGTTCGCGGTAGCAGATAGAGCTGACAATTTTGTTGACCTCGGATAGATGGCACAACTAAACTTCCGTTGGAACGACAAGATTTAAAGAAAACTTATTTACCTATTATTGAGCAGGTGTTTGCACAACTTCCTATCTTTTTAGAAGTCCCCCATTGACGTCATGCCGCGTGGTTCTCATGGCCGCCGCTCGCGGCTGCAGGTCGGGAAATATTCTAATTTTTGCCTCGCGATTACGCCGCGGCATCGCAACATTTCAAAGGAAGGAGATGTGTTTTCTGTCCTTTGTGACAAGATGAACAATGTCAAAATAGAAGATGCAAATTCTTTCAACGTTAAAATCATTGCACAGCTTTTTTAAGAGAATTTTACAGTTCAAAAATCTCCTACCATGTTTCTTCTTTTTTTTTGGCTGTCACGTCACCACAATGTTTGTCTCCACAGGCTTAACTACTAAAAATTTGTCTTTCATAGAAATTCATTGTGAAGGATAACTAAACTGATATTTCTCATATAAAAAAGTTAACACAACTGTCGATGTAACTTATTGTGCATTGAACATTTTAAACACAAAGAAGGTATCAAAGGCCCGTCCCTTAAAGCATTTCCAGATTTTCATTTATGCCTGCCAGCTCAGTCATGTTCTCGGAAAGGCAGTGTTAGCCTCAGAAAGAAGCACCTGGCCCGATTTTGTTTCCCCCAAGTTCTTGTTAGCCAGCCCCGTCTTGATCAGCCTCTGGGCCCGCTTAAGCATCGCCTTTGACGAGTCCAAGCGTTTTTCCAGGCACAGATTTTCCTCTCCAAGTTTGATCTTCTTCACTGTCTTGGGTAGTTCGCTTGCTTCCAATGCTTCTTTTTTTCCACCTGTCCCGGTCCTCAGCCTCTCATTGCAGATGCTCCAAGTAGGCCTTGTGGGAGTTTTTTTACAGCAATTGAGCAACTCTCTTGTCAGAGGCACCTTCGAAGGATCACTGTCGAAATGCTTTTCATAGCTCTTGACCTCCCTAATGCCATTCATTAATGCGATACCCAGGCCTGCCCGGTTGGCCATGATTTGTTGGTTTTCACTGAAACCATGTTTGCAATCAGCATTTTTGCGTGGTAGGGAGAGTAACGCCCGAACCAAGACAGACAGCACAGCGGACTCCTCAGTTCAGCTGTCAAAGGCCGAGACAGCTGCCCAGTAGCCACTAACAGTAGAGCTGCGAGATGCGCCTTCGACAACAGGCTGGTAATGGACAGAACACCATTTCCCCAAACCACTGAAACCACGTGCTCACCCTCGATTACATGCGGCACGCTTGCAGCTACATACTTCAGAGATTGAACCGTCTTGTCCAATGTTAAATTGAGAGTTGGATCCGAAAAATGCAAATGAAGCAGTAGTTTGTTGTCGAGTGGAAGCTGCTTCAAAAGGTGTCAAGCAGTAGAAACGTAAGATGCTTGCACACCAACCCTGAAAGATTTCTTCTCTTGAGGACTCCGACTGCCATTTCTTGATCGGTGTCAAATTCCATCTCGGGAAATCTGCTTCAGACCTCCCGGTGCTCCCATGTCAAGCTGTTTCAATTCTGGCCCAGTCATGGTAGAGCAGACCTCATGCCTCATTAAGTGGCCCAGCAACTTCTTGACGAGGTTAAGAGCCTCCGAATAGAAAATGTAAATAGTTGATTCTTGGCTGTGGATAAGTGATTGAAATGTTCAGAGAACGGGTTAGCTGTGTTCCACAGGAAGAGCATCTTGGCCAGATTGCCATTGCCAGTCCTTTCTGAAGAACAGCAATTGTTTGTTGAGCTTCAGCCTCAACATGAAGTAGGCCTTTAGTGCTTGGTGCTGCTCTAGCACTCACTCAAGACTGTCCTGAAATGGGAGCCATCTGTTGCTGACGTGCTGAAGAAAGACGTGTTCTGGGATTCCAAGATCTCTCTGCTGCTCCTTGAGATGCAAAGATAAAATATCATGCTTGAAAAAATAATAAATGTCAATCACAAGCAGCTCCACATCAGTGCCAAAGGCGTTATGTACCTTGTGAAGGTTATATTCCCCGATGTCCAAGAGGCTTGGGGTCATTGTTTCCTTCGGTTCTTTTTTCAAGCTTTTCATTGTGTTCAGTCCATCACTAAAGAAGCAGAGTGGCTTGTTCTTGGGAAGTTCGGTCAAGCTTTTTTCAATGCAATCCACTACGATGCTTGCTGTTGAACAACCCAGGCTGAACGACTCTAGGTGTTCAACAACAACCTCCTGATGTTTCTTTGAAAAATATTGCAGGAGAACACGCAGTTGTTAAACATGTTGCTCAGGTTTGTGTGTTTTGTCAATTTGCATGGAGTAATATACCCCCAACCAGCCAACCTCCTCTACAATCTTTTTTTTTTTTTTTAAGTAGGGACCTAGCCTATCTGAGATCAAGTAAGGTACCTTCGTCCTCCCCGAGGAAAACTTTTCCGCAATTTCCTAGACGGGAAACATTGGTTGGGATGGCTCAAAGTGTCCGCTGTGGTCGGACGTAAGGGGAAATGAAGTAGTTTTGGTGACAACTTTTTATTATAAGACGAAAACAAACAAAAAAGGGCAATAGCTTGTTCAAGCTGACAGTGTTCCACTGTGTATATTCTGTGCAAGTTTATACCCCATTCACACGGTCAACATAAAGGTACTTTCAATATAGGTCCCTTAGCTATCGGCGAATCAGCTCGTGCTCTTGGGTTGCGAGCACACGCCACGCGTGGAAGATCGTTAATTGATTGGCCGCAGAGAATAAAAGTCCCTTAGATAAAGGTACCTTTACGGTCGTGTAAATGGGGTATAACATGCTTTTAAGCCGAACCGTAGAGAGGACTGTGCACCTACTCACTTCCGAAGACAGCACAAGCTCGTCTGGCAGTGTGTACTTTGCTAACGATTCTACGCAAGCTGCAAGCAGGAGAACCTGGCTCCCTATGCTTCGTTTTATGTTAAGGTACATTAAAGCACTCTTTGTTACAAGCATCCTGGTTCAGAATGCTTCTCGGCTGCGCCAAGCCCAAGTGTCCCTCCAGAGCTTCGAGCACTTGCCCAGGGGTGGACTTACCATTAGCCTATAAGCAATGGTAAGTGATGGCAAATTTCTGAGGCCCGCTTCAGACGGGGCAACTTTTTCAGCAATTTCGGGGTTGCTGGCGGGTTGTTCCCTAGCTTTCCCTAGATAGACACGAATTGCTGAGATCAGGTCCGGCTTGGAACGGACAAGCAACTCGGACAACTTGGAGACGTTTGAAGCGGCAGCCGCCAATCAGGAATGCAATATTTTCACGTGACACCCCTGTGGTGGTGATGATGACAACTGAAGACTTGGTTCTGGTTTGAAATGGATCGTTTTGGGAAATAAAATGTTTAAAAAAAATGAGTTAGTATTCTCAGCACAATTTAAAGATATAAAAACATGTTTTTAGGATATATCTGTGCATCTAAATACTGCAAGAAAAATAAAATTTCATGATGATGATGGCAAGCTATAACAATTCGGTTTCTGCATATGAACGCGGGCGGCCCGTGTTGCTGGTGTTGCGACTTGAAGTTGCTAGGCGAAATTGCCCCGTCTGAAGCGGGCCTGAGGGTGGCCAGTTTTGTGCCATGCTTTAGTACTGTGAAAAGTTTATCACCAGCATTACTTCTGGAGGGAAGAAAGGTTGCAAATTTCTGTAGGTGGCTGGAGTGGCGCCGTGCTTTATAAATGTGAAGAGATTAAAAAAGAAAAGAAAAAAGAAAAACGCCGCATAGTTGTTTTAAAGGGATACTACAACGAAATTTCGGCGCTCATTTTTTGGTCTATATCTGTTCAAAAGAGCAGTATCACATGGAACATACCAATAACTTGTTAAAAAAGTCTCGAAGAGGAATTTTAAAACGAATTAAACGATTAGCAAAGAGCACCTGGTGGATGTCGCTAACGCCTCGTTTGTAATGCTCGTCTAGGAACCTTGACAGCTAGTGCCGGAGGTTGTCTCGCCTCCGGCCACGACGAGAGAAGGGGAGAAGGAGGAACTCCCCTCTTCCCGAGAATCCCTTTTGTGTGTCGCAGAAGTCGCTATTGTCCCCCTACAAGATTATAGAAGATTAACCCGTCACTCAAAATTCGTACAAAAGCAGCCGCTTCGGTGGCTGGAACGACTAGGCCATCCTCTCGACATCAGCCTCGCCGTAGCTTTGCTCGTCCCGAGACGACCTACGTCATGATTGCGTTGGATGTCACGTGCTCTAAGCTGGGCCTTCTCCGAGCGCTTGCCAGAGTGGGCCGTTTATAACGAAAAATACAGCCACCAGGATCAAAATACAAACATGCGATTGTCATTTACGGATATTGTGGGTCATATTCAACCTATTTTTGAACACGACGGGAATATTTCAAATTTCGTTGAAGTATCCCTTTAAAACGCTAACGAGCATAGCACGAATGTGCTACGTTGCATAAAAGCCCACAAATTTACCGCACAAAACTACATATTAGTGCACTGGTGATAAATGTGCGTGTACATTAGGAACATATTCATAATTCACTGTTCACCACTCAGCCTGTTAAGCAGAAAACACATGAGCGACAAAAACGGGCGCCGCGCGGCAGTTCCCATGGCTACTTGCGCGCACGCTGTGACGTGGCGGCTTGGCATAAAATCACGTCACAGTGTCCTGGGCTGTTGCTATGGGATTCAACGCGCGGCGCCCGTTTCTGCCACTCATGTGTTCCCTGCTTTAGATCATGTATGCAGAAAAAAACCGCACAACGAGGATTTTGTCTGAACCCTTCAGATAAACAAAATTGCCATACGCCGGCAGTTCTTAGTCTTGCAATCCCACGTCAAGTGTGCTTATAGCACATGACATTTCTCATTCGCTCCCGCTTAAGTTAACTACAACCGGCTGGAAATGGCCTTTAAAGCATCGGGGTGTCCGCAAATCGAGTGAAATTAGTTAGCGCAGTTGACAGGAGCAGCGGTGGCATCTTGAAGGATAGGAGCGTGCTTTGCCATTCATATAGCTGGCTTTCCGCTTTTACTACACCGACATCGTTCGCGAACAGATTAAAAAAGTGTACTTTACGTACCTGATACATAGCTCGAGCTTATAAATTTCGAGCTATCGAACGATCTCTGCAGCAGACCCCGACAGCGAATCATTGTGGACGCCGCCATTTTAGTCAATGTCTATGGCGCGCCGATTCCAATTTACGGTGACCACGCGCACTACACAAACCCATTAATTCAAGAAAATCAGAAGGAAACTAAAAACAAAAAAAGGGTTTCAGTGTATTCTTAAAATAAATCAGAATTAGCTCTTTTTTTTTTCAGTGAAATATAACATTACGTTAAGAAGCATTTTATCCAACTTCTGGTTTCATGAGAAAAGCAAGACTCCGGCGCCTCCGGCCAGGGGGGTAAAGGTGGGTGAGGAGGAGTGGCAAATCCCGTGCGCCGACATCCTGGGTCCCGAGTGAAAGATTGCGAAAGAAAGCGACAGAACACGAGAGAAAGAAACCAATGGTGCCAGCTGAAGGACGACAGTCGCAATGGTAATCGCGAAGACTGAAAACTCTCAGCAAAATAAACAGTGATAATTTAACGTTGTAAACTAAATTCTGCGCTATTCTAACGCTTATAAAAGGCAATACACTCATTACGCTGCATTAACTTCCCTTCTGTCGAAATCTCGGAAATCTGGTGGTTGCGCGGTTTCGTATCCTGGGGCGCGGCCACCCGTGGAGCCGATTATCTGGTTTAGTTTAGTGTTCACGGGAGGCCGTACATCTGCGCGCTTTGCAAAAAGAAAGCTTCGAAAGGAACGCGAATACCTTTCCACCGGTAAGTTCGTGGATTGTTGAAGTTCGTGAAATCAAATGCTGTCGACGAAACTTCGCAGAACAAATGGTATGGGACTCCCTTTCCGGAGGTGCGATCGGGGACAGCGGGCTTCGGTTGCCATGGTAACCATGTGTGGGACCCCGAGGGTCTGCCTGCATACTCCGCCGCTTGCGGCAGCCAGAATGCATGGGAAAATGGCGGACCTTTTCCTCTAGAGTTAGTATATGATCTCTATGCCTCCGGCCAACGTTGCCTCCGGCTAATGTTGGCTTCCGGCTCTGCGCGCGGGGTAGTTTTGTTCGAAGGACAAATGCGAAGGAAAAAACTGCTCTTTAAACAGCCTGGATAGGTAAGGAAGTCATAAAACGAATTTACAACGAACAAGAAAAAAATTTAAAGGGATTGTCCGGTCAAAACCGGAAGTACTTAAAGGGGCCCTGCAATCATTTTTGCGGTTTCCACGTCTCTTGGGGTTCGGGAAAGCCAGCGGCCATGGAGAGAGGAACTAAATATCAGTGCGTCATATTTTAACTGGACGACGCGGAAACCTCCTCCGCCTAAGAGGGCGACCCACGTTGCCGAAAGCGCGCGAAATGTGACGTTTTTGGTCCTGGGCTCACTACTGGTCAGAGCCGCTAAATTTTTTTTTAAGTCGAGATACAAAATATAAGTGTCGCGAACCGTTTCACTTATGTATGAAACTAGTTTTTCTTCAGTATTTTAGATCAGAAAAGAAATAAATGCAGTTTGTAAAGTACGGAAACAAGAAATGATCCGTCGACGTACCCGCCACCAAGCGGCGTAAAAAACGGCGCATACTAGAAAGGGCTGGTGGGATGACGCCCCGACGAACGGTGAGCATAGAAAAATCCCGGGTGTACGTGGCGGCGCTGCGATCGTATACCGGCTCGAGCATCCGACCGCTCCCCAGCGTTCCGAAGGCCTTCGGCGCGGGCTTGGTTGGCGATTTGGCCATTCGGCGGTATGACAGCGCGAAGTGGCTCCCGTTCTGAACTGATCTTTACCGCGTGTTTGCTGTCGTTTGTGACCAATGAAGTGTTATGCCGAATTAGTCTTTGATTGCGCAGCAAATGCAATGCGAGCCGCCCTGGCCGCCCGCTTCATACAGCCTATCCAACACATGCTTTAGTGGCGCCCTCTCGAGCCGTCGACACGGAGTGCGGCAGCCGTGAACGCTTGATGTGCCCACTACCCTTCCTCTAGTTCACGGCCACTCAAGCCAGGACCTACGACGTCGTGAAGGAGGTTATTTTTTGCTTGTTTTTGTAATTCTAATTTGCCTATAACTTTTAGAATAAAGCGAAATTTGAGAAAAGAACAGTTTCATTAGGTTACTACGTTCAGTGCGCTCAGGTTCGGTGCAAATTAAAAACCAGTAAAAAAGTCATTGCAGGGCCCCTTTAAGTTCTTGCGCTCGTTACGTTGAGGGAGCTTCATGTAGACAAACGTCATTTTTATTTTGATATATGATCTCCTGTTATTAATTTAACCTTTCATAAGCCTATGTACGAAACTGCACCACGAATTTCGCCAGTGTCAATGGCTGACATCCGTAGCTGCTGCGTGACGTCACAAAACGCAAAAATTTGTCGGATGGTCGGGATAACAAGCGTTGGTCGATGGATGTCTTGTATTTTGTTTCGAATTATATAGTCTCCTAGGCTGTACCCTACTGAAATACGGTTCTTTTAATACAGTTCCCAAGCATTTGCAAAAAAAAAAGTCCCGCCTTTCAGCAGGAAATTACTCGCAGACACCCATAAGCTTCGAGCAAACGTATGCCGTTTCGCGCAAACACAACGGCGACGGGGGAGGCACTCACTTGATCGAATGACATTGTAGCGAACGCCCACGTTTCACCGAATGGCACGTTAGCGAATAGTCGGACGCCGCGAAGCGGCGTTTTCGGGTGGGCCAAATGGGTTCACATTTTTGTAATGAGCCGCCGCAGACTGTCGCCGCGAAGCGGCGTAAAGCGCAGCGCGGCGGATGGCTTAACGCGCGCCCCCATTATTCGCTAAAACATCGATTCGCTCAAATGTCGCTGTTCGCTAAAACGTCATTCGCTCATGTGATATGGACCCATCGTTTCCAGATGGCCTCGCTGTTGATTTCGGTTTCGCTGCATGATCAAATTGATTGATCCGATTTGGGCGAGGAGTGAATGGACGTAGTTTAATATCGTTGGCACAGCATCACACCTCAGCTTACGAGCCTTCTGTCCGCTTAGAGCTCAGCTCGCAGCTCTCTTCTGTGAGATGATTGATGCATAAGCGAGATCTCGATCTTGACGGGAACCTAGTGCCTACGCACGGCGACGATCCAATTCGCTCGTCACTGCACGTCTCGCGGAAAAGTGTGGAAGCTTATGTCTTGGCTTGCATGTGCTGCCCGTGGTTGTGGCACCCAACCGCGCAACAAAAATCGCATCCAACTACGAAACAAGTCGATTACAACGACAAAAACGAAGCACGCTGAGGCAGACAAAATGCTCGCTTTGTGTTTTGTGGCGTCAGAGCTTCAATGCTGCCAACGAAAGCAGGGCTTACGCTAGAATGCGATTGAAGCAGCATACAGTCAATAGACTACTTCCATAAACCCTGCATGCAACACGGCGCGCGTTGCACTCTGGGAACTAGTTGGCCAGGGAGGAGAGTGGCATGGTTTCGGTTTCGATCGACACGTCGACACGAGATTATACACAGAGCGTGGACTATTAACGGCCTGTTTTCTGGTCCCGAGAGCGTCATATGTGGTCTCTAAACTAACCTCAATCGCCAGACATCGAAGCTTTAGCACAAGCCCGAGACGTATAGCTGTCTTGACACATGCTTGTTTATTTTTGTACCCGAGCCTTTCTGTTAGCGTTTCGAAGTATGTGGACGAGCCAGTGCTGGGAATCTCGACGCTCCGAAGCTCGGGGATCTTGCTTGTGTACGAATCAACAAGCTGTAGCAATCAATAAGTACACCTACATCGAGCTCGCGCCTTTACATTAGTGTTGTTGATGAACTGATCAGGAAGTTTGTTGTTTCCTGCGTCCATAGACGAAATATAACTGTTTGCAATTACTGTTTTTCTTAATACACCTGAGTACGCGAGGTAAACTCGGAGGCGCCATTGAAAAGCTCCATTTGAACACACTTCTCATCTCTTATCTGTACTGCCCCGCAGCACTGCACTGGAAGTCCCCACCTGCTTGCATTCCACTAATATTCAACATCGTGTCTGCGCATAAGTTATCCTGCAATCATATAGGCACTTTCGCACGTACAAACCGTTTAAGAAAGCAAAAGTCGAGCAGTTGTGGGAAGAATGCCGCACCGTTCGCCGGAAGTGCGCCGGACGGGCATGAACCCCTATGCGGTGCGTGAAACGAACGAAATTATTCAAAGCGCATTTGACGGTTGCTAATGGCCATAATATTTGTTATTTGTTTGCTTTCTTCCTGACTGAGTATGCCGAGATAATTTCAGACACACCGTTCAGGCACAGATCTTGGGCGTCAGTAAAAGCTCGTCCAAAATGCTTAGCGAGGAGTAGGGGACGCTTGTTAGGGCCTCCGTCGCAGCTAGCCGATCTCGGCGTTTGCGAAAACTCAATCTTCTATCAGAATAAAATTTGAGTGTGAGATATGTGATGACACGAGGAAGACATCATAGCAACTTTTGTGCAGTAGTGAGGTCGAATTCATTGCGTTTTATTAAAAGTTCATGCGCCAACGCTGGGCTCAACTTTGATACTTCTGTGAGGACGCGGCCTGCTTTTCGCCCAATGAAGCAACAAGAAGCGTACGTTTGGCAAACAAAATACGTGTAGGTCTCAAGGTGACCAAATTTCAGTTGTAATTCACTGGTTACTAGACGGGATTACTGTCATTGAGCTCAAAGATGCACTCGTGGGGTGAGGTGACTAAGCGACGTCTTACTACGTTTGCATACGCACGCACAATATCCGGTGTTTCGGGAACCAAGGAAAGTGCCCTGGTCTTCGTTTTGTATCACTCGAGAATGAGTGCAGTGCACATTCATAAAAAGTCAGATAATCGAAAACGCAAGCAGCGCGTTCGGTCGCGGCGTGATAGCATGAGATGAAGCTGTTCAGTCGAAACCGAAACTGAGTGGCCAACTAGTTCCAGAGTGCACTGCGTGGCATTTCGCCGCGATGGGGCGCGTCGGTTTTGGAAGAAGTCCATTACTCACGCAGAGGGGCATATAAAATTCAGATATTGCACGTGCGATCCGTCTCGAGACAATAACAATGATATTCAATTGTTTTCTCGAATACAAAATTTGACCGGACAATCCCTTTAAAGGGGTAGGGAAACGAAATTCCAGCGCTCATTTTCTAGCTTGAATGTGTTGCATGTTGCACCATAACCTCAAAAACACCAGTCTTCCGTTGAAAGGCACAAGCAAACAAATTTTAAAGCTAAATAAACGATCTTTCAACAGGCTGAAGTTGAGCTAGTTGGTACATACTTCGAAATTAAACGGTCAGCTAGACCGTTTAATTTCGTTTGTCTCTCTTTCTGTTCTCCCTGTCTGTGTTTTGTCAATATCGTCTAGCTGACCGTTTAATTTCGATCTTTCAATGTGCACCTGATGGATGCATGCGGAGCCTATTTGGGAGGTAATCTAGCAACGTTGGGGAACTTGCTACGTAGTCGTGACGTAGCACATTCCTTCGGAGCAGCGCCGCTCTTTGGCATTTCAACATTTTCCTTCTTAGCTTTCCTCCTCAACTCACAAATCACGCATTGAACCAAACAGTCCAAGAAGACGGGAAGGGTGGACTCGCCTCTTTCTCGGACCCTCGTTTGTGCACCCGGATACAGCCATTCTCCCCCTAGAAGATTAGCCAGTCGCTCAAAACTCGGACAAAGTTGCTTTCCCCACCCCGTTCAGCCCTAAGCTGACAGTGCTGTGGAAGCTACGTGCTCTTTGGGCCAGCCACACGCTCGTCACCCCACGGGTACTTCGAACGGCTCGGTTGTAACGCGTTGACTACAGTGGCTTAAGGGGGTAGTGTAACGAACGAAACCGGAGAAGCGGCACAGCGTTGGAAGACGGCCGCGGGTGGCGCTGGCGCTTGCAGCACCGTCGTTCCGGCTATGGCTCCGGCTTGGCCGCTTGGTCAGCTTGGCTCCGGCCAGCTCCGGCCGATTCGCAGCTGTCGACTACACTGTCGTCTGCTAGTTTCAGATTTTTATTCACCTTCAAACACAAATCATGTCGTTGGAAGTTCAATGGAAACAAATAATTGTTTTTGAGGTATTTATATTAGTTATGAAGCGTGTTAGGGTGCTTCTATCTGCCGGCCGATTGAGGCACCCTAACGGAGCTGCGGATCGAAGCGCCACCTACACCGTCTTCCAAGGAGCGGCCGTTCCCGATGCATGGTGGAGGCTGCGCGGTAACTACACTACCCCCTTTAAGGCACTGTACGTTGACGCTACTGGCACCATGGATGGATGGATGGGGCTGAACCCTTGAATTGGGCGGCGGCTTGCGCCACCTAGCCAGTATTTTTTTAAGCTATTTAATTTACGAGTTACAAATCTAGATATTTAGTCTTAAAAGCTACGATCCGTACGACGGAGGCGCCTCTATGCAACCGGGTGCACACACCTTCCGCAGAAAGGGTCGCCCAGTAGGGAATAGGAAAATATTCCCCCTTCCCTTGACTTATGCCACCAGTCAGATAATCTCTTCTTGGTTATCTCCACCTTCCCCATGTCTATTTTCCACCACCACAACGCTGACAACGCCACCAAGGGCAAAGCTCATAACCCCGCCAGCCTTGCTACGTCACGAATGCGGGGAATCTTTTCTTTCTGTTTTTGTTTGCGCCGGATATCCCATAACGCATTGCGCTCTCCGTTCGCTTCTCTTCGGGCGCTTGCTCGAGTGCACCGTTTGGAACGAAAAATATAGCCAGTCGTTCAAAATACAAACGTGCGATTATCATTTACGGTTATTATCCGTCATGCTTGACTCATTTCGAACGAAATTTGAATATTTCAATTTTTGTTTCCGTACTCCTTTAAAGCTATATTTATGGCGCGAAACGAATTTGGGATGGCCGCGGTTTATCACGTGGTGTTTGCACTCTTTCGGAAGTTTTCTATAGTCTCTAAACGTTACTCATTCATTTTGGTTTGAAGTGCAACAAAAACTAAGATTAATAAGTAACTTTTAGAGCCCAAAGGAAGCTCCTGAAAGAGCGCAAGCACCACGTGACATAGGGTTATTATAATGCACGCTAGAGGTTCAACTGGCGCTAGTTTCTATGCAACTTCTGTTCTACTTTTGCAGTGCTCCTGTGCATTCCTATGGGAAAACGCGCCTGAAATTTTTCTCTTCGCCGGAAAATAACATGAATAACTTTTATTATTTCGATTGTACCGGATTGTATGTACATTTATTAATATTGTAAAGTGTAAATGCTTTAATTACAGCATTTTTATTTACCACTGAACGATGTTAAAGGGGGGGTGCAACGATTTCCGGACTTCGGTCAAAGATTTGTGGAAGTTGCCTTCTGACACTTCTGAAGTAAAGAACAGAAAACCGATTTCGCCTGCGTGTCCTAGTTGTTGCGTAAAAAAAGATAAATATTGGCATTTCGGGCACCCCTCAACTCACTCCCAGTCTTCAGGGTCACACCTGGTCGCACTTCCAGTGACGTCATTCGGAGTGCCGTGTAGGTTCCCGTGTGCTATCTCGGAGGACGCTTCCTCTCCCTCTCTCTGCTGACATTAGCGGGCGTTATGCTGCAGCTTAGAGCCGAGCGAGGTCACGTAATCTTTTCGCCGTAGTTCCTTCGACTGTCACTTGGGGCTGCAGGTGGGCGATAAAGCTCGACTTTTGCTTTGCGATTGTGCAGCGGAATCGCGACATTTTTAATGAAGGAGGTGTTTTCTCTATCCTCCGGGACACGATAAACAACCTAAAAATGACAAGATGCAAATTCTTTTAATCATAAAATCGTTGCACCGCCCCTTTAAGCTTCGCTATATTTCAGGCCCAAACCTATGTTCCATGGCAGGTATGTAAAAACGAGCGAAAAGAATGTAGAGTGTGTTTAGGGTTCGCTAGCATTGCGGTGGCGCCCGTCCTGTCACTCTATGAAAACGACTCCGTCGTGCATCTTTACGATCAATTAAAAAACATTCGAATGCAAGAAATAAACTACGTGGACTACGAAAGGTGTGCCTTTTTATTATTTCCTATGTCGGACAGTTTTTATCGAGCACCCGTTCTCTGACTTCTCTCTATTTGCAAAGATTTGGAGCGTGCGATTGATGATTTGAACCAAGAACATGCATCTTTGATCATATTCATGACCATAAAGAATAAAGCAGTACTTATTTATTGCAAATCGGACTATGTTACGTGGCTTTCAATTTATTTTGATCGCCTGCATGCACAAGAAGTTACTTATCCAGTGTTACTGCGTAGTTCTTGCCGTCTCTCTTGGTTTTCCACATGTCCTTCGTTCGTTTGACATGTATACCCCCATGGTGGAAAGCGCCGATGCCGTGTTCGCGCTAACAGTGTCCGACAGTGCATGTCCAGTGGGCATGTGAAGGCAGCAGCTTGGATGGCTGCTAAAAACCCTTTCTGCTTTTTCATCCAGTTGGTTACCATCACCGGCGCGTGCCTCCCCGTCTGCTTTCCCGCCTGTACGGGAACGTTGGAGCATGAGTCTGCAGCCGACGTGTGTCCGCCTCTGGACACGTCACCCTTCATCGACCAATGTTGCCCGACTTCACCACTCCTACCCTGTGACACGACGCTGGATCCCCTCATCAAGACAGCCGCTCCGACATCGACAGTACTGCACGAGTGCTTTATAAGCGGACGTTGGAACCCTCTGCTCTCCAGTGGGCATGTGAAGGCAGCAGCTTGGATGGCTGCTAAAAACCCTTTCTGCTTTTTCATCCAGGTTAGTTCTGCTCCATCTCTTTATTCTAAGAAGTCTAAGAACGTCTGTTTGCTGCTATTTCCATGCCCACATGCCTTGGTCTCTGCTTTTGTCAAGTGTTTTTATGCGTTGCGGAGTGCTTTTGTGTGTTCATTTTCGCGGCATAAAAGTGTTCATGATGCGAAAATGATTCTTCTTGGCGGAGACGTGGAGCGAAACCCAGGCCCCACAAAGGAAGATATGACCAAACAGCACAATGAAGTATTAGACGCCATTAGGGGTCTATCTGTAGATCTAAACGAGAGACACGACACACTGTTGAAATCCATCGATGAAGTAAAAGAAAACCAGAAATTGTTGGATTCCAAAGTGTCCAATTTAACAACTAGATTAGTCGCCCTTGAAGAAAAAGTTAGCTCTCTCGAGGGCCGTGGTGACGAATCCAACCTACAAGACTTTGTGATGACGACAGTTAGAAGTGAAAATGCCGCCCTAAGATCGCGATTAGACGACTACGAAGATCGGTCTCGTAAGGACAACTTGGTGTTCTACGGCATTAATGACTGCAATGCAGAAACATGGGCCATCTCCGAAGAAAAAGTGCGGACAATTATCTCCAATTCTTTCGGTATCCAGCTACCTGTGGATGGCATTTCTCGTGCTCACAGGCTTGGAACGTTCATAGCTAACAAATGCCGTCCAGTGATTGTGCGCTTTGCGTCTTTCAAGACCAGAGACACTATTTTTTCTCAGAAAGCTAAACTGCGTGGTACAGGCATTTCCGTCAACGAAGATTTCTGTAAAGCAACACGTGCGACCCGGAAAAAGCTTCTGGACTTCGCTAAAGCCAGCGGGCAACCTTTCTCCCTGAAGTACAACAAAGTAGTAATCGACAAAAAAACTTATACGTACTGCCCTATCACTGATAGTGTGTGCGAGAATGAAATCAACAGCGAAATGCCTTTAAATAATTCCAATGTTTCTTCTGGCGCATCTGCCAGTCAGCCGTCATCGTAGCTAAATGAGACTGCACGTACTACCCCATTCACACGGGAACTTTCCTTCTTACACTGTAACATTCGGAGTGTCATCAACAAACGCGATGCGTTATCATCGCTCATCGACACATGCCTTGCCGACGTTGTGGCTTTGACTGAAACGTGGCTGTCCGCCAAAGTAAACAGCTCAGAAATTCTAAATTGCGAAAAAAAGTTTATCTTCTTTAGATGCGATCGTGGTACTAGATCTGGTGGTGGTGTTTTGATCGCAGTTTCTGACGAGTTGGTTTCTTTCAATGTTTCACTTGCCTCTCCACTTGAATTGGTTTGCGTGTGTATCCGCATAAATCACAAGGATGTAATCTTCTGTAATTGTTATCGGCCGCCTAATTCACCTGCTGGCTTTTCCTCGGATTTATATGATGTTTTGAATAAAATACGTGTAAGGTTCCCCGCCTCACCCATCTTTCTCCTCGGTGATTTTAATTTCCCTAACATATCCTGGAACACACCTGTTCCCGTAATCGGTAGTGGCTCGTCAGAAAGCATTGCCTTTCTTAACACATGCTCTGACTTCAATTTGAGTCAGCTTGTTAAAGTGTCGACCCGCACCACGCAGTCCAGCGCTACTGTCCTTGATCTAGTACTCACCACACATCCGGATCTTGTTCAATCACTTTCGCTTTTACCGGGCCTAAGTGACCACTCTGTTATTCATTTTTGCATTTCCAACATTTTGCCTAACAGATCTAAGATCATAAAGTTAATAAGAGACTATAACAGAGCCGATTTCACTTCAATCAATGCAGAACTCGAGGCCTTTTCGCACGAGTTCTTTCTGAGGTTCTCAGAGAGAACTACAGAAGAAACTGGCTTCTGTTCAAATACAAAGTAAATCAGCTAACCAACCGATACATACCTCTACGCAAGATTAAAAATACGCAATCACCTTGGTTTACGTCATCGTTAAGAAGATTGTTGAATAAAAAGAAGCGTCTTTTTAGGAAAGCCAAACTGTCAATGATTCCGGAAAGATGGGCTGCCTATCATCGCGCGGAAGATGACTACGCACGTGCGCTGTATCTTGCTAAGGATACTTTTTTTCAAAACACACTTCCATCGCTGCTCGAAACCAACCCGCGCAAATTTTGGAATGTGGTCAACGGTGAAGAGAAAAAGCCGATTGAATTGATTACTGATAGTGAACTTGTCGTTCCGAGAGAAAGCTGTTGTACTGTTTTGAATTCTGCCTTTTCATCGTTTTTTACTGACGTTGCATCGCCTGTGTTTCCCAATACTTCCGCGTATGATTTTTTTTCAAATGGATTCTGTAGTTATTGACTGGTATGGAATATGTAAGCTTATTCAAAACTTAAAGCTCTCCTCGTGTCCCGGTGACGACGGTATTAATCCCAAATTTCTAAAAAACACTCAAGTTTATTCCTCAATAATACTGTCAAAGATTTTTTCGCAGTCGTTGGAATCATCTCTGCTCCCGGACGACTGGAGGGTGGGGAAGGTGGTTCCTTTGCACAAGTCTGGCAGCACGCATTGTCCCATTAATTATCGTCCCATTTCGCTAACCAGTATACCGTGCAAACTCCTGGAACATGTAATTTACAGTCATGTCGTACAGTTTCTAGAATCAAATTCTTTTTTTAGCGTTCATCAACACGGCTTCAGAAAAAATTACTCATGCGAGACTCAGCTTCTATCCTTTACTAATGATTTATTCTCTGCTGTAGATAGTTCATCAACTGTTCACTGCATTTTCATAGACTTTTCCAAAGCTTTTGATACTGTCTGCCACAAATTGCTATTGTACAAACTAAGTAAGCTTAATCTGGATCCTACCGTTTTAAAATGGATCGAATCCTTCCTGTTTAACCGCACGCAATTCGTAACCGCTAATGAATTTAACTCCTCTCTGTGCCCTGTAATGTCTGGCGTCCCTCAGGGGTCAGTGCTAGGGCCCCTGTTGTTTCTCATCTACATTAACGACTTACCTATTAGCATTTCCTCGTCAATAAAATTATTTGCAGATGATTGTGTCATTTACCGAAACATTACGAGTCCTTCTGATCATGTCATTCTTCAATCTGACCTAGATAACATTTCTTCTTGGTGTGATACTTGGCTCATGAAACTTAACACTACTAAATGTAAATTCATGCGAATTTCACGTCATGCCTCCGATGCTACGCCAACAGTTTACTCACTTAACGACGCTCCCTTAACCCAAGTTAGTTCATACAAATATCTCGGCGTTCACATAACTGATAACCTTTCTTGGCAAACTCACGTTGACCACGTAACAAGTAATGCAAATCGTACTCTCGGGTACTTACGCCGAAACTTTTCTTTAGCCCCCTCTAGTTTGAAACTTCTGCTCTATAAAACGTTGGTAAGACCAAAACTTGAATACGCGTCATCAATTTGGGACCCTCATATAAACTCGCTCATTCTTAACATAGAAGCCATCCAAAATCGTTCTGTGCGTTTCATTTTTTCTAACTACTTCCGCACTGCCAGTGTCACATCAATGAAATCAAACTTAAACTTGCCAGAGCTCGCTTTACGCCGCAAAATATTTCGTCTTTGTCTTTTTCACAAAATCTATCATTTTAACCCGTTTCTCAGTGACTTGCTTTTCCAGCCGCCTTCATACATCTCTTCCCGCAACGATCATCATTTCAAGGTTGGCGTGCCCAACAGCCGAACCAATTTGCATTTTTGTTCGTTCATTCCCACCACATGCAGTGACATGGAACCACCTCCCCGCCGCCATCGCTTCCATCGCAGACACCAACCTGTTCAAATCTGCCATTTATAACCATATATTGTAAACCTGCCTATTCATGTTTGCTTTTGTTGTTAAACCTTTTTGCCCATTCCTCTCTGTAATGCTTCGGCGATTGAGAGTAAATAAATGAAATGAAATGAAATAAGTACATGTACGAAGCGGTTTTAGCACCGTTTTTCATGCCACGAATTTCAAATAAAAACGCCGTAACTGAACGATTATTTCGTCTGCGTGACTGAGAAATGTTCCAATGTGCCAGTACGTACGAAATATTCGTGATATTTGCTCTTATAATCGAGCGCAGCAAGGAAATGCACTCGCTTTTTCTCATAGAAATGCATTACCGGAAGTCAATTTCCGACTGGTTGCTCTCTGCTGCACACTATCGCCACTTGAACCTCTAGCGTACATTATAATAACTCTATGCCACGTGATAAACCTGTGCGCCGGTCAGAAAATGACGGCGGCGGCGCACCGGAGTGTTCCTTTCCTGCAGCGGCGGCAGCGTGGACATAGCGTGGATAAACTAGGGTGCCTACATGTTTCCGCCGCTCCGGAGCGGAAACATGTAGGCACCCTAGGATAAACGCGTTGAACCGGCGGCGCACCACGCTCAGCTTGTAGCAGCGTGTAACGGCGGCGGCGCACAGGTCTACCACGTGACCAGCGCCGGCTCCCGCGGGCGCCAACTACAAATTCGTTTCGCGCCGTAAGAAACACTCGACCCCAGGGGCAGCAAACCGCTTTCGAGCCCATTCACTGGGTTTGAGACTAGACTCTCACCGGCGTCCTTGTTAACCCTAACCGAGTGGACTGTGATTTCGATAGGCGCAGCCTGCG
This sequence comes from Ixodes persulcatus, assembly GCA_013358835.2. NCBI lineage: Eukaryota > Metazoa > Arthropoda > Arachnida > Ixodida > Ixodidae > Ixodes > Ixodes persulcatus. The sequence goes on from JABSTQ010011253.1 coordinate 176,540, forward strand.
TAGGCGCTGTTTCAAACGCTGCTGGCGGCTAAATTCTCGTCTTTTCCCGCTGTATTTTGTGTTTCATGGTGCATGTATTTTCCCGAGGTCATTGAGAAAGCATTGTATCACATTTGAAAAAAAAAGATCAATAAAAAAACCTATGAACTATTTTTCTTGGGTACGCGCGCAACAGAACGAATGCGACTGGAATGTATAGTTCTAGTTTTTTGTTGATGTTTTTTACGATAAGTTTTGACGGCGCTGCGCGATTCGCCGCATGTCAAACGACAAAGCGCTTAGCTGTCGAAAATAATTTACAACAGAAGATAGCCGAAAGGCATGCATCTTTCGCGCTCACAAATAACGTGTTTACCGATGGACAGGACACGGACATACAATTTAGCAAGTGTTAACATTCGAACAACATATTGTACGTACCACACAATGAAGCGTTATCCGAAAAGAATTTATTTGAGAAAGATCTCAAATAACACAGTCACAGTCGACGACAATCACATCTTGACGATCGGACGGAATCCAAGTTGACTTCATTTTGGGGAGAGCTTCCTTTTTTCACAACAGCACCAATGCAAAGGAATGAACGCGACTGACCCGTTTCCCACCCACGCCGGACGCGTGGCTAGTTTTGGAGGTGACTGAGGATTCTACGCGGATTATCTCTGGGAGGGGGGAGAACAATGTTCGCAAAATCGCGTCGAGGGTCGTTCGACGTCCTTCACCTCCTTCGTTTCCCGTGAATGTCGAGCAGGAAAGCTTGAATGGCAGGCACTTACCAGCCTTATTTCTCACAATGGAGGATAACACAGAAAGGGTGCGTTGTACGCATAAAAAAAATTAAGTGAAAACTTTCAAGAGGCGCCAGAAAACGTCGAATGCAAAACCGCAAAAACGCAGGTAGAGAACCGCGCTGAGCTGGTCTTCACAGTCCAAGATGGTGGCAGAAAATTTCTAGCTGATAGAGGGCGCGAGAGTCGCTTCAGCCGAGCAACATGGCGACGGCCTAGGAGCGTTTTGGGCGGCACCATTTTGTTAGACAGCAGCGCCCTCTCCATACATCCGGGAAATTCAGCGGGTTCGGCGGGGTAAAACGACAGAGAGAGCACGCGCCCGATTCCGCTAGCAGACGACAAACCGGGAGGTTGCCATTCTCCATCTTTGGGCTGTATCGGCGGGCTGTACGGAACATCGAACTCTCGCTCGTGGCTGCCGTTGTGAAGTGGTTCGCGTTCTTAGAATAGTTATGGCTACTCCAAAATCAGCCTATAGCTCTCTGTTGTTCTATTTCGGTAAATAATCAACTAGCGTATCTTTTTTCCGTTACTTAAATAGCAGTTGAGCCAGCCGGCAGTACTACCCTCAACTACTGCGTGTATTGCGGCAGGAGAACACGTTTTTATTTATTATATCAGACTGCCACTCATGGTCGCTAAAGGCCCGCAGCAATACGAACTTTGTATAGTAAAAAAGGTACAGCAACCGGGTTTACTTTTCGCCGGAGAGACCGGCCAATCTGACACAGTTTTCCCTATTTTTTTTATTTGCACGCAGGTAACAGCGCATTTGGACCCGGTTAGTCGTTTTATCGAGCATAGCATTACACGATAACTTGCATATCAAAATTCGCATATGCGCTTGAAATTTCCAAAATTGCGCGATTTTAAACAGAGTTTGCACGCCAGCCGGATGCTAGGTATACAGCCCACTCGGCGGAGCAGACGACATGCGGGTGAGAGGGGGAGGGCATTTTTTTCTCTCTATTACCCTCTCTGCTATGACCCCAATGGAACGGTATATAGCTCTAAAAATTTATTTTCTTCGTTGTAAATTCGTTTTATGACATTCTTTTTTCCATCTAAACTTTTTAAATTTTTGTTTCCTTTGCATGTGTTCTTTAAGAACAAGCGCGAACGAGGTCACTCTGCGGATATCGGGCACAACGCCGAACTGGCAAAAACAAATTAATTATATGGAAATTTAGTTCCAAATAAAACGGAACGGGCAAGAAATATAAAGGAAATATATAAGGTGTCCCAAGCGGACCTTCCGCCGTTAAACAAAACAGAAAAATCGGCGCCTACACTTAGAAAGCTCAAACTTCAACCGAATGTGCACTGAGCAGGTCAGTTTTACCGTGTGAATTTTTCAAACGCAATTCTATTTCTGTAAAAAAATGAGAGCAAAAATCTTGTCAAAGTCAAGGTTTGGTGCGTTCACAAACGACCAAGTTAGCGGCAATATTAGAGTTCCTGTATAGGCTCCCTACGGGAGCCAGAGTTGCGCGTTCACGCATGGCATGTGGATTCAGCTCCTCACGTGACTGAATTCGGCGAATAGCAGCGCCGCGCGTTCGAGGCGCGCGGCGGGCTCAAAAGCCTGGGAACGTACGCCGGGGCGCGTGCAACGTCTACTTTGCTGCACGACACTTGATACGGCTCCTCACGTGATCGGATCTCGGCGAATAGCGGCGAGGGCGGCACGCGGCATGTGGAATCAAACGCGCAACTCTGGCTCCCGTATGGCGCATTCACACTGGAAGCGGATCCGCGTTCGCGAAGCGATTGCGGATGCGGTTCGCGAGCGACCCCGTTCAGACACACCGAGAGGCGGTTGGCGGTTTCTCGGCGATCACGCGTGATCTTTTGAGACTTGCGTTTGGCAACCCTGTTTTACAATCCAAAATCCACTTTAATCGACGATCCAAAGCCAAAATTTTGCAATTTTGGCACTGAAGATATTTCTCGGGGATGTTCGCACGCATCACGAGTTCAGGCAGCGAAAAAAGAAGCGTGGACCCGCCAAACTCGCCTGTGATTCCCTTGACTTCGCCCACAACCAAAGCCCAGAGGTGCGCCTTGCTGACTCAGAACAGGATGCCCCCGATCTTTTCTTCGAAGTGGACCCTTTCCGCATGAATAGCTGACCTTGTTTTCGGGATAGAGGGCCACTTTCCCCCCTTCGTTCGCTCTTATCATTTTCGAAGTTGTGAACCGTGGGGTGGACCGTGGTGCGGGGGAATGTGTTCGGTGCTAGCCGGTCGTGGCTTCGTTGGTGGCGGACTCTCCTTTCGTCACTCGCATGTCGATCGAGTCTACTGTTTGTTTGCAATTAAGCTCAAATAAACGCCGTATGGATTACCTCTGCAACGTCTGGTACGTACACTTTATTCCTTGAGTAGGTTCCCTTTATTTGTTTTGTTAGTAGTAAACTTTACAGGTCGAGCTAGCGCAGGTACCCTGCCCGCAACGCGGCAGTGCGTTGGCTACGCAATCAGGCTCACGACGTCTCTATCGGCCTTCGTGGTGGTCATGCACGGTGTCGAAAGCTTTCAAATAGTTCACGCGACTGCGTTAGTCGGTACAAAAGCTGACATTTCGGTCGATCAGGGGCGGGTTCCGACGTTCTACGGGCATAGACTGACAAGGCAGCAAGCTTCGGGCTGTGGCGCCCGGAATAATAAACAAACGCTTACCCGAACCAAATCACCGGTGCGAAGCCCGTTAAAATTACGAGTCAATTCTTTTCGCGGTGGATTGAAGTGACGGACGTGAACATCGCGTTTCTCCGTTGATTTGTCTGCTGCAACGCTAGGACTACAGCGCCTTGGACGCCTCACCAGCGACAGGTGCCATCTTGTTTTGAAAGTCACTGACGTCACGTCAGCGTCGCGTTGTGATTGGTTGCCGCTTTGCGGTTCGTGAAAGCGGTTGGGAGAAATCGGTCCCGAAGCGGTTGGCAAAAACGCGCTCAAACCGCTCGATCCTAGCCGCTTTGCGGTTGAGAACGCGCGGATCCGCTTCGCGTTTGCGGATCCGCTCCCAGTGTGAACGCGCCAGTAGGAAGCCTATACAGGAACTCTAGGCAATATTAGAGTAACTGTATAGGCTCTGCTTGCAGAGCCTATACAGTTACTCTAGCATATACAGTTACTCTAGGCAATATCAGAGCCGTATATTAGGAGAGTTTGGACAATAGGCGGAGCAAAGGCCGTCGCCAGCGCCGAATATTCCCCCCACGCTTAGAGCGTAAACTAAATTTGTGACACAGCGTCGACCAATCAGGAGACCTCTACTCCATCTCACAAATGTCGACAGTGAACACAAAGGCACAGGCGCGTGAGCCTAGCTTTGCGAAACGCTATTGTTTGTACGAGACCTCGTGCATATGAGGCACTTTCCAAAGCCACGCGCTCGTGCCCATGCCTTTGTCTGCACTGCTAGAACAGCGTCCTGAGACTGGCTGAAAGAAAGCAGTGCAAAGGGTGGGGTGCGCGAGCGTCTTGAGACGCGGAGTTCCGCTCGGCACGGCTCAAATTATACTTCGTTTCACTTTACCTGCGAGCGAAGCCAAAGCTAGAAGCGCGAGACCAGCGCTTTTTGCATTTCTCCCCAGCTCGCGCGCTCGAGCAAAGCCTGAACGCACGGAGCTTCCGTGCTCGCGCTTCCAGTTTTGCCTTCGCTCGCACATAAGGTGAAACGAAGTATAGTCGTGGCACAAATTTAGAGCACGCGACCACCGCTAGGGGCTGTTTCGCGGCCTGTGGTTGGCCCGAGATGCTCGCCTATTCAAACCAATGTATGGCCAAACTCTCTCAATAAACGGCTCTGGGCAATATTTACTTGCGGCGCCATCTCCCGATAGTCGCAGCCAACAGAATACGCACTTTGTTGTCTGCTCGCTACGCCTACGGGAGATGGCGCCACAAGTAATAGCGTCGCTAGAGAGCCTATATTACAGAGAGTTTCCAACTGCTCGTTGTGGGTCACGTGGTTTATGGTCCGAGTTGGCAATACGGGCTGCGAGAAGGAGGCAAAAGCGTTGAATGTCTGCAAAAGCGTCTCCGCCTTCCAGTCTGCTTTCCTCCTCGCCACGAAAAAACGCAACACATGCGCACTTGTTAACAATCTCGGCAGGAGGCGTCCGCCATTAAATTGAAAACGCCCCCCATGGTTTGAGTGGATCCCTTTCAGTCTCTTCAATATATACGCTCTCTAAGCATAGCTATACTTCGTTTCAGCTTCGGTCCGAGCGCGGCCGATGTTATGAGCCGAAGGGCCAATGCAGAGAGCACGTCATGACGTGCTCTCTGCAGTTGATAGGACCAGCCGGTATTCGCAGTCTCTCTGTGCGCGCTCCTCCGCCGGCTAGTCCTATCAAGCGCAGAGAAAACGCCGTGACGCTGCGCTTTTTGCGCTCTTTGATTGGCCCTTTGGCTCATAACATCGGACGCGCTCGGACCGAAGCTGAAACGAAGTATAACTCGGTCGTTTGCGAACTTGTCCAACACCTCGACTCCATCAAGTCTTTTGCTCACATTTTTTTTTCTTGCAGGAATAAAACTGCCACAAGGGTGGAAAGTTGGGCCAATTAGTTTTCCATAGTGTTTAAAAAGCGCAAGAAGACACGGACAAGGAAGATAGACAGAGACACAGCGCTAGCTTACAACTGAATTTTTTTTTTTAAAAAAGGAAAAAAAAAAGAAAAAAAAAACAAGCCAATGAAGAAGCCCATATACATACCGTTAAAAGGCTAAACAATTGTTATATCACTCATCGACAGGAATAGAAACTGCTCTGGTTCGGTCGAGAAACCGTAGTCCTTTATCTGTCAGTGACAGAGAAGGGTTGCTGACTCACAGCAGTCCCAATCTACCAATTTCTCGGGTCTCAAGTATGTCCCCGCGTATTCTTGTCTTTGTTTCTGTTTCGTATGTTACAGTCAGTGAAAGAAAGGGGGGGGGGGGCAACCACAATCCCTGCAGTGGACACCGAGATGCCCTGATATGACCGTATCTACGTTTTATCGATGTTCCCTCAAACGTTCATTCAGGCAGCGGCCTGTCTGCCTTACATACTGACGCACGCACGACAATGGAACAGAGTACGCGACCTCTTCCACACACTCCACGAAGCAAGTTTAATGCTTCTTCGTGCTGCCGCTTGTCCTTATCATGTCCGATTGAGAAGTGTCTTTCTTACACAGACTCCTAACTTTTCCAGGCTGATTAAACTATGTTAATTCCCGTGTGCAAGCCAACTTAAGAATGTGGGATAATTTATGCAGGTACGGTATGACCATCACTCTTCCCTTTTTCTTCCTCTGTGGTTCTGTTCCCTCACTATTCTTATTTTTTTTTTTTAACTTCTTGACTGCGGATGACGTTGTAAGTTAGCGCTGTGTTTCTGTCTATCTTCCTTGTCCGTGTCTCGTTGCACTTTTTAAATATTAAGCGCCTTGAAATTTCACACGGTAAAACTGACCTGCTCAATGCATATTCGGTGAAATTTGAGCTTTCTAGGTGCAGGCGCCAATTTTCCCGGCTCCTTTTACAGCGGAAGGTCCACTTGGGAACCCTATATATATAAGGGGTTGTGTTCCCATTTACGGTAAAACGATACCTCTACAGATTGTAATAAAATGCCCAACCCACAATTTTTTTTTTTACTGTCAGTATCCTCTTCTCTTCTAGCCGTGGAGTGCAGCGTGGCGCTGCTTCCCGCATACTGATTATGCTGCGCTCTGTGGGCGGGACCGCTCGCGCCCGTGCGAGTGTCACACGTTCTCTTCTAGCCCACCTTATCATGGCTCTACACTGTTTATCCTTGATTATCATGAAGTTCAGAGCTCGGGTTTAATATTCATTTTACAATACCGCACCGATCCCGGCCCGAGTGATGGAATAAAAAAGAAACGCATACAGAACTTTAATAATATATATATATATATATATATATATATATATATATATATATATATATATATATATATATATATAATGTGTGTGTGTGTGTGCGTGTGCGTGTGTGTGTGTGTGTGTGTGTTTTCATTTTGTGCACTTTTTTAAGAATGTATGGGATTTAATTATATATCCTGTGCACAGAACCATTTCTTCTTTGATTTGCTTTCGTGAGGAGCAGAAAACACGGTCTGTCCGCTGCTAAAGAATTTCATATTTACATTAGCCATATTTTATTTCAAGGTAGTCGGACTACTGGTAACACGTATTAGCAGAATACAGGAACAAAAACAGATATAATCGCATTGTATCGATGCTAGCAAAGAAGGTGAAGAACCATACTTGTTATGGGTTCCAGCATGAGAAAATCCTCCGACTTGTGCTTAATTTAATATCCCCATCCGCAACAGACACTTATATTAATTGGCAAATGTAAACCACACTCCTTGGGTTAGTATGGAACATAATTTTACATCGGGATCCTTAAATGTCTACGCCTTTGGCACTTGAGAAGAGGTCGATTTCCAGAAAAGTATCGCATGGTAAAACAAGGCCATCTTCGCTATTCATGCCAGTACGTACACCGTACCTCGGACTATCCGTTTTGTCCCCCTTTTATTTTTTCTACTATTTGCATGTTGAAACGTTTTATTATTTTTTCGTCGTCCATTCCGGATATGTTTGCCAGGTGGCTGGGGACGAGAGTAAGCGAAAAAGGTTTATAGTATTTCGCTTACTCTCGTCCTTAGCCATTCTGATAAACATATTCGGTTTGGACGACGAAAAATAATAAAATATCTGAACCTGCAAAGGGTAAAAACAATAGAGGGGAGACAAAACGAAAATTGGTATCGTTTACGCTTATATCCTAAATGCATTCTACTGGCGTGACGACGACAAAACGATGTTTTCGCCCATACTGGAAGGGACGATATGTCAAGATGGCGGCGCCCTTGTAAAAACAGTCTTGGGCGTCCGCTTTATGGTGTAACCTGCGGAAAAATAACGAAATAAAAGAAAACATGATTAGATATAGAAAATGTGTTTCCAGGTAGAAAACAAAAATATCTTACTCAAATACTATAATTATAATAAAAAAAAGTTCCAAGCTAGCATGAATCTCGATGCTGGCTCGAAAAGTTCTTCAGCAAAAATCGACGCCTGGACGTAGCGATCTCAAATTTTAATTAATCTGTAATCTAGTCGCGCGTTTTACCTTGTAAAATTTCAAGGCGTAGTTTTTTTCCTGCGAAAAATGATATCAGCAAACAAGCCAGGGTCAAAGGCGGACTGTCGACGCGGACGGGTGCCTGTTTTACATGTGGCGCCATCTTAGGACTACAGGGTCAATTGGTTTCGAGTCTCGACTGAGTGCGTCGTCTGCTTGCTACGCCTATCGGGAGATGGCACCACTAAAGGCCCGTTCACACTCTTGCGACCTCTTAAATCTTGGTTCCTTGCAACCTGTTAAACCTCTTGAAACGAGAGGACACAGTGGCGCCATCTATCGGGTTGCAGTGTAAACGTGACGGTTCGGCATATTTTCTATTTCTCCCGCGCATTATCCTTTCTTTCTTGGCTCGAAAAACTTTTGGAAACGTTATAAACGAGGCTTTCTCATAGGTATTACGCACATTCAAACTCGGAAATGCCGCGAAACCGTCGCTCTTGTGAAATGCAGTTCCACGATCACCGCATAGATGGCGCCATCTATGCGGTGATCGCCACTGTGTCCTCTCCTTTCAAGAGGTTTAACAGGTCGCAAGGAACCAAGATTTAAGAGGTCGCAAGAGTGTGAACGGGCCTTAATACAAAAGTCGTCAACTGTCATCTCCGTCGATGTCGCCGTCGACCCTGGCAATTTTGATGATCTTATTTTTCACAGGAGAGCTAAGCCTTGAAACTGAACGAGATAAAATGCACCACTAAAATATGCATTTGATTAAAATTTGAGATCCCTAGATGAAGGTGCCGATTTTTTCGTTCGACTTAAAGTCAGCCTCGGGGTGGGGGAGTCGGAAATCCAATAAGATAAGTTTACTACAGGAATATATTTCTGTGGTATATTTACAGTTCTAACTCTAGGTGGAGCTAGGAGATATTGTTTCTTGTGTAATTTAAAGGTTTCCTTCCAAGAACAAAATAAACTAGGTCAAACTTCAATCGGACTTTCAGGCTCAAAAGAATCCGTGAAGGCCTTGTTGCATCCTAAATATAGTAATAAAATCATACGTCTTCTGCCGTTGTTGCTCTTTTGTGCACATTTCGTTCATGGTGCCTTAGGATCCCTTTTTTTCTGTTTATTACTCTTTTGACACCTAATCTATGAATTGCTGAGTACGAGACCTATGTGCGTTTTCCCCCATTCTTTGATCCTGGTCTCAGATTAAACATTTATGGAAACTTTAAAAAAAAGTTTATACTTTGATTTTTTTTTTTTTTTTTACGATGGATTGCAGATGACGCTTACGAGCCATTGAGCCAATCCACGCTCCGTGTTTGTGGTGGTGTCTGTCGCGGCACATTCTAGAGGGGCGCTGCGACGCTCGAAGCGAGCAGTCACGTGATACCTTCACAGCCTGGGATTGGCTGGAGTGACTCGTAGTGTCCGCTGCGGTTCATCGTAAGGTGAAACGGAGTGTATATATATATATATATATATATATATATATATATATATATATGTCTTAAGATTCAGACCGCCGAAATTGTGTAAATCTCAACTGTAATATAAAGACAAACTGAAGGAGAGGAGGAGATAAGAGCGTACGGTGACGTCAGAACGCCGAGCTCTGATTGGAAGGGTTATTGGGAGGGCGAAAAAGGCTAGCTGCCTTTTTCTCTAGCCACTGCTTCCCTCCTATCAGGGTGGAGATCATCCTCGCGTTCGAACGTCAGAAGCCGGGATTCGGCGTTTGTTGTTAGAATGCCAGATCCGGCGCGAGGAGCAAACGGCGCTATAGTTCTTTTTGATTGGAGTAGACAATGACAACGCTTCCAATCAAAGCTTCGCGTTTTGACGTCATTGCAAGCTCCCTTTTCCTCCTCTCTTTTATTTTAGTTCAGTATAACGGCCACAAAACTTAAAAAAAGGGAAAAAGAAAGCAACTCAAACGCGTTATATTATGGCTAGTGTTAAACGGGAGAGCGGCTTTGGCGATGATGCGTGCCGCAGCGGTGCTCGAGTTCCCTGTTCTCAGCGAGCAACTTGGAGGGTTCCGGTGGTACCTGGTCGCGCTCCATCACGGCGGTCCGAGGCCTTTTTGCCGCTGTCCCTAATGATGACCGATCCTGGCGATCCCGGGCCGCTGACAGCGCGCAAACAGATCACCCACGCACTGATCTGCTCGCTCGTCGTCGTCCTCGCGTCCACGCTTCGCTCGGAGACACTTTCCGATACGGCCGGAGCTGGTCCGTCTGATTTGAGTGTCACGGGGAAACGAAGACAGCGGTGATGAAATGCTCTCGTCGAATATCAAAGATCTCCAGAGAATATGTCTAAATTTCTGCCCGCGATGACGTTGAGTTTTCTGCTGCCGCGTATTCACTCGATTCTATAGTGTGACAACGTTTTAACGCGAGGGGCAGTTTTGCATATTGCCACGCTGTAAAAATAAATCCGCGAAGGTAACGCGAGGCTAACTGATGAATAATAAAGTACCTTTCGGTACCTTATTTCGTTTGGCTAGAACGCCCGACAGGAACAAAAGCCATTCAAGTTTCAAAGCGAAGCCACACGCTATGAGCCAGAGCGTTAAAACTTGGAGACCGTTGAGCCGGTTGAGTTACCGAAGTAAACTATAAAGGTTAACAAAAAAAGAAAAGAAAAGCAAAACCGGTTTTATGAGTTTGAATATGGATTCCAGGGGTCTCGTTTCGGGTATCAACAGATATATTTTGGCATAAAGAGTGAAAAAACTGCGGGAACCCAGAAGGTCACAGTTGGTTTAAGCTGGCGACAACAGAGATATTAATTCCCTGGCCATTTGATTATAAGGCGAAATCAAGGGCACACATTGTTTTAAAAAAGAACTGGGGTTACATTCGAGTAAATGAGGTATTTACCTTCGTTTTGGTATCAGTGTTCGAAAAACCGATGGACTCATTAGCAGCGTATTGACCACCGGCGTTAGATTTTTTTCTTGATACGTATCCCTAGTATTAGGGATCCCATTTCCAATTCCCATCTCGTGAGACAGTATACTGACGCAGTCGGCCAGTAGCCCATACGCGTCACGTGCTTGCCCAATATTACCAAGCCTAAAAAACATAACCGCCCCCCCCCCCCCCACACTTCCAAACGTTATCCCAAATGATTAACGTAGTGCCGCCTAGCTTACGTCAGCACCGTCACCAGCGCGTCTCCTTTACAAAAAAATTATCAATGAGTTTCAATTGAGTTTCTAGTGTATTCTATAAGAATATATTAGAAATATAATTGAAACTCATTGATGATATTTGTAAGGGCTCGCACGAGTCTTACAACGAGCGCACCACTAGCTCGCAGTGACGCCAAGACGAACACGACTGCCCCCTTGCGGCGACTCTCGACGAGCTTCGGCGTGTTTGCCGCTTGGGGCGGGTCGGAGTTCCCCCATCGATGACGTCATGCGCGGACCTAGTCTTCTAGACGGCATTAAAGGGGTATGAAAACATAAATTGAAATATTCAAATTCCGTTCGGAGAGGAGTCAAGCATGACGGGTAATAACCGTAAATGATAATCGCACGTTTGTATTTTGAACGACTCGCTATATTTTTCGTTCCAAACGGTGCACTCGAGCAAGCGCTCGAAGAGAAGCGAACGGAGAGCGCGATGCGTCATGGGATATTTGGCGCAAACAAAAGCAGGAAGAAAAGATTCCCAGCATTCGTGACGTAGCAAGGCTGGCGTGGTTATGAGCTTTGCCGTTGGTGGCGTTGTCAGCGTTGCGGTGGTGTCAATAGCGTCAACGCGTTACAACCGAGCCGTTCAAAGTACCCGTGGGGTGACGAGCGTGTGGCTGGCCCAAGGAGCACGTAGCTTTCACAACACTGTCAGCTTAGGGCTGAACGGGGAGGGGAAAGCAACTTTTGTCCGAGTTTTGACTTGAGCGACGGGCTAATCTTGTAGGGGGAGAACGGCTGTGACCGGGTACACAAACGAGGGTCCGAGAAAGAGGGGAGTCCCTCCTTGCCGTATTTTTGGACTGTTTGGTAGAATGCACGATTTGTGAGTTGAGGAGGAAAGAGGAGGAAAATGTTGAAATTCCAAAGAGCGGCGCTGCTCCGCTGGAACTTTTTACGTCCTGACTACGTAGCATGTTTCCCAACGTATTACCTCCCAAATAGGCTCCATATGCACCCACCAGGTGCACATTGAAAGATCGCTTAATTAGCTTTAAAATTAGCTTGCTCGTGCATATCAACGAAAGACTGGTATTTTTTAGGTTATGCTGCAACATGCAACACATTAAATCTAAAAATGAGCGCTGGAATTTCGTTTCCGTACCCCTTTAAAGCCCTTGTATCTGGAAAAATTGGTTCTCTTCCCTCCTCCTGGAAAATGCCCTCCTTACCCCAGCTCTAACTTCCGGTTCGCGACGGAGGTGCCCTCTGGATGTTCCCAAGCGTCTCGAAGTCTCGGTCAGCTCGAGTGGCGCGATGCCTGTCGTGCGGACTTTTCTCTTCATATAGCTGTGGCAGTGGCCTCATTTAGAGCCCGCGTTTGCATCCGACTGCCCTGTTCGTCCGACCGTGGATCCCAAAAGTGCTTTGTATAATCGTCCCCATAGTCCCTACCGATTTGCATTGTCGGTCAGTGTCTCGTGAGTGCCTGTCCGCCCCTCCGGCTTCACAGGAATTGCAAGTCGTTTTTAATCGTCATATCAAACCGCTAAATTGCAAATATATTCTCCACGAGTTCAGATGATTCACTATTTCTTTTTAATGTATGGAGAGTGTATGGAGAGAAAGCATACTCGGGCTTGTCGCACTGGCTTCGCTCGCAGTTATGTTAAAACAGGGGTATAGACTTTTCCACTGTTTACCAAAATTACAGTCCTTACGTGCTAAATCACAGTCCAGTACGCGCATGTTCGTCGCTTCTGAAAGCGAGCAAATCACGCGCCATACGCACGAACACTGACAATGGTTACGGCCAGGAGCCCTTTTTTTGGAAAGGTCTAGAGATACACCCACATGCTCACTTCCGCAGCTGGGAGAGCGCAAGCTATGAAATTTTTATGAACTTTGTGCGAAAAAGAGCATGGTATACGCGAGCACGTACGCAACATCTTAACGAGCGAGCGTACTCCGCACCTCCGCACGCACCTTCAAGTGGGAGCGACGGCGATGCTTGAAGCACGAGCAGGAAGGAGCAGGCCGTTTTTATCGACGCTTAAGGCTGGTTCACACATTTGCAACGGTTGCGTTCGCATGCAACCGAAACGACAGTAACGACCAAAACACCGGAACAATCGTGACTCATGGATTGCTTCGTGAAGCTACCCCTTACATCGCTTGCCACGTTGTGTGCGGCGAACACTTGTCCCGGTGACTTTGTCGTTACGGTCGTTTCGGTTGCATCCGAACGCAACCAACGCAGATGTCTGAACCAGCCTTTACTTCAACGGCATGGGCGTCCGTGCATGCCGAGTAGGCAGTGTTGTGCTCGCTATTATATCACTCGCGCTTACGGTAGAATGGTGTGCATAACTCGCTCTTAACAGCTGTCTTTTTGCATTCCTGTGAGCTTTATACAGAGCACCTACGTCGCATAACTTTGCGGCTCCCGTCGGATTGAAATATTTTCGACCGATTCGGTGATGCAAGATCTTCCTCCGAGGTTCCTTTTCCGTTAGAAAGGAACAATAAAAAGCCCTCCGGCCGACCTTTCACACAGGCGCAGCAGCCCGTTAGCTGCGGCGTAGCAACAGCTTGGGAAAGTAATGGCGGCCGGAAGTCCAAAACCGAAAGCAGGATGTCACGTGACGACTGGCCAATAGTGTGCGCGGCGGCTTGTTCAAAGAATGGCGCCACTTTTCCAAGGATAGAGGTAAAGTGAACTAGAGGAGGGGTAGTGGTGAGCTCAGCAAGCGCTGACGGCGGTCGCACTTCGTGTCGACGGCGAGAGAGCGTGCCGCGAATGCTTGGGCTGGATGAAGCGGATGGCCAGGGCGGCTCGCATTGCATTTTCTGCGCGACTAAACACTCTTTGTTGATGCTTTTCGGCGCGAAATGTTTGCCGTTTTAGGTCTGAACCCCATAAAAGAAATACGCGACACAAAATTGACGCAATTCGTCTGGCCGTGTTCACTTTGCGCGGGGTACGAAGCAGAAATGCGCGACGTGGAAGACGAACACCGCCAGTTCAATTTCCTGGGCGGCGTTTCAAAACCAAAATGTTCGTGCAATTTTTTTTTTATGGCAGGTGAGCTTGTTAGGAGTCTCTCATTAGAAACAGGGTGAAGCTTTTTAATTGGCAAGAAGTCCTTCACTCGCGCGCATTAATGGCTAGTTATAATATTGAGACAGGATCATATTGATGCTTCCTAGACATTTAAACAATCACGGTTCAAGCCTCAAGAATGGCATGCAATCGTTTTAACAGAGCATTCCTTTTATACCTAGTATTGAAACCGTGTATAGCTACCCCCGAGGTTTAATCTCCTTTATTGATCTCGTTAAGCCAATTTCAAAGAAACCTGTTGGGTAAATACTCCTCGACAAAAAGAACTCGTGGGACAGCAAACCCTGTTATTTATACATGAATACACTTTTTATTAGTTAAACTCAGCAAAAACACAATACTGTAAACGACTTATTTTTCGCGGGCTCAATATTTCGCGATTTAGGTCGAAGCTAAAGTTTTAAAATAATTCGCGGCTTCTAATTTTCGCGACGCGGTGGGATCTCACTATAGGTTCCAATGTGTTTACATTTTACCGGAATTGTTCGCGGGACCTATTTTTCGTCGGCACGGCACCTGAACAGAGACGATAGGAGTCGACGTCTCGGAGAAGAACCTCCGCTTCCTCGCAAGCTGAGGACGCGTAATCCTTCAGCCATGCGGCCACAAAGATGATCAGTGTATACAACACCAGGCATGCTGTCTCGTGAAAAAATCAGTACTCTCTCGGATAAAACTTCATTGTCACACATTTTAAATTTACAATACACGAAACCACTGAGGCTCGGAATTCGGTGACAGTGCAGTACTCGGAGGCGACACGCAGTATCAGTGGCGTCACGAGGGTCAGCGGCACCCGGGGCGGTTGCCCGCGGCGACCCCCCCCCCCCTCCCCCCCCCCACCCGCTCTCGCGTGGCCCGCCGCGACTCCCCCCCCCCCCCCCCCCCCGCCCCCCCCCCCCCCCGCTCTCGTTGCCCCCCGCGACACCCCCCTGAGCGCTGCACCCGGGGCGGTCCGCCCCCCCTTGTGACGCCACTGCGCAGTGTGGAGTATTCTTCGGGCATACAGGCTTCATCAAACGCCCCGGTATCAGCTGCAGCCGGTGTGATGTTGCCAGTGCTGCTGCAGGCAGTTGGAGAGGCAGTGTTTGGCCTTTTGTTACCGTCAACTGAGGAAGCATCGGCGTTTTTTCGCTTTTTCGTGGGCCTTGGCTGCGACGCTTTCTTGGACCAGTAGCTCGGAGCATTCGGAAGCAACGTCGGCACAGCGCCCGGCAAGAGCTGCGGCTTTCCACGCGGAATGCGCACCTCTTCATCGTTTATAATGTGAACGAAGTCTCGCGTTGTAAACGATGGCTCAAAATGAAGCTCACACACCGAACACGTTTCGTCCAAGAGCTTATCCTGGCGATGCAAGCTCCGTTCCCAAACCCCGGAGCGAAGCAATGGCGTTGTCGACGTCGATTCGGCATGGCACTTCAATGGCCATAAACGACAGCAGACACGAGTAACACTGGGTAATGAGCGGTTTCAGAATGGGGGCCACTACGAGCTGCCAAAAACGCAAGCCAACTCTGCTCGCCCAGGACCTTCGGAACGCTCGGAAGCGTTCGGATCCTACAGCCACTACGTCCGCAGCGCCACCGCGTACATCCGGGACCTTTCCACACGCGCCGCTTCACAGCAATGCATGGCGCGCCTCGGCGCCTGATCTCACTACCCCTCCTCTAGTTCACTTTAATAGAGGGGCTTTAGGCAGCATTGGCTCGCCACGCTTCTTCCGTGGCATTGTCCTTTGGCCACCGAGCGTCACTTACCTTCGTACATCCCATGCATCGGTTTTCAGCGAGCAAGTAAGTGAGAAAACCATTATGAACATTTTTCCAAAATATAACCTTAACAAAAAAAAATTTTTTTGAGTAACATTGGCGGTCTACATTTCATGCTCACGAAGCGCTTGATTGGATCCGAATTCACAACGAACGCTGACGTCGCTCTCGTGTCCAATACAAGCTCAGAGTGCTTGCCCAAGACAATGGCAGACTCGGATAATTTCCAGAGCATCTACTAGATGGCGCGCCCTTTCGAAAATGGTCGACATTGGCGAGCGTTGCGAGACCACGTGGCTTGGCGTAGCAATGCAGTTCCGCATATTTTAAGCATTTACAAATAAAATCGTTTTAAAGATGTTTGTTAAAAAAACAAATAACTGAGCATATTTGAAAAATACAATTTAATTGGCACGCCAAATGAGACAACCTTTCTCATTGGGCTATCCAACTGATCTGGCTCATCAAGGAAAAAGAAAAAAAAAAAAAAAACTGCAGGTGTCTCTTAATGTATTGATCAAAGTGTCATATGCAAAATAGCATCGCCACACCACGCCACAGCACGCACCAGTGTTGTAGGCGTTACCGAAAAAAAGTAACTAAATACGTTACTCGTTACTTGCAAATAAAAGTAACGCGTTACCGACCTACGTTACCTCAAAATAAAAGGAACGCGTTACCGTTACCGTTACTGATAAAAAGTAACGCACGTTACTGTTGCGTTACTTTTTATTCACGAACTAAAACATTTGCTGTTTCGACGTTTGATATGTGCGTAAGCGCCATAGCTAAAATATGTCCATGCGGAAACTTAATTAACCTCTCTTTTTTAGCGTTTCACCCGAATAGTTACAAGAAAAAACGCGGAAGTATATATGAAGCTGATTTATAACATGTTGGCACGGAACTTAACAGAAGAACCGGCCTCCCTCATTAGCACAAAAATTAAGACCAGCCGAGATTGAAACTTTGAATATATTTTATTCACAACATGTCGAAGTACAGATAGTTGCTGTGAACAAGTTCCTCCGTTACCCGAAGCACACTCCGCTGTTGTACTTCAGAAACAGCTGAATTTCGAAATTTAATTTTTTTTTAAGTTTTAGGAAGTAAAGTAACGTAACGTAATTTCGTTACACGTTACTCAAAATAAGTAACGTAAGTACGTTACCGTTACTTCTTCGGAAAAGTAACGAGTACGTTACTACGTTACCAAAAAAAGTAACGCGTTACCGGTAACGCCGTTACTTGTAACGCGTTACCGCCAACACTGGCACGCACTCAGGCGACTCTCGCGAAATCCGAGTTAGCTTTTAAGAAAAGCAATTCCGTATTAAAAGAAAAATTTTTTTTTTCATGTGCCATCAGCGAGCTTAGTTATAGCTTTTTCGGACCTTTTTTTATAGTTGATATTCACGTTTCGGCCGCCTTGGGGTGTGCATTGTCTTCGTGATTTAACGAAGTAGTGTTTGTATACTGGCCTACTTTCTCAAGGTTTTGTCTTGGCACGACATTGTGAAGTTGCCATGCGTCGAGGCACTTGGCGAGTGCATGAAATGATAGGTAAACAGTATGAACATTTGTCAAATAGTTAATACATCTTTTTTTCTTCTTTTTGCTCAAAATTGTTTACATATTTGGAGTGGGACATATAGCGAGACGCTTGGTAGGGAGACATAGCATACTTGCGACAAAAAAAAAATAAATAAAATAAAATAAAATAAAAAAACACGATCGACATCTTACTTGGATGAAAAATGATTTAGACAGGCTCGCCTCGTTTGTTCTGGCCAAGACCGTCGCGGGCTCTCTGTCTGATGGCTCCGGATATATTCGGAGTGACCCTCGAAATCCTGAAGTCTCCATCGTTTGAGTAATGGCATCGCGGCGCGCTGCGCTTCCCGACAGCACTTGGAATTAAGAGCTCCCGAGTGAAGTGACTGCCACGCCGAGATTGCCGCCGGTGGTAAGGGCCGACTTGTTCAAGCAATACGCGTCCGCTGGAGAGATAACTCAATAACCCGGGTCTTTCTCTCCTTCGGATATAGGCTCAAAAGACGTCTGGACTATATACACGCGCCGCATGCAGCTGCAGAATTTATTCGTGGCTCGCACTGGCGTCACACCAGCGGCCATTGTGGCGACCTTGGTGCTGAGCGCATTGCTTGTGCAGCACGGATCTCGCACTACAATTTTTTTTTGTTATTTTAGACAAGAACAAGTAGGAATTACAGCCAGCACGGTGCACTGACGACACGTACAAGTCGTGAATAGAAGCTAAATATCTGGTAAAAGAAGCGTGTCTTGCGGGAGATTGTGTTGTTTTTAAGTAGATAGTTAGCCGTGTGAGTGAGTTCCTCAAATAAACAAATAAGATAAGTATGTTACGCGAGAGGCAGTGAGAGATCCTAAAGGTGGGAGCTATACTTGCACACCGCTGTCTCCATTTTATCACCTGACCCTGCGCTCTGCGCGTGGGTATGGGCGGGAGCCTGATCACGTGGTGATCGAAAAAGTGAGTGGTCCAATGAGGACGTAGCATCCACCGCAGTCTCAACTTGGGGGCGAACGAAGTATATGATAGTGCTCCATAGTGCTCTTCCCGATGATGGCATGATGGCCGTATAAATATGCAATCATTAAAACGCGAAGCAGTCAGCCAGCGCGGAGGCTCTAATAGTCAGGGACTCCGGAACTATTTTGGGAGCGGGGGGGCAAGTACTGCCGTATTTTTCATCATCATCATCATCATCAGCTTGTCTACGCCCACTGCAGGGCAAACGCTTCTCCCATAGCTCTCCAATTAACCCTGTCCTGTGCTAACTGCGACCAATTTATACCCGCAAGCTTCTTGATCTCGTCTGTCGGCTTTTGTACGTTTTGTTTTCTTTTTATTTCTCATATTTGGCCATTTTATATATTTTTATTTTATTATTTTATTAATTGGTATAATTTTATTGACGTATATTATTTTTTGTTTAAATTTATTCGTATTTATTTCACAGGTTTGTATCCTCGTTTATTCTGCATTGGTATACACTAAAAATAGTTTCAGAAGTAAGGAATGCTTGCGCAGACTGCGCAAATTATGAAACGGGTTCGAAAGCTGGAAAGACATGTTTTTTTAATATTTCAAAATTCGCTCCTGCAGTGAAGTAAATTTGAACGGGCGAAACTCCAGAAATGTTACAATAAACAAGAAAGTAGACACTATAGTTACAAAGCTATTAGCGCTGATAGACGAGCTTCATGGCTGGCACGGGAGGGACAGGGCAGGGGAGGCTCTCAAAGGCGGCCGAAGGTTGAGGTTCGTTCTGCCGTTCTACACACAAACTCTCTCATAACGGCATCCAATTGCAGTTCCGCAGCTCTCTTCTTGTGCACGTGGAGCAGAAGAAGGTGTGTCAGCCTCCTCTGCGTGATTCGATTGCGTAAAAATGTTTTTACTCGCCTCCGAGCACTGAAAGATCGCTCTCCTGAAGCAGCTGACGCAGGCACAGAAAACACGAGTTGCAGGTACCGGACAACCTGGTCCATCATCTCTTGCAGATCTGCAGACTTACCCTGCAGTGTCTGTAGAATGCGTTCACTTGCGGCCGGACCCTCGTCACGCAGGAGCGTTGGGAG
The DNA here is from genome assembly GCA_013358835.2 of Ixodes persulcatus. Classification (NCBI taxonomy): domain Eukaryota; kingdom Metazoa; phylum Arthropoda; class Arachnida; order Ixodida; family Ixodidae; genus Ixodes; species Ixodes persulcatus. The sequence goes on from JABSTQ010011253.1 coordinate 196,121, forward strand.
AAGCACGAGTTGCGCTGAAAGCCTACTGATGTCAAAATCTGCAGCGTGTACTCCTAAAAGATCCTTTAGGTCGTCTGCCGCGAAGTATCGACCTTCAGCAGCGTCGGCGAAAATGCGCTCGAGGCCAATCAGCTGCTCCATGCCAGGCTGTTCGAATCGCCGTCGGATCTCGTTGGTAATACGATCGATAGCGGCAAAAAACTCTTTTCTCTGTGACGACTTGGTGTCAAGCGCTGCAGGCTCCTGAGGCTTGTCTGTGAACTGAAGCCTTTTGGGCGGCTGCGAAACTCTAGGCACACACTAGGTTCCTTAGGGCGAGACATGTCCATCAACACAAACAAGTGTGAGAAAAACCTCTTACATCGTAAAACAGGTTGTGAAAGAATGTATACGGGCGATGTGTCATGAAAAAATACAAAATGCATGTACGAAAACGAAAGCACGAACAAAGCCATTGAAATAGTTTGTTAGGAAAGGCGATGTCTCTCCGTAGAGGAAATGACAATATTTATACAAAAGAATGTGGAAGTGGTGGAATAGAAACAAGTAAAATGAGGCAAAATAAATGAACTTCAAAATTACTATGAACTCGCGTAAACATCATGAAGTCAACATGCATATATTTCAGAAAAATTGTGCACATTGCCAGCCAACACAAGACATCAGTTACAATGTAAAGTAAGATCAGTTGAAGAAATTGACTTACAGGTCGAGGCATCGCTTGTACGTGGACGCTTTAATGATGAGCTCTCCCAGAACTCGGAGAGGCGTTTCTGTTTTTTAGACATTGCCGTTGTTGCGTCCGGAGAGCCTCGGCACTGCCGTTGTTGCGTCCGGAGAGCCTCGGCACAGCGGCGGCCGTCCCATACCCCCAGCGCCATATACCGCCTGAAACTTCGCGCATGCGCCATGTGGCGGATTCGCTCTTCGCGCCTGCGAGCACACCCTCGCTTTGTCGTCTGCTAGAAACAGAGCAGACGACCCCACAGCGCTTCTCGATTTTCGCTGAACACGGTTCAGCGAACCACCGCGTAAGAGGTGCCCACAGTTAATTCCCTGACTCATGAAGATGTGCGCTGGATAAGGATAATCAACGCCACAAAATGTAATATCACCGTGATTACATTTTTTTTTATTTCAAAATTTGATTTCAGAGTAAGCGGTCGAAAAGTGGGGGGGGGGGGGGGGGGGCCTGCCCCCTGTGCAAAAATGTTGGGGGGGGGGGGGCGACCGCCCCCCCCTGCCCCCCCGGTTCCGGAGTCCCTGCTAATAGTATCGCCACGTCAGGAGGAAAAAAAAATGTTTCAACGGACGTGTTGAACTGACTATACAACTTATACAAAGGCAGTTTTGAAAATATATCCTCGGCGAAAATGGCATATTTTCGGCGAGATTATTTAACTTAACTGCGGAGAACCTTGGCTATGACTCATTTCTGACTACGTCGCGACGGACCCAGCTGCCAAAGCACGTGGCTGTCGCACCTGCTGCCCTGGCGGAGAGAGAGGGAGAAAACGGACCCCTATATAAGGCGGGGCGTGAGAGCTCCATTTGTTCTCTTGGATTTGCGACTGTATCGCTACCATGTAATTAAACCGTTCGTTACGTTACCAATTCTCCCACCTCCACTGGACCCCTGGGTTCTTCACGTCGGGGAATGGTCGTCGTCACGAGCCAGGAAGCTCCCGGACGTGCGGCCTAAGCCCCGCCTCGAACAACTGGTTGGCAGCGGTTGGGATCGGACCATGCGACATCGTGCTACATCTGCGGGTGAGCGTTTGGACTTTGCTTTGAGATTCGCCAGGCTTCAGATTATGGGTAATTAATTTTGAACTGCTGGGAATCCTTAGTGTTTGACTCGTGCGCTAGGTTTTGGTATAACCTCGCGACAAGTTTTAGAACAAAGCCAAAGCTAAAAAGCAGCGATCATGGATCTGATGAGGTTACTGAGAACAGATTTACTCTGTTTATGTGAAGAATTGGGTGTGGAGGTGGAGCAAAAGATGAAGAAATCTGAGATCAGTAAAGCGATTTCAGAGAGCGCGGAAGCAGAGGAAATTAAAATTGCGTGGGAACTGCTTCAGAACGCTAAGAGCGAGGCTGCAGCGAAAGAGGAACAGGCTGCAGCGAAAGAGTCTCACTCTCCAGCAATATAACTTCAGCGTAAGGTACAAGAAAGGTAAATTGAACGGCAATGCCGATGGGTTGAGCCGATTTTTCTGATATCACCAAAACAGTAGGGATGATCTCAGAGGTTTTCGTCATCCACGGGAATGAGGATCAAAGTGGGGGCACTTTGCCCAAAATGACCTCACAAATTGCGAAGGGTTTTGTCTTTTGTATTTTGTTCTTAGTGACCTCGTTGGAAAAATGAGTTTTTTTTTTGCGACAGGGGGTCTCGATACCCGGAATTGTACCAAATTTTGGTAATCCGTAATCCAGTCTGGCGGGTCTTTGGCGAATTCCGAGCGTTTGACTGCGGTGTGGCGTGGTGCTGTGGGGGACGTTTCCGCTGATGCCTCCGTTGTGAGAGGTTTGGGAGTTTGTTTGGTGCTTGCAGCGTCTTCTCAAGGCCTACTCCAAGCCCACCTCTTCAGGCCAGCGATTGTACCACCGGCCATTCGAGGTTTCCCTGGCCCCGGAGGGGCTGTTAAGAATGGAACCTTCGGCAACCTTCTTCCGAGTTTCAACGCTGCGGAAACGAGTCCCGACGTGTTCAGGACTGACGCCCACCTGTCGAAGGCTGCCCAAAACGTGTCTCAACGCGTCCGTGACGTCAACGGGACGTGTGTGTGTGTGCGTGTGGGTTCGTGCGCTCCGGAAGGGGAGAGAGGCCTGGCCTAACTGCGGAGAACCTTGGCTATGACTCATTTCTGACTACGTCGCGACGGACCCAGCTGCAAAGCACGTGGCTGTCGCACCTGCTGCCCTGGCGGAGAGAGAGGGAGAAAACGGACCCCTATATAAGGCGGGGCGTGAGAGCTCCATTTGTTCTCTTGGATTTGACGACTGTATCGCTACCATGTAATTAAACCGTTCGTTACGTTACCAATTCTCCCACCTCCACTGGACCCCTGGGTTCTTCACGTCGGGGAATGGTCGTCGTCACGAGCCAGGAAGCTCCCGGACGTGCGGCCTAAGCCCCGCCTCGAACAGCACACTAGGTTCCTTAGGGCGAGACATGTCCATCAACACAAACAAGTGTGAGAAAAACCTCTTACATCGTAAAACAGGTTGTGAAAGAATGTATACGGGCGATGTGTCATGAAAAAATACAAAATGCATGTTCGAAAACGAAAGCGCGAACAAAGCCATTGAAATAGTTTGTTAGGAAAGGCGATGTCTCTCCGTAGAGGAAATGACAATATTTATACAAAATAATGTGGAAGTGGTGGAATAGAAACAAGTAAAATGAGGCAAAATAAATGAACTTCAAAATTACTATGAACTCGCGTAAACATCATGAAGTCAACATGCATATATTTCAGAAAAATTGTGCACATTGCCAGCCAACACAAGACATCAGTTACAATGTAAAGTAAGATCAGTTGAAGAAATTGACTTACAGGTCGAGGCATCGCTTGTACGTGGACGCTTTAAGGATGAGCTCTCCCAAAACTCGGAGGGGCGTTTCTGTTTTTTAGACATTGCCGTTGTTGCGTCCGGAGAGCCTCGGCACAGCGGCGGCCGTCCCATACCCCCAGCGCCATATACCGCCTGAAACTTCGCGCATGCGCCATGTGGCGGATTCGCTCTTCGCGCCTGCGAGCACACCCTCGCTTTGTCGTCTGCTAGAAACAGAGCAGACAACCCCACAGCGCTTCTCGATTTTCGCTGAACACGGTTCAGCGAACCACCGCGTAAGAGGTGCCCACAGTTAATTCCCTGACTCATGAAGATGTGTCCGCTGGATAAGGATAATCAACGCCACAAAATGTAATATCACCGTAGATTACATTTTTTTTTATTTCAAAATTTGATTTCAGAGTAAGCGGTCGAAAAGTGTAAGGGGGGGGGGGGAGGGGGCCCTGCCCCCTGTGCAAAAATGTTGGGGGGGGGCGACCGCCCCCCCCCCCTGCCCCCCCCGGTTCCGGAGTCCCTGCTAATAGTATCGTCACGTCAGGAGGGAAAAAAAATGTTTCAACGGACGCGTTGAACTGACTATACAACTTATACAAAGGCAGTTTTGAAAATATATCCTCGGCGAAAATGGCATATTTTCGGCGAGATTATTTAACTCAACTGGAAGAGGTCATATGGGGTGTTTGCTATGCTTCAAAATTTTAGGCAGTAACTATTTCGATGTCCACCGTTAAAAAATCTCCAAAAGTATTTTGACGTCTGTGACGTCACTTCCGTAGAACATCAAAATAGTGGCTTTATTATTTTGACGTCCCCCGTCAATGCTGCTATCGCAGTGGTAGCCGCTCCGAGGTTTCATTCTGCTTAGTTTTTGATGGTGTTGTCGGTGTTGTTAAAGAAGTCATGTGTTGCGTGCCTAAGAAGTTTCGGTCATAGTTGGCAGTGGAAATGTCGTATTCAGCGTGTGTGTGGGACTGGCTCGACAGTTCATCCTTTCGGACGTGACACGCCCGGTGGCGACGCTCTTAGCTCTCGCACGTCATTTCGGCGGGCCTAATCTACAACAAAGGTGAGCTGGATATCCCTTTGTCTTTCCTGCACATAACAAATGTAAGTGGGCACACTACGTAACACAGAGAACTTTAGCACGCTTTTTGTGCCTTCATATCGTGCAAGCGCGTCTTCGCAGTCTCGCTTTGCATCTGACTCCAGCCCTGTTTTTAGCCGGGTTTCGTTAGTTCGTTGTTTAGTTTAGATTTTCGTTTTGGTTCTTGCATAACGAGCGGGTTAACTACGATATGATTGGGATGTTAAACAAAAGGTTCTGAATGCAAACATTGCCTCTTTGATGTTTGTTGACCGGTTCGAAAAAAACTGGTTTTGGCGCGGTTGTACGAGATACACACATTTTACAGTCAACTGCAAATTTTATGACACGGCATTCAGCTCTTTTGTCTATATAAAACAAAAGAAATAAATCACGGAAAGCAAAGGTACCGCATCCTGTAATGTTGGGCCCAACCAAGCTAACGTTAGGTGCGGCCTGATAGCTGATGTTGTAGTTTGAGAAGTTTTTTTTTTTTTTTTTTGCATTCCATATTTCTTAAAGGTAATAAAAACTGCAGTTGACTGCACATTTGTTTTCGGAAATTATCTGTTGAAAAACGACGCCGCCTGCAAGCAAGGTGGTATTTGTTTGACCGCCACTTTCGATCACTTCCCAGTTCGAATTCCGAAGCTCTAAAGTTCTAAGTTTTAGATGTCAAAATAAGAAGAAACAACTTTTTGACGGGGGATGTCAAAATGATTTTGCAAATATTTTCACGTATTCAGAAAGTGGTGTCACAAACGTTGAAGAAGGTGGAACATGAACAAAAATAAACAAACAAAAAACAAACAAATGTTCGTATTTCTATGTTTTCACTGATTGTTGAGAAAAAGTTTAACACAATGAAAGCCTGAGGGCAACTAAATGATTTATAATACAGTTAAAACATATAATCGTGTACGTAAGTGCCTGGATTTCCTTAAAAATTAATCTCTGTGGTGGCGGCAACCATAAAAACAAGCTGTTGCAGAAGTAGCGGGGTCAGGTAAGTGTACGGTGTGCCGACGAGGAAACCACTCCAAATGCCGTGCACGCCGTCTGTAAACCCTCGGGTGTACGGGCAGAAGCTACACCCTTAAAAAAAGAAAAAAAAAAGCTCGTAGTATTTACTTGGTAAGAGCTAGTAACCACTTATTACATATGACTAGGTACCTAGTATAACCGTAGGCAGTAACGTTCAAGCTAGTAAGGGTTACTAGGTCAAGAAGCTAGTAACTGTTACTAGCCTCAAAGTAGAACCCGTGTTTTGACAAAATGCGCCGCAAGACAGCAACAGAGGAAGTAAGACAACACGAAGCAAATAAGTCATGTACCAACTGGCCCATCTGTTACTACTGATTAGAACCCGTGTATTATCTCCTCTAACTACTTCTATTACGCGCTATTTCCCGACAGAAGACCGGAAACGCAATGACTCACATGATTTCCGGTTTAAAAAAAAAGTGTGTGATTATGCCACTTATTGCCAAATGGCAGGTGCAACGAACATTAAAACTGGATATGAGTAATCCAGGCGGCGCTAGTCACCGTCCAATTAAAATTACGCAAAAAAAGAAACCAATTATCATGTATATATTGTTTATTTCAACGCTTCCACATTTGCAAGTAGATACACATTTTGCACACAAATATATTTTCAGCACACAATTGATGCAATGCATTCAACACAGATCACATACAAATTCAACAAACACACGTGACACGCTTACTCTAATCGCTAACTCCCTTGGCTGCCAGTGGTGGCGCGTCGAGCGCACTTCCGGTCTGGGGCTGTGGGCGGAAGTCCACATGCGAGACATGCATTCCTGCGCTGTTTTGAAAGAAACCAGACAAAAACCTGCCTTCTCGTCAAAACGCCGCTATTGGCGCTGCACCAAAAGAGTCGAGAAAGGTTTGGAGGTCAGTTTTCATGTGCTCGGTTCGTACGAGAACGTGGATATGTGTCGTGAAAAAAGAAAAAAAAAAAAAAAAAACGCCGTCGGACCACGATTGCTTGGGCGGGAAGCACTTTGGGTTGAATTCACGGATACTTGTCATCGGATTTATTTGTTTTGTTCCAGCATGAACGCGGGAAAACCGTCAAGTTGTACGGACCACCTGCGGACTACCTTCAGTGCTTCAAGTTCAAACTGCCGCCTGACCGTTCGAACTGTCGTCTGCTCTTTCAAACGTTTCTGCTTGTCGTCTGCTCTTACAGAACACACGGCCCATAGTCCAAACGTTGGCCCGGTAATTGCGATAAAAAGTAAGTGCAGGCCTCAAAACACTTAAATTTAAATGTTTTTTGGGGTAAGTAGGCTCGATGTAAACGGTAGGTACAAGGAGATGTTGATCATTGTTACCAGTGGCCATCACCGACTTGTTATGCCTGATTCACTTGGTCCGATTCTGCTTGTGATTGCATTCAATGTCGACCATCTCAACTCCGGTTCACGCTTTTGCAGCCCGAACGTATTCGCGACTGAAAATTGCGAGCGGAATCTCATCATGCGAATCAGGCTTTAGCGTCCATTCTGCGGCGTCCACGCGGAATGAATCGCTGCATGTCACACTATTAAACGCGAAGTTTTGCGGTGTAACGAGCCCCGATAATTTCGCTGAGGCCGCTCAAGTAGTTAGACATTGCCAGGAAGACGTAGAATCAACAATTCCAATGCGAAAAATAGCACGGGTACTCACACCGACGCCGACATCGCATTTCAATGGTTTGTTTATGGGCGACGGCCAGTTTCTTGCTCCATCGCGCATGCGGGGCGCCGGTGGCGTCCGCTAGGGGCACTCCGGTTTGTTTCTAAACATGAGTTGGTCGATACTAATCATTTGAGTACGAAGACTTGTCGTCGTGTATCACCACGACAGTGAATAATGTTGAAAATGTAGCGCTCTTTTCGCACCAATATCTTTCCTCAAGAAAGTTTCCAAAGGAATCAAGGCTTCTATCTCTTAGTAGGAAAGGAAGGTAAACACGGAAATTATTTGCGACAGTCGATAAAACAACTACACCCACCGGTTCTCAGCATCCATGTCTTCGCTTCCCCGCATAGCAGCCGCAAACCAGCTTTCTCGTCGCTTACGTTAATCGAGAAGTTTTTTTTTTTTTTTTTTTTAACCTTAAAGGTTTTTTCGGGCATTACATAAGGGGAACGTGATACAAAGATTAGTACAACTCAACCAAGTGGCAACAAAAAGAGACAAAGGTAAAAAAAAATGAAGGTAAAAAGCTTAAATTGAAGTTACAAAGCATTTGACGCAAATTTGGTCTTCAAACATAAGTTATAAAAAAGATGGCGCACAATAAAAACATGTACATCAGAAACAAGACACTGACAGCAACAAATATTGCAGGGATACAAGACTATTCAAGGTTTATCATGTTTAGAGCGGAGACAAAGGACTGATGGTCGCTGCCGAGGCAATTTCTCTGGGGAGGCCGTTCCAGTCCGGTATAACGAGGAGTAGTGGAGAGTTTTTAAACATGTTGGTTTGTGAAAACATGAGGTTAGTTTTGAATGTGTGATCTAAGTGGAACAATATATGGTGAGCCGGTAGTAGGAAGGAGTCCCTAAAAGGCGAGGGACTGTAATAAAGTTTATGAATAAATGATAAGCGTGCGAGGTGCCTTCTTGTATGAAGAGGTGACAAGTTAAGTTGAAGTTTTAAACTATTCACACTTGTGAATCGGGAGTCGTCGCAAGCTATAAATCTAGCAGCTTGGTTTGGAATAGATTCAATCTTATCTGCCAGACATGTTTGATGAAGGTACCAGATGATCGATGCATACTCAAGTTGAGATCTGACAATGGCTATGTAGGCAAGAAGTTTTGTATCTGAGTTTGCTTGGAACAGTGTTCGTTTGAGAAAGCCAAGAGTTCGCTTTGTTAGCAATGCGTTCAATGTGAAGGTTTACAATCGGCGAGAGATAGTATATTGTCGTCCCCCGGGGTGAACGAAGGCTGTAATTGACGGTGAGTATGATGGCAGCTGCACTCCTTTCGCACTTTGCGCGACAGAGATGCATACAAAATTAATACCGCGTGCAGCTCGCATCTTAATTTGTGTGTAGTCCACTGACGAATGCTCACGTTTTTGGGGAGGATATAAGCAAATACAGAAAGACTCGTATAATTCCTAAACACTTTTTTCATTAGTCCTATAAAGCTAGGTACACTATTTACGACGCACATAACGGTCGTGAAAGTCACGACCGAAAACAGCTGAATCAGAATCATTCAAGCACCGAGCATACACAGATCGTGAAGAAGACATTCTTAGTGTCAAGTGGGAGCTAAGCAGCGAAGCTTCTTGGACGGCGAAACCCAATCCGGTGACGAGCAGCACCGGCTCGGTTAGAATTATCCCTGGAGCACTCCACGTCCACGCAAAACAGCACACGACACACGGCAAAAACGGCAGGTTCGGATAGCGGAAATGAGCGTCTCGCAATCTCCGACTGGTCCCACGTCCTAACCTGCTTGTCGTACAATGTTGCCAAGCGTCTCTTGCGAAAGAGAAACATATATTTAAAAAAAAGTACAAGAAGAAATAAAAAAAAAAGAACTTTTCTTGTCTGCGGAAACGTTTTTAGCACGTGCTATGTGAATATTTTCATCCCAGTTAACACCAAAATGAAAGTATAGGAGGAGGAGGAGGAATCCCGTAAAGCGGTAGAGAGGACGGAGTTTGTCATGCGGGAAAAACGCCGACGATGTCCAGTCCGAAAAATAGAAGAAAACGTAAGAAAGAGCAGAAAAAAAAGGGAGATGGGAAAGGAGGAATGTAGGAAAGAGGAGGAAAGCCGGCGGTCGATGTTAACAATCACTTGTCGCTACACATACACACCCACACACACACACAGACACAAACGTGCTGTTCTGGAATTGGCTGCTTTTAAAATTGTGCTATAAGTCCAGTCCTAAAAAACGCAGAAAAAGGACCTGGATATGTCTGCGGCGGGCTCGAGAGCCCGCCGCAGACATATTATTATTAAATTAAATTATATTATTAAAATTACAAATTTGGGAGCAATATACCCAATAAGCTTAACAAATAATACAAAAAATGATATTTTCTTTTTTACAAAATGGCGAATTTGAATGATAAAGGGGGGGGGGACATATGTTACGCATGATCCAACAGCCTCCATATAAAAAGAACAAGAAGAAATAACGGTGAGCTTTTCTCCGCATACGCTCAATGGGCGGTGAGCTTTTCTCCGCATCCGCCGGTTTTGCGGTGAGCTTTTCTCCGGTGAGCTTATCTCCGGGATTCGGGAGAATCTCTGCCTTTGAATTTTGCATTTAGGACATTCCCAGAGCATGTGGTCGGCGTCTTCTGAGACCTTGCAAGCGTCACATAGAGGCAACTTCCTTTTGCCCGATCGATACAATAATTTTCCGGTTTTCGCACTTCCAGTGCGGAGGCGAAGTACACTCTTAGAAAAAAGGGTATCGATAGTCCACCCTAAGGGGAGGAACGGTCTTGTAACCTATGTTCCTTTAGAAAGGGAGAAACCAATTCATCACTGAAGCAGGGGAGCATAGTTCCTCCGTCGCCAGCATCTCATTATGGCCGCCCCGAATCGAGCGAATCGAGCTCAATAAGGCTTAACGAGGACACTACGTCTCTTGTACGGGACGAGAGGAGCAGCAAATAAAAGCGTAACACGAGCTTTCCGCGAACAGTGTTTATTTCCGAAGCCTGATTCCCCCCGCAGGTACAGAAACTTGCGTTTCGAAAGCAGTTACTCAGTCTTCTCGTCGTCAGAACTGCGATGTTAAACGGAGACAACCGATACCCAGTTACTTCACGCACTTTACGTCCTTTGCTGATCCTCGAGTCACAATTCCTTCGTCAACCACACATCACGGAGGAATGGCAAACCAATCCGCCAAACCAAAAGCCGCTCTCAAAAGAGGAAACTCGAAGCCGCTGTTTATCGCGTAGCGTGAAAGAAGGTTAAATCGCTTGCCACCAGATGGCAGGGTCAAGCAGAGTAATTGCAAGTAGCTAGACTAGGTGGCGCTAGGTACCGCCCAATTCATGTTCTACAAAAAATATTTTTATTTTCGTGAGCTATTGCCAACGTTACTAAAACACTCAGTTGGGAAACTCGCCGTCGAAAAGTGGGCCGCTGGCGTCCACCGAGACCGACCTAAATACGACAACAGCGCCACCCTTTATCATTCGTCTGTACTGTGGTCACCTTCAGCTTTTAGAAAGCATGTTTCTGCGTAAAAACAAACGGAAAAGACTCTTTTTGTATGAAATTTATTGGAGTTTAGTGCAAAATGAAGGGCGCGTGATGTTTTTAAAATCTTTAGTTTGCAAGGTTTTGCGGCACAATTAATATTGTTTTTATATAACCATGCCTCAGTAATGCTTTCAGGTAGCGCATCCCGACCTAGGTGCATTTTAACTTCGGCAGTAAGACGCGGCGCGTCCGCTGGGGAAACGGGGGTGGCACCCCTGCAAGGAGGTTATAAGGGGCAGGAGGTGGCGTCCGTATTCTCCATACAAGGAGCGAAGTGTAACGGAAGTAGGCGTGGCCACGATCTCTTCTCAACCAATGGGGAGCTCGTCTAATTGATTATTGGGGCAAGCAACCCTCGTTGCCATGGCATTTCCGTGGCAACCCGCTTTGTTTGCCCCAATATTTCGTGGCAGCGATGGCGGCGTCTACTGCATCGGTGTCGAACAGGCGAGATTTGGAGCCCAACACTTGCCTGACCAGTAGGAAGTCGGCGTGTAGCGGACGCTCTCGACACAGCGTGACCGCGCCTGGAGCGTCGTCTCGAACGAGTCGTCGTAGTGCGGATTTGGAAAGCGATCGCGTGTCCGTCGTCGTACGCACGAACGCTGAGAATGGCATCGCGGGTTGAGAAAGCCGTACAAACCCTGCTTCAAGAAGGTGTTGGTTTCACCCCGCCGTGATGAGAATGCGGGTTCGCATCGAAACATCTTTTGGTGCGCCGATCGAATCGAAAGCCAGCCGCGACCGCGAGCAGACGAAGCAGACCGCAGGCGCGGAGCAGACATAGCCTAAGCCTAACGACGGAGCGGAGAGCAGACGATGGGAGCCTGGTTGAATTAAGTTTGGATGAGAGAGCGTCGGTGCGCGAGGCAGTCTGGGATTGGGTTCTTTTTCCGGCGTCGCTGGGTATGACGTCATGCCAGGTCCTGCCCTATTTAAACATCCTTGCACACCTGTAACCTCCTCCATTGTATCTGTTTCGGCGCCATTACGGCCGATTAAAGCCAAAATAGAAGTCACGTACGGTTCCTCGAGTGGCCGCTGCAGGACATGTACAGGACACAGACAGGATATGTCTGCGGCGGGCTCGAGAGCCCGCCGCAGACATATTATTATTAAATTAAATTATATTATTAAAATTACAAATTTGGGAGCAATATACCCAATAAGCTTAACAAATAATACAAAAAATGATATTTTCTTTTTACAAAATGGCGAATTTGAATGATAAAGGGGGGGGGGGGACATATGTTACGCATGATCCAACAGCCTCCATATAAAAAGAACAAGAAGAAATAACGGTGAGCTTTTCTCCGCATACGCTCAATGGGCGGTGAGCTTTTCTCCGCATCCGCCGGTTTTGCGGTGAGCTTTTCTCCGGTGAGCTTATCTCCGGGATTCGGGAGAATCTCTGCCTTTGAATTTTGCATTTAGGACATTCCCAGAGCATGTGGTCGGCGTCTTCTGAGACCTTGCAAGCGTCACATAGAGGCAACTTCCTTTTGCCCGATCGATACAATAATTTCCGGTTTTCGCACTTCCAGTGCGGAGGCGAAGTACACTCTTAGAAAAAAGGGTATCGATAGTCCACCCTAAGGGGAGGAACGGTCTTGTAACCTATGTTCCTTTAGAAAGGGAGAAACCAATTCATCACTGAAGCAGGGGAGCATAGTTCCTCCGTCGCCAGCATCTCATTATGGCCGCCCCGAATCGAGCGAATCGAGCTCAATAAGGCTTAACGAGGACACTACGTCTCTTGTACGGGACGAGAGGAGCAGCAAATAAAAGCGTAACACGAGCTTTCCGCGAACAGTGTTTATTTCCGAAGCCTGATTCCCCCCGCAGGTACAGAAACTTGCGTTTCGAAAGCAGTTACTCAGTCTTCTCGTCGTCAGAACTGCGATGTTAAACGGAGACAACCGATACCCAGTTACTTCACGCACTTTACGTCCTTTGCTGATCCTCGAGTCACAATTCCTTCGTCAACCACACATCACGGAGGAATGGCAAACCAATCCGCCAAACCAAAAGCCGCTCTCAAAGAGGAAACTCGAAGCCGCTGTTTATCGCGTAGCGTGAAAGAAGGTTAAATCGCTTGCCACCAGATGGCAGGGTCAAGCAGAGTAATTGCAAGTAGCTAGACTAGGTGGCGCTAGGTACCGCCCAATTCATGTTCTACAAAAAATATTTTTATTTTCGTGAGCTATTGCCAACGTTACTAAAACACTCAGTTGGGAAACTCGCCGTCGAAAAGTGGGCCGCTGGCGTCCACCGAGACCGACCTAAATACGACAACAGCGCCACCCTTTATCATTCGTCTGTACTGTGGTCACCTTCAGCTTTTAGAAAGCATGTTTCTGCGTAAAAACAAACGGAAAAGACTCTTTTTGTATGAAATTTATTGGAGTTTAGTGCAAAATGAAGGGCGCGTGATGTTTTTAAAATCTTTAGTTTGCAAGGTTTTGCGGCACAATTAATATTGTTTTTATATAACCATGCCTCAGTAATGCTTTCAGGTAGCGCATCCCGACCTAGGTGCATTTTAACTTCGGCAGTAAGACGCGGCGCGTCCGCTGGGGAAACGGGGGTGGCACCCCTGCAAGGAGGTTATAAGGGGCAGGAGGTGGCGTCCGTATTCTCCATACAAGGAGCGAAGTGTAACGGAAGTAGGCGTGGCCACGATCTCTTCTCAACCAATGGGGAGCTCGTCTAATTGATTATTGGGGCAAGCAACCCTCGTTGCCATGGCATTTCCGTGGCAACCCGCTTTGTTTGCCCCAATATTTCGTGGCAGCGATGGCGGCGTCTACTGCATCGGTGTCGAACAGGCGAGATTTGGAGCCCAACACTTGCCTGACCAGTAGGAAGTCGGCGTGTAGCGGACGCTCTCGACACAGCGTGACCGCGCCTGGAGCGTCGTCTCGAACGAGTCGTCGTAGTGCGGATTTGGAAAGCGATCGCGTGTCCGTCGTCGTACGCACGAACGCTGAGAATGGCATCGCGGGTTGAGAAAGCCGTACAAACCCTGCTTCAAGAAGGTGTTGGTTTCACCCCGCCGTGATGAGAATGCGGGTTCGCATCGAAACATCTTTTGGTGCGCCGATCGAATCGAAAGCCAGCCGCGACCGCGAGCAGACGAAGCAGACCGCAGGCGCGGAGCAGACATAGCCTAAGCCTAACGACGGAGCGGAGAGCAGACGATGGGAGCCTGGTTGAATTTAGTTTGGATGAGAGAGCGTCGATGCGCGAGGCAGTCTGGGATTGGGTTCTTTTTCCGGCGTCGCTGGGTATGACGTCATGCCAGGTCCTGCCCTATTTAAACATCCTTGCACACCTGTAACCTCCTCCATTGTATCTGTTTCGGCGCCATTACGGCCGATTAAAGCCAAAATAGAAGTCACGTACGGTTCCTCGAGTGGCCGCTGCAGGGGAAATGGCGGTGTTGTGTTCACCATTAGCTAGGTTCTCGGGGACAGATTGGGATCACTTTTTCAGAGTAGTCTCTATCGAAGTTTCCCAGCTGAGTGGTTTAGTAAAGTCGGCTATTGCGCTTCGCGACCTTCGGGAACCTGTACTGTCTGTACTATGTACACGTGCACACACATACTACAAGCATCAGGTGAACATACATTGAGCGCATACACACACATGGCACATACAAGCATCAATACAACGGCATACTCAACCGAACACTATACCGAGCGCTGCGTTTCCGTCTTTTATACTGGTCGTTTTGAACGTACGGAATTTCTCGGTGACTGCGTAAGCAATAAAAAATATTCCCAGCATGTTAATTTTTTTCCAGCACTGTCATACCTCTGAGAGTATTTTGAATGGCTCAGGGGATGAATCTCTTATTAAAAAGTAAACGCTTGATCATGCCGTAATTATTTGAAAGTCAATAAATCAAGCCGCTCCAATGCGGTTCGAAGCCATGAGTTTGTTTCCCCGCACGGCACGTCGTAGCCTGTATTTCTATTGTTGTGTTTGTTTTTCTATTTGTGCTGTTCGCGCACGGCTGCAATTGCCGTCTTGAATTAATCCCTGTAGAGCGGATATTCACTCGGCTGGAAGTGATGCTTCACGGGCAGAGAAATCGCTTTTTGATCAACTTGAATGCAGTCAAAGCCGCGACTTGCGGCAGGTGTTAAGTGTACGGAGCTACGCCGTGGAGAGCTCGAAAACTTCTAGCGCTCATCTCAGCGGGCCACTTGGAGGGCAGTTTCTCCAGGAACCGTAGTATATTTAAACAGCAAAATAAAGGGTAGCTTTTTCTTTTCGATTTTGCATACTACTCTTTTTTAATGCTGAAATTCCACACTGTAAATACACGTACTTTCCGTCATAATTTCGTACTGTTCAGTCCTTTCCCCAGAGCGCAATCACACTCGGGGAGGAGACAACCGCCAGTCACATTGGCCACTGTGCGATAGGAGCTTATTGTTCAGACCAGCATTCCAACATGACTATCCGCACGTCGATCGATTGCACCCGGAATGTCAACCTGCGACACTCCGCCCCCTCCGATCACGGCCCGACAAGCGGCATCAATGCCCGGCAGTTTACGTCATCTCATATTGTTGTTACACCACTGATACGCGAACACACGGTCACATCGGCGATAATTCCAGCCTTTAGTTCACAACCCACAACACTGCCATCACGATGTTGCTGCTGTGTTGTTGACACGCAGAAATACAGAACCACGTTGAACGCTGGTTGGCACTCGGCATCGGAAAACAGAACCGAACTCAGCACGGAAGGCACCCAGGCAGCCGGCAGCAAAACCTGCCTGTCTTGGACGCAGTTCCTGCGATTTCCATAACGTCGAAAACGTCGACACAGTTCCGCGTGGTTCCGCTGTAGTAATGCGTGGGTGGCGTGGGTCCAGGGGTTTCCCCAGGAATTGAAATCAGGGGGGGTGTCTAAATTTTTTTGGGGGGGTTAAAGGGGGGGGGGGGCATTGCGAATATAGGAGTCGTTGTGAATTAAGGGGGTGCCTTCGGAAAAACGAGGGGGGGTCTAAACCCCCCCCCCTCCCCTAGGGGGGGTCTGGGGAAATCCCTGCGTGGGTCGCACAATCCGGCGGACACCGGCCATCTCACCCAGTGCACGTAGCGCTGCTGGCACTGCTCCGGAACTTCGCTGTTTCTAGCGGCTTCGTTTGCTCGTTTGATAAAATTAGCGATAAAAACGTCAATGCAACCGAAATGTTCTGCACGTTTGGACTAGAAGACGGAATTACAGGCCGCCTTCACTGCCATTGAAGCTCAATCAACTCAACAACATTTATTAAACAATGTGCGCGACGTGCACGAAAAACGAAACCGAAAGAAGATGAGTCGGGAGGGCGAAAGCTTTCTCCCGCCTGCCTGGAGAAGGAGAAAAACGTCCCGTTCCTCCCTTCTTCTCGTGTCCGCTTGGGGGCGCGGCAGTAGAAGGGAGGAAGACGCGCCGTTGCTACCTTTTTCCTCCATTGTTTTCTTAGAGTGTAGAACTGTAGCTTCTGCTCGGCTGAGACCACTTAGGAGGCAAGGTTGGTGCTCTGATTCTTCCGCTGGACCGAATGATGAAATGTGTAGGCGAACTTGCTTTTGGATCCGTGGTCGTCTGTCGGAAACTTGGGTGTCGGAGCGAAATCGTGGGCTCGAGAGGAGAGACGATCTGCTGTTTCATTTCCACTTACTCCCACGTGGGAAGGCACCCATTGGAAATGAACGGTACCGTGAAACCAGAGTCGTCTAGTGCATAAAGAGCTGTTCTTGTTGTTTCCACGAGTTCCCCTATTTGGGTTTGCTTGCGTAGACAGAAAAGGGCTCCACGGGAGTCAGTTAGAATGACGGTAGGTTGAGGGCAGAGGCGGATATGCCTGTAGAGCCTTTGAGGCCTCGAGTATGGCACAAAGTTCAGCTGTTGTTATGGGGATCATTCTTTCTAGCCGTCCAGCCCACTCTAGTCAAAGGCTTGGAATGCAGAAGGCAGAGGTGCTGCTCCTTTTAAAACGGTCAACCAATCCATCGGTTTATACACAAAGAAAATCTTTGAATTCGGTTGCAACGTGTTCCTCTGTACAATATTTGAGACTGGCGGGGTTTGAATTATTTTTCTTTTTTATGCCTGGAACGTGCTCACGAGATAAGACTGTGCGAACAACCCAAGGAGATGTAGATTTTCTGGTGATGACTGATGGTTTTGGTTTCCACCCAAGGTAACGCAGGGTTCGAAGAGAAATGCCAAATCATGATAGGAGTCGTCGGGTTATTCTTCGAAGTAAAGAAAGGCCCGCAGTAGTTTTTTCAAGGCGGAGCATCTGTAGTATAGGAGGTGCTGGGAAGCCATTAGAGGCAGTGGCAGTGTTCGGGCTTCTTCGTAATCTTTGAGGTTGCTGGTTCCTCTCGGAACACCAATGGCTGTGCGAAGTCCTTGTCGATGAATGCGTTCCAGTTTGAGGGCTGGCGTGGGCAGGATATTCATATAAGGCAAGACATGTATAAGGCGGCTGACTACTAATTCTGAGTGAAGCGAAAGCATTGAAGGAGGGGAATTTCCTAAGTTTGCGCCACCAATTCGGCGGACGGCAATAGGAATATTGGAGCTTCTACGCGGAGCTCAAAGGCGAGTATCTTACGATGTACTGCGATCATTATATCGACTGTTCGGAGATCGAATCGGGATTGGTCGAGAGTTCAAACACCACTAAAAAATCAAACGTGCCGGAGCACCCCCGGCTGAGCTGGCAAGCTTGATCTCGTCGGGGAGAAAACAAAGAAACTTGCCGTCATTAAGACTGTCCTCGGGGAAGCCAGAAGTTGATTAATGTCGAAAAAGTTCCACGTTGACAGCGGCTTTCTGGGAGTGAGCGAATTCCGCGTACCAAACCGCTTTCAAGCTTGTCGTCTGTTAAACCCAACTTATCGAAACCGCCATCGACTCCACGTAACTCTAGGTAACCCTTGTCTGATTAAGCAGCACTACATTTTTCGCCCAGCGGAGTCACTCTCGACCACAAAACCTGTATTTATAAGAACTGTAAGGGCTGTCAGTTTTAATGTTTGTTCACGAGCTAATATACAGGCTTCCTGAAAAGCAGACAAAAAGTTTCAGTGCGCGAGAACAACTTACAAACGTGGAAAACGGCACTTTTTATCGTGTTTTGCTGGTGTCAAGTGATGGCTGCTGATGGTGCCACTCGACACCAGCAAAACAAGCCTCGATCCGCAATCCAGCCTACTACAATAGACATCAGTGGCTGCAATCGTTATAAAATCAGCTCCAACCCTTAAACATGCCCCCTCCTACAGTATTTGATGCTACGTGTTTATGTGGATACCTCTCCCTGCGTTCCGAAACAGTAAGTGTGTTGCTAACGCTAGCCATCGAGGATACAGCAGACGCCGCCATCTTGTCCGCACCTTTTGGGTAATAAATAGCTAATAAAAAGGTAGTAACGGCTGCATTTACTAACCCTTTATTAGCTATCGCGCGTTTGAGGTAGTAAATAGTTATTGAAATGTAGTAACGGTCACAAATTGTAGTAACTGCTGCAGTTACTAGCTACGAGACCATTTTTTAGGTGTACGACGCAAACCATTGAACCATCCACTGCGTAACGCGCAGTGAATGGGGAAGGTAACAAAACAGCACACAATACAGAACTCGACAAAACAGCACAATCAAGACAACATGCGACCAGACAGCTCATCAACGTGGCGCTATCAACAACGCATTTCAAGATACATATACACGATGTTGGATTCAGGATTATAAACTTGCGTAAATGACATGTTCAAAAGGGCGTGTTCATTTATATCCGTAAACTTACATTTTAACTATTGCTGTATTTGCGACTCCAGCAAAACAGGCGCCACCAAGAGGGAAAACCGGGAACCAGCCGGAACAGGTCGCTCTGAGCCCCTCCGCGTCTCTGGTGGCTTTCGCGGACACGTGTTGTCGGCGCGGTGGCGAACAATGTAATTGGACGAAAGTCCGAAAATTTCTTAAGTTTGCCCAAGTGTTCATTAGTGTGGTGAAGCCTCAGTAGATTGTGTCCTTCCATCACGTGTTTGAAAGCCCGTTTGCTCCACAACACACGGTCGCGTGCTTTTGATTTCTTGGATGGGGAGGAATCACGGAAAAACGTTTTGATTTCTTGTCTGTCTCGATTCACATTCAAATTGACGACTACTTGGTAACTGATAAGTGTTTTCTTTATAAGGATGTAGAACAGTGGACTGAGGTCGACAGACGAGGTGTTTTACTGGAGGGAACGCTAATGTTGCAATCAAGTGAATGGGAAGGTTCGATAGCTGCTTTTTTAGTTTGGTTGTGTTCGATTAGCTTCAAGTTTGAGCCACCCACGCCGGTCGGTGCGTTAGCTATTCATCTCAGCTGCTTTTCGCCGAAAAAGCCTCTGGACCACACCGAAGGAGTTGGGCTGATTTCGCAATTGCTTGATTCCAGAAAACCTGCTCGCTGCATACGATTAATGAGGGAAATTGTATGCTCTCAAAAGGTGGGGGACGCGTCTCGCAAAGTTAGATGCTGTCACGGCATTATGATCTATCGCGCGTCCGATATTTATATTATACCCCCGTCGAAGCCAGCAGCAATATATGTCTACATTGCTAAGGTTGAGCGGCCACAAAAAATACTAATTTTCTCCGTTCAGAATTCGAAGTCCAGTTGAATGCAGAGAGGTTCTGCGTGAATCTCCGATGAAGACTCTCTTCAGTTTGTCAGCATTCGTCTCCGTGCTACCGGCTAGAACCATCTGACTGAGTTTAAGTAGTATCTCTCTGTCTGTCAAATATACTTTTATTCGGCAGTTCACTTAAAAGCTATAGTAGGTTACAAGTCAAGAAGGTAGCGGCAAATGCCCCTCAAAGGGAATCATATATCCCTCAGCCACCTCCGCATCCAATAGCGTCCCATCGTTTCCGTGACGTCGCGGCCAACGCACGAGGAGGGTCTTGCCTTTCTGTACATATTTGCTTTATCTTTCGACTTTGGCTTGTAGAAGCCACGAGAGGGAGATTAGAGTCTTCCCCCTCCGATGGAAACAAAGACGACTTTCGGGGATTAGCTTCCCCCTCTGATGGATACAAAGGCTGCTTTCAGGGGCTCGCTTCCCCCTCCGATGAATACAAAGGTCGCTTTCTTAAAAAGTGGGGGTCGAACACAAGTTGGTACCACTCTGTGGCCATTGTCTATCCATTGAAGCGGAACAAGGAGCGTTTCCAGTGAACTCTTCTTTCGACTGCGGAGGGATTTGAAACCGGCGCATCACGCTTGTGGGAGGAGCTTCTCCTACCTTCTTAACTTGTAACCGACTATAGTCAACTAAACTCATATTTCAACCCGAAGGATATACTAATATTGCTTTAGTGGGACATAGTACATAATATAATGCATAAGCCGCTCGTCAAAATGACTTCTCGATTGCTATTAAAACCTTCATTGAAATATGAACATCAGCTGCTTAGTGGGGCGCCAGCGGGTTAACATGCTCTTTGGCTCAAGAAGCGCTTGCTTAATTTTCGTTGTTTTCCTGTAGCCTGTGGTGTTGACCTAGCACACGACTGGAGCTGTTTCTTAAACGCGGATACGCACAAAAGCTCGATTTCGCGGACAGATAAATCGCATGGTCGAGGCATGCAAGTTAGCTGAAAATTACTCTCGGTGGAACAATTCTGCAGCCATCGCCGCTTTCCTTTGCTGATCAAAACGGATTAGAGTCTATTACCGTCCCTCCGGAGCCCATAGTTTCGGTTTTGAACGAAATCTCCGAACGAAAGTTTGGCATGAAAAGAACAAAAAACACCGGAAAACAAAACTATGCTATGCAAGTTTATGTGCACCGGCTACAATTAACCGTCGCAGTTCAAATACCTATAAAATTGGGCATTAAACAAAAGGAAATCTGTTAAATTGAATGCGGGTGTTCAGGCGGCCCGGCCGAGCCGACGCGACCTGGACCCAGCCGCCATGTTTGTTTGGTGGTGGCGCCCCCTATAGGTTGCAGGAGTCGCGAATAGCCTTTTTAAGTTTAACGAATTGAAGCCTTATCGTTTCAGTTATATAATCGAAAAAAAAAATAATGCAGCTATATTTTTTCAGAATTTTTTTCTTTTTAATCTACGATCTTGTGAGAGAAGTTTCTGCAGGAAAGGCGTTGTGTAATCGAGGCTTCGGTTGTCCGTCTAAGGTCCACAGGTACACACTAAAAGCTTTTACACCCTTAAGGGTGTAAATCAGCATGTCCCAGTGCTAACACCCTAAGGGTGTTACACCAGGACCCTTAGCAGGCTTGTGAATGCTCAAAAAAATAGGATGCTTAACATCTTAGCAGCAACTTACATAGATTAATGCGTTAGCACCAGTACCCACATGACAGGGAAAAGCTGACCGCGTCCGTCTGCGGACAAAACAGTGAAAAGTGAAGAGCACCGCGTAGAGAGGAGGAGAGCAGTGAAGGACAAAGGCGAGAGGGAGGCGACGCCACGGGGCGGGAGCCAATGCGCGCGCAGGTGCATGCATGGAGCGAGTCTGAGCTTGCAGGCGTGCGGAGCGCCTACGCCTTGGTTTGTGCTACGAAATGGAGTGTGAACCAAGTACTAGCGGTAGTCCAAGAAGGCGGCAAAAATTTTAAAGGAAGAAATATTGGTGGATCTCTAGGGAGTGCGTTAGCGTCTACCTTCGGGAAACGCTAACGCTGACCTTGTAACGAAGCCAAAATGAGGCAGCACAAAAGAGGAAGCCAAAACAGAAAGTCAAAACAGAAAAAGTGAAGGTGTCAGTGTTAATTTTCGCAAAGGGGGACGTGTGTGTGGCTTTTCCCAAGGGTCATGCTAACGCATTCTCTAAGGATCCACCAATGAATCTTTCATTTTTTACGAGAACCACGTTTACAAAGAACAAGCACCACATACAGTTTTCACATACACAAAAACGGCAAACCCGGATGCTCTATAGATCGCGTATACAAGAAAGGAATCGTGGCCCACCCTGGTGACTGCTCCATCGCCTTATAGACCTTTTCTGTGTACTCTCGTCCCCAGCCACCTAATAGGCGTATCCGGTATGGGTGAAGAAAAAATACTAAAACGTTCAGCCTAAACTAGACAAAAAAATAAGGGTGAGTCAAAACGATAATGTGTGACGGTTACGCTTATAGCCTAAGTGTCTTCTACTGGCGTGGCGACGGCAAAACAATGTTTTCGCCCATACTGGAAGTGACGACAATTCAAGATGGCGGCGCCCTTGAAGAAAGGGTCTATAGAGTCGACAATTCAAAGACACATTCGCAGGTGCACCACCTCCGCAATTACAAAGAATACACGTACGTAGCTCTGTTCTCGTCAATATTTCGCGCAGTGCAGGATATGTCTAAGTTCTAGGAATGTATCTGCAGTAAAACGCATTATTAGAGGCAACAATTATTCGAGATTATCACTAAAACGACCTCGCTAAAGTGGGTGTCAGTTTGGTGAACAGCCTTTAAACAGGGTGTTCGACTCACCTCGGTTCTTTCCCCACCCTTTTTACACCCTTTAAATATTGAAGCTTGTTAACGACGCAATTACACCCTCTTATAGGATTGAAAATAATGTATTATGTCGAAATTAGGGTTCTGAAAGGATGTAATCTTGGGTGCAAATCTCTGGGACGCCCTTTCCACACCCTCAAGGGTGTAAAAAATGTTTAGTAGGTATACATTAAACTAATCCTCAGTCCTTTACTGGGCCGTCGGAGATGGTCGGCGTTGGTCTGCTTCGTAAGCACCCAAATTGTACTTTAAATATATTTTATGTTACCTATCTGAAATCCCTAGCTCCGCAACTTCAGTCTGTGGTTTTTTGTCTTTTTGCCCCGTCAACCTTGTTGACAGGTTTCTTAAGCCGCAGTCGTATACTGCTCTCATACATGATACAAAAGACACCGTGTTCGCCGCGGACATGGTGGTAGATCTATCTGCGGAGACGCCTGAAGCACGTTTGAAAGCATGTTGACTTCTTACATGCTTCAAACATGTCTGCGTGCAGTTTCTGCATGAATATTGTGACAGGGGCGTCATTCATGAAAGAAACATGCCCCAGACAGCGTCCGCATGTCTGTCTTTTTGACGCGAAGTCTACGAGCACCGCGGTTTTAGACCCAAAGAAACACGCCTTTATCCGGTTTGCTTCCCAAAATATTTATACATTTTGTTCGGACCGCAGCCGGTGAGGTTCGCGCCGAGGGACCTTGCGATCTCGAAGCACGAAAGGACACTTAAGGTTGCGGTCACACTGCCAATACATCGTACAAGGGGCAGTATGTAGACAGTGTCTGTGACGTGTTTTTTAAAAAAATATAATCGGCACATTGGTCTTAAAAAAATAAATAGACGAAGACATTTAAGATTGCTTACGTGTAGGAAAGCGAAAACATAAAGGCCTCTTCACACATTCAGCGGAGCGCTACAAGCATAGCGCTGACCTTGCGCTAAGCGCTTGCTGACGGCCGGGAGCGTACACCAGGTTTGTATCGCACCGTCAAAGCCTGAGGCAGCGCGCCCCGCGGGTTCCTTTTGCACGCTCCGCTCCGGTGCACGTGGTGACATCATGCTCCTCCACTGCGCAGGCGTGGCGTCCCCGCCGGCTTTGGTGGCGAAGCATCTGCGTTGCTGCGCTTTTGTTTGTGTTTTATTTCTGAGGCGCGTCCGCTTTTACCTTGAGCGGCACATGACACGTCGCAATTAAAAAGCCTCTGACACGCCAAAAAAATTTTTTTTTTCATGCTAAACGTTGCAATGGCATATCAGGACATTACAAAAAATTGTTTCACTATAGAGTTGCGTAGTTTTTTTATAAAAAAATAGAAATACGAGGCCCAATTCAAAGTTCTCGCCGTGCACTGTGACGTAACAGTGTACCGCAAGGTGTCGGGGCGGTCAGAAGGGAGGCATCGACCTACGTCACTAAAAGTGGGTTCACCGGAAGTCACGTGAGTTTCACTCTTCGTGCTCTCCGCGACCGTGCCTAAGACGTTTTTTCTTTTTTAGAGCGCAGCTCTTAGGCGCCCGTTTCCAGCTTGTGCGGCGTCGCCGTCGGCGTAACCGCGCGGTGCATTATGGGAAATGTCCCATAATGCACCGCGTGAGCCCCCCCCCCCCCCCGGGGTCACGTGACCTCGGGGGGGGGGGGGGGGGTCACGTGACCCCTCAGGTCACGTGACTCCCCCCCCCCCCCCGAGATCACGTGACCCCCCTCCCCCCGAGGTGCATTATGGGAAATGTCCCATAATGCACCGCGCGAGCCCCCCCCCCCCCCCCCCCCCGGGGGGGTCACGTGACCTCGGGAGAGGGGGAGGGGGGTCACGTGACCCCCCCCGGAGGAGATTGAAGAATGAGGGGAGGAGGAGGGGTATACCCTCCCCTGAGTACCCTTCCCTCCTCCTCCTCAAGAGCTGCGCTCCAATTCGGCGTCACAGGGAGTTGTAAACGGCTTTCACTTTTTTATTCTGCTCTTCGTACGAGCGATCGTAGAAAACGAAGTTTCAGTTCCACTAGCTCTTTATCCCTGCACCGTTGGTTAGTTTGCGTGCTGTAAAATTTGAGGACGAAGAGTCAGTGGATCGACGTGATGGAGGTCAATGATGAAAGCGTTGCGAGTACAAGCCAGTGTACGAGTGCATGCCGTCAGTCCGATGATACAGGGCTATTGGCGACGTGAGCGATCGAAAGCGTCGCTGTGGTCGGTCCACCACAATTGGCCGAATGCTGACTATGACGTCAGCAAAGGATGTCTCAACGACGGAAATAAGAGGAATGTAAGAACTTCAATTTTGACGGTGTTGGCAGTGTTGCTTAAAAAGCGCTATGATTTCAGGCTTCCACCATGCCCATTACAAACACCGTCGAACTTGTTGTTCACAAGGCCATGACGTCACGAAAGGTAACCGAACGAGGGCGCCACCAAAATATCTCGCCGCTAATACTGGGCGCAAAACAAGCTATCAAGTTTTGAAAAAAAAATTTAGAACGCTCGCAGAAATTAGGATTGCTAGCATACGACACGCCCGATCGCATTGCTGAAGGGTGAGACACCGAGGTCGTTGAACCATCGGATACTCTCCAGGCTGAAGATGCCTGCCGTCTAAAGAATACGAACTGGTGAGTGTACCAAGTACAAGTAAACGTCGAGCACAAAGTACGTATTTTGTCTAGAACATGAGTAGAACTTGTTTACTAGGTGCTCATGCGGGTCTCTCAAAAATGCATGCAGTGTGATCTCTTCTTCAGTTGCTGAAATACCGGGACAGTCCCTCACACAGCACCTTCTAGGCATTGTAGTTGATCACGTCAATGGACCTTTTGTAGAAATACGCGGTGCGCATGCGCGGAGTATTTCATGCGCCTGGGTTCGAGAGTACCTAGTTCCAAACAATCCGCCATGTTGCATTTCTCGCCTTTGAGCGGTTTCGTTGTGTCGACCTCGGGGCGGAAGATTACGCACGATGGGGACAAAGGTGAGCTTGGGGTAGCCGTATCTAGGTCACATCGCCTCAATGGGTGAACAGGATGTAGCTGACGTTTTGGGTGTGGAACGGGTGGGAGAGGCCTTGGGCGCGCGTTGTTTTCCAGTCACCTAGTCTCGAACCGATTCGCGTGTCTAGGTGGCAGCACATATTCGCCAAGAGGTCCATTCACTGACTCCGCTTCTTCTACCTTTACAGCAACATTAAGCGATGAAAAGCAAATAAAAGAAACCTTGTCTGCTTGGATCGCTCGTGGAGGTGCGGAGAATAACAAAAATATTTAAACAAAAATATTACGCGCGCTCGCGGTAAGCACGAGGAGGGATACAACTCACGTGACTTCCGGCGATGCTTCCCTTCTGACCGCCCCGACACCTTGCAGTACACTGTTACGTCACAGTGCACGGCGGGAACTTTGAATTGGGCCTCGTATTTCTACTTTTTACAAAAAAACTACGCAACTCTATAGTGAAACAATTTTTTGTAATGTCCTGATATGCCAATTCAACGCCTAGCATGAAAAAAAAAATTTGTTTGGCGTGTCAGAGGCCCTTTAATGGGAATTTATTGCTCGTTTCGCTGCTACAGACAATGCCGGTTTCGCTCCATTGGACAGTTAATGCATTCGCATTAAAGCTGTCTCCAGACCACGGTGGAAGAAATACATTTAGGTGATGACTCTCTGTCTCGCGCGGCGACCCCATTATGTTCGGCTCATCGAGCGCGCTTCACTCGCACGGGGATATAGATGGCGCCCAGGTATAGATGGGCTTGTGAAGGCTTGTATAGAGGGCTTGTGAAGGAAATTATGCATTCTTTACTCGGTCCCTGTATACTGTGTTGTGAAATGATAGATTTATGTTGGCGCACTGGCACTGATTGCCTTTTCCCCTGTGCGGTTCCTGTTTTTTTTTTTAACGAGAACATTTCGATGATGACTCAACGTGACAAAAGTACTCGTATAAATATAAAACTTCCCGACATAATCTACTGGGCCTTCAATAATTTAGAGTAAACACCTGGGTCGTGCTCACATGTTTTGTCAAACAACATGTTTGGTTACAGTTCCGTAAATTGTTAACACACATTGCGTGGCGTTATATGAGGTCGGGTGATTTTTTCCACTCTGCTCCTGCCTTATTGAAAAAAATAAATTCTAATAATGTTACATAGTCGGGCCTAAATAATTCTTTACATGCTCATAAATGTTTTAGCATTACAAATGGTTTACACATACAATGTCAACTTGTACTGTGGAACATACAAACCTTGTGAGCAGAAAAAATTCCTATTTATGATGACATAGCGACTGAAATGATGACACAGTATGATGACACAGTGACTGAAAGTCAAACAATAGTAGCGGTTATAAGACATAACTCACTTTTAATCTATGCTCTCACAATATGTTGTCACCCCGTCTTAGAGGTAAAAAAATACCTGACAAATATTTTTGCTTTAAAATGTACATAAAAGCTGAATTCACTGCATACTACCAAAGAACGCCATCTCCTAGATCCTGTGTTTCTCGCCCATGCCCTTAAACTAAGACGAGCACTGTTTTGCTGATTTCTTTATTTCTTGAGCTTGTTTGTTCCTACTCATCGTAATATGCTTACAGTGTTGTCGCACTCGCATGCAGAAGTAGTAGTGGAGCGACTGGGCAATTGTTTCTTCTTTGTGTTCAGCGCATGGAAACGTTATTGTGCATGTGTCAAGAACACTGTCGATTGTGTCCCAGTAGACAGTACGGTAGCTTCTATTTGCCACGAAGAACTGTTCCGCTTTCTTCAGTAGCTGGAAAAGGTTCTTGTTGGGGTGTATAAGGCCTCCTCTGTTCTTCACGTTTGTCAGTGCTGCTTCAGTAGAAGTGTTCTTGTCGATGCTGAACGCGGATCGGCATGCAGGGCAGCGTGTAGCTTTTTTTTTTTATTTTCACGCTCAAAAACCCAGTCACATAATATAGCATGCAGTACACAGCCTTGGTTTCTTGGGCCTTTTCTGTCCAGACATCTTAGCATTCCCAGTCTTCGACAGAAATTAGACTGTCAAGCTTAGTCTTCACTTGGTCAACGAGATGAGGAGACTAGGTAGTAACTTGCGATCGGCCCTCGAGATTGCACGACGCCCCTGCTCCAGGCGAGCGTCATTCGATGGAGCTTTAAACAAGGACACTCGCTCTGCGCAGTTCCGGTACCCCGAATTGCAGTTGGGAACGAAGCACGTCTTTCTCATCCTTATAGCATAACTTCGTGCACGATGGTGGCACCTGTGATCGACAGAGCACCAAAGCAAAACATGAGGCCAGCCACTGACCGCACACCACCACCACACCGCGAAAAAGGCGAGCAAGCTACGCCCCCGACACCGTGGCCTCCGAGGAGAGACCTCATACCCACGGTGCTTAGAGTTGCTGTATAGACCTTTCCAAAAACGAGCTTGTGGCCGGTGCCATTTTGAGCGTTCGTGCGTATGGCGCGTGCATAGCTCGCTTTCCGAAGCGACGAACACGCACGTGCTGGGCTGTGAAGATCGCACGCTGGACTGTGATTTTGAAAACATTGGAAAGGTCTATAGGCTCCCTACGGGAGCTAGAGTTGCGCGTTTGATTCCACGTGCCGCGTGCCGCCCTCGCCGCTATTCGCCGAGATCCGATCACGTGAGGAGCCGTATCAAGTGTCGTGCAGCAAAGTAGACGTTGCACGCGCCCCGGCGTACGATCCCCGGCTTTTGAGCGCGCCGCGCGCCTCGAACGCGCGGCGCTGCTATTCGCCGAATTCAGTCACGTGAGGAGCTGAATCCACATGCCATGCATGAATGCGCAACTCTGGCTCCCGCGGAACAACTATACTTCGTTTCACCTTATGTTGTACCGCAGCGAAGGCTAGAAGCGCGAGCTCATAGCGTTGGCAGCTGCTCTTAAGTCACGAGAGCTTGTGCCGCCGGGATATGCCCCAGAGCAAGGAGCTCGCGCTTGTAGCCTTTCCTGCGGTACATCATAAGGTGAAACCGAGTATGTTCGAGGCTAGCTCCGAACACGGTCTGGTCGCTCGCGCCCCGCGGGAAGAGCGGCCAGAGTCACCACCTAAATGTATTTCTGCCACCGTGCTTCAGACATTTTCGAAGCATACGTACGACAGCGGGAAGTTAGTAAGCCCCAATGGGCGTCTGGGGTCTCACTGTATAAATAAATGAAACATTTTGCCAGTGCAGTCACCCCTATAGCCTGCAGGGTCTTTAACGTGGACAGCAATGTAGTGACACACGACTGCACGCCGGTACAATTCTCAACCAGATCGAAACTGGCATGGGAGGGGGATTGAGCCCAAGCAGGATCCCCATGGGTTCTCTGCAGCACGAGTTTTCACTCAAAGTGCTACGAGCTGTGGTGTGCTATCACACTTTGGTTACCGATCCCCTCGATGCCTCGTAGCAATTCACGGTTCCCTCCTGGCTGCTAAATGCCCCCTGATTGGCCGACGCATACGATGCACGTGGCCCGTGATGATGGAGTTGCGGTTCGAGGATTCAACGTTAGATCCGTCATGTGGCGGTCTAATTGTGATGAATGTCGGCCCTTGCATGCAGTCTCCGCGACCAACTGCATGTGCGTACGTACAGTCCCCGAAGGACAACCCCGAGGCGGACTTGAAGGATGAGTGCCGTCCGTGACACGAGCTGCGCTGTAATTAGAGACGCTCGTGCTTTGTTTCTGTTCCGGAGGGAACTTGCCCTCCGGAAAAGCGGCCATTCGGAATCCGTGTGCTAACTCGCCGCTTCTGCCTGCTTGTCTTTGTTCGGTATGTGAGCCATGGCGGCTTGCTCAATCTCACGGCATTGTCTGGCGCTCATTCCTAACGCCATGAAGGTTTTGTGACGGCCGGAGGAAGAAATAGATGACGAATTGAGGCTCGGTAATTTGGATAAAATGCAAAGGGTGTTATTAGGGTTACCGCTGGCGCGCGTTTTTAGCATTCGCAAATTGATGGCAGGCCGGTACTTTTATATTTGTTAGCTGTAAATACGTGGAAGTACAACTGCATTCTACGAGATTCGTAGTTCATAAAATGTAATTTTGCATTTTTTTTCCAATGTGTACGCACCTGAACGTTTGAAGCTTTGAAGATTGTCGTCAAGCAGCACCCCACTTGTCAGCACATATTCCTGACGAACGATATGCATTCTCGTTTTTTTAGAAATATAAGTGATAAGGACTTCGTAAATTTCTCCACCAGATCTTTGAGTCATTATTTTTTTATTTTTGTGTATTCTATAGAGGTCTTATTTTTTCACTTCACTTAGTACACGGACTATTAAGGTCACCAAATTGTACGGCTGATTTGCAGTTGAACGCTAGAAGACTGAATTTTCTGCTGGAATAAACTTTATTATTTATCATCTTTTGTATCTGGTCAGTTTATCGTGACGAGCGATCACACACACACAGACACACACACACACACACGCACGCACACGCACGCACGCACACACGCGCACACACAAACACACAAACACATACACACACACACATACACACACAGACACACGCACAAGGATATATGTATATTGTAAGGCAGTGGTTCTCAACCGTTGATGCTTCGCGGACCCCTTGTAGATAGGCGGAGATGATGGAGGACCCCGTTCGGGGTTAGAGGAATAGAAAGGCATAGGGTTATCATGATAATGATTTAATTAAACGAATATAACTAATTGCTGGTGTGAACTAGACTTATCTCAATGACATACACACGAGAGAACTCACTCAAAAATTGGAACGTTTCTTCTCAATGTTAAAAAGGACAACTTTTAGTGCCGGCCTAGACTAATGATACAGGGCTTCCCGGATCCCTAAGATCCCGTCGCGGACCCCCATTTGAGAACCACTGTTGTAAGGCAGTGGTTCTCAAATGGGGGTCCGCGAAGCCACTTCTGGGGTCCGCGAGACCCTCAACAATTTTTTTTTTTATTTGGCACGTTTTTTGTAGTTCAGTCCGGCCGTGACTAATTTGCAACCTGCTTCCGGAACTACGACAGCAATAAAAGGCACCTGTTTCATGCTCCAGACGTGTTAACTTACTTACGTATCCCCGTACCCCCCCCCCCCCCCCCCCCCCCCCCCCCCCCCCCCCCGCTGGAAGGGGTCCCCCATCACTACCAGCGGTCCGCAAGGGGTCCCCGACACATCCATGGCTGGGAACCACTGTTGTAAGGAAACGATCTTACAAACTGATGGGGCTTATTATTTACAGTGTGGTAGCCAGATTGAGAGTGGTAGCCAGGTTGAGAGAAAAGCTTTTGGGAATCCAACTGTCGCGCTCTGCCCGAATTTCGAACCAACGTTATTGGAGCAAGCTCAGTTTCGCAGCTCCCTATTCTCGCCTGCAGAGGCGAGTGGCCCATGTGGCGGTCACGAGAACTAGTGGCGCTGCAGTCGGATCTTGCTTCCCTGTCTCGCACGTCGTCTACTACCACCGCGTTGAGAGCTTCCTTTTCTTTTCCTTTTCTTCCGTTTCTTTTTTATACTTCCATGTGTATAATAGCAAAAAAAGAAAGATGATGAAAATGAAGTGTAATACACCTCAGAGATGAGAGTCAGCGCATTGTGAGTGTTCCTTCTTTGAGTGTTTGAAATTTATTTTTGTGTGCGTCTGTTTCCTTGCGCTGTCTGTTTCACCTTATGATGTACCGCAGGAAAGGCTACAAGCGCGAGCGCCTTGCTCCTAGGGCACATCTCGGCGGCACAAGCTCTCGTGCGTTAAGAGTAGCTCCCAACGCTATGAGCTCGCGCTTCTAGCCTTGTCTGTGGTACAACATAAGGTGAAACGGAGTAATTGGGTTGTATGTATGTTTCTACAGCCTAGAACTTGGTCTGCCTCACAGGGGCGACGAGTCTCCCAGCTGTAGATGTGAAATTTAGCCCGTGTGGTACAACCGCTAGCCTGGGGTTTTTAACGTGCATCACGCAGTAGTGTTACACGACCGTACGCCGGTACGATGCTCATCCAGATCGAAACGGGCAGGGGTGGGGATTGAACCCAGGATCCCTGGGTTATAGTACGAATCAACAACTCGCACAAGCACAAGTATTGCTATTTAAACTTAGCTGGCTAGACAATCCGGAAGCAAGGCTCGACTGCAGCGGTGCTAGTTCTCGTGACCGCCACTGAGCCCACGTCGCAGGCGGAGCTGTAAAACTGAGCTTGCTCCAGTAAAGTTGGTTCGAACGAACCTCTTGCTCCTCGTCTTCCCTCAGCCTCGGTGTTTTTTCCAAAGCACATCGTGGATCTTCTCTTCGTCACAATGCCCTGATATGGGCCGCTTCACGAGAACGTCGGCGGCGATCGGCAGGTGGCGAGAGCGGCTCGATTTCGTTAGAGTTCCTTTATAGACCTTTCCAATGTTTACAAAATCACAGTCCAGCGTGCGATCTTCACAGCCCAGCACGTGCGTGTTCGTCGCTTCGGAAAGCGAGCAAAGCACGCGCCATACGCGCGAACGCTCAAAATGGCACCGGCCACAAGCTCGTGTTTGGAAAGGTCTATAGACGTTTCCACTGTTTACAAAAATCACAGTCCACACGTGTTAAATCACAGTCCAGAACGCGCACGTTCGTCGCTTCGGAAACCGAGCAAATCACGCGCCATACGCACGAACACTGAAAATGGAACCTGCCAAGTGCCCTTTTTTGGAAAGGTCTATAGGCTCCCTACGGGAGCCAGAGTTGCGCGTTTGATTCCACATGCCGCGTGCCGCCCTCGCCGCTATTCGCCGAGATCCGATCACGTGAGGAGCCGTATCAAGTGTCGTGCAGCAAAGTAGACGTTGCACGCGCCCGGCGTACGTTCCCAGGCTTTTGAGCCCGCCGCGCGCCTCGAACGCGCGGCGCTGCTATTTGCCGAATTCAGTCACGTGAGGAGCTGGATCCATATACCATGCGTGAACGCGCAACTCTGGCTCCCGTAACTCTAGATTTCGTTTACAGCTGAGGTCTGACGAAGCACGTGATATGGGCCTGTGTAATTTGAGAACAGTTTCTCGGAGAGACCGGATTGGCGTCATGGAATCCACAAAAGGACGAGATCGCCGGGTGCGAAAGAAGTTGGGTGAGATGTATCATCGTGGCGGCGTTTTTGTTGTCCTTGCAGGTGTGTTGTGCGTGCTTGTGCATGCTAGCTGGCGGCATTGTTCAGTATGATCTCTGGTTTTGGTGAGTGGAAGGCATTCAGTATGATCGGGTGAGTAGGGCAACAAGCGATCTAATGTTGAAGAGGCCTGCCTCCTGTAAAGAAGGAAAAATGGTGAAAATTGAGTAGTGCTTTGAATGGCGGGATTTTAGGCGAAGGTTACGAGCGAAAGAACCTTGTCCCAATTACGATGCTCGGGGGAAATGTACATGGCGAGCATATCGGCGAGCGTTCGGTTGAAGCGTTCGGTCATGCCGTTGGTCTGCGGATGATATGGTGATGTTGTTCGATGGATGGCACTGCAAGCTCGCAAGACTTCTTGGATGATTTTATTTAGAAAGAAACACAGTTCCGCGGTCGCTGAAGAGTTCTTTTGGGGCATCATGACGGAGAACAACCTGGTTCAAGGAAAAAGTTGCCCAGATTTTCCGCGGTGGGGGTAGGCGAAACAGCGGTTTCAACATAACGCGTTAGGTGATCATTGGCGACGATGATCCAGCGATTTTCAGAGAAGGAGTGAGGAAGTGGGCCAAAGAGATCTATTTCGACACGGTCGAATGGTCGTTCTGGGCACGGACTGGGTTGAAGCAGGCCTTGAGATGAATGTAAAGGCCGCTTACGGCGTTGGCATTGGAGGAATGATTTGAAAAACGTTTGGACGCTTCCATAAAGCCCTGGCCAGTAGTATCGTGAGCGTACCCGATTGTAGGTCTTGGGTAGACCTCCGTGACCTCATGTTGGGTCGTTGTGAAGGCATTCTAAAACCTCACGTCGCAATTGACGGGGAATGGTAAGAAGGCAATGGCAGCCTTCGGACGAATAGTTGCACCGGTAGAAACTAGGCCATTGCGAATGCGAAAATTCTTGGACTGTCTTCGTAGTGAGCGCTTTGGGGAAGATGCAGGGTATCTGACAACAGCCTCAATTTTAGATATCCAAGGATCTCTTGCTTGTTCTTGCTCCATGTCGACAATGTTTAACGCCGATAAGGTGATAGAGTCTTCATCAGTATCAGGTAGGTCTGGTGGTTCAGAGTGCAGGAGACATCTAGAGAGACCATCGGCGTCGCCATGTTTGCGGCCGGATTTGTACAGAACATTGAAGTTGTACTCCTGCAGCCGCAGCATCCATTGACCAGGGCGTCCCGTGAGATATTTCAAAGATGACAGCCAGCAAAGGGCGCGATGATCGGTCACAACGTTGAATTTTCGACCGTAAAGATATGGGCGGAACTTGGTAACTGCCCAGACGACTGCCAAACATTCTTTTTCAGTTACAGTGTAATTTTTTTCTGGTTTTGTGAGAGCCCTGCTTGCATATAGGCGACAACGTAGTCACCGAATTCTGTCCTGGTTTGTGCGAGCAGAGCCCCAACTTCAAAGCCGCTGTCATTAGTAGGAAGTTCTGTTGGGGCCGTAGGATCAAAATGCCGAAGTATCGGGGCAGACGTTAGAATATTTTTGAGCTGGTTGAAAGCAGCCTCACACTGCGATGTCCAAGAAAACGGGTGTTTACAAGATCATGCAGGGGTGTCGCTATGGATGCGAATCCGCGTACAAAACGCCGAAAATGGGAACAAATTCCGAGAGAAATTCGAATTTCTTTTTGAGTGATTGGCTTGGGCATGTCGGAAACGGCCTGAATTTTGCTAGGGTCGGGTTGAACGCCGTTTTTGGACACGAGATGGCCAAGCACTTTATTTAGCCGTGCTGCAAATCGATTTTTTTTTTTTTTTGCGTTGAGCTGAAGGCCGGCGTTGCTGAGACATGACAATACTGGCGGTTATTCGACGCAGGTGCTGCTCAAATGTGTTTGAAAATATTACTACGTCGTCTAAATAGCATAGGCATATTTTCCACTTGAGGCTGCGCAACACTGCATCCATCATACGTTCGAATGTTGCCGGCGCGTTGCATTAGCCGAAGGGCATGACGGTGAACTGGTACAGGCCATCAGGTGTTACGAAAGCTGTTTTTTCGGGGTCGTTGGAGGCCATAGGAATTTGCCAATAGCCTGAACGGAGGTCTAGGGAAGAAAAGTACTCAGCTCTCTGTAAGAAGTCGAGGGCATCGTCGATTCTTGGCATTGGATATACGACTTTTCGGGTGATCTTGTTTAATCTTCAGTAGTCAACACAAAATCTTATGGTGCCATCCTTTTTCTTGGCAAGGACGACTTGTGACGCCCATGGACTCGTAGAGGGCTTGACGAACGCAACCTTTGTCAAGCATGTCGGTGACCTGGTCATCGATGACGCTTCGTTCAGACGCTGAAACTCGGTATGGGCGTTGACGTAGGGGATTCTCGTTGCCCGTATCGATGTGGTGAACTACCGACGTGGAACATTCCAAGGTGAATTGCGGGTGATAAAATATGGAGCTAAACTTGCGCAGAACGGCAAGAATTGAGGTCTTTTGGGACGAATCAAGGTGGTGATCTATAGTCGCTAACCAGAATTGGTCCTCGCCCTCTCGCTGCCGGGCTAATGGACAACAATATTCAGAAAGAGAATTATCGAAATCAAAAACTTCGATAGCTTCGTATGGCTCAGCAAAAGCAACGACTTCATCTGCAGGAAGCATTATTGGAAGATACGACATATTTAGAGCCATAAGAAATGTGGTGCCATTGTCAAGGTGAAGCAGAGAAAAAGAGACAAAGATACCTGTCTTACGAAAAAAAAAAAAAAAAAACTGCTGAAGGGGAGACCATCAGAGGAGACGCCGAGACTCTGGATGATTGAATCGGTAAAGGAACAGACGAAATTGGAGGAATTCGTACGTCATCAAGGGGAGATAATTTGATCGTGTCCATAGCAATGTTGTCGTCGAAAAGACGAATTTCTGTGAAATCTACTTCTGCACGTCCACAGTCGATAACAGCCTTTGTTGCTTTTAAAAAGTCCCACCCAAGAATGACGTCGTGAAAGCAGGAAGACAACACCAGAAATTCGACACAGTAACACACTTCTTGAATGGCAATACGTGCTGTACAGGCACCGGTAGGGACAATGTTTTGTGCACCAACAGCTTTAAAGGGGCGACCGGAAAACGGGGTTGTGACTTTCTTCAACTTATGACAAAGGTCAGCCCGAAGAACTGACACTGCGGTGCCGGTGTCAATTAATGCTTGAGTGCACAAACCGTCAATAACTACATCTATCATATTTCGGGTAACTGGACGAGGGCTCAACGATGTAAAAGGATTTGCAGTTATCGCCTCTGGAACTGCTCCTAGCAGTTTCCTTCTGCAATGGGCGATGTAGTACGTGGTCGCAGGGGAGACAGCGAGCGCCACCTGGGAGATGGAGATCTGCCTTGCCTTTGCCGTGGTTGTGGTCCAGCGTAATCTTGGGATGAATACTGATCACTGCGGCGACCAGAACCGAAAGCTGGTCGATACTGTGCTTGCGGTAGGGCGGCGTAACTCCCAGAGTTTCCACGGCGACAAAAACGGGCGATACGTCCAACATAACCACATGAAAAGCAAATGGGACGATTTTCTGGCTTCCTCTATAGGTCAGCCCTGCGTGCTTGCCAGCGAGGAGGAGAAAATGGCGGCTGTGGTTGAAAGACTCGAGCAGGTACCGGACGCGTTACCATCTCGGCCTACGTAGGCACTTAAGGCACTAGCCGCGGTGACATGGTGGGCGGCATAATGGGGCAAGGGATCGCGGCTCTGACTTGATCCTGAATTAGCGCTCTGATCGAAGGCGAGATAAAGGACTCCGGAGAGGTCAAAGGCTTTCCCAATTGGCGAGCCACTTCGTCGCGCATGATCTCTTGAATGACGCATTGGAGTTCGGCCCATTTGTCGACGGAGCCTTCGATTGCAGTTGTTCAGGCTGGCCAGCTCTGCGGGAGGTTCCAGTTTGCGTTTGGCTGGCAAACGCTGAAGGCGCAGCTAAGAGAAGTTCTGGCAGATGTCGATGACTTCAAAGACAGTCACAGGCGCTTTGATGACAAGGATTTGAAAAGCATCTTCGTCAATGCCTTTCATGATGTTGTTCAGTTTTTCATCTTCGGTCATGTGGGTGTCAACACGCTTGCACAACTCCAGGACATCTTCGATGTAGCTAACGAAGCTCTCATCGTGCTGTTGTTTGCGTGATGCCAATGTCCTCTTCGCGACGAGCTTCCGCTGGGCAGGCTTCCCAAATTCTACCTGGATCTTTGCTTTGAACTGGGGCCAGGTCACCAGCTCTGACTCATGGTTGGTATACCATACTTTTGCAACGTCGGTCCAATAAAAAAATTACGTTATTGAGCTTCACGATGTTATCCCATTTGTTGTGGAGGCTCACCCTTTCAACTGACTTCGACCAGTCCTCAATGTCATCGTCACCAATCCCGCTGAAGAGCTTCGGGTCCCGCTGACGGAGGGCTCCAGCGCATAGGATGGTGGTTGCACCTGCAACAATTGGTGTCTGGTCAGAAGTGGTGTCCTGCGCTGCATCGTCCGAGGCTTCTTGGCGTGGCATCGATTTCAGTGGTCCAGGATGCGGCACCGCTTGCGAGTGAGGTCCGGATAGTTGGGGAAACTCGCACCTTCACTAATTGTAAGGAAACAATGTTACAAACTGATGGGGGTTCATTATGTACATACAATGTGGTAGCCAGGTGGGGAGTGGGAGCCAGGTTGAGAGAAAGGCCGTTGGGAATCCAGCTATTGTCGCACGCTCTGCCCGAACGAACCTCTTCCTCCTCGTCTTCCCTCAGCCTCGGTGTTTTTCCAAAGCGCATCGTGGATCTTCTCTTCGCCAGAATATATATATATATATATATATGTACCCTTCCGACAACCTCCTTCGTACGTCACATTATTGACACAGCTGACGCCCCTCCAGTAAACAGTCGACCCTACAGGGTTTCGCCTGCAGAGCGTGCCGTCATACAACAAAAGGTCACAGATATGCTCCAAAAGACAGTCATCGAACATTCGTCTAGCCCATGGTCCTCCCCTGTGGTACTGGTCAAGAAACAAGACGGATCATAGCGAATCTGTGTAGGTTATCGGCGCCTCAACAGTGTAACACGAAAGGACACATATCCCCTGCCCCGAATCGATGACACGCTTGATGCTCTTCAAGGATCCTGCTTCTTTTCTTCCATGGACCTCAGAAGTGGCTACTGGCAAATACCTGTAGCCAACGCCGACAAACCTAAAACCGCATTCATAACCCCTAGTGGCCTCTATCACTTCAATGTTATGCCTTTCGGACTTTGCAATGCCCCAGCAAGATTTGAAAGAATGATAGACACCCTCCTTCGTGGTCTCACTTGGAATGTGTGCTTATGTTATCTTGACGACGTTGTTGTATTTTCGACGACATTTGACGAACTCTTGCATCGGCTACGACAGGTTTTGGACTGCTTCACCAGAGCTACATTGCAACTAAATTCAAGCAAGTGCGTATTTGGAGCGAAGCAAATCAAAATTCTTGGCCACCTCGTTAGTTCCGATGGAATACGTCCAGACCCTAGCAAGATTCAGGCTGTTTCTGAGTTTCCCAAACCAAAGGGACTTAAAGAGGTCCGTGCTTTTCTTCGACTTTGTACCTATTTTCGACGATTCATTCCGGGATTTTCACATAATGCCGAACCTCTCAACATGCTGCTTCGCAGCAACGCAAAGTTTGAATGGAGCCCTTCAAAGCCAGAGCCTTCTAGTCTCTCAAGTCTGCGCTAACGTCTCTTCCTGTCCTTGGCCACTTCGTCCAGGGTGCCAGCACCAAGTTACGTACAGATGCAAGTGGGCACGGCCTTGGCGCAGTTCTTGCACAAAACGTCCAAGTTAAAGAACACGTCGTCGCTTACGCAAGCCGTACCCTTACAAAAGCGGAACGCAACTATACTATCACAGAACGTGAATGCCTTGCGGTCGTGTGGGCGATCTCCAAATTTCGCCCCTACCTATATGGTATCCACTTCCGCATCGTCACTGACCATCATGCCCTCTGTTGGCTTGCTACGCTTAAAGATCCATCAGGCCGTCTCGGACGTTGGTCGTTAAAGCTACAGGAATACGACTTTACTGTTATCTATAAATCGGGCAAGCGACACCTAGATGCAGATGGGCTCTCACGATGTCCCCTCCCCGCTGTGTCTGCCCTTCAGCATCCCATACACCACCTAAAGACCACAGCCACCCTCGACCAGGTCGACATCGCCGAGGCTCAACAGTCCGATCCGACATTAGAGCCCATCATCCGCTACCTAAAAGGTACGCTCCCCCACCCCGCTCAACGGGTGGAACAGCGCGCACGCCTTTTCACTCTCCTTAACGGAATCCTATATCGACGTAATTACGAGCCTCATGGACGCCCTTGGCTTCTCGTTGTTCCTCGCAATCTACAACAAGACGTGCTGAGGGACAACCATGATGACCCTACCGCTGGCCACCTTGGCTTTTCGAAGACATACATTAGAGTTCGCGACCGTTTCTTCTGGAATGGGATGCATCGATCCATCAGCAAATACGTACGCGCATGCCACCTCTGCCAGATTAGCAAAAGCCCCACCACCACACCACCCGGCCCTCTACGACCTATACCGCCACCCGAAACCCCTTTTCAACGGATTGGTATTGACGTTTTTGGGACCTTTTCCTGCCTCCGCCACGAAAAACCGCTGGATAATTGTGGCCATCGATCATCTGACTCGTTATGCAGAAACGAAAGCTGTGCCCACCGCAAGGGCACAAGAAGTGACCGACTTCTTTCTCCACTTTATTGTTCTACGCCATGGCGCTCCACAGACTATCGTCAGTGACCGGGGCACCCCGTTCCTTTCCAATGTTCTCGCGGAGGTTCTTCACCTGGCTACCACTATTCACAACATAACGAGCGCCTACCATCCTTAATTTAACGGACTGACGGAGCGTCTAAACCACGCATTAGCTACCATGCTTTCAATGTACGTTACCGAGAGCCACACCCACTGGGACACTGTCTTACCATTCGTCACTTACGCGTACAATACCGCACGCCAGGCTACCACAGGATTCTCACCATAATACCTTTTGTACGAACGTGACCCCCCGACAACTTTGGACACAATTTTGCCGTGTGCACCCGACCTCTCCCAGGATGCGTACACTTCAGATGTCATTGGTCGAGCTGAAGATGCCCGTCGAATCGCCCACTTTCAGACTCTAAGATCACAGCACCACCATCAACTCCGTCATGCAGAGAGCCATCCTAACGTCTCGTACAACATCGGTGACGAGATTCTCCGCCAACTGGGCCGATCGGAGAAACTAATGCGCAAGTTTGTCGGACCATATCGGGTAGTCCGCCACCTTTCTGCAACCAACTACGAGGTCGTCCCAGTCCAGCCTCCCCGTGACCGTCGCTCCAGGTCCACGGACATTGTCCATGTAGCCCGTATGAAGCGCTACCATCGCCAAACCTAAACCCAACAACCGACACCAACGTGCCGGATGACCGGCAATCCAGCCCCCCGGGGATATTGTGAGGAAGATAAAGGAGAAGTGTCGGCACGGAGCAAGGCACGCGCCGAGGGAGATTTGGACTACACTCAACCGGCGGAACAGTTCCCTTTTGGCCATTCATTACCAATGTAATAATCTCATTAAACAACCTCACAATATATATATATATATATATATATATATATACACACACACACACACGCACACACACGCGCACACACGCACACACACACACACACACACACACACACACACGAACGCACGCACGCACGCACGCACGCACGCGCGCACACACACACACACACACGTACACGCACACGCACACGCACACACACACACACACGCACACACACGCCGAGCGAGCGCGTGCGTGGCCGAAAGGTTACCGAGCCTGGCTTTCGCACGCCCAGGTTCGATTCCTGGGCGCGGACGCTTTTTTATTTATGTATTCTTTGAATTTAGCGCTCTCGCAAATCCGAGAATCTTCCAAAAATCCACGCGGATACAAAAGGTGCTCCTTGTGGCTGTCTAGGATCAGTCTTGCCCCATCGCTCAATCCTGCTGTTTCGTCGATACGCCTGCGACGCTAACCTTCTTTTATTTTGTTTTGGGCACAATTGCCCTGTTTACTTTCTCGAGTTATTCGCCGCCTCATCATTCGTCCTTCGTGACACTTTGTTG
Source organism: Ixodes persulcatus (assembly GCA_013358835.2). Lineage (NCBI taxonomy): Eukaryota > Metazoa > Arthropoda > Arachnida > Ixodida > Ixodidae > Ixodes > Ixodes persulcatus. Next base: position 236,895 of record JABSTQ010011253.1, read on the forward strand.
GAGGTGCGCCAAATGTCGCCAAGCAATCGTCGACCTCTTTTTGAAGAATGACCAAGGGACATCGAGGTGTGCCTGCGCCGTACGCCGTCTTCAGTGAAGGGTTCTTCCCAGGGATCCTGTTCCCCCCCCCCCCCCTCCCCACGGCGTCCGGCATCGCCCCTTCGTCGCGGTCCCGCCGAGAATGCTTGTCCCCTTTGCGTCGCCGGGAAAACTAAGTACGGGAACGCCTGGAGGTGGCGTTGCCGAAGACTCCCACAGCCCGACGCCTCGAATCGCAACGACGCTCCTGCTACGTTGCCTAACAACCTAAACGTTGTTATCGACGGCCACGACGCATCGGCCCTCGTGGACTCCGGAGCAGACTACTCAGTCTTGAGTGGGACCGAGGCTCTCTCGCCGCCTCCGAAAAGTTACGACGCCCTGGGGAGACCAAAAATTGGAACCGCCGCGCGGTGGACACCTTATTACACCTGTCCTAAGGTGCACTGCCCGAGTCGAGATTAACGGCGAGACGTGTCCTGTGAAATTCGTCGTTCTTAAGTCTGTGCCAGAGACGTCATTCTCGGCATGGACCTTTTGTGTGAATACGGCACCGTCATCGACCTTGGTGAAAGCAGATTGACGTTATGGACACCTGTTCCGCCTCCAGAGAAACCCCAAAAAACGGCAGTCGCCGTCCGAGTCGCTGCCGACCAAGCAAACCTCGCCGCAATCAATCACTGTTGTACCTGTCGTGACAGATGTAGTTACATTACGGGTGGAACCAGCTGAACAATGAAGGAAGGAAGCTCATCTCCTTCCTTCATTGTTCAGCTGGTTCCACCCGTAATGTATCATAACCAACTAGCTCAACTCATCCCCGTAGATGTAGTTACCCACGGCAAAGTCGTTCTGGAAGGAGACATTCAATCGCTCCTGGGAAGAGAAATAGGCGTCGCAAGGGGAGTAACTGAACTTCAGAATGGACGCATTGTGATCCTCGTGACGAAGTTCCGACAAGAAACGCAACACCTCACAAAAGGTGCCACTTTGGGCCACGTCGAGGAACCCCGGAACTCCGCCGAAATCGCCGTGATTGCTGAAGAATCCTCGCCACCTCAGCAAGACAGTACTTCGCCAGCGCAGCTCGACAGGTACGGGCTAAGGGGGCTGCAGTCCAGGGCCCCAGGCTGCCAAGGAACCCCGTGCTAACACTCGGAAATTTGAAAAAAAAAAAAGCTAATCGGTTGGAGTTTAGAACAGCTCAGACCTAAATGAGGAGCAAAACTCACAGGAGCCTCGGGGCCCTGGCTTTCTAGTGTCGTCCCCCCCCCCCCCTCTTTTTTGTTTTAAATTTAACGGTGAAACAGCACTGCTATGCCGACCTTCGTCATTCGACAAGGTGTACTTTCCAAGGAGAACTTCGGAGACAACAGCTCGCCATGGCTGCGGGTGATCCCTACCGACCTTAGAGAGGTGATCTTCCAAGCCTGCCACGACGACCGGACGTCCGGACACCTTGGTCACAGCCGTACGCTGGCCCAACCTCCCGAAGACCGTTCGCCTCTACACACGATCGTGCCATGAGTGCCAGTGACGCAAGAAACCGCCGACGAAGCCGGCAGGTCTCCTGCAGCCGACTGTTTCCCTGACCGCACCGTTCCAGCAGATTGGAATGGATCCACTTGGTCCTTTTCCACTGTGGACGTTTGGAAACCGCTGGATAATCGTAGCCACCGATTATCTAACCCGGTAAGTCGAGACAAAAGCCATTTTGTTGGGAGCAGCTGTGGAAGTCGCCGAGTTCTTCATCGAATCGGTTGTCCTTTGACATGGAGCTCCCCAAACGCTCATTACAGATGGGGGTCATCGTTCGTGGCGCAGCTGACCCAGGAGATACTTTGCCTGATCCATACCGAACACCGTCGAACCACGGCATACCATCCGCAGACCAACGGACTGACGGAGCGGCTCAACAAGACCATCGCCGACATGATCGCAATGTACGTCGAAGTTGAGCACAAGACATGGGACGAAGTGTTGCCGGACGTCAGGTTTGCCTGCAACACTTCAGTTTAAAAAACTACCGGAATGACATCATTCCAGCTGGTGAATATGGCAAAAAGGTGACAACGATGCTCGACGCAATCCTACGACCCAGCAGACGACGGAACCGGTGACGCCTAGTTGATAACCCAACGACCAGAAAAGGCTCGGCAGCTTGCCACACTCCGACTTCAGGATCAACAACATGTTGACGCTCGCCGGTACAACCTTCGTCGCCGCGACGTTCACTTCCAACCCGGAGACAGGGTATGGGTGTGGATATCGATTCGTCTCCGCGGTCTCAGAGAGGAGCTGTTAAAACAGTACTTCGGACCCTATACAAGGTGCTTCGTCGCCTCGTGGATCTGAACTACGAGGTGATGCCTGACGGAACACGGACTTCATTACGCCGCCCTCTACGATCGGAATAGCCGTCCACGTCGTACGGCTCAAGCCGTACTACGCTCGATAGGACTAAGAACTGCGTTTTTGTACTAAGCTCGATAGAACTGTATTTTATAAGCCTTAGTAGTTTGCCATTCTTTCTGTTTGTTTTGCTGTTCTGTTTCCTGGCACGTTGCACCGAGACGATGCGTTTTGAAAAGGGGCAGTAATGGCACGCTCGTCGCCGAGCGAGGGCGTGCGTGGTCGAATGGTTACCTATTTCAAGCACGGTGGTTAGCAGCTTATACCACCATTTCAATATTTTCTCTTCTTGCCGCACAGCGGTATGGGTGAGAAACCACCGTTGCCTCTCTTTCTCGAGCTTCGCTCTGCTTACACCAGATGGCGCTAGCTTCCTTGCGTGCCCCAACAAGTGGAAAAAATGTTTTGTTGCTCGCCGGCTGGCCATGGCGCCTCCCACGTTTGATTCCAAGATATTTGACAAATTTGAAGGTATACGTGCTTGCTCTACAATACTGATAATAGCAAGAGAGAAAGCGTGTTAGTGTACAATACATAATTTGCAAGAAAATAATTAGAGCACTCCATTATGACATAGCGTTTCTGTGTTGCACCTGGTGCTCATCAGAAGTAACCACCATGTCTGAAGTGACTTGAGCTCTCTCATCGCAGACCCGGTGACCAGTGGGCTGTTGACGTATAAAATAGAGTCAAACGATGTCCTTCAAAATCCAGTGCTCGTTCTCATTATTTGCTGTTTCAGAGGAAGAATATGAAAACATACCAAGCGACTGCGACAGTTTCGCAAGAGGAGATGAGTTCAGTGACAGTGAGTCTGATTGGGATGCCAGTGATGATTTGGATGCAAGTCCTCAAGAGAACTCGTCAATGAAAAGAAAGGACGTTCACGCTGTGAGTGATAGCTCTGGCACATAAACGGATGACTACTCTCCTGTAACCGTCTCAAAAGTTCCCGTGTGAAGTACGACTTATCGAATGTAAGGGCGCGTTCACACCGGCGATGCGATCTAGTCGCGCGATAACTTTCATCGCAAAAGCGACCATCGAGGGAAACAAGCGTACGCGATTTGAGCAGTCACTTACTGACCCAACGTTTTGCGCTTCGATCTATACTTCGTTTCTGCTTCGGTCCGAGCGCGGCCGATGTAATGAGCCGAAGGGCCAATCAAACAGCGAAGAGGCACAACGTCATGGCGTGCTCTCTGCAGTTTATAGGACCAGCGGGTATTGGCCGTCTCTCTGTCCGTGCTCCTACGCCGGCTAGTCCTATCAAGCGCAGAGAGCTCGCCATGACAGTTGCGCTTTTTGCGCTGTTTGATTGGCCCTTCGGCTCATCACATCGGCCGCGCTCGGACCGAAGGTGAAACGAAGTATAGTCGCGGAGCGGCTGAGCCATCAACGGCGTTCGGAGCGAAAGTTTTTGAGAAGCGACTCGCCAACGAAGGCGTTGGACTCGCTCATCGCGCACGCCAGTGTGACCATCTAATTTTTTTGCGATGCAATCTAATCTCATCGCGCGACTGCTTACATCGCCGGTGTGAATGCGCATTTACTCCACCACTATATCCTTTTTGTCTGAACCTGAAGTTCCTAGTCACATCACAGACCACGAGAAAAAAAAGTCCATTTGGTATTTTCAGTCTTGTGTGGACCCCATCCTGGATGCCAAGCGTGGTTTTTCAAACCAACCTGTATGTTCAGCAGGACAACGAACAATACACACACCCTACGGAACAAGAAATCCATTGCTTCTTGGGCCTGAACCTTGTGAGATTCGACTTACCTTACTGCACCACGAGGTCGATACCACTCCGTAGCTCGATGTTGAGGACTGCTACGGCCGGGTCCGTCCGAAGGCTGCCGTGGGTTCCGAGGAGAGGAATCACTCCGAAACACAAAGATACTGAAGAAGCAGGTTTATTTGGCTCCTGTGCCACCACGCTGTGCCCGTCGGCGAAACTAATAATTAAAAGGAACGGAAAAGTGTCGGCGCTGTCGTATTAGACAGATTCGTGGAAAGAGGGAAGCATAAAAAGAAAGGGGCTCCGTGGTCCAGAGCCTCCCCCGACGAGAGTCCCGGCCGCCGTTCGTGGCCGGCTTATCTAGCCAGCGGAAAATGGACACGCCCGGGGTAGGTGGTGTGGCTTATCCCGAAGATGGGCCGCGTTCACAATAATTTCAAAAGGGTGCGCCGGAGGCACGTTCACCCAAAAGGGCGAGAGTGGACACGCCCTCTTCGAGGAATTCGGCCTTGCCCCGTGTCCGGAAAGACGTCGCCATAACGCTCCCAGGGCCTGCATGTGCTAGGCATAGATAGGGAGACGGGTAACACGTGGTTCACACAACCTTTTGAAGGAAATCAAGCAAAGCCCAAGTTACCGGGACTACTGGTCCAGTGCACCGAACCTTCATGATCCATTCATCTCAAACCTGATGACGTTAAACAGATTTGGTTGGTATTTATCACACCTGCACCTGAATGACAATTTTCTGCAGCCCCAAAGGGATCTCTGACTTCGAAAGGCTGTACAAGGTGCGGTCACTCTTGTCTGAGGTTTCAACGACCTTTGCAGACAACTACCTGCCCACGGAGCTTTTGGCGATTGATGAATCGATAATTAGGTTCAAGGGCAGGAGCTGTCTAAAACGGTGCATACCGAAAAAGCCGGTGAAGCGCGGCTACAAGGTGTGGATGCTGTGTGTCAGCACTGGGTACAATCCCAAGTTTGAGATCTATTCCGGAAGGTCGGAAAGCGCCGTTCAAAAAGAGTTGGGCGCGCAGGTTGTACAGAACATGTGCCAAGACCTCGCTGGTAAGCACCGCCAGGTGTTTTTGATAACTATTTTACCAGATACAACCTTCTGAAGGATTTGAGAGATGCCGACATCTACGCATGTAAGACGGTAAACTCAAACCGAAGACACTTGCCGAAATTACAAGCAGACAAATCAATGACCAGAGGGGACATAGACTATTCGGTGAGTGATGAGAGCCTGTGCTGCTTCAAGTGGAAGGACAAGAGAACAGTTAATGTCTTGTCGAACTTCCTATGATCCGCCAGGTGAAGTTGAAGTCGACAGAAATAACAAGGATGGAACGGTCAGCAGGGTGCCCTGCCCTGCAGCCTTGCAAGACTACAACCGCAATAGAAATTTTGTTGACAAGTTTGACCAATTCAAATGTCAATACCAGGTTGACAGAAAATCACGGAAGGGGTGGCACAGGTTTTTCTTCCATTTCCTCGGCTGCTGCGTAGTGAATGCGTTCATAATCTTCAAAGAACTTGAATATCCTAAAAAGATGACCCTCAAGGACTTTCGCAAAAGTGTCATTGCATCATTGACTGCATAAGCACAAGTTGGCTCCAGCTCTAAGCGAAAGTCATCAGCCCACCAGGCTGTCCAACTGAAAACGTCAATGCCCTACGTAGCCCCGATCATCCGTGTCACTAAGTCCAAACACCAGCCAAAAAAAAAAAAAAATGCACGTCATGGAGGTCTGCAAATTCCAGCACGAAAGCTTAACCCATAACAACAACATAGATGTGCGAAGCTGCAGCGTCCCCCTCTGCCTTAGGAAAGAAAAGAATTGCTTCTCGGATTTCCACAGGAAGTGATTTTGGATACCATTTGAGCATGGTGGTTACCTGGACTGAACACCCGACATATTTCCATCTACATGGATTTAATTTTTTCTTTGCGCTAGAAGGCAGTTTTTTTTTTGGTCCATGGTTTACTTTTTATTGAATAAAGTTCAGTTTTTCTGCTAAAATAAACTTGTGTGACTGAAAGAGTTACCGCGCCTGGCTTTCGTGCGGAGGTCCCAGGTTAGATTCCTGGAAGCGATCGCTTCTTTTATTTATTTATTCTTTTAATTTAGCGTTCTCGTAAGTTCGAGAACCTTGTCGTCTGGTTCAAGTTACGAATGTTCTACGCGCCGAACTTTCTACGCCAAATGTTCCAGAAACCCACGCGGGTACAAAAGGGGCTCCGAGTGGCATTCCGGAGTCAGTCTCACCCCAGCGCTCGATCCTGCTGTTTCGCCGACATCGACGCCTGCGACGCTATCCTTCTTCTATTTTGTTTTGGGCACAAGTTTGCCTCATTAAACGCTTAGTTTCTCCAGTTATTCGCCGTCTCATCGTTTGTCATTCCTGACATTATATATCCCATAAGCAATAGCGTTTTGTGCGATCATAACCTACGCACCAGTATGCATGTAGCCAGAATTGAATACCTACGTTACTTGAATGTATAAGCACCGGCAATTTCGATTCCTTCAGTGTTATTTCATAGAAGAACGACCTTAAAGGGTTCATCTAGTAGTCATCCTAAATTTTGCTGATTCCATAAACGACCAATAAGCAAATGTAGACCATCTAGCGAATGACCGTCGAAGTATAACACCTGGCAGCTGGTGAAGCTTGCAGACAAATTCTATCACGAGCGCATTCGTAACGTATAAGAAAAAAGACAGAAGAGGCAGAGTTTTGCTAAGTGCTCTTTTCAGAGCAGTCATAATCTCGCTGCTTGTCGTGCCTTAATCAAATGTCACGCGACTGTGCGAAATAAGCCTTTCATCGTTGCGCCCTCCTTGCATGCAGGCATTTCCCTCGCAGAGTAAAAATACGCAGGTAGGCATATACAGGGTGTTCGCGCCACTTCCGGCCGCCATGACAGTAGGGAGAGATACTTCCGGTTCTCCTCTGTTTACCTTGTGTTTGGGTGCGTGACGACTCTTGGTTCACTAAAGGCCCAGTCAAGCTGAGGCATCAGTTAGACAAATCCATCCGGCAACACAAGGAAATTGTGTTGACGGCAATCCTATCTCATCGCGGCAACAACAACAGTTGGGCAACATGTTGCTGCCGCCCGGCAACCGTGTTGTCCGATTTGTTGTCCGACCGCCCTGTCACACCGCGCTGATGGCGGAGACAACACGGTGAACACTCCGCCATTTTGATTGTTTACCTTCGTTCGTGTGCGGCACGGAGTCGCTGGAAATGTGACTACAAAGTGCTAGTGCGTTCGAAGGGCCGGAAATTACCACGGGATGACATCAGCCAGTGACTGTGATTAGAAAACTTGACACATGGAGTATTTTCCACCCTTTATTTTATCAAAATATTCTTCATTTGCTGACAAAGCAGATAGCCCTAGCCGATGAAAGTGAGATCGCTGATATATGTTCGGGATTTCCGCCACCGTACGATGTTTCGTCCGGTTTTTTCTTTCATGCAATTCTTATTTCTATTGTAAAATTGAGTTAGCACCGGGAGTACCCCAAAGCGTCTTTTGTAGCGTGGTGATGAGCTGAACTGACAGTGCTTACAAACTGCGACACACACGATCGGCCTTCATAACTCTCGGTGGAATAAATATTTTTCAACGCTGTCTATCTGCCTACCGCCTGCTATACGATCGCTTCATTCCCCATAACGTCCTGGCTATTTTTGAAACAAATCGGGTGTCAGGTAGCAGGCAGTTTCCAAGTTCCAGGCATCAACAGTCATGATCAGAGTGGTCGTTTTAATGCTTTGATTTTTTAATCTTTGCTTTCCTGTTTTTTTTTACTATACTTCATCAGTGGGTGAGTATAGGCATGCTATTTTATTTTACTATAGCAGTAATGTGACCTGGTCTCTCGGCAATTCTAATTTCAACAACAGTCGGAACGTTCACGACCGTAGCTCTGACGATTTCGACAATCGCTTTCCGATTACGCAGTAGATACATTCATCAAATTATTGTAGCTGCACGCCAGCCTCAATTGTTGTTAAATAACGCTTTCCAAACCTTAATTTGAGTAAGACGTTATTGATACGGAACTAGTTCTGCCATCGAAGCTATCTGTGTTGTCGTGTTACCCGCCCGAAATTCGCTCAGCCAGCGATCAGGGCAACACACGTTGTCAAACACAAGCAGCTGTTTTTGTTTCCGAAAGCTGTCATGCCGAGGCAAATTTTAGTTGTCGTCATGTTGTGCTGCTGTTGCCGTGATGTGACAGGTTTGTCGGATAACACGGGGAGCGAGCAACAAGTTGCCCGACTGTGGGACAACGTGTTGTGTTACTGTTGCCGTCGTGTTGCCTCAGTGTGACTGGGCCTTAACGAGCTGTCAGAAGTGAAATTATTTTGATTATTTTGAGACGAGGGACGCCACTGACGCCCCCGAGCTTTGGTGACCGCAGATATATGGACGGTGCTCGCCAACTTCGATGTGCTGCCTACAGATGGCGCAACGAGACAAACGCTTGGATGCGGAAAATGCGGTGCCAGCGGCGCCTCGACCGACCATCTCCGTGCAACAATATATGGGCCAACTGGGCCATCACGGCACGTGTAACTGCAAGCTGACACGGTGTTCTGGGAAAGAGACCTTGACTACCAAAGCAAGCTACTCTAAACATGAAAGAATCGAGCATTACAGAGATTCACGTCGCGCTGAAGGAAGCGTAAAGGCCTGTCCACACACTTGCGACTGACTGTGTGCCTTGAAACCTCTTAAAATTTCTTACGACGAGAGCGACAAGAGTACACACTGCCGCCACCTATCGGGTAATCGTGAAACACTAGACGGTCTCGTAGATTTCCTTTTTGCGCATCTTTTATTTCTTTTCAGGTTTGAAAAAAAAAAATGTTAATGGTATAAACGACCATACATGCATTTGCCCTCGTAAACACCGCAAAACCTTCGCTTCAGTGAAATGCAGGCCCAGGGTGGCAGCATAGATGGCGCCAGCGCGCCAGTGTGTTCAATCGTCGCAAGTGATTTTAAGAGGTTTTAAGGGACCTGGTCCTAAAGGCTCGTTCACACACTTGCAATCGTGTAGGACCGGCTGAGACAAAACCGGGTTTTAAGCCTCTTGCGACGGCTTAGCACCTGCTCCGCAGCAGCGCATATGGTCTTACGCCGTCGCAAGAGGCTTAAAAACCGGTCTTGTGTCACTCAGTCGTACTTGGTTGGAAGTGTGTGAACCGGTCATAAAGGCCCGTTCACACACGTGCAACCGAGTACGACCGAGAGAGACAAGACCGGTTTTTAAAGGGACATTGACACCTCCCAAAAATATTTTTTTTTTATTTTTTGCCAGGCGATTTATTATGGTCTCAGATGACTACCCAATCAATATTTCGCTACAGCGTCGCGTATATTTTTAATAAAGTAAGAAAACGCAACTGCTCGAAACCGAAACCGGACTGGGGAGGAAGAAGAAATATAGAGGAGAAAGTTACTAAAAATCAGGTGGCTGTGCAACTTATTTTTTTCAATCAACGTATTTGCAGTTTATTATAAGCCACAAAAAATGGGCATCATATTTTTTGTCTATTTTTAGCATTAAGAGCGTACCTTCGATGACCCAGTACTTTGATTATCTTTGGTGGTTGAGTCTAAACCATAGAAAAAGGCACGTGACCGCGGAGAAGAGAGTGAGCGCGACTCAAACCGGCAGTTCTCGATCGCCGGTTTTCGGGTGGAAAGAAAACGAATTTTGAAACGCAAATTACGTTCTGGGTAGTTGGGCTCCCATATGTCCTGTAAAAATAAAAACTTTGGCGAGCATAAATACCCTGTCAGTGTCCCTGTAAGCCTCTTGCGACCGCGTAGGACCAGAGGCGCTGCTGCGGAGCGGGTCCTACGCTGTCTCAAGAAGCTTAAAAACCGGTCTTGTCTCTCTCCGTCTATACTCGGTCGCAAGCGTGTGAAGGCAACTGTGTGAACGGGCCTTAATAAAAACGTTCGGAAGATTGTCTGCTAAAACCAAGACCCAGTTCGGCAACCGCTGCGGGGAAGCCCGGCGCGTATCTCAAAATTGTGTGGTTTGGATGTTTAGACATGCTTGAGTTGGTACGCGCCTCAACGGTGACCTGTCTCTCAGCTGGAGATGAGAAATTTATTCAGTGCAACACAACCGCTAAACTAGTGTCTTTAACGCGCACCACGAAGTAATGATTAGACGAAGACGTGCCGGTACAAAACTCATCCAGATCGAAACCGGCAGGGAGTGGGGATTGAACCCAGGAGGTTCTGCAGTGCAAGTTTTCGCTCCACGCGGCCAGCTGAGACGCGTTAGCTCAGCCACCAAAGCCCCTTCGGCGCGCAATTCTGGCGCCCGGGGGAGGTAGATGCGCATCGCCGATGCCTTGCCGTTCGCGAAGTAGTGGAACGCGTTTAAGGACTTAAAGGTTTTAGGTCGTTCTCAAGTATATAGACAAGTGGCTCGAATAGGTAGTCGCGAAGATGCACCACGATACCTTCGGCAGATTTGTCATTTTCTCGAGAAACAAGTGCACTTTCCTTTTACCCGAAGGGATCAGGATGACATGCCGATCCCATACGTAAATTTCAGGATGTACGGCAGTTAGTCCTCGGTGGTTAAACGTTTAAAGTACGCGCTACTCACTGCGAGTCCTCGGAAACAAGCAAAAGCAATAACCAACCGGAGGCAACATACTCGCCGCGGAAGTTCGGTCCTGTTTGTATTTGTTTACCTCCGCACACCCTGTAATACGCGGCAATGAAATCAACCGCCTGTCTTGAATTTACCACTCTCGCCCGGTCCCAACGCACTCGATGAGTCACACCCTCAAGTTCCTGCGCTAAAGAATAAAAAGTAAAAACCGCGACAGAAAAAAAAAACAACAAGCTTATAGTATTCGATTATAGTCACAGACGCAGGCGTATATATTAGCGCAGGCCTTATCATATTTACGCTTCTTACTTCATGATTCGTTCTTCGGCGTTCTCATCGGCCATAGGCCGCAACCTCATTGTCTACAGAGCGGGAGAGGAGGAGGCGAGAGCGCGTGGGAACATCGGAACGCCGAGCTTTGATTAGTGGGTAGACCTAATAAAGATAGCAGCCTTTTTCTCCACTGCCATAGCCTCCTCTATACTAACAATGCCTGGCAGTTTGACGACGGAGCCATAGAGTGCCCGGTCGCAGATTTGGAGCTCGAGGATCTGGTAACACAGAGCATTTCTCGGGGAAGCTGGTAGTGAGCGCACAGCTTTAGCAGCGGCGAGGACGCGCGAGGAATGCGAGGAGCACGAGCGGACATTCCATCACTCGGGAGTCGGGAGAAGTGTGTTTCGGCGTCTCGCCGCAGCGGGGCGCCCGTTACATGCCTCTCCTCTCATCCGTTGTCTGCCTCTCTACCTTTTCACTTTCGGCGGCCACGTCTCGTGGCGATCTGCCAGGCTTTGTCAGTATCGAGGAGGCTATGGCACTGCACTTGTCGAACCCGTTGGAACGCGGAACGCCGGCGTCTGGTGTTTGGATTTCGCACTCGAATGTGTTCAACGATTTAAGTGGAGACAAAGGCAGCTGGCGTTAGATCTTCCCACTATTACGGAACTCGGCTTGTTGACGTCCCCGCGAGCTCGTCCCCTTCTTTCCCTCAGTTTCTCGGCGTATTCCCACTAATCATTCGAACCAGAGCTTCGACGAAGAACTTGTAGTTGGGCTAGTTGGTGAACGTTATGAAGCATGGTGTACGACGCAAAAAAACCAGCGGACACAAAGAAGAAGGTACCCACACAAGCGCCTGTGTGTATGTCTTCCTTGTGTCCATTTTTGTTTTTCTTTTGCGCCGTACGTGCATTATACAATTGGGGTTGTGTGGATATTTATACAGCGTGTAGTTGGTCAGTCATTTTAAAGTTGCGACGAGTCACTCGCTGTAGATGAGCAATTTAGCCAGTGCAGTACAATCGCTAGTCTGAGGTCTTTAACGTGTAGATTTATCACAGAGATCGGCGTTCTGACGCCCACGCGCGCTCTTGTCTCCTCATCTCCCTCACTTTCTCGGCGCATACATGGCTTGCACGTGACGTCGTAGGGCATGTAACAGGCATGGAATGTCCAACAGGCATGGGATGTCCAATGATTATCCCATGCTTATTCACGCCGAGAAAAACAAATTCGGCAGAGTTACATGCTGCAGAAGGTGGGAGCGTAACAGCAAGGTCCTTCACAATGGCCGCTGATGTGACGTCAGAGCAAGCCACGTGTAGCAAATTCCATTCTTGAGAAACAATCATGAGGGAAACAAAAGAAGAAATAAGAAAGGCAGGATGGTAGTTCTATAAATTGAGAAGGCTGTTCGATTCCTAATTCCCCCGAGCAGATCAGCGCCATCAGCGCCATCAGCATGCACCGCGAAGCCAGTTTCGTGTTCCTCCAGTTCCGGAAACAGCCCTCTTCTGAGTAGATGTATGTCTTGCGTGGGCCGTCCACCTCTCGGACACCCCGCCCGACTGCCTCGTTCCCTTGTTCGCCGGCGTCTTGTCGAATCATTCCAGGGGGCGCCTGCGTAACAGACTCCGCTGTTTACATAGCGTTTAACGGGGCCCCGTAACAGCGGTGGGGGTTGGGCAGCTCGTGGCCCCTCGTTCTGAGCCCGGCCTCTGCGGGAAGCTAATCGTGCGGCCGGAGGTTCCTAATGGTTCGGCTGCTCGGCTACACGACAGTGAAAAATGGTCCTGGAGACTCCCGCGGGTCGGGGGACGGTCCCCGGGAAGGAAGCGTGGGCCCTTCTTATGCTGCTGCTGCTGCCGCTTTAGCACCTTTTGTTGCGCATAGCTGACCGCAGTGCGAAGGTGTTGGCTCTAATTGGGACCTTGTACTTGTGGCCGCTCGGTGTGCGAGACATAATCTATTAGGCGGAGGGAGTTTACCTCTGTACTAAGTGTTCGTTTATGGTTAAATCAGTCTTTTTAGAGCGGTTTAAAAAACAAATCTAGGCGATGGAGTTCATCTACAGACTTCAGCTTGCCCTTGACAGGAAAGGTTTCCTCAGCTTCACATTGAGTTAGTTTGTAATCTATAGTTGACATCTGCGATGCACACTCTGCAACGAGCAGTGTCACCTCAACAAAACGACGTGTTTTAGTCTGTGGAAGGAATACGTGGAAGATTTTTCACATTACATATGAACGTGCTAGAGAAAAAAACAAAATCTCCATGTTGGTTACCGCTGAGTTCGCTGACAGTTCCTATATTGAAGCCCAAATGTGTTGAGCAGTGTTTTCCATGTATGTGTCCAGATTTGTTGTTCTCTAAAAACGTTCCCGCCCCTGTGCTTTTCCGCACAGCACTCCGAAAGTCAATCACTTCTATTTACTGATGACAAGGCCTCCAAGTATCTACCTTAATATGAAATATTCGGTCTGACAAAGGACGTTTTTGAAAGATATTTTTTTTTATTTATAACAATCCTATTTATTTCAAACCGCGCTGCCAGGAGGACAAAGACAAAAACTGAGACAAGGGAACAACGACACGAACACGACAAGCGCAAACTAACAGCTGTTTATTTCCTTCCAGCACACAGGAGAGGAAACCACTTGCAAAGATAAAACGTAAAAGGAGGGCTGAAAAAATCCAGGTGAAAAACAAACAAACAAAACATAAAGATGAACGATTATTAACATGGCTACGCTTGATTCGTCGCTGCGACACAGCTATCAACGCAGGCGTGATTGCCCGTCATGATGCGGCAAGGTGCTGAGCAACTAAATTTCTTTTTTTGTTAAGATACATTGACAGCTCGCTAACAGACGTATACTTCGTTTCAGCTTAGGTCCGAGCGCGGCCGATGTTATGAGCCGAAGGGCCAATCAAAGAGCGAAAGAGGCTCAACGTCATGGCGTGCTCTCTGCAGTTGATAGGACCAACCGGTATTCGCCGTCTCTCTGCGCGTGCTCCGCCGCCGGCTAATCCTCTCAAGCGCAGAGAGCACGCCATGACGTTGCGCTTTTTGCGCTGTTTGATTGGCCCTTCGACTCATAACATCGGCCGCGCTCGGACGTAAGATGAAACGAAGTATAGCATGCATCCCTGAGACTATGAAATAAGCTTTCAAGCTTCCATAATTCCAACACACTCTAAAAAAAAAAAACCCGTGCGTCTACTTTCCCGCACAACACTCGAGAGCCAATCACCGCAACTTACGGAGGCAGCTCAGCGAATGACGATGCCGAAACATATATTTAGACCAAAAACCGCAGTTTGAGTTGTGAAATTAAGCAATGCAAGGGCGACGTTTTGCATTGCTTAATGTCACAACTCAGACAGTGTTTTTTGGTCTAAACATATGTTTCGGCATCGTCATTCGCTGAGCTGCCTCTGTAAGTTGCGGTGATTGGCTCTCGAGTGTTGTGCGGGAAAGTAGACGCACGGGTTTTTTTTAGAGTGCACCTTGCCGCTTCATGACGGGCACTCACGCCTGCGTTGATAGCGGTGTCGCAACGATGAATCGAGCGTAGTCATGTTAGTAATCGATTATCTATCTGTTTTTTTTTTTGCCTGGGTTTTTTAACCCCTCCTTTTACGTTTTATATTTGCGAGTGTTTTCCTCTCCTGTGAAATGAAAGGAAATAAACAGTTGTTTGGTGTTTCTCGTATCCGTGTCGTTATTCCCTTGCCTTAGTTTTTGTCTTTGTCCTCCTGGCAGCGCAGTTTATAATTAATGATGAACATTCCCCCACCCAAGCTTTGTTGCAGTCCTTCTAATTATACACCATCTCTCTAGTGATACGAATGAAATTAGAACCCCTTTTTTAATTTTCAAAACCAAGGTCTACAGCAACATCCTACTAATAATTAGCCCTTTGATGCCCAAAACTTTACTTGAAATACTGGAGACATAGAAATCGTGACGTGGTTTTACAACGCACATAATAAAAAAATCTGGTCTCAGAAAAAAAAAAAAATTACCTTTTTTCTTAATCATGTTTTCGAAACGTTGATTGCAAGCAACATTGAGCATTTGCAGCATTATTTTACGTCCCATGTTTGAAAGCAGTTACGCCCTGGTAGAGACACAAGTGTCTCTACGACTGGATTTAGAATATTTGTGCCAGTGTTTCTTCTCAGAGTTTTGACGTCAGATGCACGCCATCATAACTCCCATTCCCTGTCAGCTTCGGCTTTAAAGGACAAGGGACCTGTCTTGACGATGCAATTTGATTCTTCACCGCTAAGCGCAGGTATCCTCGCCCTTGCGACAGAGGGCGTTAAATTTATTGAAGCGGACATGGTGTGGGAGAAATTAAATCATTCTTGAGTTGTCGCTCCTGAGTCCTGGGTAATACTGGGCATCGAAGGGTTCAGGAGCGAATGTTAGCTGTTAATTACATAGAGGCATACTTGAGCATTTTAATTACCTTAATGGTGAGAATCTCTAAATTTCGGTACCCTCCAATTTCCTTATGATGGTAAAAAAAGGAGGAAGTTTATCACTCATTTTTTCTTGTGTTTGTCCCCTCTTTGTAGCCTTCGTCTTGGGTTTTAGAAATGTTTGATGTTATCACGTACAATACTCTGTCTAAGGGATGGAATATATTCCTGTTGCGTTTGTTTCTTTGAGTAGTTTTTCTCAACTTTATTGCTTATGACACTAGCAGAAAAACGGATTATCAACATAATGCAAATAATCTTTTTAAGGTGAAGCTCAATTATAAAATAAGATATGAAAAATGTGGAAACCACAGGGGTGAATATTTGTGAATGTGATAGCATTTATCGTTTCACACGCAGGTAGCTGTTCGTTCTCGACGACCAATAACTGGAGAAAATTTATTTTTCAGCGGGAAGGCGCGTACAATTTTTCGTTGCGTCAATTTTTCCGCTAAATATAGCGGGGAAACTGAACTGGTGCATATCTCGTGACGTCAATTTTTCCGCTAGTTTTAGCGGGGAACATGAATTGGTGAATAGGTTGGGACATCAATTTTTCCACAAAATTTTGCGGGGAGACTGAATTGGTGCATAGGTCGTGACGTCATTTTTAGCGGAGAAATTGAATTGGTGCGTACGTCGTGGCGTAAATTTTTCACTAAATTTAGCGAGGAAACTGTTTTTGTGACGTCACGTTTTCTGCTAAATGTTGCGGGGAAACTGTTTCCGTGGCCTTGACTAGTAGCTAAATAGTACTATTGCACTAAACAAAATGCATCCACAAAGATTTTAAAGAAAAACGGTACGTTTTTTTCTTGCGCCAAATGTTCCCTCGAATCGCGAGTCGATTAGTCAATAAAATATATACCTTTTTTTTTTTGCTCACCGTATAATTTTACTTGAGTTGTCATTTTACTTGATATTGAATAGCGAATTTTATACCTGTACTATTTAATTTTTGCACTTAAACGTTCAGAGTAGTTTCTTTTACGCTGATTAATTTCTTCGCTCATGACGCAGCCTTGAGAGAGAATTAGCGAACGGAGAAAATCAAGGAAAGGCAGGAGTGAGCAACGTCGGAAGTGAGTGATCGTGTGAAACGAGGAATATGGCGCCGAATGTCTCTGTATGTGGTTCTCTTCCCCAGCGGTAGATGGCACCACCATTCAATCTCGCGGTGCGGCACACCACAACCATTTGGTTGTCGAGTTTATATAATTACCGGGCACGTTAGTTCTGAGCAGGATCTTTTATTTATTTTTTAATGCAAGTTGTTGGAATGTCAAATAACAAAATAGTGATTTCATAATTTGCCTAGTGCGTCTTTCGATGTTACTCGAGACGCAGATCATTCTTGGCTTATCCCGAAAGCTTCCAAGCACTTCGGAACTCGATCGTCAGAATAAAATCAAGTACTCCGGCTATAGTAAAGGCAGATCGCTAAAAAAATCAAATTAGTAGCCTTATTTCTGATCCCAGATGTCATAGCGGCTTCCCACAAAAGGGCGTTTTCGTTGTCGGATACTGAGCTACGCATTAAGCCTACATTCATAAACGATTCGTACGAAGAAAAGAATCGACGCGTGAAATCTAACCGCATAGTCCACGTTACGCCGCAGGGCCGCGTACGAAAGACGGGCCGCCGATATACGATATCGCGTCGCAACGCTGCTGCGACCAATCTCGAGACATCTAAAAAGCACGCACACACACACACACAGACACCAAAGCGCGCGCACGCGGCGGCGCTATAGCTCTCTCCGACATTTCTGGTGTGCGCGATCCTTCTTTCTGAACGCCGCGGAGAGTTCCTGTCTTTCCGGGTGGTCCGGGCTTGTCACTCGGCAGCAAATGAGCGATAAGTGTCCTTGATCATTTCGCTCAGCACTCCCGGGCCCGCCAACAGTTCCTGAAATCTGCATTTCCAGTTCCGTCGTTCGTATAATACAGCGCGCCGCGCTTGCCCGGCGCCGTGTGCCGCGCGCTGCGGCCGCCGGCCGACTTTGCGATGAACTGTAGGGGATGTTATCGGAGACATCGGAGCCAATCCAATGCTGTATGAGTGTCACGTGAACTTTGACGATCCGATGGATCCAAGCAAGCAGTGTCAACAAAAGTGCATCTTCGCGGAGTTCAAAGTCTTTGAACGTCTTTTATCACCGATTAAATCGATCACGCATACAGTGAATGCGCCGTTTTCCCGCACATTTTTTTATTGGTTTAGCCGGTGATCGAAAACCCCCCCGAAGACAACGTGCGCCATGACGGTGCACTTTTGTCGCTCTTTGATTGACTCTGTACCGGATCGCAGGGTTGGCGGCGGACGGACTTAACGTGAAACGAAGTATATATTGACTGGGAGTACTCGTGGAGTTTGCTGCGGCGGTCCATCGTTAGGCAAAACCGAGTACGGGCAAGTTCGCCGCGCGACTCCCGCGGCCGCCGCCAATCGGTCCCCGCAGACCGCGACCACTCGCTCATCCGCATGCCCGTTTCCTTTTGGCCCGAAACCACCTTTTTTTCCCACGTCCAAATGAGACACGGCTGTTAACCAGCTCGCATGAGCCAGAGGGGATCCCCCCGCCGAACCCACGCATCGAGGAGGAAGGGTTGCTGCCGGGGGCAAGCCGGGGGTCGGTCGATGCGCGTGGGGGCATAGAAAGAAGGGGCTACACGACTTTCTGACTGCTGCACCGGCGGCGGCGGCTTTCATAACACTGCGGGGTGATCGTGATCGACTGCGAGGCGGGAAACGTATAGGTGGAAAAGGTATACAGGGAAGCCTGAATGCCGCGTCGTTTGCAGTGGTCGGCTCCCCCACCGTGCCTGCCCGGATTGTCCTCGTCCCGCCGAACCTTCCGGCTGTGCACGCAGCCGGACCCAGGCGCGCTGCTCATATTTTTTTTTATTTTTTTTTATTGTGGCGGGTTGAATTTTTGTTATTATTATAACTTTTTTTAACGTGTATGAGCGCGCCTTCGGGAACGAGGTCTGGAAACCTCGTGTATACAAACGCGCACAAAAACACTCCGGACAAAAAAAAAAAATAAAGATGGAAGAAAAAGAAATATGTAGGCTCCCCTCATCTTTGTGAGAGGGAGGTAGGGTGATAAATCAAACGGGAGTTGCCCGTTTTGACGCTGCGGGTCTCGTCGGGCAAAAGGCAACCGGGGACCCTGTCGTTCCTCAGCGTCGTCGTCCCCCCGTCCCCACTTTTCCGCAGGCACACGGATCGCCCTCCGGCCGGCGCCTTGGCAGACTTCGCCGCGCCTGTCCGTTATTACTCCGGCTTGTCTTCGCACTCGTCGTCGTGAACACTCGCCCAGAAGGGCTGCCAAGACTTGTCTGATTGAAGCGATGGCCTTGCGTGACGATGACGACGAAAGAGACGGGCGATCTGTCGATCGACGTAACTCGGCAGGCCAAACGAGCGCATCGCCGAGAGCGTCGTGCTGCATCTCACAACGCGGTTCAACCGCCAGTGTGAACACGGCGTATGACGGACGCGTTTGCCGCATTGCAGCGTCTCTCGCCGCAATTCATAAGCCTGTTTGCCTCTTGGGGCGAATCGGAGGTTCCACTAACAACAACATCGTGCGCATAATTCTTATGGTGTGGATGGTATTGGTATGTGGCGGTGCCGAGACTGAACAGATTATAGTCGAGCTTGTGTTTTGGAGGGTGCCTCATTGTTTTTCCTCGTTGGGTGGTGACAGTCTTAAAGGGGCCCTGTAATGACTTTTTAATTGTTTTTAATTTGCACCGAACCTGAGCGCACTGAACGTAGTAACTTAATGAAACTTTTCTTTTCTCAAATTTCGCTTTATTTTAAAAGTTATAGGCAAATTAGAATTACAAAAACAAGCAAAAAATAACCTCCTTCATGACGTCGTAGGTCCTGGCTTGAGTGGCCGTGAACTAGAGGAGGGGTAGTGGGCTGATCGAGCGTTCACGGCTGCCGCACTCCGTGTCGACGGCTCGAGAGGGCGCCACTAAAGCATGTGTTGGATAGGCTGTATGAAGCGGGCGGCCAGGGCGGCTCGCATTGCATTTGCTGCGCGATTAAAGACTAATTCGGCATAACACTTCATTGGCCACAAACGACAGCAAAAACGGGGTAAAAATCAGTTCAGAACGGGAGCCACTTCGCGCTGCCATACCGCAAAATGGCCACATTGCCAACCAAGCCCGCGCCGAAGGCCTTCGGAAGCTCGGAACCGGTCGGATCCTCGAGCCGGTATACGATCGCAGCGCCGCCGCAAGACCTTTTCCGCTTACTCTTGTCCCCGACCGCCAAGTAGGCATATCCGGTATGGGCGACGAAAAAATATTAAAACGTTTCAACCTGCAAATAGTAAAAAAATAGAGGGGAGACAAAACGAGAATGGGTGACGGTTACGCTTTTCTCCTAAATGCATTCTATTGGCGCGGCGACGGCAAAACAATGTTTTCGCCTATACTGGAAGTGACGACAATTCAAGATGGCGGCGCCCTTGAAGAAAGGGTCTATACACTCGCCGTTCGTCGGGGCCTCATCCCACTAGCCCTTTCTAGTATGCGCCGTTTTTTCCGCCGCTTGGTTGCGGGTATGTCGACGGGTCATTTCTTGTTTCCGTACTTTATAAACTGCATTTGTTTCTTTTCTGATCTAAAATACTGAACAAAAACTAGTTTCATACATAATTGAAACGGTTCGCGACACTTATATTTTGTATCTCGACTAAAAAAAAAAAAACTTTTAGCGGCTCTGACCAGTAGTAAGCCCAGGACCAAAGACGTTTCGGCAACGCGGGTCGCCTTCGTAGGCGGAGGAGGTTTCCGCGTCGTCCGGTTAAAATATGACGCACTGATATTTAGTTACTTTCTCCGTGCCCGCTGGCTTTCCCGAACCCCAAGAGACGTGGAAACCGCAAAAAAGGCAGACGCTTAAATATGATTGCAGGGCCCCTTTAAGGTTTGTTCCCACAGGTGCGTTCGAGTGCGACTGCAACCACTTGCGCATCGTTAAGACTGCTTTCGTCGAGCTGTTGCTATGGCAACCCTTGCGACGAGGCAATGGGTAGGCGCTGTGCAGCACGTCGCAACGCATCGCAACGCAGTCGACGTAAATGTGTGAAGCAGCCTTTAGTAGATATCCTATATGAAGAAAACGCTATCCTAAAAAGAAAAATACGCGAAGAATGAGTGCTTAAAAATGTGGCAACGAAGGATCGGTGAAAGAGGAGCTTGTGGCAGAATACGCGATATTTCGAGTGCTTCGGGAGCTTGGTGAGACGGTATAGTGTCTGATGTCACTACTTCTTAAGGCCTCACGAACACATTAGGGCGCCCCGGTGTTTTGTGTATTATATTCCGAAGAACTAGGGTCTTGGGGTGATGACTTCAGACTATTTTGCGCCGTGTACCTCCTTTTTTATTCTACTTTGTTATGGAGAGCGTGAAAGACCGCCTCCCTGTTCGCTCTCTTCGCTTTGAGTTGTGCTGCAGTGGCGTTATTAACCCGCTACTTCTTTGTATGCTTCATGCATCGTGCATTTGGCAATCTGGAAAACTAAACGCAATGTTTTACGTCAAACGTGCGTTTAATAAACGCATGTTTGACGTAAAACAAGCATTTGCGTAAACTTGCATTTACGTAAACGCATTACGTAAACGCAATGTTTACGTCAAAAAAGCGGACGCATGGCCGTCATGATATACTGCATTTAAATCCCAAGCGGTCACGCACGGAAATTCTAAAAGTCTCCACGGCCGGCATGCTCACCTCCGCCTTTTGCATTGTCACGGAATATCACCTCTGCTCACAAAATAGGAAGCAGGCAATTTGTCTATACCTGCCTTCGTGGTTTTATTTGGGGAATGGAATACATAGGAAATGGAAAGAGGAAACAATAAAATGAGACAAGATCAGTACACTAAAAACGTATATACTAAAATGACAGACGGTAGAGGAAGCAGGGTCATATAGGATATAGTGGAAAGCACATATCCTCTCGTTCGCGTTCCGCGCAAAGATCCACTCGGTGGAGTTTTGCCGCGGCGTGCACACGCTTGCACGGAGAAGAGGAAGGAACCACGTGAGACTGCAAGAAATAGAGGTGATCCTTCTAGAAACTGTCAAAAATTTTGTTCGTTCTTATTTTTCCTTCGCGAGTCCATGTGCCTGGTGCACCCCCTCCCCTCAGACGTTTTTGCTCGTCCTTTCAACCCTTTTATCTTTGCTATCGTCGCTGCCGCTGCGAAGTAGTTTGGCATATATACGAGCTGGAGCAGCGAACAAGTATATGCATGCAGCCAAACCAGCGGAGAAAAAAGTTCGGTCGGATGTGTCTGTCGTTTCTTGTCTCAGCTGACAGCGTAGGGAGATAAAATAAAATTATTCTGGACGAGAACATTCGAAGGAATAAGTTCTGGCGGCACCTGCATGCATGCACGTACGCGGGAGGTGAGAACGCCCACGCTCGCACGCGCTCACGCGGCAGTGTATGCAGCAGAACAACAACGGGATAGCGGTGGGGGGAAAAAATGTAATACGCCATTCCCAAACGGGGAGAATGTCGGAGAACTCGGGAAAAGAACTGACGGTACTTTGATTTACGAGCGCCTCATTCGCCGCTGACAGCTGAAAAGAGCGGGTTGCTCCGTCGTGTTTCTGCGCCCTCCCACCTACCTACGCTGCAGCGTTCGCAGAAAGGAGCTGGCGGCAAACTCGATGCGGCGCCATAACGGTCGTTGACGGATTTTGCGTGGGGAGGAAGGGTTGCCGAGATTGTTCGTCGTCGTTCCTAAATAAGGGCTATACGCGGAAGGAAATACATGCTCTCGAGTGTGTGGGGGCGGATTGGGGGGGGGGGGGGGGAGATGGGGATGGAGTCGGACCCTTGCGTGCCCTGCTCGCTGGATGCGAGTAGATTTAGGAGAGTGGTGGCGAAGTCCCGACGTCGTTTTCCCTAATCTACGGTCGACTGAAAGTGAAGGATGGTGCCCTCGGGAACTTCGTCGCGAGCTAAACCTTTTCCGCGGAAGAGGCTGGCTGTCGCAGTCGGGAAGTCTGCAGGCTGGCGGTTTGTGTTTCGGCGGGGATGTCATGTCGTTTGCACCATGCGGGAGAGAGGGCTCCCGGCGAAGTGACACGAGCTCCCAAGATTTCGAAGATTTCGAAATCGATAGTCGATATTGTGTATTTTTATTGAGCTATTTTAAGTGATGAAAGCGGATGAAACAAATAATCTGATATTGTTTCGTATTTGCGAAAAATTCGAAGTGTCATGGGGAACTCCCAAGGAACAAAGCTATGAAGCAATTAAGGCATCTTAAATAGCTGCGTGATGAGGTATTTTATATTGTCGTTTTGAGTGTTTAACTTTCTAGTGATGTGTCAAACTCGGACTGTCACCGGCGGTGCATGTTTGGGTTTTTTGGTTTACGAAGGTGTCCATGCATACAGAGGGGCCTATTGTCGGGAAGCACGTTATGTTGGTAGCCAGTGAGTCGACGTGAGTGAGCCCGCAAGGTTTATGCCTTTGAGCTGTTTGACTTGGGAGGCATATTATAGCTGTTGGACGCTACAGACTACATCAGGTTTTCAGAGCCCGATTTAATATTGAGCACATATTGCGTGACAGTTTTTTTTTTTTCGAAGCATTCTAATCGGCAAGATAAACATGGAATAAATCGGGGCTATAAAAACAATTTAAACATGTACTGAGTTGAGTCGCACCGTATCGAGGGCAGGCTTTGTACCAGGTCATCTCGTGGGTCCGGGTCACGATGTAAGATGTCCGGGTACGAATCCTTCATGGATCAGGCACTGCGGTCAGTCCTGCGTAGTCGATGGCTTAGGTAGTGCATTTTTTATGGCAACAAACTATACTCCGTCTCATTTTAAGTTTGACTAATGTGGCCAATCAAGCGTCTAGAAATGCGCTTGATCACTGCGCTTTTCGGTAACTTATGCGAATGTTACAGCCCCCAAAAAAAGATCCAATCAAACGCGAGGAATTCGTCGCAACATTGCGTCTTACGTCTGTGCGTTTGCGTTGCAACTGTAACTTTGGGCCGCGCTTGGATTTAAGATGAAACGAAGTGCGTAGTTTGTTGCTCTAAAAATACACCTATTTAATTGTAGAAATACGTTCTCAAGCGACAAAGCTAAGCCATTTTATAGGTGCAGCGTTATAAGAAGTGGTTGTTATCGCATAGCTAATCCAGAAATCCAAACTTCTAGCACCGTGCACACTTTCGAGAGCGCCAGCCAGTAGAGAGGCGCTGTTCCTCAATGATTGGAGGCCGACAGGGCAGCGTGGGTGTCTCTCGTCTCGTGGCGATTAAGTAACCGGGGCCATCGCCCGGTTCCGGAGGAGCGTGCCCCGTTGTTTGAGCGGGGAACACAGAGAACCATTTGTCCAAACACCGGGAGAAAGGGGGTCCCCCGCTGCGCTGTTGACCCAGGCGTCGATTTCCGCTCTTGTCACGGCTCTGGGCACGAGGTTGCTTCAGCCGGTGGACGAGAGACGCACTCGCCTCGTCGCACATGGGAACGGGGCCATATACTTTAACGCCATAGAGCAGCTCGCGAAACAAAATAGTTTCGCTGGTCTGCCATATACACGGCGACTAAAAGCGTCGCTGCATGCTCCCGCTGAGAGCTCGCCCTGGCGTCACGAAAAGGGATTGCCCTTCTTCTTGTGTTTTTACATTAAAGATTTCAGGTGTAATATGCCGGGCTTCGTTAACGGGGAAGAGTGTTTCGACGGTTTATTGAGGTACCGGTATTGACTACGTTCTTGGAATACCACGACTTTACTCTTTTCTGTATTCTATTTAGTATATTTCATGAAGGTTATGCTAAAAACCAACATTCAGATTTCCAGCGCTTCCCTTGCAGGTGGTGCAGTCCGTCTAAAAACACAGTATGTCGCGCCTTTCTCCTTTCGTTCGGCTCGTGTGAGCTTCCCCGGCGTTCATTTTATACCGTAAAACGTCTAACCTGTCGGGAACAAACTGTACCGCCCAAATGACAACGTTTTCAGTGTTGGCAAGATAGACCCTTTAAACCAAACAAAAAACAAAAAAAAAAAACGGCGACTGGTTAAGTTTGAAGATTAAATAACTTCGCGCGAAAACAAATTATTTTGACCTATATTTTGGATGACTCGTTCAGACGTGCATATAGATGTGTTAAACTATCTCTGATGCCAAATCTACGACCTATCAAAATTTCGCTTTCAACTGCCAGTGCCCCGTATAGCTGGCGCTGTACACGAAATCAACTAACAATGTAGCGCACGACAAGCACTATTTTGAATTAGGTTAACAAACGCTCCTCTCAAGCGGCGTTCGCGGAAGCGTATATATATTATGTGGCTCTGGCGGGAGAGAGGGGCCACCGCTCGTGCGCTATATAGCAAACAAAACCCGCAGTAGAAATCTGCCAGGTCACGTGCATTACATCGATAAATCTCCACCGGTAGCAGAAATGCGAAATTGACGCTTACACTGCATGACATTCGACACCCTAAAGCCGAAGTCGCGCTGATCACACGCGGAGCGCAAGCTCATCTGCTTCTTGCAGGGGGGGTTGTGATGATGTCCGAACGCCGGGCTCTTATTGGCTGACTGAAAAAAAAAAAAAAAAAATAGTGGGTAGACCTCAAGGTATCTAGCATTCAGGTCTACCCCCCATCCTTTCAATCAAAGCCAATTAGAGCTCGGCGTTGGTCTGACGTCACCAGAACTCCTGCGTAAGAAGCAGACGAATTTCTATCCGAATACAGAACGTATACACACAAGACAGGGTTTTCGCCGATGACAGAATTATCTGGTGCTTCGAAGATGTCTGCAGACAGTTTTCGCATGACCAACGCAACAGGAGGACCGTCATGCAAGGAAGAAACAGGCCTCAGACAGTAGAGCGTTTTAGGGAACCGTTTTTGCACATCCGATATCGTACGATGGGCCCACCGGTACGAACTGCGCATGCGCTACCACAGAAGACTCGCATATGGGCACTTCGTACCGGTTGGCCCATCGTACCGTATCGGGTGTGCAAAAAAGGTTCCCTAAGACTCTCTATGGTCTACAGACTGTCCCATGAAGTATTAGCAATGTGACCGCGAAAGGTTGTTCCAAAGACAAACGCCTCTTTACGACCTTTAGTGCGAGCGATACAGTACCCCATTTTACGATTAAAAATCGTAAAATAGGATTCTGTAGCATGGAGCACCATTCATTTCTGAAGGGTGTAGAAAGATCGTGAAAAAAGGTGTAACCCGAAGTGAAAACGCCCTTCTTTATTTTATTTTTTTACGTCTGTTTTTTGCATTGATATGCGCGCTCACTCACTGGATGGGTTTCGGTCCTCCTCACAATGCCCCGCAAGGAGGATAGAGCGGAATGGAGAGAAAATATGTCTGAACAGAATCGGCGACGTATTCAGTGTGCCCGAGACGCCGGAGGAGAGAGAGCGTTATTTTTTGGCTATAGGGACAGACAAGCAAGACTTCATAGCAGACGAGCAATGTTACCGCGTTTTAACGTATATAGTCTCTGGTGAATCAGCGCAGAAACAAACAACTCCGTGTGTTTTCATTCCTTGTTATTCACAACATCCACATTTAAAGCTTAAAACAACTATAGTTTGCCCCGGACGCGTCTCTGCAAGAGGTCAAGCAGGCGGGGGCGCTAGACAAGTGCAGGAAACGACAGCGTGAAGCCAGCTCCGAACAGGGTCAGCAGCACCCAAGCCAAGCTCGCATGCAGTGAGCGCGCAATGCAGCCGATCAGCAGAACCTGCGCAGACGTGCGTGCCTCCGATGCCAGAGGTCCCGGTGAGCCACGGGATGCTCTATCAAAGCCAGAGCCGTTACAAAGGAGCGGAGCGTCACTTCCATGGCCGGCGACCATTTATAAACCTGGCATCTGTCGAGAGAAACGCTTGCACGCTTGCACGCCCGTGGTCCGGTCCCGCGGGTATACATACAGTGTGCGCGTTGGGGTGCTGCGCGGTAAGACGCGCATGCGCAAAAGGACGAAACTGTTCCGTGCTCGCTCGCTCGCGGCTGACTGTCGGGGTCAGGCGCTTTGCATTCGCGTTGGCTTTTGATTCTGCTTTCTGCGAAGGAGACAAATGCGTGTTGAAAATACTAATGAGCTCGCCCGACGTCTTGTGGGGTACACACGTCCCCGCAGAGACGAAAACGGATGGGCAAGTGCAGAGTGTCTGGTTAGGAAAGTTTCGCGCTGAGGCTTGTATAACCCCGCGCGCGATGGTCTTGGGCGATAGGGCGGGCTTCGGCTGGAGGATTGTGGTCCCGTCGCTTCGAGGTTTCGAAGGCCGAGACGGCCGGCCGGCTGTGCGGGCCTCTGGGCTGCATGCGCGCTGGCGGTCGTTGCGTGGTCGGCTATCGCTGGATGTGTATGGATGGAGGATGGGACTGCTCTGATAGATGGGATGCTACTGCTGCGGCTGAGACGAAGGAAGAGAAATGGAGGAGCAAACGGAAGACACTTTAGGGTGGTTTGATTTATGGTGCGATCAGCGCGCTCCGAGCGAGAAACGCGAGCGATTGGACCGCTGGTTTGAAGAGAGGGCGAAGAATGCGGGATATTTGCCAGCCGGTTTTGGGAGTTTTTAATCGATGAATTATACGCGTAACGGGCGTATTATTCTACGAGCATTTTACTTAATCGTATAAGCTATTCAATCTTGTCGGGTTTCTCGCGCTGTGGAGACTAACGTAATGATTCCTTGATGCTTGACTCATCTGGACATCCTCTCCTTTTTTTGATGGCAGCGGTAAGTGCCAAATTAAGCTTGCATAGCAATTAAAAGATCTCTTAAGTTTTCTTCATACTGGTTCTGACTTTTTTTTGCATTTATTTTTTAACAAACTGCACTTGATCGAGGAACTTAGGTAATTATAGAATATTAGTATTAAAACCGTCTTTATTGTAACGGGCTTAGTGTCTCGCCAATGTTCCGAAGTGTGGAATTTGGAAATATTTCGCAATCACAAAATTTTACGACTCTAAAATGTGCTGCTTTTTTGGCAAGTAGTCTCAAAATAGAAGCCCGCCACAATTCTCAAAATGAGCTTCACAATCCAATTATTTAATAATTTTTGTTTTGGGGGAAAAGTGTTATTTTTTTTTTGCCACATATACTTGTTCTTCTATCCAGTGACTTTAAATATATCTTGTTTTAGCCCTCCCTTCGTGTTTTTCAATTAGCTCAACAAGCTAAGTTATCTAACTCAACTTCGAGGCAGCTTTGATAAACGAACACGATATGGGGAACTATTCTTCGGCTCAAGTTCCTCACTTCAGTATAAATCTTCTGCGATATACTAACAAGGTGTGAAGTGAAGCATTTAATCTGTTGGGATTCAATCTTTGCTAAATTATACTGCTACTTTGCGGCACGTTATTCTAAAGGCCGGTTCAGACACTTGCGTTTGAGTGCGTTTGACTGCGTTGCGGCGAGAACCGAAAGCGAGTCACCGGCACATATGTGCTTCGTATGAAGCGTGGAATCCAATTCAAGGAATCTTCTTGGCACGCGATATAAGCAGCAGGGATGTCCTGGTGTCTCGCAGCCGCAACGCAGTCATGCAAACGCAGTCAAACGCAACTGTGTGAACCGGGCTTAACAACGCCCCACCGTCAATGCTGTTTTATTAGAGTGCTGTCCTCACCGCATGTGCAGTTTGGTCGCGTGCTGCGTTATGGCATGCTTTTTTGTCGCGTGGTGCATTGTGGCATTCTGTTTTATTGCGTATTGTTTTGTCGCGCACCTGTCGCGCACTGTTCTGTCGCGTGCTGTTTTCCCGCGTTCTTCGAATGATGCCACATATGTGAAATAATATGCCTTCTTCTTCAAGAAAGTTTTACATCGCAAACTAAATTTAGGTAGCGAATTACTGGAGTCTATTTACTTCTCTTACTGGACTCCAATATAAGGGAATATGAATGCTTGCGAAATAAAAGCCCAAGTTTGCCGCGGAATTAAATATAATGAATAATCTCTCAAAGTGGATTTTAAAATTCAAATATGTTTGGATGAATAATAAAAAAGAAAAAAATATATCTGCTTTTAAAACTCTTATTACGTAACCCGGGAACGACGTTGTTTCCATTCAGCATAAAATATCTGTTGAGGTTTGCTGCAATAATGATGTCATCACGTTTTCAGTCATAAGGTCTCATTTTCCTAAAAACCCTTTTGTCACCAACTCGATGTAGTGGCATCAGTTGTTTTTCAACCGCGTGACTCTTTTGTGCGATTCCGCCTTTCCAGTGCTATACAAAACGCGCGCCGACGACACTCAGGGATAGACGTAGGATGTCGAAATGCTGTTTCTTTTTTTTTTTTTTTACACATGTTGCGTGCTTTCTTTTTAGGAACAAAAGGTGAACTTCTATAGACGACCCTCCTGGGTTGTCTGAAACGCCAATCGCAAATGTTTTAAGAAACAACAATGGTTATTTTTAGCAGCGGCACTTTTAATATTATAATAATCGTTGATAACTCATAAAAGAAATCATCTTCTTTTTTCAAATCTGCATAACGTATGATGCAGTAAAAGCTACAAGCGCGAGCTGGCCCGATCTGTTTTTAGCTATTACAAGAATTGCCGCGTCACTAAAGGCGGACGTTTGCTTTTTTGAAACGAGACCCTGGTGTTCATTTAGAGCCTTTTAATTAAATTATACGACGGAAGAAAATGTGGGGACACCAAATTACTCGTAGTTAAATAAATTATATAATCACGTACCACCTAATACTCAAACAATAAACAATTCTGGAATTCCTCGCGACTGCTCGATCGAGTGGTCTGGATGGCTGACCCATCGTTGAATTTGAGCGTCCTTTCGAGAACCCGCTGAGACTATTAGTCTAATAACTTTGGCGTGGCGATGTTCAGAAAATGCCTGGCAATCCTGCCAGCTCCTTTTTGAAGCCCCAAATACCCAGAGAGCATCAACGCATTAGCCCATCTCCGGCCCTCATCCGGGCACTCTTTGCCGCTCGTGCTCTGCACAACTGTTCGAGGTCAGGAGCCGGCCCGGAATGAAGAAAGACAAAGCGGGACAATGTTTGCAGTCGAGTGCTTGTATACGTAAGCGCGGGCCAAGTTAAACAAGGGTATTAATGGATTCCGGGGATTTGGTTCCCGCTGCGCGCTAGCGGATGGAGGCCGCCCTACGCGGCCTTAACCACACAAGAACTTTGATGCCTGTCCTTTTGTTTTTGCGCGTCGGTGCCGCTGCGCATTACCACTGGTGAGTTTTATCCAGACAGCCCCCCACGCTTTCCTGTCCCTCGTGCGAGCATGTACTGACGTGGATACGCCACGGTTTAGGCAACAGCGAAATAACGCGTCACTAAATAGGTGTGACTTAAACTGGAGTCTCTTTGTTTTGACAGCGCCGTGACGTCACCAACAGGGGCGCACTGTGCGGAGTTAACGAGCGTGGGAGACGAGAAGGTGAGGGCCTTGGGAACTGTGGCGTCCTTAGCACGTTGTTTTTGTGGCCGTGCGGATCGAGAGCCGGCGGAAGCGATAGAGAGAATGAAAGGGATAAAAGAGTCTCGTGGGGCAATACATAGACTAGTCGGTGTATGTATAGAGCGTACAGCCCCCCTGCTTTATCCCAATTGCGAGTGAAAAGTGATGAAGGTATTTCAAACGTGGAGTTATTCAGTCTTTTTTTTTTCTCTCCTTTATACTACGCTTAACACGAATACGACATCGGCGGTTTTACGCATTTCACTAGAACAGATTATACTGTCGAAAATCAAATTGCCCCACCTAAGTTTGAACTCCGCAGAATTACATTTTAATGCACTATTTTTTTTTTATCACAGCCTCTTAGTTACGTGAGAAACATAAACAGGGAAAGCCGAGATTGCTTGTTTGTGCAAACTTTGCAGCTGTCTCTGTAACTTTTTGAAAGAAAACCCACTCATCTATATTGGTTCACTGAGAGAAAATAAAACCCGAATTGGTTAGGCCCACATAAATAAACTAGCCCGTACGCATTGCCAAAATCTGAAACTCCCTGAGAATGTGACGCTAGCGGTGGTGATAGATTTGAAAGTTTGAGACCCTGACGTACATCTAAGCCGACGTCATAATAAGTCTAATATTTGTAAAACCGAGATATGCAATCGTGCGCGCCTGTAGCTTTTATGTCCGTGTAGAAGGTAAAAAAGTGTGTCAGCAAGGATCTTATTATTTTTTTTTCCATTGACAAGTTTTTTTCACTGAAATATATGGTACAGAGGCCATAAATTTTATTTCTTGGGTTGACAAATACTAGACTCGGATGGACAGAGGCTCGTGTAATAAATTTTATTTTTCTGTTTTAGCTTTTCGTTCAGGCAGCGTCATGTTCTTCAAATTGCGCATTATGTTACTACCACTCGCACTCGCACAAATTTTCAGCTCTCTGCGATTACTAGTTTATTTATCCGGGTCGAAAAACCGTGTTTACTTTTCTCTCACTTACCCGGATATTCCTCTCCGCTATGCACATGGGTCTCACCAGTCACTGCCATCCACTAGGCACGGATAAAGGTCAGGCGTGAAACTGCAACCTAGGCTGTGATATGGAGCCCACGGGTGTCATGCGGAGTTGTAGGCCATAATTTCATGGCTACAATTTAATCAATACATTGACAATCAATGGGCGTCTTGCACGCGGTAGTGAGTGGTGTTTAGAGAAAAGTTGAACCACGGACTTTGTCAATAAAAAGCTCGTTTATATCTACGAAACGGGTTTTGAAGCTGGGTTCCTTTAGGAACTCAGGTCTTCCCCGGAGTATGCCCTTAAGGTTTCCTCAAACTCACAAATTTCCTCGACCGTCTCTGCTTCTGTTTAAAGCGTTTTTTGCCCTCCTCTTCACGCATCGTTTTAGAAGATCTGAGTCACCCACTGAGGCATGACTATGAGCCAGGCACTCCCTATAGCATGTGAACTATTGTTTAGAGGGCCTGTAGGCTCCTGCACTGCTTTACTGAATCAATGTCGAGACAGGATTCCTCGGCTGTCAATCAAGTGTGGCAAGGTTCCTCGAGATATAAA
This sequence comes from Ixodes persulcatus, assembly GCA_013358835.2. Lineage (NCBI taxonomy): Eukaryota > Metazoa > Arthropoda > Arachnida > Ixodida > Ixodidae > Ixodes > Ixodes persulcatus. The sequence goes on from JABSTQ010011253.1 coordinate 268,618, forward strand.
GAATGGTCTCAGAAACTATAATCTACAAGCTAGAATATCGTGTCTGAAAATTAAAAAAAGAAAAAGAAAAAAAAAAAGAGATCCGAAACACATTTGCCTGTGAAAGATTAATCCCTCCGGATTTTTCCGCAAAAACTGAATTTTGAGGTCAGAACAACAAAATAAAAAGCAAGAAAGACTGTTTTTTACAAATAAACTTCATAAGAGCACGAGGTAAGTGGTCTTGAGGAGATGAAACTTCGGTTTCATTTGAAATCTCGAACTACTGCGTAAACGGGCTGAACGGCAAAGAGCTAAGAGGCACAGGGGTTTGCCTTTTAGCTTGTCAAGGTTCCTTCAGGACAACGGGTCATGGTACCCAGACTCCTATTATTTTGTTTTTGAATGTTTAAAAATTGGGAGAACAGTAAAATAAACTGGAATTTCAGATAATTTCGGAATCTAACAAATATAAACTCCGATAAACGCCGAATTTTCAGAGAAAAATAAACTCCGAAAGACACCCTCTGAATTTCACTAGAAATAAAATCCGAAAACACGGAATCCTATAGGTAGAGCTCAGGCCATGGGGACTTGCCTGCTGCTCGCATGAGCCAACGGTTAGAAGCCTCGAAGTTAGCCTAATGATCTCACAAACTGTACACAGTCGCTGCGTTATCGATCGCGAAGGCTTGACATCTGCATTTGCGTTAACACTCAGGTAAGGAGGGCAGGTCCTAAAACTCTTGTGCACGCACCAGCGCATCCCACGGCGCTGCACAAAATTTCTGGGGCTAAAAGAACGTATGTCTGAACGAAAACTTTAAGTTCTGGCGTCTAAATGACGATGAAACAATATATATACTTTTTTTTAAAAACAACAAATGTGGCATAATTTTTGTGGGATTGGGCAATGTGGCCGCTTGATATGGAACCTTATCCGAATGAGAGAAAAAAAGTGTGTCTGTGAGTGTGTGTGTGTGTGTGGGGGGGGGGGGGGTAGATGGAATGACATTGTAGCAGAACGCATGGGTCAGACGGGCACATTAAAGTCCTTCAGAAGGAGCTCCTTCAAAGATCGGCGAATTAGCTCTCGCTCTCGCGCTTATCAGCGTGCGCCGTTTCGCGGACCCTTTAAGGAAGTTCGTTCTGTAGGCCTTTAACGTGCCCGTCCGACCCAGAATACCATTCTTACTGTTCCTACTGCTAATCGGTAAACATAAAAACATAAAAAAGATGTTTGACATATTTTTTAGTGGGTGTCTGCGTTTTAACCCCGAGCATATCTAATCGTAACCGGTTTATTACATGGCTCGCTTTGAGATTGGCTAGTGACTTTTTATCGGGCAACGCTGTAACTTGTTTCCGCAGCGATAAGAAGTCCCATGTTCTCACCATACGGTGCTCTTCCAGGTTCTTACGTTGTTGATAACTTTGAAATTCGGAGTCTGTCCTGGAAGCTTCAAATAATAAAAATTGGCTATCACGCGCGGTACTATTTCAGCATCAAGAAAATCCGATATCGAAGCACACAGTAAGGACCAAAGGGTATCTCTCGGATTCTAACAATGTTAAAAGGTTCCAACCTTGCCGCTGTTTTCAATGCAAGGGACCCGTCTTTATCTTTAACTAATGCAAGCTTCTTCCCGTCCCTTGCTAGTTTTGTTGTTGTTTTTCCTGAAAATTTGTGGCTATACAAAGCTAAAGAATATTTCTCGAAGCCGGTAGAGAAAATGTAAAAGGAACACCCGAGATGCTGCAGAGTGGTATAGCTCCAGTGCTTCTGCTTCCGTCTTATCGACGTTCGCTGCCACTTTCAGCCTTCAACAAAGTTTGTTTCAAATTTAGACGTCGTGTGTGTGTGTGTGTGTGTGTGTGTGTGTGTGTGTGTCTGTGTGTGTGTGTTTGTGGTTGGTTGTTTCAAGCTTTTCTTACCCAGTTTTGGGTGTTTTAACAAAATGGTGTGTGTGTGTGTGTGTGTGTGTGTGTGTTTTGTTTATTTATGTTTCTTCGCTGTCCTTTATTTTCTTATTATCTAAAGTTACCCAGCTCTCCCTCGTTGTTAGTGTTCTGACTGTCACATTATGTTCTTATAGTTTTTTCTCATTTCTGGGATAATTTTTTTTTTTTTTGTTCTCCTGCCGGGCATACGCCGCGACCGGCCGGAAATCCCGCCATGTTTATGCGCGGGACCCAATCAATACGGCGCGTTAAGATGCCACCTCGGGATTGGACCGTTGTTTGTCGCTACAAGGGGGCGTCCGGCGCCAACGAGGTCCTGCGTGCCTCGCTTGGGCCGTGCGTGCCCGCCCGCATGTGCCCAGCGGAAGTCTATTCATGTTTCCCGTGCAGCCGCCTCCGGCGCCATGCGCTCCGACGGCGTGTCGCGTTGGCGTGCGTGGGCGCGTGCCTACCATCCGCCCGCTTGCGGCTTGCCGTGGAGTCACACTTGCGTGCGCTGTATGCACGCCTAGTTGGGCCCGCCATCCTCCGAGGACTGCTGGGCGAGGGAACTGTTTATTATCGCCGACGGGTGCGGTACGTGCGTGCATGCCGAGGTGCGCACGCCGTACGCGATTTGCAAGGTCTAATCAACGCCTTGCTAACGAACGTCTCCTTTTGTTTTCGCAGCGAGTGAGTCGTAAGCTCTGGGATGACTGTATTGCTCCTTAGTCGAGGATCTAGCGTTTGGAATCTGATTGGCTCTGTTGCCTTTGTCTAAGGATCTCGACGCCCATAACTTTTCCACCGAGCACTCAGAGGGCTCATCACTGAGTCTTGGAGGATGAAAGTTAGGCGAACGAGTACATAAAGCCCAGAAAACATTGTGACACAGAAATGCGATATCTTGGTTTGCGATCGGATCCCTGCGGTCACTGCATAAAACATTAATTGGCCCTCATGTTCTGCCGGACAGCTGCCGAGCTTTAGCGTAGCGTTAGCACAAGCTGCCGCCCAGAGTAAATCTTGTCTTGTGCGACATCGAGCCTGCGGTTGTCTGTGGTAGCGCTAGGCTAAAACTCTCGACTATCACCATGTTTCAGAAACAGCGGTGGATTGACCCTTCGCGTGCTGAACGAAGAAGTCAACTCGTGAGAATTATTATTTATTACTGTACGCGCTCTGCCTTTCATTAACATACTGTTGCAATGGAACAGCGGCGTCTTTGTGTCTGTCAGTTTATACTCTTCAACACTGAAGGCACCGTCTTGGATTGCGCACTCATATGCTATCAGTCCGATGTGTAATCTGGGACGTAAATCTAGCTCATACTGATTTGTCACCTTTTCACTGTCGTAGAAAGATACGCTATTGCGTAACACTAAGCAGAAAAGTTTCGAAGGATGATTAAAATAGAAATCGGCAAACATGCATTGGAAAACGTCTTGGTACTTCCTCCAACAGCCTTTGACAGCCAAAACTGTCCAAGCACTAGAAAGAGGGGGAAAATGTTTATTGAAACATCCTGCTTAGTCCAAGCTTAGGGTTTTAACAAATTATACTGTCGTGAAGAGGGAAAGCGATGTTCAAGTTGATCGATCGTCATCAGTACAAACTTCAAAAGCGCAGAGGGTGGCACGTCACACGCATCTTTCCATCTCTCCGCGCGCCCAATGGGATTGCAGTATTTGCCGATAAGAACACCAATGAGCATGCCAAGAAACAAGAAGCGCGAACGTAATGAATCACACTCCACGTTTCTTAACGTGTCAGTAACTATAGAAACATTCGCGGGTCTTATGCAATAATATATTATGCTGTAAGCTTGTGTGTAAGCATCATAAAGATGACCTGCTTCCAACGAGACATTCCCTTAAGTTCTCGCTTGTGCATCGGGTGTAGTTCTACAATATCTTAGCCTCCCTAAATAACCGGATGTGCCCAGGAACAACGCATAAAGGCACATAGGCATGTGCGCACATCTAATCATAAAATTAGAACGTGAAAGCAGAAACAAAAAAGAAAGAACGCGTTTGCAACTTTACAAAGGCAGGTGCCAGCGGGCGAAACGTTGAGACGACGAAATGCTGACTGTCGAACAAACATATCAAATCACAGCCACTCCGAGACTAAATAGTCGCTTTGCGTGGCGACTGGATGCATGGAGTCGCTCCTAGTTCAGGACGTTTCTCTGCCTCTCGACCGTAATTTGGTTAAACTCGAAACGCAACGCGGGGCGACATGACGGATGGCGAAGTAATGGCGTAATGGAGAACGAATTAAGTTAGCGTGCCGGCTTTCGTCCCTTTGCCAAAGCGACTGCTCTCCGCCAGCAACCGAACCGAGCGTGTGCAAAAAGGGGAATGGTAAAAAAAGAAAGAAGAAGAAAACAAAGAAGACAGCACTGTAGAAGGGCACTCGCTCGCTTTAGGCTGTTTCCAAAAGGAAAGACCAACGAACCCTTGGGAGTCCTTGCCTTCGGTGACTGTCTTTCTTCCCCGTAGTATTACCGGGATAATTTTTGCGTGCGGCGGGGCTTAGAATGCACCAGGGAGGGCGCACGGGAGGCTCCGCAAGAGCTTCCAGAGACCTGCTATTATATAAATTACAGCTTGCCAGAAACAGAGGGAACCGCGTCTCCCACTGGCTGGTCTTACTCCCATCCACGGCACTGATGTCAAAGACGCGTACTGCGTTAGTTTATATGTCTATTGCAATTCGAATCGTCACTGCCTTTTGGGGTTTACACTAGCTCCGACGGCCAATCAACGTCCGTCGCTGAGAGTCGAGATCCCCGCCAATTGGACTGCGTAATGGCATTTTATTTTGTCCAACTGAAGTGAGTTTTAGATTTTTTTCTTAAATTGTTTTATCTCAATGGCCTCTCTCGCCCATTGCCGACGACTGCAAGAGTTTGTTCTGCTCTCTGTCAAAATGATTACATTTTACTTGTATGTGTGTGTTCAATAAGCCTGGGAAATGTCTTCTTTGAAGCATATTTTGCAGAATGGTAACTGCCTTGAGCGTATGAACCATAATCACTAAGGAATTGGGAACCATTATAGTGTTTTGATTGAACGAGTGCCTGGGACAGCATGCTGCCGCCAAGACACCGCGACACCGCATTAGCTTCAATGTGCAATATACAACGCAAAAAAAAAACAAAAAAACACCAGATTTTGAGGACTCACGTTGAGGACGCGATGTTCGGAGGAAAGAGGTTTTCCTTATCAGAAAGTTGGCGACTATCAACAGGTTAGGCAGCGCGGTACAGTGTTTTTAACTATCAATTGCATGACAGAGCTTCGCCTATATGTGAAGCTTGCTATTGTATTTCGGTGAACAGTACTCAAGAAGAGAAGCACGTTCCAAAAAGAAAAATAGCGATCGGCAATTCTCCACTGAACAGCTTTGGTATTCAGGATTTTTTTTATTGGAGCAGAGCCTCCTAGCTGTAAACCCATGCGCAAGAGCGCTACAGTGTAACCGGTTCTTTGAACCGAGTTGAGTTAAAGGTTAACATCCACCTTGTAAGCTAACATGACCCCACAAAATGCCGTGCATAAGAACATATATGATTTGTCTTAATTTAATTTATTATAAATTCAAGGATAAGATTTTTACAAGTTCAACACTGAAATAGGAAACCCTCATATGGTCTGAAAACAATCACGAATTCAACTTACAAACGAGTTAGATTCAGCAGATGCTCCAGAAGCATGCCGGACGCAAATCATTGCGCGAAGGATGCCTGCAAAATCGCTTTGTTCGCTTCTGTACTCCCCAAGAGCTTAACCGAAGCATAATCTCGAGCTTTCGAACATTATTTTACGTTTTTTGCGTCACTAATGACGCATCTGTAGATCATTATTATATGCTACCCTTCTCTTTAGAAAATTCGCGGCCATAAAAAAAAAAAAAAGCAATGTTCACCTGCTGAATGCATGTCATTTCTTACTGGCCGATGGTACGTAACGTGTCGGGTCTAACGTCGCTTCGTAAGGCAAGAAATAACCGGCACAAGTCCACAAAAAGGCAGGTGATTCGCCGGTGAGAACAAAATGCCAACGAATTCGAGTAAGTTGTCGCTGTTGACACCTCACAAAAGGGTTCGTAAACGATCGTTTTTCACACTGAGGAACACACACACGCGAACGCGTCAAAGGCAATGTTCAATATACTGAATAAAAAAAAATATGAAAGAGATAGATAGAGAAAAAGAGAGAATGAGAGATAGAGGGAAAGAGTGAAATAAAGAAAGGCCGAAGAAAAGGCAACTTCACTCTACATCGTGATATCTCAGAAGAGTGCGTGCACATCTTTTCTTCAAACTCCTTCATGCGAAACCGGCTTGGCCGGAGTTACATGGGGACAAGGTATCGAACGTTTCCTGTCGGTTGTTCGCCACGTCCGCCATTGTGTGTTAATGATGTAAAAACCGCAGAATGATCTAGTTTCGTCGCGTGAACACCCGAACTTGTCTTTTATGAATGCACACCGGCTCCCTCCCCCCCCCCCCCTCCTTCTTAACCTGGTAAATAATGATAAAAAAAACGGTCGGCTATAGTTACCTTGGAACCGCAAAAAGGAGTGATTGAAATTAATGGACGTTGCTCGCAGGGGGGTCTAGCGCCCGAGTCTCGAAGAGGCAGTCCTCGAGGAGGCAGTACCTCCAATGGCACGCCTGCACGCTCCTTGAAGAGCACCGAGGTGTCTTCAGGCACGCATGTTGTCTCGGAATGGGAGGTGGAACGCGAGGCGATTGAGCACGGAAGCCAAGGAGGAAAGAGGGGGGGGGGGGGGCCTTAAAGGTCCATTAATATTCTCCTCTGACAGCCGAACATTAGAAACATCCCGTAATAGATTTAGAGCTGTGAAATTCACTTCACCAAAATAAGTAAAGAAGGTAGACAAGAAATACTAGAGAAAAAGAGAGCCAACACGGAGAGTCGGGTGGCCGCCTGTGGGAGCAATCGTTTTCTCAAGTTGAGGTGTCGCTCGAGGCGACTTCTTTCTTCCGGCGAGCGCGAGCTTAGAAAGTGTCAGGCTTATCGAAGCTGGTTTGCCTCTCTCGGTAGACGGTGACTGCTAACTTCTCAAATTATATTTTGCGAAGAAATACGCGAGTAGTGCAGATAATCGCTAATGAATGCAACTTGTTCTGCGCTGCAGGACCCACGCTCGAATGTCATGCATTCACGGGCTTGAACTGCGTTAGTCTCATTCGATGCCTTTTTCTTTTTTTTTTTATATGCGTTTCGGGTGAGGCAATTAATCTTATCTATACGCGGCTCGGCACGCGGTGTGTGGGCCAGCCGTGAATGTCCTCGGAGAAGGCGACAAATATCGACTACGAGGAACACGGGTGCTTGCGTTCGGCTGATGTTTATAGCAGCTGTTCATACTTGAAAGTCCGTGCTTAAGTTGGAGGGCAAAGTGCTTCGCGACTGCTAAACAAAACGAGAGAAAAAAAAATATTTCGTTTCATTTTTTAACTTTGACCATAGCCGATGCTACAATCCGATGTAGCCAATCAAGCTGCACCAAAAATGCATTGTCATGACGCTCGTTGTCGTTGGGGCAGATCCGGCTCAATTTTTGGTCATCATCTGCGCTCGTAGATTTGTAGATTCGCACGCCCCGTGGAGCGCCTCCAGCGTGGAGCGTGGCAAATCGTAAGCACTGACATGTGTGATCCTGAGAAAAAGAACGAGGAAAGGAACGACGGAAAATCGGAAGAAAGCAGATGCAAGGTTAGATGTGTCCATTTGGTCGCAACTGATTGTTTACCCTTTTACACCGCCTGCCGCCGGCGTTTTCTCGTGCAATAAACCAAGAACAGACTACAGGCAATTATCGTGCAAGTGATGGTTTGCTACCTCTTTTTTTTTTATTACATGCTTACCAGCAATCTGAGCTCCACCATTGGCGTTCGCTGTGTGCCCCGTCGCTCTGAGATGGCCGAGAGGTATGTGACGTTGGCGAACGCGGATGTCTTCAGTGTATCTATGTACTTGTGTATTTGTGACATGGGCTCGGTGGTACGGACAGCGCGTCCGGTCCGTGTCGCGTGTTGTTTCAGCAGTTGAACAGTGACTGGCCGTCGGAAACGGCCCAGTCGGCTGAGGCGTTGGTCGGCTTGTCAATTTTGAGCAGCGGCCATTTTGAACTGCCGACCGTCTCCGGCGGGTCGCTCGAAGAATACAGGTGAGTCCATCTTCCGCTCGTCGGTTTGGAGTGGGTCCCACGGAGCGGATTATTTTTTCCCTCCCTCGCAGATTTTAGAAAGCACTCTGAATCTACCAGGGGAACTCACACTGCTAGTAAAAGGTTATGAATCATGCGTCTTAGTCTCAATTAAACGCAGTCATCCTAGCGGGTCCACAGTATGCAAGGACGAGCCCATCGTAACTTCACGTATACGCTTCGATCACAATACCTGCAGCATCAATTTTCCCACGAAGAACCATGAATCACTAGTCAAATTCAAGAACATAATATGTGATAATTCTGTAAGTTGCGATATGATATAGTCCCGAACATGTTTGAGCGCCCAATTCAGTGCGCAGCAGGCCAATCGAAACCATCTACGGAATCTTAGCTGATACGACGACGGCGAAGTCTGCGAACAAGTCTTATTAGCGTGCATGCATTTCGCTAACATCCTACTGATGATTCCCGAGTCACACGACAAATAGTTCTTAGGTGAAGCTGGACCTTTTTAAATAACCAAAAAACAGCATAGCGTTTTTTTTTTTATTCCGCTACACTAATTTTCATGTTTCATATGCCCGCATTACTGTAGTCCTTGTAAAACTAAAATATTGTATTTAAGAGAAATAATGTAGGCACACTCCGGCCACTTGTAAGCTGACAAGGCTAGCGAAAGCTGCCACCACACTCGCCATCCGGCTAGCTTACGGCGACCGAAAATTATCCCTGGAATTCTGCAACCAAGGTAGCGGTGCGCATGCTCGAAAGCAGCGTCTACCTCCGCTATGAATTCAATAGACCAACGCCTACTTGGCGTTGTCTTCTTGATCTTGACTTTTCGCATACTTGTATATATGCCTTGCACGTTTCTCTAGTAGTTTTAGTAAACAGTCATTCAAAAAATCGTGTTTTCTTTTCCGTCTTAATAGCCGACAGAAAGAAGGCGAAGCGAAGATTTAGGCAGAAGAGCACAGGACGGAAGCGTATAAAACAAATGATGAGGCAACTGGAGGGCGTTGCTGTGACATACGGGCCACAACCTGAACCATGTGATATAAAAGGGTCAAAGACAAATTTGGAAATTGTGTGTGCCGATGCCAACGACGAGCATCTGGCACGACCAAGCGAAGTACTGATGAGTATTATGAACCACCTGGGATTCGTCTGATTCCCAGGTGGTTCAACTGGGGATGCGCATATAGGCACGGCTTTTAGCGTCGTATACCCACCGTGGACATCACGAAGTGTGTCCGCGGTTTCAGTTTCAGCTATTCTGTGCAGTGACAATCGCACGGTGAGGACAATTGAGCACAGAGTGAATTCTCGAGAACAGAGCAATAGACCCATTTCAAAAGTGTGTACAACCTAGTAGCTGCTGCGCCGATTATTCACAACTTTCAGCGATGGTGGTACTGCGGTGCGAGAATCACGCTCCCTAGCTTCTGGATGATGGGCTTGACAATAAAGGTGCTTGCTTGCACCTTTCTGACGTTAAACAAATGAAGTATTGCTCTAATACTGCTCGTATAAAGCAAAACTATCGAATAACTTACGCGTCGCATACCCCGACTCGTACTGCTGCTCTACAACGATCATCCAGATGACAGCCATTTTGATAGGCGCCAGAGCGCCCACTATAGGTCGTGAAAGTTGCGAATACGAGTTCGCCATGACTTGATCACTATACTGAGCTGTACTGGACACCGGGGCTGCGCGAGCGTTCGGAGTGAGCTCGGCTGAGCTCGGATGAAAAACGTGGGTTTCGTCAGCGATCGCTGCGATAACTCGTGTCCAATCATATGCTCCATGCCCCCCCCCCCCCCTCAAAAAAAAAAAAAGAAAATGGCGGCCGCCAACGTTGTTTGATGGTGTTTCGAAGAAAGGGTGCATCACTGGGAACAACCCTTAGCGCTGCAGAAATAAACATGTGAACATATCGCAAAGTGGCCTGCCAACAACAAATACCACACCTGGGAACTTTTTTATTTTTCTCAATGATCACAACTATGCATTTTACGCAACTATATTTGCATCTTACGCGTAATAAATACCACTGTGTAAAAAAAATAGTGTGGAACGTATTTTGCCCGTTCCACTATTGTTCGATTTTCGTTCTTTTTTTTTCGCACATGCCTTAGCTCTTATTATTCTATGTCATTGAAGATTTCGTTTTCTTTTTTGTTGTTTTGCGTTTTTGGTGTTGATCAATGACCGTTAATATTTCACCAAGTATCGGCCGCAGACGCAGTACTACAGTGGTACGTACTGTGCGCTGCATTATATTTTGGAAAGGTAGAAGAACTTGGGGGAAGCACGCCCCTCATCCCCCACCCCCCCCCCGGCTCCAAATTCATAGCAAGTTTGAAGAGACAGCCACCAAAGCCACTGACGCGAACACACGTGCACACAGAGAATCGTTGGCGTGAGTAGCCTACTCATCACCCATGTTCCATCAATAACAATCGCGCGACACTCCCTACAAAAAAAAAAAAAGAAAGGAAAAAAGGCCGGTATAGGAGAAAGCACATTTTAATGAGCCCTCCGCGAAAATGCTCATTCCCATCCCTCATGATAGGAATCGCCGCACGGCCCCCGGTCGCCCTGCTCGGAGTTGGTCCTTAATCCTTTCTCGCGACTCTTCCCGCAAAAGAGCGGGGAGCAGGCGAGGAGCCGGTGGGGGCAAACCGAAGTGCGATAATCCATTTACGTGGCTGAGTGGTCGCCTTACAAATGATGATGAAAAGGGGTGGGTGGTAATGAGTCCGCCGCAGCTCTCTCGCGCGGCAGCGGTGCAGTGGAAGCCACGCGCGGGGGAAGCTACGTGCTCGCTGGACCAATCACACGCCCATCTTTCGTCACGTGGTCGTGCACGCTCTCTCCCATGCCCACGCGCAAATGAGGTGATGAAAGGTGATGAAAGGGAGTGGGATGATTGCTCTGGCTTGAACGTAGCGTCCAGGGCACTGCCAACCTAGGGGTGAACAAGTATACGCAGCTACCCGGTTCGTACGTATAGTGCGTGATGAGGGATGGCTTGTTCAATTGGCGACACCGTGTCCCTGGGTCAACGCGCTTGCCTTAGGCTGTCGAGTCCGAGTGAAGGAGCTCGTCACGATCGGGGAAGTGCAGCAAAGTCGTGTGGTTTCCTGCGCACAAGCCTGGGATGTTCGCTCACGATGACGGAGTCCCGGACGTGGGCTCCTCCGGGGCTCATTTGAAGGATGAGTCGGTTCGTGAGCGTGCCGGTCGTGGCTACACCCGGGATGCAATGTGGTACAGCGAGATGTTGTTTTGGGTGTTCGGGATGGGCTTGTAGTGCAAGCGTGGCTTGGTCTGGGTTAAAAAAAAAACAAAAAAAAAAACAGGCCGTCGGAACTGTTGTTGGGTTGTTTCTGTTTAATTGGAAGGAAATGCCGCGGTTCTTTGCACTCAGTTGTTTCGCCTCGTACGCGCGTCAGATTTGTTCGTCGGTTTTATAGTGCGCAATAGTCGATATAAAGGCACGTCGTTTGTTCAAGAAAAAAAAAAAAAGCGCAATCAGAGTGAATAGTTTGGTCGACGTATGGGAATGTAATGTGCGTGGTTGTATTCGCGCCATTATTTTGTTTTAGAAACTTGACATTTATGATTCGATCGCGCACAAGTTCACGCGGACGAGGGGGAACTCCTCTTTACAGGCAAGAGCCATGTGTGAGGGCTTGGCCCCCGCACCAGGCCAACAAATAACATACGCTACTCAGGCATCTTGTTGCCTGAAAGTAGTGTTCGTTAGAATCCCCCCCCCCCCTCCCCTCTTTCTTGTTTTTTTTTTGTTGAGTATTACGGGCTGGCCAAGAAGTATAAACATGTTTTTGTCTGCCAAGGAAGTTAATCGAGTTATGAAACAGCTGACGTAATTTTTTTGGCAGTCAGAGATTAGTGTTTTTTGCTGAAGTGTGCATCTAGCCTAGTAAGCAGCGGTGCACCAAGAGCCGCGGTTCAAAACATGCTTGCCTGGTTTTCGGCCGCGGCCACTCTGCTCATAGATCATACAAAAGGCAGTCTGCAAACACGAGTCACCGCAATAAGCGTCGTTCGAATGCATGCCGCGTGTTAAGTTTCTCTTATAACTCATTGCCATGCGGCATTCAAAGCACGGATCTCGCGGTTACTCGCATTCGAACCTGTACGCAGACTGTTTTCTGTATGATTTATAAGCAGTGTAACCCCGGGTTTAGGAGGCATGCATCAAACACGATCCCAATGTTTTTTTTTTTGTTTTTTTTTTCGGTGTAAATTGCGTGGACGATGTTTGGGAACTCAATTGCGCTCAAATTACGCATAATCCAGAAACATCCAAAATAGACTGATATCGCTAAGCGTTCGACGCATGCGTCACGCCGCCATAACTGCATAGTTCATAAGAGGCAGGCACCAGTGCACGAGACAGTTTGTACCAACTTGTGCTCTGCAGCTCGCGCAGAGCCTGCAGCGAGCAACGTTGGCAGCAAGGTTGTCGCGCGTGCAGAAAGACTACAGATACCACGATGCATCGCGGCAGCGGTGGCGTCACAACACTGGCTGTGAGATCGGTATATTGAGAGGATATACGCCCTATTAATTTTACTCTCTTAGCGGGCAAACTGTGCCCACGGATTTCAGAAGTTATTTCTTTTCAGCGGCGTCGCGGAAAGAACGATGACCGAGTGTGCACCTAGTTAGAACATTTGGGTCGAGAGGCTAAGGGTTTACGCATCGGTGGTTGATATACAGTGGCCGGCAGAACAATGCGTTCTAGTCGTCGATAATAGTCAGCGGTCCAAGTCGTTACTTGCTAGACAACCAAACAAACAGGTTCCTTTAAAAACCATCCATGTGAACACGACGTTCAACCACGCCTCCCAAGCGTTCTCGCATTCCCAAAGAGCAGAGTGGAAGTTCACCCGTCCCTCCTTCCCCACTCACGCAGTACGCCTTTACTTTTTCAGTGTGAGAAAAAATCCCGATCGGACCGAATAGAAAGCGTTTGCATTCTTTTCATAGCACGTTATTTGTTTTCTTTTCTTTTTCTGTTAACAATACCTTCAGCTGCTACATGATGTGATTTTCATCTTTGTTTCTTTGATGCTTGCCGTTGACCACTGTAAGGGGACCGAGGACCAGTCAAGCTGCATATCGCAGCTTTTTTCTTCGGGCTCCCCCATCAAGATTGATGGAAATAAAGATATTATTATATTATAATATCCGGAAATTTCCAATTAAGCAACGCGTAAAAAAAAAAAAAATATATATATATATATCTACTGTGAATTGTTTCTACCGCCAAAATAAACTACGCATCGCCCAGCGCTCAGTTCCGTCCACATCCAACACCAGCGGTCTGAACCAGATGGCAAAGTTTGAGAACTTACAGTTATCCTCTTCAAATGTTATAACTCTAAAGTTATTTTTGGAAAATTTCAACGGGAAAATGGGGCTTGCTTTTTGTAGCTGACGCCCTTCCGCTCCATGTGTTCGTGGGTATCGTCGGCCGTGTAATTTCTCATCGAAAACTTGCGAAAATCTGTTATAATTTTTGAACCAGATAACAGCAAGCTATGATCGACACTTTTTTCGAGTTCTGGTTTCAACCGCTAGCGCTAACATTTGGGCGGAAAATGAGCGTTCGGCGATGCATAGTTTATTTTTGCGGTGAAAATGCTTTCAGGGACAACCTCCGGGTTTGTGACCTATTTTCAATAAAGAACAAGGTAGCGGTATCCAGGAATAATATTTTTTAAAGATATGCGGTGCACTTTTTATTATGGAGCATTTAGTTTTTCCACTCACCAACGTGATTAATAGTCTAGTTTCCCGGGCACCCGTAACCGCAGTGAAGTCTGACCTCTGTCACACTAAACTGCGGTTAAGGGTGCCCGTGTAATTAGGGTGCAAATCGTGTTTTAATGTCGAGTTGGAAATTTTCTTTCCCTTTGTAGCAAGAAAGGAAGCGTACATTCGACACGTACAAAACTCTAAACGTTGCGATATAAAATATTGTCTTAAACTCTTCAACGTAACCTTCCGGGATATATATCTACGATGCTTACGCCTATTCAGTGTTGACATGAGATCAAAAGGCGCACAGTCGCGCGCACACAAGAATGTAGAACGAGATGCGCGTGCTCCTCTGTTTGATAACGAGCAATGTTGGAGTCGGGACGGGCAAGGCGCCGCTCCGGGGAAAACTTGAGTTCGTCTGGCTGGCGTCTGGCTGGGGGGATATCGGCGGTGACACGGCCTGTTACGTGGCTTACAGCCAACGGGAGCACTCCGCGTTATGATTTATCAACGTCTTCCATCAATTCCTCCGCGCTCGACACAAAGGGATATGCCTTCGAGAACCGATCTCCCGGAGTGTGGTCCGTTGTCTACACCCTGGAGTCTCCCGCCGCTTCGGCTGATCTGGGGCGAACGTGTCTGCCTGGTCGCCCTTTGTCTGAAGAGGATGAATCGCCTCCAGGAGGTCTCCTTGTTTGAGCTGCTTTTCTCTATTGAAATGCTCGGCTTTGCATCGGCGCTTTCGTCTGTTCTTTGTTCCGTCGTCGGTTTTTTCGTTTGAGTTTTCTTGCCAACTTCTGCGGGTGGGGTGTGGCTCTTTCCAGAGCCGAAGCATTCGTTCGTGGCTGTTTTTGTCGTCTTTTTTTCTTGTTTCAAAGCGGAATTTCGGTTGCGGCTGCTGGTACATCGTGTCCAAATATACGCGCGTTCGTGTGGTGGTCGACTCAGCTTGGCCTAGAGGAGGTCTTGAGATGAGACTATGAGCTGAGGTATCGACGACATACGTGCTATTGTTCTAGATATTTTTTTGAAAATTGAGAATTGCATTTTGAAATTAACTTTTTTTTTGTACGCCTTTGCATTTTTTTTTTGCGTGTGTGAAATTGATGTTTATTCAGCATGATTTAAGTAGTGCATATAAACAATAGAAAAGGTGTTTTGTTCTCGCCGGGCCTGGTTAAGTGTTCTGTGGTCTTCGGACTTTCTGGTATAATGCATGGTATTGTCGAGGACATTCGGCACTCATGCCTGAGTTGTCACTTAGATCAGCGGGAATATTAAGTAGCAATCAGTGGAGCGGATGCCCGTTGACTTCAAGTGCATTATTCTTGCTGATATTGATGTTGTGCTGCACGGTCGAGCCAATGGTTTACTCTTGGGTGATGAGAGCCAATGCCTCGGCCGACATTCGGATTTGAGCATGTGTACAATAATCGCGATCCATCGTCAGCCTCAACCCGTGGTTGTGAGGAACATCTGTGGCGGTCGTCGAGTGTTCTTTGATCACTCGACGACCGCTAGTTCGCTGCGAACAAAAAAAAGTATATATAAAGCTGCGATTTCTGCTAAAAACTTTAAGAATTAATTTTTAACAGTATTTATTGAATATAATAGGATTGAAACACGGCTCCTTTCAAAGACCCCGACTAAAAGTATACACCTCTAGTCAGGTTGTTCTACTGCGGCGAAATTGTTCTTCCATAATTCGCGTTTTATATCCCAATCTTTGTTTTGTTAGTCACTCAAGTCAAATACAAAATGCCAATGTTGAAGGTTATACGAAGCTGTTTTCAAAAGACTTTCAGAACCAACCATTTTTGTTTAATACAACCAATGTCGTCAATAATATATCCCTTTCAAATGATGTCTTCAAGTCAGTCTCAGTGGAAATGGATACCACGATTAAACCCTTCGCACTCGTCGCGAGGCACAAACTGGTCTTTCACACAGGTGGGCGTAAGAAGAGACCGGCGAAGCAAACACCACTCCGGCTCACGAACAAGCGAACCAGTTCACTCTTTCTTCCTTGTGCACACAATGCAAGAAGAGTCACCGTGCACATAACGCGGCACCGTCACGCATACCCTCCCCCCAATGCATTCGGAAAGAGCTACCATTCGCAGTTTGCACACGCAGCCATTCACTTGTCACTCGGAAACCGCGAGCGATCTAGAAGTTGACGTCCGACGGCGTCCTTCTACGACGCGTCGCCTCCAGCCGGGCAGATGGACGGTCACAGCATGGTCCGTCAGAAAGCCTAAATACGGCCTGAATACAACCGCCGCGAGATTTCCATACGCCGTGTCCGTTCATTCGAGCGGGTCCGTAGAGATCTCTTTTGTGCTGCGTGCTCTTCTCAACAGGAAGATGCGCATGACCTTGTCACTTTCCCGCCTCAGCCTTTGGCTCTCAGGTGCCCTTCCTCCCTGCGTTCTTGCTGTCTTCATGAGAGACGGGTTGATTGACGGGTCGAATATACTCGTCCCACGGGGCTCGTTGCAAAAAGAACGCAGCCCGAGAAAGACCTGTCGAGCCTAGGCCCCCACGCGTTTCTGCAGCGCGCTATATACGCCGAAGCGCCACGCTGTTTCTGCGGACAGACGTTGAAGGCGACTTGTGTCCGAGTAATGATGTCTGACGGGGGCTGTCGAGCTTGCAGAGCGACCGGCTGCAGCGTCTTCGTCCTCTCCGTTGGGTGGGTCGCCTTCCTTCTTTGGAAAACAAGCGGCCGAGAGAATTGATGTCTGGGAGGCAACAGTCCCGAGAGCGCGTATGGCAGACTCGTGGGCCGCGCGCGTCGCAGTTCCGCCGAACCGCGATGTCACCGGAGAAAGACAAAAGTGGTTTTGGGACGGTGAGCCTTCCGTGTGTTTATACGGTGGAATGTGAGGCGCGGAGGAACGTGTCATGCTGGGGGGGACCGGTGACACCGAGTTTCGGGGAAACGTAACTGCGGCTTGTGGCGAGCCTATTTTTTTTCTTTTTTATGCTTTTTTATTTTTTTATTTGAGGCGCTTTCAGAGACGTGTGCCTGTCAGTGGCAGAGCATGGATGGCCACTTTCGTTCACGCCTGGGTGGTTTGAAGCTGCTATCCTTGGACTTTTCGCTTCCATTGGAGTTTGGTAGACAGAAAGCGTAAGTGGAAACATTGGACCGGTGCCATTCGTTAGTAAATATTTAATTAAAAGAAGAGACGGCGCAAGAATACGGAAGCTTTTTCTTGGAGCTTAAGGCAGTCTACACGTAGAAGCGTGATAATCTTAAGCCTGACGGTTTAGAAGTTCACATGTAATCGGAGTACGGAGAGTGCATGCCGACTTTGCTCCAGTATTGTAGCCCTACACTCACAAGTGAGTGTAGGGCAAGGCTGCAGATATAGATACAAATTTAGCGTTGGTATAGGTTTTTGTTTTCATATTCGGTTGGGTATATATATATAACTCTGAGCCTTTCCACTCTGGTGAGGGAGGAAGACAATTGCGAAGCTGTACTATGGTGGGAATGAAGTAATGGCCGGCCGCAAGTCGGGAAGCCAGAGTGGAAAGGCTGGAAAGGTTGCCACCGTCGCTCATAGATGGCGGTAGCCGTCTGGAGTGTTCTGTTGTCATTTATTTGTCCACGGACACAAAACTAGGAAAACTAGCCCTTAACAGCTCCGCTGTAAAAAACAATATAACCATAAGAAAGTGGTCTTTGTGGATATTTCAATCAGATCTTGTGTCAGATTTTTACGTTTCGTCTCACTTTTAGTGGCTGGTCCAGCCGCGTGTATAGTGATTCAGAAATGGTTGTCTTTCAAAGGATCAGCTCTAAGTACCACGCTCGTGTTCCTGAGTAACGACTCTTCCGCGGGTAGCGTTTTATTTTAGTTGCCTTATCCTCTTACTCGTTGTGACGGTATACGATAAGCCCGAGGCAGAGGAATGTCGATCGTTACATTGTGTTACGAATTGGATTCGGTGAACCCGTTGAGGATGGAAGCAGGTTGGTCCGCAGAACGCACGTCGAACTCATTCATTACGGACGTGTCACGAACCGAGCAGGCTTCTAGAACCAATTAAGGCTTCCCGTTGCTCTTAGGTCAGTTATCTTTTCGATCTGTCCCGCGTAGAAATTAATGGGCCCACTTATGCGAGGCGCACACACCTTCACAAAATAGATCAAGTTTGAGTTGCATGTCGACAGCATAATGATCTGTCATGGTATTATAATTGTGTTTGCTTTAATGTAGCACTCCGAGTCTTAGCCGAAACGAATTGTGGGACAAGAAAACAGCTTGCGCTAACAGTTAATTCGGAGTCTCACAAGGAACGTCGAGAGACCGTGAATGGCGCGTGCATGAAATTCAAGTTAGAAGCTTCCGGAGTTCAGTTTGTCTCCAGGCCAGTGTTAGAAAAGGCAGCAGTGCTGGTGAGAGATGCCCTGACTCTTAAATTAAACAAACGAAATTAAGCTTTGTATTTCAATTGATTTACGGCAGAGTAAGTACATTGTCGTTGTAACCACATGCTCAAATATTCATGGCTATTTTTTTTTTGGGGGGGGGGGGGGGAGGAGGGGGAGGAGGAGAGGGTGAGGATTCCCGAGGAAGCGCAGTGAACAGCTTTTGGTTCATATTTTTTTGTAATATCCAGAGTGTTTAATTTAAATTCGAACATATTCATTTTAAAAATACGTGAAAGGCACAATGATGCGGTTGGTGTAGGTAACTTATACGTCCTTGGAAACATATTATGGAAGGTAATTCCTCACGTTACGTCAGATAATCAACTTCTTAATTAGTGAAAATAAACACATGGTTCTAATTAGAAACTTGCAGAGCGTCATCGAAAACCAGTAAGTCATCAAATTCAGATGGACTTGAAGCACTTGAGAAGCGCTGAGGAGCGCCAGAGCTACCACCCGTGCAAAAGGCACTATAGTCTAGCAGTGCGTAAACACGAATGATATGATTTTCAGTGAGTTTCTGCACAGAGCCTGTGAGATGAAGTGCAACTGTCGGATCCCTAAAAGAAAAATCGTACTTCTATTATATGAGCCGTTACAATATAAACCGTTCCAATAAAAACACATCTGGCTCGTAACGTATTTAGCATTTAATGAACGTTTGAATTGTTCGTTGATTGTTATAGAAAGTGAAATAATTTGCACGTACTGGCCACTGCATGGGATGCATTTTTTTAACTAGACAGAATGCCTCAACAAATTGACTTTAGCTCTCTATTTGTGAACATTAGAAATGTCTACAAAGTGCGAATAAACGTGGTCAACCTTGGCTCCTAAGATACCTCGTTTTCTTGTAGTAAGCGTATTTTAGTAAATAAGCTCGTTGCCAACGAGCTTATTTTTCAGAGCAGCATCCAATGCGCTGGGTCTATGATACACGACGAGATGCCCTTCATGGTGAATGTTTCGTAATATCGATGATGACGTTGCATGAAAAAAGCATAAAATGTATCTGTACGAATTATTTCCAAATCGCTTTATTGAAATCGAGGATTATGGCATCCTAAAGGAAGAGAGCGTCCTTGAACGAATCCCACCATCAAGCTTATACGTGCACGCCGATAACCCAATAGCTTTCAAAAGTGGAAACACGTACTAAAATGGGTCATTACACATAACACAAATGGTTTAGGGACAAAAAGAAAACGTTTCACTGTGATGCACCAAATCCATGAAATTAATTCTGTAATCATATACAAACCCGAGTTCTTTAAAAATCAGATATCGATAAAATTACAAAAAATATATTTGAAATAATTCTTTCGCATCCCTTTTATTACTGTTTCATTCTTCTCTCGCTTTTGTTGATCTGAACGATGTCGTACTTCAAACGGAGAACCATCTCTACTTCACACACCTGCGCAAAATGCGCCCCATTCAACCCGGGCGACGCAAAACACGCCGGCGACAACTCGGACGGGACTGTCACGCACACGGCTATGGCCTCTGCGGTCCCGTGTGTGTCACCGAGAAGATGTCGTCCCAGCTCAGGTGCGTCGCCCCGGCGGGGACCACCCGCCGCGAACTGTGACGGGAGCGTCGGGGGCAGCAAGCAGTCCGACCCGTGGAATGCAGCAGCAGCAGCAGCACCCTGCTGCCGCTGCATTGCCTATCACGACAACCGGGAGCGTGGGCCTTTATCTACACAACGGGGAGGGAGGAAGAGAGATGCTGCTGGAGTCCTTGTTAGCTTCTTGGTCGAGGTGTGCGCTGCTTCTTCTCGCATGCTTGCCTGCTCGGGTTGATGTTGTCGTGGCGTCGGGGAGGAAGCGAACGGGCAACGCGATAATTGTGTTGCGGGTGTGTATATACGAAAGATAGAGTAGAGACGACAGCAGGCATCCCCTGTGCAGGTTGGTTGGTCGCTTTGACATTCGCTGGAAGCTGAAGGCTGACGTTGCTACGCGGGCTCTTGTTCTTTCTTTTTTTCTCTTGTTTTTTTTCCCCTCGTCTACGCGAGGACGGGGCTCGGTTTGACCAGGTTTGACAGCTGGCGTGTCGAGTTTGCGCATCTGGGCGTGCGAGCACTTTTCTACGGGAAATGTGGTTACGGCTTTTTTCTGGAGCTCTTTTTTCTTTAGTGGGCTGCTCTGAAGGTGAGCGGATATATTTTTATTTTGTGTTGCTTGTTTTCGAAATCATTGGTTCAAACATGTTGCACACGAGGCAGGGATGAGATAATACTGCCCACTATGATCGTGTGCTGACCGTACCAGGCAAAATCTATTGCAAAATACTCTATTCACAAAAAACAAAATTGAGCTCAGTACATGCAAGCACCGATGTCTCCTGCCAACTTTAAAATGGTTTCTGAACCACGCTCTTCTGTGTGCTTACAGCTGGGGAAGCCTGTTGTATTTCTAAGCATCACGCGATATTACTAGTTCATCAAGCGCGTCTTTATCACAAACTCGAGAGAAAGAAACGTTTACCCGACATGATGACGTGGGGACACGTCGTCCATGGTAAAATCCTTGACGAGGTGTCAGCCTTGTAATAAAGCATTTGAGCGCTGCATATGCGTAACGAATGTCTCGGTTTTTCAGTACAGAATCCCCCAGGAGCTCTAAGTTGTAGGATTTCCCTTGCTGCTGCCCGCCTCGCAGTTTGACTTGATGCACTCGTTCAACAACACGTAGTCATTTATTGACTGTTCACGCCGTGCGCTCCGACACAAAAAGCCCCGCTTATACTTCTGCGCCGTCTTTTATCAGCGGCGGAGCGCCGCTCGCTTGACCGCTTACGCTTCGTCACCTCGCGGTATGAATCGGAAGAGACAATTTAACATGCGTGCAACCTGGTTGATCGCTGCGGATCACCTAGTTGCCCACAAAGGAAATCCTCAATCCTATGTTAGGGCTGAAAAACGACTTGAATTGATGTCCGTCGTTGGTCTGGAACGTAATCCCCTCTAAAATTGTTTGCATCCCCACTTGTCTGTAATTTTCCGTGCAAAATAGCCTCTTTTTTTTATACTTTTTACAGCATTTGGAATATAGATTTAAAAATGAAATGTAACCCTGTATGACGTTTGCCGGCATTATGAAATTATCGTAAGGCAAACCATACCACATCCTGTCATGTGCGCGATCACCTGTTTGGGCAGGGGAAGGCCAAAAGTAGTATTACCCGAAACAGAAAGGGCCGCTTCAGTCTAATGCTGTGAGTGTCCAGAACAGGGTAACGAGTTGTTTTTCCAACAACCCGCCAACGAAACACGGATCCTCATGACAGGCAAGAATAAGGTTCGCGACAAAGGTAAGAGAGAAAGAGAATGCACTTTATTGAAGAAATCAAGGATGACTAAGGGTGTTCACCCTGGGGTGGTCCGCATGTCCGGGGTCCCATTGGCCTTGCACGCCTCATCGGCTAGGATAGCTGGCACTGATCCTCCGCGTCCGAGGCTCTGATGGCCGTCTTCCAGGAGCTGAGGCGGTTCTGAAGCCGTGCTGCGTCTTGTGGTTTTGGATGGTTCGGGCAGGCCAGGATCATCTGGTAGAAAGTGCCTCGGTCCTGTTGACAGTTGGGGCATGTGGGTGAGGGGTAGAGCTGGGGTAAAGCAGGTTGAGTCTGGATGGTCTTGGGTAAGTGTTGGTTTGGAGCAGGTTCCACTTGAGCTGTTCCCCTTTGTCAAGCGTATGATGAGGTGGTGGTAGAGTGCGCCGTTGCTCCCGATAGTAAGTGGTGATGTTCTTGTAGGTGGTGAGTGGGGTGGGTGGGTCCGGTTGTTGATTTGGGTGTGAAGCTATCACTCCGGATTGCGGATTCAACAAAAAACTCTAACTCAGGAAAAAAAAAAAATAGCACAAAATTATCTTATTACCCTAATTTTTTAAATTGTAAATTACAATAGTACATACTGTGTGTGTGCAAGAAACGCTCGCCGTATATTCCACCTTATGCAAGAACTTTCTGGTTGTCAATTTTTCACGTTGACTTGGAAAATGATGGGATTTACATCTATGCGTAGGCCCCCACAGTCTGGAGAAGCTTCAACTTCCTGCGCCGAGTGGTTCACGTTTCCATAACTGAAACAATCGTCTCGCGCAGACCCGGTTCTTCGAGATTCAGTTGTCAAACACGCGTGAACGCTAATTTTCCTCCCGTAATGTAATAATTGCAGCGAGTTTTTTTTTTACCATGTTTTCTTAATTCAAATGAGAGCAATTCAGCGACAGAGTTCACCACATATCTGAAGCCAATTTGGCCACGTCCGCTGTGCGCACATACGGCGCAGAACGGCTGCCTTCGGGCTCTGCCCCCAAAAACGGAAGGTCGCCTCCCCTCTCCAACGTGAGCTCGGTGCTTCACGGTCCTCTTTGTCGGATGTGTGCTCGGAGCGGCTGCGGCGGCGGTCGGCCTGCATATGCTCATGGTCGGGATGTGCCGGGGGTCGGGCATCTTAGAGAGCTACCCGAGGCCTCCTTCTTCGCTTTTTTTTTATATTTAGCCATTCTATTCCTTTCGAGAAACTGGAGGAGAAGGGGGGGGGGGGGGAGGTCAGGGGGGCCCAGAAGGAAGCAAGTAAAGGAGAGGAGGAGACCCAAGGAAGCGGGGAGGAGGACAGAGAGCAGTCCGGAGGTGAGGTGTGCCATTAATCTCTGTCATGTCGCCCCTTCTTGACGGCTAACTCCGGGGGATAATTATATCCTTCTCTCGTTTCGTCTCGCGTCCCATTCTCTTTGCCCGCGCGGCGGTGAGCTCAAGACTGCGCGCATATACGCACGCACGGTCTCGGCCCTCGCGCGGGCGCATATAAATACACGGTATACGGGAAGGAAGAAGGGATGCATCGCTGCCAGCGTGACGCGACTGCGGGCTTGGCGGCTCCGCCGACCGACCGACCGACCGGCCAATTGGGCCCGGCCGGACTCCGGCGCCCCGCCGCCAGACTCTTCAAGAGCCGAACCTCAGAGCTGATGCCCTCACGAAAGAAGCCCTCACGAAGCTCAGTGTCGTTGAAGGTGCTTACTTCTTTCGTGCTTGGAACCCCTCCTCCTCCTTCCTGTTTTTTCTAGCTTTCTTTTCATTTCTCGGCTTCTCTGTCTGTACCTTTGCTACGAGCTGCTCACCAGGTGTATTATTAAGTCCGTATTTATTTCTCTCTCTCTCTCTTTCTTTATTGAAGAACAAAAGGGGGATGTAATGCTTCCACTCTTTCGAGAGAAAAAAGCGCGCATAAAAATGTGTTCATCTTCTTTTTAATATGCGATATTTTTTTCCATCGGTATTTTTGTGGAGGGTTGGCCGTGGTGGCGCCACCGCCGTCCTTCGCTCGGCGGCCAGGTACAAATTATGGTGATGAGTTTAAGGAAGTATAGATACGCGTGCTGTCGTACCTGTATTCCCGGGCAGTCTTGTTTTCGTTGTGTGGATTTGGCTTCGAGGCCGAGCGTCGCCTCGTTCTGGAAAGGTAGCTTCGCGTATAAACGAGCTGCAACGCTCAACTCTTGCGTGTGGGGCCGACGGATGGGCGGGCACCGTGGTTTTAAACGGTGCATAGAAAATTCTTCTCGAACTTCGACGTTCCTCTTTTGCTTTGCTGTGTTTGCATCTTTTTGGAAGACGCTCGATGTTTTTTCTAATGTTGTTTTTAAACGACGCTAAACTATGTAAAGTGCTTGTGTGGTCTAAGTTTGCTTCATTCGTTTGACTCAGTGTTTCGTTTTACACTCTGAAGATCCCAAGTGGACGTGATTGTGTGGTCAAAGCTACAGCGATAATCGATGTCGACTCGTTGGGGTAAATCCAACACGCCGGAAACGTGAACAGTGTCGTTGTCAAGGTGTTTATAAGTTTCTAATTAATTTTTTGTTTTTACTTAGAGAGTCACCATTTGCACCCCTTGAACGGCGAAAAGACACGATGGAGGATATGATTGATGAAAGGCTAGATTATGTCTGATGGTTTACTACTGTATACCATGTGGCGAAGACAATGTTCTGAGGGTTAACTGCTGAAGACCAAGTGTTGATGACCAAGTGCTGGGGACCCAGAGCTGAGGACCATTTGCTGAAGAGTAACTGCTGTGCACCATGTGCTGAGGATCAAGTGCTGAGAACCATGTGCAGAGGACCATGCTCTGAGGACAATGTGCTGAGGATAAACTTCTGTGGACCAAGTTCTGAGGACCAAGGGCTGGGGACCCAGAGCTGAGGACCTAGTGCTGATGACCATGGGCTGAGGACCATGCGCTGAGGATTATGCGCTGAGGATTAACTGCTGTGGACCGTGTGTTGAGGACCAAGTGCTGAGGACCATGTGCTGAGGATCCACCGCGAGGACCAAGGGCTAAGAACCAAGTGTTATGGACCTAGAGCTGATGACAAAGTGCTGAGGGCCATATACTGAAGACCATGCGCTGAGGACAATCTGCTGAGGATCAACTGCTAAGAACCAAGTGCTGGGGACCCAGAGCTGAGGACCAAGTGATGAGGATTATGTGCTGAGGATCAACTGCTGAGGACCATGCGCCGTGGAACATGCCCTGAGGACCAGCTGCTGAGGACGAAAAGCTAAGGACAAAATGCTGCAGGCCCAGAGCTGAGGACAAAGTGCTGAGGACTATGTGCTGAGGACGATACGCTGACGACCATGTGCTGAACATCAACTGCTGAGGACCAAGTTCTGAGGACTAAGTGCTGGGGATTCAGAGCTGAGTACCATATGCTGAGGACCAGGCGCGTAGCCAGGATTTTATTCCGGAGAGGGGGGGGGGGGGCGCCCATGACAAATTGCTGAATGAGGGGGAGGGGGGAGAGGAGGTCCCAGCAAAAAGGAAGATTTCGGGGGGGGGGGCGGGCCCCATGCCCCCCCCCCCCCCCCCTGGTTACGTGCCTGCTGAGGAATCAGAGCTGAGGATTAAGTTCTAACGACTCTAGCAGCGGACCGGCAGCTATGTATGGGAGCTCGGATTCGGATTCGAATTCGGATTTAGGGCTAACCCCTTTGTATCGAGGGATCTCAACTAGGGCGCTGAATCTAGCCACTTGCAGCGAGTTCTGGAAAACTCTCGCTTGCTTGTTGGCGCCGCGAACGTAATTCTGCATAGAATGCTTGCTGCAGATGTTCATCACCGAAACGATCGCGCAAGCTCGCGATCAATGCTGCGTAAAGGCCGGTTCTCACATGCAGCGAAGCGCTAATGTAGCGCTCCTCGCGTGTCGTCAGCTACTTATCGCCTGCCATGAGCAACAGTTTTGACGATGCGATACAAAGCTGGTGAACGCTCGCCTCAGCACGCGCTTAGCGCGAAGTCAGCGCTATGCTTGTAGCCCTTCGCTGCATGTGTGAACAGGCCTTAAGTGAGCCGGGTTCCTTGGAGCGCATGAAGAACGCTGAGGGCAGGGCCATCTAGTTGCGCGATGACAGCGCGTGCCTTCTCGTCTTCAGTCCACTGGTTTGCATCGGAAATGATGTCAACCTGCTGTAGGTATAGATTCAAGGGTGTTTCGCCATTAAATGGCTTTAACTTGAGACGGGGTTGACCAGAAGATGTAGTCGGGTGGCTCGTGAAAGGAGTCTGCGCAACTGCGAAGACAGTTGGTTGCGCTGTTTGCTGAAGCGTCTCCAGAGCAGCTACTCGACGGCAGATGTCGGCATTACTTGCGGTTAGAAGGTCCGAAGATTGCTGCGTAGCGGCCATGATTGTTTGAGTCTGCATTTCCAACAGCCTTTGCAGCGTCTCCAATGTCACCGCTGTCGTCGGAATGTCGGTTGGTGCGGCCACCGTTTGTGAAGTGGTTTCCTCTGGCTGCTGGGCCTGGGAGGGTGGCTCACCGGAAGGCGTCCCTTGTACCGGCAAAGGACCTTGTCGGGTTTCGGTCGGTATCCCACCGCTGCCACCAATTTGTCACGGTTTATTTCCTGGGCTCTCCAACGTTCCGTCGATCCCTGTCCCGAGCACCTCTTCTTCTTCTTCGCTGTTACAATATATATATATATATACATATATATATATATATATATATATACAGGATGCGTGTTTGTATTGACGTTTTAGGTGGATAGACAGATTGTTAGTGTCGTTCATTGGTCGGTATGAAAGCGTTAAATATTTCCGTTCTAAAAACTTTGGACTTGATTTAAAACGCACAAAAAAAAAACACCTAAGAAAAAGAAAGAACGAACATTTGAGCGGTGGTCCGGTTCGTTGTTTCACCGGGCACGTTGGTGTGTCGGCTGCGGGAAGGCAGCTAAAGGAGCCAATCTGGACAGCGGTAATTTGAGAAGTCCGCACCACTCGATCACTGCCAAGTGTTTGGGGAAAGAATTCCGAGACGTCCGCAAAGGCCTGCCGCGCATGCATGCCGCGCGCGGTCTCGAAACGTGCGGAAAGTTTCTCGAGAAGAGCCTCGTTTTTCGCTTCGTGTTCTTCCTCTCTTTCCCACCCTGAGCCTCTATCTCTTTCCATTTTCACGGTGAGCTCTCGGAAGCTGGAATTGTGTTTTCACAAGAAATCTATTTAGATAAAAAAAAAGAAAAAAGTTAAGAGTTCGAGGAAAGATCAAAACCTCAATAGTTCAGATCGTCTTGTGCGTTTCTTTTACGTGTGTGCGCATGAACGTGCCGACAGAGTTGTCGAGACTGTTTCCTGTTTTTTTTTAATATTTGAAGATACCGACCTCTTCCTTGAAATTTATCAGATTGTGCAAGTTTCGCCAAGTCACGAAAGACCGCGAAGCGTTTTGTGAGTTGTTATCGTAAAACATTTCACTCAATGCCCATGCTAACTATTTGAATGCATCACCGAAAACTACATGTAGAAACTTCGAATGCTATATGCTATTAAAACCTGTATTTATGTAGGCAATTTCAAGAAACAAAAATAACACTACACCATCCACAGAACTGTGCGTAAATTTACCTGATACTACAGTTTGGAATATTAGTAGGATCATTTGCAATTGGCACTAGAAACAAAAAGTAAATTCGTCTCAAGCAGTCCTTCAACAGAGACTTCACAGAGGTTTCACAAAGAACACCATATAGCTCTGATGCGTGCCGCCAGTGTTAAATTTTGAATATATCTGTCGGTTAATGCACTGTGTTTGTTATGTAAAAGTTTTGTGCTTTCTTTTTTTTTGTAAGTGTGCTTTTGAAATAGTCTTTTCCTTCTGCAACGGCAATGTTTATTTTGTTTTCTGACAATCAACTTGCCAGTAAACAATGAGAGAACAGTCCAAGAAACTGCCTTTATACAACGCATAATTTTGAGCGAACTGGTTACATTTTACTATCATTTTGTGGCAGAAAGGCAGAAAGCAAACAGGTGCAAAACTTTGGTCATCTCAATTGGCGAATCCAAATGGGACATGGGAAGCCATGTATCCGAACCTAGTATCAGGTCATCGCACCGCTCATGTTATATTGAAAGAATTTGGACGCCAACTCTTAAAAAATGCGTGAGCAAATGAGGATGACGTCCTAAGCTCATTAATATCGCTGTTAATACAACAAAAACTGCTTTTTTTTTAAAGAAGTGTACACGCCAATAGTAAACCGTCGGCAAAACGAAAACCAGACCAAGAACCGGACTGCATGTGCGCCCACTCGTTGCGACCGCAGTGCCGTTACATCTTGCCTACTTGGGGAAAAATATCGCTGACAGACGCCGTTGTTCCCCGCCGCGAGCTCTCACAAACCTCAAGGAGAACTGACGGCAAGGAGCTATAGGTGCTCAAACTCACGCGAAACTCGCACGAGGCGAGCCCCATCTGCGGCGTGGCCCGTCTACGTACAAACGCACACATGCAGCCCTGCAAGCACACACACGAACACAGACCCCGGGGCACTTTGAAAAGATTGAAAAGTCGCCGAGAAAAGGCGAGCCGCTCATGCAGCCATCCAGCCCGCCGTGGCCTCCAGGCTTCGGGACGCGGTCGGGGCCCAAGGTATTCGATCAATCCATCCCGGTCGCGACCGTCTCGCCAGCCCTCCCTCCCCTCCGCGCTGTTTTTGTTTGCGTGTTTGTATCCTATGTGCTGTTGATGTTTGCGATCTTTGCTGCCTCTTCTGCTTCCGTTGTCGGCTGTTTATATATCCGCGCATTTTTGGTGGACGGGGGGAGGGCTGTATATACGTATACCAAGCCGCACCGCCAACGCAGCACGGCGCGGGTCTCAAACTCCATCGTTTGCTGCTGTCCCCGAGAATACGTCAGACCGCAACATGGGCTTCACATTAAAGCCGGCAGCGTTTCGGCCCCCGCGGTTTTTGCGGCTGCGCGCTCTGGGCTCAAGCAAACAAATAGACACGGTCCCCCAGAACCCTAAAACTGGGGAAAAGGAGAGAGCGTGAGCTTGCGTAAATATAAGGAAAGGTTTTTTTTTTTTTTTTTAGTGATTATGTTTCGTCTTTAATGTGAGCTCTGTGGAGGCTGCTTATGTCAAAAATAAAGGCGAATGAAGAGAAAAGAAGACAGAGACAGAGTGAGAGAGAGTGAGAGGGAGAGAGAGGAAGAGAGATGCTTGTGGGTGGACCACGGAGCATTTTCAGGGGAAAGAACGTGCGTTTTAGAAATTTAAGGTTTTAAGTGTTTGAGTTCTAAACTCCCCATGGAGAAGAGGAGAAATACGTAAACAAAACAAAAAATACTGACGTGCGCGGCTCGAAGTTTGGTCACTGCTTTTGTTGGTCTGATTTAGCCGCTTTTTTGCTTTCAAGGCAAGTGGCGAAGAGAAACGTCAAGTTTGTTTGTCGTTTACGCGTAGCTCTTGATACCCTGGCGCTTGCACATAAACTTTTCGTTACTTTTTTCTTGCCATTTTTAAGAAACCAATTTTTTTTATATATATATTGAAAAAGGCGGGTAGAAAAGGAGGACCCCCTTTCTAAGTTTCTTTTCCTAAATTTTGCCCATCAAGTTTGGTGACAGGTCTGTCGCCTGCTTGCATGTTGAAGCAGGAGCACAACTTTGAGCTAAGCTGTGGTATAAAAATAAACAACTGCGGATGAAAAGTGCATTCAACCGACAGTGGCATTCCTGGGCAGATATTTTCCCATTTTGCTGACACCATATACAACGAACTGTCAGAGTTGTTATTTCGTGCACGGGGAGGAGGGCTGTACACAAATTATTCTCAGGATCGGGATGTTCCGATGAAAGCACATTGATGCAGTGCATCATCTCTTACAATTAGCGATGACTAAGGCGCATGACGAATCACGTCTTTACGGGAAAGAACTGACGTTTTGAGCTCGTCTTCTATACTTCGTTTCACCTTAAGTCCAGACACAGCCGAACCTACGAGGTAATCGGGCCAATCAAACAACGTGTTCTATCATCGCTGAACCAATCATAAGCAAAAAAAGGCCCAGTGATTTGCGCTCCAGACGCAGCTTGTTTGATCCCTTAGCTCCAGTAGTGTCGGCTGCGTTTGCGTTTTGGCTGAAGAGAAGTGTAGTGTATTCTGCTGCTATAGAACCGCTGCTATAGAACTTCTGGACAGTGCGTTCTAAGCGTGCGTAGTACGTCCTTCCACCAAATATGAGACGCCTCGCATACGCCATCAGCTCAGGGACTCAGCATTTTTCGCCGAAGTGACAAACGCTGGAATTGCCTGTACAACGTAGTCTTTTTACCTAAAACCTACACTGTCACTTCAGGGTGCTGCATAATGTTATTAAGTACTTGCAAAAAGCACGAAATTCGCCTTTTTTCTAGCAACCTTACTTTTAATCTCCCTCTTGTCTTGATAGCACGATCAAAACGAGCACTGTAACACTACGTTTTAAACATGTCCCTCAAAAGTTAAAAAAATTATAAGGTCTTACTCGTCTCAATATGCGACCAAGCGGCGCGGCGATGTCCCCGAAAGATGGTCATAAAAATACGCCATCAAGCACGCGCCTCAGAAATAAAACTCAAAGAAAAGCACAGTCACGCAGATGCTTCGTCACGGAAGCCGTGGAGCCGGCATGCGTCCTCTAGGCTCTTTGACACTGAAACTCAGAAGACGTGTCATCGGCGAACCGGGAGTGTAACTAGAGAGTTTTAAGAAACCGTTTTTGCACATCCGATATGGTACGATGGGCACTCCGGTACGCTCTGCGCATGCGCCATCACAGAAGAATCGCATATGCGCTCTTCGTACCGGAGGGCCCAACGTACCGAATTGGATGGGCGGAAACGATTCCCTAAAACTCTCTACTAACTGGTCCAGAATCGCTCAATCAAAAATAGTCACCAGGATTTGCTCCAGCTGTATTCAAGTCAGCGTTTAAGAAATTCGAAGTATCCTTACCGCCTTTATTGACGGTGGTAAAGTCTATTGTTTATTGAATACATCACTCAAGTTTTCAAAATAGCCAGAAAGAGACAAATAGAAGTCGGGGAAAACAATTCCCTAAAACTCTCTACTAGCTGGTCCAGAATCGCTCAATCAAAAATAGAGTCACCAGGATTTGCTCGAGCTGTATTCAAGTCAACGTTTAAGAAATTCGAAGTATCCTTACCGCCTTTATTGACGGTGGTAAAGTCTATTGTTTATTGAATACATCACTCAAGTTTTCAAAATAGCCAGAAAGAGAAAATAGAAGTCGGGGAAAACGATTCCCTAAAACTCTCTACTAGCTGGTCCAGAATCGCTCAATCAAAAATAGAGTCACCAGGATTTGCTCGAGCTGTATTCAAGTCAGCATTTGAGAAATTCGAAGTATCCTTACCGCCTTTATTGACGGTGGTAAAGTCTATTGTTTATTGAATACATCACTCAAGTTTTCAAAATAGCCAGAAAGAGACAAATAGAAGTCGGGGAAAACGATTCCCTAAAACTCTCTACTAGCTGGTCCAGAATCGCTCAATCAAAAATAGAGTCACCAGGATTTGCTCAAGCTGTATTCAAGTCAGCATTTAAGAAATTCGAAGTATCCTTACCGCCTTTATTGACGGTGGTAAAGTCTATTGTTTATTGAATACATCACTCAAGTTTTCAAAATAGCCAGAAAGAGACAAATAGAAGTCGGGGAAAATGATTCCCTAAAACTCTCTACTAGCTGGTCCAGAATCGCTCAATCAAAAATAGAGTCACCAGGATTTGCTCGAGCTGTATTCAAGTCAGCGTTTAAGAAATTCGAAGTATCATTACCGCCTTTATTGACGGCGGTAAAGTCTATTGTTTATTGAATACATCACTCAAGTTTTCAAAATAGCCAGAAAGAGACAAATAGAAGTCGGGGAATTTTAGTTTATAAGTATATTAGAGAGCCCTGACCTCCTGCATGTTTAATGCACCAATTACCTGCGCAGGTCGTCCAAACTTTTCTTGTCTAAGAGCGAAGCGTGTTGGCATCTGAGTCAATAAACACGTCGAAACTGGACTCACTGTGTTGGTGTTGTCTCTCGTCCACCGGTGCCCCCAAAAGGCAGTCTATGGACGAACCCGGCCGTAGCCGCACAAAGAGCGGACTACGGAGTGGGTATTTACCTCAATTAGGACAATGGGGTTAATTGCAAGATCCCACATTTGGCGCCCAACGTGGGGCCTTGCAATTAACCCCATTGTCCTAATTGAGGTAAATACCCACTCCGTAGTCCGCTCTTCGTGCGGCTACGGCCGGGTCCGTCCATAGACTGCCTTTTGGGGGCACCGGTGGACGAGAGACAACACCAACACAGTCAGTCCAGTTTCGACGTGTTTATTGACTCAGATGCCAACACGCTTCGCTCTTAGACAAGAAAAGTTTGGGCGCTGGCTCAATTACCAGTATCACCCGGACGGTTTTCCGCGCTGCCGCATTAGACAGATTCACGGGAAGTCGGAGGCCCACAAAGAAAAACCGAGCTCCGTAGAGCCAGGGCCTCCGCCGACGAGAGCCCCTGGCCCTCCTTCGGGTCAGCTTATGTAGCCTCGGAGAATGGACGCGCCCGGGGAGGCCGCTAGCAGTCGCGTCCATTATAACTCTCAAGGGTGTGCCGAAGGCGCATTCACCCAAAATGGGCAAGGGAGAGCCGGCCCCTTCGGGGAATTCGGCCTCCTGGTTCCTTGTATCCGGGAGGCCGACGCCATTGGTGACGACGACTCCCACGGCCTGCTTGAAGCTAGGCCTAGATAGGGATAGAGGGAACCTCATGGTTCCCACAAAGCTCACTAATTAAAAAAAAAAGATAACCTTTATGGTTTATCTATTTAGGAACAAATGTTTCTTTACTCTTCGGTTTTCTTTGTGCACTGATTTTCTCAGGAAAATAGCGATGTTAATAACTTAGAGATTCGCTGAAATACATAGCTACAACCCGTTCGTATTATGTTACAGATGGTCTCAAACGGTCTTCACCTAAGCTTTAATCAAACTGTAATTTACAGTGAACATAAAAGATATGACACAAGATTCGGTTACCCTTGCAACGTTTTATTAATGATTAGTATTAATATTAATAACAAGTAGTAACTCTTAGTGGAAGTATAAAGGCCGTCCGTTTATTAAGAAACGCAGCAGGCACGGGCATGCGTGATAGGTTTCTGGGCAGCATTGATACTTTTTTATGAAGTGTGAACATGGTTGTATGTGGACTAAACATTGTAACCTCTGAATCGGTTACCTTTAATTTATTAATAAATCAGTTTCAATTTAATGTCGCGGCTATTAAAATTGTTAAAGTATTACAAAATGTTAATTACGACAGGCCTCTATGCCTTAATGTGCGTTAGTGACGGCATTTATTTTTAGTTATTGGCTCGTGTGTTTTGCATTCAAATTCCATGGGCCTATGGAACATAAGGAAGAGAAGATGGAAAGAAATGTATACACTTTTTAAGAAGTATCAGGTTGCCGGCTACTAAGTAATATGAAAAGTGTAGGGATTGGGGGGGTAAAATGAGACGCGGGGCAAAATGCGACAGTTTGTGTTTAGCGCTATTCATCTCCTAGACAAGCAATCGGAGTAGTTTCAAACTTCGCAAAAGGGTGCCATGGTCTGTGCACTTTGAATGTGTAATAAGTGAGAGATGTCAGCGAGAGTGTTCCGGAGAAAAAAAAAATTGAAAAAAAGATAAAAAAATTTATGAAAAAAGAAAAAGAAGAAAAAAAAGAGTAGGGGGTTCTGAGATACCATCCCATCTGTCTGCTTAAAAAAAGAAAAAGAAGAAAACCACACATTGTCCTACTGACATGAATGAAAAGGCTCAAAGAAAAAGAAGAAAAAGAAGAGTAGGGGGTTGTGAGATGCCATCCCATCTGTCTGCTTAAAAAAAGAAAAAGAAGAAAACCACACATTCTCCTACTGACATGAATGAAAAGGTTCAAAGAAAAAGAAGAAAAAAAAGAGTAGGGGGTTCTGAGATACCATCCCATCTGTTGCTTAAAAAAAGAAAAAGAAGAAAACCACACATTCTCCTACTGACATGAATGAAAAGGCTCAAAGAAAAAGAAGAAAAGAAGAGTAGGGGGTTGTGAGATGCCATCCCATCTGTCTGCTTAAAAAAAAGAAAAAGAAGAAAACCACACTTCTCCTACTGACATGAATGAAAAGGCTCAAAGAAAAAGAAGAAAAAAAAGAGTAGGGGGGTTGTGAGATGCCATCCCATCTGTCTGCTTAAAACAAGAAAAAGAAGAAAACCACACATTCTCCTACTGACATGAATGAAAAGGCTCCAAAGAAAAAGAAGAAAAAAGAAGAGTAGGGGGTTGTGAGATGCATCCCCATCTGTCTGCTTAAAAAAAGAAAAAGAAGAAAACCACACATTCCTCCTACTGACATGAATGAAAAAGGCTCAAAGAAAAAGAAGAAAAAATGAAGAGTAGTGGGTTGTGAGATGCCAGCCCATCTGTCTGCTTGCCATCCCATCTGTCTGCTTAAAAAAAGAAAAAGAAGAAAACCACACATTCTCCTACTGACATGAATGAAAAGGCTCAAAGAAAAAGAAGAAAAAGAAGAGTAGGGGGTTGTGAGATGCCATCCCATCTGTCTGCTTAAAAAAGAAAAAGAAGAAAACCACACATTCTCCTACTGACATGAATGAAAAGGCTCAAAGAAAAAGAAGAAAAAAAAGAGTAGAGGGTTCTGAGATACCATCCCATCTGTCTGCTTAAAAAAGAAAAAGAAGAAAACCACACCTTCTCCTACTGACATGAATGAAAAGGCTCAAAGAAAAAGAAGAAAAAGAAGAGTAGGGGGTTGTGAGATGCCATCCCATCTGTCTGCTTAAAAAAAGAAAAACAAGGAAAACCACACATTCTCCTACTGACATGAATAAAAAGGCTCGGCTTGCTGCGGCTCGGCGTCTACGCAGACAAGCACCACCAGAGCTTCGCCCCAAGCAACATCATTCACCACGTGGAGATGCGGTCAATTGTTTTTTTTTTTTTCTTTTAGAAACAAAGGTTGTCATTAAAGTTATTATAGGTACTGAAAGTGCTCATTTGGGGATATAGCGCAGACTGTAAAATGTCGTTCCCACTAATACTTTTTCTAAGTAAAATGTGAAAATGCGCCGACGTCGTGTTCGCGCTAACAGTGACGCGATGTGTACCTTGGGGAATCGTAATTTCCTTATATGATGGGGCCGTTTTTTCCTACTTTCCGCAGGGTGCCTTTTTTTTCCCAAGGACATATGACCGGACCGCCCGAAGGCCATGAGGATCAGGAAAACCCGGAGATAGAGAATCCTTTGGGGACATTTTTTCCTACTTTCCACTTGGGGCCTTTTCTTCCGGGGACATTTTGTCCGGGGATTTTTTTTCCGGGGACATTTTTTCCGGGGACATATTTTCCGGGGACATTTTTTCCTACACCCGAAATACATAGCTACAACCCGTTCGTATTATGTTACAGATGGTCTCAAACGGTCTTCACCTAAGCTTTAATCAAACTGTAATTTACAGTGAACATAAAAGATATGACACAAGATTCGGTTACCCTTGCAACGTTTTATTAATGATTAGTATTAATATTAATAACAAGTAGTAACTCTTAGTGGAAGTATAAAGGCCGTCCGTTTATTAAGAAACGCAGCAGGCACGGGCATGCGTGATAGGTTTCTGGGCAGCATTGATACTTTTTTATGAAGTGTGAACATGGTTGTATGTGGACTAAACATTGTAACCTCTGAATCGGTTACCTTTAATTTATTAATAAATCAGTTTCAATTTAATGTCGCGGCTATTAAAATTGTTAAAGTATTACAAAATGTTAATTACGACAGGCCTCTATGCCTTAATGTGCGTTAGTGACGGCATTTATTTTTAGTTATTGGCTCGTGTGTTTTGCATTCAAATTCCATGGGCCTATGGAACATAAGGAAGAGAAGATGGAAAGAAATGTATACACTTTTTAAGAAGTATCAGGTTGCCGGCTACTAAGTAATATGAAAAGTGTAGGGATTGGGGGGGTAAAATGAGACGCGGGGCAAAATGCGACAGTTTGTGTTTAGCGCTATTCATCTCCTAGACAAGCAATCGGAGTAGTTTCAAACTTCGCAAAAGGGTGCCATGGTCTGTGCACTTTGAATGTGTAATAAGTGAGAGATGTCAGCGAGAGTGTTCCGGAGAAAAAAAAAATGCGGTTTTGAGGTTGCTGATTTTACCCCCCCCCCCCCCCCCCCCATACACACACACAAAAAGGCGCAAAATTGAGCGCAAGGGTTCGCTTTGACCCGTGCACCCCAGTTGGCACCGACTATATAGTATATTCTGCCAAGGTAAGATTTAGTTTTATTGGTATGCTTTATTAGCTTCCTCTGGACCCCATTTGAGCGATCATGGCTGCTTTTTTTTTTTTTTTTTGAGAAATAAATATTTACGTAACGGGATACCTACCTGCTTGGCAAAACGCGACAATTTGGCATTCTATGAAGCGTATGTCAATAATGCACGAGTCTCATCTTTGCTCCTGCGCCATATTCTATATTTTTTTTCCGGTGTTTAGGACGGTCCGAACGTATAGAAAAAAAATCAACAAGGGCTTCTTGGCGCGAAAGTGACACGAATCAAGCTCTTGGAAGTGTCAAGCAACAGCGTGTCTCCCTCCGCACTGTTGCCACACTTTTTGGCGTATACCAAAGGATGCGCTTCGAGGGAATTGTCTCATTTTGCCCCAAAGGGCGGGGCAAAATGAGACATCGTGTGATTTTCAGATATTGTAATTTTGTTTAATGTTTCGCTTGCTCCAGTTAAGTAATATTTACTCAACATAGAGTCAAAACATGTAAGAATATCCCATACTGTGTTTTTCTTGAGTATAAAGCAAAAAAATAAAAATTACAATTGAAATTAGATTTATTTGTCTTATATTGCCTTATCTTACTTTTAGATACATAAGAAACGTTTCGCAGATAGGGTTAACATTAGCTTATATTAAATATGATTGACTGATAATTCCTCACATTTACTTTAAAACAAGTTTATAAGAAAACAAAATTGCTTGCACGTTTGGTCAATCTGTTAAAGGTGTTTAAATGCGCTAGCTTTATACGGTGGGTAATGCTCTTAGTTCAGGTGGTGCATAGGGTGCTGGTCTGTGTGGAAACAGATTATGTCACGCCATTGCCTGTTTGTGACGTTGCGCACGCTTCCCTTCAGCACCACCTGAATACAAAGCCTCTGCGCTAAAATTTTCCGGGTCACCAAAAAAGGGGAAACGCGCTTTCCTGCCCTTTTCAATCCTCCTTGTTCCGCACGCTCTTTCTACACCACCTGATTGTGCTCACCCTTTTCTTGCCCTCTCCACTCCACGTGCTTTCTCACACCACCTGCTTATGCTCCCACCGTTCCTGCGTGTTGGGCCCGTTACTCATTCAGCATCAGCAGCACACTCGGCTTCTTCGCCGGTTACCGGGTTTCGATCCCTGGCACCGACTACCGTTTTTTTTTTCAAGATTGTAATGTTGTTATGGACTGTCCGACTTATACATCTCGTGTTTATACGGCTACTAAGGGTGGTTGGGTCCTTAGAGCTGCAGCTTTAGTGCAGCTTTAAAAAAGAAACCCGCCGTAATACGTGGCGCCCCGTAGGACTACATATATCGCCAGGGACTAAACTCTTAATGTTGTGTTACAGAGACGAACTCGATGTCCGTGTTAATCCCGTACAAGTCTCTTCTTCCGATCAATTAATTTGATCAACAGTTAGGCACTGAGTAATGCCTTAATTGGTAGTTTAATAAACAAGTTTCACAGGCCAGGTGAGTATTTCTGCGAATGGAACGAAGGGTTAGGAAGAGTTGTTTTAGCACTTCACTATTGGTGCTAGAGTTGCTCTTTAAAATGTAACACCATGGCAACCCGTGACAATGATACTCAGTAGAAAAGTGACTGGTCTAACATACAACGTGTCTCAAAAAAAAGTGTCCATCGTTTTTTTTTGTTTTTTTTTTGCCGTAAAAATAAACTGCCCTTCGCCAAAGCCTGACAATATATAGTGCTTACGATGCGGACCAGATGCAGCAATTTCAGAACTAAACCGTTACCTTATTGAAGAGTTACAAGTAATTTTCTTTATTTTCAATAGAGAAATTGGTCCCGTTCCCGGTAGCTGACGTCATTCATCGCCATGTCTTCGTGGGCTTCGTTAAAAGCCATTTTACTTTTAGAAATTTCGGAAAATCGCTTATAAGTTATAACCTTGAATCACACAACTGCAAGCTCTGAAACTTCGGCATCCTGTCCGGGCCAATAGTGCTACATTTTTACGTAAACAGCGTCCAATGTAATATAATTACTTTTGACGCTTAAAAAAAAAAAAAAAAAAAAAAAAAAAAACACAAAAAACGCTGAAAATTTCTTTTGGGGATTATATGACAAGGATTGAAATCCTATGTACAAATGACCACTTCTTTTAAAGCTTCCCATGACAAATTTAGGGCAAAGGGACAATATGATTACTACTTAAAATATCTATATGTTTCTCAGAGAGAACCTAATTTTCATGCTTGGTGGAGCACCAAACATGAAAATGCTTGGTGTCCTTTATTTTGTTGTTGTCCATTTACCTTATTGTGCTTCAGTCTCAAGCGTGAATTGTGCATGTTTTTAACCTTGTCATATTTCTTAAAAAAAAGAAAAAAAGAAGCCAACATAAAATATTGCTAGAGTCTCACATCACACAGAGTGCACATATGCTATTATTATTATGTTTGCTCTCGTGTCCGTTGACAGTTATCTTCAGGTTGAGACGTTATCGCAGGAATGAAATGAGTATATGTTAGCTGCTAGTTCTCAGTGCAGATACATATGTCAGTGACAGACCACCGTACAAGCTGGAAAGAACAAGGCCAAGCGAAATTGTCGCTGGCCGCCACCTCATTTGACATTTGAGCCCGTGTGAATCATAGGCTAAAATATTTAACGCTTACGTATTTTATTTATTTATTTAATTGATTATAAATGCCCGTTACTCCAAAAAGTAATTAATTGCGGCTGTATAAACATAAATGCAACACAATCCTTATCATTTAAATTATTAATGCACGAACTTTCAGTTCAACTGATTATGCCGTTCAGACATTAATAAAAATAAATATTGTCTGTGTCAGTTATCGGCAGGCTTCTACGCGCCTTTCACGCGTTTACAGCCGTCTGTCTCAGCTCCAGTGTCCATGTCAGTCACTAACTACTTATTCTCGGAAAACTCGGGGCGTCTTTCCTTCCCCCTAAATTTTCGGTCAAGTCCCCGCACGCACAAGCCGCTGATGAGGACCCCATCATTCTCGTGGGATTAGAGCGTGCTGGTTAAGATAGGCTGTTAGAGGAGAATAGCATAGAGGACGAAAACCGGACGACACGAAGTCTGAAGCCGTTTCGACTTTGCTCCCCTGACAGCTCATTTTCTCCCGTAGAGAGTGGCGATACTCGGGGTTCGCCGCCGATCTTCATTTGATCTGACAGCAGGGTTGACGTTATATATATTTTTTTTTCTGTTCCAATTTAATTGCTGTTATCGCATTCCTGGCGTTTCTGCTTACACTTACCCGCTAGTGCGAAGGCACGTTGCAGAAGGCGCATAGCTGGTTGGTCTATGGTCACAGTGCTCGTACATCGTATTAAAGACGGTTAAACATGAGTCATCGCAATACCCGCGTTTAGAATGCCGAGTGCCAAGTTTTCTCCTTCAACTCATAGTCATGCTGCATTCAAAGCACGTATCTCGCGGTGACTCGCGTTTAAATATGAATGCAGACTGTCTTTTGTACAATGTATAAGCAGTATTATACATTATAATAAGTATTACCTTGGCTTTACGGTTTAATGTGCCAATTAAAAAAAATACACACTTTCTTTTTTTGTTTGGGGGGGGGGTGCTGACAAGGCGATGCGGGAGGGGTAAATGCCTATGCGCCACGACACTTACAAACACCACGCGCCGCTTTTATGTGGACCATTAGTTTTCTGTTGTTTTGTGTGCTCGAAGCAATCCGTTCGTTTACCAAAAGTCGATCGTGTTGCTTACATAGCCAGCCAAATCCATCCCCCTTCCCCCTTCCCCCCCCCCCCCTCCCCTGACTGAGCTGAGCGTACGTATAAGACCGGTAAACAGGCTCCGGCCTATCATGTTTTCGCGAATTCCTTTCCCTCGTTAAATATTTCTTCGCTAGCGTATACTCCCGTCTTGAAGCCCATTGCATCGCGCTTCTTCCCCTCTATTTCTCCCCCTGACGTCCCGCCATAGAGTGGAAGAAGGGTGACGCATTGGGCTTCCAGTGACGAACGAGCCTAACGAGCAATTGCCAGTAATTCGTTGCTGAAAACAAAGCCGGATTAAGAAATTTCGGGATCCCTGGGCTAAAGTTGCTTCTGAGGCCCTCATGATAGTGATTATGATGATAGCACTGATTAACATGTTACATTTTGGGAAGACTAAAATTTTTACATTTGTACTTTCTTGAGTCAGATTTATGAACAATGTTATCACTGAAAAAGGGAAGAATGTCATAACTTCAAAAAATATACTATTTATAGGCGAACTAAACGCGGCAATCTAATGACTGCCTCGAACCGCTTTCCAGTAAGCGCTCTGGATCACAAGTGCCGAACCGAGCTATAGCCACAAGACAGTGGCATTTCGATTGTCTACAGTCTTTTCATGATCTCATGACTTTTTTGTTTTTTGCTCGCTTTATAGCACAAATTAAACTCGTGAGTCGCAAATTGGCTCGGACTGTCTTC
The DNA here is from genome assembly GCA_013358835.2 of Ixodes persulcatus. Classification (NCBI taxonomy): domain Eukaryota; kingdom Metazoa; phylum Arthropoda; class Arachnida; order Ixodida; family Ixodidae; genus Ixodes; species Ixodes persulcatus. Next base: position 309,158 of record JABSTQ010011253.1, read on the forward strand.
AACCTCGAATTATTTGCGCACGAAACAAAAAACACACGCTTTGGACCATTCGGTGTCGTTCGAACAGCTTCACAGTGAATAGCGGCCCTTTCTTACAAACATTTAGGGCTTCTGGTCGAAATGTCCATCAAGACAAAACGTCCATCGGGTCACATTGTCCAACAGATCACGTGAGACGCGTGTCAAAATCTCCATTGAGACGAAATGTACAATCGGGTCGAAATGTCCACCGAGTCGAAATGGCAATCAAGACGACATGTTCGATAGGGTCAAAATGTCCACCGAGTCAGAATGTTCACCGGGTCAAAATGTCCACCCAACCCAAATGCTGATGGGGTCCAGGCACGTAGCCAGGGGTAAGGCCCATGCCCCCTCCCCCCCCCCCCCCCCCCCCCCCCCAATCAAAATCCTGGCTACGTGCCTGATGGGGTCCGTTCTTTTTCATTTGCAAGGTTAGGAAGCGGGAAAAAATATATTCCTAAGCAGGGTTCAACTCAAAACCTAGAAGACAAAAGTGACTGAGAGCTCCGAAACAGCGAGGTGTGCGAAAAATAGTGTTCTATGAAACTTTATCTTTACACCAGGCACGTAGCCAGGATTTTGTTTCGGGGGGTTTTGTTTCGGGGGGGGGGGGGGGGGGGGCGCCCATGACAAAATGCTGTATGAGGGGGAGGGGGAGAGGAGGCCCCAGCAAAATGGAAGAATTCGGGACGGGGGGCCGGGCCCCGTGGCCCCCCCCCCTGGCTACGTGCCTGCTTTACACATACACTTTCCATGCCCCCCTTTTCTCGGTGTTTGACCAGTTGACCCAGTGACGAGGTGTCTTTCAGCGAACGCCCGCCTCCTCCGCTCCGTCAAGTATGTAGGAGGTTCAGTTTAAGGTTCATTGTACTTTGTTATGTCCGGGGACCTTTTGCTGTGGTGAAGTGTAAAGTTTCTTGAGGCAACAATTCGCCATTTGTTCTGGAGCTCTATTTTAGAAGTTTCTGCCACAAACGTCATCATGTACAGCTCGTTCATTTTCAGCCGAAGCTAGCGCATTAATGTTACAAATTTCAAGATTAGTACAGGGGCGAGAACATTGTTGCCAATTATTTTCAGGCAGGGAAAGTATTCTTGAGTTGGTTCTTTTTTATTATTTGTCTTCACTTATCCTTGACATTATCTTATCTAAATAACAACACGTTTACAGTAACTGTGAGGCATCCTGAGTTTTATAAAACCATAGGTACTACCAATACACAGGCAGTTGGGAGCCGATACAACCCTGTTTTTTGAGCACAAACATAATTAAAATTTGCCAGAATGTAACTCCAGCGGTTCGACACCGGAGCCGAGGTTTTCAGAAGAACGAGAACTAACGGCCAACAAAAACCGTGCATATTAGAGTTTTGTTTTCACGAGTTCGATTTTTGGCGAATTTTTCCAATGAATTTATTTATTTGCATGGGGTGAATGATTCGCAGGACCAATTGTTCCTGATTGTTTTAAAATTGCTGAATTTGTGAAAATGAAGTCAGCGAACGCGCCCTATCTTGTCATTTGGATATTTGATAATCGCACACGCCTTTTCAAACTTCTAGTATCTTTCTCGGAACATTCGGCATCTTGTTCCCACCACTGGGCACGTTGTGGCGGAGTTTGAGCGGGCAGTAATGTTTGTTTTAGTTTTAGAATTAGAAAAAGCTGTTCTCTTCTAAACATCCGGCACAGGAGAAAATGGTTTGTAACAACATTAAAAAAGTTATTCAGATTTGCGCAAACGGTCAGAATGTGACCGTTCATGCAGAAAGCGTGTGTATATATAATACATATGTATACAAGTCTGTATCAGCATCAGTGTTAAAATATGAGTCAATGAGGTAACCTGTCTAACGGGTCAAAATGTCCATCAGAACGAAATGTCTATTGAGTCAAAAAATCCATCCAGGTCAAATGTCCATCGAGGCGAAATGTTCATCGATTCAAAATGTTTGTACAGGTCAAAACGTCCATCAAGACGAAACGTCCGTAGAGTCAAAATGTCCAATATTGGGCATTATGACTCGATGAATATTTCGTCTCGATGGGCATTTTGACCTGAAATCAAAATTTAGATGTCCTCTCGCTCAGAAGTAGGAAAATATTGCGATTCTTTTTTGATGAACTGGGTTCGAACGTTATCAGGTACAGGGTCAGGTCGCTTTGCCGGATCGCTTTCTACGCGGATGGCTCCTACCTCGAGTGATTACGGAGATTGTTCCAGGCATTTGCCAGAATCTGTGGAAGGAGAAGCAAGTGTTTCTGATATTCCTACTTTCATGGACAACAACCGGCTCCGGTCCAGTCGACTGCATATAGTCCCTGATGCGTGAGAAACACTGTTGAACGCGCTGATGAAGGGGTGGATTGTTAGGTGGCCCGTGGCAGGCGCTCACACGTAGTAGCAAGTGAGAATGGACAGGGCAGACGGACCAGTATATCAGGCCAGGCTCCTTGGCAGGTAGTCCGTGTTTATACGTTTCGATGATCGAGATGGCATAGTTTTCTTTGAATGTCTTAGGACAACTGGTTACATATTTAGTCAACTCCGACAACTTTTCTGACTTCCTTCTTTTTCAAACTCTGCTTTTCACTTACACGCACCAATTACATGCTTGTGATCCGTCATTTCGACTGCGAATTTAAAAAAAAAAATGGACCACCCGAAGAACGGTCTTGTCTGAATTGCTAGTTTTCGTGACTCAAACCAAGGTACTAAAATAGGACGGGGCAGTGCTCTAGTTGGCTACCCTCTACTTTCACTCTCGGTTCAACGAAATCGCTCATTCAGAGGCAGAAACGTGAAGCACTGTAACTAAGAATGTCGTCCATTGGTTCTTTGCTGTGCAGTCTCTTCTCCCATTATTATTATTTATTTTATAATTTCCAAAGAATGCTCTCATATGTAACTTTTCCCCCCCGAAAACTGAAGGCATTTCTTCTGACTTGTAATAGGCGGGGACAGTTCAAACTCATTGTTTTAGAGAAAACATTCTCCACGTTGCCCAAAGGTCCCCGCTTTTATAAAAGGTTCAATATGAAAACAGTGAACACTTCCAGAAGTAAAACCACGTCTGCAGGTTTTGGCGTAAACAAGGATATGTCTAAAAGAATACTACTATTGCTCCTAAAACAGGAGTAACAAAATTCACCATAAATAAGAAACACACAAAAAAAGTTTAGGCTTTTCGTTTGGCTTTATTTAGGAGAAACTTCACTTAGACACCCGCAGATTCGACCTCTTTCTCCTTCTACTGGGAGCATCGGATTCAAAGGCCGCGCTTCGAAAGCCCACTTTAGCACGCACTATAAAAGTAGGTACGAGCGCAATAGTCACAAGGACAGAGGGAGACGCCATTTATGATGTTTCCCTTTTATTTTTCTCAAGAGGGATGGAAGACAGCAGAAGGCTGGAGGACCCTCTGCGACTTCTTTTCCTCAAAGCCGCTTTGAAAAGGACGCGGAGAAGTAACATAAGGTGCCGGTCACACGTCAAATTTATGGGGCCTTTCTGTACACTCACGAGCGGAAAACAAATTAGGAAATAAAAATCACCGCGCACAGTGTTATTTATTTCACTTGCAGTGTCATTATCTTTGTTAGGCTTCTCTTCTCGAATGTAGTGCTTATGTTTTTCAACATATTTTGTTCTATCTTATAAAATAATTTTTTTTTATTTAAAGTACTTTCTGTTAATTTTTTTCTTCCACGACTCACTGCATCGAGCCCCCGAGGGTTGGGGCCCCTGGGCTGCAGCCCCCTTAGCCCGTACCTTAATGCGGTCCTGAGTCTGAAAAAGTAGTGAAACTACGCTGCAAATTACATTTTCAGAAAAGCAATTGATTAATTACTAAACAAAAAAAGAAAGGTAATTCAAGCAATTCATTTACTTGTCACCAGTCTTCTACACGTTACCTGAAAAAAAAATAATCGCATAAAATTACAATTAGTATCGCTCAGAAACTATTAAATTAGTTTACTCGATTAGTTGATAATAAAAGTCATTGACCGAAACTTGAAATAGCAACCGTTACTTTGTCGATTACTTCAGATCTTCAGAACGACAGATTTTTCTGCCGGTTTGAAACCAGGTATTTCGTAGTGTCCATTATTGGAATAGGATCACCGAATTATAAACTGGTAAACCGTCCTCCTGTCGGAGACGTTATTGGAGGCTTCCTTGGGAGGGAACTTGTACAAACGAATGGCGCCTTTGTAAAGCTGGGGTCACACTGCTTACACATCATACAAAAAACAGTCCGCAAATTGATTCGAGCGCAAGTCACCACGAGATCTGCGCTTCGAATGCCGCATGGCAACGAGTTTCAAGGAGAAATTTGGCACGTGGCATTCGACCCACGAACTGGTGGGCACGAACGCCCTCGAGGTAGACGCCCTTGAGACGCCCTTGAGGTAAATGAATGAAATGCGTAAACAGTGTGACTCCGCGGCCTTATGCAGGTGAGGCCAACCTCAAATTGGCGTTTTATAGAGCTTGGCCAATTATCTCCTGCCATCATATAGTTAACGTGCTTATTCCACCTTAAATCCCACGTAAATATAACCCTAGATTTTAGCCTCGGTTCAAAGTTTAACTGTCTTACCACCAAAAGTGTACGTTGAGAAAAAGTTTCTGGTGAATCTTACATTTGATACATTTAGATATAGGTATACGCTCATTGAGACTATAGGCGGTATTCACAGGGCGCCATATTTGAGGGCGCTGCTTAGAGCGGATGCTCAGAATGAGCTCACATTAGATAGGCTTCTGAGCCCGGCAACCTTGATCACGTGGAATACAGGTTTCAAAAGAAATCATGGTGTAAGGCGCAAATAACAACGCACATAAGAGAGAAAGCAGACTTACAGGCGCCACATTTAACTATATTTGAAAAGTGCAGAAGATAAATAATGCATATGTCGTCATCTTCGTCACGTCCACGCATGCGCTTGGCCATGTGATATATGCTTTCACTCCCATTCATAAAAAACTTATCAAATAATCTAATCTCGGCATTATAGAGCGCAATAAATGTGTCACTTCTGCATTGTGTACCCCTTTTTCTGATAAAATACGCTTCCAATAAATCGCGCGCTCTTCGGTAATTTCCTTTGCCCAGAATCGCTGTCTCAGAAAGACGTGGCTCACACCCGCATTTGCTGCAGTGTTCAGGCAAATGGACCCGATCATTCCTCTTTAAATTTTGCGCGTGCTCCCTTAGTCGATCGTTCGCACATCTGCCCGTCTGTCCTACGTAGGACTTACCACACGTAAGGGGGATTTCAGAAACCACCCCGTGACAATATCAACATATGGCCTGGCATGTTTTGTGGTGCAGCCTCGCCTCTTACCGCTGCCACCGGTAATACGAAAGCAGAGTTGGCCGAGTTTGCTCGGTGCTGAGAACACGAGCGGTACTCCAAAGCGGTTCGCCACCTTCTCGAGGTTGTGCGACGCTGGGGACCTTTAGCAAACCGCTCCCGCGCTCCGAGTATCGCACTACCGGAGTCTTTGAATAATGCTCGTAAGCGCGAACCCCGCGGCCACGGTATCACCCGGGTGTGTGCTTTAAAGCATGCTTCAAAGGCTCCGGTAGTGCGGTATCTTGGAACGCGGCAGCGGTTTGCTAAAGGTCCATATTCTGTGCACGTATACGGTACCACCTCAGGTCTCATTTTGCACCGCGCCGTTTTCGCTCTTGCCGTAGTGGTATGGCCTTTTTTCTTTTTGAAGAATGCCTTCTATCACATTCGTCACGACCTTTGCAGGGTAGCCCGCTGACAATAGTCTGGTCACCTGGTTCTTAAAGCTTGTCTGCATCCGGTATGAGCCCGACCTTCTAAGAGCCGGCTTTATGCATAACATAGCGATAGCTCTTTTTATATCACCTTAGAGTGCGCAGAATCATACGGCAAGAGTTCCTTTTAGAACCGCGGGGTGCATATCCAATACGTGTGTCCTTCTAAAACCTTAAAACTTAAATCTAAAAACTGTGAACTACACTGCTTAGGCAGTTCATGGGGGAAAGTTAATCCTTTCTCATGTTGTCTAAGAGCCTCCAAAACTGACTTAATGACATCAAGGTACGTCAAGGACGAACGTTCATTATAAAGATTAAAAAAATCCTCTACGTATCTAAACACTTTAAAAATGTTAAAATCGCTGAGTTTTTTCAAGCGTGCAATCTATTTTTGCTAAAAAAATATTACACAGAATGAGAGCCACGCACGACCCAATGGATATGCCTCTTTGTAAAAACAGCTGGTTGTCAAACGATATAAAGGTGCTGTTAAGGTACGCTTCTAGTACAGTTAAAAACTTTTCAACTGAAACTCCTGCCTGATTCTGAAAAGGAATGACGCCAATTTCATCTATACATGCCCTTATGGCCCCAAACAATTCACAGTGAGGAACCGAATAAAACAGATCTTCAATTTCTATGGAAGAGGCTTACCCTATGCATTGGTTGTTTTTGAAGAATTCAGCAACTGAGGTGGTACCGTATGTGCACAGAATGTCGCACAACCTCAAGAAGGTGGCGAACCGCTTTGGAGTACCGCTCGTGTTCTCAGCACCGAGCGAACTCGGCCAACTCTGCTCTCGTATTACCGGTGGCAGCGGTAAGCGGTGAGGCTGTACCACAAAACATGCCAGGCCATATGTTGAATGTCAAGGGTTGGTTTCTGAAATCCCCCTTACGTGTGGTAAGTCCTACGTAGGACAGACGGGCAGATGTGCGAACGATCGACTAAGGGAGCACGCGCAAAATTTAAAGAGGAATGATGGGGCCCATTTGCCTGAACACTGCAGCAAATCAACGTCTTTCTGAGACAGCGATTCTGGGCAAAGGCAAGTGCCAAAAAGCGCGAGAGTTACTGGAAGCGTATTTTATCATCTATTGCACTCTATAATGCCGAGATTAGATTATTTGATAAGTTTTTGTAAATGGGAGCTCAAGCGTATGTCACATGGCCAAGCGCATGCGTGGACGTGACGAAGATGACGACATATGTATTCTTTTCCTTTTGCACTTTTCAAATAGTTGTGAATGGCGCCTGTATGTCTGTTTCCTTTCTTGTGTCCGTTGTTATTTGCGCCTCACACCATGATTTCTAACGGTTACCAACTAGCCCAACTACATGTTCTTCTACGTTTCAAAAGAGCTGTGGAAGCTCGCCATCAGCAGTCGCACACGCAAATATGACCGAAAGTGAATACTCCTTAAATGCCTTCTCGTTCATAGTCTATAAGGGATGCTTGTGTGATAAATCATACAAGCACTACGCAAGGACCAAGAACGCTCGTTATCGGGGCTGGTCCATATCATGGCCCTGGAAGCTCGATTTCGGTGAGACACGCACGTAACAAAACCTTTGAATTTATAATGGCGCTCATGTCCAGTTAAGTCAACCGCCCCCACCTTGTGACTGATAATGCGAGGTGAGCCGTATTTGTAGGAGTAAAAAGATGGAGTGCGCGCCTAATGGCCTCTGCATTCAAGATGGCCGCTCCTTACGTTCCACCAGGTGGGGGGACGAACCTCTTGCGGGCTTCCTGTTCGGGCCTAATTCCAGCAAAGTGCTCGCGACGGCTGCGGGGCGTGTGCATCTCGTACGAACTTAGGAGCAATCTAAATGCGAGGCATCGATTATCCCTGGCTGATTACTTCCTTGAGCGAGGTGGCTGTCCTATACTCTACAGCTCGCGCCTCGTGGACAGTCGAAAGTATGGTTCGGGTGTCAGGAACGTCCCAGCTCGTTCCCGGGTGGGTTATACAGATTGGAATCCGGAGTGCCCTCTTTTGAACACTATATATACACTCATTCCATGCTTTGCTTACAATTGCGCCTGTTTCGTAGATGTACTATGTCTTGCCGTATATTGGTCTACCACGGGGATCAGACGGGATAAAAAGAACTAGTCCGTTCATGAGAGAGTATGGACTTGATTATGCAGTTGGCGGATCTAGTCTATTTACCCATCTTTTGACCCGTGTATATACACTCTAAGAAATATGGGGCGTCGACTATCTTTCTAGCAAAGTATTTGGGAGAGCAAATCGTCAGAATCGACGAGGCTGAACATATGTTTACACATAAGACAAACAGTCTGCGCTGTTGTACTGAGCATGGTATGACATCACGCTCACTGCCGCAACGCAGACTTTATTATTTTTGTTTTCTGCCCGATTATATGTTTAGTTTTATCATTCGCCGAGTTCCAGATTGTGGTGATGGGCTCTGCAACTTGCTTTGCGGCGAACTATACATTTCAGATTTCTGTGGAGTATATACCGGGTGTTCATTTTTAATTCGAACAGATTTATTACAAAAAATCCGTAAAAGATGCACTAGTACGGTTTGTTCAAGTGAGTTATACGGCTAGGGGGACATTATGTGGGTGGCTATTCCTTGCGAGAAGTTGGCTAATTACTTAAAATTCGTTAATTAACTTTTTAATTAATGAAAGTAGACATATGGTTCCAATTAGAAATTCGCTCAGCGTCGTCAAAAAGCCCTAAATCAGTCATTTTCAGAAAGACTTTGAGCGCGTGAGAAGCGTAGTAGTGAACTGAAGTTACCGCTCGTGGAGCAGGTACAAAGCTAGAGGTTGCGATAAGGCGCCCGTGCGATTTTTCCGTCTCTTATCTAGCCCCAGCCTTGTACCTGCTCCACGAGTGGTAACTTTAGTGCACTACTACGCCTCTCACGCGCTCAAAGTCTTTCTGAAAATGACTGAATTAGGGGTTTTCGATGACGCTGAGCAAGTTTCTAATTGGAACCATATGTCTATTTCCATTAATTAAAAAGTTAATTAACGAATTTTAATTAATTAGCCGACTTCTCGCAAGGATTAGCCACCCACATAATGTCCCCCTAGCCGTATAACTCACTTGAACAAACCGTACTAGTGCATCTTTTACGGATTTTGTGTAATAAATCTGTTCGAATTAAAAATGAACACCCTATAGTGTTATAAAAGGAACACGAAAAAAATTATACCCTTTTAGGCTTCAATTTTTTTTATTTATCAAGGCAGTTTTTGCGCCTGTGTTCAGTGATGAGTTCAACTGTACGTCGACGTACATGAGGCATTGTAACCGGTATAGAGCGTGTTATGCACGTGTTTTCGTTTTTTCTCTTTTTTTCTAGATGACAAAGCTGCCTACTTTCTCCGTCCCATTGGCTTCTCTCGGACGCATAAATTATGCGAGACGCGGACGCGGCAATTTTATCCGCCGGAGAATTTATTCGCCCATAAAAAAAAAGGGGGGGGGGGGGAAGAAAGAAAACCAGTTTCTTCCGAAGCAGGCACCTATTGGTCGCTGAAGCGGAGGTAATCACCTGCAGCAACATTAAAAGAGGACGGTTTCGCGATAAGGCTCGTTGCGGAATTCGAATTGCGACATCTTTGACGATGCAATCGACGTCGCAGAGCTCGTGGCACGCCACGCGCTTGAGTAAGAGCTCCGGGAAGGGCGTTGCTGAGTACGTATAGACCTTTCCAAGAAAGAGCGTGTGGCCGGTGCCATATTGAGTGTTCGTGCGTATCGCGCGTGCTTTACTCGCTTTCCGACGTGACGAACACGCACGTGCTGGGCTGGGAAGATCGCGCGCTGGACTGTGATTTTATAAACGTTGGAAAGGTCTATACGGGGCGCAAGTCCGTCTGCTTCTTGCACAGGGGTTGCAATAATGTCAGAACGCCGAGTTCTTATTGGCTGATTGAAAAAAAAAAAATAGTGGGTAGTCCTCGAGGCATCTAGCATTAAGGTCTACCCACTATCCTTTCCATCAAAGCCAATCACAGCTCGACGTCGCTATGACGTCACCGCAACTCCTGCGCAAGAAGCAGACGACTTGCTCCTCGCATAGTCTCCAACAACTGAAGAAAAGCGGGGAATGGTGTGTAATGTTCGCACTTTTTGCGTCGCGTTTCGCTCTTCGTTCTATATTTATTCTATTTTATTCTGAAGATACTGCCGGCCAACTTTTGGAGGCAAAAGGCATGTTGTGGGCAGAACAATAAAAACAAAAAGGGTCAGCGTAGCAAATAAATACACTTAAACATCCAGGAAAAAAAAAAAACGATCAAGCTGTTCAGTCCTGTCCTTATTTATTTCATTGTAACAAAAAACAAAACTCCATCGATTGCACCAGAAAATGTAGCAAAAGAGGCAACGATTCCCGTCACGCTGCGGGGCATCATGTTTCACTCGCAAACGGTACGCTGATGGGCTAATATGCTGCATTCTCATTGGATGTGGACCGATAATAAACGCCCAGGACTCGTCCCGCACCAGCTTTTTTGAACCAAAACACTTCCACAAAAAAATAGGCGCGTCTCCACTTACGGGCGCCGAGTGGGCGACGTATACTTATCAGACTTGACTTTTCTGTTTATCCAATAAATAAGAGTACGTTTTGAGTGTGCAGATTGCCAAAATGCGGACTCGCTCCTAGTTAAAAGGTATGTGAAATATATTTTACAGAAACGATTATGCTATTAGCATAAAATAACATGCTATAGGGCTGGGCGTTGATTAAAACTTGTAGCCCGATTAATCGCCGCCCTTTAATCGATTAATTAATCGATTAATTGGTCTCGTTAATTTTCATGCATTATATATATATATATATATAAAAATTCTATATGTGCTTTTGTTGGATGTGTGACAAACGGCGCAATATAACATTTTATTTCGAGTCAACCTAAATGGGCAGTTGAGAACAGTTCCCAAGACAATCGCACTCACAGATTCCTACTCCAGCTGCATGAGGAAAAGAGGTTCGTTGATATTCTCCGGCAAGAGCGACCTGCCTTGATTGTTGACAATTGTCTCTGCTGCGCTAAACGGACACTCAAACGGCGTTGAAGTTGCCGAGAGACGTGTAACCTTCTGCAATTGTATAAAATTACAAATTGCGTTCCTATAGTTTACTTTAGGATGAAATTCACCTAAAGTTCGCCCTTCATACAGGTGTACTCGTCAAGATCTGCGGGGTGAAAGTGTTGAAATTTTACTTTCTTTTGATTACGTAAAATTTTACCGATCACCCTGCTAAAACAATGAATCGCGCTTAAAGCATTAGTCGATTAATCGGTAAGTTAATCGATCAATTACCCAGCCCTAATATGCAACTGAGGCAGTGGCGTACCAACTTGTTCTTGAGTGAGGGGGCAAACCAGACTCCCCTTCCCAGGGCCGGGGGGCGGTGCCCTTGGTATCCCTTGGGCGCCGCCGGCCAGTGTTTGCCCTGCCCAGTGGAGGCTGTTTCAGGGGAGGGGGGGGGGGGCAAAACACATGTCTTGCCCCCCACTCTGAGAACTGGGGGGGCAAGCGCCCCCCCTGCCCCCCCGGTTGGTACGCCCATGAACTGAGGTAACGGATACGAAGCTAAATAAAATTTTGGATGGGGAAAAAAACCTGCAAAAGTTACGGAAAATATAGTCATTCTGGATAACATTTAGGGTCGGCGGAGTTCTGCTTTAAACGTCTCAAATCATCCGTGATCGTGCAATTTTCTTGTCGTGCAAGGTATGAAAATGTGTACAGCCATTCATCCTTTCAATCATTGTGGTATACCATGCATGCATACTAATAAACTTACAAGCGTTGCTTAGATATTCACAAAGTCGAAACCCTATTGCGTCCCGAAAATGTAATCCCCCCCCCCCCCCTCTCTTGCACACTGCCCGACACTGTTAGTGCGAACACGACACAGGCGCTTACATAAAGCACGAAATGCTTTTTATAGCGCTACACCCATCCCAAAGTTTTGTCCGTCGGTCCATCCGTCCGTGCACTTCCCGCTAAATTTAGCGGGAAAATTGATGTCAGGTTTACTATACCCGAATTCAGTTACCCAACTAAATTTAGCGGAAAACTTAATGTCACGTGACCTGACGTCACGGGACCTACATAACAAGTCAATTTCCCCGCTAGCGGGAAGATTTTCTCCGCTACAATTTGGCGGGAAAATTGGATATCACGTGACCTATACACCAATATGCCATGGCTATTGTCTATTTCACCTCATGATGTACCGCAGGAAAGGCTAAAAGCGTGAGCTTCTTGCTCTATGGCATATCTCGTCGGCGCAAGCTCTCGTGCAATAAGGGCTGCTGCCAACGCTATGAGCTCGCGCTTCTAGCCTTCGCTGCGGTACAACATAAGGTGAAACGGAGTATAGATGAGGTCAGAGGATGAGGTCACTGCGGAACACAGTCGTGTATGCCGCGGAAAACCAGGATCGTAACAACCTGTACACAGGAAACGAGGCACAGATCTCGGCAGCTCGACAGTCAAAACGTCGCTGTGCTCGTTGACATTCTAATCCTCCTGGTATCTTGGAATTTTTTTAGTAGTTCAGGGGTCAAAAAAGTGTCAAACTTTGGTGCAACGAGGGACGTACGGGGAGACGGGGCGATGTTTTAGAAACGAAAACTAAACGCAATAATTTTAGCTCTTTCGGAAACATATAGCTGATTACTTGTAACTGATTACAGAAAAAACGGTAATTGAATTACAGCTACCGTTACCGAAAAAAAACTGATTTACCTTTTAAGAAGTTACAGTAAAATGTAATTGATCACAAGTAATCAGTTACCAGTTCTAACTCGTCACGTAGAAGTCTTTGTGTGCACGTGCAAAATATTTTGAATGTTATATATATATATATATATATATATATTTGTTTTGTTTCTTCTGTCTGTGTGTGTAACCTCAAGCAGCATAAAAGGCTTTTGTTTAAACCGAAAGGTGGTTGTGGTTTGCAAGTGGTTTCACTTAATTTGTATTGTGATGTGGGCAGGCACGTAGCCAGGACTTTAGTTCGGGAGGGGGGGGGGGGGCGGGGGAGGGGCGCCCATGACAAAATGCTGTATGAGGGGGGGGGGGGTGGAAAGCAGGCCCCAGCAAAATGGAAGATTACGGTGGGGGGGAGAGGAGGCCCGGGCCCCATGCCCCCCACCCCGCCTGGCTACGTGCCTTGATGTGGGTAAGGATGTGCGCGCGACCTTGAAAAACAGGATGTTCGGTGGTTCTGCGGCGGCTGTAGTTAAAGGGACCATGAAACGATTCTGAAATCGAATTTCATCCACCTCACGTCGTAAAAGGTGTTACAAGAAACACAAAAACACAAAAATAGGGAGCCAAAAAAAATTCTTCGCTATAGAACTTTTAAAAGAAAACTGGACTCTTTTGCGCCTTCTTTCCTTCGAAAGCTCTCAGCCTTTTTACTGCAATGCATCCGCGGAATCGCAGGACGTCAGCCGAATCCACGTCGCCTATTGGGTAAGCGCCTACCTCACCAGCACCGCGATCATAAACAATAAATAGCCGGCGAATGTTTCCTAAAAGTTCTGTTAAATAATATTCAGATCCACATTTTGTAGCACAATTAGAGATGTGACGAAAATTGCCAAATTTGATCATGCTGAGAGCCAAGCACCATCTATCGTGTGGTGAACGAAGCAACTACTGCGCTTGCGCAGAGGGCCGACAGCGTCGGTCGCGACGACCAACGAACGTTTATTTTTCTACGTGTTCTTCTCGCGCGTCCCGACTTCAAGCAGCAAGAAAAAAGTACTTGAAACAGACCACGACGAACAAGAACGCTGGATCCACAGACACCCGAGAAAAGCTACAACGGCCACGACGGCCACGAATCCACCGACCCCGACCAGACGAGCTGGGCAGAATATAGGCCTACCAGGCACTCCGACTCGGCGCAGCGTTGCTTCGACGGTACTTGGCCAAGACCGTCTGCCCACGACCGGCTGGCGTGCTGGATGGAATATGCCCGCGCGACACCCTTCCCGTATTACAGTTTGATTGCTGACCTCAATTTTAGATTAAGAGGTGAGGTCAATTTCTTCCCCTTGTCACCTTGTTTTCCGAGGCAGTGTTGACGAACACTGTCGTCGAAAAGGGACTCTCGTCTTTATCTTCTTGTTTGGTGTGATATAGAGCTCGAATAAACGCCGTATGGATTACCTTCGTAACACGGTATGTACACTTTGTTATTAGTATGCCATTTTTATTCTGACACAACTGACTGCACGTCACTGTCGAGCTGTAACAGTTTGAGGGAGCTACGTGCAATGCCGGTCCAACCTTCCTTTGCCGAGTGTCACGTCAGTATCGAGTTGCAATCGTAAAAGATCGGTCCCGAAGCGCTTACCAACAGCGCGAATACAGCACTTCCATCAAACGCGCGCGTCCGCTCCGAGTGTCATCAGGTATTTACGTGGTTCTTGCTGACACTGTCGTAGTTCAAACGTATTTTTTTTTTAACGTCGGCTCGCTTTTCCATCTCCGAGGCCGCGAAACACGCCGCGGCAATTTGTTTCCATCTACGTCGCTTTGCAAACGACTGACACGGGCCGTCTTTTACCAACAATGACAGTTGGGTTGACTTCTGGAGTCTTCACCGGAAGACTCGCCGCACTTCCCAACAGGAATACCGGCGTATGGGACTCCCCATGCTGGCGCTGTGGCGCAACATATATCATTGAATTTCGCTCAGCTGCGATGTTTCCATGGCTATCGCGGAGATGAGAAGCGCCGATTCAGAAAATACGTCGGTGCCATCAGCGCAGTAAAACCTACCGGCGCACCCCCAACTCGCCGCCGCTAACGCTCCCATTCTCCTACTGCCGAGAGAACTTCCGGTTCCTGTGCCAGGGCTCGTCACGACCGTCAAAATTACGCCGCAACTTGTTTTGCGGTCAGTTGGAGAGAAAGAAAAAGTCGATATTTCGTTAATTTTTTTTTGTGTAGAAGTTAATGAACCGAGACGAAAACGGATGCCTGTTCGGCATTCAGTGAACGTTGAAGGTTGAATGTAAAAGTTATCTGGACAAAGTAAAAAGGTAATTTCATGGTACCTTTAATGACGTTTTCAGTCCGGTTTACTTTCTCTTCCACTGTAAACACAGTTTCCTCCTACTGCCCCAATCTCATAGTTCCTTCTTGTGCCTACAATCGTCATTTTGAAGGGTAGGGGAGTACTTTAAGTACATTGTACTTAAAGTACTACCCCAAGTAGGATTAGAAAACTTGTAATTTACTTGAAGTATCTTCTCTCAGTATGTACTTGTAGTTTACTTAAAGTATTTTTTGTGGTACTTTCCGAGGAAAGTACAACTGCCAACTTCAAAACACATTGTCCACATTTGCAAAAAAATAAAATAAAAACGGCGTATAGTTATGCGAAAATGCGCAATCACCTTTCGAGACGTCATCTGGTCATTTCTTTGAGTGAAGTAATGGCAGGCTGTAAGACTCTTACACATAAGTGCCTTACAAGTTGATTGTGTTAAGTAGTTCGCCAGCGAGAGTAAAACACGTACTCTCTGGCCACTTGACTTTTTTCAATATTCGCCGCCATTTCCGAAAATAACTGATGCACCCCCCATTACCCCTGGAGCAATAAATACCAGAAAATGAATACAAAGGAAACAACCTATGGGGGAATGAAAGATTATGCTAAAAAGAACTCGTGCTTTACTTGGAAAATTTATTATATTTGT
Organism: Ixodes persulcatus; assembly: GCA_013358835.2. Classification (NCBI taxonomy): domain Eukaryota; kingdom Metazoa; phylum Arthropoda; class Arachnida; order Ixodida; family Ixodidae; genus Ixodes; species Ixodes persulcatus. Next base: position 324,717 of record JABSTQ010011253.1, read on the forward strand.
ATTTATAGTACTTCACTTCAAGTACAATTCACCCGGTGTACTACTACTTTACTTGAAGTACATAACCTCTATTTTACTTTGTAGTTAACTTCCAGTACTTTCTAGATTTACTTTAATCAACACTAATATTTTCCCAAATTAACCAAGCGCCAGAGAAAATCCTGGAAATCTTGGTACTCGTACTTCACGCGCTCGCCTTATCCGTGTAAAAAAAAAGGTTTAATGTTAAATTAAAATAAGACATCGACAAACGTACGTGTAAAGTACCATTTGTTTGAAAATTTTGCGTTAGAGCAGTTACTGCCGCAAATTCCAGCGCGTCCGTCATTTTTAACATATACACTCGCAGCAGGTTTCGTCGTTGTGCGTGGGTAAGTTAGCAAAATATCTAATGTATAGAACTTCCATATACGCAAACAAGCTCGCGCAGCGTCGCGAAAACACCCGAAGAGCCCCGCAAGGTTTCGCAACGTTGACAGTTCCCCAGGTTGGCTGCGTCATTCGCCGTTGTATCCCTTCCGACCGCAACCTGGAATGATTCGTTCACGTTGAGCCATTTCCCGGCGAATCGTCTTGAGGTCCGCCTTTCCGCGATTAGGCTTTTGAGTATATGCACACCGGAAGGGCTTGAGTTAGGGGGTGCCCACGAGAGCCCGGACGTTCACCCCACAACCGGGTCTCGCGATCCGAGAGCGCGGCCGTAATACAAAACAACAAGAAAAAAAAAAAAAAAAGAAAGCGTCCGAAATTCGAGATGATGGCCTCGCGCTCGTCGCACGCGGTTATCGCGAGGGTTAATTTCCAGAGGAGGGCGGAATGTGAGCGCGCCTTTGATGAGCACGCGCGGTCATATAATGATGGACCAGTGCCGCAGCGTGACTGCCACGGGGACGAGCGATGAGTCTTTGGAGCCGCATGCGCGGATTAGAGGGTTGGCGATCACCCGCGCGTTCGCGAGCTGGGTGAGGGAAACAAGTTGCAAACAAAGGAAGAAGAAAAGTAGAAATAAACGTGGTATCGTCAAAGTTTCGGCGGCAGTGCGTAAGAACAAGGAAGGCCTCCCGCCAGCGGTGCTTCGCGAGTGCAAACCCGTGTGGAGAGCATTCCTGCCTGCAGTGCACACAGTGGAAGAGGGGGGGGGGGGGGGGGCATTGCTTTATCTTGCTGCAGTGCGCGGGGCCCGATTCCTTGCGTGCCTCGATCTGTGGGGTCCGTGGTATAGCGGGTCAGCCGCTTCCCGCCGCCGCCGACTTCATGCATCTCTGTCCTTCTCCGAGCTTGTCTTTCCGTGTCTATGTAAGTGTATATTTTTAGAGCAACAGATGGATTTATGGGGACTAGTCTGTGGACAATATAAAGTAGAGCTCTTGAGCTGGACTTCGTTAGCGTTCTTCTCGTATGGCATGACGAAGCGCCATTGTACACCATGTCGATATATCCATTCAGGACTCTGCTTTCCTACTCGCATACGTATTGAAGGAAGAATTTTCAGAGAAAATATGTACACACGTCTCTGTCGTACTTCGGGGCTGGACAATATAATCGTGTGTTAATTTTGTTTATAGACACTAAGGCAAACAAACTATGTTTGTCTCATTCTGTAGTATGTTGCAAGCACATGTATACTGTTTATCTAACAAAGTATAATTTTTGTGGAGGTATACGCTATGGCATTGTGCTACGGCACATTCAGTTGCGGTTCCGATATCATCATCACAGTATACATATGCATCATTATGGCAGTGGCGTAGCCAGGAATCATTTTCGAGGGAAGGGGGGGGGGGGGCAGCGTTGTCTCATTTTCGAGAGTAATAGTCGATGTACTGTGTACAATTCGCGGGTATACGGACACGGCCGTCCCATACCCTCGGTTGGCTGGAACGATTCGGTAGTTCTTCAATATTTGACTTGCTTTGCTAAAAAAAAGTATTTTTCGCCCAAATAAAAAGGGCGAGGAGACGAAAGCGATAGTTGTGGCACGGACGCGCAATGCAGGTGGAATGGTCCCATACCGTATACCTGAGGTGCGACGTGATTAATTCTCATAGCCGTCCTTGCTGGCGTCGTGGATGCCACTGACGGCCGCCCCCAGTGTTCGGGGAGCCGTGAAGTGGGTAAGCGCGCTGTAAGTTTCTAAAACCATCCAACATTACGCGTACAAACTGGATACTGCCAAAGTGGAATTTCGCATAACGCGAGTAATGTTTGAAAACAAGTCTTTTAAGCACACGACACGGAAGACTCTCTTTTCGTCGCGTCTTTACTAGCGGTATACCTGGGCGGCCGACGGGAAAACCCGACTCCCCTGGCCTCGCGCCAAGGGTGGAGAGATTGGTTTTTCCGTAGCGGCGACTCCAAGGGACGAGGTCAAAATCTCTGCAGTGTCGATGCTGTGTCGCCCATAAAGGTACCACTTTAAAAAAAAGAAAAAAAGTTATGATTTTGGGGGGAGGGGGAGGGGGGGGGGGTGGGAAGGCTGACCCTTCAAGCCATCCCCCTGCCTACGCCACCACAATGTTGTGCGGCTGAATATTTGAAGCGCGCGTGTATTTATTGCGCAATGAGTACCACTTGGAAAGATCAACATAATACTCATCGTAGTCATATTCTCCTCTTTGCCAGAGGTCTTAAGTGCATCTTAGCGTCTCTACAGGTCCAGCAGCCTAGCGAGAATGTTTTTTTGTTTGTTTCGGAGTTGATAAGAAATCTGCAGACTCTCAAATATTTTTTTTTTCAATTTTAAATGCTGTAATTGAGAGAAGGTGTACCCTAACAAGTTTCAGGAGGGGCTGGCACCTTTAAAGAATAACTTCTGTAAAGGCAAATGCACCACAATTATGGTTCTGCGTTTTCGATGTCTCTTTTTTATTGCAATCGGGGGATTGTTTTATGCATTTATTTTTATACATACTCATTCTGAACTTTTAAGTGTTTATATATTGCCGAGGGTGAGGCGATAATTTGCCCATTTTTCGCCACTTGTGACAAAAGGTGAATCGTTCAATAAAGAAGCAAAAATTAAACAATCTGGAACTACCGTTGGCACACCTGTAACACTGTCACGCAGGTTTGTGACATCATAAAGAAGAATGTACAAATACTAAAACCACTATACTTTACACCACCACTCAGCTGACTGCGCTCCTTTATGTTATATATTTAGAACTGAAAAAGTAAGGTGCTTATTTTAAGGCCGCGAAGTTGGGACTCCAGCCCAGGGTGTCGTATGTGAGCGGTTATGATGGGCAACCGCTGCCTCTAGGGCACACTTCCAGCCGCCGTTGAAGTTAGGACACATAGATAAGTAGTTTCAAATCTCGTATCAGTCTTTCTGCTAGGCCGTTTGCTTCCGGGTGATAGGGTGCGGCAAAGCGAAGCTCTATACCTCTTGATGAGGGAGGTCGGTGGCCGAGTGGGCTAGCGCACACCAGCTCAGAGCACGTGGAGCGAAAGCTCGCACTGCAGAACCGAGGGACCCTGAGTTCTGTTACGTATGGAGACCAACGCTACATTACAGAAAACTCACACATTTAATAAGTTATAAAATATATAATAGGCTCGAACCGCCTCATGCTCTCAAAGTCTATTGTAAGACACAATAACCTTGGTGTTCTTAAACGTGTCCCGTTCTATTAGCGACGAGATGTTTTGGTGGCGCCCTCCTATGGTTTGTTTGATGGCGTTTGTAAATAGCATGGTGGAAGCTTGAAATCATTGCGCTCTCAAAGTAACAATGCCAACACCGTCAAAATTAAAGTTCTTTCATCCCTCTTATTTCCGTCGATGAGAAATCCCCTTTCCGACGTCATAGTAAGCGTTCGGCCAATCGTGGAAGGCCGACCACAGCGACGCTTTCGGTCGCGCACGTCGCCAATACTTCGTTTCACCTAAGCATGGTCTAACTGAGAAGGCAGTGTAAGCGCGAGCGGATAGCATTGACTGCCTTGACTGGAGCACTCACTGCACGAGCGCTCGTGCAGCTGCCGAGGCGTCATTCAAAGCAACTGGCCCGCGCTTTTAGCATGCGCGGCTAACAATAGTCCATGCTAAGGTGAGGCGAAGTATAGCATGGCGATGACGCTGTTTGCATCTTCTTTTCCTGCTCTTGAGGCGGCGATGCGCGTGCACTCGCCGATGGCTATCAAGAGCGATTGGGTTCTAGCCACTCGTTCACCTTTTTTAGTTCTGTGAAATCCAGATGAAGTACCTCAAATGGTATATCAGAGTGTGCTGGCAAAACCATATCATTACATAGCTGCTTCTGCTTAGCCTTGTTCATTTGACATCTGTGGCATGAACGAACATACTGGTAGATGTCTTCCTTCATTCGATGCCAGAAGGATCTGTGTGCCAGTTTACGATATATGTCTTCCAAATCCGACCATGGTCGCCTGAGTCAGGGCTATCATGATAAAGCCTGAGAGGTGAACTAACAGCCGTGACTGGGACTTGAAACTTTCCATTGCTAAAGGTTAAAACTTCGGTGCCTTCCCAATAGTCCCGTGTTAAAGACTTCTAGCGTCTCTTGCTCCATCTCGGAAATGGATAGACGTGACAATGCGCCAGCATCTTCCCTGGCCGATGAAATACCTATAACTCAAATAGCTGGAGTTCGTTATCCATCTTACTGTTTTTTCCTTTCGGTTCACTCATGCTGAGGAGGTATGGTAATGCTTGGTGATTCGTGAAAAGTTTGAACTTGTTGCCCTCGAGATACAAAAAGAAGTATCGCACAACTTTGAGTACAGTGAGGACTTCCTTTTCCGTCATTGTATAATTCAACTCAGACTTCAAAAAGGTATACGAGTGATACCCAACGACAGAGAGTTGCTGAGATGTTTGCTTGCTCGAATTACGTTCGTAAAGAACAGCACCTGGGCGTAGTGGGATGCATCCGTGTCCAGTTCAAACAACAGATCCAAGTCAGGCAATATCAACACAGTATCAGAAGAAATCTTGTGCACTATGATACACGTAGGATTTTCACACTTGTTAAACCATTTGAAGGGAACATCGTGTTGGGTTAGCCGTGTAAAGTACCTTCTTTTCCAGCTCGATTGCACCTTTGTATTTAATTGCATTATAATCATAACCTTAAAACACCTTGTCTTTTTGTGTTTTTTTGTTTTTGCAAAATTTTGATTGAAAGTTTTGAATTGTCCGGCTAGCCCATGAAACACCTTGATCGAGTGGACGTCAAGCGATTTTTGGAGACGGGAAATCCGAGCGACGGATTCTTGCTTTGTTGTTTTAGACTGTAAATCAAAGTTCCGTCCAAGGAATATCACCTTTCCTTGAAAGAATTCACTCTTTTGTATATTCACCTTGAGATGGGCCTCTTTCAAAGCTTACAACACCCATGTCAGATGGCGACCGTGATCTTCGGGAGTCTTGGAATATGCAATTATATCGTCGATATAGACGTTACAAAACGTTCCCAGAAACCAACTTAGTACTTCGTTCATCACAGGGTTGGGCAGTATCGCGATACAAATGTATCGCGATAGTATTTCAGAAATACATTTCGTATCTGTATTTCTGTATCGCGATACATTTTTTTCACCAGTATCTGTATTCCTGTATCGAAATACATTTTGGAATGTTTCTTTGTATCGCGATACAATCAGGATGAAATGTATTTCGTTACATTTCTTGAGAAATACTCCTCCCCCCCCCCCCCCCCCCACGTACACACACACACACAAAAAAAAAAGTCCGAAAGCATTTTTTTTTTATTTCTTAGGGTATCAGGGTTGAGAGATGCTGGGGAATTGTTGCTATGCTCACCAAGGTTCCTTCCGATTCTCCGAACTATTTTTCTATGCGTCCTCCTCTCTCTTCTGAGAAGTGTTGCGTAGTCGGGGACTCGAACCAGGTGGCGTGCCAGGATTAGAGTCAGAGCATCTTCTGCCGCAGGTCCTTAGGTAGGAATTTCTTGAGTCATTGTTTGCTGGCATTCAATGTCCGCTTATAAATGTATCTCTTGCCTTAGCGTGCACAGTACACCCGGCCGGCAAAGCTGAGTCACACCCAGTCCGTTGCAGCACGAGCCTGGCGATGGTGACTTGAAATAGTAGGATGACTCACGCAGTGAAGTTCACGCATATTCAAATCACCGTGATTCAAATGCGTCTGCGGCTGCGCCCGTAATACTGCACGGCTCAAGGATACGTCATCAGAAGACGTGAACGTGACCCACTGCTCTGGGGATCCGAAACCCAGGAAGGAGGCCAGACGTGGCCTCGATGTGCCGAGCGAGCCTTCGTACACTTGCTACTCGTCTCGAGCGCGCTGTTTCTCCGAGAGCTCGCACCTGTGCCGGCAATATCAGGTCGCAATCCACGAGGTCTCTGTTTAGGTGATGCTAGGCGAAACTTGATGACTGCAATTCATACGTCGGTGGCGGAGGGTTTGCAGGAAGGACGTTGGCAAACAGGGATGCCATCGTATCGTTTTTTCAACCGTAACAGACGATGAGACACGTGTTCCAGGATGCTTCAGGTGGTCCACTATTCTCGAAAATTCCAAATGACACTGCCTGCATGGTCTTCAACGATGTAACCTACAACGAAGATACCTGTTGCACTTTGATACACCAGCATGGTAATGTTTCATGTTCAAGGCCACACCTTCAGATAAAGAATACCAGTTCATTTAACTGTGACGCCATGTGATCAATGTTGGCAGAAACGTCCTTATTGGACAGGGGCGTGGGGATGTTTTGATGGGAATCAGGGTGACAGAATTTATTTAGAAGTCGAAGTCTTTTCGGATACCTCGTCAGGCAGACAGGATGTCAGGGAACGGACCGCGGTCAGTCCTTGATGGAACGCTTTTTTGAGCCCATTGAAGATTCCTCGTCGTCCGAAACCACTACCTTCAAGGCAAAGTGCCAGGCCTGTATACGGGAAAGTAATTTCGGGATCAAAAACTTCCACTTCAAGCTTCATCTCAGTTGGCGTCTCTAACAAATGTGAACAATGTATTGCAGTATCAGTATTTCTGTATTTGTATTTCTGCCCTCCCTAAAATGTATTCCTGTATTTGAATTTCCAAATACTTTTTGCCTCTATTTAAAATGTATTTCCGATACGTATCGCGATACATTTTTACAGATGTATTTTAGTATCAGTATTTTGGCTACTATTTTAATGTATCCCAGTATTTGTATTTCCAAATACATTTTCGAGTATTTCTGCCCAACCCTGGTTCATCATCTTTTGGAACCATGCTGGTAAATATTTCCAGTCGAAGGGAAGTATGTTGTACTCATAAACATCAAATAGTAATACGAATGCAGTAAATTTCTTATGCTCCTCCCTTAAAGGAACTTGTAAGAATCCTTTGCACGGGTCAATTCTAGAAAATACAGTAGATCCAGCTGTCTCATCGATGATGTTGTCGATTCTCGACATGGGGAACGGAAAAAGTTCGGAACTTCGGTTTGGCAATTGATCATGCGACTATCTGTACAAAAGCCGTAGTGATCCGTCTTCCTTCAGTACTATGGTTATTGGCGAAGCAAAAGAGGAGACTGAGGGTCTAGTGATGTCGCCATCCAACATGTCTTGCAACTCTTTCTTCAGCCACCGTTTCTTTTCTAGTGACATGTTGCATGTGGTTTCCGTCTCCCAATGGTGCACCGTCCGCCAACTCGAAGGGTACTTCAATGCAAGTGTTTGCGGGTGGGTATTTGCCAACAGGTATTATTTCTGGGTAGTTGGAGAGTACATCATATACCGATCCCACATATTCTACATTCTTCGCATCGGCATTGTTCGCATGAGGTACCTTGACGGAATCATCCCAGTATATGTCGATGTGCATTCGCTACATATCTGGCCAAGAAAGTAGTAAATCATAGTTCAGTTCATTAATCACTAGAGCTCCGGTCTGTATTTGTTCGCAATCATATTCGGTGGTCAGGTAACTTAATTTCTTGCATAATTTGTTTTTACCATTGTAGCCTTGCACTTCGATAGTACGACCCTCAAAAGCCTTTCCACATTCGACGACCTCTTAGTCAACTATGGTCACAGACGCCACACTGTCGACAGGAGCTTTTATAACTCGTCCATTTGCATCTGCATCTATGTACAAAAGTAATGACTTTTATAAGCAAAGTGTCTCGTTAATGAAAGCTCACCTTGACCTTCCGCTATTATCTTCACGTCGTAGGATCTCTCGCCTTTGTCTGCTTCACAAGGTATTTTATAAGCCCATCTTTAAACAATCTCTCTTAAACCCCCCATCATACATCTCGGCTAGAATTGACCATCCTTGTAAGATCGCCCGCCCACAATGCTTCACCCTCGCACACCAGAAGGCGCTCTTACCATCTGCGATTGTGGACTGGAATGACCTCCCCGAGAACCTCATCGGCATCACCGACAGTGGAAGATTTCGGGACGCCATCACCAACTACTTCATGTAAACCCACTCCCCTCTGTAACGCCACTTGTGGCCCTGAGGGTATTATAAATAAATAAATAAAAAGTATATTTTCTTATCACAGGGCGGGACCGCACACCCTCGTCTATGCGTTTTTGTTTTTTTCTCGGGTGCATGGGCATCAGATGGTCCACTCTCTTCAAGCTGTTTTTGTAGCTCTTTGGGAAGTGCGTGAATAATTAGAGGTACTATAGAATATAGACAAGTCTGGTAGATAGTAGTCTGCTAGTTTGAGCAATCTTCGTTTTTCATAGAAATATTCCATGACGTTTCCTGTCCAGTATCTGTAGAATATTGCATTATCCCACTTCTCCAAGGAATTTTCTTGAAACGCAACCTGGAAATTCTTTTTCCACCGCTCCCAAAGGTCATTAAGATGATTCGTTAGGTACAGTTTATACCACTTCTTCACAGTCCAAGTGAAGAAAAGTCGCAGGTTTTAAACTCGGTTGTCATTAGATTGCCAGCGTTTTTCTGGCAGCCATACTGGTAAAATGAGCGCCACGCTTCAGAGTTTGTTGACCGACCATCAAATAGGTCTGGTTTCACCATTCGAAAGCGTGGAGCTTCCTGGTTCCTTGAATACCCACAATTGCCTGAATCAGTTGTTGAATTTGTGCTATTCTTTGTTGTTGCGCGTGTAGGATCTGGTAGACCAAGTACTTGGGTCTCCGGGATTAGCAGCACCTGCGCTCTGAATGCTTCCAAAAAGAACTGGGTCACCTTGGAAGTTGCCTTGAGGACCTGTTGGCAAACCGCTGTCGGGACCGGCCGGGAAGTCTCCTTGGGGTGCATTGAAGGCTTCCAAGAAGAGCGAAGTCGTATTGGAAGTTGCCTTGAGGACAGGCCGGGGAAGCGTATATACATTTCGCCGAGAGCACAGAGCCACGAGGAGGAAAAAGAGAGAGAGAGAGGAGGAAAGGGGAAGAGAGGCCGCCGTGATTGGCCCTTGTAGTCGCGTGGTACGCGCCCGGCTGTCCTGGCCGTCACCCCCCGCAAGCCTCGCCCGCGAGCAGACGCCGCCGGCGACTTTGGGCTGCTGTGGCTGCCACGACGGCCCCGCCGAAGTCAAAGGTACGCTGCGAGTGTGTAATCCAGAAAAACTGAAAATTTAGAAGTGAGATCGACGCTCTCACAGTAGACAACACGCCCGTGACTCCCAATGTACAACCAGCGAACCTAGGCAGGGCACGGGAGGCACTCACTTGATCGAACGACATTTTAGCGAACGCCCACGTCTCACCGAATGACACTTTAGCGAATAGTCGGACGCCGCGAAGCGGCGTTTTCGGGTGGGCCAAATGGGTTCACATTTTTGTAATGAGCCGACACAGACTGTCGCCGCGAAGCGGCGTAAGCGCAGCGCGGCGGATGGGTTAACGCGCACCCCCGTTATTCGCTAAAACGCCAATTCGCTCAAATGTCGCTGTTCGCTAAAATGTCATTCGCTCATGTGATACGGACCCATTTTCAGTTTTGTGGATTACACACTCGCAGCGTACCTTTGACTTCGGCGGGGCCGGCGTGGCAGCCACAGCAGCCCAAAGGCGCCGGCGGCGTCTGCTCGCGGGCGAGGCTAGCGGGGGGTGACGGCCAGAACAGCCGGGCGCGTACCACGTGACTACAAGGGCCAATCACGGCGGCCTCTCTCCCCCTTTCCTCCTCTCTCTTTCTCTTTTTCCTCCTCGCGGCTCTGTGCTCTCGGAGAAATGTATATACGCGGCCGGGAAGCTGTCTCAGGGAGCGCCTGATAAGTCGCTTTGGACACCGACTGGGGAGTCACCCTGCGTACTGGCGTGTAAATCGTCTTGTGGACTGACCGGGATATTGTCTTGAGGTCTGACCAGGAGTTTGCCTCGAGAAATGTTCTGGGTCGTCTTCATATGGTCTCTGATCAAGGCCTCGAAATCTGCGACCCTTACGTTGATTTTTACTGTCTTCTTCTTTAAGATCGCAACGATATTCATTCCTGATTTTTCACAAACGAGTTGTATAGGAAGTCTGTAGTGGTGACATGATCCAGTAACGGAAGCGCCTCGTCTTTTTGCGGCTTACAAGACGAAAAGATCAGCACACCTTGGACATTGTCTTGTGCCGTGAGTGTAATCCACATAATGAAATGTTGTCGACTGAGCCAAAATGTAACGTTTGTGGGATTTCACTTACCTTACTGCACCACGAGGTCGATCCCACGAGCTCCGTAGCTCGATATTGAGGACTGCTACGGCCGGGTCCGTCCGAAGGCTGCCGTCGGCTCCGAGGAGAGGAATCACTCCGAAACACGAGAATTCTGAAGACGTGGGTTTATTGGCTTCTGTGCCACTACGCTGTGCCCGTCAGCAAAACTAATACATAAAATGAACGGAAAAGTGTTGGCGCTGTCGTATCAGACAGATTCACCTGGAGGGGGCCCACGCCGCCGTACTATGCAGATTCGTGGGACGGGGGGAAGCACAAAAAGAGAGAGGCTCCAGACCAGAGCCTCCCCCAACAAGAGAGTCGCCGCACCGTTCGTAGCCGGCTTATTTAGCCTACGGGAAATGGACGCGCCCGGGGTAGGTGGTGTGGCTCAGCCCGCAAATGGGTCGCGTCCACAATAATTCCCAAGGGTGCGCCGGAGGCACATTCACCCAAAAGGGCGAGCGAGATATCGCCCTCTTCAAGGAAGGCCGGCTCACCTCCTATCCGGGAAGCCGCCGCCATAGCTGTTCCTCGTCTGACATGTGGCCTAGATATGGAGACGGGGAACACGTTGTTCCCACACGTTCTACCATAACTATACAGAATCTCTTACGATATATGTGGCTTTACTGGACCGTTCATCTCATTCCATCACATCATTCTTCTTTCCTTCTCTGCCCCCCCCCCCCCCGCCCCCTTCCTCTTCTTCAGAGAAGTCTGTTGTCACAACATTAACTTTCTGCTTTGGAACGCAGCGCGTATATATACTCAGCAAACTCATTCTCCAAGGTCTTTAGGGCGATACTTTTGCGCAAAGAAGCACAAATAGCATGTTCGCATATAAATCGAAGACCTGCGAACGATGAAATTCAGTGTGTTGTTCATAATGCGTTCTTTGAACCAGCAAGAGTTCGAATAAAGTGCACCTCAAGCCGTATGTCCTAAGGCGGGGTGTCATTTGTCCACTCACCTTCCTCTATAGACCGACTTACTGAAAGAGGGCAAGAGAGAAGAGGGGAAGGGCTACTGGCGCTTTCCCCCTCGCTAGGTCGTTAGAAAGAGTAAAAGTCCCGGATGAGAGGCTTCGCCAGTGTTGGGCGTCTGCAGTGTCCGAACTTCGTTCGCGCTTTCTTCTCTGATTTAAACTCGCAAACTTAGTTAGGGCCACGGGCTTCGATGGTGACAGTCCCCCGGTCATCGGGACACCATTGCTCAGTGATAGGGTGCACGAATAACGACAGAAAGTGTCGAATACTGTCCGAGGACCTCAGTAGCTTACAAGGAATCCGGCAAGGCGAGAGATTTTTGTCGTTATTCGTGCACCTTATCACCGCTCAATGGTGGTGTCCCGATGACCGGGGGACTTTCGCGATCGAAGCCCGTGGCTCTAATTAAGTTTTCGAGTTTAAAACAGAGAAGAAAGCGCGAAAGAAGTTCAAACACTGAACACACCCAACACCGACGAAGCCTCTCATCCGGGACTTTCACTTTCTAACGACCCAGCGAGGGGGAAAGCGCCGGCAGCCCTTTTCCCTTTTCTCTCTCGCTCTCCAAATGGCGTTACCCACGATAAAACGGCTTATATACGCAAGAAACAACTACTCGACGATATCCCGTCGTGACTCACCTGCCCAATCAAGCATGGCACACTGACTTTGACGCGAAATTGCGCATTTCAACATTGTTTACTATTTCAAGAACATTGTCCTGTGTACGGCGAATGACGAGACGGACATATCAGGAATGAGAGTTATTTGGAACTAATAATAAAACCCAGTAAACGTTCTTGCCGAAGAGAGCTCAGACTTTCAAAAAGCGGATAAGGCTCATGCATCTATCTTATTTTCCTATATAGCCGGTTTTTAACAAAGTGCCATTCAGTGCGAAGTAGATAGCCTCGGCCCTCCACCGTTTCCCCTTTCACGCTTTTTCACGGGTTTTCCTGTTATTCTTTTAGTAAATCTCATGCAAAGTGATGAAAATAATCTCAGAAGAATCGACCTTTCTCTTTTTTTTTTTAATTTGAGACTCTTGATGTTAATAATTTCGGTGCACTTCATGGGCTGACGCTATTTTATGCTGACGTCATTTTGTAAAAGCTGACGTTATTTTGTGCAAAAACAACACAAAAACACTCCAATCCTGTTGCTAATACGTAGCGCTCCCAGAAAAGTACGAAAGGAGTAGAATGGACACCACTGTGCGCACAGTGATGCCAATTTCTACTCCTTTGGTACTGTCTTGAGCGCTACCATGTATTCTCAAATTAAGCACTAACTCGTCTAACAATCAGCACTGTTCTATTGTGTTGCGTTGTTATATGTAGGGCTAAATTGAGTTTTGTGGACATCTAGACTGATCCTTAAGAACACAGAGAGTTGCAATAAAAACGAAAATAATTCACGAATTCCCGAGTCTAAATTGACATATATACCTTGCAATAAGTACTCTTTTTTTTTTTTTGTTAAAAGAAATGAAATGATGCGTTCTAAGCCTGACATGACTTACGTTTGCGACACATGCCTGAGGAAACGTCCGACGTGTGCTACGCGATGGACGTTTAATCTTGCCTGTGTTTCGTTTCTTTTTTTTTTTTGTGATCAGCTTTTACTTTTTTGGGGCTATTGTAGTTCGATGGCAATGGATGTGAGTATGCAAATGAAGCAAGAACAGATGGCGATGAAACAACCTAGCCATGGTGAAACACAGAGCACTTCGGCTATGAATAATTTTCATAAAAATAAGTCAGGTTTTACTCATAAGTCTGTTTAAAAGTCAGTCTTATTCTATTTGACGCCTTGACACTAAGGGTTGGGATCTCATTTTATATTCCCCTCGCTAAATGATCAAGATGAATCTTTATTTTATAATCTCCTCTAAACGGTGCTGTCAGATTGGCCAGGTGATCTCAACGCAACGTGTTTCATTTGCATTGAAGCGAGGCCAGGAACCCGTACGTAATACGAAACTGATCGCCTGCATATCCTTATTCTAGCACCACTTAATAATCAGACTCCTTTTAATATTTACATTTAGAACGTCGAACCCACTTTGAAAAATAATGAAGATGCGCGTTTTTATGTGAACATTTACGTGCTTGTTATGTGTTACGAAACTCGTTAACGTATTTTACAGTATGCTGACGACTTGTAGAGGTTCATGAAGCGTACAATATAAAACGTAGTGGCAATGCAATCAACTTACTGGCACGTCAATTAGCACTACACTATATCCTACATTTTTTTTACAAACCATCTGTCGGTGAATAATGTTTATTTTTTAATTGTTTTATTTTATTTTCGTTTAACGGACTATGCTTTTCTTAGGTTCGATCTTTTAGCAGGTGCAGTTGTGTCTCGTTATTTTGACACTTTCTTATAATTGAACCATTTTTGTTTTGTATTTGAGCGTTGTGATATTTCCCTCTGCCATTTTTGAATGCAACTTATAAGCTATTATAACGTATTGACCGGAGCGGTTCCGTTTAATTTATGGTTAATTTCTCAAGCTGAATCCGCACAGCTTTAATTGGTAGGGGTTTCGTGTGAGCTTACTTACAGAGACAGACACTTCAACAAATATTGCTATTAAATAGTTCTACGGGCTATGCGATAATTTTTTTTTTCGTATAACATGCTTATTGTGCTAGTGATTTCAATGCTTTTGACTATAATTAAAGTGCTGAAGTGAGCCAGCGTGTGAAGCAACATGATGATAAACAAGCAATAATGTTAACAAATATGAAGCTTGGCACATTAAATGAAGCTGAAATAAACGCTTAATTTAAAACATAATTCAAACAAGAACCTATGGACGCAGAACTTCTGCCGACATTTTAAATATCCAGAGACGACTGCATTTAAATGTTTCCTTTCCCAGGATGTGCTAAGCTCGTTCTTTGTCCTCTGGCATGTCTGTTCGGTAGAAAAACCTCGCATCGGGCACGGACAACTTGAGTGAAGAACCGAGCAGCTTTTTTCAAAATCTGAATATTCACCGTGGTAGACTTATGGACTAGCTTAGCTCGGTTTGTTCGAACAGGCACTTTGTCACCCGAGGCAGGATGTTTCAGTATTCCAGTTGTATCTTCGGTGAAAAGGGTAATTAGTCACGAAATAAAAAAAGTTTAGAGGCTTAATTTTGAAAATTTCTTAAACATTTATATGCCTCAATCAGGCACGTAGCCAGGATTTTGTTTTGGGGGGGGGGGGGGGGGGGGCGCCCATGACAAAATGCCGTATGAGGGGGAGGGGAGAGAGGAGGTCCCAGCAAAATGGAAGATTTCGGGGGGGGGGGGGGGGCCGGGCCCCATAGGCCTCCCCCCTGGATACGTGCCTGGCCTCAATGATGAGACAGCGGAAAATCACCGTCCGTTTGAATGGTGTTTAATTTCTACGCTGCAGAAGGGTAATTTGTTCAGTGTAGAACGAGCGGGGTCCTTATTATTACCAAGACAGGTATTTGAATTCCAAGAAAACGAAGGAAAAAACATACACAAATAATTCGAATCCCTCGTCGTACGACGATATATCGGCGCTGCAATCACCACTTTTTTCTCTTTTCTAATATCCCCACCTAGGTTAAGTTAGCGTCGTTAATAACGGCGGGGTCCAGGCTAGTTCGCCGCCTGCTGACGTCATCCAAGCCCAGTTTAGGTTGCGTCATCGCGGGGTATTATAGCTGGCGGAGGGGCCGTGGACGGTTTGCGGGGAATCTAATTATATCCGGAGCCGGAGGGGGGCATTGCCGAAGGGGGCCGGGCCTCCCGAAATATCGCGCGCTGCTGCCCCCTCCTGGTGAGTCGCAGGCAAACGCGCGGGCTTTGAAAGAGCGGGGCTGCCTGCCCGCCTGATGGCGCCGCCGACCGGCCCTCGCCGTAACGTCCTCCGTGAGGGCGACTGAGCTCGGAGAACCGCGGCCGGAGGAGGGGGGGGGGTTCCGCTGACGCTGGCTGGGGACACCCGTTTGCACCTGGTATCGGGGCCGTGAGAGAACGCACGTGCGAATGGGCAGGTCGTCGCCTTATGGAGTCGTCGCTTTAGGCAGCGGTCGCACTACTAATGCCTTATATAAAAGAAAGTCTGTCTGGAGACAATGTCTGAGGCATGTCCGTGGGTAATTATGTCATAATGTCCGCGGATAATTATGTCATAACAAATAACCGAACACCGTGTCTTTTGTGTGATGCCTGAACACAACAGTGTGATTGCGTCTTTAAAAGGATACTGAACCGAAATTTCGAGCTCACAAAACAAGGCTGGCCGAATAGGCGGGATGCTGCAAAGCCCAAAACATCACTCATACACGATACCTCTAGCGGATTGCCGTATTTTTGGAAAAGTGCGCGATTGAACGTGGCCGACGAGGCCGACGAGACATGTGGCGTCACGATGCTTATTCCCTCTCCTCCTCGCTACGTCTCGTCCAGCTGGTGAACCGCAGCGAGGAGGAGAGAAGCGAGGCCGCTTCTCCTCATTCTCAAATTTTCCAGGGGGACAATGCCGTCATAGCCCTCGATTGATCGCGCCCTTGTTTTCCTAAAGTACGGCCATCCGTTTGAGATATCGATGTAAGAGTGATGTTTTGGAGTTCGTAGCGTCTTGTTCAACGCTTCTGCGGTCTTATTATGCGAAATCCAAATTTCGGTCAATATACCTTTAAGGATTTTCTCAGTCGAGAGAAAGCCTAGATGCCACGAAACTTGATTTCAACTGTTACAAAATATTATGAGTTTTTACAGCGAAGCTGTTATGTGCTAGGATCTGGAAAAAAAAAATGCGTCCATGGATGTTAAAAAAAACAAAAATCATCCGTTTAAACCGCGCTTTTTCGTTCCGATTAGTTGTGGCAAATATAAAATAAAAAAGGGGGAAACCCGCGTCACTCAGCCTTTCTTGGCATTATTAGATAGTGAGGTCCTGATCCCTTGTTATCATCTACGGTCACCCACTTATCTCAGAAAAGAGTGTGCAGTGACGAGGCTGGGGGCAGAACGCGCTGATCTAACCTTTTCTTTCGTTTCCGCGATGCTGATAAAGAGATTTGGGCTCAATCGAAAAAAACTGTCCTCTAGGTGTGCCTTGAAAAATTGGGTTTGGAACTTGCCCATAAGTGACCATAAAGCAATTCTCACTTTAGTCACTAAGAATGAAATAAAAACAATTAAAAAAACGAAGTCGTGTACGTGTCTTCATTTCAATCATATGCGAATCGTATAGATGTTGTATAGTTGTCATGAAGTTGTCGTAAAGTTGTAGTAAAGATAACAGCTCCACTCGTCCTCCATCTTCACACGAAATGAATGGGCTATAGAATTTTTTTCTCAATCAATTAAGAAGATTTTGACGTTTGAAGTAGTATTTTGCTCCGTCTTTCGTTGGTCACTTGTGACCAGAATTCGAGGGTACCTTGATGTGTGTACACGTCTGTGGTCTGAGCATCACGCAGTGTTCGCTAGGGGGATAGTTGCTGAA
The DNA here is from genome assembly GCA_013358835.2 of Ixodes persulcatus. NCBI lineage: Eukaryota > Metazoa > Arthropoda > Arachnida > Ixodida > Ixodidae > Ixodes > Ixodes persulcatus. The sequence goes on from JABSTQ010011253.1 coordinate 341,822, forward strand.
AGTGGGATATATATATAGGGTGGTTCAAGTCACCAGGCTCGATCTAAAATGGACTGTAAAAATCGACGCCAGCACGTGGCAATCTAAACTTTTCGTCAAAGGTGTATATCGCAGGTCGGTTTTTTCTTGTAAAATTACAAAGCGTAGTTTTCTTTCTGTAAAAAATAAGGCCAAGAAACTTGCCAGGGTCTACGGCGGGCAGCAACGCAGACGACAGGGGTCCAGTAGCGGGTTGTGTTTGGCGTTCGTATTGATAGATGGCACTACCTCCTTATCGCGACGGCTCGCAACCACCGTGGTTTATTAAAATGGATATAATATATTTGAAATGTACCTTCCGTTAAAAAATAAATGCGAACAATAAAAGCAAAACTTAAAGTAAAAAAACGCGTCTGCATAACGGCGGCGCTTTTGCTGCCAACGGATTTCGTCTGCGTGCAGTCTGCTATCTTTCGCTGGTCGGCTGCACTTTCAGACGCTGCTCCCGACGCCATCTATCAATACGAACGCCAAACACACCCCGCTACTTGACTTGGTCATCTGGGTCGCCGCCCGCCGTTGACCCTGGCAAGTTTCTTGGCCCTATTTTTTACTAAGAGAGACCTACGCTTTGTAATTTTACAAGAAAAAACCGACCGTTGATATACACCTTTGGCGAAAAGTTTAGATGGCTACGTGCAGGTGTCGATTTTTACGGTCCATTTTAGATCGAGTCTGGTGACTTGAACCACCCTATATATATATATATATATATATATATATATAAGGCACGTATCCAGGGGGGAGGCCCATGGGGCCCGGGCCCCCCCCCCCCCCCCCCCCGAAACAAAATCCTGGCTACGTGCCTGATATATATACATATATATATATATATATATATATATATATATATATATATATATATATATATATATATATATATATATATATATATATATATAAGTAAAATATTTCGGGGGGTGTTCTGACACCTGAACACTCCCCCCCCCCCCCCCCCCCCCCTGGCTACGCACCTGCTGCAACCGTTACTATGAAAACGAAAAAAACTTTCGAAGGCAACCTTTTCGCATTGACAAAGAATGATTTAAAAATAATTACGATAATTTGTATTCAAACCTTGGGCAGGCTATTTTTTCTCGCAAGAGTTTGCCACCAATGGGAGAGGCACAACGGCGCGTGCGCGTCGGGACCTCCTGCAGAAACGACGGTCGCTTCCCACAATGCTTGGATACAAAATGGCGCACCATCGCGATTAACACGATCAGCAGCGCGACCTCCGCGCTTCTCCGTGCCCCGTTGTTCGACAGCGCCACGAGTTGCAGAGTAAATTTTACGACAGTGTGGAATGCGGGACACTTTGAAGATTTGGAAACTTGACGCGGGACACGAGCCCTCAATGTGCGACAGTCCTGCGAGTCGCGGGATTTGGGTGGAAAGCATACTGCATTATGCTCTCTCTGCACTGCCAGATAGAGTCACTGACAGCTTAAGAAACGTATTGTGTGGCCTCGTATAGTTCCCGCTTCTTGCTTCGCGATTGGTCCTTCGTCGCACTTATTGACAAATGCTGCAATCTCATTGGCTTTGGAGGGATAATGAGTTGTTGGGTACTCTCCACGCCCCGTGTTTCTGGAGCTGTCGGTGACTTTGGTGCTGCAATCCTGTTTCACGGGCACTAAGCCCGTAAAAGAGTGGTCGACGGAAACGTAGTCGACGATAACCAGCGCACGACGTTGGGTAGGGGCAGAGTCGAGATCGCTAGCTGATTTGCGGACTCTTTAATAAAAAGGGGCGGTGCAACCATTTTCGTTCTTTGCGTAAATACCACTTGGAATGAATTTCTGGCGTTTATAACCTATGGAACACTCGTTAGGCTTTCTTTTTCGTGCAATGTTATAGTCGCACTAAAAGGAAATGAAAGAAAAACGAAGCAGCATTTTTTCTACTCAACTCTTCGCCAGAACAAGCGGCCACGTGATCTGGAGCCGATTATATGCCACCAGAGTTGCAGATATTGTTATCGTTCGGCTATTTTCGTCATTGCAACGATAGGACACGAACCACCAACATGAATGCTTGTCGAGCACTTGATTACCACGAGTTCGAATCGAGTGCTCACGCAATGCTCGGGTACAATTTATGAGCCACATTAAAATGTCGTCACTGGGGGACTATGCCAACACAGAGACCTCCAGTCTACGTGATCAAGTTTTGCGAAGGAGAGATTGAAAGAGAACGCTCGCTATTATTCTTGAAATTACCCCGCAACAAAGAGGTTTCTTGGTCAATGGCGTTGGGTGCGAGTGTACTTGAGTGCCACTAGTGATCAGGAAACTCGTGTAAAGTGAGAAAAAAAAAAAAAAAAAAACATTCCAACTGATCATTGTTGCACCTCCCCTGCAACCCTTTCATGGCAAATTTTGTGGACACCATGATAAACTTTTCTTTCGCCTTTTTAAGGAAAAACGTTCCCAAAAGCTCTCTTGGAAACAAAAATGCATTTGTAAAAACTTGAGTAGGAAATATGCTTCCTTATGGCACCGTAGGTGCTATTATGTAATCAAACTAGGGCTGGACGTCGATAAAAAATTATAACTCTGTTAATCGCCACCCTTTGTTCGATTAATTAATTGATTGATTGGTCTCCATTTATCCATTCATTAATTTCCATTCATAATATATATTTAAAAAATACGCAGAAAACTGATGTGTCTTTGCTGACTATGTGACAAACGGCGTAATACAATTTTTATTTTGAATCAACCTCGATATGTATGTGAGAAGTTCAAGAACACTTGCACACAAAGATTCTTTCTTCAGCTGCATGAGGAAACGAGGTTCGTTGATATTCTCCGGCAAGAGCGACCTGCCTTGATTGTTCACAACAGTCTCTGCTGCACTAAACGGACCCTCGAGCGGCGTTGAAGCGGCCGGGACACGTGTACCCTTTCGCAATTCTCTGGAGTTATAAATTTCTCCCCTGCACTTTTACTTTAGGCTAAAAATTCACCGAAAGTTTTTCCTTCATACACGTGCACTTGTCCACGTCTGCGTTGTGAGAGCGTTGCATTTTTTTGCTTTCCTTCGCCGCGTCAAAAATTTACCGATTAACCGGATTCAAAAAATAATCCCGATTAAATCATTAACTGATTAATCAATAGGTTAATCGATCAATTGACCAGCACTAAATCAGACATCTCATTTTATTGTCGAGCAAGGAAATTGCAGGAGCCAAGGGAATGCCGATTACCTCTCCTGCCAGAAAACCATTTCCTAACGCCATCGAAAAAAAAAAAATAATAATAAAAAAATATATATACATATTCCTCGAACTACACCTGTAGATAGCCCGATGCGGGCTATCTACAGGTGCGGACTATACAATGATTTATTTTTTTCTGGATCGTTCGCTGCGACAAGTCGTGAAGAATTTTATAAGTAACGGACTATATTTATGTTGATTTATGTACGATAAAGCTTCTTTGTGAGCTAATACAGTAGGCATTTGTCAGGGTGTGCTGAGATATTTTTTACGTTCGGACTAGGCACTAAGTGCGGACTATGCACGGGGTGCGAATTATGAACCGGGTGCGGACTATCTAAGAAAATACTTTTATTTTTCACCCCAGATTTGCCCTTGCGGACTATGCACCTCGTGCGCACGATAGTCCGGAAAATACGGTACTATTCATTCGTAAACATTCTTCATGAAATCGCTCAGTGCCCTCAGTCTTTTGGTTTGAAGGTTATACCTTTCATTATTTCTTCAACGAAAAACGCCAAAAGTCGATATCACACGAGTAAAATGCACACGAGGGGAAGTTTTAGAAAGTGCCACTTTTGTTTTCCCCATTAGACGGTGCCAGTGAGCACCAGTATATTTTTTTGCGCAGTCCTCCACTGGTGAGAATGCGGCTTCCCTTGAACTTAGTAGAAATCGAACGCGCGGTTGAAAAGTTTACTTCCCGCCGTCCACAAAAGAGTTAAGAATATTTATTTTTTTTCTGAAAGTTTTTAATATTTTTGTCAGACGGACACTCAAGAGTTAAAATGCCTTCAAAACAAACTCCTTTGAAGAATTGGCAAACCAGCGCGTACGCCGATCGATAGGCACAAGATCGCGAGAGGATTCGCCGATTCTGGAGTTTGTTAACGTGCCCGTCTGACAGGTGTTTAGGTGTCCGTAAAACAGGGATATTAATCGCTCCAGTGTTTACAAATAAAATGTCAGCACACCAAATTTCAGCCGAAGTTGGAAAGCTTTTGAAAAAGCCCAATTTACAAAACGTAAAAATTCCAGCGGGGAAATTGCGGCCAACGAAGGAGCCCACAAATACGTGTAACTAAATGGCGTCAGCCGCCGGGAACTTGCCCCATTTTAACATTGCAAGTTTCTCGAAGTCAGTTAGCGCTGTCCTGTCGCGGTTATGTTTCATTGTCCTCGTTTTCTTCGCACCTTTTACCTTTCATTCATTATTTCAACGTTCGTCTTATGATAGATTTTCCGCCTGGTGATCCCTACAAAAATGCAGAGGGGAAGAAGTTTGGCTTTGTAGGGTGGAAAGGGGGGAGGGGGGGGGGGAGAGAAATTGTGTTTTTGGCATTCAGGCTAGGTGGCGCGAGCTACTACCCGTTATAAAGAGTACGACCGCTATTATCTATCTACTCATCCATCCATTTGTTGACCCTGGCCAAAAGTTGGAAGGTTCTCCAAAACAGACGAACGTTCAACTGCGGGTTCGATAAAAGTCCATGACATCGTCCCTACTCAGAGCTCCTCAAGCACGGGACTCCCGCAGCTGGTTTTCCGCAGTTTAAATCCAGTTATAACAACGTGGTTTCTCGAGAGTGTCCTCCAACGCTGGCCCTATAGTCAGGTGCGCAGAGCGGCGGTGCAGTTACGGCTTTTGGGTATGCGTCCGACGTCCCTGCACCGGTGCCGTTTCGCCCGGGCTCGGCCCCGGAGTCCGCTGGGGCGCCTCACCTCGTTGCGGCCTTTGCGGCCTTCGTGGTCCCATCCGTCTCCGGTGCCGTCCCAGGGCGAATGCTTCACGATGATGAATCGCCCTGGAATGGAGTTGGTCCGAGCACCCCTCTCTTCCAGACGCTTTGGGAGCGCGCGGCTGATGCGCCTCTGCCGCAGCGGTGGGCCTGGGATGTTGCTTCGTGCTGAGCTGTTTTGTTTTGCTACGTTGTTTCGTTACTTTCGTGTTGTCACTTAGTCTGAATGCGCGTGACCGCTTGGTTTCATTTGAATTATTTTTAACCCGTTTCCGCCTTTCCAGGTGTGCACGCTGGAATGTCATTAAAGAGAGAGAGAACCCTAATTTTTACGTACGCCTTGACAATACCGTGATACCGTTTTTTTTTTCTTTTTGTGCGTCCGCTACCTATGCTCTGCTACTGAAACTCTTAAAGCTCCTTATTGCTTAAGAATAATTGTATATTTTTTAGGTGCTGTGTAGACTTATCTGCACACTTTATGCTATAACGTAAACATGGCTTTTAGTGGCTTCGAGTCCATAAAAGCAGTGAAACACAAATGAAACGCGAGAATGAAAGTCAAAATATTTTAACGAGCTGAGTTATTTAAAGTGATTGCTTGGGTATCTTTAGTTGAACAAATATCGAGCATATGAACTTGATGCTAAATATAGTCACATAACAGAACACTTCACGGTATTCCTGACTTAAAAAAAACAAACAATACCAGCGTTCCCATATATATTGTATTGCCGAATTAAATACCTCTAAAACTTTATATCTGTTGCATTTCCCTGTCACTAATATAAAAACAAAAATTATGCAACTCGTCAGACCGTTTTTTGCATTGATTAGGGCGGAAAATCCTCTAGAGCACGCAGTGATCAGTGCTAGCCAAGAAATCACTAAAGTAGCAACGTGAACAAAAAGCGTTCGTTTATTTAAATCTGGAGACGCCTAACGCGAAAATTAAAATTTATTTCCTGTAAACACCACTTTAGTTTTTACCTTGAAGCTCGATTCTATCTATTTGTGAGGGAGCCTAAGAGCTCGGTTGCTGTTGGAAATACGGCATTTTTGATAACGCCTACAACTGAATTATTCTGCTGTCACGATTGAACAATTCTATACTGTCACAGAAATAACAATAATTCCAGAGAGTGAATGAACTAAACGTGGGGTGAGTTCAGTAGTATACACATACTGTATATCCGCTTCTTTCTGCAGAGAATTCAAACTAAATAAATTTTTTTTCAAATATAGTTTTTGCTTAATAGTTTTTTTTTTATCTCTCTCGTTACCTTGCCGTCGTCCTATTTAGAAGCCAAATGTATAAACAATTCGAAGGAAACAAAATGAACATATTTCATAAAGTTACATTCCTAGAACCAGTTAAATTACACAGACGGTTTACATACATGTATAAATATACATATAAAACTATGTATATCGAAATGAATAAAGTAGCCAACCGAAGAAAAAATTCCTAAAAACAAGCGATCTGGTAACTTTATTTTTGGAAACCAGTGACTGTTGTTTTTCTGCTGTTCCTATTTTACACCCCTAAATAACTTTTACCTTATATACAAATGCTTCTTCGTTGCATGGTCAACAGTTGTGTGACACCGTGGTCAGCGACACAAGAAACGCAGAATTTTGAGCGACCCAACCAATCCTCTGCAGAGGGGTTTGTTCAAAAAGTGGTTTTTTTTAGTCGTCAGTTACAAACGCTTTGGCGTAACGAACAAAAATGCTAACGAAGTGGGATGTTTGCATACAGCGTTTCTCGAATAGTCGATTATACGGGTAGCAATTGAGGGAGAGGAGGCTGAGAGCGCGCGGGAATGCCAAAAAGCCGAGCTCTGACTAAAAAAAAAATCTGGGTATAATGCAAAGCTAGCTAGTTACGCCAAACGCCGGCGTTAACTCTGCGCTCACCAACTAATCATTCCAACCAGAGCTGGGTGTTCTTACGTCCCCTCGCGCCTCTCTTTTCCACCTCTCTCCCAGTTTCTACCCGCGTAGTCACCGACAGTTTCCGAAACGCGGGGCTTGGCACGAGTACTGAACAACTTATTATCGATCGCTTCGCGGCCATTAAGATTGCCGCATCAGTCAATAAGCGTGCCGAGAAACGATTCATCTAGGAATCAAGACGCACGAAAATAATAAGCCAACCCCTTTGTTTTTTGGGCTGTCAGTTAGTGACTATTGTGATTCAATAGATGTTGACATTTAACTTTGTTTGCAATATACTATTTTTGCCCCCTATGCTTGCGCGCCGGCATTTCTCAGCATAAGGTGTACGGCACTTTGCTAACATTTTTTTTCCCAGTGTACGAAGATACAAAAACAAGGATTACATTGGGACGAAGACAGACACGTACAGAGCTGCTTGAATATTTGTTTTCGTTCCAAGAAACTACTGTCCTCCTCCTCTTAGTTCTCGCTGATCTGCGCCAACGTGCTCGTCGAAGTTGTCTCAATGTATCCTTGCAGACTAAGTTTACTCTCATGCTGGCGGTGCCGGGTACGTCAGATACCTACGCCACGTGCACAGCAGGCTCAAGGAAATAAGAACAGAAGCACGCTGTACACCCTAAAACATTTCTGAGAGATGGCTATGCTGTCTGAAAGGTCAGAAGCACATTCTTTAAATTATAGATGAGAGCTCATATTTCGTTTGACCGGGCATTCACGGCGCATGGCCGAGATTGCGGAATATATTGGTCTGTAATCTGTAAGCATTTTTTTTACAAGCGCATTATGATATATTTAAAATATCATGCCAACGATTTTATTAGTGATGGGCCCAACTTTTGCGGAATCAAAAATTCGGAACCGAATCTTGGGATTCGGCAAAGCCGAACTTTTCTAAAGATTCGGCAAAAATAGATTATTACCAGACGTAACGTTGATATTTAGATTTTTTTTGTCGAAAAAAAGATTTTTTTTTATTTTTTTTTAACTTTAAAGAAACATGTAATGCATATTGACACAGTTATTACCAAATAAGGTTATATTTTACAAGATAATTGTATCGGTGTCGTTTCTGTGTTTACTGACAATTTCACAGTGACATGTTGCAGACGTGGCGTGACAACGAGGTTGCGTAGTAGCAGCTCTAGTCACGAATCACGCTATGAGAGTTTCGGTTTTGAGGTCTCATCAGTGCAAGCCTGCCAGTGTGTGTACATTGTTAAAATAAAGGCAATAACACTGCGTTTTTACTTTCTCTAGGAGTCATCGTTTCGTGCGCGAAAACGAATGTAACGATTGCTGAGCCTTCACATTCATGTTTATCGATTTAAGCCCCTTGACGTCGGCTTGGCATGAAAGTGTGTGTCCCATATTTGCAACGTCTTTTTTTTTAACCTTTAAAATGCCTGTTTCTGGTGATAGGACACACATGGACGTTTAGGAAGATAGCAAGAGGTAGAAATGTTGGAGGATGTGCACCTCGAGCTTGATAGTTACGTATTTAGTTTTATGCAGACACATGAAAACCGCGAAATAATGCTAATTAAAACGCAATATTATTATGTTTTGGCACAAACGACTTGTGATACGAAAACAGCATTGTTATAATTGCGAGGAATGCTTTGAAGTAATTGTCAGTCAATGTTTCAGCTACCTCGTGGCATCACTGGAAAGGTCAAATGAAAATCACGCTATCCAGGATGCACCGCGCCATTTGTCACTTGCGCAGTGGACTGCGTAAATTACTGGTTAATCTTCTGTTCTTGAGGCGGAAATATTGAAGAGAACCACACTCGCAAAGGCTCACAAATGCACAGTTACCGTGTTGCCTACTCCACACTTCGTCGTAACCGCTGGTTCTACTACACTGTACCATGGTAACCGCACGACCGCAGGGCGTCCATCTGCAAGCCATGGCCCCGTCCCGTTCCCGCGCGTGCGCAGACATTTTCCGAATTTTTGCCGAATCTTTTCCGAACTTTCATTCAAAAGCTCGGCATGTGCCGAATTTTGCCCAACCTGTAGTTTCGCACATTCGGTCCATCACTAGATTTTATGGAAATGAGGTTCTGTGAAGGTTGTTTGGCCGCAGCGTGCCGGTGTTCGCGGGACAGACACCTTTACAGGGACTAATATTGAGGTAAATACTGAGAGTTCGTTTTTCTCAAATTTATGTTTTACGGTGCTTTGCAGAGAACAGTCAGGAGAGGATGCGTGGGGAGAAAGTCCCAGAATGTTTAAGATGAGCGACGAAAGTTAGATACATTTATTTTCTACACACCTAAGATAAATAAAATAATACAAGAATCCCACTGAATGTGAAACATTTAAAATTATTTGACGGAGATAGAAGGGCACAGAAAGCTGCTTAAATATTGTGTGTTCCCTGGAGAACTGTATTCATAGTATGCACTCCAGTGTCAACTGTCGAACTGTCACGCGTTAACACATAGATGTTATATCATTTTCTTGCTGTTTGTTATTGGCTCGATGTATTTAAATAAGTGATGTATGTTTGGCAATATTACAAGGATGGCGCATTTTCTGATTTTGGCCCCTTTCTTCATCTGCAACGAGGGGGAAAGATTAGGGTCAGGTTAAACAGCTTTGATCTCCCTGATAAAGGGAAGAGCTTAAGCTATAATTTCTAAATATTTTTGTGTAAAAATGATGTGTTTTTTCCCCTATCTGCGACCTAAACTTAGTGTTTGTCACAGTGTTTGTCCGACTTTGGACCAAAAACGACGAGCGCAGTTGGTACCCCCTGAGGGTCATGCCCTTTGAGCCTTGCTCTTAAATTTAGAGAGGATCTGATTCCACTTGAATTTTCATTTATTGGGTGAAATATTTTATATCTTACAGGCGTGAAGCCCAAGAATGAGGAACTAAATAAACAAACAAAAACAGCGGAAGAAGAAAAAAAAAGCAGGCCTTCGCATCATTCTCATCGTGTATACATTACGAAATTTATAGACTGCACCGTGTTTATTAAAGCTTTTCTTATTAAACGTATCGCAATTTTAAGTTAATAGTTTAATGTGAGCTACGGTAGCATAAAACATATGTGAATAAAATAAACTGACAACATAAACAAATAATTTAAAAAAATGTATATCTGTAAAAAAAATGAAATGGTATAGTGATGTCTCGTTAATATGGACACCTCCGTTCCCCCCAATCACCAACCATAATGTTATTTGTGTATATTAACGAGACAAAAATGTATGTATTCTACCAGTTTGTCCCCGAAAATGGCGTCGAAAGAGGGGGGTATTCATATTAACGGGGCCCATATCAACGAGATATTACTGCACTTATTTACATACCAACACGGGTTCGGGAGGGGTACATTTTGAGTACACTTAAAAACGGACGACCTTGATTTAGTCATAAAATTAGCAAAAAAGCAAAACACGAAATCAAAATTTAAACATGTCTAATTTGCTGATGGCACACATGCGAGTCATTCAACCTTTACTTGACGTCTGTTTCAAGAGGAGAACGGCAAAATGTTCACATCTTCACCGCTCACTGCATATACCCTAACCGTTTTCTTTCTTCTGGAACTCATATATCTTAACGAATGTATGAAACAAATATAAAACAAAATAATAAAAAACGAAGAATGGCGATCGTGTAAAGAGCTGGTTTCCGCGTCCGTACGATGTTCTTGGCCGTATTCATGAAGCCATCACGACTCGCGGTCTGCACGAACATCGTGAATGCTCGGCATTTCAGCGCGGCTCGTGATTGTGCCGGTGTAAGATTTCCACGCATGCACGTCTCGCGAACCTTCGCTGGTTCTCGGCCCTTATCGCCATCCATCATTTACACGCGTTTTCAGGGGCGACCCGCGGGTGCATGCATATGCATGCATCACGGACAGCCCGCGCATATACATACGTACGTTGTCTTCTCTGGCCTTAGCCAAAATCCTTCCGAGAGGAATTCGTTCAGAAACTTTCAAGTTCCGGTACCCTGACACCACAAGAGCTTGTCGACGAGGAGACGGCTTCTTTCGCAACAGATCGTGACCACACTGATGAGCCGAGAACAATGGATCCGTCTGCCGAGGCTAGGCAATGTATTTTCAACCTTTCAAAATAGCGCGAGCGCATCCTTTGTGCTGGGCTTTAGTGCTGCCTAACTTGCACCAGAATACAAGATAGTATAATATGTTCTTTTCTCTAGCCGCTTCTGTAAAATAGATTACTTTCCGGGTGTACCATTGATTTTATTAATTAATATTTTTAGTCGACATACCTCGAAGCTGTACGTCTATATTTTCATATCCCAGTCTCAATAAAAAATATATATATATATATATATATATATATATATATATATATATATATATATATATATATATATATATATATATATATATATATATATATATATATATATATATATATATATATATATATATATATATAATATATATACAGAACGCGTGGAGCGGAGAAATGTTGAAGAGCAAACATCTGTGCTCAATAGTTATTTCGATTTCTTGTTCCTGGAAACTTGCACCACAAAGGAGCGTTTTATTTCAATTCGAGTGATTTTTTCTTCAGAAAAAGAATATCTCTGATATCGGTCGCGATCAGTTCATCAGGATAACTAAAGTTATGAGATGAAGAGATGTTTTATTTATACCTAAACTCGGTGAGGGATACAATCGCGGAGTCTCAATTTAGTCCCAGTTTGATTCCCCGATTGATTTCTTTTGGTGACTCGCATATGTTTCTGCTGACATCAGCATTAAATAATATATTAAGCAAGGACTAAAAAGTCTAAAAAACACCTTTATATTTAAAGAAAAAAGAAGCGCCAAAGAAAAGTATATTAAGAGCACCGGCTTTTTGGAGACTTCATACATATCTGTAAGCCCGGTAATTTAAAAGCAATCATGTTATCGAGGGGTGAGAACTTTATTGGAGTTTTTATATTGATTGGTTGTACGAGGTCGCAACTTCCGGATATAAATTGTGTTGTCGTATATATATACATAGCAGCGATCGGGTGCGAATTATTAATATTATTTTTTTCTTGAATTGGACTGCATATGGAAGTTACAAAACGTGTTTTTTTTTTTTTACAACAAATTTGAGCACAGTTTATGTAAATGGAATTGAAATGAGCTCATGATTTTTTTAAATTTATCCGATGAAAAGTTTTCCTACTTAGAGGAGCAGCGTCGGCTGCCTGTACCATTTTTAAATCAATAAATTGGATTGAATTTTGCCACAGTGACCTCACATTTTGACGTTGTGCGACGATCACCAAATGTTGCCGGTCAGGTCTCAGTGAAAATGCTGATGTGATTAGGTGTCAAAATGAAGACTCCTACGATGCAAGTTTTGATAAAGCTCGCCACGCCTGGTTTCAACTTAAGTTCAGACGCAACCGGCGCAGCGAGTTAATGGGACCACTAAAGCAGCGTCAAAAGCACAAGTCACTGGGGGGCAAAGTTTGTAGGACCGGACGTTTGACGCTAAGCGAAGTGCCCCGTCGTCTCATGCATAATTAAGGGGTTTTCGTAGATCGTTTCTGTTGTCACGCAACGTTCTCCGCAACCCGCTACGATACTCGGGACTCTGCAGGCAAGGCTCGCGCGTGCGCAGTAGTGCCGTCTTCGTTCTGTAGAGGTGGAAAAACGGTTCCCTAAAACTCCCTATTGACTAACACCAACTGTCCGCAGAGTAGATAAACTCCGCATTTTGGAGATTTGCACGTAAATCTTCCACTGCACCGGGTGTTCACAAACCTTGCTAAATTGAATAAAGCATTAAAAATATTTTTTTTAATTGCAGTGCTTGTTGCGATTTTAAATAATGTTTAGTATTTCCCACTCTAGTAGGATGAGCCTCAAGTAAAGCAGTAAGAAATGTGCTGTTATTTTTTTTCTCGTCTCCTCGCGATGCCATATTGGAGCGTTAGTCATATTGCGCTTGTGTACGTCACGTGATTTTTCTCCACGAACACCGTGTGTTTGTGGAGCACACGCTGCCATTTTGCGTCCTTTGAGCCGTGATGGTGCCCGCGGCGAGCACGAGGGCAGATCTGAAACCGCGCGGTCTGTGGCGGCATAGCCAGCAGCAACGGCCCCTGGCAGGGGGCGACAATTGGGCCGTTCCCGCGGGGCTGTTTTCCGTCGGCCGGTCGGCTGATCGATGGCCGTTCACATCGGGCCGCGGCCGTAGCCCACGTCAGAACCCCGCTCTTGTCTCGCGGACCTGCTTACGCGATGCATGCGCCGCGGCGCCTTATTCCTGCCGTACTGGACGCCGGGGTGCAGCGGCACCGCGGGCTTCGCGCTTGCCCGCGCCTCTATGCATAGGGAGATCCGTGTTCTTCTTTCTCACCACGTTTTCTTTCTTAGGGAACGACAGCGAAAGAAAAAATATAGAAGGAGGAATAAAAACGCGACTGGGCAAGGAAGGAGTCTGTGAGCAGGCAGCCGTATACCCGGAACGTGGCGGTGGAATTGGTACGTCCGACGGGGTTAGGGCAAAAGTGTTGTTCAGATTTTTTTTATTCATTTCTTTTTTGTGTGTGTCGATTCTTTGGCTGATAGTGCAAGCGCTTGTTTTTAGTGCGCGTTCGGAACTCTGCATTGTGGTGCCGTGCGTAACATTTTTTCGTAGCAATGGGATTGGTCTTTCTTCGATATATGTTCCGAATGTGAGAGCAGAGGAGGGAGACAGGAGGAAGAATGCACGCCAGAAACTGAGTTCTCAAATTTCTTTAAGCGTTTGTTGCTGACAAAGTATTAATGAAGGAATCGATTGGTATTACAGCGTCATTTTGTAGTTTCGTCGCGCTCACGCTTCATCTAAAATACTAGACTAACCATACAAAAGAATAGTTAAACTTCTGCGGTTTTGTAGAGGGGAGTATTGGCTAATTGTTAACCATAAGAATTGTTTCACATCAAAGAATGTACGGCACCTGAAAAGAATTTGCTAAAGGAATTAGAATTTGTGCTCTTTGGTTCACCAACCATCGTGAGAATCGCGGAAGCGCCACTGCCTCAGTTTGCGAATCTCACCTCCTTCCTAAGAGAGCTGTTCTTGATGTGTTGGTTGTTTTTTAGCCCCTTCCATCCAGAATAATTCTAATCACTTCGGGCGTTTCACTACGCTTTCCAATACGCAAGATATTAGACTTCGATGTTTTATCAAGAACGTCATAAAAAAGAAAAACGACAACACAGAACTAGCACTAAGATTGTCAATGCAGCAAATTCATCTTGGCCAAGTGCACGTTAAAAACAAACGAAAAAATAAAACTGCACAGTCACAAAACGTTTTGAACGGCAGTTCTCAGTCTTGCAACTTGGGAGTAGACATTAAGATTTGCGTTTTATTTAATGGTGCAGGCCTCTTTGACGGTCTACAGACGGCTCTCGCAGATCTCCACTCTGGCGAAAGGGAACCTATAGATTACATTGAATCAATCGGTGGTCATCTTGCACACAGAAGTGCGGCATTGCTTCTTCTCCCTTATCATCGCTGGGCAGTGCAGAGAGAAGTCAGATCCACTTACACAAATGCTGCGGAGTATTCGGACTTGGGCCGCGGCGAGAGATGGATAGATCTATAATCTGTTGTTTGCGGACTAAATTTTGATTTCCTTTCCATGTGACCGATTTAAGAATGAAAGAGAAACGGGCCGGGGAAGATGAATTGAGAAAAAATTGCCACCATTCGCGTGTCAGTGCAGTTCCCGCGAACGTTCCTGCGTGTATTGGGCGCTTGGATGTTTATTTTTAAACGTCTGTGTACGCCCATGTTTTCTTTTGCGAATCACTCTTGGCTGCGGTTGTGTAAGCGATGATGGAAGCCCAGTTATTGATATGCTGCGGGGTATTCAGCCGTTTGATGAGCGCAGCGGTTTTCGTGCTCTTTAAGGTGGCAGATTATAAGCCATATCGTCCGACGTCGTTACTTTTATTTACCCGTGTTTTCAAGCAATGAAAACAGTGCGCACAAGAAACAACCACGAAGAAAGACTAATTTATTTTGTGGTCGTGTTTTATGTGTACTGTTTCCATCGTTTGAAAACGTTCCACCAGCTAGCTCACGCTATACTCTTGACAAGTAGTTACCCAGCTTATGTTTACTTTTCGGCGTGAGCTTGGATCAGGCATTAATTGGAATGTGCAAAACTGGTTAGTTAAAGGTATGGGTGCTATTTTGTAGAAGATGAACTGACTCCGTAGACATGCGAGGACTTCGGTGGTTATGATACGAGTTTTGTTTGCATATCTATAGTACATCATTTTGAGCGTTGTGTTACTTGAGAATGAATCTACTCTGTTTGGGAGGGGGGGGGGGGGGGTTATAAAAAGCAGGACAAGCACCTCCCGCAAAGTCCTCCACTCTTTCCACTTTAGCATAGCTAACGCTGAAGAAGAGGAAGGAGCTGAGTCCACATGCCTACTCTCCAGTATTCGCTCTGCATTACAAACAATGGAGAGCTTTTTTCGGAAGAGCTTATCCTGATTTTTTTTTAACCTGCAACAAAGTATAGGTCGAATCTGAGAAAAAAATTTAAATGGCAGCTGGTTGTGAAGAACATTGTAAACTGTATTGTCGGCCCCTCCAATAACTGAAATTTTGCATCTCACGAAAAAAAAAAAAACCTATTTCTAAACGCTACATAAACACAGAAGTATTGAATTTAATTCTAACAAACAAAACATTGTATATAGGACCCACATCCCCCTTCCTCTAACCATCTTTCGAAGACGTCGGTGTGTGAATGTAGCAATTGGTTAAGACACTGCAGGTTAAGGTCTAACAATGGCATACCGCTTGCCGCATTGAGTAAATCAGACTATAGACTGTCGTATTTCAGCTATGTAGAGTCGGACAGAATCATTACCTCGCCCTGTCCCTTGCGTTGCCTGCCACGTGTTGCTGACCAGTGAGACACGTAACGTTTGATTTCTCCTCTAAAGCAGAATCAGAGCATCAGACCCCAAGCAGCTGCAATGGGCGCCAACACGACGCTACGGTAGCCTCCCCCGTCTCACAGTCTGTTCCTGCATCCCCCACCACGGCGCAGGGACGCGTGCAGTGCGCTCCTGCCGTCGGCGGCCACGTACATACGCGTATATGAGAGAGAAGCAGCAATTCGCACATTTGAGCATATCGGGCGCCCCTCTGCCACGCTGCGCTGCGAGTCGGCATCCGGCGCGTGAATGGCCATTGTTGCCCGCTCAACAAAAGGCCGCATCCCCGTTCCGGTTGTTGCCAAAATGGGCCTTTGACTTCAGCGCGCTCAATGGGCCGTAGACGGATTCGGAGCGGTCACGGCCGCAGGCAGACGCGGGATGCGGGCGGCAGCGAGCCTCCGACGGGGTGACCGCCAGCAGCAGCGGCACCCTCCTGTCCCGTGGGAAAACAATGACGGAAACAACAACACCCACGGCAAGAAGGGCAACAATAACGAGAAAAAAAAATAAAAAAAACAACGACTGCTGGCGATAATAATCCTGCGATTGGCATCCGGACAGATCGCGTCTCGGCGGCGGTGATAATCCTTTTTTCATCAAGGAGTTCTGTCCGCTGGCGGGAGAGCTTATGCCTCCCGGAGGCAGCGAGGTGATGGACCGTGCCGTTCTAATCCCTTCGCAGTCGCGGGTTTGGGACCTATATATATATATTTTTTTTTATTTCTTTTAAGGGATGTCCGGCAGGAGGGTGCGCTCGGATGACCTGGGTGTACAGCCGCTATCCCTCGGCTATTCACTTTCTCCGCTGGAGTCCCCGGCAAGGAGCTTTTGTTCTTTGCATGCAATTACGTCCCTCATAACTCTGATGCTCCATCATTGTATGTGTTTTAGGGCGTAATAAAGCTGAAATTAAAAGAAGAGCTACGCAGAGATGTTGCCTAGCTCGAATTTAAAACGAGTGCAACTTTGTAGTTCACGTCGCGAAAAACTGCCATCGTCGCGTTCTGCTTCCAAGCCTTCGCCTATTGACTGAAAGACCAAAAGGGGCCTTGTTATTAGAACGACATCGGTTCATTTTGGGAGTAAATAAAAAATGTATCATTACAGTTAAGCGTTTTACGCAAAAAAATGCAAAACAAAAATTGAATTTACGCTTTGATTTGTAAAATTCCCTTAAATCGCATCGAAATTCGATGCGATAGATTTTACAACGGATGTACGAGGAAATGTCCACTGAAGAATAAAAAGGACAATGAGAAGGTATTTGCGCCGTAGACCCTGTATGACGGATGACCTAACTCAGGTTGTTCTAAAGAAAAACATCCAGACATGACTCTGGTTCCGCATGATTTACTTCTCGGTCTGTATCAAGAGAATGTAAATCCTTCCTTGGGCAACTCTAAAGCTAGGAAACCAAAAGCCGATAACATGATATAATAAAACAGTTCACTCACATCTTCTTCATCAATACAATTCATGTTTGTTTATTATGGGGCGAAATAAAATGTTTGTGTGTGGGAAAAAGGGGAGGGGGAAAGCTAGGGTCTTCAGTCGAGGGAATTTTGCGACTTGGAATACAATACAGTGAAACATGTAGGATAGTGTTTCGGATGATAATGAGTGGCACCAGGAGTGGTGTTATGGGGATCTTGTTCCAGATACCTAAAATTAGGGACTTGCAGCTCATTTAAAGCAGTCTTTGAAAAACTGACTCCAATATTCTAACTCCAGTTTAAGTGACAGTTTGTGCAAGAAGGTGTGTGGTTTCTGCTTCACCCTGTTGCGATGCGCAGTATAGTATAGTTGTAAAGTCCCCCGCCATTAATCCAGTCAAATAAATATCTCAACGTCTCGACGCCAGTTCGCGCGTTCAACGTTGATCATTTTCGCAATAAGACAGAAACGGGCTAGCGTGTTTCTCCTGGCAAGGTCCCGAAAACGCTTCATTTTAAAGGATGTTTAGTGGCCCTGGTTCTTCTATTGCCTTTTGAAAAAAAGATCGAACTGTAGGGGCTGCTTAGTCCAGCTTGGTTTCTGCAGAGCTCGGTGTTAACCCAACACAAGGCCTGTGGACTGGATTTTTTACGTTATCTACCACGATCAAGCGCGTGGCGCATGTTGGATGCGAGAGCTGCATCATTGTTCGACTGAAACTCGTGTTCAATTGCTGCTGCACTGATTGGACGCGAGAGCCAGCCGAACGGTGACGCGATGTTCGGCTTGGCTACGTCAGCCAAGCGCTAGATGCCGCGACGGTTGAATCTCCTTCCTAATACTTCATCTCACTCTCTTCAGTACTGGCAAAGGCGTGAGTGCGAGCGCCTGGTTTTCGAAAGCGTTTTAAATCTAGAGCTGGGCACTTGATCCATTAGCCTACAAATTAATCGATTAATACTTTAATCGCAATTACATTTTTTTAACCGGTTAATCGGTTGAAATTTGACAAACAACAAAAAGTAAAAATTGAACGCTTTATCCACGCAGACGTGGATGAGTACACCTGAATGAAGGCGAGCTTTAGGTGAAAATTTCACCCAAAGTAAACTGTAGGGGCGACATTTGTAGCTCTAAAGAAGTGGAGAAGGTTATTCGTGTCCCAGTACAATGCCGTGCGAGTTTCCGTTTAGCGCAGCAGAGTCTCCTGTAAAAAACCAATCAAATGAGTTAGCATTGTGAATATCAACGGACCCCTGCGGCTGAAGTAATAATTGGTGAGAATGGGAGTCTTTTGACTGTTCTCAACACACATCAAGGTTGACTTAAAACCTTAAAATGTACATTGCGCCGTTTATCAGATATCCATTAAAGGCAGAAAAGTGTAATGCTGACTTTTTAAAAACTACTATATGCATGGGAATGAACGATAGCGAATAATCAATTAATTTGTTGATTAAACGGTGCGATCCATCAGGTTAACACTTTTAATCGACACCCAGCCCTAGTTTTAATGCAATAGCATTTTTAGCTGCCCCCCCCCCCCCCCCCCACACTCCCTCCCTCCACCATTTTGTGTACCTTTCTGGGCTACTTTCTGGCCACCTAATGCGCAGTTTTCCCACTAAATTTAGCGGAAAAATTGACGTCACATGATTTATACACCAATTCAGTTTCCGCGCTAAATTTAGCGGGAAATTTGATGTTACGTGATCTGGCGTCACGGGACCTTCAAACCATTCAGTTCCCCGTTTTATTTAGCGGGGAAACTGAATTGCCCTAGATGTTGTCCTAGGGGCAACATCTAGGGAAACATCTAGGGCAACATTTGGGGCATTTCGAAGATGATTGCTTTAAAACAAGTGGTCAAACAAGAAGACCTCGACCGGGTAGCATTCCAGCATTGTTTCCCGTATTTCCAGCATACCTGCGGAAAGCAGCGAATATCGTAAAGAGTGTAAACGTTTTTTTTTTTTTTTCTATTTCAGTTGCATTTAAGACTCAAGACGGTGCGCTGAACAGCCGTGCATATGCAAAATAAGTTCTATGAACGACTTTATTTTGGCGAGCTTGATAGTTCTCTAATCTCTCACAGTGCCGGTTACTGTTGATAGTTCACGTGCACGAAGTTTCGCGATCGTGAGAGGTACGCAATGCATTCATTAGCATGGAGTGGATTATTCTTGGAACCAATTCGTGGAAATCATCATTTTGAACGTTGTTTTTTGTAAGTACTGCGAATAAATGAAGAGGCCCCAAAAGAAAGAAAAAATTATACACGGGTGCTTATGTTTACAATCCTATTAAAAAAGGAAACATCTTTTGATTCTTTCACTCGGCCGAGATGCTTCTGTAATATTTTAGAGGTAACTTTAAAGTTATAATGAGATATAAAGAAAAATAATTCCAACGTGTATTAAGCGGCCTTCGAGTCTTTTAATGCAAAAAAAAAAAACACAAAACTTATTGTTTTGTTTTTCTTGTAGTTCGCATCACCAAAGGCAACAGAGCATCGATAGCGCCCCTTCCAGTGCTGCCTCGTTTTTGCCATGATTAAGATGGCCGCCGAACTGTTAACCTGGCTTTACCCGGTCGCATGTGTGCGTGTTGGAGACCGACGTCCAGAAGTCTTATATAACCTCCTTGGCTTCCACAGTGTATTTGCAACGCGCATTCCACACCATCAAGGGTGCCTGCCTGGGGAATATAAGTGTGAGCTCGTTCTGAGCATGCTGCAGTAAACAGTGCACTCAAATATGGCGGCTAGCGAATACCCCCAAAAGTCGAAAAACAACAACAACAATAACAAAAAACGGGTGCGCAGTTTGTCTTAATGTTAAAACAGCCATTTCGGAGTAGGCTGAGTCGTACGTCCTGTCAGCGAAAGATGAAACGTCACCATCGGGGTCTTGACAAGTGAAAGGAAGAAGCGCGGAGAGCGCGATGCCTTGCCGCCTCGTGACGCATCCTCCCATGCTTCCTCGTGCCATTCGGGATAATCTTTCTCCGATTCGTCAATTGGCAACGAGAGTATGATGAACGAGGCTGGACAAAGGCCAACCGCCGGATGGCACCTTTTGTGTGTGTGTGCGTTTGCGGGCTCGAACCTGAGACTTTTTCTTGCCGGCTATTTACGAGGATGGATTGTCATTGTAGCGCGCGCGTGATCTATATACTGTACACGCGCTTCTATTTTCCTCGGCTTTGTCGCGGATGAAAGCCACCCGTGTACACTCGCAAGCCAACACCTCCATCGCTCAAGCGAAACTCGGACTAGATTGATGTGGCCGTCTTCGAACAATGGGAATTAGCTCCGTGTTGTACCGTGAAAGGCGTTTACGACGGATATCAAAGGCAGTTAAGAGCGATCTAACGCCATTTTCAAGTTGGGAGCGTTTCGAGAACTGTCGGATTTATTAGATAAATATCTACACTAGGGCGGTATGTGCGCGAAATGTAAGGAAATGTTATGTGCACCGGGAGTGAAGTTGTGTCGCGGCTTTGGCGTATAGATCACAAGCGTCGTACTTTGAAGGTTTTTTATTTTATTTTTTTGCTCATGAAGACGCCTGAGGTTTTGGCGACTGCATTTTTTACTTGAGCCAATATTGATTTTTCACGCTCATGTAGGAACCTATAAGTCTGTTAAATGAAGTATGTTTGATTGAGAAGTTCTGTCTTAAATTTGTCTAGGTATAAAAATTAATTCATTTATTTTTGTTTTATTTTGTATTATAGATTGCTGCCGAGACTTCAGGAAATAAAAGAGTGCTGTTTGTGTCGAACTTGCGGTTCACCAGCGATTGACCAAGCATATCAGAGAGTTTGGGGATTTTTGTTCTAACTTCTTTTAATCGTGTATATCTGTTTCTGTTCGCCAGCGTGCCCACCGAGGGTACCTACTTTGGCGACAGTCTCTTTTTTTGTGTTCGTCCTCTTTATTGCGTTTTCTTTTAAGCGAGGTTGTGTCTGCCTGTCTTCTGCACACGCCCTCGGGTTATGGCGCCTATGCCTGGTTTGTCGCAGGCGTAATGGCGGCAGAAGAGTCTTTAATACGTCATGTGGCGTATGCTAAGGATCTCGGCCTGATAGACAACCCTAAGAAAATAAGCACTTGTAATAGTGTGAGTTGGAACTGAACTACTCTGTAGGTGTAATGTGTCAAAAAGGCACTGTGTTTCAAAGAGTCGTCATGCTTTTTTTCCCCTCATTTTAAAACTGAATTTAGTGGTTGGCTTTGATATTGCTATATGCTGAATGGGCTCAAGAAAAACATTAAATGATGACAAAATTTCTGGTAGTCTTTGAACACAAGGTTAAAAAATAAAAAACTACATGAAATGTACTTTTTGCATAATTATAATTAGATTCAGTGGAATTCAATCAAATTTTCGGACAAGAATGAGCTGAAAGATAAAATCGTTTACTCAGCAGAGGGAGGCGATTTGGTTAGTTAAAACTTTATTTATTAACACGTAGTTTTACTTACATTCCAGTCAATCTAAAAAAACGTATGTCATTGTTTTTTACGTTAATTAATTATTTGTTATCCCTGATCCTTTGGGATGACTGCACTCTTCAACAGGTTATTCTTGGTATGGGCTTTATAGAAAAAGTTAATGAATCTAAGACAATATAGAAGCTATACGTTATTGTTACCCAACTTAACGCTAGCGTGAAATAGTAATCATTCTTCGACTTTGCTGCATTGAACGGGGCTCGTCACTGGACACTTTTGAAGTAACAACAAAGTATCTGCGATTTCAGAACAAGTGTTTAGCAGAACGCAAAAAAGAACACACAAAGAAAAACATTACCGCTAGCAAAGCACAGCCTGACAGGTATATAGGAAGCGTTTGAAAACACACCCGCCATCAATAACTGTCAGCGAATACACGGCAGCTCAGGAGAAGCGACAATCGCTCACCGTAGTGAAAGCTAACGGACCCAGCTTTTTTTAAATTTAAAGTGATCAGAGAGTGCGCAGAGGATCCTCATTACGCAGCCGTCTTCCGGGCCTGCACGACGCCTGCAAAGGCACCGAGGAAGTCCAGGTAGAAATACATTACAAGTACTACGTGAAGACGACGCATGCTTTGATGATTGGATGAACACATTCCCTCGAGTTCTCTGCGAGTACTGTATACTGTAAAGTGGGGCGTGAATAGGTATGTTTACAGAAAAAAATATAGAAGCCATTTGTCTACGTCTAAGAATGCATGTTTCAAATTTAGTCAGTCTCGGGGCCCTAATCTACACGACGGGACGAAACGGGATCGTGGGTTCGGGACATTGCAGCCCCCAGCGATTGGTCAGCGGTGCGGAACTGGCCAATCACAGCAGGTGGCGATGTCCACTTCTCTTGGTCCGGCGCTTTGTCCCGCCGTCTAGATATAGGGCCTTTGATTACTACGCGAAAGTTGTGACAAGATGACTGAATACTTGTGCCATCAAGAGAGCGCAGCAGCGTACACTATTAAATGTGAAATACATTTGTGTTACCATGAATCTATCTTCTTGTCAATATTTCCTAGATTATGTTTACATCTAACCCGAAACAAAATTTCAACGGAACGATTAGTTTCATAAGCGACGCAATATTCATGTAAATGTCCCACAAGTAAAGGAGAGACGAGTCGATTGCACTGCCCCTTTAGCATTCGCCCAAGTTCCCCCCCCCCCCCCCCCCTGAATTTCCTTTTTTTCTTTTTTGTCAAGAGATGATCAGCATTGGCATAGGGTACCTTTTCCATAGGTACCATTGAAGTTTTAATATTTATTGGCTCAGGAAAGTCGCGGCACGTCAGAAAAGCAAAAATGTCCCCCCCCCCCCCCCCACACACACACACACGGGCTCTCTATACAACGAAAAAAGGGCGCGCTCATTTTCACCCGACTCTTTAACACATGTGGGAGAATACCGTCTACACCCGAAGAATCTGGCTCCCCGCACACCTTTTTCTTGTTCTTAGTGGAGCATCGCCGCCGAAACGAACTGGGGGGAGATTAATGGAACTTTGATGATGACAGGAGTCTCGTAGCCAGGTTTGGGGAGTGGCGGGGCGGGGGACCAGTGGGACATGATTAGGGCTCGTCTTTCTTTCATAGACTCTTTTCTTTTTTCTTTTTTTCTTCTTGTTCTCGCGCTTAGTTCTCAAACGCGTTTATGGATTGGGGGTGAAGGAGAAGGCGCGCATGATGCATGTGCGTGCGTGGTTGACACCCCATGGTGATTTCTTGGGTGCCTTAGCGTGGTGGTGGAACAGGGACCTGTCGCCGTGCCTGCCTGCTTGGGAGCTATCCTATGGGGCGAGAGCAGGAGAAGGGATGGGGGCCGCCGTGGGCCTGCTCCGTCCTCTTTATTGCTCAGAATCTACGTCGTGGCACCGAGCGAGACGGGTCGCGCCGTGCACTTTTTGTCGCTGAGCGCTTATTTTTGGCTCATGCATGTCTGCGAATGGTGTGCGCTAATTTACATCTGTTTTAACCAATTACACAATATTTCTTTTGGTTTCTTTTCTTTGTAATGAATTATTAAGTTTTTTTATATATATATATTTAAAATATGTATTAGGAAGTGCACTTCGCGCCACTCCAAATGCGAAAGGGAGGCTTTCTTGCATCCTGGATTTTTAGATTTTTTTCTCGTGTGTAAAACTTTATTGCCTAACCTAATACTTGCCATGAATGCGCATTTAATGGGATAGATGGGTTCATACAGCGCGACCTTGTGAGTATTATAAAATGTAATAAATTGACGACCGTTTCTCTTAAAGCAAAGAAAATTAAACATTCGTGTTTATACAGCGTAACGTCGGACTGCCCCGTCACTCGCTTACATGGTAGATGATTAATTAAGACAGTACGGTATCACTGCTAGTCGAGGGGGGTCTTTAACGTCCATCACACAGTCCAAGAACGCACGCAGATCATGCAGATTGAAACGGACAGGGGCGGTGATCGAGCCCCGGATCCCTGGGTCCTGCGGCGCGAGTTTCCTCTTGATGTGTTCCAAGATGCGGTGCACTAACACACTAAAGTCGGGGTCACACCACGTAGTCACCTTTTCCACAAGAGCGCAGCCATCTTGAATGTCGTCACGTCTGGTATGCGGTAAAACATCGTTTTGATCTCTCCATGCCGCTGGAAGGTGTTTACGAAAAATGCGTGATTGTCACACTTTCCAGTTTTGCCTCACCTATATTTTCTCGCATATTCCAGGTTGAAATGTTCTATTATTTTTTTTTCGTCCCACATACCGAATACGGAACCCACGTCACTGAGAACTTCAGGAAACAGAAAACGTCTATAGGGGGTAGCTGGACGCCGTATTTGGGGGTGATGTTCAGAGCGCGTGCTCAGAACGAGCTCATATTAATAAGCTGCTAAGATCGGCAATCTTGGTGGTACGGAATGCACGTTGCAAAAGAACTGAGGAAGCTGAGTCGTACTCAACAGTCGCTTACACAGCTATGGCCGCCAGTGAATACCATACTCCGTATCATTCAAAAGACAGTGTGTATACAGATTAGAATACGAGTCACCGCGAGACCCGTGCTTCGAATGCCGCGCGGCAATGGGTTCATGGAGAAACTTGGCACGCTGCATTCGAACCACGGATAGTACGGTGACTCGTGTTTGCAGAATGTCCTTTGGTGTGTGAGCAGTGGGATCTCGGCTTAATGAGTACCCCTGTTACACTCGGAACTTCAGAGAGTCCAGAAATGAACACCAAACTCAAGGCGTACATCGGCTCCTTCTGTAATTTTAATAATTGTCTCAAAATTGCAAGCTGGCAGAATGTAACTTTTTAACTAAATTTGTGCCGCTTTCTGCTTCTACCCTTAAATTCTACGCTGCAAAAGTTAGTCGGGGAGGTCCATTCTGTAGAAAAATACGATGTGGGAAGAGTGTCAGAAAGAACTGTACGGAATAGTTCAAATTCTTAATCGCATGTGTCACCAAACACCGCGAAATGACACGTTTGGTGAGGTAAATTAAAGGCCGATGTACACTTCTCACTCTCCACTTTTTCCCGCCTCCTCCTTTCCTATATCGTCTCCAGTTTTATCTCGCCCCAACTTGACTCCCCTCGCAGCTTAGGACAGGGGAGCGCTAGGAGGATTATCTTCCCGGCAGAAAACCGAGGTTGTACGTCGGTCTTTAATGGTAGTTTGAATCATGAAATAGAAACACCGTTTAGAAACTCGAATATGCTACCACATAAACACATAAAAAAAGATTGACCTTGCGATACAGGCCTCGGTCTCACCGCAACAAAGTTGGAATATTTAGATTTTGTGAACGATTTTCTATGATTTCTATGTCCGGAGCCCAATTCACTCCGTAAAATTTTACTGTCCAAAGAAAGGCCTGGTTGTTAATTTCAGCTCATGAGCGCAGAAGGATAAAATCAGTAACACAAAGTAAATTGCGAGGAGTGTCGTAGTCATTTCGCATACGAATATACAATAAGGATGCACGAGGGTTTTTGTTTTTTGTTTCCCTATTATTGCCCAACTTGATATTAGGCCCGCTTCAGACGGGACAACTTTTCCAGCAATTTTGAGGTTGCTGGCGGGTTGTTCCCTAGCTTTCCCTAGATCGACACGAATTGCTGAGATCGGGTCCGGCTCGAAACGGACGAGGAACTCGAACAACTCGGAGCCGTTTGAAGCGGCAGCAGCCAATCAGGGACGCGATATTTTCACGTGATACCCCGTGGTGGTGATGATGACAGCTAAAGACTTTGTTCTGGTTTGAAATCGATCGTTTTTGGAAATAAACCTTTTCAGAAAGATGAGTTAGTATTCTCTACGCCATTTAAAGATATAAAAACACGTTTATAGCGCGTAGCTGGGTGTCTAAATAGTGCACGAAAATTCAAAGTGAATGATGATGATAGCAAGTCGGAGCAATTCCGTTGCTGCGTGTGAACGCGGACGGCCCGTGTTGCTGGTGTTGCGACGTCAAGTTGCTGGGGGAAATTGCTCCGTCTGAAGCGGGCCTTAAAAGGGCTACACATTGACTTTAGACTTTAAGGCTATTAACGCATCGTTGCTCATAAAAATCGATCACAATGGTTTGAAGTGGCAAGTGAAACTGCTGGTACTGTGCCAATAAGAAGAAAGTTCAAAGTACGAAGATCGATCCAAGACGTATAGTCGTCACACAAAAATACGCAGCGGCGGTATGGCTTTTTCTTTAGCACTGTCTCCGTTTTGAGCACATTCTCTTATCACTTTCTTTCAGTTCACGCTTTCCTTATTTGAGCGCATCAAGGCATGTACGACGAGGTACTATTATTATCATTAAACGTACGTTCGGCAACTCTTAGACAACGCGCTTGATGAGATGAACATGACGAAGGGAAAGGATCGCCGTCACTTTGTTTGCGTGTGTTTGCCGGGCTCGTCTCGATTATGCACCGTGTGATGTCAGCTGCAACAAGCTCACGTTTCTTCCGTCTAATAATCTCCCGCGAGCATCTGCGCTCCTCGCGTTGACAAATTTTAGCAATAAGCAGCTGTTGTTCAAGCGAAAGCTACACGCGGCCGCCAACCGACGCGGCTTGGACCACGTACACTCGCCAGGAGAAAGCAGCGAAGGGCCAGCACCGGAACATGAGAGCATGTTGTCCTACTTTCGCGTAATGACATCATTAAGCGAGATTAAAAAAGCACCGCCCTTTTTTGTGTATCCTTGGTTGTTCGCCCACCTCGCGCCTGTTTCTCGGAATCGGCCCCTTGTTTTAGTACGTGTTTTTTTTTCCTTTGTTTTTGTGCTTGTCGGTTTTGGCTCGGATAATTCTCACGCGACGAAGAAGAAAAACGCGACGCTGGTCGTCGTCGTAAATATGTAACGGAGGAAAACGTTGCACGTGCTCCTCTGGACAATTAACCGCATGCCTCAGCGCGGATGAGTTCAACGTCACTCCGGCACACTGTCGTTTAATTATCGTTTTCTTCTGAATTAGTTGACGCTTTGTTGTTACGCGTTTTGTTACTATATATTCCTAAACTAAGTTTGCGACGCATAAAAAGAATGCGCGGGCCAAGGGGTAATGGGATTACTGGAGCGCATATAAAAAATGTTTTGTTTCAGAAGGACAGAATAATTAACATCGTTCGAGAACTGTTCTAAAACCTGGCTTTCGCTCGAAAGATAGCCGATATTCATACCTGATGAAACATTCTTAATAAACCAGACGAAAAAACTTATGATTTTTTTTTCCGGAGCCTTATCGGTGGTTGACTCGTTTATTTGCCTTTTGATCACATTGAGCTTTCGTTTAGCGCATTTATTACTGGAACTTCAAGAGTGCCGAAATTTCGGGCGTTCACATACTAATATGTTTAGAATCATTGGAAGGACATGAATGTAAGAATATTATGTTATTTTGCTCTCTTGTGCGATGGCGATTTGAGTCTGCTTTAGTTGTTGGGATAGCATCAGAGATACTAACTCATTCAGTATTGAACAGGTTCAAATAAAGTTTATACGTGTATTTTTTTTTGTGATCGTTATTTGCAATTTAATGTATTTTATGGCAAGTGTGAGAGAATATATAAGCTGATTGATTTCCACTCCCTGTGTAATTGACCGCTAATGTGTGATTTTATGTTTTTGCATAAGGTTGTTAACGGTGTTGATTGTACGGCGCTATACTGAACTGTGATGCATCTACCTGATCCTCAAAGATCTATAGTCGCGTGCGCTCACTGTTTTATCCTTCCGTTTGACACATCACTGATCCCGTTACCCGTCTGCCACTGGTTCTTAACAAATCCGAATCCAACGCAGATAAATTTGATATTAATACTTTTGTACGCGAACAAGCATTTAGAAAGTGCACTGACGTCTTCCTCTCATTCTGACATGCTACATTTGCTCTTGAGATGCGAATTCTTATTATTACGGTGCATCACTAAAATGGCGTATAGCTGTTTTGCGGGTCCCCACTGAAAATAAAGCAAATTAATGAATGGATTACATCACTAACTGATTTTTAGCCCTCTGCTTCTCTCTCTCTCTATCTCCTCCCCAGAAGACATTGCTCGCGCGCACGAATGTGCAGCTCGCGCACACGCGCACGCGCACACATACGACGCGTCGGAGCACCATTTTGAGTTTTATGAAAACAAATATCTCTCATGGTCACGCATATAGTCTCATGTTATTTCAACACCAAAGAAGAAAAACGATTGGTTTGTTGTTTTTAGAAGTTGATAGCACTAGAGTGCCTGCAGTATACACACCGAAAGGTTCTTTCTCTCTCTCTCTCTCCCCCCCCCTTATTTTTTTTATAATTCTACTGCCATTATTAATTTTTGCTTGACCACCACAGTTTCCAGGGACACTTAATGCTGTGAGGCGTCCTCTTAGGGGGGAAACAGCGATATTTGTACGAGGACAACATGAGGGCGACTTTTTGCGACCAACGGGATGATCCTGAACTGTATGTCCAAAGGAATTTCCATTGTGGCCAATGGTGGCAAAAAGAGTGACATCAATGTTCACGGGATGTGTCAGCGAACATACTGGGTTGTTTAGTTGTCGCTCCCAAGGGGTGATCTCCGTAATGTTTGCTCCTGATACTCGTCTGGCCGTCCTATACGCGGAGCATCTGAGCAGGGGACCGGCCAGACTGCGAAGGCAGTTCTCCGAACGAGTGGCCTCGAGGAATGTTCGGGCAGAGCGGCAGACACGTGCTTTAATTACTCGTCCAGGGCGTGGCTCCGGACGTCGGCGGGCGAGTTTATTAGCGCTTTACTTTGGGGCGTCCCGGCGACTGTAGCCAGTTCTCGTTTTGGAGCGTACGTGAACGCTTGCCTTATTGACGTTATGGTCGTGCCAGCATGATGGACCACTCTGGCTCCCCGGCTAGGTCCGTCCGAGCATTTGTATCTACGAGGGTTTTGGTGCGACCGAGCATATGTATACCGCCCCATCGCTTGGAGCCTGACTTTGCTAGTTTTTTGTTTAGTAGTTAACTTTGTTTCGTGTGCTAAAATTGTGTGCACTTGCTGGATAGCATGCTACTAATACTGCCGGGGGGATGAAAATAAGGTAAGTGGTAAATAGTTCGGAATAGTTTGCGAGTATACGCCTATGAAATCGTTTTGTTTTTGCATGCTTCGGGATGTTGGGAGCGTTCAACCCAAGAGTATTCAAAATGCCGAATTATCCGTCATTGGCTTACCCCAGGTGCTTGTGTTTCCTCGTCGATTTCGAAGACGTGGCCAACATGGGCTTACTCTACAGAAATACAAATAAAAAAAAAAGTATTATTTTGTGACTTAAGGATACTACCGGTGTCGTCTCGAGATGTTTTGTTTCATTTATTCTAGTTAAACGTTTCTACGTTTGTTTTTGCTATAGACACCGGCAGCTGTAGAAACGAAGGGCGTGGTCTCTTACGATCACGCTTCCTGCTTTCTGATTGGTTCTACGGTGTTCCGATGCTCCAGTCTGATTGGCTGCGGAGCTGTAACAAGATGCTCGGGAGCCGGCCATGTCCCGCGATCCTTAAGTCATTGCTGCGTGTAGCACGGAAACCGCGTCTTGCATGAAATGTGTCCCACGTGCAGCGCTTCCGGCGAGCGTCCCATCCTGCAGTGTAACGCAACGTGCAGGCCGCTGCACGTCTACACTCTCGGTCCATGCCATCGCGCCTGCCACGACGACGCACGTACCCTGATTTCGCACGCTCGTCGCAGTCACGAGCGGAAAGAATCGTCCCGCGGGCTCGGAGACGCGCATCTCGTTTCAGCTGCGCAGGAAACAAAGCCGACGCGTACCCGACCCGAGCCTCGATAATTGGCGGCGCGCACGCACGCATGCATGCACGCCTGCATCCGACGGCAATTGCATCAGCCGACACTGGCGGCAGCTCTCCAGGTCCGTGCGGCAAGCGGCAGAAAAATGCGTGCGATCTTCGTGCACCTGAATTCGTGATGGCGGAGGGGGGGGGGGGGGGGGGGGGGGGAAGGGGGGGGGGTGATTCTCGGCGGTTCCTTGACAAGAAGAGGCCGAGCGTTCGCCGCGCAGTCTGCTCTTCAAGCTCCTCCCATATCCTCCTAGTGGACGGCGGGACCGAGAGAGGAGACCCGCTGCGCGAGGCAAACCGGGTGGGGGCCCCTTTTTCGCAGCACGCTCCCCAACCGACGCCAGGCTGAATACGCCGAGCAGTTTCCCCGCCTTAATTGGTGTGGCGAGTCGCCGGCCCTTCTTTTGTTTTTGGGGGGCCCCTTCCTTGCCGTCCCTCGGGAATAATCGGCCGCTGCGGTCCCGTCCCCGGACCGAGTGGAAGGGAGCCGCCAGAGCAAGGCTCTTCGTACTCTCGGGCCTCCAACGTGCGCTTCTTTTCTCCATACTTTTTTTTTTTTCTTTTTTCGAGGGTTGGGGAAGGGGGAAGGGTTAACCCTCTTTCTGCCTTTCTTTTCAGTTGCCTCCTTTCCGTTTGTGCACGGGTGTACGCCGCCGCCGTCGTGCACGCCGTGCGTGGCTGGATGTGAACTTTTTTCTTTCTTTGTTATCTTCCCCCAGTGTATAGGTGTGTCCTAGTGTGTTATAATGTGTGTGTATGCGAGTGCGTATGTTTCGGATTCGCGAAGACGGGCGAGTTGAAGGCCCCGTGTTTCTCGGACAGGGGTTCCAGCCTGACGACGGGGAACAGGAGGAAGGCGAGAGGGAAGAGGGGAATGGGGAGGAGGGTGCAGATAAGAGGGAAGGCGAAGAGAGGAGAGGAATCGAAGGTGGTGAAGTTAGGAATGAGGGAAGGCGGAGGAAATTCCTTGACACGACAGACTGTTGAGGGACAACCGCTTTTCACCTATTTCCACTTATTATGAACGACGATGCACGCCACCCGTACATGCAAATTTGAAGGTAGCTGGAAGTGAGGATTTACCTTGGCAACACCATCGTATTCAGCGATGATTACCGTGCACTATTTATTGCAAAACTAGCGCCCAAGGGTGCCTGGACATACCAGCTTTCGTTGGTTTAGGGTGTTGCCCTTCCGTCTGCCGTAACCCCCCCCCCCCCCCCCCCCCTTCCCCCTCCATGAAACATTTTGACAGAAATGTGTAGTACTGTACACAATGCACACAATACCGCAGCAAGCCTGATTCAAGTTCAGTCCTCGTATTTGCAGTGGCGTGAGGAGCGCTCGAGAGAAGTTGGAGGGGGGGGGGGGGGGGAGGGGGGGCAGGGGGGGAGGTTCTGTTGTTTGCTTGAATTACTTTGTGCAAACGTCTCCACCCCCACCCCCCTTCTTTCCTCTCTCTTAACACCACATTGAGGATAAAGTCTGCGTACCGAAGTAAGAAAAATATAGCCATTATAAAGCAAACTCTGGAGTCTATATTTATTTATTTGTTTATTTCAAATAGACTCAAGGTAATACATTGAAGATGGGAGTGGACATCAAAATAATAATTAGAATGTGCACATGTTAGTTAGAACCCTCTTAAACAAAACAATATCAGTAATGTTAGCTATTGAGGCGGGAAGGTTGTTCCAATCCATTGCTGTTTGGGGAATAAAAGAATATTGAAACAACGAAGTTTTAAAATTTGGCATACCGACTTTATGACTATGATCAATGTGAGCAGAGATGTAGAATGGTGGGATAATTAGTTTACAACGAAGGTCAGCATTCTGATGAAATACTTTATGGAAAAGACACAAACGAAAGATTTTACGGCGATGCGTTAGTGATTGCAGGCCTAAAGTAGTTTTCATGGTAGAAACGCTAGCAGTGCGGTGATAGTTTGACACGATAAAACGGGCTGAACGGTTTTGGACAGATTCAATAAGGGAAATTAGTGACGAGTGTGAGGGGTCCCACACAGCGGCAGCATATTCTAATTTTGGGCGGATTAGAGTTTTGTACATGGTCAGTTTTAGGAAGGACGGAGCGAGAAAGAACTTTACTTTAAGGTATACATACAATTAGCATTGTACGATTAGCTTTGTATAGATCATGCAAAAAAGACAACCTGCAGTTTGCTGTCGACCTTATGACTATATGTGAGCTGTAAGCGGATTTGTACGAATATTAAGCAAAACAATTGTAGTTATCGAGTACCACTAAATAAAGAAGTAACGGATTTGTACTGTGAAAGGTATCTAAAGAAAGAACTAAGCTCTAAACTCTTAATATTTTCTAGATACTTTCAACTTACAACTGGTTCTGCAGTTCTCAACCACATAACTAACCCTACAAATGACTGCATACTCCTAACTCTCAGACAAAAAGAAATAAAATGACGGACAGGGTTTAGAATATTATATTTCCTTGTCCTTGACTCAGGTTTTGGATTATGATGTTTCCTAACCAGGTCACCTGCATAATTTTGATCCCCAGAACAGGAATTAAAACAAATGTGCTTACAAAAAGGAAAAGGAAGAAAAGCGTTATAATCACATGTCACATATTTAATACACTAGATTGAAAATGTACCGCGATGAGATAATCAAAGTTTTAATAATATATTTTTATTAAGTTTAAAAACTGTAATATATGTTTCCGTGATTATTCCGATTTAAATTATAACGTTTTCCGGACGACATAATGTTAATCTTTGGAACGCAAAGTTCGCACTGGACACGAAAAGTTTTGTCAGCTGCGTCAACACCTGCAAAACCTCACTGAAATATGACGAAACCAGTACAACGAACGCCGTGGTCCATCGCGGTTTTGATGCCCGTACGCTGTCCCCAGTCTCATGTCAAATGACTGCATGCAACTCGCCCGAGAAATGGTAGAAATATTGCAATTCTGCTGGAGTCGGCTAGACTTCCTCATTCACTCCAAGGACAAAAAATTCAAACAGATTATCGTACATTAGTGAGAAAAACACAACGCACACACATTGTTGAATTCCTTTAGTATCTTCTTCCAGCCCTTCCTTAAAAACGGGCTCCTGCGATATTGTGATATTCACTGGTTTGCCTCGAAGTTGGATCAACACACTAGTACCCCAAATTACAAGTCACAAATATCTATATATATATATATATATTATATTTTTTTGGTGACGTAACTGAAGTTTTACTTTAGTCCTAGAGCCTGAGAAGGGAACGCAAAAAACCTGATGTCAGGCATCATAATATGAGGCAACGTACATCATCATAGATCGTTCCTGACGGGTTAGAAGAAGTTTGATGGTGTTAACTTAAAGCTGGTTAAGCTCAATCCTGCAAAAATAAACAAATAAAGAAGCAAAAACATGCGCGAAATATTGTGTATTTTTGTGTGTGTGTTGTTTTTTTTAGACTGCCTGCTTGACTTGCACGTTATTCAATAGATGACGTGAACCCACTGGAGAGCGCGGGATAATGTTGGTTTTGGCATCCCCTTCATTTGCCGTTTTCTCAATGTCTCTTTCTTCCTTTTTTTGTTGAGCGAGAGATAATAAATAACATGTTGGAAAGAGTACAATTGTTAGACGTGAGTGAGTGCAGGCGAATTGATTAGGTAACGACATACTTGTAAACAGAAAGGTAAGGCACAAACGAGCTGGTGGCAGTTGAACTTAGTAAAAACACACCGAGACAAGGAGGAAAAAAAAAAAGAACGGTTTGTCTGTCTTTTTTTTTTTTCTTTTCCAGTTTTGGGGCGCTTTTACTATACTCGTAAACCCTATAACGGAGAAAAAAGAAGGGCCAAACTACACAGAGTTTTATCCGCAGTTGATATTTCTTGATTCGAGCGTCTGGGTACTCCAAAAAAAAAAAAAAAATGCTACATTTGAGTAAGAAAACTTATTTTTAAGTTTTGCATAAGAAAACTTATTTTTAAGTTTTGCTGTGACACCCATGTCCCCTGCCTTGGCTCTATGAAGTGACGTAGCCAAGGGGGAGGCTTATAGGGCCTCAGCCCCCCCCCCTCCGGCAAGTTATGGACATCTCAGCCACCTCAGTTCCTCCCCCCCCCCCCCCCCCCCCCCCCCCAGAAAAATATTCCTGGCTATGCCACTATGCATGCATTCACTCTATGCATTCGCCCGCATGCACTGTAGCTTTGTGGCTTAGAAGTGCATAGCCACAAATGAATCATCAGAAGATGTAATCCTTTGTGTCGTGCCCGGCTAGGAGACATGCGTCCGCTACTCGCGATTCGGAAACATCTGCTTCTGCAACGGTAAAGCGCCCAACAAAAGCAATTGAAGTTCGGATGTTTTCACATCTTACCACCTCCCGAAAAAACAAAAAAACAAAAAAGGTAGAAGTAACTTGTGAGCAACGTATGAAGTGAGTACGAGCTAATTGCTTAGATTATTTAAGTTAGAGTACTAAACCGCGTTTTGTGAAAGTAATTATACGATATTAAGTTACAAAACCATTCAGAGAGAGTGAGTAACCTAATTACCTTAAGTGCATGATACAAATATGGCTGTAAGTATTACTGTACTTTGCCCAACATCTATATCTCCCACAGTCAGCTGCTCTTTTTATAAAGTTTCAAAACTGCGAGTTTTCCAGCTGGTTGATACATAAATAGTAACGAACCGGTACGGCCACAGCATACTCGCTCATATAATGTGATATGCACTTGTTCCTTCCGTTGAGTAGCACTACTTTCCTTAGTTTATGCATGTGATATAACCTTTTTTTTAAAGCTTTGAATCGTGTGACGACGAGGTCGAGCTCAAGATACATCATATAAAGCTGTCATCGTTCGACGAGGCCGTATTTGATTTATTTTGGGAGCCCTCGACATTTCGGAGCTCTTTGAAGCGCAACATCTATCCTTGGGATGAAAACAGCTTAAAATCTAAAAATTCGGCATTTTAAAAGAAAAAAAAAAACAACAACAACAGAAAGTATAAAATTGCGAGATGTTTTTTTTTTTATTTTTTTTTTATTCCACTTTTGAGACGAAGCTCGCTCAAGCAGATTTTCCTGCATTATTGCATCACATACGTTTTACAAGCCTTTTCCCGCATGTAAGCTTAGTTAGACGAGATGATATGCAAAGATACAATGGCATACTTCCGTCATGGTCCTTACTAGTATAGACCATATATAATTTTTAAAAAATCTTCTGGCCAGTGTCATCTTGAGAGCTCGTGCGTGTGGTGCGTACTTTGCTCGCTTTCCGAAGCCACAAACACGCACATGCTGCACTGTGGAGATGGCAAATGCTGGGATATAGGTATGTAAACATTGCAGGGCACATGGGAGGCACTCACTGGATCGAATGACGTTTGAGCGAACGCCCACGTTTCACCGAATGACACTTTAGCGAATAGTCGGACGCCGCGAAGGGGCGTTTTCGGGTGGGCCAAATGGGTTCACAATTTTGTAATGAGCCGACGCAGACTGTCGCCGCGAAGCGGCGTAAGCGCAGCGCGGCGGATGGGTTAACGCGCGCCCCCGTTATTCACCAAAACGTCAATTCGCTCAAATGTCGCTGTTCGCTAAAATGTCATTCGCTCTTGTGGTATGGACCCCAGGGCACATATGGCGCCCACTGCTTTGGTCGTTAAATAAATACGTTTCAAAGCAAACCAAAGAAAAGATGTATAAAGAGTGAACGACTGCCAAATGGCAAGCCATTCCCATTGCTCACAAAACTAACGGTCTGCAAACAATGTGATGCACGGACAGTATGACTGCGTCTTTAAGGATCACTCCAAGCTACCAGCGTTTTGAAACGCAGAGTTCCCGGAAAATGATACCATCTGGCCATCCGCGCGGGCACAAAATATGGCGGCCGGTTAGATGGCGCTCCTCGCAGAAGCCGCGCCGCGTGCCGGGAGGGGGGACCCAAGTGACCACGGGTCAGGCGTATAGGCAAGACCCCGGGTCGCACTCCGATCCTGGGGTCGGCGGGACTACGAGGCACACACGCACCAAAGGGAGGAAAAAAAAAAAAAGAGAGGTGGGGTGGCAGGGCGTGGGGATCCGTCGGAGGAAGGCCGAACCCGTGACGGCTAGCCGCGGCATGATTAATGACGGCACCCAGGGGGAGGCCCCGCATCTTGGCCGGCTCAAGTTGAAGTCCCATCTCGGAGCGCGCGCGTGCATGGCCGCCGTCCTCTTCCATCTTGCGCCCTGCGCCGCTCGAATCTGTCCATCTTGAGTGCGCGGCACTGGGGTTCTCTCTCTCCGCATGCACACATCGCCTCTCCGCCGCGGCTCATGCTGCTCGCAGTTAGCTCGCAGGACGCTGCAGCCGCCTGGGCGCAACCGCCGTCGCCGCCGCCACCATCCATACTCCGTGCGCCCAGATGTTGAAAGTGCGATGGACGCTATACGTACTCGTTGGACCAGACATACGTCTATCTTTTGCCACGTGATAGGGCTTCCGCCCATACCCGCGCGTGCAGAGTGAGGTCGGGGGATGAAAGGCAGGCGGGTGATTGGTTCCGGCGAGCGCACGGATAAAAGTAGTATCCGTGCAGGCCTGGGCTGCTGCCAGCTCGCCGCCCCCGCATCTCGCTTTTCATCTTCAATTTCTAAAGAAAACGTGGCGGTTTTCGCTGTGTCTCGCTCGCTGAGCGCGGAAGCGTATCCCTGGATGGATGAAGATGGTCATTGTTGGTGCTGTTGCTTGTACGGAACTTCTTTTTTCTCTATTTCTCTTTCTTGCCCTCGTCGGTGTTGGGCGTTAGTCTATACCGTTGCGTCTTTGATGGTTCCGTGTTTAGTACACAATTTGCTGCATCGGGAGATCGCCAAAGATCAGAGGATCCGGGCCGTCTCACAGATGGGAACGGGTTATACTGGATGCGCTGCAATCAAAATAGAAGAGGTGACCCCTGAAGAAAAGTAAGCACAACCGAATGGAATGCCCGAATTTCGTCAAATATGTGTCTAAATTGTGATGTTTTTTTTTTTTTTCGAATTTAGAATAAATGTGTACACTTGTTTAAACGTTCGAACTACTAACCGTCGTTAACATAATTAAATAAAAAAAATGTACACGGACTGCAGCACTTCATATCATTGATATACTTGTTTCAAACTCTACATTTTGAAGGCAAATGGTAGCAAAGTGGCACAGGACATCGAAGGCTTGTGCAGCAGGCCAAATCACTGAGTTCACATTCCACCTCAGACTTTGATATACGGACGTGTGTCGTACTGATGGAAATTCGTGTCATCACGGCTGCTTAGTGTACGTTGAAGAGCGCAGTGTAGTTGCCGTACCGTAATGGCTGAATTGCGCCTGTACAGCGGAGATACGTTGCCAAATTTCATGTCCAAATGTATATTATTCGAACCGCTTTTATCTTCAATTTGCAACTTTGTTGTCTCCCTCCCAAGGGTGCAGTGAAGAGGTGGAGAAAGACAAAACACTTATAAAAAAAAAAAAAAAAGCAGACAAGAGTCGCTAAACTAGGCTTCTTCCCACCACGCTTTCAGTACCATGCATGGACACTCACAGCTGCTTCTGTATCCACGATTAGAACCGAAATGTTGAGGTTTATACGTCGTGGCGCTAGATGGAACTGGCCGCAGTGGAAGGTGTGTATTGCAGGCTGAATTGTATCGTCCAGATGTAGTGGTTTGATCAATACGGCTAGAACAACCCACGAACATTTTTTTTGTCAGATGATATACGCTGAATTTTCGATTCCAAACGGACATTTGGCATTTCAAAGCAAGAGCTTTCAGCAACTTCGACACGGAAATCACTGGTCGCCATGGTTGCGTTCACCATACTATTGTCGCGAAGAAAATTGGGATGTTTCTCCGTTGATGAAGATTCTGTAATTGACCAAACAACC
Source organism: Ixodes persulcatus (assembly GCA_013358835.2). Taxonomy (NCBI): domain Eukaryota; kingdom Metazoa; phylum Arthropoda; class Arachnida; order Ixodida; family Ixodidae; genus Ixodes; species Ixodes persulcatus. The sequence goes on from JABSTQ010011253.1 coordinate 379,928, forward strand.
GTTTTATTTAAGGAACATGGAGAAACCACTCTTTTGCATCAATTTCCACACTTAATAATTTGAGATTAAACTTAAGGGCGTACCACTCCTAACCTCTGGCGACTTCCCCTGCCATTCACCTCGACCCGATCTTTAGCGGATGCCCCGACCACAGTCAAACTCGAAAAGCAAGGTCCATACAAAGGCAGGCGAGCCGAACTCCTCCACAGTCGTAAGGGCTGTCTGAAGTTTGAGAACTAGTGGGCGGAAGACTCGACAGCCGAAAGGGGTCGGACGTGCAGGTTGCCCTCCAGAGGCGGGATGATGTTCAGGGCTTGGTATCCAGGAGCCAAGACCTATGCGGGCCTCTGGAGGCTGCTTATTTGAGTTTAGCAGCATTCTGGGGCCACTTTGGCAACCCATCACAGAAGGTTTTCTTAGATCCAATCAAAGGGCTCGAAGCCCAAAGCAAATATGAACATCCCAAAAACTAGCCCCTACACAAGACAGAACAGATTCTGAACGAAGCTCACCAATCAACTGTAAACAATACAAGGCACCTTCGCAGACAGATAGGTTATACGCGGAGCAAAGCACCTCCGAAGTGGAGATCCCAAAAGCAGACCTGCACAGGACAAAACATTTCCAACGCGGAGCTCTATAATCAAATGTGAGGTTACAACGTTCGCGTTCGCCCCTGTCTGGGGCCCCTACATTCCGGTAGAACGAACCCTCTGAGAAGGCAAAAACATTAAGTAAAGCTAGACTAAACACGCGCGCGAGCGGAACTTCGCGACACCATTACGAATTTTTAAAATAATTTATATATATATATATTAGTTTTATTGTAGAGCTTACAATCGGTGACTGTGTATTTGGCCGCTAGGCGTGTGTTGAGAACGATTTTTCCGCAACACACCCGCAACCAGCATTTTATACCTTGAAGATACGTAAGTGTTCGCTTTGATCATGGGCAAAACCATGGCGGACAATGCTTCGGAGTTCAGCGCGAGCATGTTCGTCGACTTGAAAAGTTAACAAACCACAATACGGACGAGCGTGAAAAACATCACCGGCCAAAAGCTGTTTTTCTTTTTTTTTTTCCTTTTGAGCTTCTAACCGTTGTTTTACCATGGCAACCTCTCACTTGTTAATCGTTTTGAAAATGAATTTCTGCGCCATCAAAGGCGTTCACATGTTCCCGTTTGACAGCATTCCCATTGACAAGTCGCCGAGGTGTGGTTCGGTACAGTCCTCCACAGAATGTACAATTCTCAGTGTCTTCCTTATGGAAGGATTATCGATCGCCTGAACGACCTCTCATCAATAGACACAATAATACGACAAAGAGTGCGACAGACGAAAGAAAATTAATAAACAGAAAAGCAGAACTGAAAATACACAAAAAAAGAAACTAAAGCCGTAAATAAAGATAAAAAAAAAATATATATATATATAAAAGCCGAAATGCACGGACGACTGCGCGAGAGATTCATTCCGTGCTGAGAGGACGTAACGTCGTGCGCCCCGCAGCAAACTCAAACTCGACGTGTACACCCAATGGATATATGTGTTCATATTTTTTTTTTCTTTCCAAAAACATGCGAACGCACATCGACAGGAACAAGCGTGCGTAGAAGATAGCGAGCACAGGAAAGAGAGAGAGAGAGGAAAGAGAAAGAGAGTCGGTAGAAATTAATCATTCTCTGACATGTCCTCCAATCACGTCTAGCTGAAATTTGACGGAACTTGGCTCGCAGAGAAAGAACGCACGAGGGGGTATATTGCTTGTGTTTTTGGAGGGAAGCGAATGGGGCGGTGTTGACGACGCGATGCGGATGCCCGGCCAAGCTAGAATCGCGTCGACATAAATAAATACCTAATATATAAAGGGCTACGCAAATAAATAAAAAAAAGTAAACAAACGCGAGGCAATATAAGGCCGTGCCTCCGGAGCCCCTGGGGTGAGTCAGTGCCTCCTCTCTGTGGCGGCGTTTAGTTTAGTGACTCTGTTTATCTTCTTGCGCCACCTTCGCGCGATAGGGAGAGAGAAACAGGGCAGCCGAAAGTTTCCGGACAGAAGCGGCTTTTTTATGCGACCGTGTTCGTTGGGTTTGTGTTGCGTTCATTCGCCATCCTGGAAGTTGGAGATACGTTCGATATTTTGGCATATATAGAAAACGTCTGGTGCAGTTTTTGTCCCCATATTTATGCTTCATAAACAAGAGCTGTAAAAAACAGTTCCTGTACTTTTTCTTCTTTTCAATCCCCAGGACAGGTGAAAAAAAAAAAAACATTATTTGGAAACGTTGTCGAAGCTATGGACCCACTGTGTGCTTGCCCTTCCATGGATTACGCTTAAGCCATACATATTCTTTTAACTTCTAGAAGTGCTAATAATTCAAAGATCAGGCGGTTTACTAGGTTTACGTGCACCATATGAAAGCAGCCACAACTGACCTTCACGTGCGTCACCGAGGTGTCGAGCGATGGAGAATTTACACAAAGCAATTGTTTTGTGTCAAGAGCATGGTGAAGAAAAAAAAAACGTTGGTGACTTAATGCTGTACTGAATAGTTTTGTTGTGCACACAAGTAGCTGCTCAACAAAAATGTGACGCTGAGTATGTTTCATTTTGTGCAAATTGAAGCTTACCCTATCCCGACTTCCCCTTTCTTCGTTGTTCCATAAAAAAAAAGAATTGCTTACAGCTTATAAAGCCGCGGCCACACCATTAATACATAATGCAGAAGACAGTATGCAGACGTGTGGCGTGTGTCTTCCTCGTATGATGACAATGTCACATCGGCAACGCAGCAACTGTCTGCACATATATGTTCGAAGCATACATATATGTACGAAGCAGACATTCTTTGAACATTCCTGAGGCTTGAAGGCACATAATTATGCCGTCATGTCCGCAGCAAACACAGTGTTCTTTTGCATGATGCATAAGCCGTGAGACTACTGCCTGCCACTAAAGACGGGCCTCTTTGATCTCCATCCAAATAGGAGGTCGTGTTGATCAGCGCGAGCTGTGGAAATAAGGCTGGTGATGTGCAAGAAAAAATTGGCGGCGTGAAGCGGACGAGACGCGAGTTCGCTGGCCAGACGAACTACATAGAATTAGCGCACGGCGGGGGCCGTCAATACACCCCTCAGGGAGTATATGCACTCGCGGTCAGAACGTACTTCCATCCAGCTTATACCCGTGCCACACGGGCAACTCGAATGCCATTTACAACGAATGACATTTGAACGATCGGCCAATCAGCGCGCGACACTCTGAGCGTGAGGCGTTCCACGCGCGGCAGATCGCGAGCCGATTCGTTTATCACACGAATGTCATTCATTGTAAATGGCATTCGAGTTGCCCGTGTGGCACGGGTATTAGCTTTTGCACCCCATCCATCTCGCACCGGACGCTGATGGTCATTGACAAACGATATAGTATTGCTTTACCCGCAGCTCGTGCTAATCGTACCAAATTATTCGTAAACGACCCTTCAGACAACAACTATATATTCGTATATTGAAGTATAAACAATGTATCTCGCCGAGCTCTTTGTTACTGACAAACATTGACCGTCCTGCCTCCGTCTAAGCGGAGGGCAAGTTCGCCTGCTTCTTTCACAGGGTCTGCGATTATGTCAAAACGTGAAGCTCTTATTGGCTGATTAAAAACAAAATAGTGGGTAGACTTTGATGCATTTAGCTTTGAGGTCTCCCCCCTATACTTTCAATCAAATCCAATCAAAGCTCGGCTTCATTCTGACGTCACCGCAACTCCTGCGCAAGAGGCAGACGACTTGCTTCCCTCAAAGCTTCCGACGACGGGCAATCGTATACAAACCCGCTCCAGCCGAAGACTGCTCTGCCTGGAAAGTGGACTGCCTCGCAGTACGACCCATGTAGTGAGAAAGAAACAGCTGCAGGAGACGTCCCTTGTCTCGATATATGTTTTAACTTTTTTCTGCAACCTTTCTGGGCTAGGGCACCTGTCTTGGTCATGTGTGACCGCCTTCATGGGGTCGCGAGTTTAGCTTCGGCCCACGAAGCGCAAGGTTCAAGGTTTGAACTTGGGTTCCTTCCTCGCTGCTTCAGCGGCTTTGGGACGTGAAGTCACATACACTATTTGTTAGTCGTTTGAAATGACGCCATGACATTCTCTGGATGATGCCGCAATGTTAGGCGTGTGTACTGAATGTTAAATATTTCTGATCGAATCTGAAGATTGGACGAATGTTTCTACAGTTTCAAAGTTTCATTAAGTGCTCCAGGCCAACATGGAGCCAACACTCACGTAAGCCTTAGTTCTTAAGTCATTAATTACACCTGCAACTGTACTAAGAAAATAAATGAAAAAAAAAAAAAGCAACGCAGATGCTCTCTTCCGTTTTTGAGGACGCTTGGACGAGTTTAGGCAGAGCCTGGGCACAAGGAAGGCAAATAGAAAGCCCCAAAACCGCAAGTTCAACTGATTTGTGTGTTCCAAAATGTTTCGTTTTATGCGAATACGCCTACTGCAACGCGTTGAAACCTGTAAAAGCAATTTTTTGGCGTCTCAGTCCCAGATTGTGGCGCCAACCAAGCAGTTCTAGGGCCTCAATTTGGACACTTGGCGAAGAAGTTGGCGAGAAATCAGGTGGCTCTGATTGGCCGGCGCCAAGGTTAAGTGCGGCTTTGGAGAATCACGGCAGCAAGATTTCTTGCAGACTTTTTCGCCAAATGTCCAGATTAAGGCCCCGACTCTGCATAAAGCTCTGACACAATCAGCAGAACTGCTTGTTTTTCTTTTTAATTTTGATTCAGAGTAAAGAAAAGGAGGGGGGAGGGGGAGGGGGGCAAGATCAACACCATCTAGATAAGCGGAAGGCAACCGTCATCACAGTTAGATCGATCGAGGCCTGAGATTCGGCACGAGTGCTGCGTCAGTGTTCGGCCGCGGCTCGTGTCCAATCAGCGCGTCGAAGGTCGGACTCGGGCCCAATAGCCGAGTCAGCGCGATCCGACTGTGATGACGTTTCATGAAGGGAGAGGGGGCGATACGGAGGCTTGCGGTTGTCATTTGAAATGATCACCGCAAACTGCGGTTGTCATTTCACGTGTTCTTTTTCTTTTTTTACAATTGTAGCTGGAATTTTTTTTATAAACGACCTAATGTTTGCGGGGACCTAGTTTTCATGAATTTCGCGACCTTAAAAATATCGCGAAAATCGATATCGCGATTATATTTTCCTATGCGAAGCGCCAGTACGTATGCTTCTTGCACGAGGGTTGCGATAACGTCAGAACGCTGATTGATAAAAATATTGGGTAGACCTCAAGGCATTCAACATTCAGGTCCACCCACTATTTTCCTAATCAAAGCCAATCAGAGCTCAGCGTCGTTCCGACGTCACCGCAACACCTGCGCAAAAAGCAGACGACTTGCTCTCCGCATAGTTGCAAATAGAGAGCATACCACTCCAATCCACAAGATGTCGTGCCCGCGAAAGATTGCAGTATATAAGCCTTGAGCTCCGTTGGGACGACTGAGAAGCATTAGTGGACATGGTGGAGTTCGAGCACAAAAAAAAAAAAAAAATACTGCAGCGTTCTGATTAAAATAATATATTTCGCATTTTAGCGCATATAATAATTAGAAGGTCCCGAGTACCTTAATGAGCAGCATCAATTATGATCATGAAATTTTCTTTTCAACGTTCGGTTTTTTAGAAACTTTGTTCTAATAAATTGACTTTTACGTGCGCACGATTCGCACGAAACCATATTTCTCTGTACTTCTTGTCTCCTTCCAAAAGTACCTTAATAAATCGGCGGTGTCCAATTTACTATAAAAAATGACGAGAAAAAAAACAAACATATATCAGGAACATTATTTGTGAGGTAGCTAGCTGGCTTTACATCCTATTAAAATACTTAATTGCACAATCAAACTGTCGTGTATTACACAAAAATATCCGTTTTTCTTTTTTCGTTTTTTTATTGCGTTTTGAAAATTAATTGCGGCGGCAGCCTGAAACGCTCCAAACTGCAGTCACACCACCGCGTCCATATTTAGCGGACGACATGTTCATGTGGCACTCTGATGTCACGCGACACCACGTCATCACGTCACACTGTAGCGTCACGTGGTACCATGACGTCTGTTGACACATTCTCCGCTAACTACAGCGAAGAACTTGTGACGACATGGGACATGACGTCACGTGTCACTTTGACGTCACAATGTAACGACACTGTGATTCCTGTCTGAAGAAAATATGTTTGTAAAATTTTTGCGGGTTAAAACGACAACGAAACGCACACGAGACCCCCTGCAAAACCTCACCAATAAGGGGCTATTGCCGTAAAAAGTCGAGGACCCGTCGACTCAAACCTGCGCACGAAGAATAATCAGGCTCCGCGACGAGCAAACACCAAAAACAGTCTTTCATAGAAACGAATTAAGTGACACCAGTGCCGGAGAGAAGAAGCGAGACAAGTGGAGGAAAGTTTCATCGAGTCCTATCTCTACTAAATCGACGTCCGCCAAGCGCGGCGGATTTTCGAGAACGTCGGGGTACGCGCGCTTCCCCTCGGAGCAGCCGAGGCAAGCCGGAGAGAAGTGCCCGAGTCCCGCGCAATGCTCGCCTGCAGGATGAGAAATGGCGTCTCCTTTTCGTCGGCTGCTCGGAACAACAAACAGATTCCCGGCATCCGTCGTGGCGCCAGAGAGATTAATGGCAGCGCGCTGCTGCCTCCGCCGCGGGAATTAAGGACGGAAATAATTTCGGGGAGCTGATAGGACGGCGCTCGCGGTCGACCTTTACAGGTGCTAGCCATGTCTGACGGCGGCGGCTTCTTCGCGCCGTGATTTATGTGGGAAACACATTGCGGCAGTGCGCAGGGGATGCCGCCGCGCTGCTGCGTGCTTGCGTTTTGCCAGACTAGCTGGTGTGCGCGTAGTGCGACTCCGAGCTCCCTCCTCCGGACTCCTTATTTATGGCGGTCCCTGGGATACTGATGAGTTTATTTAGGAAGCGTTCGTGACGTATGCCTGCCCCGGGAAAACGCGTGTTTTAGCTCCGGCGGCCGAGGAGACGACCGAATGACGAAGGAGGAAGAGGGGAGTTGGGACGTTTTTAGACTCGGTTGTTTTGTTCGGGTTTTAATGGACGCGCGACAAATGGGACTTGAGCGGGTTTTTTTTTTGTTGTTGTTTTAGTTGTTTTATGGGTTGTTTTTGTATGCGGATATGCTTTTGAAGGCGTCTTTTTTTGTTGGCTTGTTATTTGGCATTGCTTTAGTCGTTGATCTGGGGGAATGAATGGAAACGAGCGGTCGGGACGGCCTCGGAGGTGACTTTGGAAGCGGCGTCCTGTGGTCTGCAGGCTTGAGGAAATTGCGCGGGAAAGCCACGTGTGTGCTCAGATTTGTGTTCTCTACCCGGGTTATATATTTATGGAGCTCAGAAAAAACAAACAAAAACAATGAGTGTATCAATAATGTATATTTACGTACAGTTTTGATTTGATCTTTGGACTCGTTCTCGCTCTCTCTCTTTCTATATATATATATATATATATATCAGGCACGTATCCAGGGGGAGGCCCATGGGGCCCGGGCCCCCCCCCCCCCCCCCCGAAATCTTCCATTTTGCATATATATATTTTCTTAGATGGATAATGGAAGATTGCTTTTAATGTATAACCGAGTGGGTTGAGGACCAGGTTCCAACTGATTCGGCCAGCATGCGCCGCGTGTGTCGATGACGATCACGGTGGTTGTGAATGAAGACGATGACGAAGTATGAACGACGATCACGGTGGTTGTGAATGAAGACGATGACGAAGTATGAACGTCAATCTTCTTAACATTTTCCCCCTCTATATGAAGGACGGCACATTGGCGTCATAGGGGTATCACAGAGCTGCGATTGGTGGGTAGTACTTTTTGAGTCTGGCGACGTGAACGGTGTCACGGTAACGATGGCGGTGGTCCACGGGAACCTCAAGAGCTTCTATGACGTAGTGCACTGGGGATGTTTGGGATATCACCCGATAAGGTCCGTCATATTTATACAGGAGCTTTTCAGAGAGGCCTACTTGGCGTTGTGGGATCCAGAGCCACACTAAGTCTCCGGGATTGAATCTGTTTGGCTGATGACGAGAATTATATCGGCGCTTTTGTTCAGCCTGGGAGTTGATGGTTCGCAGACGCGCGATTTGCCGGCACTCTTCTGCATAGGAAGCCATTTCTGAAAGTGTCTGATTTTCAGTTGCGTCTGAACGGTATGGTAAGATTGTGTCCAGGGTAACAGAGGCTTCCCTGCCGAACAAGAGGAAAAATGGTGAAAAGTTGGTGGTGGCTTGGATGCTAGTATTGTAGGCGAAAGTTATGAATGGCAGAACCTTGTCCCAATTGGTTTGGTTGGCGTCGGTATACATGGCGAGCATGTCAAGAAGGGTTCTATTGAGTCTTTCAGTTAACCCGTTTGTCTGTGGATGATTGCAGTGGTTGTAGAATGAATGGTATTGCAAGCTGCGAGAAGTCCTTGAACTAGAGCGGAAAGAAATACCCGACCGCGGTCGCTGAGCAGTGTGTGTGGTGCGCCATGGCGGAGCAGTATATTGGTTAGAAAGAAGGTTGCCACATCTTCTGCGGTCGCAGTTGGGAGGGCGGATGTCTCAGCATATCGGGTGAGATGGTCGATTGCAACTACAACCCAGCGATTTCCAGTAGATGAAGTGTGCAAAGGTCCGATCAGGTCAATTCCAACTCGTTCGAAGGGTCGCGAGGGACAGGGTAAGGGCTGCAATAGTCCAGATGGCGCTTGCGTGGGACGCTTTCGTCTTTGGCACTCAGCGCATGCTTGCACGTAGCGCTGCACGCTGCGATAGAGTCCGGGCCAGAAGTATCGCTGGGAGATTCGAGTGTAGGTTTTTGCGAAGCCGGCATGGCCACATGTTGCGTCTGAATGCATGGAATTCAGTACTTCGCCGCGAAGGTGTTGGGGGATGTAAAGTAACCAACGTTGGCCATGAGGCAGATAACTGCGTCGGTATACAAGACTGTCCCGTAGACAAAAATGCCGAACTTTTCTTGAAAACGCGCGATCCGTAGACATTTGAGATCCGTTCAGGTGATTGATAATTTGAGTGATACGGGGATCTGACGCTTGATGGCGGGCCATATTTGTTAGGCTTAACGATTGAAGACAAAGAGGATCCTCGTCAAATAAGGTGTTTGGTGACTCTTCGGGAAGAGGGCAACAGGATAAGCCGTCCGCGTCGCCATGCTTCTTGCCGGACTTGTAGCGAACTGTGTAGTCGAACTCTTGGAGACGTAGCGTCCACCGCCCAAGACGGCCAGATGGGTCTTTCAGTGACGCTAGCCAACAAAGAGCATGGTGATCGGTGACCACGACAAAATGGCGGCCGTACAAGTATGGTCTAAATTTCCCGATGGCCCACACGATGGCAAGACCTTCTTTTTCTGTTGTGGAGTAGTTTCTTTCTGCTTTTGTGAGCGTACGGCTGGCGTATGCAACGACGTAGCTGGTGTATCCTTCTTTCTTTTGAGTGAGAACAGCTCCCAAACCGAATCCACTAGCGTCGGTGTGGAGCTCTATGGGTGCGGAACTATCGAAGTGGCGTAGTATGGGGTCAGAAGTTAATAAATGCTTTAGTTTGTCGAAAGATTGTTCGCACTCTGAAGACCAGCTAAAGGTAGTGTTCTTGTTAAGGAGACAGTAAAGGGGTTCGGCGAGGCAGGCAAATCCGCGAACAAACCTCCGAAAATATGAACAAAGTCCTAGAAAGCTACGAACGTCTTTAACACTTTGTGGATGTGGAAAATGTGAGACTGCTCAGATTTTATCCGGATCTGATTGGATTCCTTCCTTGGGGACGATGTGGCCAAGAACTCGAATGGATCTGCTCGCAAAGCGGCATTTCTTCGTGTTTAGTTGTAATCCCGCTTTAGACAGAGCTGAAAGAATGTTATCTAGACGGCGGAGGTGTTCTTCAAACGTTTGAGAAAATACTACGACATCATCTAGATAGCACAAACAAACTTTCCATTTTAGTCCACGAAGTACATTATCCATCATGCGCTCGAAGGTAGCGGGAGCATTGCATAATCCGAAAGGCATGACATTATATTCAAACAATCCGTCTGGCGTAGAAAATGCTGTTTTATCTTTGGAAGATTCGGACATGGGAACCTGCCAGTACCCGGATCGAAGGTCGATGGAGGAAAAGTAGTTCGAGCCCTGAAGACAGTCCAATGCATCGTCGATACGCGGCATTGGATAGACATCTTTCTTTGTTATTTTGTTTAGGCGACGCAAATCTATACAGAAACGGACTGTGCCATCTTTCTTTTTTACTAACACCACTGGCGAAGCCCATGGGCTACAAGAGGGACGTATAACACCTTTCTCAAGCATTTCATTTACCTGCTCATCAATTAAATTTCGTTCAGCTAAAGACACCCTGTAAGGTCGTTGCCGTAGAGGGAGAGAGTCACCAACATTTATGTTGTGCTCTGTAGATGTCACGCGACCGAGTGAAGGGGAATTAACATCAAAACACTGTGCGTAGTGTTGGAGTAGAGCCAACAGGCTTTCTTTCTTTGATACCTCGAGGTTAGCATCGAGCGAGTCAGCGAGGAGAGGGTGAAGAGACTGACCAGGAGATCGGCACGTGATTTGAGTGGGGTTAGGGCTCGGCGTATCGAGGAACATAAGCTCACATTCGTCATATACTGAGGCTATTCCTACGGTGGAACCTTGAGGGAGAAACAAAGAGGTAGAAGATGGGTTAGTCCCGACAAGAGAAGCAAACCCGTTGACGAACGTCGTTACACAATGCGGTACCACGATACCACTTTTGAGAAAGTTTGCTTGCGACGGACTAATGAGGGCAGTACAATTAACACAGTCGGGAGATGTGACACCCATTATGACGGAGGAGCATGGGGGGATTACGGTATCCTCAAAAAGGGAGAGTTTTGCATCTGGAGGGGGCTCACAAACATCGGATGAACCTACGCAGTGTTGCCGTTGGGCGGTTGGTGAAAGTAGCCAAAACACAAATCAAAAGTAGCCAAAAGGAGCCATTTTATTTGTATTCGCGCCAAAAATGTCGCCACCGATTTTTCTAAAAACGAATCGTCATTAGAAGTGATAAAATGAGGCTATATACAGCCTTAATCAACGTGAATAAATGCTTCCACGTCCAGAGTAAAATTGCTTTGAAACATGTTGTTGACACGCTTTACGCGGTGGAGAACAGACGCAAGAAAAACTAGGTATGTGTAATTTTTTTGGATCTCGATACATCTCGCGCAAAGCGCGGATGTTCTAGTTGCGGTCTACTGCTTTAGCAACAAAAAACCTGCAAGGCGTCGAATTGTGCCAAAATTCTTTCAATGCAGTCTGCGATTGCAAGCCACCTTGTTTGTGAAAGTGATAAATTTTTTAGCGGGTTTTTTTCTTTACAGTTGGTTGTCGTGCTGTCATGCAGTTTCTTATAGACCTCTTGTCTGCAACTGCTGTGCGCGAAGTAGTTGTGGGTTTCTCGAACCATGTGCTCGACGGCAGAGGGTATTGCTTCAATTGCTTTGGATGCCACAAGGTCAAGGCTGTGACACGAGCATTTCATCGAAATTAGGTTTTGATTGTCTTGACAAAGGCGACTGAAGAGAGAATTGTGCTGGTCACACATTCATTTGCACAATCAGTGCCGAGCCCGAGACAATTCTTGATCGAAAGATTGTGCTTATCTAATGTATAAGCATTCTTTGTACTAAAACGTCGCCAGAATATAAATTAAAAGTAGCCAAAAAGTAGCCAAAAAGGTCAAGGAGCCAACTTAAATTTTTGTCGCCAGACCGTGCTCAAAAGTAGCCAATTTGGCGCAAAGTAGCCACCAACGGCAACACTGAACCTACTTCAGATAGCTCAACCTCGCCATACGAGCAATCTATACACGCATCAGCAAGGGTCAAAAAATCCCCTCCAAGTATAATTTCGTGTGAACAGGTAGGAAGCACGACGAGTTCAACCACATGCATTATCTGATCTATACAAATACGCGCAGTACATTTTGCCGTCGGAATTAAATTCTGCTTACCAGCTGTAAGAAGCGTATATCCCGAAAATGGTGTTGTCACTTTCCGTAGCCGTCGACAGAGATCAGACCGTACTACTGAAACTGCAGCTCCTGTGTCTACCAACGCCTTGACCGATATACCTTCCACATTAACATCAATCAGATTTCGCGGGTTATGAGGGTTCCGAGATGTGATGCAGCTGCAACTCTTGCCTCATGAGTTGCAGTTAGCAGTTTCCCCCATGCGTGGGATTGCTGCCGCGAGAGATCATGGGAGATGGAGATCGACGGCGCGGTGATGGGGAGCGGCTTGTCATCCAGGGACGATCGCTTCTTTCGGGTCGAGGGGCGGACATCTCGTAGTTGTCGCGACGTTCGGGTTCCATCGAAGGGTATCGGCCGTTGTAGGGTTCTTCATATCTTGTTGAGTTCGCGTGTAAACGACGGTATCCTGGAGAATGGCGACGGCAATATCGGGCGATATGTCCAGCAATGCCACAGTTGAAGCAAATCGGACGACCGTCCTGAGCCCTCCAGTACCCTGGCTGGGCGCTGACTGGAGGCTGAAGTGAAGCACGCGGAGAGGGAACGTGCGGGGACAGCAGTACTGGTCGCGCAACAACTTCGGCGTATGTGGGTGTTATCTGAGGGGGAGGGGGACGTGGTACAGGCCCCAAGGCGGCGACGACTTCTTCTTGGATCAGACTGTGGATGCCCGGTGGCGCGACCGGAGAGGATGGTACGTGGAATACACGGGCGGATGTGCTCGTGCCCAGAATTCGCGTGACTTCTTCGCGAACGGCGTCGCGGATAAAACTGCGAAGGCTTTCGCCGGAAAACAGCGGGCCATCTGGTGCTTGAGCAAGGCTCGCGATTGTGTGAACTGCGGTAGTTGAGCGCGGGACAGTCAGGCGTTGTTGGCGAATTTCTTGATAATTCTGACATGCCTCTACAAGCTTGCTCACTGTGAGGTCGCTTTGGGTGGCAAGGAGTTGGAATGCATCCTCAGCAATTCCCTTCAAGATATGGTTTACTTTTTGTTTTTCGGTCATGTCCGGGGTGGATCGTCGGCAGAGCTGGAGAACTTCTTCGATGTATGCCGTGAAGGTTTCTTCTGGTTGCTGGACCCGGATGTTGAGTTTTCTTTCGGCGGTGAGCTTTCGAACGGCGGGTCTTCCAAATACCTCTTTGATTTTTGCCGTAAACTTTTCCCAGGTGGTGAGCACGGCCTCGTGGTTCTTGAACCAGAGGTTAGCAACGTCCGAAAGGTAGAAGACAGCGTTGCTTAACTTGGTAGCTGGATCCCATTTGTTGTGTCGACTGGCTCGGTCGTAGGAGTCTAACCAGTCCTTATACGTCATCGTCGCCCGCACCAGAGAACCATTTCGGGTCGCGTTGCCGGAGTGCTCCAGCGCACACGATGGTTGCGGGGGTGTCGGGTGGTTGGTCGGAGGTGGAATTGCCGACGGAGGTCGTTGAACCGGTCGCCATGCTAGTTGTTAGGACGCGGTTGCGGAGTTCCAGGGTGGTATCTGGTTACCGGAGCCGAAGATGCTTGAGGTCGTGGAAAGCCCGCACCTCTACCACTTCTTAGATGGATAATGGAAGATTGCTTTTAATGTATAACCGAGTGGGTTGAGGACCAGGTTCCAACTGATTCGGCCAGCATGCGCCGCGTGTGTCGATGACGATCACGGTGGTTGTGAATGAAGACGATGACGAAGTATGAACGACGATCACGGTGGTTGTGAATGAAGACGATGACGAAGTATGAACGTCAATCTTCTTAACAATATATATATATCAGGCACGTATCCAGGGGGGAGGCCCATGGGGCCCGGCCCCCCCCCCCCCCCCCCCGAAACAAAATCCTGGCTACGTGCCTGATATATTATATATATATATATATATATCTTTTTTTTTTAAACCCCCCGTCTGCTGCATTTCTCAGGATTTAGAGAATCTTCATTTAGTGACTCCTTGTCGCCCAAATTTCATGTTCATATGGACGAAACATGTAGATTTATTCGCACGAAATGCAGCTAGTTATGATGCACGAAGTACAACGGCGTCGTGCTGGGTTTCGGTGAGGCATAACAAAACTGACCAACTATAAGATTAGGATATAGCAAAGTTTCTGAATCTTCGCATAAGCTGCTTCAACATCGAGTGGCTCTAAAGCAAAGGTAACGCTAAACACAAAATTTAGTAAAAATTAACACTTGCATTAAACCTCCCCCCCCCCAAAAAAAAAAAAAAAAAAGAAAACGACGTGCTCAGGTTATTTATTGAGGCCGGAAATATGTAGCCATACCCCACATTACAAGTAAGCTGGACGACACCGGTTTTTTAAATACGTTTTATGCCCAGACCGTGAACCCACGTACTTCTGTTACCGGACGACACAGGTCGCTGCCCTTGTGTTCAAGCGCTCTCTGAGCACACCATAGCCATAGGGTATATAGTCATATCCTATATGACTGTAACAGGCACGTAGCCAGGATTTTGTTTCGGGGGGGGGGGGGGGGTGCTCATGACAAAATGCTGTAAGAGGGAGAGGGGGGAGAGGAGGCTCCAGCAAAATGGAAGATTTCGGGGGGGGGGGGCGGAAGGGGGGGGGAACCCCATGGGCCCCCCCCCCCCCCCGGCTACGTGCCTGGACTGTAACGGATGCCGAAGGCAGATGCGCACCAATTCTTGGCAAAAACATTAGCATGCTGTCCAAACAAACAAACAAGGAAGTTCCGTGACCATTACATTATAAAAAAAAAAGGAGCTTCAGAAATTTCCGATAGGCGTGCACATTCGCGCCTATACTTTACATAAATATCGTTCCAAAGGATTGGGCAGATCGCGTTTTTGTCAAAGTGCGCGCGTAATGGGTCACGAAAGCTCGAGCTCCTTGCGCGGTCACCATATCCCTTGCCTCGCACAGAAGGGCCTCGCTTCTCGAAACGCGATATGGGCTCGGGCAAATGATCGTGCATGAGGACGACGACGCCGCGGTGTTATCACGGCGTCCCATTAAAATGTCTTTCATCTTCGGCCCTTTCTGCTTCCCTCTCGCACTGCCAAAGGGATTCGGAGCATCAATCAAAGCGCTCTGCAGCGGTCGCGTCAGTGGGCGTCCTCTACCCCGGGGCCATATCCTCGCATAGCGTGTGCAAGCATACATACGCGATATTGTATAACTCTTTGCGCAAAATCGTGCTTGGTCCGCTCGCTCGTCAGCTCTGCCTCAGCGTGCGTGCGCAATTGCCGTTAATAACGAGTTTAAACCGTTCACGTATAGAGCCACATGCATGCCGTGACAGCCTGTAACCAAATAAGCGCGAGGCCGCCGGGTGATGCGTAGTCCAAACGAAGTTTTTTCTATTCGGATTATGTGCGGCAGTCGAAGGTTGAGGCGGGCATTAGTTGAACGCTTGAGAACAGAAGCGACGTTTGAAAAAAATAATATAAAATGATATAAAACGGCGTGTATGATGGTTCGGAGGAAAATTCCAATACCGAGGTTCATACCAAGATTGCGCGCAGTACTATATAGAGTATAACCATAGACTCTTATATGGTAAAAGCCTGTCAGAACCCAAAGAAAGGCGGTCATGGAAAAAGGGAGATGGGAGGCGGAGAAGGAGGATGCCCAAAACTTCCTAGAGGGGATCTCTTGGTTGCGCCACCAGAGAGCGAGCGGTCAAGTGCGGAAACACTCCCGTTCTTTTTCTTTTCTGAGAGGATAAATATGACATCGGCCTACACCCTTCTCTTCCTCCGTGCAACGGTCACCTCATCCTTTCCGTTTCTTCTACTGCTTCCGTGATACCTCTGTTTTGTTTTTCGTAGGGCTCTGGATTGGGTTCTGCTATGGCATAGCGCAAAAATGTAACGAGCTTCGAAAGAGCGGAAACATTGGTAGTTTTTTGGGCGAAGCGATGTGTATGCGTCTTGCCGCTCGTAGTTCGCTGTTGTCTCGTGCCGCCCATGCCGCCACCATTGCTTCGCCGCCACTGCGTTCGGGAGAGTAGAAAAAGAAAAACGAAAGAGAAAAAATAAATACAAATGCCTTTTGGTTAGAGGCTGCTAGGTCCGCTGTCGCTGATGAGAATTCGCCTCCTACGCTATCATTGCGTTCGTCGTTCTGCCGCTTCTCCTCTTTCTTTTCCGGTGACCGGGCGCTCTATTGTTCCATCGTCAATTTGACGGGCTTTCCAATATATACACCAATTCATGTTTACAAACAAACCGGAGCGCCCCTAGCGGACGCCACCGACGCCGCGCATGCGCGATGGGTGTGTGGGCAAGAAGCTCGCCGTCGCCCGTAAACAAACCATTGGAATGGGATGTTGCCGGCGTGGGTGTGAGTCCCCGCGCTCTTTTTCGCGTTGGAATTGTTGATTCTATGTCTTCCTGGCAATGTCTGGCTACTTGAGCGGCCTCAGCGAAATTAACGAGGCTCGTTACACCGCAAAACTTATCGTGAGTAATGTAACGTGCGCGAATCATTCCGCGTGGACGCCGCAGAATGGACGCTAAAGCCTGATTCACATGGTGAGGTCCTGCTCGCTATTTTCAGTCATGACGTCGCTCGGGCTGCAAAAGCCTGAACCGTAGCTGAGATTTCGACGTCGATATAGAAAATCGCTAGAAGAATTGGAACGAGTGAATGAGGGATAACAAGTTGTTGATGGCCACTGGTAACAATGATCAACACCTCCTCATATCTACTGTTTACACCGAGCCTACTTACCCGAAGCAACCTTCAAACTTAAATGTCTATTGAGTTCGCATTTACCAAGTCAACGTTTGGTCTACGGGTCGCTGTCGTTTGAACGAGCAGACGACAAGCAGAAGCGTTTGAGAGAGCAGACGACAGCTCGAACGATGAGGCGGCCGTTTGAACGGGATGACGCACTGAACGTGGTCCGCAGGTGGTCCGTGCTACATGACGGTTTTCCCGCGTTCATGTTGGAACAAAACAAATAAATCTGACGACCACAAGTATCCGTGAATTCAATCCAAAGTGCTTTCCGGCCAAGCAATCGTGGTCCGACGGCGTCTGTTTTTCTTTTTTAACGGCCCCTGTCTACGTTCTCAGACAAACCGAGCAGGCAGAAAACGCATGAAAACTGACCTTCAAACCTTTCCCGACTCTTTTGGTAAAGCCCCAGTCGCGGCGTTTTAACGAGAAGCCAGGTTTTTGTCCAGTTTCTTCCGAGGTAACACAGGAATGCACGTGTTCCATGGCGGCTTCCGCCCACAGCCCTAGACCGGAAGTGCGCCCGACGCGCCACCACCGCGCCGTGACTTAATAGAGATGAGTTCGTGTATAATAGGCTATGGGATAACTGTTAAGGTTTATTTCGAAGGACAACCTGAATGTACGACTCAGACTAAAAGTTGCCCTGGGAAGTAGCAGTCACGCCAATATACTAAAGAGTGTTGTTAAGAATGGAACCTTCGGCAACCTTTTTCGAGTTTCAACGCTGCGGAAACGAGTCCCGAAACGAGTCCCGACGTGTTCTGGACTGTCGCCCACCTGTCGAAGTCTGCCCGAAACGAGTCCCGACGTGTTCAAGACCGTCGCCCAGCTGTCGTGGTCTGCCCGAAACGAGTCTCAACGCGTCCGTGACGTCAACGGGACGTGTGTGTGTGTGCGTGTGGGTTCGTGCGCTCCGGAAGGGGAGAGAGGCCTGGCCTAACTGCGGAGAACCATGGCTATGACGCATTTCTGGCTACGACGCGGCGGGCTTTGCTGCAACGCACTTGGCGGTCGCACCTGCTGCCCTGGCGGAGAGTGAGGGAGAAAACGGACCCCTATATAAGGCGGGGCGTGAGGCTGCTGAGTTGTTCTCTCGGATTTGACGACTGTATCGCTACCATGTAATTAAACCGTTCGTTACGTTACCAATTCTCCCACCTCCACTGGACCCCTGGGTTCTTCACTTCGGGGAATGGTCGTCGTCACGAGCCAGGAAGCCTCCGGACGTGCGGCCTAAGCCCCGCCTCGAACAGTGTACTCTACGACTAGTTAACAGTTGTAGTGTATGCCAATATAAATTTGTAAGGACTGAAGACTTCAGGCACTGACGACTTAACGCGAGGCAAATCTTAGTGCTCATCGTGGTTGGCTTGGCAATTAAGGAATGTAGGTAATTATTTTCGATAATACCTTCGTTTGCTCCTTTTCTTTACAACACGGTATTTGTTATGTTCCAGGTCATATATGTTAATGATTACTCATATTCTTTCTTTGTTAAACTCGTAGAAAGGCAAACAAATCAAATGAAGCATGTACATAGTGAGGAGGGTCGGCACATTTAAAGCTGCGTGATATTTACGATTATTTCAAGAAATTGAAAACATTTTGCTCTGCCTGACCTCTTTCCTGTTATATCTTCTAAATGCGTACGATTTTCTAAAACCTGTCGTTTTTGTCTTTAGTTCTCATATTAAATATGGGGAAGACATCTATACATTCACATCTACTGTGAGCGTTGAAACAATTCTCCATATGGCCAATATCCGTACACTGATGCGCGCATTCGCACACCACACATTTTCCGTTTTATCACTATTATCCTCTTTTCCAAATGTATAAACTGACAGTAGAGCCTACAGCAACCTAAAAAAACTGCGGTTGTTTCCATTTGTGTTCTATGTTTTCAGCTCCCTCTTCTATTCCAGCCAAGGAAAAAAAAAAAATTCGTAGGATGAATTGATTGGACAGTAGGTGCGTAGCAGGAAGAGAAAACGAAGGCAAACACACCGCGACGAGACGTTAAGTCCAATTTCCGTTTCTTGACGGTTGGGGTCTTTGTTCCACTACGCTTTTTCTTGTTTATTCGTATTCTCCTGTCCAACGGGGAACTTTTGTGCTGCCATATAACAGGCAGCAGACAACGGGTTTCACGTCTGCCCATACATGTTCGCGTGCGAACAAAGAGGCGGCCCTCGCAACTTCTGTTCACACCGCACCATTCTAAAATGTGTCCCAGAACAGCAAAACTTAGAAGAAAAAAACATCCGGCAAGTTATGTTTTGAAGTGATCGACACTTGCGTAAAAGTTGGACGCAAAAATCACCCTTCTTTCGCATCAACGGACAAGTTGGTTGACTTTTTTGTTGTTTTTGTCATGTTATAGTTGAAGATGTCCTACCAGCATAATTGGATTGAAGATTGTCGATATGGTCGTTTGAAGTTCAAGTTTTAGCGTTAATTTAACGTGGCTTTATTCAGAATGAAGCAGCTTTGAAACAACGCCATGTCGAATAGCATATGCGTGCTCCTTCTGAGAAATTAAATAAATAGCGAATATGAATGGGAGAAACCCGGTCATACTTTTTAGGACTCAATGACACCTCTGTACTGTGTAATATCTACTCATTAATAATTATTTCATTGTTTCCCAAGTACCGGACTAAATTGTACAAAAGTCTCAATACGTATTTTTATATTTTATCAAGTGCAACTAAAATATTCTTAGGTATGGTAATTATTTTCTAAAAATACGACATTCCTCGGTGTTTTTGGCAAGAGTATTGTTTGACCGGCATTATATTTCTTCTAACTCGTTGCGTAATTAGACTTGTCAAACAATACATCAACACAAAGCTTCATGAAATCTATTCAGCAATCTTAATCGCCCCATCAGAATAGTGGGCTTCATGAAACGTGTTTTTTAATTCTATGTTGACTAATGGCGTTTAAGTGTCAAATATTATCGCGACTAAATGATTACTCAACTGAGGCGCCCATTAGTGGACTGTTGTTAGAAATCTTCATCAATTACACGCTACCAAAAGTACGTTACAAGTGAGGCAATTAATAAGTCACCTGTAAAAAAAGCAACCAAATAAAGTAAGCCACCAAATAAAGAGAACGAATTTATTGTCCGCATAAGGATACCGTCTGCCGACCGACTCATTTATTCTTTAAGAACGTGTTGTTCCGAAGTTGCAGTGGTTACCTGGGGCTCGGACGAAACCCATAATAGTGCCTACTACTTGATATCTGGATTAGAATCTCGACTGAACGTAGATCCTTCACTGGAACATCGACTGACCCGACCGAAAATCTTCAGACACGTCTAAACTTTCAACTCATGCACTGTCTCACGCTTTCGTCCCTACCCTCAACCAGCAAGATAAGGCTATACTGACACTTAGGACAGCTATGAATTCGTGAAGCTGTTTAGGTTTGACTCAGTCAATGTCTCACAATGACTTCCTTGTCCACAAATTAGGAAACGAGACATGTCCTCCAGCTCCTAAACACGCACAAAAAAGGGTTACGGTCCATGACAAGGTACTACATCTGAAATCGATATCAAAAATAGTGATGCGTTTTTTGGGGGTGATTGATAGACCTGCGATACAAAACTACGAAGTTACTTCGGGCTCCCTTTAACCATTTTTTTTTCAGCTTTCTCGCGCCGTGTTTAATGACGCCCAGAAGCCCGCACAATTCGGCAATTCGGTATCATGAAGGGCATCACGTAATTGCCCCGCTGTCGTTCCTTCGCTCTGCGAAAAAGCTATTTAACCTTCAAACGTGGCGCCCCCAGGAATTCCGTTGCTGCCGGTTCGTTAGCGTCGGTGTTAAATAACCTGTGATGAGGTGTGCGGTCCATTATTGTCGTGGTGTTTTCGAACATATGACAAATTAGAACAAAGGCGTTAGATTAATGAGCGTTAATGAGCTGTCAAATTTGTGGCCCGAGGTGTCACCTGTCACTTAGGAGAAGCAAAAATGTTGAAGTCGGTATATCTTTCAGCAGAGCGGGGTGCGAAAAGGCTAAGCTACAACGTTAACTTTTTTTTTATCGCTATTAAATATGCTTTTTATTTTCTTTAAGACGGGAAAGAAAATAGTAAGCATACAGGACGTGTCCTTTTTTTTTTATTATGGTGTCATCAAATGATACTGCAAGGGTTCATTTGGAACCTGTCGCGAGCTTGATAGAAATTCTATTTTCAAAAACGCAAAGAAGGAAACAACTAACGGAGCGTTGAAGAAAAAATAAAAAAGAACAACAATAACAGGAATGAATACACTGGAGAAGCAACAATTCGACATAGCGGAACAAGCGGTCATCTAGTCATATATTTCAAAAGAAAACGTTGTTATACTGTCCTCATACGTCGTTGCTCTGACGAGAACAGGGGATTGGCGAAGGCGTCGCGGACCCTGGGCTGTCCAAGAGAGGTCTATCTGCGGTCGCTCAATCGCGAAAGTGACCGGCGCGTCCTGCAGTACAGCTGTGGAGCGTCTTTCACAAATTGCTCTCTCGAGCGAAGCTCACTGACATCAGGTATCTCTCTCTTTCCCCCTCCTCCCCTTCTTTTAGTCATCGAACCTTTTTGTTTTTTGCTTCTCGTATTTTTGTTTACTTTTTTTGTTATTATGTTATACGACCTTTGAAATAATATACGTAAACACTCGTATCCGGAGGCTTTTCGTCTGGCTTCAATTGCGGCGAGAACCACGCTAAGGGGCGCCACTGAGCAGCGCGTGCATGTCACGTCATACCCTGGATCGCAGACATGTGCGTAACGCGTTGCAAGTAACGAGTTACTTCTACCTAGTTACTATTTTCGGTAACGAGTAACGTATTTAGTTACTTTTCAAGAAAAGGAACGAGTAACGGTATCTCGTTACTTTTGAGAGTAACGTGTACAAGCACCGTTTAAACAGCCTCGTTTCAATTCTAACCTGGGTATGCGTCTATTGAGAGAACGGTTGGTGGGCAACACGAAAAACCACTAAACAGTATGACAGTACAGCAACGTATATTGCTATAAACACGCCAGTCAAACAGTTCGACTGACGTGTCCAGCGATAAACCTTGCTGCACTGAACTCTACAGCTGGGAATATCCTTCACCCAGCGAACACAATAAGGTTCGTTGGTTGAACCTTCTAGAACCGGATACCGTCCGAATGTAAACCTGAAGGTTGAGAGCACGGGAAGGCACAGAACCCATTACCCGGTGTCCTCAATAAAGGCGCAGTTCCCGAAGATTCACCAGCCCTTCCTGAAGCACAACACTGCCATTCCTTCGAGCGCGTCTGTAGAGAGTCTTCAGCGTCGCCGGAGATGTATTTTTAAGGAAGTGGGGAAACATAACTGATGAAAACTTCGAGAGGCAGCTACTGCTTAAGTGCAATGACTACTAAAAAGAAAACAATAAACCATGAAACAAAAACAGTTGTGCATTTGGTCGTCAAAGTAACGGGAAAACTAACTCGTTACTTTTGAGGTAACTCACGCGTTCCTTTTGAGAATCGGTAACGAGTAACGTATTTAGGTACTTTTTGGGCGAGTAAAGAGTAACGGTATTTAGTTACTTTTTGGGGGTGACGTGTACATGTCCGCCTGATTGTAAGGATACCGGGTTTGTTTCCAACGTACGCGCCCAGAGTTACACGGTACTCGTCCCAAGTAATCAAATGATTCGTAATCGATTACATTTTGGAGTGACTTTTCGTAATAATTTGATTACTTTTAGTGCAAAGTAATCGCCAGAGTAATCTGATTACCTTTGAAAGTGCTAAAATTACTTCTTACCGTTACTATTCCCCTCCCTTTTTTCTTCTAATGGCGGCCTTTGCTTCTACAAGTTTCCTACAAACGAATACTCGAACCATATGTCTAAGACAGTTGGATGGTCCACAAAAATTGGGGAATCGAGAAGACAAAGTTTGTAATTTGGTGATTCTGTATAAATTATGGACAGTACAAAAACCTGTTTTCAAACCTACTAAAAAATCTGCGTTTTAAAAATGCCAAGCAATTGAAAAAGTAATGGTTACTCTTTCAAGTAGCGGTCAATTACTTTTCATATCAACTAATCAAATAATCTAATCGAATAGGGTTTAACCATGAGTATTTGTGATCGATTACTGTCTCCGCGTAACGTGTCCAAGACTGTGCTGGTCATATATTGGTACGGCGTGATCACTCGCTTTTGGAATCGGCGATGTGGTTCAATATTGTTCTGTGACCAGTGGCACAACATACGTAACTGAAGAAGGTGCAAGTTTTGATCAATATCCGAGAGAAAAACAACTGGGGAAGCAATGGTTTGCAATATTAAAACTGGGCAAAAAGGTGTCGGCGAGCGCGATGGTGTGCTTGAAGCACATCTTAGCAGATACTTTCCCGACGAATCCTATTGTGTTATGTCTTGCTTTTCTTCGCGAGTGTTTTTTTTTTCTCCTCCGTACGGATTTTGCTGGCGTGACTCGGCGCCAGTGATAATCCGATAATTTGCCTTTTCCTTTCCCCCGCACCTGCATTTCTTTCTCCGTGTCGTCCCCTTCAACTGTCGTGTTGCAAAGTTGAAAGAATGAACAGTCCTCTCTCTCTCTGTTGTTTGAAACGAAAGGACGCTCCTGTTTCTGGCTTCCTTTAGAAGAAAATTGAAAGAATCTGATCCCGAGAATCCCTCATTGGAGCAAATCTTACCTTTTGCATGGTGCAGTAGGTGCGGCGTAAACACATGGGATTGTGTTTGAGAAATTGAAAAAAAAAGTTATTTACGCAGGATGTTTCACCTTTTCGCCTACATGCAAACGCCGTTGGGACTTTTGTTTGTTGTTCGTACATTAAAACGTTCCCCTGCCGAACGCTAATGCTCAATACTGCAGGTGTGATTTATTCCAGACGGCTTATGGCAAGCAGGGCAAAATGTTACGTTACGTCCAAAAATAGTGGCTGTGACACTAAGGCTTGTTTTTTTTTAATTTTTTTATTGACAGTAATTATAACTGAACTAGAAACAAAAACTCTTTTTTCACTTGCGAAACAGATATAAAACAATCCCGCATCTCCTTTCTTGTTAATCATATTCCCATTGCGGTCATCACAGATCATCTATATCAGTGCAATGTCTCAAATCGCTGACATTGAAGCGTTAGCTGCTGATCAAATTATTTGTCCGCTAAAAGGCACGATCTTAACAAAATGAATCGTTGATAAAGCTAATTTGGCAAAGCTATATTTCCCCTAAAAAATTGGGTATCTTCTTTTTTTAATTCCAAGTGTGCGTAATGGTGTGCTTTCGTTTTTTTTTTTTTTATTTAAGTTAGTTTCTTAAGCAGAGGGCCTCTGCGCAATGCAACATTTAGTTTTGCATTAAATCTATAAAGATTTAATGCAATGAAAACGTCATCCACACTTTATATCGAGTCAACTTGCCTGTGCAAACACTGAGGACGAACACGAAGGAGTGGACAAGGGTGCCGAAATAAATGATCTCGCGTTTATAGATTAAGAGCAAGATAGCGTCAAAGTGAGGCTGGAAAAAAATTAAGGCTCCAATCCACGCTGTGAAGGAGGTTGGACAGCAAAGCTGTGGTATCACCTGCAACGATTGTCCACTGCACTATAGACCCTTTTTATGGCAAACGCCACCAGGTGGTTCTCCAGTTTTTGACATCCCGGAGAACTTGCGGTTTATAAAAATTATGAACAAAGGCCACCCTAACACCGCTGCTTGAAATGTAGATGAAACATTTAACCACCAATTCTCAACGGTGAACGCCAAAGGAACGAAGGCGTGCGAGATCTGTTAAAATGTTTCGAGTATTCTTGTAAACTAACTTGCCTCCTCCAACATGTAATATTGTACAGTCGAAGGCCCTCGTTAAATTTCCAACTTTGTTGTCCGTGCAGCATTTATGCTCTCTAGCACTGGTGACATAAGCAAGCTCAACAGGCTTGCAAAGACGGTGCGACCGGAAGTCGCTTGGGACGCAAGTGTCAGTTCATGTTTGTAAACAGTAAAAGGGTCTATACCAAATGATTGACGAAAGAAAAGGAAGATGCACAGTACCAAACCGTTTTTTATATATGAAAGACTTCGTACGCTGCCGTTGCCGCGGCATCTTATGCAACCGTAATCTTCACCGTGAAGCGCATGCGGGGAGCGCTACGTGCTTCGCATTGTTAGCGGGGCTAGTGACGTCACTCCACACTTCGTACTCGGCCGTTGCCGCGGCAGCTTATACAACCGCAATCTTTACCGAGAAACGCACGCGGGGAGCGCTACGTGCTTATCACCTATCACGTGGTTTTGACACTTGTTTTGTGGTTTTCTTATTGGAACAAGTGTCAAAACAACATGATAAGAGATAAGGCGCGCGCGAACGGTGATACGGCGCGCGCGATGGTTTACTGTCGACGGACACGAAAGAAACCGCCCTACGAGTCATGTATAGCTTCGCTGTAAAAGACTCATTCAGCTTTGAGAAGCGCCGTCGAAGTCGGGGGATCCATCACCTTGTGTTGTACCAGGCCTCCGCTAGATGGCGACTCAGAAACTTCTCGCCGCTAATGCGTGACTGTGAGATCTGAATGACGTGTAGTCGGCTGAGAACGGGAATGAGCAGGGTTTCAAATTTAAGTGTTTGAAGTGCGCATTAAAAGTACTTTGGTCATTTTATACTTCGTATTCAATGAAACATTGCAAAATTTATTCGTCAATTTTATTTAAAGACTGAAATGTTTATTTCGAATAAAATTCGAGATATTCCTGGGCCTCTTGTACTACATGCCATGGTTTGAGTAAAATAAACATAAAAAAGAGTAGCAAGAAATTTGCAAACTTAATATATCGCTTTTATTTTTTTTTTCTGAGGGGGGGGGGGGGGGGGTTGCAGATTGCCTCGTGAGTCGTGACCATTACATACTCGTAATATTATTTTAATATTTTATTTCTAAAGTCGTGTTAGACATTTCATGAAACCTTGGCATATGAGTTTGCACTGAACTTGTATACAGAAAATAAAAAAAAATAAAAAAAAATATTGCCCGCTCTTTTGCGTATTTGGGGAAAAGCGGTCCAACAGGACTGCCTAACTCTCCTCCACTTTTACACACGAGAGCGATCGGACCCATGAAATTACATGTTTTTACTCCCTGATATACTGAAAATGCATATATCTTGTCTGATCTTATACCTCATTTTGAAATAAAGTTTATTTCTTTAGTTCAGACTATCTGTTTTCGTAACATATGACCCCACCTCGCATATATATATCCAGGACGTCTGGAGTTTCTTTGATTTCATTTTTGCTCTATGTTAAAAAGCGCAGATGTCAAAATAAGTCAACGGGATATATAGGTGTAAGCCTGTCTGTAGATGAACAAATGTTTCTAGATGTCTTTGTGTTTTGCTAATAAATACTTTTCTAGATTATAATTACATGAGTAATAACATAGATTCCTGGCGAAGTATTTGCATTTCATACATTTTTGTAAGCTGTTTGCCTATCTCCGCCTGACTAGATTTTTGTTGCATTTTTAACACCGAAGCCTTCACATAGAGAGGAACGGGGAGAAGGAATTACGTAGCAGTGTTAACCATTCATCAGGAGTGACAAGAAGCGGAAATATTGAACATTCTGTTAGCAGTCAAGGTTGTCTTCAAGATACAGAACTTTTTCCGGGCGTTTTATGGTTATGTATTTAATGCCACCATGCAGGAAGTAGGATGACTGCTGTCCTTTTTGCCCAAAAACCATATTACGGCGCTTCAGTCGCTGCTTTTAGGTAAACTACACACCCGGTGGTCTGTCACCACCGTAAACCCGTCAAAATAAAAAAAAAACGAAAAAAATATATATAGTTTTTGTTGACAATTTGTACTCGGTCTTTTTTTGTCGCGCTGTCCTATACTGATAGCAGCAGCAAGGTCAAGTCGCTGCAATGTTTAATTTTACAGATATTGATATCTCACAAGCCGCAGTTGAATTAGTTTTGAAGTTTCTTTTGTCGCTTGGTCTGTAATTTCAGGACTTCCAGCGGTAACGGAGTCGGCATACACTACAGTCACTGAAAGATTAAGAAATGCAGGGTGCGATGAGTCCCGACTCTCGTATTGTTATCGGAGGCATTGGGGACAGAGATATCGCGACGTTCTACCAAAACTCTCTATTAATATCAGGAACGAATGCAGACGCAGTGAAACCTCCTAAACTAAAACTCCTAAGGTCAAACTTTTAGGACGTCCAATCTTTACTAAGTTTAGATCTGAGGGGGAGACTGTAAATTAATCTCCCAAAATAGATAATCATTTTTTTTTTCTTTACATTATTTATCTTACTCGCGTTTAATCATCCAGATGACGTTATATTTCAGGTTCTGTAGGCGTTTTTAACTGGCGCTCACTGCTGGAGAGCTCCGCTCTGTCTCTGCCAGTCGCGTTCAGATGCGGAGGTAATAAACCGAGAAACTACAACGCATAATAGGAAAAGAGCCAAGAGCGGCGCAAGAAGGAGCCAAAAAAAAAAAAAAAAAGAAACGCAGATCATACGCACTGATAGTAAAGAAGGGCAGAGCTCGGCGCGGGTAATGCGTCTCAAATTGGCTCAGCGGCTCTTCCACAGCGCTGTCTAGAATGCGGAGAATCAACGAAGGGGAAGAGATTCGAGGGCTTGATTGCAGATGCCAACGCCGGTGGGCCCTTCGCCGGCCGCCTCTGCGAGTTCTCAAGGCGAAGCTTGCTCTGCATTGTGGGCGCCGGTGCCGCGTCCAACCTGACGCGTATACGTGGACTGTGCGCGCAGAATAGAAAGAGCAGCTGCAGGTATACGCGCTCGTTTTGGAGAGGGGGGTGACAAGGGGCTTCAGGGAGGGAACTCGATGCGGAAAGCTTCACTTCCTGGTTTATTTGACTCCCTCTAATTGGGACGTCTCGGGGTTTGTGATGTGTGCGCCACTTGGCGTGGCATGCAGTTCTGAATAATAAATCAGTTTTGGTTTCTGTGTGTTGATTCACGTTCCGCGTAACTTTGGTTCACCAATCTGTTTCCTGATTTACGTTTATTTAGGGAATAAGCCAGCTGTTGGATATCTTCTAGGAAGGAAAAGCGAACCAAGTGCCTAAACACTCGAATGGTAAAATTATGCACCTCTCCGGGGGGGGGGGGGGGGGGGGGAAAGAGAGGCTTGTACGAAAAGTCGCAATGTGCAGCTTATAACGTATAAAAAATCGACGGCCCAGAAGAACGCCGTGTTAGGCTTTTAGATAAGTATTCTACGTTAAATATGATTGTGGTGTATGCATGTTTAGACAGCCGGAAGTTAGCCTCAATGGGCGCCTGGTGTCCCAGCTGTAGATGAGAAACTTAGCCGGTGCAGTACAACCGCTAACCTGGGGTCCTTAACAAGCACTACGCAGTAGTGATACACGACCGCACGCCGGTACGATGCTTCTTCAAATCGAAACGGGCAGGGGTGGGGATTGAACTCAGAATCCCTTGGTTCTGTAGCGCGAGCTTTCGCTTCACGTGCTCAGAGTTGCGCTGCGCTAACACAGCCGGAAACCGCTCCCCATTTCTATGCTCTAATGCCGTATGACGGATATGCGAAGAAAAGCATTCGAGGCTAATTCAGTTCGAACTCTACGGGCCAATCCCGTAAACGGAGTCCCAATTTACTTGCAGTACTTCGAAGTGCGAACGTTTCTAACATAAATATTGTACACGCGTACAAACGGCATGAAGGACAAAGTCAAGGTTCGAGTTTCAACTTTTTATTCGGTTGGTCTACAGAACCAAAGAACTCCCTTCTGGAAACGTAATAAGTTAAAACGAGAAAGTTCGCGTGACAGACGGCGGGAAGGAAAAAGGTGAACGGCCACAGTTTCAAAAAAAGAAAAAGAAAACAGCTTAGCCAAATTGGCGGACATCCTGCTGAACATATCTTGGTAAAGTCTGTTGTTGAGGCACCTGGAAAATGAGGGCGGGACATTTAGACACTCAAAGCAAACAAATGTGCACGAGTCGAGGCCCAAGGAAATACCCTGTTCATTTGCGAGGCCCCGCGGGTGGCGTGCACACGTGGTTTTGATTGAGGACAGAAAAAAGAGGATTGTTCGACGTCGAGGCGTTTGAACGGGCAGAGAGTTGACGTGGGTGTGGAGGGGCAGTAGAAACTGTACATGGAGCTTCGTAAAAGCTGTACATAATTCGGTTCTGCGCTCACATATATATTTCATATATTTATATATTTATATATATATATATATTTAGAGAATGACTGGAGCACCGAAAGACACAAAATATGCCCGTTCGTATGCTCCATGACCCTGATTTCTCCGATTGGTACGTCGTGTATTCGCGTGCAAGGTCGCTGGTTCGAGAACAACATCTTGCCGTCGAATCATTTTTCTATCTATAAAGATCGTGCACGATTCTGGAGAAGGAACAGCTATTTACACTGAGCAACATATACACTTTTTTTTTTTTTGCTTTCGGTAAAGTAAATTATTTGCAGTCGCAAAAATATAGGCTCTGTGATTCCTATTTTTAGAAGTATGTGCGGAATCTTGACAATCAATCTTGAAGCAACGTTTTAAGACCTTCTCCGAGTTTCAGGTCCAGAAAAAAAGATATGCAGCATTTTTTCGTGTGTACTGCTCATCTCCTTGACAGTAGAAATCCCGTCGAAACTAACATTCAGCGTTTTATTGGGTTTTGTTTGTTCCTAATCCGCAAGTAGGGAGCGGATGCTTCCACTACATACAAAGTATGTGCATTTATTGTAGTTTCTGGCAGCATTATAATTTCACTCATTTCCAAGTTCTTCTTGAAGAGAATTTAAAATAATTTCAAGGACAGCTGCCTACTGCGTATTGGTCAGTCGTCTCAGAACCCTTAGAATCGCGTATTCTAAGCCAGCGAGCACCACACACGGAAAAATACCGCATATGCCTCAGAATGTATTCTACTACGACTCTAACGTGAGGTGACTTCGTATTAATGTTAAATCCTGCTCATGTTATACGGTTCTAATTCGGTGCGTTTCTGACGCAAGCTGCATCGTGGGTTGACAGCGCTACATCGCATGTGTGCATCGGTATTGTCTGTGTCACGGCCATATTTAATCGTAAATTAACGTCAGTAAGTAGCGTCCATAGCTGTTTTGGTCGCTTTTAACTTTCAAGGCAGAGAGGCAAAACTAGAAATTTCTACTTTGGTAGGTCGTTACCTCATAACTTTATGATGCAAGTTATCGCAACTCATTTTAAACTTTGCTGTTGTTGGTGCTTTGCATTCAAAAAATAAATTGAGGGATGTCTTCTTCATCTACAGTTGTGTAGCGCAGTACCGAGGCAGTTACTATTTTGTGTGAGTAACACCCTTCTCTTCTCGTACGTCTTGTTTGGAAGATCCAGGGTCGGTATGCTTTATAAATACCTGCTTTATATACATTAATAAGCCCCTTAATCCCATCTATTGGTTAGCAGCCACTGCCCTTTCCGTAAAAATTCTGCTTAATTCCTTAAAAAAATTAAAAAAGGAGATTGTTTTATTGTTCGTAGATCGTGCCATGGTACTACGTTCGGCTGCTAGGTAACAGAACAACTCACATGCCTCAATTGGGAAGAACGCATGCTTTGAACACGCTATTCATAATATTTCGCGCGACAGTTCCGTGCACTAGTAAAGACTAAGAAGGTCTTCCAAGTGGAAAGTATGGTTGACTGACTAAACGGCTTTAAATACGAATCTACTGTGTTGAGCGCATGACAATAGATCGAGGCTCACAGAATAATCTAATCGGTTTTAAGTAATGATTAGTACGTCTTGTTGAACCTCGTAGGTCGCTGTCACCCTGTATAACACGGCATGTACGCATCCAAGTTTTGGGGTCAAAAAACTGGTTTCACCATAAGACCAATAGTGGGAACAAAAACATATCTATCAATAAACGAAAAAAAAAAAACGTGGGTTAGGTTTTAATTAATATTAGCGTCGTATTTATTATCCCTGGATATTCCGTTGGCTGATGCTTTTGTACAAGATTAAGGCTACAAAAATTCTGCCAAACAGAATTTCTTGCGCTGTTCCTCACATTTTGTTCTGGTTATGATAAAAGAAGTAAAAAGAAAGCAATTCTCGTCTTCGACATATAGCCTATGTTCGTGTAGATACCCTGTTCAGAGAGGCGACAACAAAGATGCGATGCCGCCTAGCGTGTAAAACAAGACACTCGTTTCTTCCAGATGTGCAAGAAATGACGTGATGGACACGGACATACGCGCCAACAAAAATACGGTCGTCTTCGGAAGGCGCCGAGCGCGAAAGGGGCATTCGCCAAGGATGTTGCCACGGCAAAAAGCATGCATTCGAAAAGGGATAAAAGAAGAAAAAAAAATAGAGACAGAGAAAACTCTTTCCGACGGATCACAGTATGCGCGCACGGTCTTCATCACTGGGAGTTTGTGTTTCGAGGACTTTCTATACCACAGAGAAAGTTCCACGTCGTGTTCATCCTTTGTCCATGTATGCACAAATGAGAGAGGGAGGTGCTGCAGTTTCTTCTCTGTATTGTCGGGGGAAACAAGAGAGAAAGGCATTGCACTTTGATGAGCAGTAATCCCTGCTTGTGGTTTTTGAGCAGGGCTCGAGTCCTGGGGCGGCGTTCTCACGGCTGGATCGTCTGTCCTCGCGTGAAGAGTGGCGGGGCTATTCGTGGGGGAAGGCAGCTGCCTGCTCGGGTATTACATGAAACAGACTGCGCCTTTCTTTAACATGTTTTTCTACCTCTTTATGCATGACTCGCAGATTACTCAAATATCCCAACATGGCATTGAGAGGCGTGTGTATTCTTAGATGCCTCATTTTTTATATCTATGTTTGCTCATTTTAGACCTTCGGATAGGGGCGGGCGGCGAGAAGGATTAATGTAATTCTGCTGACTAACGTAGTTTACGCCTGGCGAGCAATGTGAGATATCGTAGATTACGTTCGTTCGTGACCTGTGGGTACTATAGCAGCTTACAAAGACGACACGGAATAAAAACTTCCTGATACATAAATATGTTCTTGCTGCGGGAACACACTGAAGCTGATCATCGCGACCGGTGCACTCCAACCTAATTTAATAAAGCTTTTTCGGAATTGAGAAACCTAATGTACGTTTACCGAAGATCTGTGTGGACGGGATTAAAGCTGCACGCCACAAATCCTGACATTTATGAAAAAAAAAAAAATGTAGACTTATCCTCGATTCAGGGAACCTTTCCTGATTCCAAGATTGCTTGGGCCTCGCCCTCGTCCAGTGTGTCTAACCTTCCCCGCAGCGGCAGCAGCAAACCTCCCACGTACAGCACCCGCCGCCGCACACGGCAGAGGTCAAGCAACTCAGCCCAGGCAGCCACAGCACTTATAAATAAACCACCCACTCAGACCGACGAGCGAGGAGCACTGGGCGGAGACCCAGACGGTGCTTGTGAACACTCACGGCGCCTGGAGGTCACAGTCGCACGTGCGGGCTGGTTCCCTCCTCGAGGACACGTGCCGAGGGTTCCTCTAGACGTCCGCAGTTCTTCGTCTCTCCTCCGAGCGGCTCGGCGGTCGGGCCGGCGGCGCTGGTTCTCCTAGAACGGACTCGCATGCAGGCAGCAGTTTGGCCGCACGTTGTGTGTCTCCATGTAAGTGTGGATGGGGGACGCCTCGTCCTACTGGCTGTCCTTCTGTTGGGGCGACGGCGGCGACAGCTTTCCTGGCGACGCGCCGGGCGGCGCCCCGTCAGACGAGGACTCCGGCGGGATGAGGCCTTCCTTCATGCGCTTCTTCTGCTTCATGCGGCGGTTCTGGAACCAGATCTTGACCTGGGTCTCGTTGAGCTGCAGCGCCGTGGCGATCTCGATGCGCCGCGCTCGCGTCAGGTACTTGTTGAAGTGGAACTCCTTCTCCAGCTCCGTCAGCTGCTTGGTGGTGAAGTTGGTCCGACCCGTGCCGTTGGGCCCGCCCTGGTTGGCGCCGCTCGTGAAGCCGTAGTCCGGCTTTGGAACTGCAGGGAAACAGACGAGAAGGGAAGGAACATGTGAGCACCAACACTGAAGATGCTCCAAAGTTGCTATTTGCCATATCTTTTATGGATGCTGCTAACCGCTGGGTGCTAGAAACCGGCCACTCGTTTGAATTGCCTTCTGGCGTCAACCATTCTCTGTTTTGAACGGTATACTCTGGCTCCTGAGGGTAGTTTAAAATACTATTTTGCGGAATCCGTATTTGGAAACACCGAAAAGGTAAATCTCCATTTGTATTGTTCGTAATAATTGCACCTGCACGAACTGACCGAGTGTTATTTTTACATGTTGCGAAAACACCACAAAAAAAAAAAAGAAGCTACAT
This sequence comes from Ixodes persulcatus, assembly GCA_013358835.2. Taxonomy (NCBI): domain Eukaryota; kingdom Metazoa; phylum Arthropoda; class Arachnida; order Ixodida; family Ixodidae; genus Ixodes; species Ixodes persulcatus. The sequence continues at coordinate 413,158 of JABSTQ010011253.1, forward strand.
AAATGCACAGTTCCATTTATGAGACTCAAAGTTGGTCTTTTCGGCATTACCTGCCTTCTGAAACAGCCAAAATGTTATGTAAAAAAACCACACAACAAATTTTGTCAAAACAGGATTGCGCAATCGAAACAAACACGTCTCTCTTCTTTTTTTCCCCTTAAGTATTTGATTGAAATCTGCGATTTAAACGCGTGGTCAAAACTCTCGCTCCAACAAGCACGTTACAGCCCGAGATGTTACGTCGGACTCTGTCACAAGGACGCCAGACTTGCGGCTGACATTGAAAACGGCGCCAAGTTCTCCCATTTGTTCGATCGGCGTCCAGGATACGTCCCAAAAGTAAACGAGCAGAGGTGACAGACAAACCGGATAACAGAATCGGACCTCATCCCCGAAGGTTTCTGCTCGGAAGGGCAAGAATCGATGCCAAAAAATGCGCGGTGCGTGCACGCGCACGTTCTCGGGAGCTTTCGCCAAGTAGCCTGCCGCATCGAAGCAATCGCAACCGCGTGCCGTACCGGGCTATCGGGGACGCGACGGCGGAGGAAAGAAAAGTCCCCGAGGAGGAGCACGCGGAGACGACGGGCGCCATGAGTAATGGGCAGCGGGGCTTCGCTAAGCTGCTTTGACTCGCGCAAGGACGAGCGTCCGGCCGGTGTGGCAAGTTTCCGCGGAAGGAGCGTCGCGAAAAGATGGATTCCTCGACGAATGCGGACCCCCCAGACTCTGGATTGTGGATCACACCAAGGGCATGAGCGATTTCCAGCCGGGTTCGAAGGTCGGCGCGGCCAACTGTCGATCGGCGGAGAATGTTTCGCGGAAAAGCAAGAGAACACCAAATGTGCCGGAATTAAAGGGATGGTTTTCTTTATATACATATATATTGGGAGTGAGGGGTCAGGAGAAAAGGGGGAAAGGTTGGTGTCCGCAGACTTTTTGAATGTGAACTAGGCTGCAGATTTTCTATAGATTTTCTGAACGTCGGTGAGCAAATCTTTTGTGGGTGTTCTACGTGTCAATATTCCAACCCTTATTTTCAGGGGTACAAATATATTCCTTTCGAGTTTTGAGTGCTAGCTTATTACACAGCAAGCCTTTCATTTTTTCTTTACGAAAACAATATGGTTTTTTGGTGCTTGAGTCGAGCACATAAAACGGTGCCCATTGGCGAAATTATAGAGATAGAAACATAGGTATCCACAAAAAAATGAGGAGAATCATTAATGGCGTCACACCGAACAATGCCGAACAAGGCTTGGGTATGTAGGGTTAACTTATAGTCTACGTGTTTCAACACAACGTACCGTCTGCTTTAACTATGCGGTCGGGCGGCAAGTCGTAGCGAAAGCTTTTTCTAAGCAGGTAAGAGGCAACCAAGAATTAGTCTAGGGGAAAGATAAATAAAGAGACCATATTGTATTAAGGAGGGTGACTTGTCTGCTAAGTTGTAACTCTGGTTTTACTTTCATCTGCTCAAACAAGCAAATAAAAACAGAGAACCAGTTTCACTTCGATGGGCATACAGGGAAAGGTAAAAAAATCGTGGGAGGACACAAAAACGGATGACAACGTGGCAAGACCGGTTTAGTGACCTTGCTCTAAGGTGTTACGTTCCCTTTCCTTCTGGAAAACATTAAAAAAAGCCCTTTGGTCAATATTTGGAAAAAGGGAAGCGTGTGTTTGATTCAAAATAACGTACAAACATCATTCGCCGCTGAGGACACTCGTGTCTACGTTTGGAAGCGTTTCCTCCCGTTTAGCCTAGAGGAAAAAAGTAATAAAACAAACACACAATTAAAAAAAAAGTCTAGTTGGTATGAGCCGCACTCAATTGAACTAACGACATCTAATTAAGGCAACAAAATCGCACCAGCCCTTCTTCGCGCGTTCCATCGCGTGTGCTGCCCTTTCACAATCAGGGTTCTAAGAAATTATTGCCCTCTATTACCAGCATCTGCTTACACGCACCCTCCTCGATCGGTCGCCCCGTCCCGACTCCCCACCCTTCTGATCCCAGCAAAACAGGGAACGCGACTACCGAAAAGCCCACTCTCGAAGGAAGCAGTTCCTTCGCCTTCGCGGCGGCTAATTCTGTCAGCTGCCATCCAGAAGCGGGGTTCGCAACTCAAAGGGGTTCGCACGTGTGGGGAAGTACCCGGATCGCGTCTGCAGTTCTCACACCCCGGCTTGCCGAGCGCAAAAGCTCTATTAATCAGGGACCGAGATTGCTGCGACTGAGACCACACTCCACTGCGGGCAATTAATCAAGGCCGCTGCGATCTTCCTCTCCCGGGCTCGTAAAAGGAGGGAAGTGATGGTGTCAAGGATGGCGCGGGCCCGCGTATGCATGCAGGGAGCGTATGGCGCAAATGCCTCAAGTTGTTTTCAGTCGGTTGACGGCACCCGCCTGTCCCCGTTTCTCCGTGCCCCCGCGGAGTCGAAATTGGGATTGGGATCACGCGCGGAGTATTGTCACTCTCATTGTCATCTTGTTTGGAACGAAGGCCAACCTCCAAAGAGTACTAGCCGTTTATCAATCGCTTTCGAAAAAAAGAAAATAGAAAACGATAAAGTTGAACGCAGTTTATTTTTTTATTTCTTGTGAACATTACTGTTTTATTTGGGGGAAGGAGTTTAAACGGTGATTTAGGGTGTCATGAATACTGAGCCGGTAAAAAGCCGCTGTCGTGAAGGCAGTGGGTAGGAGTCCCTTGATCCTGGCTTTGGAGCTCTTTCGAAATTTCTCGTTTCTGTCAATCAAGCTAAGCTCGCACCACTTCGGCGTATTCTCCGGTCGACTTCCGAAGGTGTTACCGGGTCATCTTGTACGAAGGGCCCGACAGCTTGACGGTCGCTTAACCAGTTAGCGCAGTACCTTCTGCTTTAAAGGTATGCTCTTGAGTTTATCTTGGTGAAACAGACTCAAATAAAGAAATAAGAACGATACTTTCTCCAATTAAGATGACATCGACAGCAGTCAATGTAAAAATAGCTATAAGCAGAAGCTTTCCTACGCATATACCCAACATCTATCAACGCGCTTTCTTCAGCTGTGGCTACGGAAGAGTGTCAAGTGTTCGAGTTAGGTGGTGACGCTTATATCGAAGTTTATTATTATTATTATATCGAAGATTATTATTATTATTATTACTTATAAGCATCCTGCTCACCGTGTCATAGCTAGGTTTCTCGAATCACTTCAGATGTTCATCTTCTATGATTAATTTTCGTATGTTCAGAGTTGAGCAACAACATTATGCATGCGCGAATGTTTTCAGAATGTCGCTTCCCCGCGAAGCGAGGTGCTCTGGTGCGGACTCTTCACCTTCAGTGAAGCGTAAGCAAGGGGACCCAGAGTTTGGTGCCTCTAGCCCTATTCATTTGAGAATAAGGAACGCAGGGTTGGGAGCACCTAAATAACCGTCAAACGGTTGTTGTGTGCCAAATTCCGATGGAATGTGACATAAAGGTCGGATAACTATAGACAATGACTGTGCAAAGGTCCACCTGGAATGATGAACCTGCCAGCGCGATTCTACCCAGTCTTGGAAACTCTTCCGAACACAGAACAGTAACTAAACACAAAGTGACGGTCTTCTATCATGCAAAAAGCGTTACGCTCGAGCGTAACGAAGAGTCGTTACACGCAAGCCAAGGCGACATAATGCATGTGTAGCCCATAGCAGGGAACGGATAAGCTTACAAAGCTCGCAGAAGCATATTTTGTATTAGTTAATGATACTTCCTCATAATTAGCGGGATTTACCTAAGCGACGCAGCGGAAATTGCAGCCCGTCAGCCCCACAAGGAGGCGAATAACGGAGAGCAAGCATCTGGACTAAATCTGGCTCAAGGGATCCTGTGGAGTGGGTCACTGTCGGTGCGCGCAGCTAGCTTCCGAATGACGAAGCGTAGCTCATCGCGTGATCTAACGACGTCAAGGGCACTGAGTATGTTTAAGTTTGTCTCGATCATTCTGTAGACAGCGGCGTTAAGTTTGGAAAGCACTGTACCTTATACGCGTGCGAGGCGACATTAAATAAACTTTTAATTAGGTTCCGGTAAGAACAAAATACGATCAAGACGACAGATTTGTCGTACGGCGTTTTGACGGCGGGAAGCTAGTATGCCTTAAGATGTCTCTTCGTGTCACCGCTGTAGAGCGGTAACTTATTTGACCAGATGCTCACAGATGAAAACGCCGACTCTTTTACGTGAAGTACGCATTCATGATTGCACAAATGTGAGCTGGTAAATCGCCCGTCCATGTCCAAACTGGTAAGAATAAATCTCTAACTTCTGAACTTCGAATGAAGAGGGTGTTGCGCTAAGCCACCACTACACCCCTCCTCCCACCGTCCCTCTGGTAGACACAGAACCTACTGCATCTGCCATATGCTGTCTGATGGATTCCGGACCAATGGAGCACGAGATAATATGCAATTCCGCACTATCGCAAACTCCCATATTTCGTAAATGACATAAAAAAAACGTGTGTTCACAGCCTGTCACAACAAGGGCGGCAACAGAAATAAATCAGTCGAAAGCATACGCGCGGGCAGATGCGCGCGGGGAACCATAAACGAAACATGAGGCGATAGGTAAGGAAGAAAAGCACGAGATATCGTCGGACACGATGTCTTGGAAGCTTGGAACAGGTTGATTTCGCGCGAACCTATAGCAGAAACGGCGAATTTCACGGTGGGTGCGCGAAGGACGATGACTCGGGTTGTCGCGTTGGCATCTCTTACTTTTCAGACGGCAATTTGTACTTTCTTGGAACAGAATAAACTAAAAGCAGATAATGTCTGATAGCAAAGTGAAACTGAAAGGCCGGGAGAACTCTCCCGGCTACGTTCCTTCAAGTGAAGTCTCGAAACCAAAAACAACTAACAGGTAATTTCGCAGACGTAGACCGACGCAGTGCAGTCGGCTGCACTCACTTCCTCGTGACTATTCGTTTTCTTCTGAGACATTCTTGGAAGGATTACAAGACGCAGCGGAGAGGAACTTACGAGTGGTCCCGTGCACAGTCACAACGGTCTACTACGCCATTGCTAGTGCACGCGTGATGAGAGGCAGGAACTTTCCGAACAGGTTATGTGATTAATGTCACCTTGGCTTCAGTGCACAACAAACATTATATACGAGATCGAGTGTATTTGCTAAAGGATACTGGAACCGTATAGCATGTTCGCACGCTGAGCGCCTTCAGAAGCTTCAGGATTGAAAACTTGTGGTGTCGTATGTAGTTAATGTCGATAATAATTTCAGGTTTTTTAGCTGAAGAACTACCATTCGTTCTACAAAAAACCGCTACTCCAGAGTGAAATAAATGTTAGATGCCGAAAAGATGGTGTCGGCCGTTTAGCAATCAGGTTAAACCGGCTCCGATAAATTATGTCAAAAGTAGTGCTGGTCATAAATGGGTGATCTCACCGATGGATCAACAGATAGAAAAGGGTGGTGTCCCGCAGGTGTGTATGACTCAATGCAAATTAGAGTGCCTCACGTGACCGCCTGGTTTCTTCATGGCGACGCGCCCCAGCGATGCATTCAAGAGTTTTTGCAATTTTAGGACACGAGAAAATTCAATAGCACGTGCTCCGCGCAGCTTCAAGAATTAAATTTGTATCCTCTGATTAATATGGGGGGAACGATGTGCCCCTAACCATCACATTACAAGACACCAGCGTAATACTGACGTAAATAAAAAAGGGAGATAGATATAGTCTAAACCCTGAGATAATTTGAGAAATCAAATAAAGAACCAGACGATACATTATGTCGTTTTGTCCTTTATTTTATTACTGCTTGTCATGGGGTTTAGATTATGATGTTCCCTACCAAGCTCACCAGCATACTTCCGCCACTTAATATGAATAATTGAGTGCGATAGATAAAAGCGAAATATTAAGTCTTCTCCTCTCAGGCAGGTGTATTGTGAAAGCAGACTCAGGCAGTGGCACGCCATTGTTTTGTAATGACGCAAGGTGAAAAACCCTAACTCTGGTTTTAATTCTTCCTCCCGGCCATTAAATACCCGTGGGCAAGATTGCGAAAGTCGAAACTCTGACAGCATAAGAGTCCGACAATTGCGTGATGGTGGTAAACGTCTGTTGTTTCCGCAAGAAAGTTTGATGTAATCTTGTAGATTATGACAGATTACTTCGTGTAGCCGTTCAAAATGAAGGCTCCTACGGAGGAAAGATCACGTCGTGTGACGGCCCTAAGCTTTGAAATCATACCCCCTTCATGTAGTGGCATTGCAGATGCATAACATGAGATGAGACGTCCAACTCAGGTGTAATTCTCATATGCATTTAAATTTTCAATAGAATAATTACTATTAATCCTCATGAACTGAGCACGATGAAAGAGAGGAATATGCATAGTAGCATTTATGTGCAGTAGACGTTTTTGGAAAGCAAAAAAAACAAAACAACTAATGATATAATATTAAGGAAATTCACGTCGAATTTTTTTATTTAGAGAAATCGCAAGGGGTCTCTTAATTAAAAATGTGTACTCATAACTGGATTGCGATAATTAAATTGAGAACTACACAAACCTAACATATCTGGCGCGTTTCGTTCCAGAAAACTGACCTAGGTAAAAGCTTCGGCACACGATATAATGAATAACGCGCTGTCAATGTGATGTCAAACTAAGACCAACAAGAAACATGGGCATTTGCTAGATTGCTACGGCAATCATTAAAGTCAACAATAACATGGAAGTGTGCTTATATACTTGTTTCTAAAATAGGAATAGCTACGAACTTCTACTAACGACACAAAATACAAACTCATCTAAAATGCAAAAGTAATCGACAATGTCATATGGGCAAATTTATCGTAGACAGGTAAAATAATAAGGAGGGGAGCTGGGATAGGTTCGCGTAGCTGAGACTCATCTCAAAATAGTGTCAAGAGCGAACAAATGTTATGTGGCTCCAAGCGTGTTTGTAGACACTGGAGGTTGCATATCCTTTTTTTTTTTCTTTTTTTGTTGTTGTTACGTTTGAGGTCTTAGAAATGTTACAAAGGGAAACCATACATCTCCTGTGATGGATTCATTTCAAGACTGGTACTCTCTTTGATGAATCAGTATTTGTGTGTTCGACTGTGCAAGCTTACTGAACCATAAAAAGACAACATTCTATTTGTCTTGCCCCTGTTGTTCCTTTCTTTAACGCTGTGAGACAAGTGAAGGCTCGTCCGTCATCAGATGAGAAATCTCACAATGCGTCTTTGTATGCGCGCCTGATACTTAGCGCAGATATCACTAAAATGAGACTGCTGATTATCAATATGTAATAAAAACCAGCACACAAAGGACTGAACATTATGTTTAACGACGCGCAGCTTAGTACCGTACTACTCCCGATTACCATTCAGAGAGTATTACCGCGACATATTGCAAGTTTTTGATTACAACTGCATTTTCTCTTGATAAAGCATAAGAACTAAAGGCAACGGAAACTTCTGACATTAAATGCCAAGGCAGGATGGCATGCAAAATACAGAGGCCGCAAAAGATAGAAAGTAAAAACAATAAGAAAATCAATTCCTCATGAGAGAAGGGCTTCAGAAGTGCGTGCATACACGCATTCAATGTTTACAGTTCAACAACAGTTTAAAGGAGTCAACCACCTCTATTAGGGGGTTATTGTTAATAGTACGTGCAAGAATTTATACCCTTTCTCCGTTCCTTTTCAACATAGCAGACCTCTAAAAATACAGTTCTGCACAGCGGTTCAGTAAGTGTTAGGTGATATTTGTCTGGTTCTCGATGACGAAGCTTTGTGCAAGGACGTATAGCGAGGAAGAAATAACCGCAGATATCCACGAACTACATAAAAAAGAAAATTAAGCTCGTCTATTTTCCACTGAGCTGCTAGGTCTCGTAGAACTGACTGAGCATATAATTCTGAAATTTATTATATGAATCAATACAGATTCTACACAAACCGTAGTAATTTTCCGGATGGCTCCTAGAGCATCAATTGATGACTAGGTAAGAGTTTAGCACTCTAATACTGTAAAAGTGGCTGTAAAAACCGACAATTTTGTTTCCCCCAAGCAGTGGTAGGTTTCTCAGCTCTAAAAACGACGTCTTCTGGCTTTCTCAGCAATGAATTTACCTCGAACATTTCGGGTGAAATCAGAAGTAACTAAACATTAGCCATCAATACTGATCAAAAGGCACGTGTGGTTCAGGGTTGACGGAGCTTCGGAAATGCAATGAATCGCTTCTTTGGGTCACTCACATTTGAACGAATTGTTTACCAAGAATGAAACAAATAGAGAAGCAGTTTTGCCTGACTTGAAATCTTGCTCAAGTTAAAAAATGAAAGCATAATCGTCAGAAAAACGCGCCTTTGCACACGTTGAAGTAAGTTCATGTACCGTGTGTTAGTTCCACTGATAACTATGGCAATTAGTGAATAAAGTCCCAGAACACTGCAGCACACATAAAAACAAAATTTATGCGGGTTCAATTCCCTGCCGAATACGAAGACAGCAAATCACTGCGAACAAGAAAGGATTCCAGCAAATGACAAAGTTTATAATGTGATTAGGTCAGAGAAATGCAATGTGCACACGGTCAACGAGCGAGTGAAACATCAGGCTCATTCACCCTGCGCATACTGCATTTTTCTTGTCTAATCTTATTATTAGCTTCGTCATTCGCCCAGGGATATTATTCAACTGTTCATCGGGATTGGCTGTGTTCGTTTTTTACAAGAAAGTAAACTCAACATCTTTTCGTTTTAAAGTGCATTGATTCGTATAAGACGACACTGCCGTTAGCTACTAATGGCAAAAAAAAAAAGTAAAAAATAAAATTGGCGATTTATGAACAAAGAAACAAAATATGTAGGATGCATATTTTGACAAGGACGACGGTGAACAACGGCACTGCAATAATTAGTTTCGTCTTGCGCGTGCAAGCACGCGCTCGGATTAACAGCTCTATAAACGCGAGCACGGAGTATTTTCGAATCGCTCCAGATCCGCCAAGGGAGTTCCCCATTAGTTTATATTTAAGATAACTTTCCTCCTCGGATATGTAGAGGCAAAAACACACTTAGGCAAAACTAGATAGATATAAAATGGGACTTCCACTTCGTCGAAACAGCAGCCTAGCATAATAAGCTGCAAATGTGGTGTTTTGTATCCAGACCACCGGAAAGGAATTTCAATGGACACGAAAATGTGGCCCTACGGACGCGCACCTTCACTTAGAATGCCAGCTCCTGTGAAATATATGTTTAAAGAAACTCAAAGGCTTTTGCTGGTCTTCGCGACAAGAGCGCAGAGGATGGGCTCGACAGTTTTTACCGTGTCAGCACCTTTAGCAGGTGCGTCGATGCTACTAAACTTGCTAATGTGGCGTTCTGCCTGACCGAATTTGCCAAGACAGTGATGTGAGTGCTGCGCCGTGTGCGCCAAACGGCGCCAAGAGGCTTACCCTGCTACACTTTGCTACATTTCGGCAAAATGTGATGAATTTACGTTGATAACACCCGGAAGTGGTGCAATATTTCTCATGTTTGTTGTCTGTTCTGGTGGGTTAGGTAGCTTGTTCGGGTGCGCCTCTCACCTCGCACTGGTGCGCTGCAGTGAAGCGAGAACCGCAAAATAGACATCGAGATTTTGAGTTTATTGCTGCGCCGCTGCAGTGCAGGCATGTACTAAAGAAAAAGCACTCCTCCAAATCAGAACGAAAAAAAAAAAAAAGAAAAGCTTGATATGGGTTGATGCAGTGTTGTATGGAACGGGGTTCCAAGGAACGGCGTTCCTGGAACGCGTTCCCTTTAGATGTAACGAAGGAACGCCGCCGTTCCATCTTGCATCGGTGGAACTGGAACGGGAATTCATTACGCTTTTACGGAAACGGGAAAAGGGACGGCGTTTCTTTTTTCGTCCAGTGAGGTAACTTTAATTTTATTTCCAAGAGGGAAACCGTAAACAGTATAAGAACAATATTTATTGTTTTTACGAAGAGCAGGATATCGTTAACTTTTTTGTTACTTATTTTATGTTTTATTTTGTGGGGTCCTCGCTTGGTAACTGTCGGGTGATGGTGAGCTGGTGGACATTGATTTTTTTTTTTTTCAGTGCCCGAGACTGCGGCACAAAAAAACAACACTTTTAGTCGAAGTAAAGTACACAGAAAGAGGGACGTCTCAAGCCCCGCTACTTTCTTTGCGTCCACGAATCCTCATACACCCAGAAATCTAAGGCCGACTACAGCCATCACCAAACTTCCACGAAGAGACCTAAAGTTGCAACAAAAAACCAGGTTACCAGACATTGAACACACTCTTTTAGCTCGAACATTAGTCACATAAAAGGTACACAAAAATTAACATTTATTTTCTCTCCCCTTCTTCCCAACCTTCAAACTGAACAACGAATCCGACCTTACGAAGAAAGACTGGTATACAGTCTTCAATACTGACCTTCCAAAAGCCCTTCCCTCTTCTCCACTAGCTCGTCTGCCGATAGCAACATCGAGAAGCAACTGTTGTTAAAGGGGTCATGAAACTATATCGGGTTAGAATATTCATGACTTTGCAGAGGCGTGCTGGTCTTAGTCTGGCCCAAGTATACTCGCGCAGACCGCCAATGATTCAGAAGCTTCCTTTTCCCGGTGAAATTGCGAGGGTAAAGGGGGACTATTTCTTCCAAACTTGCCTTCGCAAAGCTCGATGACATAATTGTGGGATTTAAACCGCTTTCCTGACGACAATCGAACGCGGCTCATGGATTGGACACGCGAACTGCCTGATCACTCAACTTCGGCTCGTAACAATCAATGCCTCTGCGGACACTTTGATATAGTGGCTCGTGTACGACCAAAGCGGTGATGAGAATAGTCGAACTCTAATAGTGCCTAGAGCTCAGCGCGGTTTTTCTACCTTGCAAACCCCATCGTGTGGCTATGACCACCGTTGGCAGCATAGGGTAGGCACCACGCCACGTGGCCGCTTGTTCTGGCTCCCAGCAAAGGCCCCGAGTTGAGGGGATGAACGATGCTCATATTTCTCGATTTTTTTTTTTTTTTGCGACTGCCATTGGCTTGAAAGAAAAACTAAGTATATTCGGTTTTTAACGTTAGGGCGTGATTCTAAGTAGCATTCAGCGAAAGCAGAAAACTCGTTTCGTTACCCTTTAAGTTCAAACAAAAGACTTTGTTAGATTGAAACATGTGAGGTTGTTGTAAAACACTCGTGCAATGTGGGATAACCCTTTAAGAAAGAATAATAAAACTAACCCCGCTCATCCTTCCCGGATCACAGTAAATTTGGGTCGCCTGAAGTCTTCATCACAAACAGGAATATGGTAAAACGCTGAGATATTTAAAAGTGAATATATCAACAAATGGAACCTCGGTTCTGGTTGTTTTCTTCTCCTGATGTCCTTCCATCACGGCATTCAAATTCGTATGTTGCCATTTGATAGAATATATATAAAAGAAAACTTCGTTCCATCAAACTAAATATGGTAATTAGCAAACTACAAAAGTAACGTATATGTAACGATAAGCTGGATTTTTGAAACCAAAACGGGAACGAGCTCCTATCTTTGAGATGGAATTTGTTACGCGAACGCGTTTCAGAATTCAGAAGTAACGAGGAACGACTTTTCACTACCGTTTATGAGGAGCGAGTGCAACACTGGATGTAGCCAACTCCAGCTTGCATTAAAAAAGTTCTGAATAAGAAAGCTGCTGGTATGTAATAAACTTCAATAGTCGGATAATCTTGTTTTTTTTTTGTTTTTTTTTTTTGAGCTCAAGTAAACACGTGAATACAATATACTTTTGCATTTGCGGAAAGATTTATATGAACGGCTTTATACCCTTATATTTTTATGTCAACTTTCTTGCTTAGTTATCACCTTTGCATAGATTTTATCTGTGTGATGGCACATCGAACAGAGTAAATTAAAACTAAATAGCTGGAACAGAGGATGCGAACTTGGGATTAAGTTTAATTAGTTCCACCGAATTGTTTCTAAAGTTAATTTATCATTCACCTGCCGATTTTTGCTATGAGAAGGTCCTCTATATAAACTGACATTGTTGTTAATACAAAAAAAAAGCTTTGCTTTTATTTAAATTAATGATTTCAGTTTTATTACAACTAATCCAATGAAACACTCCTTTGGGTGCTCAATATTATTCTGTTCTAACATTATTTCCATCAAGTATAGTTTGGTTTACCTTTGGCTCCGTAAAAATAATAATTCACAGCAGTTAATACCGTTCTTTATCAATTAGCATATTGATTTCGTGTCTGGTGCTTCTACACGCAACAAAGCATCTACGTTCTGTGTTTGAGGCGTTTGAGGAAATCAAACCTGCCATGCATTGATGCTAACAAGAGGTTGCACAGAAGTGAGAAAGCAAAGTTGGCAATGTCTCTTGATAGACAGGTCAACAAGTAAATCTTAACATATATTATTCGCAGTGGAAGGAATGAAAACGAAGCGTGCGCTCCAAAAGTTACTTTTTCTGGTCCAAAATGTTTTTTTAGCGGCTACAAAAGGTTCTCCACAATGACTCTGAACAATCACATCACTGTCAATACGTTGCTTTTAAACCACGAGAAGAAATTCTAAAGTGGAATTCGTCTACCACGAGGTTGAAAGACATATTCGACACTCCAACAAGCCGTAAAGACAACTCAAAAAAAGAAACCGGAGACTCGGCAACAACAAGGCGAAGAGTCGTATAGGGGATATTCACTGGACACTATATTTGAGTGCGGTGTTTATAGCGCATACTCAGAACGAGCTCACGTTAATAGGCAGCTACGACCGGCATCTTGATGTAATGCACGTTGCAAAAGCACTGTGTATTCTCGCCTTCAGGACGCGCTCAGCTCTCGTGCTCACGGCTATGGCCACCAGTGAATACTCCTTACAGATATTTTTCGGTTACACTCGTCTCCAGTCACGTAGTTGACAAATCCGGTATGCGGGGTGAATCAAAAGCAAGGCATTACAACCTAGAAGTAAAATAATATATAAAAGGCAAAGCACGAATGATAGGAAGTCGCGATTAAAATTTGAGCTTATAAAGTGGCGAGGCGAGAGAAAAACGATGTTTTCCCGCATACCGGAAGTTCAGCGATTCAAGATGGCGGTGCCCGGGTAGAAAATGCCTATACCTCGTCACATGTTAAAGGGATTGCTGAGACTGCTTTCAATACATGACTTGCACGTGACGTCATCGCCACCATGCTGGTGATCATTCCTACTTGTTCTTGCCGAAAGAAACAAATTCGATGGTGTGAAGTCTCTGCTACAGGAAGTACGCGCTAAGCAGCAAGGGCGCCACAATGGCCTCTGGTGTGACTTCGGTGTAAGCCATGTATGTTTTTTTCTGGTTTTCAAGCCCACATCCATCGCCGACAAAACATCTGTGCGTCAGCAACTCGATGAGGTGCGAACCATCACAATCACCTGTACAACTCCAAACATCGAACAACCAAAGACATCCAATGCTTAACTACGGAACCTCATTAAAGGGGGGGGGGGGGGGTGCAACGATTTTAAGATGAAATGAATTTGCATCTCGTCATTTTTACGTTGTTTATTGTGTCCCGGAGGATAGAGAAAAGATCTCCTTCATTAAAAAATGTCGCAATTCCGCTGCATAATCGAAAGCAAAATTCGAGCTTTTTCCCCCACCTGCAGCCGCGAGTGGCAGCCGAAGGAACTACGACGAGCTGCTAACGCGAGCTCGCTCGGCTCTAAGCTGCAGCATAACGCCCACTAATGTCAGCAGAGAGAGGGAGAGGAAGCGTCTTCCGATAGAGCACACGGGAACCTACACGGCACCGCGAATTACGTCACTAGGGGTGCGACCAGGTGGGACCCTGAAGGCTGGGAGTGAGTTGAAGGGTGCCAGAAATGCCAATATTTATCTTCTTTGTTTTTTTTTTTTTGACACAACAACTAGGGCACGCATGCGAAATCAGTTTTCTGTTCTTGACATCAGAAGTGTCAGAGGGCATCTTCCACAAATTTTTGACCGAAGTCCGAAAATTGTTGCACCCCCCCTTTAACGACATCATTCGAGAAGAGCTCCGGCAGATGTTCAGCAGAAACTCATTGCGGCCCTGAACAGGGTTCAGGTTTACTCGAGTACCAAGCCCACGTTCAAGAGAAGCTGTCGGCTCCTGTAACGCTGCCTCTCCCAGCAGCACTACCACCAACCTACGTCGATATCGCCCCTATAGGGTACCCCCTCCGCACGTTGCTTTGTTGAAACAACTCTACTCCCTGCCCTCTCTGGCTGCATTCACTCCAGTCAAGACTTGTGCCCATTACTTGAAAAATACAACGGATTACAATTAAAAATTGCCGAGCCTAAAGTGTAATGAATTACCGTTACAAATTACTTTCGCTGAAAAGTAACGGATTACTTTACTCGTTACGTTACAAATTACTTTCACTTTACTTTTCCCATAACTTATCAAGAAAACAATAGAAACATTTTTGATGCTTTCAAAAACGTTCCGCAAAACTAATTTTCATTTCTCATACGCCCGCATTATGGCAATCTTTGTAAGAATACAATATTGTATTCAAGTGAAAGAATGTAGGTGCACTCCGTTCACATCAAAGCTGACAAGGCAACGAAAGCTGAAACCACATCCGCCATTCCGCTAGGTTACGGTGACCGAAAATGAACTCTGGAATCCTGCAGACAAAGCTAGAGGTACGCATGCTCAGTAGCAGCGTCCACATCCGCTACGAGTTCAAGAAGACAGCGCCTACTCGGCGTTGTTTTCTTGATCTTTGTTTTTCGCATATTTGTATTCTCCTTGCACGTTCTTGTAGTGGTTCTAGTAGCGATACAAAAAATATTGTTCTCTTTTCGGCTATTCTCCTCTTCACGATGTTTTCTGTTTTGTTGAACTTGCTATCTTTATGCTGCTGAATTGCCTGCCCATATTGCTCCAGTGTCTGTATTATGTTCATGTTTTAAAAAGTAACGAGTATGTAAAGTAATCCGTTACCAATATTTGTAGCGAAATTACATTACGAATTTCTGCCGCAAAGAAGTAACGAAACAATTACAAAGTTACATGAAAAAGTAGCGGATTACAAGTAATCCGTTACTTATAACGGATTACTTTCCAAGTCTGCTCCAGTCGCCTTCGCTCCGACAACGTACCAGACTCGGAGAACACCCAATCGACCTGTGTTCTGCTACTGCCCAATCAGGGGCCATATTGCCCGATACTGTGGGAAACGAAGGGATGATACGACAACTAATAATCTCCCCACTTCAACCAAGACCGAGACGCCTACAACGCAGGTCAAAACAACCGCAACCGTCAAACAAGCACCTCTCCCGATTCAGCTAGATTTGAAATACGTTGTGATGCATAGATATAGGTTGGTCACGCGATGGTTTACTGTTGCTGTCGAATGTCTAGCACCAGCAAGAGCGCCCGCACTATATACTCGGGGACAACTTTTCGTGGCATTTCCAGTACAGCTGTGATCCGAATGCCACTTTCGTGGCATTCGGGTACAGCTGTGATCGGGTCTCAATGAGCGCAACCGCAGGTGTACCCATAACTTTGGCTCTATTGCCGAGAAAGGTTGCCCCCAGGTATAGTCAGCCGACGATATTGATGGTGTCGCACACCAACCACCGACGACGACGAAGTCAGCCGGCAGCGGCACACATAATTCCTCTCACAATATACATACTCTGGGTGCTTGTTTTCAATTTTAACAGACTTATTTTGAAAAGCAGAGAACGGTACTCTAATGCGGTTTGTGCAGGTGAGTTATACGACCAGGTGGACATAAAATATTGGGCTAATCGTCGTGGTAAGTCCTATAATTAACTAAACGTGTTAATTACTGTTTTAACCAGCGGAAATAAACATGTGGTTCCAATTCGAAAATAAATTAATGTAATCGAAAACAACTAAGTCTAGATTTTAGACGGACTTGAAGCGCGTGGAAAGCGCGGGGGCAGGGAAATGGAGTTTTTTTTTTTTTTAAGTTATTATTTCTCAAGAACAGGCACAAGGTTGGCGGTACCAAAACGCGGATGATAATATTTTCATCCGTGTTTTTGCACCGCTGTTGGGAGCGAGAGGATGACGCTTGGACACAAAGGGTCATTCGTCGATTGGCCAGAGAGCTGCCGATGTATGTGTAGACCTTTTCTACGCGGGCACCGCCATCTTGAATCGCGGAAGTTCCGGTATGCGGAAACAACCAAATTGCTCTAGCCACGCCACTCCGATTGTCTCACGTCTTAATCTCGACTGTCTATCATTTTTGTCTTGCCGTTTCTATATATTAATTTACTCGTTCTACGTTGTAATGACTTTTTTTATTATTTTTTGCGTAACGGATTTGTCAACGACGTGGCTGAAGACGAGAAAAAACAAAAACAAATGTCTATAGCTCGCGCGTGCGTAAAACTACCCATCAATGTTAGTTCGTGCGTCCGCCACTTGACGCGTTTTTTACGTGAAAAAGGTCGCCATCCACGAACCATGCAGCATTAAAACGAAGATCCTGCTCCACAATGCGATGCAAAACAAAAAGCACACACACACAACAATTCACTTTTTTTTTTTTTTTTCAGTCGCGGGTCTGGGGTTACTCATAAACGGCATCCGGAGCGTACCTCTTCCCTCGAAAAACTTTCCGGGCGCTGCAGCGACAGGAGAGGAAAGAACCGAGACAACGAGACAAGCAACAGCTGTGCAATGGACCTGCCACGTGAGTTTCTTCTCGGCAGGCGGAAGCAGATGTTTCGAACATGGCGTACAGCGAGCGCTTCAAAGCAGAAAAGGAGCGTCGCTTGCAGGCTATATAATCCGTTTCACTTACGATACACCGCACCGTACACACGCCACGAGCCATCCCAGCCAGTCCAGCGCTGCAAACCTGTCACGTGACTGCGCACCCCGCACGTCGACGCGCCACCCTTCCCAGGGGTCATGTGACCATCGCGAAGCATTTGGATTGGCTCGAATGGCTGGCAGCGTCCTATGCGATCCATCGTAAGGTTAAACGGAGGCTGTAGCTCAATCGAGGCAACGCTGCGAGCACCGCTGTGGCACCAAAAGCGCGTTTTTCCTGCTCTCTCCAGGTCTGGCGCCGCACTGCTTGTGCAACAATGGGAGAGCCAGTGTGCACTGGCGGCAGCATTGTCTCGCCGGCGTCGAGAGCCTCCCTCGAGTCTCCGTGACCCCGATATCGACTCCGGGGATTGCCGGAGGTGGTCGGGCGCTGACGCAATTTGGCGTCGCAGCAGAGGGCGCAGCCTTGTTCGCGCACAAGCGCTGCAGCACCCAGTCTTCCGGTGAGAGGGCCGACAGGATAACGAGAAAGAGTCGAGGAGAGGAGGACCGACTGGATGGGCCCCGAACGCGCTCAGTGGAAGCGAGCAGGGTATCTGCTTGAGGGTAGAGCGAGGGGAAATGCAAGACGTGAATCAGGGACGACGGGGGAATAATGAACGACCCACGAAGCGGAGACAATTAGGTATGCGCGCTAAGGAGATGCGGGACGGTGATTGCGTTGTCCTGGAGTCGTCAGTCACGGATATTCGGAGCGCGCCCTGCACTGGGTTTGCGCTTGCTGGGAACACTTCGAGGTGCCCGAAGTTGGTATCTAACTACTCGGCTGGGGTTCCCTGCTTTATAAAAAAGCGGACGTCACTAAATCAGGGTGCGACTGGGACATTTGCACGAATGTTTAGCCGGCCGCATCTCGAAATTCCTGGAATCTATTGGCCACGAAAATGGAGTGTACCTCGAGTGGTGCATCTATGTATCTTAATAAATAAAACTTCGGCCTACCAAGGGTTTTTTTTTTTTTCAGTTCTGGACACGAAGATAAAGGGTAACCCTTTTTCTCTTAAAAAGAAAAAAACTTTTCAGTGTTAGTTGTGCCACCTTACTTGAGAACACTTATAGCATGCGCGAGTAGGCACAACACCTATTGGCGACGTGCGCGATCGAAAGCGTCGCTGTGGTTGGTGTTCCACGATTGGCCGAATGCTGAATATGACGTGAACAAAGTAGGTATTTCTCGTCAGCGGAAATAAGAGGAATGTAAGAACTTCAGTTTTTACGGTGTTGGTAGTGGTTTCAGAGAGCTATGATTTCAAGCTTCCACCGTATACTCATTACAAAAAACGTTCAGCCTTTCCACTCTCGTGAAGGAGGAAGACCAGCGGAGCTGTACTCGATACACTGTGTGCTTCTTCTTCGTCGTCGTCCGTTTTTCGCGCTGTTTTATACGATGAATTCCCACCAACGCGCCCAACTATTCATTCTTCTATTATAGCTGGAAAGGTTGCCGCCATCTACGAGCGACGTCGGAAACCATACTGGTTGTGTGCTTCCCGCCGTCGCTTATAGATGGCGGTAGCTGTCCAGGTAGGTTCGTGTCGACATACACGGACACGATCCTGGGGAACCTAGCCCTTAACAGCTCCGCTGTAACACCATCGAACTTATTGTTCGCAAGGTAATGACGTCACGAGAGGTAAACATACAAGGGCGCCACCAAAACATCTCGCCGCTAATAGCATACGCGAGAGACATGGCGGCCTACCCGTATGCGCGGGTAGGCCGCCATGTCTCTGCGAGTACGGGCAAGTACGTGCGATATACTACTTCAATAAATCTGTCACCGCGCGCTTTCTGTTCCGAGGACATGTGGGCCAGGAGCGGAGCGCGTATCAATTTTGCTTCCCACTACTTCCCAGAATGCATAACGTGGCATTACGCCGCTATGCCACTCTTCTAGTTTTGGAATAAATCTATTGCAAGCTTGCCAAAGCTACGTTCCCGCGCACGTTGCCCATGCTTGCACACATCGGGCACCAGTGAGGCGCCATGCTTGCCATTGTCTATAAAGGAACCGTAAATGTACCGATCTCACCAGCCAGGTTGACTACGCCACCGGTGCCGTAATGCATCAAGGAAATTTTAGTATTTCTGCGCTTGCGACAACCTCGCGTGTGGAGCGAGAGACGGCACGAGCCCTCGAATGAACGGCCGTCATGTCTCCTGTGAACTAAAGTGTCACACATGCGCCGAACGCTTAGTGAGATCGGTATATTACCATCATTGGAATATTGCATGTTTATGTTTACAGCAATTGGTCGTCGTGCGCGAACTTATTACAAATTTAACTAAAACTTGCAGTTCAATATTATGTTTGTAGGTGACGACTTCCATGTTATGTTAAGTTGGAAACCGTCGAGAGTATTTTGAAAGGATTTTGAAGAAATGGCTGCAAGAACGACCGCGGTTAAACCTTAGCACCATAGGACGCTTCCGATAAACAATGGCTAAAGAGCAGCGTTCCTTTTTTTTTTTTTATGCATAAAATAAACACAATATTACGAACACGGCAACAAAGAAAAGAAAAGCAAAGACAGATTATGTGCAAATTAAAGCAACGAGGCAAGTACTATAGGCACAAAGCTGCCAAGATTACATTTGTATTCACAAAACAAAACAAAAAGATCACAACAAGTAAATGAAAGAGACAATTAAAAGTATAATTTAGCTTAAAAAATAATGTAAAAATTATGGCTGCTTCGCTGGCTTTAATTGGCAACTCCATATTTCGTGGGTCGCCCCGGGGATGACAGCAGAACAAACGGGACGTTGTCGTCGTAGATGATATTGACCCGGTACCGCGACGCAGATGGGTGCTTGTACATAATAACCTTAGAAAAAAAAAAAAAAGCCTTCGTTACCTAATTTAAAGTCGCTTTCAACAGTACGTCGGCATCCTTTTTAAAGGAGCGTGCGATCGAACCCAACAAAGGCAGTTTCCGTTTGACAAAAGCCCGGAACGGATGAAGCAAACTCAGCGGGAACTAATTGGGCAATTTTACGTAATTTGAGGAAGATTAATTCCAGTTCCCTCGGCGAACCTTTTTAGAGGGTTGGGGGGGGGGGGGGGGGGGTAATACTGTGCAGATTTTGGGTAGAGCGTAGTTGCGCTCGCAATGTAGGCCACGCACGAGCGCGTTTCTGAGCATGATAGACGGAACGGCCTGATTGTCTCTCCATTATGCTTCAGACCCCGAAAGCTTTGTTCTCATGTGCGGACTAGGCCGCAACCTATTCACTAATCGATCGTAATTTCCTAGTGATGAATAGGCTGCAGCAGCGTTGTACAGTTTCTAACATTATACTATGCATCTCCATTCAAAACCCCTGCCAAGATTTATAAGGCGGTGCTTTTATGTAATGCTCGAAAATTTGCATCCAGGTAGGGAATATCGTAAAATTAACATGATCTTATTTGGGCTTCGTCAAGCGTAAAGTTCGTTGATCAAGCAACGCTTGTAATATTGAATGATGCGTTTGAGATGCCTTGTTTCTACAGTTAAATGTTTGCGAGTCCAGCCAAGAGAAACCCTAAATTATGGCCTTTGGCTAAAGAACAGTTTCCGGGGCGGAACCGATCACCTCGTTAATAAATGTTGGCAGAGGCAACTCCAATAGGTTCCCACAAAGATGAAATACTATTTTACGTGACGTTTAGGAAGTGAGAGCTAATCAGGGCTCAGGGGACATTGGAAACTTTTCACAGCCTTTCGCTTTCGCTTACGTTGAGGTAACATGATCGAATAGCGTAATTTTCCTTTTAAGACACCTATGACGATTCGGCCATATATAAGATAACGCACGGCAGCACAGTTTTAATATCTGATGGGAAGGGTATTTGAGAAAAGTGCTTTTACAAAATAGTTTCATAAGTCACATACTGAATTTACAGTTTGCTTTAATTCAGTTAATAAAACAAAACTTAAAAAAATAATACATTAAATAAACACCCAATGTGAAATAAAGGGATGAATGAATAAAGAAAGGACGTTCGAAGGTTAATTGGGCCATGCCAGCACGAAAACCTCAAAATATATCCAAGAATTGTTTGATGCAACAAAAATATATCCGATCAAGGGCACGCTGTTGATACTCGTTTGATCATGTATATAGATAACGTTTTCTAGAACAATGCACCATCTTAGATAACGCGGCAGGGTACGGTGCACCCGTGGCTGATATTTGAAGAGATCGCGCTATTCCGCAAGGAAACCCAGGGATACTTTGCAGCTGTATACAAGTCTTTCTTCCGGATGAATGATTGTCCGCCGCACTGAATGACTCCCTCTCAAAGAAAAGGGTTGGAGGGAGTAAATGAATCATGTTCCATTAAATTGGGTAACACCTGTCGTACGAAGTACGGCTCATATATCATTTTAGAAATAAGAAAGCGTACCAGTCTTATTATTTTAAAACACGTTTCAGAAGATGATAAAAACGACGACTTATTGTACCGAAATCACTTTAGAAAATAAAGCATCTACTTCTTGTGTGTTTTCACGGTTGGATCTAATTCAAGACACTCTTAAACATGCTTCAACAGCAATGCCGAAGACTCATTAAAATATTTATTGGCCATTATTCAAACTGCGGAGTCATGCTTTGTATAAAACACACGTCATGCTTGGGTTTTATTTGGCAGAACTTGGTATGAAAGGTAGGCGGCGCATGTAATTCGATCAATTGATACCATAAATAGGAGCACGTTTCTAGGCTGCACACTGAAAATGCTTATTGACCACCAAAACCCCGAAAAATGTCTTAAATCTCGAAACCGCATAAATCTGTTGAATACGCGTACGATGTGTACGGACTTACCACTCCGTACACATTAGAGAAGTTTCGGAACATCACCCAATATATTGGAAAGGACAGTGAATTGAAAGAGGGTGTTTACTGACTAGCGTTAATAGCTGACGATGCTTTTAAATGGTGCACTCAGGATTTCGTTTCACAGTCCGACCAACCCGCAAAGATTGCAGTTTTCAAGTAGATAAATCGCATGCAACTCAAACTTTAATCCGTATACCTTCCTATCACTCGATACGTTTTGTGTATCGGTATTAGGTATCACTTGCCATAAATGAAAGTATCGGTGTATCAGCATCCAAAAAATACATTTTTGGTCTATCGTGTATTTTCACAATACTCGATACTAAAAAAAAAAGACAAACAAAAAAAGATGTGTCGCAGATTTCTAGGCTGCTGTGAGTCAGACTTTGGGCCAGCAGCGCTCGTTTAAGCGGTAGCACACTGAAAAAAGGGATGTGATGGGATTATAGCGCTTGGAGGGGGAAGGGAGGAGGGGTGGGGGACAGACTGTACAAAAATGGAATACACGCGCCATCATGCTCAGGAGCTTACGCAAGCTGTTGTTGACTTTGTCAGCAGCGGGTCACGCACTGTTCTACCCGGGGGTCAATGGGGTCATCAGCGCCGGCAGTGTCAAGTGCATCAACTGACGCTTTCTTTTTGATTGTAGAAGCAAGCTAAAGTTGAAGCCTGGGCGAGTTGGTATGACATTTTAAAAGGTTAAAACAGCGCAAAAAACAACGGACAGGGTAAAGAAGGACACAGACAGCGCTCTGTCTGTGTCCTTCTTTACCCTGTCCGTTGTTTTTTGCGCTGTTTTAACCTTTTAAAGAAGCAAGCACTACAACAAGCCGTAGTTCTCAAGAGGCACTAGTGAAACTAGAGTTTCTTAACTACCTTTAGGATCCTCGAGTCGACGTGGCTATGCTTCACTCTTGTCCCTTGATAAAACCAGACTTGTGCCTATCTCAAATACTCTACTCAAGATACTGTATCTTAAATACTTTTTGGAGTATCTTGGTATCTTGCAAATACCTTTGATGGAAAGTATTTAATACTCTATTTTAATTACAATTCCGAGTATCTTGTACTCATTATCTTAAATGCATTACCACGGACAGACGTTCCAATGCTTGCTTTTACGCCTGTTTTCCTCTGTTGTCAGAGAGTGCAGCTGTAGGGAGTTCGGAGGCTGAGGAAGCTTTTGGGGACCTGCAGCAGTGTCTCTTTTAATTGAAACAAATGACAATTCAAACTAAACGGTGTATCTTCCGAATACCCAAGGCTGGAATAAAGAATGTCAGAAAAAAGTATAAACATTCCAAATTACGGTACTATTGCTGTGCATATTTAGGGCAGTTCAATACATATCATACAGGCAACTGGGGGCAATTCGGCCGTTTTTACTGCTACCATACAAACTAATTTCCAGTAATTGTGCATCTACTAATAAATATGTCTGCATAGGTGTATAAACTATAAAATTAATTCACGAAGAAGCTACGTTTATGTAAAACAACCCTGTCCACGAGCACTTCAAAGATCATCAGACGCAGGGCCTTTAAAACATCTGTGAACCAACGCATGCAGAGTGGCAGCGCAGAGTCGG
The DNA here is from genome assembly GCA_013358835.2 of Ixodes persulcatus. Lineage (NCBI taxonomy): Eukaryota > Metazoa > Arthropoda > Arachnida > Ixodida > Ixodidae > Ixodes > Ixodes persulcatus. The sequence goes on from JABSTQ010011253.1 coordinate 436,497, forward strand.
GGTCGCGAGCGAATTTGCCGACCACCCAAAGGCTCATGACATAAATGCCACTTCAAATGCCTTGAAAGCGGGATGCAATATTGTCCTAAATCATGAGCATGCAAGGAACAGAATTCCAGCGTCTGAAACACTTGCGCCACCGCTTCACTGACCCCTCGCAAGATTGTCTTGTGTCGTGTGGACGGACGGGGAGGTTCATCGGCGGAATGGTTTCCGCCGATAGCTTTCGGGATTTGTAGCCCAATTTTAAAGGTAAAATGGACAAGCAGGCTTCTAAAATCTACGGAAAGCACGTCTATATCGGCCTAACTCAACGTCTTGTACACCGGATAAACGAGGCCCAGCTCCTCGAAGAGCTTGCGGCACACAACGCCAAACCAGGAAACCGGTGCTGGGAAGCGAGCCGATGCGAGATCGCGGAGCGGAGTCCTCTTCCTGACGTCACGGTACACCTCCCCCAATCAGGGCGCGGCGACCGCAGCGACGCTTGTGTTCGCTCTCGGGGCTAATTTCAAGTTGCGGAGGTCGTCAACAAAAATGGAATACATGCGCCATCATGCTCAGGAGCTTACGCAAGCTGTTGTTGACTGTCAGCAGCGGGTCACGCACTGTTCTACCCGGGGGTCAATGGGGTCATCAGCGCCGGCAGTGTCAAGTGCATCAACTGACGCTTTCTTTTTGTTTGTAGAAGCAAGCACTACAACAAGCCGTAGTTCTCAAGAGGCACTAGTGAAACTAGAGTTTCTTAACCACCTTCAGGATCCTCGAGTCGACGTGGCTATGCTTCACTCTTGTCCCTTGATAAAACCCGTTTTCATCAAATACAACACGGCAACGTGCTTGTCTGCTCCTGTAGATATGTTTTGTTTTTTTCATTTGCTTCGTTTATAGCAAGGCCGCATCGTATAGCTCTTTAAAACTGGCGGTTTGAGCAAACGCTCTTACTTAAGACCTTTAACTTAAATTAACATCTAAATAAAAAAGTTTAGCAGGGTATGTTTTGTCAAATGAAATCTGTCAGCCCTTTAATCTTTGTTGTCTTCCTCCTTGGTTTTAACGCAGAATGTTCAGCTTGAAATGTCTATTAAGCACAGTGCCGGGGAAATAACTGTTCAACTTGCTTTAGCGCACGGAGCTTGCACCTTTCAGCACAGGACAAAGGCAGAGGCAACCCGGTAAATACTGCAACAACAAACGAAAAGCATCAGAAAAAGCTCTAAGTTTATTTGTGTGTATGGTCAAGTGCTCAGAGACCGGTTCGCATAAGGAACATTAGGTACTTTTAAAATTTGCTACGCTGCTTATGAATGTGAATGTTAAAACATGGCTTCAGTCTGATGGTAAAGTTCAAACGAAACCAGCTGCGCCGACACTGGAGCCCAAATAAATCCGTGTGGCGGGTTCGTTCAAGCCCTTTCAAAAACAATCTGCTACATCGAACACACTAAATATTCCAGAAACCACGGACAAATTTCGTAACTTAGCTGATCGTATTACCAGCTTTATTAATATTGGTGATTTTCAGTGATGTACTGAGGTATCCACGGTACAGTATCGAGTATCTGAATGGAAATCAATTTCGGTTTTGTATCTTGTATCGGTATCGAAAATGCAATTTTTTAAGGTTTCGAATAAGAGTATCGAAGACACTTCTTTTTTTTTTTTTCAGGTATAGTGCACAATTCTGAATCCGTCCCTTCTGTTGAGTGCCGCAGTAAACTCTCCGTCTCAGGTCTGCATAGTTACTTAGAGAAATAGAAAGAGAAAGATAGAAAGGAAAGAAAGACAGCAAAATATCAGAAGTCATCTTGTCATGATGTTTAAAACCTGAAACAGTGGTGAGGGAAAAAAATAAGAAACTTTGAAGTCGAAGAAAAAGGCACAGGAGAAGACGTCTTCTCCTGTTCCTTTTTCTTCTGCTTCAAAGTTGCCTATTTTATCTCTCACCACAGTCTCGGGTTTCAAATATCATGATTAACTATCACTAGCTCGCCTCTACACTCTCTGTTTCTTTTTCATAAATCATTTTGTGTATTTTAGAATGTGGCTTGCCTCGCGCGATTTTGAACAACTATTGTCACCCTCATATATCTGAATTTCACAGACTATATCGAAAAGTACTGGTCGCATCCTAACTTCTTTCAAAATCGTCTACCAGATATGTGCCTCTGAACAAATTTCTTGGGATTCGAAAACAACAACAACAAAAAAACATGAAACGGACGACAACAACACAATGTGTTTTTTATGTTTCTGCGCTTTTCAGTGTTCCTCAGTTTTACTTCCTACCCAATCTGTCACACATTTCCCCGCAGTGAGAAGGGTGCTTACTTGATTATTTTAACTTAAGAACGCAGTCGCATGGCGCATGCGTAATAATGCCTGTAAATGAGTCAATAGAAAGATTTAGTATGTCGTATAGGAGCAAACTCAAGCACTTTGTGTTTTCCTTAAAGGGGTGGTGAAACGATATTCGCTTGGAAAGTTCTTTACACGAGTTTATTCGCACTAGTGGGACCCGAGTATGCTCGCACGCAACGCCAATGGCCAAGAAACTCCTTTGTTGCGGGGTAAGAGAGATTGAAAGAAAACGCTCGCCTTTGTCCTTGAAATTACCGTAATTTCAAGGACAAAGGCGAGCGTTTTCTTTCAATCTCTCCTTCGCAAAACTTGATGATGTGACTGGGGGATCGCAGTATCCCCCATTGACGATATTTGAATGCGGCATATTTGAATGCGTGAGCACTCGTTTTGGGCTCGTGACAATCAATAGCTTGACAAGCATTCGGGTAGTGGCTCGTGCCATTGTCTGTGTCCAGTCCACCGTGGTCCCAGAGCCTTTTATACTGGGAGAGTTCGGCGGTTCTTTGATCCAGCCGCCAGTCGGGCAGCACTGATCAGACAGTCTGGCAACTGTGCGCATCGCACTCCGAGTTTCGTTGTCCGCCATGATGTGCCTTGTCGTCTAGCGGGGAGCGAGAGATGACGATGAAAATGATCGTTCTGCGCTCTGCCAGACGTTAGAAGAAAACGAAATGGGGGGCTGCAGTGCCGTTGGGTGCTCGAACAACGCGAAAAAGGGGTTCAGGATGTACCGGTTCCCGCAAGGAAAAGAAAACCGCGCAAGGCACAAGATCTGGGAGACCAAACCAAAAAGGGCTGACTGGAAGCCGACTTCGAGTTCTCGATTGTGCGAGGTAAGTTATAATTAACGTATGATTAACGTCACAAAATGCTTGTTTTTATACTTTCTCCTTACGCCAACAAAAGCACGAATGGCAAAACCTACACGCGTATACATCGCATGTCAATGGGGACCCACTCGCCGGGAGGCACATCATGGCGGAAGCGGCGCCAGCTGAGTCCGCTAGACCTAGCGGGCCGTAAGCCACTCCCACCCGCCGAACTCTCCCAGTATAAAAGGCTCTGCGTGGTCCAGCCGCTGTAATGACGACAGAGTACCGAACCATAAAGGCCTGTTCACACATGCAGCGGAGCGCTACAAGCATAGCGCTAACCTCGCGCTAAGCGCGGGCTGACCCAAGCGTTCACCAGCTTTGTATCGCACCGCCAAAACTGTTGCTCGTGGCAGGCGATAAGTAGCTGACGGCACGTGAGGAGCGCTACATCAGCGCTTCGCTCCATGTGAGAACCGGCCTTATCAATGTCTGGAACTTAGCGCGTGTTCGGTGCTTTGCCAACCCCAGCGCGTGGCTATCATCGAAATTGGCAGCATATAATCGGCTCCAAATCACGTGGCCACTTGTTCTGGCTGCGAGCTTGGGGGGGGGGGGGGGGGGGGGGGGGGGGGGGGGGGTAAACACTGCTCGTTTTTTTTTTCTCGTTTTTTTTTGCGACTTTAATTGCGTGTGGTGAAAATCGATCGCGTGTGGCTTAGATCATTAACATCGGGGATTCGTTCTAAGCGTTATTTGCGTAAAGTACAAAAATCGTTGCATCGCACTTTTAAAGCCCAGCAACCACATATAGGACGACGTTTTTCACGCGCTTCGTCCGCGTCAGCGTCACCTCGCGTCAGCGCGCGCCGCTCCGTGCGAATATCTGTCCCGGTCAGATTTCGGCGTCGGCCCGTGCGTTGCATTTTTGTGGGTGACCTCGAGCGACGCTCGCTGGCGCTGACGTCGGAGAGGCGCGTGAAGGAAGTTACGTTTTTCGCCCACAATGTGTGAAAAAACGAAATCGATAGCAATTGCACGGTACCCCAATGCGGGTGGAATGGTGCCGTCACGTACCCGAGATCGGAGGTGCGACGTGGTGAATTCTCATTGCTGTTGTGGTTGGCGTCGTGGATGCCACTGACGACCGCCACTAGTGCTCTGTGATCCGTGCAGTAAGTATGTAAGCGCGATGGAATTTTCTAAGACCATCCAACATTACCCGCGTAGCAACCGGATACTGCCAAAATGGGATTTCGCATAACGCGAGCAATGATTGAAAACAAGTCTTTCAAGCACACTACACGAAGATTCTCTCTTCGTAGCGCCATTCTTGGCGGGACGCCAGGGCTGCCCTGTTCGCTCTTTTCGCGGGGAAAGGCCGAGGGGAAAATGCGAGTTCCCTCTCCTCGCGCCAAGAGGGGGGGGGGGGGGGGGGGATATGGTTTTTCGAATCTTCGGGCGCGCGGTGACAATAACCTTCGAGGACGAGATCTCTGGAAAGCTTCGCCCGTAAAGCTATCGCTTTACGAACGCCCCATGTGGTTGGGCTGTAGTGTTGCGTGCTACAGCATGCATGCAGTCCCCCATGTTCCCGGCTCGATCGTTCCCGTGACGCGCGGGACAGCGTGGAACTCAGACTGGCTTGACCTAATACCGGCTTAGGTTGCTTGGAGCAATTTGCATGGTCACATCAAGATGGCAGTGCAACTGTTTGCGTATGTCTTTGCATTTAGCTCTACTAAAAACGCTGGTTCCAAGCGCTCCGCAGCGTTTCCGCCGAGTGCTTGAGCGCGTCGCACGCAGCGCTAACGTAAGGGTCTTTAAACGCTATTCCAAAACTCTCTATTACGTTACGCTTGACCTGGGCAGAAAAAAAAGAGCCTAAGTGAAGGTTATAAGACTTTGGTAATGGTTCTATTTTCGATATTCTATTGTCAATGGCTGCTTAAAAAATGCGGGGCGTGACCTATCTTGATCGCGCTTCTCGCTTTGTAATTTTTATTTCGCGTTCTTATTGTATAATCACTGAATCTCATTGGCTTGGGAGTGGTAATAAGATACTTGGGAAACGCCACGCCATGTGTTTCTTAGGTTGTCATTGATTATGCACTCTAAGAAATACCTCCGTGTCTACTTACCCGCAAAACACTCAAAGAGCCAAAGTCTGCGATCTATAAGATCAGCTCAGCCAATGATGAGTAGGAACATCTGTTTAGACATCAAAGTTAAGTCTGCGCTGTCGCATTACGCAATGCAAGCATAGCGCTTTGCACTGCATAATGCCACAACGCAGACTTCATGTTTAGGTCTCAACGGATGTTCCGCCTCATCGTTCGCTGAGCTGATTTTGTAGATCGTAGACTTTGGCTCTTTGAGTGTTTTGCGGGTAAGTAGACACGCAGGAATTTCTTAGAGTGTAGTGACCGATAAGTTTGTTTAATGGACGTTAATTGATAGCCTTCCAAGCTTTAGCAGCAGATAGTTGGGCTTACGACGGGAGCATTATAGAAACAATCGTCAGAGTGGAAAATGTCAACGCATACCAGAGAATGTAGTGTGCTTTCTAATTAAGTGATCCTCCAAAAATGGTTGTATCACTACCAGTACCCAGTATATCAGAAAAATTCCCATATGCATGCATAGATACACATGGAACACACATGTATTTTTTATATTGACCAATACTATTGGTTCAACTATAAATGGCTTGTAGTTTACCCCTGAAACATAAAATTTTATGTTTCTAGGGTAAACGAAATTTGATAAATTATTAAGATATACACCATGATTTTGTGCGTTATCAAAGTCAACCACATTTTTCCTAAATAAAGTTATAGTGAAAGAACATTAAACATAGAAAACGTAGGCCCTGACTTTTTCTAGAGAGAAAAAAAAAGAATGGTATTCTGCCTAAAAATTTCCACTACTGCCTGTTTGCTCCAATTTAAATTACAGCGCGTGAAAAAGAATAGGCACGAATGTTCTATGAAAAAGTGAATGAGTCATAGCTAGTTACTTGAACTGAGGAGGTGTAATAAGGCTACGAATAAATTGAATGTTTTACAAATGTTTGTAGTTAGAGTTAGAGTTACTCCTCAAAGATTAACCCAATTAAGTTCTAAATATAAAAAAGAAAAACGTCGATATGGGCCGTGATTGCTGGACGAAGATGAAACCCGGGAAATGCAGTTCCGTTTTATCTCAGCATCCTGGTCGCGGAGTAGTTTTTTGGGTGGGGAATATAGCACAGATGTCTATTCAAAAACGGATATGAAACTAAATTACGGTTATAGTTGCTAAGCATTTTTCGTTATCTCGGAAGCATTTAGTTACTGAAATCGCAACATACTACAGTAACTGAAATACCCTTAATAAATAACATTACAGCTCTGCTCGGAGGCATTCCAGTGCTTTAAAAAAGTCGTTCTAAGGTTGCGCACAAATGTACGGGGTCAAACAGTAAAAAGAGATAAGGAACACGGCATGATGAACGCAAAAGAGCGGCAGTTGCATGCTTGTGACGGCAAATGACGTGAACCGCGGCCACATGTAAGATATATACTCTTTTGGTGTTAAAACTGGCACAAGGAACAATAAGACGCGATCGACTAGATAAAGTCCTCTCACGAGCGCATGCGCGCGGCACGCAGCCCGCGGCGAACTAGCGTCGCTCGCTGGCGGAACGACGCAACTGTGAAAAGAACATAAATAAAATATCTCGTTGCCGTGGTATGAGACGAGCGCGAGCTCCTTATTCAAGGATGTGCGACGGCGGCACGAGAGGTGCCAAGGCAACGAGGTATTTTATTTATGTTTTCTTCACAGTGGCATGGTTTCGCGCCAGTCGCCGCGGGCTTTTGGGCGCTCGCGTGCGCTCGTGGGAGGACTCTATCTGGTCGCTCCGCGTCGGGCAGAGTCCTCACCTAAAGAGTATGTGACCGCCGCCAAGAGATGAACTTTGCACAAACCCGAGAATACGTTTGTCTTGCATTAGTGCTTGCTTTTTCATCCGAACTTTCTGCCCGTAAGGGCATTTGGTAACGGGCAGTTCACAAGGAATCTTTTTTTCGTTTTCTCGTGACATGCATCAGTTATCTGCTTGCGCCTGGACATCAATTAAGAAAACAATTATCATCAAGGCAAATACGAGCGCCATCAAATGTTGTATTTCGGTAGCTTTTGTCCTTTATTACAATTCGATTATAAATTTCATTCAACTGTATATTTTGAATATGTCCTCTTTAGAGACCTCGAGAAAATACATATTCTTATAAATATAATATTTAGACGCACACGAATAAAACATGTTTTTGAAATGAATGACGAGTTCAACTGCACTCGTTGAACGCGTTCAACGAGTGCAGTCAAGACACAGACAGCCCTTGTCTCCACTGCACTTGTCGAACAACGGCTCCACCGGCTCCAACAAAACCGGTTTTTACCCCGTTTTGTTGCAGCCGACTCAGCTGTTGCAATATAGCAACCCGTACGTCGCAAGCCGTTGCAGTCGCACCCAGTCGGACTCACGCAACTGTGTGAATCTCCCTTTAGAACGCGGAACGCAGGCGTCTGGCGTTTGGCTTTCGCATTCGAACGCGTTCGACGAGTGCAGTGGCATAGCCTCCTCTATACTCACAAAGCCTGGCGGTTCTATGACGGAGCCATAGAGTGCCCGGTCGCAGATTTGGAGCGCGAGGATCTGGTAGCACAGAGCATCAAAGAGCCATTTCTCGGGGAACCTGGACGTCAGCGCACAGCTTTTTGCAGCGGCGAGGACCCGCAACACACCTGTTCGCTCCGGGAGAAGGGTGTTTCGGCGTCTCGCCGCAGCGGGGCGCCAGTCACGTGGCTCTCCTTTCATCCGCTGTCTTTCACTCCACTTTTTCCATTTCGGCGGCCGCTTCTCGTGGCGATATGCCCGGCTTTGTCAGTATATAGGAGGCTATGGCAGTAGAGACAAAGGCAGCTAGCTTTGAGTTCACCCACTAATCATTGCAACCAGAGCTCGGCGATCTGACGTCCCCGCGTGCTCTCGTCAGCAGCTTCTTTGCAGTTATGTGATAATGAACGATTTATGACGTTAACACTTGTTCCCGAAACAGGTTTCGGGAATTCATCATCTGATCAGATTCTCTGTGCTCTATACACGAATAAATTCACCTGTTGTATTTATTGGTTTACTGATTGATAACTTTAGTACGCATTCGGTTTGTTTTGTTTCAGGAGTGCCAGTTGAGAAAGAAAAAAAAACACGCAAAAACACCGACTTATGATATGGCGGCTTATTGGAAAACAATGTACTCCAGAAAATCGCAAACAATTATTGAATTACAAATCCTAAAACTTTAGCTCCATTCGCATGCTGTGGCAACATAGTTATAAACAAACAAAATGAAATTTTATGTGTATTCTATGTCGGATAATGATGTATTTTGTTGCTGTCATTCGAGTCGCTATAACGAATCATATGATAAACATCAGGATTGCCATAACTTAGCAACGCGGGCACATATTATTTAACACTATCTCTGACATCAGCAGGACATATACGCGGCGGGGAGTGGGTTCTACTCGTGTTTAGCATGGGGTACCTCGGCATCGCCATTGTATTGCATAAAATGCGGCCAAGGTTTGAAAGAGCGTCAATTAACTTAAGGTCCGTTATCGAGCACAATGCAGTAGACAATTACAAAAAAAGTAGGCAGATATACAACGTTCGAACACATTGAAACCGGCTGGATGATAATCGATTCCTCACCCCAGAAAACGAGCATTATATATTGAGCAAGATTAAATTCTTAGACTCTCCCAATAGACTACACTTCAGTTCACTCTTTGACGTAGCTTACACAATCAACTAAACAGGGCGTAGGTGCGACGGCGAGTCATATTTGCCCAGACCTTCCGAGCTTCTAGTTGTAATTTTTGCTTACGTAATTTTCACGTTGGCGGTAACTCTGCAAACTTTCGAAATTGCCAGAATAAGCAGGGGACGTTCTCCTTCTGCACCGCCCAAGTATCAGAAATGACAATTGACTTTTTTTTTTTCGTTTGTAGGTGTATATCAAAGGGTTCTTTTAGGTCGAACATGTTTCTACAACGCGAACAAGGAGAAGGTTGAAGCATTGGTTTGGGAGGGGCAACACTCGGGAAACAATTCTTGATAAAATACAAAAATATGAATTCAATTTTTCTTTTTTTGGTTGCATGAAATGTATTGGAAGTAGTGTAGGCAGAGCGGTATCAGAGAATATACAACTCAGGATCATAACCTGGACGTATCAACGAACAAATACTGCGCGTGTTAAAACAAAACGACGAAAAAGAGCCAACCTTTGGGAAAAACCGATCGAGAGAAACAGACTATTATCGTGTTTTTTTTTTCTTTATAAACCACTTAGAAAGAATGTATAAGTTGACTAACGGGAAATGTACTTTCATTGTGTGCACCTTAGTTGCCAGACGAGTTCGACACACGCATTGTTCCATAAAACACAAAGAAAATTAAAAGTATCTTAATATATATAGTATATTTATGATACTGAAAGCGTATCGCAGTACGCTAAAATGCGCCCGACTCCAACTGTTTCGTTTTAACTGTAGCTAAATTAGTATACCTTTTGTTTACAGTCCCTGACACCCTCAAAAACGCGGCGCGTGTCCAGATCAGGAAATCTTGTCCTCTTTACGCAGGCAACGAGATTTCTGCGTACTACGCTGAAGAAAGAATCCCGAAACAAGAAAGAACAAAGCGTCGGCCAGTGTTTCTTAAGCTATTGTGGACTGTAAAGTATCGCTTCTCTGCCGAGGGAATATGAAAATTCTGTCTTCGTTTAATTCAAACTAAAGAGAGTTGCGCACCACATATATGGCAGCTTCGGCGCTCGATTCTTCGACGCATGCTCACCGGCTGTGAAAGCAGCGTGAAAGGAAAGGGTTACGTGCGTCAGTTCCTGTTCGTCGCGGTTTCTTTTGAAGTGGAGCGAACCAATCTCCGTCTGACATGATCGCGGTGATTGCGTCTCCGACTGACAGCGTGTGCCTCGGCCGACGCATTTTTCGTATCATTCGCCCAAGGGCGACCTTTGTCGTTCCGTTACGGAGAAACTGGACTACCTGCGCGGGCCTCGCGAGTGGCGGTCTCCGATAATGGTTCTCAGCTACAGAGTCTATATAGGAATGAACGCCACTCTGCTGTGCCCGAGGACGAAGAAAAAGAAGTGTGCAAACGCGACCTTGCGGCTTCTCATTAGTGGATGATTTTCGTTTGCGGCTACGACCTGACAGCGAAAGAGAAATTATCGACAGACGGAACAGTGAGAACAGCAGCACCGACAACAACGACGATGCTCAAGAAAGACGGATCGAAAGATAAAAAAAAAATAACCTACGCGGAATCGCTTTCCCGCCCAAGTGAAGCGCGCACAAATGTCGAAAGTAATCTGCACCCCCCTCCCTTCCCCGATTTCAAGCTTCCATTGACATCGTCGAATCGCCGTCGGTTGGACTGACAGGCCGCGGGACACCGCATCAGGTTGCGATATAGCAGAACAAAGGGCATTTAGAGTGTCAGGAGCGGAGCGAGCCACCAAGCGGACACAGGCAGGCCGAGAGCTCGTGGATACGCGACGTCGAGCGAGGCGGTTTCAGTGGCGGCAAACGGCGGCATCCAGCCAACCGACCCACAACGGAGAGTGGGCGATTTCGAGCGGGCTGGCTAAAACAGCTCCCTCCGAATGCTCGCAATGCATGCGCTCCTTCTTCGAGGGCCTTTTGCAGAACCAGTTCTTTTGAGGAGTGCACCAACCAGTTGGCTGCTGCTGCACGCTGCTGCAAGTGACGTTTAGAGCTCGCACTAATTGGGTTCGTGCCACCGATTCCGCTGTGCGGAGCTGTCGTCTGGGTGTGGCCCTGGTGGCCGGGTAGACTGGAGCATGCATGCAATGCGCTGCGGCAGCCCGCTTGACGTCCACGTCTGTGCGCGGGAAACGTGTGCGCGTGAGCGTGACCCCTCGTCGGCGTCGGACAGGAGAACGAAGACTCCTGCGTGTTCCGGAGGCCGAACGCGTGCTGCCCGCCCTCGCTACCCGAGGTGGACAGACGGCCGAGGTCCTTTTTGTACCTGTTATTGAGTCGATGGGTGTTTTTGTTTTGTTTTGTTTTGTTCGACGTGAACGCGTACGAAGCGCCTAACCGCCAGAGCGAGTTTGAGGCGTCTGGTAAGCGGAGTCAGAGCGGCTTCGGCGGACCTCCTTATATCCTTTCCGGTTTTGCTGATGAGAGTGTAACTATCTACGTCTGGCGTGCTATCTCTTGAAGGGTTTTTACTCTTCACCGATTTGTCGACAGGATGATGTATACAATCGCATTGAAGATGCGTAGTGGAGTGAGTTAAAAACACTGTTTCCTATAGACGTCAGTGCCACTGTAACGGTATGAGAGACCTACTCGATGCACGCGTAGGCTTCAGGGGTGGGTCTTTCATATTCCTAGAGACCGTATTATTAACATCTGCTTCGGTGGACGGCCAAGGAGTCTCGGTCCATGGACCACATCTGACTCCCAAAGACACGTTCTGTAGCTCATGTCTTTTTGTAATTAGTGGTCGTCTCCAGCCGATGGTACCCAAAGTTCCATGAACTCTGTAATGCCAAATGCCATGCAAATTGCAGTCTTTGATGTGCCTTTAGCGCTCTAGCACCAACCTACGCAGTGTGCGACTAGAACGTTTTAGTTAAAGTGCTTGCTGAATCGGCAACAGAATATTCAGATAAAATAAGTCTTTTTGTTTACTTGCTGACCTAACGAATGGCAACTGGTATGCCCTCAACAAGACCCCAACGAATATGCTTATCATGCAGCAAAACTTCGTTACAAAACGCCTGCTTCACTGCAAAAAAAAAAAAAATCCTTACTGAAGTGCGGGAATCATGGTTGTTGTAACCGCAAACAAGGCATTCATAGGCTGTATGTAGCATCAAGCTTCTAAGGCGGCACAGGAAAGGCAAAATATTTTTGTGGGCCTGTCAGGCAGTTCTAATACTCTTGCATCCAAAAAGGCAAAACACACTTTTATTTACAAAAATTTCGAGTTTTTACACATATTGGTTTCTTGGGGCACAGCTTTGTCAGCAGTTGTTTTCGCAGATAAAAATTATAAAGGCAGGATTGAGCATTCTTCGGTGACCAGCTTAGAGACTCAATATAACAAAATCTATAAATATGCTGCTTATTACTGACGTTACAAAAAATCACGTTACTTCTACGTTACTTTACTTTTTAACACGCTGCTGCGCTAAATCGTTTTAATGGGGACTGAGGAGCGTGTTGACATAACCATTACTGACGCTGAAAGAATAAAACACACATCAGGAACGGACGACCAATCTTTCATCTCGCAACAACATAAATGATTCCGAACACATTCTTCGCAGTCCCACCCGTCGGTAAAAGGAGAGAATGAGACGTAAAATGAGGAAGAGTTAAGTTAAAAAAAGAAAAAAGAAACGTGTTTAAAAATTTTAGGAAAGAATTAATGATTTGCTGTAAACACTGCGTTGTCAGAGGGGGGTGGAGAATGAACATGCAACTAGTAAGCAAGTTCTGTCGTCAAGAATTGAATTTCAGTTAAAAAAAAAAAGAGTAGTGAAGGAGCGGAAACGTTATTTTGGACTGGGTTTATGGTGAATGATTCGATGATTTCTCTACTGTATCTGCTCTGGTGTCCCCCCACAATTCTAGTTTGATCGAAAGATGCATGTGCGTAGCCATGACAGGTGCGGGCATGAATGACGATGGGGTTATACGATTCCCCAGAAGCCCGTGATACTTTTAAGTCGGGGTGCTCTCGAAGCCGGTGGTTGACGCGCTTCTCCGTCTTCCCGATGTATTGTCTCCCACATTCCAAAGGAATCGAATACACCTTCTTCTCCTCACACGAAATAAACTTGTTAACATGCCTAACGGTACAACCCTGCGGCTTCTCGTCATTGTCGCCCTCGCTTTTATAACAGATTCATGCCGACATTGAATTTGCACACCAGTGAAATGTCGATGGGAAAGTCGCGTGAGAATGATCGTAACCGGGTGGTAAACACTGGGCTTGTGTGGGATTAAAAATACAATCGCTGCGAACAATTTCTATGTGCTCATTCGTATGTAAGTACTTTTTTGAGTTAGAAGCTGGTGACTGGTGGGATGATCTTGCTGTGCTGTAGCATGGCAACTCGGTTCTGAGTCCCATTCCATAGGGAACATCCCAGATCACTGGCCCAGATATACTCCGTTCATCCTTAAGCTGATACTCCAGGGCCAAAACATGCAAGCGCGAGAGCATGAGACCCCGGCACTGAGACGTTATGATCCCCAGAAAGAGCACTCTCGCAAGATACTCAGATCTCAAAGCAAAGACGGCGGCCTAAATCGCACTCTTTGTAGACTGCAGTCACCGTGACTGTAGCCAAATCTCAAAATTGCTTGGCTGGAGTCTCAGCTGAAATGTAAATGAAGATATTGGCCCTTCTCGCTGGTGGAAACGGAAGTCCTCAAAGCGGCCACAATCAATGTTGTCAATTCAAACATCGAAAACCCGCTGTAGGAATCACGAAAAACTGCTAAAACGCGATAAACTTAAAGCGCGCACGATTCACTGCTATAGGTATTTTTTTGTTTAAAAGGTTGTCTGGGACTTACTTAGAAAATATAACTTCTAAGGCCTAGATACAGATTTTTTTTGTAAAGAAGGAAGTCGGGAGCTTTTTGTGTCAGGTCGGTGAAACTTTCCCCATATAAAAGTTTAACTCGCCCAGTTATAGAATATGCGTCAATCGAGTGGTACGCGCCCCTAAAAAGATTTCGAAAAAGTTGACAGGATCCAAGGACTAAGTCTACAATTTATTTGTTTTCTGATATTAAGGGGCTTTCTTCAGTATCCAACTTGATCCGCCAGTTCCAGCTATGGTAATACCGCGGTGTGGTAATCACGTTCCCTGTAGTTCTGGGCTGATAGACTTCAACATAAAGATTTTCACAAACATTTCTCTTAGATGAAATAATACTGCAAAAGTTTTAATGACGCTCATATCTGACAAAATTTGCATCACTTGGGCATCCGAAACCTGGCCGTCTTCTGCTGTTCTACGTTGATTACCCGCATGACAGCCATTTTGATACGCGCCGCGGCGCCTATCAAATGTTAAGTTCATTTTCTAAAATCGTCAATAATGAATCCTGCGTCGACAAAGACCAGTACGTTTTGCCACCTCCTCAGCGCTCAGCAAGACTGAGTCACTCGAAACATATCGGGCCCTATGCTCCTAAAAATAACACCTCATTTGTTTCGGGCGGACGATCGACGAATGGAATTTACTGCCCTCTGACTGCGTGCCTCCTCCCATTCAGAGATTGAAAGAATACGAATCAAAATAGAAATGCAAAATACTTTGACAAAAATCTATTTAATTACATATCCATTTTTATCCAAGTATTAAAATACCATATACAAATACCATCAGGGGTATTTGGTCATCTTACAAAAAAAATTATCAATACATTTTGTCCTCATAGTTATCTATTTAACCCCGTATAAAAAGAGAGTTTTAAAATAAAGAATGGAGTCTATAGGTACCCAGAATATGGTGCTTTGAAAGAAAATTACAGTGTTTAAAAATAAACGTTATTTTTACATATGATAGGCGGGTACAACACCCGCCTACCATATGTTGTATCTGCCTTTTAAGTATTATGATTTTTCTTTTTTTACACTTCCATCGCAAAGAAGTTTGCCCAAAATCGTATTTGATTGCGAAGCACAGTGTACAAAAGTTTATTTGGCCAGTATTTGGAATGCATTTTTTTATAATCATCAAATGCATTCCATAATAGGTAATTAACTACTAACTACAAACTACTCAATCTATTCTAGATACGTATTTCAAATACTTGTACTTTAAATACTGCCCATCCCTGCTCCGAGTGTTGACTGTTTTTTTTTTTTTTTTTAATCAACTGTTCGAAGCTTTATGCAATCTTCTCCTTCTTAGATGGTGAAAAGCTATCTGCAATCTTTCCTAAATAAAATAAAGGAATCAATAAATAAATAAAAACCCTTATGGGAGCTATGTTTTTCGACGCAGATCGCTTCCATGCACAGAACGATGTTCATTGCATGCCCTTACTGTTACCAGGTGTTACCATGTGTGTTGTCTGCCATACCTGCCGACGTACGCCTGCATCGTTACGATATTTAGTGCAATTTTCGGTGCCAGTTCAAAGGGGCAGGGACCAATAATTTATGATTTGAAAGAAGATATATTTTTCCCGGGTATCTAACTTGTCCAACGTCGCTTGAAGCTTCAAGCAACCGGTCTCGAAGCTTATAATCCTATTACCTCCATGTTTTCTCAATTGTGGTGCTTAGTTCACTCGACCCATTTTATCTGGCACACTTGGAAAGCGAATTCATACATTCACACCCACAAATAAGTTGGTGGCATGTTTCGAGGTTTGTCACTGTAATATCTCAATGACACCGTAACATTACTCTCACTGACAACAATTTTGCCGACAGTACGCAAAAATGACGACCCCGTGACTGTAACTTAGCACAAAAATTAAATTATTTAGGAATACAAAATGTAAATTTAAGAACATTTAAGACTGCCAGAAAAAAAAAAGCGGTGACATTATTTGAAAATCGCTAAAAGTCCCGTCGCCCGTAAAACAGCCATTTCTCCCGCTAGACGACTCAGAAAACCGCCAAATTAAGCGAAAAACCCTCTCAATTGGCAACACTGGCCGCAATCAGTTGTACCGAGCCTACACTCTAAGAAGTTCCTGCGCGTCTACTTACCCGCAAAACACTCGAAGAGCCAATCTCTGCGATCTACGAAATCAGCTCAGCTAATGATGAGGCGGAACATCTGTTTAGATCTAAAATTGAAGTCCTTTGTTGTGGCATTACGCAATACAAGCATGATGCTTTGCATTGCATGATGCCACAGCGCAGACTTCATTTTCAGGTCTAAACGGATGTAAGTTCCGCCTCCTCATTCGCTGAGCTGATTTCGTAGCTCACAGAGATTGGCTCTTCGAGTGTTTTGCGGGCAAGTAGACGCGCAGGCACTTCTTAGAGTTTAGTGGCTTTCATCGGCGATGACGGTAGCTGGATCCAGACGAGCGGGAGCGCTGCGCGATGCAGGAAGGATGAGCAAAGCAAAAGCGTCTCCTCAAGCCTGATTCACCTCGTGCGAATTTCCTTGCGATTTCATAATTGCAACGTGGCTAGTGCGAAAGGTGCGGTGACCAACTTCGCAGCTGCAAACTTAGGAAGACAAGAAAATTGCACCATGTGAATCAGGCTTTAGTTTTGAAATCGCAGCAGTGACGTTTTTGTGAAAGTCGCTGAGCAAGCCTCTGGCATCAACTCCGGGCGTGAGGTGGCTGACATTTGCAGTGACACGTGGAAGTGCATTGACCGCACGTGGCATCTCAAGGTAATCGCCATCTTGAATGGCGAAACTTCCAGTAGAGGCGAAACAATATTGTTCTGCACTCGCCAGGGCACTGGAAGGTGACCCCGCACGAGGCGAAAGAAACACTTGTTTTGTGTTTTGCATCGTTTATACAGGATATCTCATTTTATTTTGAACAGATTTAAAAAAAATTAAAAAATTAAGAAGGTGAGAGTTCGACGGGAGCCGTCTTAATTACCATGTCTTTATTAGGCTCGGGGGACATCAGAAGAGGGAATAATCATTATGGTAAGTTTGCTAATGAAATAAAATTCGTTCATTAACTTTTATGATTATTGAATTTAGGGGTCATGTTGCAATTGCAGCCTTGACGGCAATTGTTGCTAGGGGCCAGAACAGATAAAACAATTTGCGACAATGTAGTAGTTTTAAATATATTAATTCATATAATTTCTCATTTTAGCAGGATTAAAAAAAATTGCACGCAAAAAAAGGTCCGCGGACATTTCCCACGATGACGCCTGAAAGACTGAAGTGATCGTTTCGAGGATGTCATCACTATCTTGGCTGCATGTTCTTGGTGGGTGTGCTGACGATACAAGTGACGACGTGACTGCAAAGACTACGCGTCACTCTTCTATGCGTCATTGTCGGCAGGGCTTGCGGCGCTCTTTTGGCCCGCAATTATTAAATCGGGCTAAACAAAAGCCAAAATTCCTCAATCAATATCTCAATAAGTATAACGTTTTCGCAAATTCCTTTAACGAGTCTGGACTTTAATAGTAATTGCCATTTGTACTGGAACTGCAACATGGCCCCTAAAACCAAGAAATGAAAAGTTAATGAACACGTTTTAGTTAGCATGACATTAGCATGGCAATTATTCCCTCAACTAATGTCCGCCGCTCCTGATAAATGCATGGTGCAGACGGCACTCCCTTAACTGTCATCCCCTTTAAAAAAAAATATGTTCAAATCAAATATTTGTAATTTTGTATATACCTGTCGTAAAATACCACGGAATCGTCCGCTTCGTTCAGGAGGCCACTATTAGCGCATTCCAAGACTTGAGAATTCTGCAAATTATACGTCAAGCGCCCGATTTGACCGGACAAGCGCCCATGTCTATAGATTAATCCAGTTTTCAGTGAAAGTGCACGTGGGCGCTCCACCGGTATATTTTACGGTATATCTTTTTCTACGTTTCCCGGGTTGAGACATTTCATTTTTGTTTCCTTGACCCTACCTTATACTGGAATGCCTTGGTGGGGGAACGAGAGTAGACGAAAAACGCGTCTTTAGGCATGGATCCACGAATAGAAGTCGACCCAACACTGTTGAAGGGCAAACGGGCGTCGCATGTGGCAGTCTCGTAGTCTGTTTTCCTAGTATAGTTAATCTTCTAGAAACGCTCCTTTTCGTTTTGAAAGACGCGCCGAATACATTAATCGTGTAAGGCTTACTCATAGAAATCCCTACAAAATACCGGCGTACAAAAATGCCATTGAACTTGGGAACCAGAAATAAACAACTTCAGTACGCTGTCAACTTGATGATCAAAACAAGAATGTCGCCGCAATTTGGGATCGACCGTTGAGGCTGGATAAATCAGACCGAAAAACGGCTTTTCATTGTCGCGAATAGGAGCCAGAAGTCTCGGCGACGGTTTACAATGCGACCCTAGGCGCCGACAAGCTACGACTGTCGCGATGCACGCAGTTGCTCATCTGTTTACAAAGTGGCTGTCTATATAACGAAGTGAAAGCAGCCAAGATTCCCTTAGTTTAGCGAGCAAAGAAAACGTATTAAAATAGCAATTTTCTTCCTTTTTTTTTTGGCCTTCAACGTTGTGGTATATAATCGCAGACACTTTAAACAACGCATGGCGTAATTTTAAGGCAGCAGGCTCCGTGTTTCGTTCTTCGACTTTTTTTTTAATCGGTTGATTCTGCTATTTCTTTGGCTGCGAGCAACAATTAAATGCTCAGGACGCCCTGCGTTGCTTAAACTGTCGCTGACTACATATCACTCTAAAAACAAATCGGTTCTTGAAAGGTGCTTTGACACCCCAACGACTCTTTCAGCTCGTGAACGTGAAGAAAGGTTTTGCCTCAAGCACTATCGTCCCCTGGCGCACTAGGAAGGCCCCTGGGCAATGAAGAACTCTTTCGCATCAAATAAGGAAACTTGAAAGTACCCCTTGTAGGTTTTTCACGAGGAACCCTTTTACGGGGTGCTTAAAAGAACTACTTTTTTTAGGGTGCAAAATATGGACAAGCCGAAGAACCCCGAGAGGTCTTTTACGACTATATTATTTCTAGGGTGTGTAGTTGAGACCACAGAGACATCTGGGTCTGAGTAAGCATTATACAGCGTGTGCCCCCCCCCCCCGCCAAAAAAAGAACCCAGGAAAAAACAGTGTTTTTTGTTCTTTTAAAGGGAAGCTGAAGAGCTTTTCGAAAAAAAAAATGAGTTAATGGTTGATTCTGGCGTGCTTGTGCCTGCTGAGTCCAAATATCACGACCGTTTGACCCAAAACGATCCCTAAACGCGAAAAAAAGCGAAGAAATCAGAAGCGATCGCCGCAGCGGCACGCCATTGACTAGTGACGCGTGACGCGCCACTACGTCATAAAAGGACCATCTCGATTCTCGTTTGCTCCGTCGCTTGCGGAGGTAGCCGTGCGCCGGGTCTTTTGCTCTTGTAAATCGGGTTCGGCTTCTGATTTTTCGAATTCTTTCTGTGGATCCGAAAGAGGAATGTGTCTTGACGACCCTCGACGTGACAAAATACGCGTTCCAGCCGTTGGCAAAGTAGGAAAATGACCCCCCCGCAGTAATAAACGCAGACACGAGGAACCGCTTGCGCGGACGCGACATGGCCGGCTTCATACCTTCAAGGGGCACTGACAACCCACAGGTCGTATTTTTTTTTATTGTCTAGAACGATGCAAGTTGTAGTCATAGACACGCAAAAAAAACCGCATCGCGAAAAAAAATTTTCCCGCGCGAGCGCGCGCCTTTTTATTTTTGGCGTTTAAATTTCCCGCGCTCACCTCCTCGCTTCTTTTGATCGGTGACGTCAAAAATCAGGAAATTTAGAAGCTTTGTAGGTGACATTTCTATAACATATAATAACAGCAATCGTAAAACATGTTTTTTAACGCAATTGCGAACGCACTACGGCCCCTCTTTTTGAAATACCAGAAATCAGAGTTCGGTGTGATGTTGCTTCCTAGATTTGTACCCTCCCTCGGAAAACTTGGTGGCGGTCGTCGGCGAGCAACACGGCAAGTCGGGAAAGAAACCGGTTCTTTCCCGCGCCGGCGTGATATCACCTCCTTCTCGCTTGGGGTTGCCGTGGCAACGGCGGAGGTCTGAAAAAAAGTTGAGTCGCAGAAGACCGCAAAATTTGACTCACTGTGCTGGCGCGGATCGCGCGGGAACTTCAAATTCGGCATTTGGAAATTGTTTTTTTTTTTTTAATTCACAAATACTGACTTTTCAAGTTTCGAATTTTGAGGGTAATGTCCCGGCATCGTTTTCAATCGTTTCGGATAATAAAAAAAAATATGATGTTGACGTGTCAGTGCCCCTTTCAGGAACGTACTGACTGCTACTTATTGTAAAGTAAAATGTTGACAATAAACGGAGTGCTATTGACGGGACGCCTCAAGCCGGATTAGCGTGACCCTCCCCAAAACGGTCGTCAGAGGACAAGAATTCTGCACACATCGGCCTTCGTGCTTGCCAGCTGCTGGATGCGTGAGCGTGCAGGCTGCATTGTTCATCAAGGCTGAAGTGGTTTGAGGGGATAGTATAATCGGCTTCGGCCGACGGGAGAGCTTCCCCTGAGATGAGACGGGTGATAAGACAGGGTCTCCGTTTTGCCACCGCTATGTCCTTGCGCACTATGCGAATAACTGCGCAGAAGGTCCATCCTTGTGATAGTGGTACCCTCTGCTGCGTTTGGTTTGTTTGCCACAAACTATTACGCCATTATAGCTTTAGAAAAAGCGGAGATGTGTGCCCGGCAGCCCTTAATTTGATGTCGAAATCGTCAATGCTTACTGGGCCTCTACATTCGCATACTTCTACCAAGATTTGTTGACTGCATCACACCATCACCAAGCATTATCATCGTCCGATCGGATTTCTACGGCACAAAGAATTGTTGCATGACACGATCTTTATACGGAAAACACTGTAACTTGTAAAAAAAGAACTCAATTCATAACAGAAGGTCACATGCTTTGTATCTCCAAAAAGCTCTCCTGAAGAGAATATGATCCTTTGGAAGGAAAATTTAACAAAATTTATGTTTACGTTTAAAAAATATGTGACCTCAAATAATGTCAGCAACTGTAAAAAAAAAAAAGTTTATGCTAAAACAAGTTGCACTGTGAAAGTCGCATTATGAATTGCATGACCACTTATTAGAGCAAGCCCTCCTCTCCCAAGTGACTGGGTAGCCGAGTACATTAAAAGCAAAGGAAAATAATCTTGGGCTACCCAAGATTGTTTTTTTTTGTTTACCAGATTACCCGGACCGGAGTTGGTCCGGAAAATATGGTCACGACTCACTTCAACAATATAAGAAACCAACAATAAAACACTAATATAAGGCGGTTAACACAAGAGAGCCAGTAGAAACCGGCCATTCCGCTAAATGATCGCGACTTTTCTAGCACACTGCACAATTCTAATAACGTAATAGCTTTTTTTCTAGAACAGTTGACCTACGATTCCTACCAAGTTACGTTTCCTCTTTGCTTGTGACTTTTAATGCGCTGAATTGCCTTCTTACCTTCAAAGATGGTCGGCAGAGCGTCGGGTTCAGGCGAGCCTTTTTCAGACCCAAACCCATACGTACATAGGTTTCATATGCGCCGTCCGAAACACGTTTCGAACAAAAAACAGTGTACTTGCTCAAACCCACCCAACCCTTTAAAATCTCGGTGACGAAGTGGAAAAGACGGTAAGCGGGAAGAACAACTGCGACGAGCGCTGTTCGTGAAAGCTGGCGGCTACACATGAGTACGGCATCGTGCAGCAGCACGAGTCAGTTGGTTCGGTGCCACGAGAATACTGGAAACACGTGAACAAACAAGAGAACAATTCATACGTCAGGCGATTGAGTCAATAGCATGACCGGGCAACGGATAAAAGTAAGCGCTATGCAGCGGCAGAACGACGACGGCTCGAAAAGACACTAGAGCAGCCTACGAAGAAAGCGCGGTCAGCCGCGGCGGGGTTCTTCAGCCGGTCCTTTTGTGACGCCGGCTGACGGGCTTCCCCCTCTCTCCCCTTTCCCTCTGCTTCGGAGAGGCGTGGCTTCGGCGCTACTTTGAAGGCGCTTTTCCGGTTAATCCGCGCAGAAAATGACCAAACGAATGCGATATTCGTGATGGCTGAGGTCTCCTTATCTAGGCTCATGTGTTTTTTCTCATATTTAAAACCGGTTCAGCTTCCCTTTAATGCAAAAATAAACTACGTATCACCGGACTCTCTCTTTCTCCATCCTAGTGTATCGCTAGCGGTCCGAACCACAAAGTTCTTATTATTTTTTTCCCTGACCACCATACCTTCGCAAAAAGTGGTCCCATATGCTTCTCCAGTGAGGGACAAAATGTTTGTGTTTTTGTTTTTATATGTATTTGCTGATAATTATGTACTCCGTCTTCACAATGAAAGGACGTTTCATACAGCCCTGAATCGAGTGAGGCAGACTGTCTCCTTTATTCGTTTGCGAGATCACTTTGAATCTGACATTTGCAAGCTTAATTCCTTCATTGTGGGTTCACTGGTCGGCGGAAAGGGTGTTTGACTCGGAAACATAATCCAAAGCAAAATAATAGACAATAGCTTTCGTTAATGCATCGCTGTAAAATGGCGGAAAAAAAAGATAAAGGTCGAACGCTTTGTGTCGTGGTTTTATCGACATTTGTTGGACGCGTTTGTTGAGTTCAGTTTCAATTGACTGCTTCTTATCGGCGTGCGACAATAGATTTTTTTTTTTTAAGTTCTCGTTGCTGAGTAGAGGGAGAATGAGACCGTGAACAACTAGCATTGTTCAGAATCTGACAGCAACCCACCCATTGAATCGTGCAACGCTCTCATACCGAAGCTAGCCAAGATAGATGAACGAAAGCCGGAACTAAGAAAGGACGTATTGTCAACAAATTAAATCTCGTATTTGTTACTGCCAAGAGTCTGCGACGCTAAACCATTCCGAACGGAGTTGGATCAATGATTTCAGCAGTAATGAAAGAAATGTTTAATGGAACGCTGCGGCCGCGAGCTGCATATTTTGTTTTTGCTTTTTTAGACGTTTTGTTACCGCGCATCTACAAATGCTGACAGATGCTTGTATTCGAACGTGGCACGTGCAAAATCGAACGTTACAGAGCCACCTGGATGGTGAGCCAGCATAACATGGTCGCGTCTTGGGTAAGTATTCCGGACGAGCTCGCGCCCCCTGCCACAGAGCAACGGGTCTATGGGCCTCCTGCGTTCCCCAGGGGGTGCTGCGAAAAGGGACTTGTTAGGCCTTGTTTTGGGTAGTACAAACTTTAGCGTCTCAAACTATCACGCATGCAGAAGCGTGCCAGCTCTGGTGCCGAGCGCGAGATCATGATGAAAATACAAAGAAACAACACAAATTCGAACGCCGTCAAAGCTAAGACGCTAAGCGCGTGAGCCAAGAACTGCCGTTCCACGCGTTCCAAAGTAGACATGACAAAGAAAAAGAAAAAATAAAGCGTCGCTTCACAGGTGTTTTGACATCACCACCCAGAGATAAGAGAGGCGTACCCTAGCGGTGGTGTCATGAATTTGGCACTTTTGATTGTCTTGCGGCGTTGAGTCTGGCCGATTTGTGGCGTCGAAAAGTTTTTTTTTTGTTCTTCAGCACCAGACAGATTAAAAAAAGCTCCACCAACGTGCCATAAGTAGTGCGAGGCTCAATCAGGTGAGCTTGTACTACCCAAAATGAGGGCGCTACAGTTTGTTCACAGCTTCAGCGCAGGAGGCCTATACTGCCGTTCCTTCGAGCGCGTCGGTAGAACGACTCTTCAGCGTCGCCGCAGATGTATTCTAAGGAAGCGGAAAAAAAATAACTGATGAAAACTTCGAGAGGCAACTACTGCTTAACTGCAACGAGCACTAAAAAGAAAACAATAAACCATGAAACAAAAACAGTTGTGTATTCGGTCGTCAAAGTAACGTGAAAAGTAACTCGTTTCTTTTGAGGTAACTTACGCGTTCCTTTTGAGAATCGGTAACGAGTAACGTACTTAGTTACTTTTTGAGCAAGTAACAAGTAACCGTATTTAGTTACTTTTTTGGGGTAACGTGTACACGTCTGGCCCTATGGCTTATACACAGCTTGCCCATTACGTGATTCGCGGCCACGCCGGTATTTTATGTGACACGAGCGTTCAGTTCACCGTATTAGTTTCACACCACAGAAGTAGTACCTCAAGAAAACCAGCAAGTAGAAATAATGGACCTTTTCCGAGAAGCGTTCTGCGCACGCGCGAGCGCCCGATGCCAAGCGGCGGAAGTCGGTACCAGAAATCGAGGAAATTCGGAAGGACGCTGTGAATCAACGAGTAGAACGCGTAATTTCAGCATACATATAATTGCGTTACACAAAAAAAGAAAGTGGACGGAAAGCAAAACACGACGTCTGGATGGACGCCACGGATGCCCCTCTTTAGAGTCGCGTTGGGCACTCGCTGCTGCTCAGAGAGCGAAGAAACTGGTAGCGTAGCTCCCATTATCGATTGGTAGCGCAGGTAGGTCACTTCCTCGATTTTTAGTTCGTGCAGCCACCGCCTGGTGCCGTCGGTATGTGGAAAAGGTCCATTGTCAGCAGTGGCGTAACCAGGATCTTATTTCGGGGGGGGGGGGGGGGGGGGAGGTCCAATAACATGAATCCCCCCCCCCCTCCCCCAATGACGAAGCAGGGTGAGCTCGGCGGTACGGACGCTCACGCAAAGATTAGCGAGGCGCTGTTATGATAAAACCGGTAAAGCTGCATTGTCATTTTTGAAAACGGAGCAGGCTTCATTTATTGAAATACGGGCGTGGTGGCTCACTGTTCTACTGTCGTCGTAGTTGCGGCCCACCAACTTTAAAAGCTTCCTTACAGCACACAGCTCTCCCCGCTTTTAGAGGTAGCATTGCATTACCAACGCATTGTTTGTTTATGTTGACGCAATGACACGATAAAGGGGGGGGGGGGGGGGGGGGTGCGCTTTTTGCGAGACTCAGTTTCTTTTTTTTTTTTTAGAAACCTTTGCACATATCATAGTGCAAGAATGCCGGAAAGGCATAGTCACGAAGCTCCAAGAACAATACCAATGCCATGAGTGCTGTAAAGGTAAAAAACCTTGTTTTATGCGGCCCCCTCTCTTCACAAGAGCCTGCGCTTGAGATTATTATTTCATATTTTTTATCGCTGCGGGCTAGAAGGTCGGACACTGATCCATATAGGCAACCTGTAGTGCTGTTTGTTTTGTCGCTATCTAGCGTCTGGAGCAAGAAACCTTGCGTATGTCTGGGAGTGGCTGCTGGATTGCTCAAACGTGAGCTATTACTCTGATGGCGCCGCTATAGCCTAGTGTCTGAAGCAAGAAATAATGGGTAGGCCAGAAAGCCGTGATCGCATAACATGCAAGTACGGCGGAAGCTGTGGCCTGTCGGGCCATTCGGAACGTGACTACGTATCACCGGAGTGCGCTTTTACTGCCAAGAAGAATCAGGCTTTTCACTACGTCATGCTCCAATATCTGTGTGTTGCGCTCGTATACGTAGCGCATATCAAAGCCGTCGGCACGCAATAGGGGGCTTATCGTTCACCCGTTTCCAAGTTACACCGAGGCAGGTTATAACCTTCGTCTCTCACTCTACTGACACCACCTGGCTGTTATCGACAGGCTATACTGTCACAAAAAATTAAGCAGCAAAAAAAAAAAAAATATCTTGACGCTGAAAAATTAGAGCGACCGTCCTCGCACAAATAGGAGCCCATATATAGGGCGAGGGTAATTCTGAACAATCACAAAACCAAAATCTACCATCTATAAAAGGTTTAACAAATTCGTGCTACACAACAAGATTCCGAAGGAAAGATAGTCTTATTTTTGCTAGGCCGCTTTATCTTGCAGTGTGGTTCAAAGGCAGCAGCGGCATATCCTCGGGGCGATGAGAAGTCGTCAGTCCGAACTCGTCGTTCCGTCACTCGGAGAAATGACATCACACATCACACACCACACACAAAACACGCAAGCCACATGCCGAACGTGGAAACAAACTTGAATACCCTTGCGCCTATGCGTAGTGAGAATATGAAGTCTCCTCGGAGTTTCTGATGTTCCGTGCAACGGAGAGATTAATCAAATAACGAATTGCATCGGATACCACCTCGTCGTGCAAAGCAGAAAGAAAGACGGACTTCATCGCATCTGTGAGCGACTATCGTGACGGGCGTCCCGATGGAGGAAAATTTCACGGAGTGATGGAAACTTCGCCAAAAATAGGGAAATTTTAGGCGTCCGATGAAAGAGGGAGAAACATGAAACGCCCGTCACGTCTGCGCTACAGGCGGTCGCCCTCTGTCCGGAGGCCCTATTCCCAAACGTCTATCGTCTCCTCAAGATCCTAGCGACTCTGCGCGTAACAACGGCGGAAGCTGAGCGCTCGTTCTCTTCCCTTCGACGGTTGAAAACATACCTGAGAGCGTTCACTTCGAATGAGAGCTCGGTCTAGTGCTTTTGAATGTTCGCCGCGACATTGGAGTTGAAGCGGTGGACGTCCAGGATATTTTTTGCCGTGAACGCAGGTGGCTGCATCTTAATATGTATAGGCGCTTGGCAAAAATGAAATGATCGAGATAGTCCATAAATTGCTTTCTGAAGTAACTAGTCAGAGTTACTTTTTTTATTCGCGATAGTTTCTAGTCGAAAGCCCGTAATTTTGATCAGTACACATTGGGTGCGTGAGCGCAGCGCCACCCGTTGCTTACAGTTCAATTGTTTTTACAATTCATTTAATATTCCTTACATCACTGACATTGTTTTATATTATCACCATGTGTGCGTTTTATTATGTCCACTTTAGTTCGATTTAACTATGTATTTCAGTGAGGATAGTTTGTTATACCTTGCCCTGAAATTGCCATCCTTCACCTCACAAGTGTTTCGAAATATCCGTTCTTGATATATCTGAGATCAAGTTTCGCATCCCATCAAATAAGCATGAATGAAGAAATATTGAATATTTTATTTATTTGAGCATTTTCCACCCCACAAACATTCCTCCCGAAAGCATATAAGTTGGAGATAGTCCGCGCTCCCCCTTTTCTCCGTGCCCCGTGCAAGACCGACTGCGTGAGCAGGGTAGCGAGCGGGCCCAATGCTGGCACCGGAGGGAGGGGTGTACCACTAGAGAGACAAACAGAAACAAACGTCAGCGACAAACCTCAAACACATGCAGCATGCTCGCTGTGGTACTTTTGGCAGGCATTTAGTCGTTCGGTGCTCGTAAAGTAAGCACGAGTGATTGCAAGCCTGCCAAAGATACCCTCGCGTGCATGATGCTCGTGTTTTAGCTATCCTACAAAGCCTGCCAAATCGCGAAAGACTGTTTTGAGGCTTGTCGCTGTCGTTTGTTTCTGTTCGTCGCTCTAGTGGGACTCGGGCATTACGGAAGGCTAAACAACATTTTATGGAGTAATTCATTCGACAGGCCCTATTCCACGTTAACATCAACGCTCACACGAAATTCAAAATGATGCAGCGACACTGAGCGTCACACCTTACATGCTCAGTGTCTAAGGGCAGAGAGCAGTCTGGATAATAACGTTCTTCGGCTCATATACTATAACTTTCCCATCTGCGTTAACAACAAAAAAATTTCCTTCGGCGTGTTTTGTAGCCAACTGCCTTTACCGGATTGAATAACGTATACACTGAGCGACACGGTTAACGCGAACGAGCGATCGCGAGTTTCTTCCTCTTTTTCTTCTAGAATTGAACAGCGGCCATCGAAAACTATACCATACCACCCTAACCATACTCCATTTCACGTTAGGTCCGATTGTTCGTCGTCTTTGTACGTTTACGGTCGCCAACTAAACCAATCACGCGAAAAAAAAAAAAAGCGGGGATTTTGAGGCATTCACTGAACCCAATTGGTTTAACTGGAGACTGCAAACGAGCAAAAACGACGAGTGTCGTGACGATGCACTTTTTGCTCTACTTGATCGGCTCCATCGGGTCGCAGACGTCGAACCTGAAAAGAAACGGAGTCAAGTCGTCGGACCTAATGAACGGAGTAGAGTGTGGTAGAAAGCGTTCATTTGGTGCACTAACCTAAGCGGTCGAATCTGATGTTCGTCAATGGCACGTAGAATGCTAAAAAAAAAAAAGGCATCGATGTCGTGTTCGCGCTAACAGTGTCGCGCAGTGAGCAGCTGTGAATTCGGTCGTTTAGCGGGACGAGATTATCCAGGGTTGAAAGAGTTCGAACGAACCGGGTTATACAGTCGCGGAGATGTCTTTCGCGAAATAGCGAAGAAAAGACAGCATATCACTCGGAGCTCGGCGCGCGGAGAGATCATAAATGTCAGCTCCCGATTTGTCAGAAACTCGGCGATTACCTAAACTGACGCAAATAAATATTTTAATACGTATCTCGTTCCTTGGTCGATGAACCGGGCTACCTCGTGACCGTTGTTTGGGCCCTGCCGATACAATGACATATATGGTGATGCGTTGCCGTGAAAAACAGCAGTCAAAATTATTCATTCGGGCTGGAGCGCAGAAACTAAAATGAGGAAAGTTGTAATTCGTGTCGGAAATTTGCTCCTATTAAATGCGTCTAAAAAGAAATATGGGCATAGGAGTAAAGGCAGAAACGAGGAGTGGTAAATCGTGCAATTTCCACGAATAAAATAAAATAAAATACGAAATGTCATTACTATACATGGTATCACCTCAAGTCCGGCCGCACTCAACGTTACGATGTTCCGGGACCAATCAAACAGCGTCAAAAGTGCAAGTCATTCACTTGCGCTTTTAGCGCCGTTAGGGCCTTCCTTCTACATGATTGGTTCAGCGATGAAAAAACACGCACAGAAACACGACGAATAACATGTTGGTGCGCTTTTGTCGCTGTTTGATTCGTCCCATTAGCTCGTAGTGTCGGCTGTGCCCGGACGTAAGGAGTGATGTAGCCTTTATCGTCACGTCGTGAAATCAACAACCACATAAATTGTACTAAAGTGCGATATGTTTACGTAATTTCAGACGTTACAAATCTATTACTCTTATGCGCCACGTTATTCGTCATGACAGTCTTTTTTTTTAATTAAAAAATGAAGGAAATTGTGTATGCACCCTTTCAAGACATTTCATAGGTTTCCTGTCATGCTGTCAAAACTCAACGTTTCCTATAATAGAAAAGAAAGCGAAACAAGCTGCGTATCGACATTTTCTTGATAAAAAAAAATATAGTTCCTTAAAACTTCAGACTTTACGTCTGTGTTGCCCAGTACGCGAACTGAAAATAGTGTAAGATCAAAACACGGTCGGGCCCCGGAGCAATACAACTCTCACGAACACACTTGTTCCCTAACAAAATTGTTCCGCGGCAATAGGGATATATATATAAATATATATCTTGTCGATACTTTTTTTTTTGCGGGAGACATATTTTTATGTATTAAAACCGAAACTTTGATAAAGATCGATCGCAAAATGACAAAGGGGGACTCAATTTCGTTCATTTTTCCGTGCTCTCCACTTCGATCGCTTTATCGATCGTCCCATGCTCAGTTGATAGATTTAGTAACGAGGAGTGACGCCTATACTTTCTCGAAACTGGACGAGAAAAGCTCGATTTTGTTTTTGTCTTATTTACGTCTTTAGCTTTCTTTGAACCCGAGTTCACTGGTAACCATAATTCCTTCTAGCGTTCGGAATTTGTGGTCGTGTGTCTTGTTTTGGGTCGTCACAGATACGAATGATAATGGCGCTCTCAAAGCAACACTGTCAACACCGTCGAAATTGAAGTTATTACATTCCTCTTATTTGTGTCGATGATAATTCCTTTGCTGACGTCATAGTCAGCATTCGGCCAATTGTGGGGGGCCGACCACAGCGACGCTTTTGATCGCTCACGTCGCCAATAGCTCTCGCTTGTAGCTTTGGCTGCAGTTGCAGCTTATGGGTGAACAGAGTATAGTAAACGCGTTAAGGCTCGTTCACACAGACCCGTTTTCTTACGTTGCGTTATGAAAAGTCACCGGGAAATCTGTGCTTCGTACTAAGCGTGGCTACCAATTCAAGGAGATATCCTGGCACGCGACATTCGAGACACGAATGTTTCGGTGACGACGAGCTAGGACGGTGAGTTATCGTGGCAACCAAGGACACAAGGCTCGTCGTAGCGTAACGTAAGGAGTTGAGCTCGGTTATACTCTTCACACAGCACCGTTTTCTTACGTCTAAGTCACCGAAACATTCGTGTCTCGAATTTCGCGTGCCAGGGTATCTCCTTGAGTTGGTAGCAACGCTTAATACGAAGCACGAATTTCCCGGTGACGTTTTGTAACGTAACGTAAGGAACCGGGTCTGTGTGAACGAGCCTTTAGCGTTCCCTGCCAAGTTACATCCACGAGCGAGCCATATTGCCGCGAACTGGCGCCACTTCTTTGGAACTCATCACGTCACGGCATTCCAACAGAGCTTCACAGACCGCCACCAGACGCAATTTTGAAATTTGTTCATTACTTTTAAAATTCGTTTTCTTGACTCTTCTGCCTGAAGCCCAGAAACACTAGCCTATAGGATAGTGTTTCTGGGCTGATGGCACAACACAGACCACATGGAAACAAAGAAATAATTAGGAAATATTTCGTTTCCGCACCCCTTTAAAGGGACCATGAAATGACCTTTTTACTTTTGCCAGATAACTTTTACATTAAACCTTCAACGTTCACTGAATGCCGAACAGGCATCCGTTTTCGTCTCGGTTCATTAATCTCTACACAAAAAAATAATGAAATATCGACTTTTTCTTTCTCTCCAACTGACCGCAAAACAAGTTGCGGCGTAATTTTGACGGTCGTGACGTACGCTGGGACAGGAACCGGAAGTTCTCTCGGCAGTAGGAGAGTGGGAGCGTTAGCGGCGGCGAGTTGGGTGGGGGTGCGCCGGTATGCCTGTTGGGAAGTGCGGCGAGTCTTCCGGCGAAGACTCCAGAAGTCAACCCAGCTGTCATTGTTGGTAAAAGGCGGCCCGTGTCAGTCGTTTGCAAAGCGACGTAGATGGAAACAAATCGCCGCGGTTTTTTTCACGGCCTCGGAGATGCAGGAGCGAGCCGACGCTAAAAAAGATACTTTGAACTACGACAGTGTCAGCAAGAGCCACGTAAATACCTGTTCACACTCTGAGCGGACGCGCGCGTTTGATGGAAGTGCTGTATTCGCGCTGTTGGTGAGCGCTTCGGGACCGATCTTTTACGATTGCAACTCGATACTGACGCGGCACTCGGCAAATGAAGGTTGGCCCGGCATTGCACGTAGCTCCCAGGAACTGTTATAGCTCGACAGTGACGTGCAGTCGTGTCAGAATACAAATGGCATACTAATAACAAAGTGTACATACCGTGTTACGAAGGTAATCCATACGGCGTTTATTCCAGCTCTATATCACACAAAACAAGAAGATAGAATCGCCGAGAGTCCCTTTTCGACGCCAGTGTTCGTCAACACTGCCTCGGAAAACAAGGAGATGACAAGGGGAAGAGATTGACCTCACCTGTTAATCTAAAATTGAGGTCAGCGATCAAA
The DNA here is from genome assembly GCA_013358835.2 of Ixodes persulcatus. Taxonomy (NCBI): domain Eukaryota; kingdom Metazoa; phylum Arthropoda; class Arachnida; order Ixodida; family Ixodidae; genus Ixodes; species Ixodes persulcatus. The sequence goes on from JABSTQ010011253.1 coordinate 468,007, forward strand.
CTATAATACGGGAAGGGTCCACAAGGGTCGTGCGGGCATATTCCATTCAGCACGCCAGCCGGTCGTGGGCAGACTGTCTTGACCAAATACCGTCGAAGCAACGCTGCGCCGAGCCCGCTAGGCCTATATTCCACGCAGCTCGCTTGGTCCGAGTCGGTGGATTCGTGACCGTCGTAGCTTTTCTCGGGTGTTCGTGGATCCAGCGTTCTTGTTCGTCGTGGTCTGTTTCAACTACTTCTTTCTTGCTGCTTGAAGTCGGGACACGCGAGAAGAACACGTAGAAAAATAAACGTTCGTTGGTCGTCGCGACCTAGCGACGCTGTCGGCCATGCTGATTTGATCGTAAACGGAGCTGGCTCTCAGCTTCGTTTACCACACGATAGATGGCGCTTGGCTCTCAGCATTATCAAATTTTGCAATTTTCGCCACACATCTCTAATTATGCTACAAAATGTGGATCCGAATATTATTTAACAAAACTTTTAGGAAACATTTGCCGGCTATTTATTGTTTATGATCGCGGTGCTGGTGAGGTAGGCGCTTACCCAATAGGCGACGTGGATTCGGCTGCGAACCTTTAACTGGGATGAAAATAGCCACGTGGCACGCGCTTAAGACGTTTCCGAAGACAAGAAAGGTTCATTATATATTTTTGTTTATTATTGTACCTTTTTTTAAATATATGGTTAACTTTCGCAAGAGTCGCTTGGCAGCATTGTACGGCAAGCAGGCTGGGACCGGACGGCTTCTTTACAGGTCGTCAGGACACAGTCACGTGACAACAGAGACCACGTGACCACCTACGTGCCCCTTTCTCCCCCCCCCTCCCCCCCCCCCCCCCCCCCCCCCAAGTTTTGAGGGGAGGTAGGTGCCCACCACCCATTCCTTGCCGTTCACGAAGTCATTGAACGCCTTTAGAGATTTGTAGGTTTTAAGTCGTTCTCAGATATAGACCCTTTCTTCAAGGGCGCCACCATCTTCAATTGTCGTCACTTCCGGTATGGGCGAAAACATTGCTTTGCTGTCGCCACGCCAGTAGAAGACACTTCGGATAGAAGCGTAACCGTCACACATTACCGTTCTGCCTCCCCCTTCGTTTTTTACAAGTTGAAAGTTGAAACGTTTTAATATTTTTTTCGTCGCCCACACCGGATACGCCTATTAGGTGGCTGGGGACAAGAGTATACAGAGTCCTGAATATGCGCCCACGACAGCTTCGGCACATTGTCATTTCCTTGAGAAACAAGCGCTCTCACTTTTTACCCAAGGGATCAGGAAGGCATGTCGATCCCGTATAAGTAAATTTTAGGAAGTACCGCAGTTAACACTTGGCGGTGAGACTTTTAAAGTACTCGTTACTCACTGCGTTTCCTGAAAAACAAGCAAAAACAATAGCCAACCGGAAGTAACATATTCCCTCCGGAAGTTCCGAAATTATTTGTTAACCTTAACATATTTTTATAGTATATGCTTAGAGTTAACAATATCACGTAAGCTACCTTTTTTTTCTCTTTAGCAAAAAAACAAACGAAAAGATGTTTATTTAAAAAACATGCATTGTTTTCTTCCCATTCGTTTTTTCTGGAACATTGGCAGTGCGTGCTCTTTTCTTATAAAAAAGGACCGGTGTTATTCTCGATATAATCATCATGTAAACAGTGAGAACAGCTCCCCTCCTCTAAACAATAGCTGAACACGTATCGTCTTTACCAGCAATTCCAAAGTCCTCGAATATATATCAGAAAATCCCAGAAACAAGTTGGTATTACAGCACGCCCTGCTCTTTATGCTCGGTGCACCATATAGTACAGTACATTTCAAGAGCTGTTAGTCGAGGAATCTGCCCTTATTGTCTCGCAGACGATTCGGTTCGAGCCCCTAATTGATCGCTTCGCGCAAGCGCGTTAATGATGCCGCTAATGGACGTCTGATACGGAGGCGGTGAGCGCGATTAGGAAGCATATCTATTACGCGTGTTCGTCGGCGTCGCAGCGACGCGTTTGTACCATTCGGCTTCGCACCAAGCGCGGCCATTAATCTCACTTTTCTCCCCATTCATCTGTCCCGGCGACTTCAACACCCACAGAGGTTTTCGCTGAATTGCGTTGTTGTATACAGTAGCGCCTCTCATTCATTCCTATGTGCTCCGATTGAATGCGCCCCGGAAGCGTTCTGCTGCTCTTTGTACGCCTATGCGCCGAAGAAGTGAGGGAGAGGAGGAGAAGAGAGCGCGTGGAGACATCAGAACGCCGAGCTCTGGTTCGAATGATTCGTGGGTAGACCTAAGGCTAACTAGCTGCTTTTGTCTCCACTGTACTCGTCGAACGCGTTAGAATGTGAAATCCAAACTCCGGGCGTCGGCGTTCCGCGTTCTCTGGACATAAAAAAGAAAACTGCCATTTCCACCAAAAGCCTTTTTCTTTTGTTGCACCCACGTTTTCATTAAAAAGAACAATCAGAAGAATACAATAATTGCGGCCACAATACAACATTAAAACTGTACACTCATCAAGGACGGGCGTTCGTCGTGTGAACCATACTTTTCGTTTTTAGAAACTGAGTTTTTTATGTTTTTTTTTTGTACAATCTATAGTCGCTGAGAGCTTAAAAGAAATCGCTAAACGCAGCGTGCCCCCCCCCGCCCCCCCCCCCCCCCCCCCCCCCCCGAGCGTCTTATCATCAGCCAGTGAGATTGTGTCATCAGTTGTTAAGAACGCCTCAGAACGAAAGTAAGAAGTGTCATAATATAATATTTCGCTACGCCTTGCCTTCTTTAGGTTGTGACCTTAATATAGGACAAATTTTAGTGAGCTTCCCATGAGAAACAGCATTGCTGCAAGCCCTTTGCGTGTCTCATCTTGAGGCTGAGTCGCAAAAACTGACAATGACGATCGACGAAGGGCCGCCGCTGTTGGTGACAAGTATAATTGTGATGTCGAGAAAGCAACCTTTCTCACGACCGAAGTGGAGCGACCAGAACAAGACAACACAAAACCTGAAGGGAAAGCATCTTTCGCGGTTCACGAACAACGCTCTAAAAAAAGTGTCCCCATCACATGCGCAACATTATCCATTGTTAATGTAATGGTCGAGTTATGCTCAACTGCTGGGCTCAGAGCGTTTTGACATTTTCGGTCTATGCCACGGAAGTAGAACTTCTCGACGTAGGTGATGGGCAAAAAAAAAAAAATAATAATTCCCAGTGTATACGATACACGATTGGGCAAAATTTACACTAGGAACGGGATGAAATGACGCGTCTCTGACGGACTAGACTCCTCTACGTAACGGCGTGCTAAAAAGAACAAAAACAATCAGCAGCATGCACATCGATCTTCGCAGAACGAAACAAACGCCAATGTTGTCAACTCGTCGGAAATAGTTGTCAACTCATCGAGTTTTCGACAGTGAACGCGATGCGATAGCGGTCATGCGTACGGTATACGGGAAAATATCAAATGGTTACTAAACCGTATTTTTATCACAGCGGACACGACACGTCTCGCCATATGACACAAATATGGCCCTCCCTTTATTTGACAGCACAAACCTTTCAACGCACTTTTACCAAATTAGAACATTTCTTGAAACGTCCACAAAGCGCCAGGAAAGTAGCTGCGAGCTCTGCGAGCTGTTTCTTCATCGGTTAGACCTAGCGGATTCCCCGACTGGAGATGAGACTTGACGTTGCTAAAATATTTTAAGCTCTTAAGTGTCCAATAAAAACAAAAGGGCACTTTTTAAACGAGATCGAACTGCGTCCGCTGTCTATTGGATTGGTGGCACTGTATCACAGCTCGTTCGTAGAGGTCGCCCCGAACTAACGTATGTTTGTGGCGTCTGATTGATCGTCTACAACTGGATCGATCATTTCTCGAACGGTTCCTTATAGAAGTTCGATATTTTCTTCCAAGAAGCTAACGTCTTTGTTGTTGCGATTTATGACCTTGATTAAAGGCACTCATTGAAGTCGATAAACCTTTCTAATGATTTTTTGTGTTCTTGTTTCAGTGTCGCTTGTACACTGGTTGCTTTATGGTCTACATCATCGCTGTGGAAACTGTATACCTAGCCTTGTCAACGTAGCTCAAAAGCGTTGATACCGAGTATAGATGGATGAGAGGGAAATAAATTCTTATAACAAATTCAATTTTAAAATATGAAGCGTTATAGTATTCCACTAATAATTTGAAAATTTCAATTCTTTCTGTTTTTGCCTTCCCGAAATCAAATTAGTTGCATTAGCGTAATCATTGATATCATAAGTTTGAATAACATGCTAGAGGGCATCGCTCCCACAGGTTACTAAAACCAACAGAAAAATGAAGACATAGCTTGGGGCAAGAGCTCGTGAAAAAGTAAAAGAAGGCATCATGCTACCCGGAAACGAAGGGGCTGGCACGAATGTTTTATTTGCACATGAGCACGCTTCTGTTGGAAATCCCGTGTTTTCTGCCCTTCTGAAGAGCTCGCCTCAAGATGAGCCGGTTTGAGGCAGCGGAGTAAAATCAGGTCCGAGTCACCAAAGATGTCTGTAAACAAATAGTCCTCTCACAGTAATTTCAGTGAATACCGAATGAGATATATGGCCACTGTTTGCGAAGAATTGAATGAGCAACAGTATGCACGGAGGTATACCACAAAAAGGGACGTCTGTCCTCACGAAAATTATTGCGGTACGACTCCGCCTTTCGTCCTGCCTGCTGAGGCATTGCTTCGGGGCAGGACTTACCCCCTCCGTCTGCATTCATTCTTATTTTAGAACTTAAAGCTGCATAGAAGTATACATGAACAAATAAAACAGTCAGAGTTCATATCTGAATTTTGCTTGTACAACGCACACGTGTGACAGGGGATCCTCAAAACCAATTTCATCAATGTATTCAACTTTATGTGGAAATTGAAAGCAAAGTGAAGAGTATACGTGCGTAGCTTTGATCCGCGCTCAACAGGCCCAAGCGTATCCGAATGATCATAGTTCAACCGTACGCCGAGAAACTAAGAAATTAAGAAAGACACGTGTCTTCCTTGTTGAAGACACTATAGCATCAAAATTAGGGGCAGCTGACTTGTAAAATTTTAGAACTTTGGTTTTGAAAGAACGGAATTTTCTCAAATTAAGCACGGTTTGAAAGTTGTCGATACTTAGCGCGAGAACGTGACCTTGCCGAGGATATATTCTCCCCGGCTTTAGAGTTAAACGAAGCCTAGCTCCAAGCTCCGGAGGGCTGCAAAAATAGTAACGGGGGCAGTCGGCGCTGCTTTCGCAAACGGTAACCCTGGTCGGAAGTCTGTCATCCAAATAATTGTCATCAAAACATTCACGCAACAATGGAATGAAAAGAAGTACTGAAACGTTATCCGAGACGCGCAGCAAACAATGCGTATTATCCGAGGACCCGAACAGACCACCCAGACAAGTGACAGAGAAAACAAGAAAATATCCAGCCTATATACGCTGACACTAGGTGCAAAACATCCGCGACTTTCCGAACCTATTGCATCGGATGGAGCAGCTGCAGGGGTTAAATCAGTGGAATGCAATGTTTCAACTAAGATAATTATATTTGTATCTTTCAGAGTGATATCGGTTGCAATATGAGTGAACCCCGAAATATGCGGGGGTGAAAAAAGCTGGTACTCAATGTCACATTTTAAATAGCGTACTCGAGTTAAAACGTTCAGCCTATTCGTGAAGGTCTCTTTGAACGTGTAAATAATTAATAATTTTTTTTTTTTATTTAAAATCGTTGATGGATGCATGACGCCTTATTCGCAACTCCAACGCTCCCAATAGATGGCAGGGCGGTAGTCGCAAGATCGCGGAAGAGACGGGGATAGATTCTCTGGGATTTCCCGTGCGCCTGCTCGCTGACTCTGGTCAGTGCGCTAAAAGTAATTTATTTGGCTACAAACACAAAGCGGTCAGGGCAAGAGCACATCACAGGCGACGGAGATGTTGACGAGCGTTAGGAAAATGAACATAGTGATTTTTTTTTAAGGTCGCGGAGCGGTATACAGAACAATTACAAGTTTAAGGCACTCGCTTTTTTTTTTTTTTTTTTGTCGATAAAACTGCATGATGGACGAACACGCCGATCGGAACCACGCGGTAATAGCAGCACCAATGACGACAATTCTTGCCACGGCCGTCTATTTCACCGTCCCCACTCCTCAGGTTCTTCGTTCGTCCGCGAGAGGGCGAACGACGGGCTGGAGTTGCGAATAGCCTCTATTTGCTCCAGATTGATAATAATTTAAGAAAAGAAGCTCTGGCAACACAGAAATTACTTCTTCGGGATATCGGTAGAAAGCTAACAATTACTCCGCGCATTTACTTTCTTAATATTACTATCGGCTCGCATATTGGAATCGGAGGTTTGTAGCCATAGATAGGCGATAGAGAACAGTTTTAAGGTTTAATAAAAAGAATAAAATTTGATGCGCGTTCTTCAGTCGCAAATGTAAGCACCCTGAAAAGCCCAGCACAAAAAAAAAAAAATAGTGGCTATTCACAATTAAAAAAAGAACAAAAAAAAAAAACGCGCGGAGTGGCTTATGATATCGATTTGCTTTGTATGATATCCAAGCAATTCCAGACTTCGTGAACAATTACGATCTCATATTAAGAAAAGCAGAAATAGACAATTTTGTGAACGTGATCCTTAGGATTCGCTGAAAAAAAAACAAAAAAACGTAGGGCCGTGGAATTAAGACTATACGCATCCTAAAGCTTAATTACGGTTTATTTATAGTTTATGGAAAAATATTCCCGGGGAACATTGCGAACTTCGTTGTTGTTCAGCTAAAATGCTCGTTTTAGTTCATGCGCCGAGGCGTTGATGTGGAAGAAAGCTGGGGTTTGTGACGATCAGAGATATCGCGCTGCTGCCAGGTTGGCTCGCAGCGGACGCATCATGGGCCTTTTAGTTTTAACCCAAGGAAGAAGAATTAAGTGAAAACTATAAAGCTTGCTTCGTGAAACCCGTTTCGTGAAAGTTTAACGTTACAATTTATTTGCATCAGAACTGGTACCATGCTTCATGTGCCGCAAGGGTTCAGCAAAAACAAAAGACGCGGTAGAAAATTGAAAGTGGCCAGCGCTCGGAGTAAATCCTTTAATCTGAGTTCCGCGCAGCAAAAAGAGCAGGAAATATGTGGATAATAAAATGTTTCCTGTTTCCTGTAGCACCCTTCAGAAAACAGAGTTCATGGTACAGATGTGCAAAGTTGAATTCTACCCGTGTGGAGTGAAAACGAAAATGACCAGCGAATATAGGTCTAGGTCACATATCGTTAAATACACACAAAACATAATAAAGCCCAAAGCCTTCATGTAAAAAAACACAAAAAACGAGATACTATATATAACAAATTTGTACTAAAATTTCTTAGTACAAACGTGCTGCTTTCTTTCCACATTTCGAAAACTCCCACTGTCTGCCGTGCTCACTGTGGTACCTGTGTTAACTGTTCGTTGACTTTAAAGTCCAAAGTTTCAACTGTCAGGTATGAGAAGTTTGCTTTGTTAATTCGAGAAATATTTCTGGTTCTCTTTCGCGCGTAGCTGTTTTCTGGAGCAGGTACTACATAGCGCGAAACTATTACCACAAAAATGCAATTGTTGATTTTTTATTATTTACTTCTACGGTTGGATCGCTGCCATCAACCCCACTGTAGTGTGGTGCAGGGTGCTAATTGGGGGCTCTAACTTTAGCACTAACATTTTACTCTGGTCAATACCTTTTCTTCGTTAAATTCATAAAAAACGCCAATGCAGAGTTGGTGGGAAAAACGAAAACAAGAACAAATTCAACAATATACAATAGCGTTTTATTTTAGTAACTTCAAAAATGTACCGGCTGAAGAACAGACAAATCAATAAAACCCTTCACAATACAAAGTGAATTTTCGAGCGAGAACCTACGTGTAGCCATTAATATTTAAGACATTGTGCCACTTTTCTCATGATGATGTACCCCAGTCCGTCTCCTCTAAAAAGCTAGAATCGATACTTCGCCATGATTTCGTTTTCATCATTTCACAGGCTTACGTTACTACGCCAGAATGGCCTCTAGGAAAGAAAAAGGTGTCCGCGTCCCTGATCCATGTTATGAATAAATATTAATTTTAATATAATACATGCGCCTGTGAAATGAACTTGAACTATACTCGAAGGTAATAAGGGATTATGAGTGCAAATCGTTTACAGTGATTTAACGTCCAATGCCTTCACTAGGGCAAATTTTCAAACCGGTTCTTTCAGGACGCAGTTCGTACAGTGCTTCAGAACTCTGTTCAGAAGAGTAAAAAAGCTATCGAGCTTCCTGAAAACTCTTCATTGTAAGGCCGTTAAATTGTTTGCAAAAAAAAAAAAATAACCTCTTGTTTTACTAAAAAAAAAACAAGAAGGTTGAGCTGAAACATTTTGTTTCTACTAAAGCTTAGTTCTAAAAGTCATGATCAGATGAAATAAGGTCCAAAGTGTTGGCTTCAATGTCATTTTACTCAAAAAGTTTCAGCAATACGTTCAGCTGCGACTGGTTTTAGGAAGTTTAATTTAGACTATGCTTGAAGTTGAATGAGATTTCTGAATATTGAGTTATGAAAGTACGTTGAAAGGAGGGTATTGACGCATCACGTTGTAACGCGGAAATTTCGGACAGAACTTCAAATTTAAGCACTGACTTCTTAACTATGACGTCAAAACCAGCCAGGGCGTTCCACTCACATCCAGCTTCGATTCGTTTTGTGGCACACAGCTTTCACTACGCAGATTTGCCATGCTTCCACACATGTGGCGGCGTCACCTTACATATCGATGCATAACGGCTGTCGATCCACTGTCACTCATAAAATCGGCGGTCCGTGCACATTGTAAGCGAACACGTCGCTCAAATTCGGCGAAGCACATTCAACAAAAATAACAGAACGAGTCGACCCTCTATCTTCGTCGCATTTCAATTCCTTCATTGCAGCAGTACCAATGCAGAGCGTTCAGGACGACGAGTTTTGGAACACCGCAGCAAAAGGCGTATACGTTTACAACCACGCACTATGACATGGGAAACGCCGCCGCGGGAGTGGACGGTTGAAGGCTTTTCAGCGCAAACGCAGCTGTCCTTGATGGAATAAACACGCAATATAGTACATGCTGTCGAGGATTGACGGTGGGCGTGACGCGGAACACTCCTATTGTCGTTCATACTTGAATCTGTGCGCAGTAAGCTCACAAGCGACCAAAACTAAAACTTGTAACGCCTCCCGGTGTTTGTTCTAGCCAACAGCTCAATAGAAGTACGCGGTTTACCTTTTATTTTCACGCAGCCGCAATTTGTTTGCATGTTGAATAGGAGAATTTGAATAATGAGAAGAAACGTTATGAAGATTGCAACTAGGCAGATGCCAGGTCGACAACCACAGGACTCTGCTTTGCGAGCCGCTATTTTCGGTTCAAATTAGGGCTGGGCAATTGACTGATTAACCTACCGATTAATCGATTAATTCTTTAATGGCGATGATTATTTTTAACCGGTTAATCGGTTAAATTTTGACGATCCAAAAGAATAGAAAGAACAATTCAACATTTTCACTACGCAGATGTGAAAGATTACATCTGTATAAAGGTTTAACTTTAGGTGAAATTTTAACGTAAACTACACTGCAGGGACGAGATTTGTAACTCCACACAACTGCAGAAGGGTATGTCTCGTTCACTTCTACGCCGTGCGAGCTTCCATTTAGCGCAGCAGAAACTATTGTCAACAATCAAAGGAGCTTGCTCTTGACATATAGAATGCAAACGAACCTCTTTGGCTTCGCAGCGGAAGGAATAATCTGCAAGCATGGGTGCAATTAGACTGTTCTCAACTACACATCGAGGTTGATTTATAATCAAAATTCGACATTAATTGCGCCGTTCATTATATATTCATCAAAGGCAAAATAAAAAATGTATTCTGACTTTTTTAGCAAAATATCATGCATGACAGTGAACAACACCAAATAATCAATTAACAAATATAAAAAGGGTGGCGATTAATAGGGTTAAAACTTTCAATCGACGCCCAGCCCTATAGTTCCAACGGATCTGCATGCAGCATCTTGGCATGGTACATGCTTGTGAAATTACGTCGTGGTTTCATGTGCGAGGTTTTTCTGCTTCTCTTGTTTTTCCCAATCGCACGACACGGGTTCGGGCTTAGCAACCAGAACAGGTGTTATGTCGCTCTGAGTGAAGTTTTCTGTGCCAAAAAATCATTTTATGTGTTGGCACGTCAAAAGTGCTTCCACGTACATTGTGTGTTGAAAGAGTGGATGGGATCATTGAGGGAAGCACCAGGCTCAGACACCGTCAATTCGGGATGTGCTTTCAAGGACACTGTCACCACCAACGACCCTTCACAATAAAACGCTTGACTGTCGACTTTGAGATGGACGTCTTTAAAATCGTATTTCCCGTGCCTGTTTTTTTTTCTTTTGCGTATTTTTATAAGGTTGTTTTTATAGAGTTTACTATCGTCATTTTTATAATTTTTTTTTTCTGTAGTATACCGACATAACTTTCTAGTGGCGTATCTCAGAACGCTTAATTCGCATTCACATCCATTCTCGTTTGCTATTTTCTCGTTTCAACTTAAAACATTAAATTCGGAGTGTTTCTTAATTGGGTCCTTTTCAGTTCGGCGCCATTCGTGCTACGAGCAATTGGCACAAGTTTGAAATGATTGCACTATCTAACAGCTACCTTCTGGGAAATGCACGACGTCGAAATATATAATATGGACAATGAGAAAAATACGTCTCCTTATTTCCAGTTACTTCTAAAATTATCTATTTACGTCTCTTGTACGCCCTTTTGTGCTTATTTTTTACCATTAGTAGCTCTCCTTAGATGATCACCGGTGATGGTCGTTTAAGGTACAGTGCGCGACAAAGGTTACGGTACAGGGGAAGAGCAAAAGCTGGCTGTTTCCTTGTTTCTCTCACAATTGAAGAGCTATTATGAAATTTAATACTGTCAGATATCGGGCTCATTCGGGACAACGACATTGGCGTTAAAATTCGGTGTCCTTCAATACTATGTCTGAGGAAAACGAGAGGAAGAGCCGAAGCAATATTCGCACGTGTCGGAACGACAGCATATTCAGTTGGTGCGCTGCAGGCACTTACATTGCCGACAGCCTTAGACGCCGAAGTATTTGAAACTTACGAGGTACCTCGGCTATTTGCTTTGAGCGCGCTCGCCGTCACCCTTCTCGGTTGTCTGCCAAGCTTCAGCAGACGGCGAGAACCGTTGGGCGAGACTCGCGCACAAACGCGTGCACGTTCCCGCAGCTGTTAGACCGAGGGGAAGAGTTCACTAACACTCTGCAAGTCCCGGCGTCTGCGCTCCAACCTTTCTACGTGGTTAAGGGAGGGGTCATGCTTGACATCACGCCAGTCGCGACATGCGACATTTTGAAGGGCGAAGATCGCCATGCGACCTTTTAATTAAGAGAGGCGAAGTGTCAGTGCTCACCTCACAGTCCTTTCTTGAAAGTAAAAGTGACGGTTAGTACGAGGTTGAATTAATACGAGCGAACGTCTGTGCCGGTATATGTTGATGTTCCATTTGAAGAGGCTGGCGATGTTTAATTCGAGCTTAGCGGGTCTCACGTCCTAAACTCGAGGTCTCATCTCCTGAACCGACGTGAGACCTCGAGGCTCGGGGTAATAGCGCCATGCCCGTCAAGCCATGCGCAGATTTCACGACGACCACAACTAACACAAAGGTTTGGTTCGCGGCGGAAGAAACAGCAAGAGGGACCTATATATATATATATATACCTCACATTTGTATAAACGTGCATAGCAGTGAAAGCCAGTATTCAAATCTACCATAAGGACCATAAGGTGGCTTGCTCTCTAGATAAATGGGAGTAGGAGGAGAGGGAAGGGAGGGGGGAGCGCGGATAGGTTCTCCTGTTGATGCTCGTCAGGGTTCGAGCACCTAATTGATATATTTAAATCCGATATAATTTTTTTCGTAAGGCAGAAACGCTGTCGCATCTTGTGGGATGAATTCTACCATGTTTGTGACAAAAATAAAAGCCTGGCTGAGGCCCGGCCAAGCCGAAGTCGAGTAATACGATGTCAATCATAAAACATTGCTGCCATTTTTGCGCTTAAAGTCAGCAAGTTCATTTTAATTCTCACAGACGACAGAGAGCCATGTACTCTTTGCGAGTAGCGGAAGGAACGGTGAAAGATTTTATTATCTTAGATGTTATTCTTTTTCTCAAAAGAGCGGTGTTCATTGAGACCTTTTAAGAATGGTTCGCACATAAGCAAAAAGAAAAAAAAAAAAAAGCTGGAACACAACCAGTTTTCTGCGTGTTCTGCGGGAAAGAAAATGAGCAGGCACTTTTCATCCGAATGTCAATCATATTCTCGATTAAATAATACCGTAGACGTAATTTAAATAGTGAGGATAAGACCTAAACTTCATTTACCGTTCATTACAGCTTGTGTATGGTGAATGAAGTTAATAGGGAGTTTTAGACTAAGGGGGCCTCTATGCGCCACCCAATCAGCTTGGGGCGTCGCACTAGACAGGCGTAGAATGTCTATGCTTGCGCAGTGTGACGCCCCAAGCTGCTTGGAGGACCCAAAGCGTAAGATCCCTCTATTCTAGAACTCCATATTATTATTGAGCTTGCTCTTATAAAGAGCCATGGTTTGGAATCACATTTGGAGTGAGCAAGAATTACAATGGGAATTGTCCAGAGTTCAATGCCATATATCAAAGCTGTTCACGGGATTGGTGATATTTAACACGAAGTTGGTATTTCTATTGGGAAAGACTATTCAGAAATCAATCTACATTGCCCTGAACCTTCCGCAGAATGATCGAACGGTATGACGAGTGAAAAATGCATTTCTGGCAAAGCATATGTCTTAGACGCGAACTTTGTTTCATTTTAGTCTTTCAATTAAACTAGAATCTTCGGGGCAATTCATCATCAACAGATGTGATTCAAACCGCATACCGAGCGCTTCGCTTGAGAGAAAACATTGGCGTTTTACTATATACAGTTCTGATGTATAACAATGGGTTGGTGTGATTGAATGCGATTTAAACAATTCTTAATGCCGCATCCTTCGAATATCCAATTGTACGCTCTTGGGTTGACCGGGGTTGGTATCATTACTGTTGCCATGTCTAACAACCTCGTCTCGAGTTGGTGTAGAACGAGTCGCCTTGGGGGAAAAATAAAGCTGGCTCCTTAGTTACATGGCCCACTGATGACCCGACCACGCGGTGTCAGAAACTTGCAACCCGTGCGGGAACTAAGAAATATCGTATAACAGAGTCGTATAAAGTCAATATCACGTTGTCTCGATCCTTATTAAGGACTACTTGAAACGCCAAAAAAGAAGTTTATATGTTACGACAATGTTTACGACAATTTACGAAAATGTTTACATAGCACACCGTAACCGGTAACATTATTGTGTGCTAGTATTCTTTCCTTACAATATTATAATGTGTGTGCTTCCATTATCTCTTGTGTATGTGTATGTGTGTGTATCCATTATATCTTGTATCCGTATTTTTTCTCTTGCCGAAGTTTAGCCCTTAGTGCTGTTGCTGTTAGACTTTGCCCCCCCCCCCCCCCCCCCCCCCCGGTTGGACCTTAGTGCCCACTGCCCAGTCAAGCGCCTTTTGCGCCAAGGTACCATTTCAAGGAGTATGTACCCCTTGAAAAAAAAAAAACTGATTGATTGATTGATTGATTCTAAGGACAGGTTGCCCAGAACAACCCAGTTCACGAAAGCTACTAGGCACAATTTACTTGGTGGACCCTGGCTGCATTTTTTTTCTCGGAAGTGCCGGAGCCCTGAATTGTGTCGCTGGCCGAAAGTGGGAGAATCGCGGTAGAACGGACTCGTGGACAGTATAGCATTAGGCGTACGACAAAGCACCCGAGGAGCCGGAGCCCATCGCCCTCCAGATCTCCCCTCGTGTCCCGTGACAAGAGCGTGTTTGTGGCCGTCGGTGGCAGCCGGGAGTCAGCCACAGATGGCCCGGAACAACAATGGGACGCGACGCCAACCCCGACCGCTCGTCCGGACGAGCGACAAGGACTCATCCCTTTTATCGCGATCGCTCCGCGTCAATCACACCTCGACTCGGTGGGCGCGATGCACTCGGAGATAAAACACCGATCCGCGGGGGTATTTAAGCGGCCGCGCGACGGCGGTGACCGCCAAAAAGAAGGACACTCACGGGGCTTGGGCACGTTCCGCTTCACTTGCATCCATTTGTAGGTGGGCACAGGCGCCGGCTTGGGCGGCGAAAGTCCCGTCCGCGACAGTCCGTGCGCCTGGTACGCGGCGCCGTTGTGCTGGCAACTCTCCCGCACGGCGTCGTAGCCGTCGGCAGTGGCGTAGCCGGCGTAGCCGTTCCTCCTCTGCAGCGCCAGCGGATCGAGGTAAGGAGGTGGGTAGCCCGGGGCCGCCATGGCGCCCCGGTCTGCCATGTGGTCGGCGGGGGTGGCCGCGTGGTGCACGCCGTGGCCGGCCACGGGCTCCATGTGCGAGTAGTCTAGGCTCGTGGCCCCCCGGTACGGGAAGCCTGTGGTGGCCGTCGTCGGGGCCGGGCGCGGGCTGGCCCCGCCGGGGGAGCCGTAGCCCATGGTCGCGCCGTTGGCCCCGCGGCCCCCATGCAGGTAACCGGCGGCCGCAGCCGCGGCGGCCGCCTGCTGGTCCAGGTTGGTGTAGCTGAGGCCGTTGTTGTCGTTGATGATCTGGTGGTGACTCAGCGACGGGTCGCCGTGCAGCGGAGGGGTCCGCGGGTCCGGGAACGAGATGGGGCCGTAGGGGCTCTCGGCGGGTGCCGCCGGGAAGTACACCTGGGCCGCGAGGTCGTAGTGCTGTTGCGGAGAACCGTAGGGCGCCGTGGCGCCGTCACCGTTGTGACACATGCTCGCGTACACCACGTTCGAGTTCATGATTGCGGCCAGGAGAAGACCGAACGCGCACCGCGTGCGGCTGGCGCGAGGAGCTGGGCGCTTCAGATCATGGGCGCCGTCCCCCGCCGGGACGGGAGCGGGGCGCCGGGAAACTGCGCGACGCGGCCATGGGGGGGAGGGGGGAAACCGCGGTTCGGGTCGGGCCTCGGCTAGGGCCCCGCGCGGCTCGCGGGCCCTAGGCTCGTCGCACTCGGAGGCGGGCGGTCGAGCGAACACACACTCACACACACACACACCACGTCCGGCCGGTGCGCGCTGCGGTCGCTCGGACGCTCGTGGCTGCACGCGCGTGGCGCGCACTCACATCCAGCGGCGCTGAGTCGGCAGCACTGACGAGGGCAGACCTCGAGCGCCGCTGCTGATGACAACAACACGGCGCGCCGCCATGGCAACCGCGACTACCTGTGGACGACGCATCGGCAAGCCACCGGTTCTAGCGGCGCGGGCTGGCGGAGTCCGGCGCACGTTGTTGCCTGCCCATTTCTATATAGCGGAGCGCTGTCGGCGTGCGCCGGCGACGAGGCGTGCGGACGTGGGAGAGAGCGGCGTCTGCCGCCGGGCGCCGCGCAGCTCGCGATCAATCCCAGCGCGGGGAGGGGCGGGAGGCCGGCCTCGGCGCACGGGCCACGCCGCCCCGAGGGGACCGACGGGGCCCGGGAGGACACCGCCTTTCCGACGCGACCCGCCTTCTGGCCTGGGGACGACGTCGAGCGCCATCTGCCGGGCTCTGCGTCGTCCGGACGCGTGCATTCGTCGCGCTTCGTCGTCTCTGGCACAAGGGCGTGAAAAGACCCGCATGACGTTTTCGCCGAGTCGGGAGCGGACGGAGGGTACGCCTAGACTCGAGGTCCGGCTCTGCTTTTACCTCTCAAATGGGGTTCGGTTGGTGCACTCCGCACGTGCGGCTGAGTTACTTTAACCTTTTATGTGCAGGAAGCCGGTGCTTTATGCCACGCAGCGACGCATGCAATAAGTTGTTTCTGTTCTAGGTTCGTTACTTCGTGGGGAACCGGTGAAGTGACAAAAAGCGTCAGAATTGGGCACTCGCTCTCATTTAGAAGCCGCCAATTATCAAGTCCGCTTTGAACAAATGCAACATTAAAATCATGCAGATTCTAACAAAACAAAACAAAATTACGGCGCCGAAACATGACATTTTTAACGAACACTCGCTTCAAATAGAGCAACCTGCTGGTGCTCGCATCGTCTCTCTCTCTCTCTCTCTCGCTCTCCCTTTCTCAAAAGTCGAAGTATATACGTATTTCTCTGCCTCTCTCTCTCTCCCTCGTTCTCACTTTGCTCCTTTGGGTTCCGGCTGTCACCGGGCAGCGCGTCTGTCATTCACGCTTCCGATTACGCAACTCTTCCCACTTATCAATCACGGAGCGGCAAACGCTCGGCTAATTCCGCGTGCGATATTTCCAAAGAGCGGTGATTGAGCGAGGCCGAAACTCGCCCGAGCTCGGCTCACTCCCACAGATGTATACCGCATTTGGTCGAAGCGAGAAAGTGGGCAAGAACGCGACGTGCCAACTCGGTGGCACAACGCGTGGTGGCGGCGGCGTCTTTCATGCATGGCTGCCCGCGCAACTGCATACAGCGTGGAGGGGGAGTCGTCCGGCTCGCGGTCTCTCTGTGCGCCCAAAGTGGGCTTTGTTGTGCGCGGGATCCGCGTTAAGCGCGCTGCCGATCGTCTGACAACCTTGATCGATGTCTTTTGTGGGCCGAGCCTGAGGTAGAGTCGAACGACGACAAGTGACGTCAGCTGACGTCACGTTCGGAAACGAGGCGACCTTTTGAAAACAAGAGACTTCGTAAAAGCGATCATTCTTTTGACACACCTGGTAAAAAACCTTCAGCTTCAATTTTTTTTTCCTTTCTTTTCTTTTACGGGGGCAATGGAGGTATTTATAAATCTCACCGACAGCTCAAGTAGATTGAACGTGAGTATATTTTGACAAAAGAAACTGTGAAATCTTCATTGTCAAATTGCTTACAGTCCAAAAATTCACCGTCCTATGTGGAAATGCAGCGTCACCTACTGAATATTTAACGCAAAATATCGTTTATTTACCTACTATACATAGGTATAAATTCCCTAACCAAAACCTTCACTGTGAAAATACGCCCCTCTATAGCCTGGAAATGTTTTGTTTCGTGTTTGTCATCATATTTACGGTTTTGGACAAGCTCATTACTGTATCTTTCATGTTTAGATGGAGTTACAAAACGTATATATTCTTCAGCATGATTAATCAGCATCAAATCTCCACAGAAAAATATAAACGGCGAGGAAACCAAACGAGGTTTCCAATGTCCAAAAATTTGACCCCTATAAGAATGAAATGAAAGCGTTCGATGCAACTATTCTTACCGGCTCTCCTGACCGTGGTTCTCGCCCTTCTAACCAATAAAAACCAAATGTTTAAGACAAAATACATATGGCGTTTTCACAAAACACATCGGCCTCAAATATCTAAAAGGTTTTGGTCTTTGAGAAGATTGAAGCAAAAAAGCGGCTTATTTAAGTGATTGTTCCGAATATAGAACAAGAAAAGCCCGCCGATACTGATATCCCGAGTTTTTTAAGCTTCTGTGAAATCAATACAGAATTATAGGAACAAATTTGCTCTCCCGAGAAAATCTACCAGAAATATTTGAGAAAGTTGTGTAACAACTTTGGAGCAAAATATATATGTATATTTTTTTCTTTTGAACAAAAAGAGCGCACCGTTGGATAGCTTATATTCATTGCCATGAACATGAACTTAATCTCATCGTTATCTACCGTTAGTCTAATCGTTAATCGTAATATAAGGCAAAATTTATTTAATTAAGAATTGAGGATTTTGTAAAGAAAGATCTCATAAAAGATAAAAACGAAACCCTTTCTTTCTAAGAACGATCTGTAATAGTATTTTATACAGGGCGTTTAATATTAATTCTAACATTTCCTTCTTATTTTTTTTTTCCTTTTTTTTTAAATAGGGATGAGGGTTTCAGGAGTTTGATTAGTCTTTGCCATGTATTTATGAGGCTTGGCGGATATTACACGAGAAGACAATCGTCACGGTAAGTTGAATGTTTAACTAAAATCGGTTAATTAACTTTTTAAGGGTTCGTTTTAGGGGTCATATTGTCACGAATGACAAATGATGAGGCGAAGAATAACTAAAGAAACTTAACGTTTAATGAGGCGAACTTGTGCCCAAAATAAAGAAGGAAACAAAAGATAACAGCAGAGCGTCGCGAACGTCGATGTCGGCGAGACAGCAGGATCGAGCTCTGGAGCGAGACTGACTCGACAAGGTCGCGGGCGGCCTCTTATCTAGAGTGCGTTACTATCTCGAAGATTCGGCGGAGAAGGTTCGAGCGTAGGGCGCTCGGGGCGAGAATGAACAAGCACTTTCTAGAACAACAAAGAGGAGGAATAAATGATAGAAGTTACGTCCGGAACAAGAATAAACGAGAACTTTCTAGAGGTCCATGACCGAGCATTGCTTTATCGGCCCTGCGCGCGGCAATATTGCAGTTGAAGTATGGACGGCAATTACTGATTTTACTACAGTCTAGAAAAAAGATCATCTGAGTCTTTCGACATTTCACCACGCTAAACCTCTCACAATTTTTTTCTTGCTTTATAGTTTTTAGAACAGTTTTATAGAAGAAAACTATTTTGTATAAAATAGAAAAAAAAAAACGCTCGCCTGGTTTCATCGACGAGCGTTTGTTTTAGTCTACACTTATTAAAATTCAAAACGAAAGGATAGCCCCATTAAACAAAACGTATGCATGAAAAGTCAAAGTACGGGAAACGGGCGATAAGACAAGAGCAAGCTAAGTATGAAAGCAGCACAAAACACGCTCGTAAACAAAAAAGAAAAAAAAAATCAACCGGTTGTTAATAGCCTTTACACTCGTCCATCTGTTTGCACCTCACGTCCAACTGAGTTTCTTTTTTTCTTTATCTGAGAGGAGCAACATTAATGTATAAACAAGAATGAGCTTACTGTGTCTTTTAGGCTTATATCTTGCATGTAATCACTTTCATACATCCAGCACTGTAGATTAGGTTGTGAAAAAGTTGACGTTCAAAATTTATAAACACAAAAAGTTTTTCTTCGAGAATAATCTATGATTGGAACATTAAAACTTGGGTTTGGGCTAGTTGGTCCATTACTGAATAAAAGGTTAAAAGGCGCGCTTTTTAACCTTTTATTCAGTTATGAATGGAAGTTTCCCAAATAATGTGCTCTTGACTATTTTGTTAAAATAGTGTCTTATATAGTTGTTCGCCACGTGTTTGAGAAATACTTATATGTTTGAACTCTTTTAGCCGTGTTGAATGAAGAAAAAAAATATTTTGGACCACAATAGTGTTGTTTTTTTTTTGTTACAGATAATGCTTATTTGTTACTACTTGTGTTTAAAGAAATTGTTTTTGAATTTCGGTTATGTTGATGAACTTTTTTTATTTCTTTTTAAACCCACTCCCTGCAAAAATGTCCTAGCCGTAATGCAGGTTCCTCTTCCTTGTAAAAAATGTATCGTACGTTCTTCACAGCAAACTCTAAGGCGCTGCTCAATGCCTTGAAGTCTAAACGAAAAATAATAACGTTAGCCAAGAGAATTTAAATTTTTTTTATTAATAAGCTTCTAGCGAGGCGATATGAAATGTTTGAAACCATCATCTGGATTAATGTTTTTATTATTATTTTTTGTGATGTTCTCTTATCGAAGCCGCATGCACAACATGCCATAGAGTGATTAGAGACCTTACAATCTGAATACGTTGGAACAAACGATGCTGACACAATCTCGGGAGGTCTGGTGTAATGCGCACCCAGTTAACGGCTCGCCTAAACCTCGCTGGCATTAAAAAAAAATAATAATAATAAATAAATAAAAAAACGCATCTTTTTTTTTTTTTGTTAAATGTTTTACGTTTTGTTAGACGCTTAGCGTCCACCACCGGTTGGGACCATATATGTCAAAGCTTAATAACTTCCCATTGCCTGATTCAAATGTTTTAAACGATTTACGGCGATGTTTAATCAGAAAGGAGGGTTGGATTTCAAGAGCGGGCTATATTTATCTTTACTTGTTCGCGCACTCTGCTCGCCGCCATTTTCGCTCTGAATATTTTTAAAAATGGCTTAGAAATATAGATAACGATAACTTCTCTAATTTCGACATCTTGTTTCAACCTCCGGCGCTAAATTTGGACGAAGAATAAGCGTTCGGCCACACGTAGCTTTTCTAGGCGGTAGACGGTTCTAGTTTTCCCCAGAAAACACCCGGTACTTAAAAGACCCGAAGAGCTTAAATCGCAACTCCCAGATTAGCACGACATCAGTCCTGACTTCTGACCGACGCAATCCTTAACACTCAGATAAAACGATAGGTGAGACACGCACCTTTAGATTCGAAAGGTCATCGCACCTTTTGGTGTGTCGCACCGCACCGCCTGTGCCTTGTTCGCCTCCAAGGACAGTGCGGGGGGAGCTGCTCATTGGGGGATAAATCAACCGCTTTCTTTTTGTCATCTGACCCCTGCGCACATGGCCGCAAAGTGATCACTGGCTTAAGATTGGCGTATACGACTGGTGTAACGAGCACGTAGCTTCACCGCACCGTCAGCTTCAAGCGTGAATGTATAAATAACGAAGCTTCATGATAAGAAATAGGTACATCCAACGTAAACAAAAGGACAAAAAAAAGAAGAAAACATTTGACAGAAGGGAAACTGTAACACGATTACATTACATTCGGTCGTATGCATGCACTCGCCTTTTTCGCCCTTTTGTCTTACCGTACAAATCACATCCCAACATTAGTGGGCCACAAGGGTAACTTTCGGCGGCTTCTAGTGACCCGATTCACCAGAAAGTCGTTTACTATAAAATTACGTCGTGACTGAGCCCCTCATTGTGCGTCATTGTTCAAAAGGAAATGACGTGTAAGTAGTTCTAGCGGCTATGAATGCTGCGTACCTAGGCACTTTACGCCATAAACTGGATTTGTTTTGACCTGACAATAGATTTAAAGCACAATGAATATGTGCTTTCCTACTCAGCAAAATTAAAGAACGGGTACAATATAGCTACTCGCATGACTCAATCGCATATATGCTCCGTGTTAATGCCTCCTAAAGCAAATAAGTAACTCGTACACGAGACATTTCACAAACATCATCTTCCCAAGTTAAAAATTTTAAAAAATATATAATTCCGACTACCGAATAAGAACGGATTTTCTTGTATATTATGTTTGAAGTCACTTTATCAATATATGACGAGAGCGAACTAAAAACACTTTCCAACTATCCTTTTTTTTAACTCCCCACTTTTTTTTTAAGTCCCCTCCCTCGCAAATATGTCCTTACCTGCTTCATTAGAGTACATAGACATTTCCAAAGTACCCTATATGATATAACAATTTTTTTTTTCTTTTTGCGTAAGCAATAGTAAGAGTAAATATGTCCGTTCAAAAAAACCCGACATGATCTCACCTTCTCAAGGGGTGCCATACACCTTGGCATTGAAAGTGGGTTTTCAGGGTCAAATGGAAATTCGGCAAATCTTTGTTGTTGTTTTTTTTCGTGCAATGAAAAAAGTTTGAAATAAAATACGTAATGCAGCTAGCAAAACGTGTCTACTTCTTCCATCAAATAAAGCTTGTTCATCTTCGAAGTTATCGACCACAGTCGAGTGAACTTCTTTTCCCTCGGACGATTAAAAAAAAATTCTAAAAACGTTTTATTGAACGCATCCTAAATTACTGGCTAATCATTGTAACTTTTTTTTTTTTCGAACCGCTGTTGTGTGGCTTTACATGCCTCTCATGTCGCGACGATATCTTACAATGACACTGATTACCGTACCACTTTCACGTCCAATCCCAAAATGTCGACAAGACAAGTAAAAAGAGCTCCTCTACAACAGTTCCGCAACGACGCTTCCAACTTCTTCATATCCTCACAAAGTGTTTATTTTTTTAGAATTCTCGAAACAAGGTGGGAACCCTGTACGCGCTCCTAATGAAATCATCGGACCCCCACCGCCACCGCCT
Organism: Ixodes persulcatus; assembly: GCA_013358835.2. NCBI lineage: Eukaryota > Metazoa > Arthropoda > Arachnida > Ixodida > Ixodidae > Ixodes > Ixodes persulcatus. Next base: position 490,095 of record JABSTQ010011253.1, read on the forward strand.
CGCGTTTTCACTCCTCCTGAGGCAAGTGCCCATCCGAGGCTGAGCCGCCCACCACTTTCACTGAGCACACAGAAGAATCATTAGTCATCCCGAACCCGCGCCACCCTAATCGTCAGTGGCGCGCTCTGCTGGGACGGGGCCTATAGGCCCAAGTGGTTGCGAGGCGTATATGCACACTTTCCCCTACGAGGATCATATATCAGGCTAATGAAACCGAGTCGTTGAAGGCTTCTTTAAGGTACAAGTAACTTGTTGCCATTCGGGGTGAACCAATTACACGCTGAATAAGTGTGTTGCTCTCGCTACAGGTTCTACTCCCGGCGACCACTTTGGACTTAAAAATGACGTTTTTATACACGAAATAATCCGGGACGTACAGTGGTTTTTGTTCGTTCCTTTGCGGGGAACCTAACGACGTTTATTCCGAAACAGGTAACAGACAAAGCTGTAAAAACAGAAATTTCATGTAAACAGGAGGTGCTCAATAATTAGATTCTAATCAAGCCTTTTATAAAAAAAAACATGATATCCTATAAAAATATCGGAACCCCGCAGTTATCCATGAAGTGTGCAATAAGAAATGAAGAAATGTATTCATTGTTCTTCTTTTTGTGCGTGTGCATGAATTTGAATATGTTCATTGTGTATGCGCAATCCATCTACCAACCTGTATAATGCCTAACGGTGCAGCAGGTATTTGTAAAGATAAAATAAATAAATAGGCTATATAAAACGAGGGTAAAAAATGCGCCCTCGTCATTTCATCTCTGTCGCCAAAGTTTCTTAATTATGTTGATTTTTCGGCGGGATAGTTATTAAATCAATTAAACTGAGATGAAGCTATACGTCTGGAAACGAGACTGCACCAGTACAATGGCATTAGTGGACATGTTGGGAAAAACTTCTATCTACGTGGGCAAAAGCCCCAAGTCAAGATTAATCATCAAAAATTGCAGTTCGGTTTTAAGCTTTATTTTTCAAGGGTGACAATTAATAATACCACAATCTCTGTTCTAAACTTCTGAGGCGAACGTATGCATGAAGCCAGTTTAGTTTACAGGTATATGCAGACTGAGCGTAAAAACCCTCATGTTCTACTCAAAACCGTTCAAAATTCTGGCCTTCTCATATACCTCAATGCATATTTAAGGTAATATCTATGATAATCTCTCCAAGTTTGCCAAGCCTCACTTTTTGTTCATACTTGTTTCGCGTGTTCCATTATTAGCTGAAACTTTGTTTCTTGAGGCAGCATACGCTTCAGTCATCTGCAAACATTTATTTTATACATCGTTTTTTTCCCGCAAACCTCAATCGATTGAATCGGTTCCCCTCTCCTATGTTCCTCTTGTTATCACGTGAGCCGTAGAAAACAATCCCGCTTTTCGCGAAGGGTCACTGGTTCCCCATTTATGTTGGGAATTAAGATACTTGTATGCCCATTTAACATGATATATTTTCTATTCTTTTCGACGCTTACGCATTCCAAACTCCTGAAGCCTATTTTTCCTCTGAGAACCAAATCTAGAAAGAAGGGCATCGTGCTCGCCAATTGTATTTTTCTTTGAGAGGCATCAAGAGAGAGAGAGAGAGAGAGAGAGAGAGACTAAAATAGTGGTTGTGGAGAGAATGGCAGCCTTACTCTCTAAAAAATAGGGGGTGTACAGGGGGTACTCCCCTTGTCCCCTATGTAACTCCCTAAAACTACTTTTTGTCATTGTACACTGACGTCGAGCTGGCGATACCAACTTTTACGAGCGGCTTGATAGTCGAGCGATACAACTTTTTTAAAATAGCTAATATACTTATTAAAGGCTAGATTAAGACAATCAAGGTTTTTTTCGGCCCTGCTGGAAAACCTCAGTAATTTGTTTTGTTGTAGTCTTTGGTACGCACATTAGCTATTTAGTACGTTATATCCGACAGCTATCAAGCCGCTTGTAAAAGTTGGCATCGCCAGCTCGACGTCGGTGGACTGAACGTCGAAATGTAGTTTTGGGGAGTTATATATTGGAGAAGGGGAGTACCCCTGTACACCACCTATTTCTTATAATAACTGCAGCGGCTACTCCATGGCAACGCCAAGTATACAGCCGTTATCGCGATATTTAGTGCATAATCGTCAGTAGTGACACCAAGTATACAGCCGTGATTGCTGAAAATGCTGCATTAGAAATCGCGATGTTTACTTTTATTGCAGTTATATATATATATATATATATTACTTTATATGCAGTTATATATATATATATATATATATATATATATATATATATATATATATATAGCTTCTTGCGTATCTTTTTTCCTGTTGAGGAAGGGGAAAATGCAAATAAATGTACTCCACGACAGACTTCCTTTCTCGCTCCTTCATGCCATGTTCCCAAGTACACAGGAACGAAATGAAGTGGAACGAAATTGGGCGACCTTACCCTCGAAACATCGCAGGAATCGGAGGATGTCCGCATCGTCCCTCGTCGTTGCATCTGGCGGTGGCACAGCCGCCTCCTCAGATCCTGCAACGAGCAACCATAACGATGGAGAAACAAAAGATGTCTTATGCAAACTGCGTGAACCCGTCAAATACGTCACTATGACTCATAGGGCACGCGCGTGTGGCCTGCCCTATGCGAGACAGCAATGTTGCTTAAAGCAGCAGAGGCGTGTGTTGCTGGCATCTTGAAAGGAGGAACGGGGGGGGGGGGGGGGGGCGGTAGCCGAAGGGGGTTTCGACCTCAAGCTCCTCCCCAACTCCCTTCCTTAGAAAAATATCTTTTGACTACGAGAGTTCCAAGGTCGAATAGATGTAATTGGGCAGGTTTTCGATTCACGATGGGCAGGCAACCTAAACTGGAGGTTTCAAAATTGATGAAGTGCAGCGTGAACCCAAATAAAATTGTGCGGAGTATTTTTTTTTTTTTGACCCGCCATGTTTGTTGATGTATAAAGACATAATTTGCCAGGTATTCTTTTTGAAACTTGTGACCGGCAAATACCTGCTGTCTTTCGCCTTCGTCTCCGTCGATCTGTTTATCTCTGGATACTTTCCTTTGCTTGTTCTTTTCGTATCTGCCCTAACATCTAAAACTAGTGAAAAAAGAAAAAAAAAACGCACACTGCTCATACATCATACAAAAGACAGTCTGCAAACACGAGTCACCGCAATATCCGCGGTTCGAATGCCGCGTGCCAAGTTTCCTCCACGAACACATTGTTGTGCGGTGTTGAAAGCACGAATTTCGCGGTGACGCGCGTTCGAATCTGTTTAAAGACAATCTTTTTTTTTTTTTTTTTTTGCTGCTTCACCTTGTGACTGACTCGCTGTCTTGTTCTTATGCCACAAGAACCAACTAATTTCAAGTGACCAAACTATACTTTTCTTTACCCACAACAACCGCCAGCCCTGCGGTGTTGTTTTGCATGGAATGACAATCAACCGAGCGTTTTTCCCCCGTTCATTTTCGGAAAGTGTAGGAACACAACGGTTTCGAATGTGACAGCACTGTGGTTGCCTCTCTCACGCAGCCTATAAGCGTCGGGCACCAAACACCACAGGTACTTTATCGTGCGCACCAACCGTTTCGAAAAAAAAAGAGAAAAAAAGTTTTCGATTGCCTAAACTGAACACGTACTCGTTATCGCGCTAAGAAGCTATCCAAACTAAACTCGTCTGATGTGCTCAAGAAGAGCGCGAAGCACAAAGGAAATGCGCGCGCATTATCTGATGGGGGCAAGACATATACCACACTGTCAGGATCGAAAGTATATATAAAAAAAAATTAAATCACACAATGTCCTTTCTGATATTCTTGGCACAGGTGCAAGCTTTAAGTTCCTATATTTTTTAATTGTTTTAGCAAATACACAGTTCCTATCATAGATGAGAGTAAATAAACATTTGAGTACTGCGTGTCAGAACTACTTTAATATCACCAACACTAGAGACTACTGAAGACTCGATGTCAAAAACAACATAAAATAGCGGGAAGGTCTCTCAATAAAGAGGGACCTTTTAATGCCCTTCGAGGTCTTAGCGATACGAAACCCCATAACCACAGTTTCCCACGTTCCGAACTGGGGTTTGCTTCCCTACCATGTGAACGTAAGCTTTGGGCGTATTTCTTCGATTAACGTAATTAATAATTATTTACCCTCCCCACTAACAAGCTCTTTAATGGACACAGGCGTATAAGACTAACACGCTGCTTACAAACAAGTCAGAGTTTGCCCACACCACGTGTGTTCACTGCGCCTGAGCAGTGAACCGTGATTTTCGTCAAGTGAAGTGCCTTCGCATGTGCCGTGCCGACAGCAGCGCCATTGCAGCGACGTCACGTTAGATCCGAGCGCTTGTATACGGGTACTATCGCGGACAGTATACGATCTGGAACTGTCCTTCTTTGGCGTGAGATCAGCCGGCATCTGAAAATGCCTCGGTCCAACTTAGTGATGGAACGCAGAGTTTAATTGTCTCATGGCATAAACTCTTTCGAGCGATAGAGAGATGATCAGAAGCTTCTCAACACCGCAGACGCAAAAAAAGGCCCGATTATTGGGGGCTTCCGCTCATATTGTCCGCGGGAGTGCATCTTATACTGCAATATGTTGTTTCCAGTATTGGCGACTCCAGCAAAATGGGCGGCACCGAGCTGTGGCAGCAGGTTCTTGGTGGTCTAGGAACTTGGTGGTCTAAGGACGAATTCGTCTATAGACCACAAACGATGCTTCCGCGATGACAATTTTTTAACGATTCGTTAGCAGTTTTTTTTTTTTTTTTTTCAAAATTGTTAAAGACGTTGGCATAATTTTTATAAATGCCCGCGCCTTCACTTTAGGTGTATATGGTCACATTGCCGCTATATCTCAGCGGGTACCAGTCGATAAATGTTCATGAACCTAACGCTGTGAGCCAAAGCAGGGTTTAGGCAAGTAATAAGATAGTTTACTGATACCACGTTTCATGATCGAATTCCGCTACTCATCCCGGCTTAGCGGCTACGCACGCCAAGTTTGACTGGCTAACAGAGGAGCGAAAATGCACACGATTCGCTACAATTCCCTATCCACTCGCGCTCCCGACTTCTCTTCGGAGCAGACCGAAAATGAAAAGTGAAGTGCGCATCCACAATTGGCCCTCTCTTCCTCCCCCATCTTATTCACAACACTCAAGAAGAAGAAGAAAAGTGAAGGACCCTCTCAGCAGTGTCGGCGGTAACGCGTTAGAAGTAACGGCGTTAAGGCAAAGCGTAACGTACTCGTTACATTCTCAAAACAGTAACGAGTAACGTATTTACGTTACTTATTTCGAGTTACGGGTAACGTAGTTATGTTACTCATTGCGTATTTTTCCCAAGACAGAAAAATCACACTTCAATTTTTCGCATGTTTCTATAGACGCTTTACAGCAGCTGTGCATGGGCGCCGCCATAACTGACCTTCAGTTTTTGTTCCCTCTTATTCCGTTCGCTTGACTTCATCATTTCCACAGCAGGACAGGTTATTGCCATTTTAAGTGTTACTGTGTTCTTCCCCCCAGCATAGGCCGTTGTGGAGACTCGTCAACGCCCGCTTCAGTGGCTCGGCATCTCGGTAAGACAAGAGAAGGGCGCCTATGGCGGCTCAATCTGACGCGTGTGTAAAACGTCTATACTCGGCGACAACTTTTCTTGGCAATGAAGGGAATGCTAGGGGGGAGGGGGGGGGGGGGGGCGGAGCTCCTGCACATGTATCACTCCGCCAAGCATCCGGGCTTTCATTACGTCAGTTTTGGTTTCGTTTTCAGTTTTGGTTTCGTTGTCGGCATTCAAGGCAAGCACTCTATACAGCTCGTTAATGTCTATGAAACCGTTTCCAGTCGACATACCCGGGCTCAGAGCAGATGCCATCTGTTAAGGAAAAGATCCCGGGCACGTCCGTTTCGATGGTGTCGGTTTATCGTTCCCTCTAGTACCGTTCATGATCTCGTGGTTCTGTGCTCCTCTACCTCCTTTTCCTCTTGTTACCTACTACCAGATCTTTAGTAACTAGAAAACTAATTTCAGTTTTTATATTTTTATTGTTCAAGATTCATAGTGATGCGACAATTATTATTCAAATGACGAATATTAAGATTATAATTTACGTTACAGCCAAAACACAGTTTAGACCCGGGGCAGCATTGGCAGCCTTGCCAAGAAAAGTTGTCGCCGAGTTTTTTTTTTGTTTTTTTTTATAGGTGCCCAGATATTGGAATTTTTTTTTAGTTTTGATGTGCGTTTTTTTGTGAGTATTTAGGTGAAACCGCAAAAAAGATAAGGTAACTATGATCAGTTTCTGGATGTATATAATGTTTCTTGAAGTTGTATAAAGATAACGCGGTTATATAAAGATCCAGTACAATTGCACGCGCACTTGATGTCATCGGGTGCGCGTGCAATTGCACTGGATCTTTATAGAACCGCGTTCGCAACCGCTTTGCGAACGCGGATCCGCTTCCAGTGTGAATGAGCGGTAATGGTCCGAGCGGAGCCGACGCTACATGCGTATGCGGGGCGCAAGTTCGGCTGCTTCTTGCGCAGGAGTTGCGGTGACGTCAGTAAGACACCAAGCTCTGATTGGCTCTGATTGAAAAATAGTGGGTAGACCTCAAGGCGGCTTGCTTTGAGGTCTACCCATGCTATCCTTCAATCAGAGCCAATCAGAGCTCGGCGTCTTTCTGACGTCACCGCTACTTAAGCAAGAAGCAGACGACTTGCACTCCTCATAGAGCCAATCAAGCATGCGCCAAAAGTGCGTCGTCACGGCGCTCATATCGTCTTTGAACATCTTCTATCGCCTGACTGAATCGAACACGCAGGCGCCGAAATCGAGCGTTTTTTTTTTTTTTCAGTGCGTGGTTTGTTTAGCCGGTCATGGCAGACGTTCGGAAACTATGATCGCCGTGGCCCTTACAAAAAAAAAGTTGCCCAGTCTATTGAAATCTTTGCGACTTCTTAACGATCCTTGCGACTTTCTTCCCTACCCACTTTCTAACAACTTATTTGTATACATTGTGTATACACCTTTTTCAGACACGGGTCTATACAATGCTGTGGTTAAACCTTCTATCGAAATTGGATTCATTATTACCGCCCGCTTTGTATATAATTTTTATCAATGGCATTGTACAGACTTTGTATAGATTTTGTTGAGGTAAAAGTCTGTACACTGCAGTTGTTACAATGTTTATCGAAATTTGATTAATTTTTATCGCCTGCTTTTTATATACTTTTTATCAATGGTAGTGTTCAGACTTCAGACTTTGTATGGCCATTGTTGAGAAGAAAGTCTATACACTGCAGTTATTATAATATGTATTGAGATTGGATTCATTTCTATAACCCGCTTTTTATATACTTCAATTCAATGATAGCGTTGAGACTTTGTATAGCCTTTGTTGAGACAAAAACCTATACACTGCAGTTGTTCCCTTATGTGTCAAATTTAAATTAATGTTTTATTTCTCGATCTAATATATTTTTATCAATATCAGTGGTCTATAACGCTAGATAACTTAACTATATCTGTAAAGTGTAAAGAGGTAAGCTCATTTACACTTTCTATGGACACGGAAATTATAAATACACATTGGGTAGACCGATGTTCTTTTTAGCCAAATGAACACACACTTCACAAGATGGAGGGTTACATTGAGACCATATATGTATAACCATTTTACGTTGTAAAGAGCAACACCCACAGAGATATGGACGCAAGGCATGCTTTGGACAAGACAAGGGCGGACGCGGTTATTAGTGTGCAACTATTCTACTCTTTTTTGCCATTACAATTTCTTCTTTTTTTTTTTCAGATTTTGAGATTTCTGTTTTTTCCATGTTCCGAGATATCTGTTTCCGAATTTTCTCCTTAATCCGACTTTTTTTCCACTAAATCGGGCAAACTTTTGCTACATTAGCCATATAAAAGTGCAAAATTCGGGGTGCAATATCGCGGAACAAACGCTGGTTACGCGAATCATACAAAATAAAATTCTTGACATACGACCACCTCAAAGTTTGTAATATAAACATATATAATATTTAGAGTAATTAAAAAGTTAAATACCGAATTTTAGTCGATTATTATGATAATAATGATGGTTATATTCCCGTCTAATGTCCGTCCAGCCATATAAACTCGCCGTGAAAACCGCATTCATATTACTTTTCCCCCTTTATTTAAAAATTGGGGCGTAGCTAACAAAAAACACTGTGTTTTGACGTTATACAGAGACTCCCAGATTCGGGACGAACGCAACCGCGGGGGAAAAGCGAGTCCCTCTCGACAGCGGTTTCTATCGCGCTATAGCGTGTCACCGAAAACCGGTTTTTACCCGCGTATACGGTGACATCGGTTGCCTGTGGCGGTGGGGGTCCTCCTCTCCCTCGGAGAAGCGGAGGGAAAAAGGACAAAGAGGGTACGGCCAAAGAAGCACAGAACGGAATGGAAGACGAATCTGTGCGCACGCCATTTTGACTATTGAACGAAAGTTGTTCGCAATAGAGATAAGTGTTGTTCTACTGAACGGAGCGCCTCATCTGCCACCAAGAGACAACAGCTGCAACAGAAGAGTTGGTGCTGGAAACCCGGGATTACAGGATTACAGCACTGCGAACACTTCGAACGCCGAAAGAAAAGTGAGTGATTCTTCCTTCTACTAGAACGACAGCACGGAAGTTCACAAGAAAACGCGCAAGGCGATTCGGTCACAAGTGACGCGGCTATTGAACGACGTTGAGGCATTCCTACAGTCCGCGCAACCCATCAGCGAGGACCTAGAGCTACTCATCGAACGACTGGTCCTGGAGCAGGGTCAACTTAACACCGCCGACGCCACCGTCGAGCCGCTCACAATTCGGAGCAAGACGGAGACCTCAAATTCACCCACGTCCTCGAATATGCGGACAAGATCGTGACCTATACTTGACAAAGCTGAGAAGCCAGCTAAGATGCAGTGCGGAACGCGGCAATCCATTCAACGAGAGTAACCTGATCGGAAGCGCAAACAGATCGCCAACGCCAACGAAGTCGAAAAATTAAACTCACAAAACTTGAACTTCTGAAATTCAACGGTCAACAGAAGAAATGGCAGCAGTTTTGGGACCAGTTCGAGAACGCCACCCATCTGAACTCTGACCTATCGCCGGCGGAAAGGTTCAACTACCTGCGATCAGCGATGAGTGGCGATGGAGCAACTGCCATTGCCGGCTTAACAGCCCACCGCACAGTGCTACTCCGACGCCGTGGACCTAGCTCCTGCGGAAGCCAGGGAGCACTCATCCAAGACCACATGGAGGGCCTAATGGATATTCCTCATGTGTCGTCGTCACGGAACACTAAAGGCCTCAGACAACCTACGCACTCTCGAGGACTCAAGGCGTTGGGGGTGAGCGAGGACTCCTTCTGTGCAATGCTCTGCCCGGTCCTACGTCGTGCTCTCCCAGATGACATGCTTCTGGAGTACAACCTAAAGATGGCTACGGTGGACACGGAGGACGACATCAGCTGGGGCCGGTCACTTTGGATACAAACTATATAGGCATAAATGTCTGTAATTTCTCGAATAAAAGTCTACAGGATTTCTAGCAAACCTTTTCTATTCACAATGTATCCACCTTTTTATCGCGTTTCTTGAGCTAATTGGCCGACCACTCGAAATCGAAAAGCTGTAGACAGAAGTGTCTGAACTTTGAATAGAATATCTACAGACATTCTAGCAGTATTTGCTATCCACAATGTATCTCCATTTTTAACGACTTTCTTCAGTTAATTAGCACGTCAATTTGTATACAAAAGGTATACACTAAAATGTCTTAACATTGGATAGAAAGTCTACATGCATTCTATCTGAATTTTAGACACTTTATAGCTTTTCGAAACCCAGTGGTCGGCCAATTAGCTCAAGAAACGCGATAAAAAGTTGGATACACGTTCAATAAGTACTCTATTTACTGAATCCACCATTCTGTATACAAATTGGATACTCCCTCGCTCAATTTTTTTGTAAGGGGAAGATGCACGTTTGGCGCATGCTTGATTGGTTTGATCAACTCGTAGCGTCCGATGCCATCAAACTTGAAGTGAAACGGAGTATAATTATTGCGCGACGGGCCAGCTACGGCCTTTATTGCATGGGCTAACTGGTATATGACACAACACGATGCATTCAAGCTTAAAGGGGCACTGACACATCAAAATCATATTTTTTGTATTGTTTGAAAGTATTGAACGCGATGCCTGGACATTACCCTCGAAATTTGAAACTTGGGAATTTAATATTTGTGAAGTAAAAAAAATGAAAGCCGTTTACAACTCCCTGTAACGCCGAATTAGAGCGCAGCTCTTGAGGAGTGGGTCACGTGACCTCGGGGGGGGGGGGGGGGTCACTGACCTCGGGGGGTCGTATGACTGGGGGGGTCACGTGACGATGACGTCATCAGTGACGACATCAGTGATGATGACGATGACGATGCGGATGCCGATGACGTCATCGGCATCCGCATCGTCATCATCACTGATGACGTCATCGGCATCCGCATCGTCATTATCACTGATGACGTCATCAGTGACGTCACTGATGACGTCACCCTCATCCGCATCGTCATCGTCATCATCACTGATAACGCATCAGTGACGTCACTGATGACGTCATCGGCATCCGCATCGTCATTGTCATCATCACTGATGACGTCATCAGTGACGTCATGCGTCCCATAATGCACCGCGCGGTTACGCCGACGGCGACGGCGACGGCGACGCCGCTCAAGCCGGAAACGGGCGCCTAAGAGCTGCGCTCTAAAAACAATTTCCAAATGCCGAATTTGAAGTTCCCGCGCGATCCGCGCCAGTGGAGTGACGTCAACATTTGAATGCTCCTGAGAGTCGAGTTCTTTCGCGCCTCCGCTCCGAAAGCGAGGAGGTGAGAGCGGGAGAAGGGCGCCAGCGTCGCGGGAACCACCGTACCAGGCAACCGGTTTCCTGCGTGAGTGCCGTGCTGCCTATCGCTTCGAGCAGACGACGGTGCCCCGGCGGTGTCACAACCGAAAGTACGATACACACTGCAGACACCAAACCCAGTTGTTTTGACCGTTTGACGATTTCCTTTTCCAGGTCTGAGAGGTCGTCGGACACCTAAAAAAGACCACTTTGTCCGATTCCCCGACTCACTGATCACCCTCTGCTACATGCATCGAGCGCCGCCATGTTTTCCGAGGGAGGATTAAAATCCAAAAGGCGACATCACAACGGACTCCCATTTTCGGTATTTCAAAAAGAAGGGCCGTAGTGCGTTCGCAATTGCGTTAAAAAAACATGTTTTACGATTGCCGTTATTAAATGTTATAGAAATGTCGCCTACAAAGCTTCTAAATTTCACGATTCTTGACGTCACAAATCAAAAGAAGCGAGGAGGCGAAAAGCGGGGGAGGAGAACGCCGAAAATAAAAAGGCGCGGGCGCGAGTGGGAATTTTTTTTTTTTTTTCGATTTGGTTTTTTTTTTGCGTGTCTATGACTACAACGTGCATCGTTTTAGACAATAAAAAAATACGACCTTTGGGGTGTCAGTGCCCCTTTAAAACAAATAGGTCTATACATCTTGTTTTCTTTCCAATTCGAGTTTGTTTATTATTATAAAATCGTACCTATAATTGTTCAGAAACTCCACCATTAAAAAATAAAAAACAACAACAACTAAGTCTTCAATCGAAATATTGCCTGCTATTCCGAGGATCACCAGAAAGGTTTTAACGCGATAGCGTCTAGGAACTCGTGTCGCAGAAAAGCCGACGTCGGTCTCGGCGTCGTGGGACGGAAAAATCCTGACTGGTAGATGGGTTCATGACGTCAGAGTCACATGACCTCACGCTGGAATTTTAAACAACCCACAACGCTCACGTGAAACGTGACGTCACGCGTGGAATGGGAGTGATTAAAACATGACATGTAATGCAGATTAAAGGTTGCTGCATGTCTCGTATGATTTCACTTTATAAAGAAGTTAATTTGCCTTAAAGTCAAAATTTAAGAATTTTAGGCGGAGGTGAACCTACGACCCCTCGATTGCGCGCCAGACACACCACCGTCTAGGCCACGCAGACACGCATGCACGGCATAAGAACGAGCGGGGGCTTAAATGTTTACTTATCGCGTTCCACTCCTAAAGGCGAACCTTTTTTTTTCATAATTGTTTGTGTATATCAATAGCGTGTCATAATGCTTCAAGCTATGACTGTAACTGACTGTAACTGGTTTCACTTAATTATTGTTCTCATAGAAAAGAAGGGGAAGGAGGCTGGTGCGCTGCACCTTCAGTCTTTTTGACGTTTTCGGCTTTGATAAAAGCCTGTTCTTTTCTTGGTTTTTCACTGAATTAAATAAATTTGATCTTAGCCCTTTTCAAGTGTAAGTGTGTTTTCTCACTTTAACCGAATCAATTATTTCACATACCCCTGTTGATTTAGGAATTACCGAACAATTCAAATATTGATACCGCAATATCCCGAGAGATGCCCCACCTCCGAAAGATAGCCCACCTCTAGTTTTGGCATCATTAGCTATTTTTTTTTTTAGAAACACCTAAAGATAGTCCACTTCTAGTAATGTCAATGCCCTGGCCAACGGTGACCTCAGCGAAAACGGTGTTACTTAACCACGGCGGGAAATAAGCAAACATTGCTGACTGGGTAGGACATTTTCTTTGGTTCATCGCCCGTTACTAGCTGTGATGACAAGTTTCGAGGGCCACAAAATCTAAAACTAGCATTTTTCCAACTTTTTTGTTTTGATAACACAGCGGAAGTTAGCCCACTCTTTTATTTTCATTCGATTTGCTATCGCTCTTGGGTGGGCTATCTTTCGCATTTAATACAGAGCACAAAACAACAAAAAGTATATATATATATATATTCATTTCATTTATTGACCCTTAAAGGCCCCATTGGGGCATATTTATAAGTCAAAGATGCGTACTGACGGAGTTACTAATACGAAGTTTATTACGACGTTTCGAGCGGGGACCGCTCTTCATCAGGTAACGAGTGTACAGCCCGTGAATGTTTATAAACCCCAAAGAAGAAATTAGAGGGGGTAGAGAGCAATAGTAAATGGAAATAACGTTGTCAAATCAGACAGTAGTTTACACAGAGGAGAGGGGAAACCAAAACTTGCAAAGGCAAAAAAAAAAAAAAAAAAACGGTTGGCGGAGAAATTATTTCCGCTCGCGGAGAGATTTCCGGAGAGATTATCTATGCTCGCACACCAAAAATAAAAAAAAGATAAAAAGTTTAGTTAAAACATTAACTAAACTTTTTTTTTTTTTTTGTGCGAGCATAGATAATCCAGGATTTGTCGGGCCATTATATCGCAAGTCTTAACGGTTTTTACGAAAATATCACCTCTCGACGTGCGACTGCAAGCCACTGAAAACAATATTTGCGGAATAGTGCACGAATGGCGACATCACAGTTGGAGATCGGCTCAGGTGCCGCTGACTTGGCAACAATAAAAATTCGCCAGCGAAGCGATCGTGCATAACAAGAATTCTGGATTGTCAATCCGACTTGGGGTCATAAAGAGAACGCTGAAAACCCATTCAAATTGTATATAATGATATTAGAGAAAATAAATCGTTTACATGGAAAGCCAGGAATAATGACGTTAAAAGAAAAAGAAAGTAGAAAAGCGTCATTCTGTTTTTGTTTATTGGCCATGACACGGAGTTGCCCAATCATAATAAATGTTCTTCGAATGAATCGGTATTCATTCAGTTCCGAAGATAATTGGCACATATGCCCATAAACTAATATAGTCGGCAGTGGCCTGTCATTTTTTTTTTAGTTTACAGATGGCTTATAGTGTACGAGTGAGAACTGAAACATATTGTTGCCCTGACAGTTTTACCAAGAAAACGGCTGGGTAAATTTGTTTTCGCCCGAACAAAAGCTTACGAGAGTTAGAATGCGACAGTGTATACCACTGACATTTACACATGTCCACACACCCACAAAAACGAGTTAACCAAATGTATCCGCTTGACGCCTCACAAACGCTACAGGAAGGCGAGCTCTGACAGATATAACATGACATTCGACGATCAGGGTTTTTCACCAGCGCCATCATTACATTTCTACATTATGTGGTGTGGCGCGATGAAAAGTCCGCTTAACACGCTGTTTTCCTCATACAACCGGTAAACAGGTTTGATCAAATTGTTTTCGTTAAATTCCAAGGTTACAAGGAATTTGCACGAACCAGATCCTGGTTTGACATCTCTGGAGGATGAAATTCCCTTTCCTTCGAACTCAGATAAAGCTTGAGATAACTGGCAACAATGATTTTAAGCACCAATGTGGCTAAAGTGTCGTTGGTCTGAAGCGTTGTTTATTTAGTGGCTTGACTCCACCAGTTCGACTCCCGGGTAGGTAGCGACAAGATTTTCCATCGAAATGTGGAAATAGCTTTTTTCGTTTAATTACACAGTATTGTAAAATTGCATCGTTTGGGTTTCATAATTTCGTGAACCTTTCTGTTGCCGCTGCACCATGCTGCAGTCCGACGTGCTTCGTGCAAGCGCAGCTGTCCATGAATAAACTTGTCCCCCAATAGCGAGCGCAGATTTTCCGAACGCGCAGACGCCAAAATAACGCGGGGGCCATGCGACGCAGCGTCGTAGGTTTACAACAAAGCTTTCTCGTAATCTTCAAGATGCTGAGACTTTGCCAAGCTATATGATCACACCAAAGCATAGCGGCGTGAGTCTTAAGAGGGATGCGCGTAATCGCAAAACGCTCAAAACACCGCGCACAAGAAACACGACTGTATATTCAATGTATGACACAACAAAAAATATATTAACAGAATAAATTCTTACGTTTATCCAGAGCTGCGACCAGGACGATTTCTCGCAGATTAACATCCTCGATTGTTCAGAGAGCGCGATGCCCTCCGCTTGGAAAGTGTCCCTCGCGACCTCCCTGCCGAGTTTGCAGAGCGGGAAGTCGGCGGTCGGTGCCCGCGTATGCGAAATCAGTTTATGGAGTCCTTTCATGCCGCTCGGTCAGCGTTCCATTGTTTGTTACCGAGCCCTCTTTCTGCGCAGTTGCTGCACGTCTCGTTGACGTGGCGGAGTGTGCGGCGTCTGTTCTGGGAGTCGAGTTTCCGAGAGAAACCGCGCAGAGCTGCTAACGGCGGCTGCGGTGATCCGACTGCCTTCAGCTTTCTCTCTCTCTCTCTCTCTCTCTCTCTCTCTATTTTTTTCTTTTTATATCTCACATAATACGTGTTATGAAGTGCGTTCTGATTTACCCAACTGGATTGGGAGAAAAAAAGAAAAGGTTCACTGACCTTGTTTGTTGAAGGCGCATGAAATGGTATCGACAATACACCTGCATATGATGAATACAGGCCCGCCATATACGCTTGTGATATTTAATCGATACGACACATTCATGCTACTGCGGAGTGATAAATAAACGAAGAACAAAGCAGCAATGTTTGGCAAATAACTGGACTTGCCATCTGTTCAATAGGTTAAAGTTGAAACGTTGCCGTTAATGCATTACTTTACAAAAAAGAAAAGTTTTGAAGGCTCCGTTTAGTTTTAGTGTAATTATTGTTTCGCAATAGCTATTATATCCTAAAATAACAACGATTACTTTGGAGGCGCGGTTGTCATTTTTATTATTTATCAAGGGTAAATGTGGAGCATTGATGGAAATTTGTAAATTTTTCGGTAAAATAAATAAAGTGAGTTCGCGCCTAACAATAGAATTTTGACAAAAAAAAAAAAAACCAAGCAGTTTCTTTGCATTTGCTTGATGTTTCTTCTACAGTTCCCTACAGTGTTTAAACACATTGTTTTTAATCGTTTGACTTGAGAGTTCAATTGAGAGTTCAATTCGCCGATTGTTTTTCGGCAAATTTTCTAGCAAAAAGCGTTAGTTTAATAATTTCGTTACTTTACTGAAAGTGCCCCATTAGACTTTCAGGCGTAGTCTAAAAATTCCCGAGCTTCTACATCTCCACAAAGAACCTGAATTGAGAATCCTAACGTTCTTCGAAGCAAGCGCAACTGACAAAAAGCAAAAAAAAAATGTTGGCTTAAAAAAATGAAAGACGTTTACAACACTCTGTAACGCCGAATTAGAGCGCAGCTCTTGAGGAGGAGGAGGAGGAAAGGGTACTGAGGGGAGGGTATACCCTTCCTCCCTCCTCCCTCTCCTCCTGGACACGTACCACAGACATGCTCATCGAGCTGACACACCCACAGCGTACGCTTTATTAAATGGGGGTGTCTGCTTGTCAGTCAGTGCTGGGTATGCGACGGGAAAGTGAGGGAGAGGGGGAGACGATAAGGCGCGGGGACGTCAGAACACCGAGCTCTGGTTCCAGGGATTAGTGGAGAGACGCACAACACCTTTGTCTCTACTCACACTTCGAACTCGTTAGGTTGCCAAAAGACGGCATCCAACGTTACGCGTTCCCTTTCGAACGCTTTCAATGAGTGAGTATATAGAGACAAAGACAGCTATACAATGGTGCCTGGGACGCGTCTCCGGCCGGTGTTTTTACCGCGTCCAAAAAAGTGGTCCCTCGATTTCCGCCTCATGACGTCATAGAAGTGTCAGGCTGTCGCCGGCCGTGAGCCCTGGTGGCGTCCCAGCAGCGGTGGTGCATGTGGCAGACGCCTGTTCTTCTGCGGGTCGCTCTGGTCGCTCTTCAGCTGGACAGTCCATGGAAGCATCAGCAGCCAGGAGTTGGGACGCCGCTATGACAGAGGCACACTCCCGTTCGCTCGTGCTGTTTGCTGGTACTTCTACAATAGTGCCAACCGCCTGAGTCGCGACCTCCGACAGCATGACACTGTGGATTTTGTGACGTCATTTGTTGCCCTTTCGGGACCCCTTTTGATATGCGGGTATAGGATAGGACGCTAAACACACCAGTCAGAGACGTGTTCCAGGCATCATAGCTATATACACCGAGTCATGTTTACAAACAAACCGGTACGCCCCTAGCTGAACGTCACCGGCAGCGCGCATGCGCGATGGGGTGCGGGCAAGAAGCGCCCCGTCCCGCATCAACAAACCATTGGAATGTGATGTTGTCGGCCTCGGTGTGAGTTACCGTACTATTTTCCACGTCGGAATTGTTGATTCTACGTTTTCCTAGAAATGTGTTACTGCCTTAATGGTCTGAGCGAAATTAACGAGGCTTGTTGTTACATTGAAAAAGTTCGTGTAAATAATGTAACGTGCGGCGATTCATACCACGTGAACTTTACGCAGAATGGACGCCAAAGCCTGATTCACATGATGAGATTCTGCTCGTTATTTTCAGTCGCGATGTCGCTCGGGTCGCAAAAGCGTGGACGGTATAAATGCGATATTCGACGTCGATACTGAAAATCGGAAGTAGGATCGGATCAAGTGGATCGGGCATGAAAAGTCGGTGATGGCCATTGGTAACAATGATAAACATCTCTTTATATCTACTGTTTACACTGAGCCTACTTACACCAAACAACCTTCAAACTTGGACGTATTTTTGAGGCCCGTACTTTCTTCATGTCGCAATTACCGGGTCAACGTTTGGTCTAAGGGCCGCTTTTGTTTGAACGAAGAGACGACGGTTTGAACAAGCAGACGACAGTTTGAACAAGGAGACGAATTTGAAAGAGCAGACGATAATTTGAACGATCAGACGGACCTTTGAACATGAAGACGCGGCGAACGTGGTCCGCGGGTGACCCGCGGACAACCTAACGGTTTTCCATCGTTCATGTTAGAGCATACCAAATAAATCGGACGACCCCAAGTATCCGTGAATTCAACCCAAAGTGCTTCCCGCCCAAGCAATCGTAATTCGACGGTGTCTGGCGTTTTTCTTTTCACGGCACCTATCCACGTTCTCGGACGAACCGAGAAATTACTTGAAAGCTGACCTTCAAACTGTCCCGTCCCGGCTCTTTTAGCGCATCCCCAATCGCGGATTTTTGTCAAGAAGGCTAGTTTTCGTCTGGTTTCTTCCAAAACAACACAGGATTGCCCGTCCCGCAAAGGGACTTCCGCCCACACTCCAGGACCGGAAGTGGGAACGAAGCGCCACCACCACGGCGTGAGGTAGCAGAGTACAGTTTGTGTATACTTTTACGTCTTAGTCGTTCCAGTCATAGGCTCAGAGCTCGGCGTTCTGACGTCTCCGAGCCCTCTCCTTTCCATCTCTCCCTCAGTTTTCCGTCGCGTATAGGGATCTTGGTGAATGACAATTCCCAAAGAATGCTTTTGACCCGAAGGAGGTCCTTCGAACAAACTTTATCACGTGAGTTTTCAAGTGATTGTGTATCTCGGAGCATAGAGAATTGGTTTCGCTCTAAAAAAAATATTCATGCGTTAGTATTTTTTAAAGTACTCTTACTTTTGGCATGGTGATGAAAAATCACGACATTTATTTAAAACATCAAATAAATCAAATTCATTTGATTAAATCAAATAAATTTGTTTTAGATCAGAGTACCAATAAAAACGGCGCTCTTTCTTATTAAACGTATTTTTAGTCGTTGCACAACGATTGATAAACTCTTCTGATTACTGAAAACAATTCGGAAGAAAGAATATTGTCGATAAATTTAAAAGGCAGTTTAATTAACAACATTTTATTTACATAAATTCTTCTATAGCAGAACAAAGGCACCTTGATTTGTTTAGTTGTAAACAAAACTGTATTTGCTTTTGATTTTACGTTCTCACTTGCTTGCAATATCACATTATTTGTCTTTTTTCCTCTCTCTTTTACTTTCTCATTTGCTTGCAATAGGACATCACGTGTCTGAAGAACGAAGTGCAATGCAGAAAGGAAGCTCGAGAAGATCACTGCTTTTTCTTTTTTTCGTATTCAGCCTGCTGTAAATATTTATTGTTTGATGATTATTTGATTTAAATACCAAACAAATGCACATAAAAAGCATTCAATAATAAACAAACTGCAAAAAATATATATTTGTGCGGTTGTGGTTTAAATCATCATAGTAAGAACGGTATAATTTAAATCGTAACCTAAATCACGATCTA
Organism: Ixodes persulcatus; assembly: GCA_013358835.2. Classification (NCBI taxonomy): domain Eukaryota; kingdom Metazoa; phylum Arthropoda; class Arachnida; order Ixodida; family Ixodidae; genus Ixodes; species Ixodes persulcatus. Next base: position 509,178 of record JABSTQ010011253.1, read on the forward strand.
AATCATGATTTAAATAATGATTTAAATCATCTTGATTTTTGTTCTCTACCCTGCTTTTGGAGTAATAACTACAATCTGCGGTGGGTTCTGGCAAGACACTTTCAACCAAGCATTATTGAAGCCTGCACGACATTTTACATGATATCATGTAAAACGTCACGTGATCGATCATCACGTGATCGATCACGTGATGATGAGTTTAGTTTAATAATCAGCTATCATGTGAAGAGGAGAAAACAACAAACTAAGGTAGAAACAAAACTAGAAATTTAGAACTCACATGTTGAACGCTGTTCGTATCGGCTTCTATTTGCCGACTGTCCTCATAAATAAAAAAAAAGCCTAATATTGCGACATTGTCGACGTTAATGCCAGGAATTGTATTTGAGAGTCAGGTTTATATAATATATGTTGAAACTTGTCAAGATAATTGAACACTGTGCTCCTGAAATGTAGTAGTAATGGACTTTCTGCACAACATACAATTATGTTGTATTACCAACCAACTTGTCAGCTGTTAGGGTAATTGAAATACCGTCATTACCGATGTGCCATGTTTCGTCACTCTACTCAGCCTGCGGCGCTCATAATATTGCAACTAAGTTATGTCGTTCGGTCGCCTTGGTCTCGGTGCCCCATCACAAGCGCGACTGGTCGACTGTACCTTAAATTTAGGTGCTACCAGTTCACGTGCACAAAACGGCTGAAACGTTAACAATGAGGACGAAGTCCAAAAGTGTGGTTGCAATTACTCACATTCATAAAGTAGTTCATTAAAATAGTTGGCTACGAGGCAATTAAAGTTTCTCTCAATGTACTATGACCCTTTCTGATAGTACCAGCATATTTGTGACTGCAGTATGTCATCGGACATGGATGCAATGCAAAAGGTTCACCAGCAACACCGAACAAACTTCAGGATAGCCTAAAGGCCCGTTCACACCCTTGCATTTGACTCCGACCGACTGAGACAAGAACGGTTTTTAAGCATCTTAAGACGGTATACGACCGGATGCGCAGCAATATGCAGCCGATCATAAGCCGTCACAAACCGGTCTCGGACGGAGTCAGGCGGGAGCGTGTGAACGGGCCTTAAAAGTTGGTTCAAACATCTGCAACGAGCGCGTTAGCTTCGACTGTGTCCATTGTGACCGGAGTGACTGGAACGACCACTATGCGCCAGGCGTACACACTCTTGCAACCGAATGCAACATGCGAAGCAATTCTGGCGAACATGGCGGTCGTCAGCAAGGCGGCCGCTGCTTTGCCGCCGTCAGCTGTTTTCGCGGTGCCTCTAAATGAAGGGGGCGCACTGGTATACTAAGAGGAAATGGACAGGCTGTATTGTAAAGTCGTAAGCTGAATTCACTTTTGTTTTTCCAGGATGAAGCTTGCAGAATTGACTTAATAAAAAAAAAAGAAACAGATGCGAGCATGACCTTAACTTACGACTACACCAATAGCACAAATCTCGCCACACGCTATTTTTATGATTACAGAAGACGCTGCAAGTTTAGCAGCGATATGGCAACGTAGAGATATAATTTCTTGATCACATATAGACGTTCCAAGCGTTCAGAAATGCTATTTTCTAATCGTTTTTCTCGAATGATGAAAACGTGAAAATTCGCATCCTACACCTTCAAAAACAGTACGCACTAGTACCTTGAAGTTGAGCACACGGCTGGAGTACTCAAAATAAGAAATCCGGGCGATGTTCGAGGTCACAAACGCTAAGGAAGTACCAGTCGAGGTAAACAAACACGACGGCACGAGCGTTTCTGCTGTCTTGAGGGTACCGCCACAACCTCGCCGCACGAGTAATTGTATCTTCTCTTCTAGGACGTGCTGGTTTTTCATTGCGAGAAAGAATTCACAGTCAAGGATAGCGCTCTACGCGGAACGATGAGCTTCCGCCACGCCAACCCCGTCGACGATCGACACCGACGCCATGTTTTTCAGGAGATAGCAGGAGCTACGACCGGCATGCAACGCGCGCAGCCGAGCTCTCCTATACGAGGAATCATGGGAACGGTGTTCCTTCAGTTCCACAGTGATCGGTAATTTCGACCAGTCTGATGCTTACACACTTTTCAATGTAATCCGGAGTCATCCTGAAGATGCGTCGTGTGTAGATTGCAGAGACCTTTCATGTGAATTTTGAAAATTCTCGCCAATGTCAGTGTTTTTGATAAGGTGCATGGAATCTAGCCTGGCTAAGCTGCAGAAATTGCTTACAATATTATCATTCTCGTACAGCTTCAGAATATGCTGATATTAACTTAGAAACGCTAGAAATGTTATAAACAGCCCCGCTAACTCCGAGCTAAATCTTGTTTTTTGTTGTTGCGAATTCTCGTCTTTTTAAGCAATTTCTACTAAAACAACAATCACGAGAATGTTAAGAGATTTCTGCAGCTCAACTAGTTTGAGGGGTGGATTACATGCACAGTATGAAAAACGCTGACATTGACGAGAAATTTCAGAAGTGATATGACAGGTCTCTGCAGTCTACATGAAGCTTAATCAGGATGACTCTGGGTTAAACTGAAAATTGTGTATACGTATCGCGAATTGGTCGAAATTACTGATCACTATGGTACTGAAGGAACACTGTTCCCATGATTCCTCGAGTGCGGGCCGGGGCGCTTGGAGGATTTAGCAAATCGTCTATTCGCAAGTATCCCGCCCAGGTTTCCCATATCAAGGCAACCTAGCCTCCAGCTGCCAACATGAAAAATGTCTCGCTTGAAAACCCAAGTGACACAAACCAATCTAACTATAGCGCTTATCTTCGGCATTGCTTCACTGAGGTCATTAATCACTATCGGTGGCTCGGAGGCGACATATCTGGTTAGACTGCTATATCACTATTGTTGCGATACACGAATGAGTCGGTACGTACCACTCAAGTCGTCCGCAAGTATCTCGAGGGTTAGAGAACTGCTAATTGTTACCATCACGCAACACAATATATTGGAGTGTAGCCAGAGAAGAAGGGCAATCTAGCCCACGATAGGCGCAACGGTTATTATACTTCCCGAACATCGCAAAGTCCGATAATAATAATAAAAATAACAACAACAACAACAAAAAATCCCAGTTCCTAGACATGCTTTGCAAAGGAACTGCGGCGGCAGCCTCGAGGTGCTACAGGAAACTGCCGCACACACTGCCGCGTGTTTACATTTAGCGGACTTTTACGTGCCACTAAGTTTAGCGGATGGCGTTTAGGTGATACCGTGACCTCACGTAACGGAATAATAACGCATGACACTGGTATGTCACGTAGAAGCATGACGCCTCATAACGTCACGATTCTTCCTCTAAAATTAGCAGAGAAACGTTTTCGCTATTGCGATCACACCGCTACTACATCGTAGAAAAGACGGTCTTCAGGCTAAGGCGTGTTTCTTCCTTGTATTCGCGACTCCAGCAACCTATAGGGGGCGCCACCACCAAACAAACCTGGCGGCTGGGAACAGGTCGCGTCGGCTCGGCCGGGCTGCCTGAACGGGCGGCGCATTCAATTTAACAGATTTTCTTTTGTTTGATGCCCTATTTTATAGGTATATTTACTGCGACGGTTAAGTATAGCCGGTGCACATAAACTGGCAGAACATAGTTTTGTTTTCCCGGTGCTTTTAGTTCTTTTCATGTCAAACATTTGTTTCGGAGATTTCGTTCAAAATCGAAACTATGGGCTCCGGAGAGACGGTAATAGACTCTAATCAGTTTTGACCAGCTAAGGAGCGGTGATGATTACAGAATTGTTCCACCGAGGGTAATTTTCATCTAACTCGCATGCCTCGACCATGCGACTTATCTGTCCGCGAAATCGAGCTTTTGTGCATATCCGCGTTTAAGAAACAATTCCAGTCGTCTGCTCGATCAACAACGCAGGCTAAAATTACGAAAATTAGGCAGGCGCTTCTTGAGCCAAGGAGCATTTTAACCCGCTGGCGCCCCACTAAGCAGCTGATACTCGTGTTTGAATTCAGGTTTTAGTAGCAATCGAGAATTCATTTTGACGAATATAGGGGTTATGTATTATATTACGTACTATGTCCCTCTAGAGCGATATTAGTATATTCTTCGGGTTGAAATATTAGCTTAGTTGACTATCTATTAGGTGAACTGCCGAATAAAAGTATATTTGACAGACAGAGAGATACTACTTAAACTCAGCCAAATGGTTCTAGCCGGCAGCATGGAGACGAATGCGGACAAACTGAAGAGAGTCTTCATCAGATATTTGTTTATTAATTTATTTATTTATTTAAAACACCCTCAAGGCCATCGGCATTACAGAGGGGAGTGGGGGTTAGTGGCAGTAGTACACTTTGCAGCTCAATCTGAGCAGTATAGATTATTTATGGCAGTTCTAAATAAGTGGTCAGGAACAATTGTTGCGATAGATGCGGGAAGGTGGTTCCAATCCACTGAAGTTTTCGGAATGAATGACTCTGGGAGTACATTGGTGTTACATTTTAGGATGTCTACTTTATACATATGATCAATGCGTGGCGAAATATAAGACGGATGACTCAGCAGTCGGTTGTGAAGTAATGAGTTAGTATGGTGTATCTTCTGAAAGAGACACAATCGAGCTATTTTGCGACGTAAATTGAGGTTAGGCAACGATAGGCTAGTTTTCATTGAGCTCACGCTTACGGTGCGATGAAAGTTATTAAGAATAAAACGAGCACAGCGATTCTGAACTGATTCCAGGGCGTTAGTTAGTTTGGAATTACCGGGGTCCCAGATAGAAGAAGCATATTGCAATTTCGAGCATACAAGCGTTTTGTACAGGGTTAGTTTCAAAGATGAAGGGGCAAGTGAAACGTTTCGTTTTAGATAACCCAGCATTCGATTAGCGGTTTTAATAACATACTCAACATGCATTCGCCAGGAAATATCTAAGGTTATACACACACCCAAGTATTTATAAGAAGAGACAGAAAGTAAGGGGACATCTTCGAGAAAATAAGGAGAAGAAAAATTACATTTACGCGATACTCTCATGGCCTTGCATTTAGTCGTGTTAAGTTCCGTCCCCCCTAATTCACACCATTTTGAAAGAAGGTTAATGTCAGCTTGAAAATTCAGAACATCCGAAGCGTTAGTAACTTTTCTGCAAATACCACAATCATCAGCGAATAAACCAATTGAAGAAGAGATCGGATTCGGCAAATCGTTAATATAGATAAGGAACATTAGCGGACCTAATACAGAACCTTGTGGTACTCCAGAATTGACGGAGGCGAGTGGTGATGTTTCCTCGTTTGCGGTTACAAACTGGGAACGATTAGTGAGAAAACATGTTGTCCAGGACAGAACATTTGCGTCAATGTTAAGACTGTTAAGTTTTAATAGCAGCAGCTTGTGTGAAACTTTATCGAATGCTTTGGAAATATAAAAAAATGCAGTCTACCTGGGACCCTCACTCAAGCGCTAGGTGCAAATCATGGGTGAATTCACAAAAGTTGCGTTTCGCAAAAGAATGATTTACGAAAGCCATGCTGAGCGGTGCTGAAGAAAAGGTTAGATTATAAAATTGAACTAGTTGTGAGTAGATCATATGTTCTAGTATCTTGCATGGAATGCTAGTAAGCGAAATTGGTCGATAGTTATCCGGGCAATATTTATCACCTCCTTTGTGGAGTGGCAACACCTTCCATATCTTGCAATCAGAAGGCAACTCTCCAAGTGAAAGCAACTGGGAAAAAATTTGAGATAATATCAAGGAGCAATACATTTTTGTGTTAGTTAGTATAATATATGCAGAGAGGTTCACGTAGAACCTTTCTGCATTGAACTTGACCTCGAATCCTCAACGGACAAACTGAGGATTTTTTGTGGCCGGACAACCTGAGCAATGTAGACGTATATTGCTGCTGGATTCGACGGGGGTATAATATAAATATTAGAGGCGCGATAGATAATAATGTCGTAGCAGCTTCTAACTTTGCGAGACGCGTCCCCCACCTTTTGAGAGCATACAATTTCCCTCATTAATCGTATGCAGCAAGCAGGTTTTTCGGAATCAAGTAATTGCGAATTCAGCCCAACTCCTTCGGTGTGGTCCAGAGGATTTTTCGGTGAAAAGCAGCCAAGATGAATAGTCAACGCAACGATCGGCACGGGTGGCTCAATCTTGAAGCTAATCGAACACAACCAAACTCAAGAAAAGCAGCTATCGAACCTTCCCATTCACTTGACTGCAACATTGGTGTTCCCTCCAGTGAAACACCTCTTCCGTCGTCCTCAGTCCACTGTTCTACATCCTTATAAAGAAACCACTTATCAGTTACCAAGTAGTAGTCACTTTGAATATGATTCGAGACAGACAAAAAATCAAAACGTTTTTCCGTGATTCCTCCCCATCCAAGAAATCGAAAGCACGCCACCGTGTGTTGTGGAGTAAACGGGCTTTCAAACATGTGATGGAAGAAAACAATCTGCTGAGGCTTCACCGCACGAATGAACATTCAGGCAAACGTAAGAAATATTCTGACCTTCGTCAAATTACATTTTTCGCCAGCGCGTCTAGAACGCGTGTCTGCGAAAGCCGCCAGGGACGCGGAGAGGCGCAAAGCGACCTGTTGCGGCTGGTTGGCGTCCGTTTTGCTGGAGTCGCGAATAATGGGCCTGTCGCTTTGGACATACTGCGTCCAGATTTGTTCGAAGATTACACGTGGACGAAGCCTTCGAATATGCTTGAGGCGTAGTCCGCACGGTAATTCTGTCATCATGTATGCCGCAGACACCCTGTCTTTTCTACGATGCACGAGAGCAGCCTGACTGCAGCTTAGCGAAAGAATACAAAAAAAACGCAAATGGATTTTTTTTTTTCACTTACTTGCGTTAAAATAATACACGGACCCCCCGAGGATGTCCGAAGAAGGAGTGAAACCAGTGACAAGCACCGTCGAGGTTCCTTCGACTCTCTTCCGAGGGTCCAATTATCGTCCGCGGGGACGATTCCGTATACCGGCGGCGGAGGCGGCGTGGCCAATCCACCCCTGCGTGGCCGTGTAACAAGTTTGCCACAGCAGGCGCGAGCACGTCGGGACCAGGGAGAGGAGATGAGGAGGACGGACGAGAGAACCGGGCGGCCCATATGGCGACTTCGCCCTCTCCCCGCGTCTGGGAGACTCTCTTTCGCGCTCCCAAAAAAAGAAAAGAAAAGGCTCGCGCTCCCAAGTATCCGGCATCTCCGCGAACCGTAAAAGAAGTTGCGATCGACATCAGGGGTAGACCAAGCGCGTCAACATCAGTGCGTTCCGGTGTTTTTCTACCTCGCCATTTCGTACCGCCGTGCGGTCGTATATCACAACTGCGTGGTGCACGTTGAAGACCCCAGGCTAGCGGTTGTACTGCGCTGACTAAATTGCTTTTCTATACAGCTGAGAGACAAGTTGCCCGTTGAGGCAGACTAAGTTCTAGGCTGTATAAACATACACACACCCCAATTACCTCGTTATTTTTTTTATATGTGTATGATCGAAGGGAATTCTAAAAGATCCGCTTGTTATTTTATTACTAATTGCAAATCACGTGCCCATTGGGATTTTTTTTTCTATTTCAGGAAATACGTTTTTTGAGTTCGTTTTTTTTTTCTTCGCAGAATATCAAAAATCAAATTACGGCGAACTATACTTGGATCTCGGCGAATAATAAATCTCGGAAAACAATATTGGAGAAAAAAACTGCGACACAGAATTAGCGTGACATTTTATGTATTTATTTATTTACAAAAGCAACCTGCAACGCCGAAGCATGCATTATTCGTGAGAAAGAAGTCGTTTGTGAAACATGACCAGGTAACAAATTAGTGAATGCCGCCAATTAAACACAACATATATACAACAAAATTAAGTTAAAACGTTCGTTGTTCCTGCGCACACTAAATTTTTCAGAGGGAATCGTATTATGATCTTCGTCTTTCTCTGGGATCCTTCCCTATTTCCTCGTGATTGGCTCTCTCGGTTGTGTAAAAAAGTGAACTCAGAATAGTCCGGCTCGAATGTTCGTCCTATGTATAGCAGTGTTAGGAAAAAAAAAAGTATATTTATAATGAACATGGTGGCGGGGGGCCGAAAGCGTGGGTATAACTGAAAAGAAAAGAAACCCTTGGTGAAAACAGCAACGACGGATGGTTTATTCTTCGACGTTCTGCAGCGTAAGACTTGGAATCTATGTCGTACTAGTCTGAAAGGGGCGGCGTACTTAGCACTGCGTGGTGCATTTTTTTTTTTTTTTTTTTTTTTTGCAATCTAGGTTTGCAGCTTGTTGTATCTCGTCACTGAACTGGTTTTATACGGACGGGTTTCTTGGCTTCGTTTGTCGCTGCTCGTTACCACCTCTGCTTCAAGTTCGCGTGTTTTTTTTTTTTTTTTTCCTCTTTGCATTTTTAATTATAGACAGAACTGGGTTGGACCGTCTGGGGAAATTATGATCTGAGATAGTAACTATTCTGTTTATTTCCGTCTTGATCTGTTATCACCGGTATTTCGTTTTCCAAGCCTCAAGACAAAAAAAAAAAAAACAAAAAAAACATCCGGTATTATTCATTAAAATTAGAAACGCTTTGGTCTCACTTGAAACAATTCATTTGATTGCCGGAAATGATAAAAATAGTTGTATATGGCTTACAGGGATGTATTTCCATCAACACCACAATGTAAAAATCTGAATAACCGCGAAAAGAGTGAATTTTTTTAGGTCTAACAATTTGTTACACATACTATTTATAAAGTACAATATAAAGACCAGCTTTTTTTTATCCAAAGTATTATTTTTCGGGTGTACTTTGTTTTGTAGAGTATCTTCGGGTTCTTATTATTGGCAGCTTGCGGGATCAGAGAAAACACTATACGGTTCAGTCTGCACACCTGCCCGTTTCGATCTGCACGAGCATCGTACCGGCGTGTGGTCGTGTATCACTATACTGAGCAATGCACGTTAGCCACTGTGTATCACTATACTGAGCAATGCACGCCAATGCTCCACTACTAGCCCCCCTGGCTAGTAGTGGAGCATTGGCTAAATTTCGCATCTACAACGGAGCCAACACAGGAGCCACGTAGATTGTTCCACGTGGAGAAAACACTTGCCGCAGCGTTGGAGGCTCGCGCCCTTAGCCGCCCGTCTGCCGAGCCTTGAAGGATGGACGGACAGGGCTGGCGAGAGACAGAGACGAGACAGCCTTTCTCCCTGCATGCGCGAGTTTTCATTACCCGACGGCCGCCGCCGCCAACCGAGTCCCATATCCCTCCTCTGTTTTCGCTAGCCGCAAAAAACGCGCCCATAACGCATCTGCATATTCCTCTCAAGTATCGGGACGAACGGAAGGCATGCACTTACTCCAAAAGTGCGTCGAGCGCTCGCGCAGAAACCCGCTCGCGCGGCGGGGTTCGGTCCCGAGCCGCCGAAATCGATGATTCCATTTTCGGGACGACCTTCTTCCCCCAAGTGGCTGCCTGCCTTTCCTCCCTGCATTTTTTTTTTTAAATTATTTTTGTTGGTTTTTGAGGAAAAATAAAAAGAAAAACAAAACAAAAAACAACAAAAAACAGCCTCGTTTGAATTTCAACACCGCGAGATTGGAGCGGGCGAGCGGGCAGCCGCAGTTGCGAGCCGAGCTGTCTTGTTAGGGATAAAACGAGCGAAGCCTTTCGGGTACGCTGCCCGGGGGAAGAAATTGCACGCGGCTAACAGCTCAAGCGTGAGCCACGGAATAATGTTGCGAGCGGAACGCCTATAACGTAATGGGGAGAAGCCCCCCCCCCCCCCCTCCCCTCTTTCCCAGTTTCTCAGCTGTAAACTCCGTTTCACTTCAGGACGAACCGCAGACCACACTATGAAGCGTATAGGAGCCAGTCCAATGCCATATAGATGCCGCGTGATCGTCGGAAGTGGAGCGGCAGCGCGCGGCGCGAGTAGTCACGTGGTACGTACTCAGCGTTTTGATTGGTCGAGGTGGCTCGTAGCCTCCGCAGCGGTTCATCGTAAAAGGTGAAACGAAGTGTAGCATGCGGAAGGTTCCCTTTTTCCCCTCGTATATGTGTACACGTTGCCGCTGTGCGTTACTGTGTGTGCGTGTGTTCGCGCGTTATATAAAACTGGCTCGCGCCTCGATGGATTGTGGGATTTATGCGGATGTCCTTCGTGGCAGTATGATTAATGACGGTCAAATCTCTTTTCTCCGCACGTCGGGGAGTGGAAGCCTGTCCTGCGGCTTTATCTGGCTCTGACCACGCGAGCGACGTCGTCGTCGTCGTCGTCCTGTGTGCAGGCGCAGCATGCAGCGATGAGGGTGAGGAAAGTTGCATGCGGTGTGCGTGCTGAGGAAGGCGACATTGTGACGCAAGGTTTCGGGTCGGCACGACGTCGTGATTCGAGCGTCGTGACGCTGCATTCGGAGAGAGGTCACGGGCTTGGCGTTTTTATAAGTCGGAGGATTGAGCTCGAATTTTGGCTGATCTTGTTTTCGTGGAGTGATATAATGGTATTAGGAGCACGCTTTACCATCTCAGATCATCATTTGGAAGCTCGCTTGGAATGGTGTCAGACCTTCATCGACGATTTTCTTTTGAACTTCTTGGGAACGCGCATTTATCTTCTTGCTCGGTGTTCTGGCCAGAAGGTATTTCTATTTCAGAGTAATAGAGCTATACCAAATGTCGATTATAAAGCGAAGTTATATTCGGAGGTCAATGGGGTTGCATTTACAGCGGTCTAGTCTCTTTCGAAAGGGCGCGTGACGTATGAAGCCTTTTACTGAGGCTTATGGCTAGTACATATTTAGCAACAGAGTGATACTCTATTGTATTCATTACGGAAACAAATTTTTCTGCGGAAGAAATCGTTTAACTTTATAAAATTACTTAACCACCGCGAGTTTTCTTGTTATTTCATCTATCAATATTTACAGTTTGGCCTTGTCTTCGACTGATTTTTATCCCATAGTTTACAGTGTTTCTCGTTAAAAATAATGTACTTAACCCGTACACCATTGCACCATCAATTCGCCTCTCGTGGATTCAAACTTAACCCCGTAAGGAGAGCTGCCGCGCCAACATCTAAATTTATGTTTGAGAGACTCGTCTGTCAGTTTCTCATCGGAGTACTTGATGTATAAGGTAAGCGCCCATATTTTTGCTTGAAACATGACGCAGTGTTTTGTAATGGATTTGTAAAGCAGGTTTCTTATAAATTCTTCAATCCACGTTGAACCGACTACGTTTAAACTTTAGTGTAGTTAAATATGAACATATCGTTCACTCATGAGGTCACATGATTAACAAAGTGACCCCACTGCTTTCACGTTAATATACAAATGGGTTTAAACAGAAAAAAAAAAAGCAACAACAATTGACTACTATATACAAATATAAGATGTAGGAAAACTTGATTCTGCTCACTGGTCAATGATGGTCAGGCGTTTTTTTTTTGTTTTTTGCAAGGATAAAAACATGGCTTTGAGCTTAGATTCCAACCTTCTGCTAAATTCAGCGTCTGATTTCACACCGAGTAATACACTAAGAAAAAAAAAAGACAGGCAAATTCAACTTCACCTGTTATCGTCCGACTCTTTCTCCGCGACACTCACTGAGCCTGTTCCGCGCAAAGTGCCGACGCGACCGAGTCAAGCATTCAGCCAGACGCGCAATTTGTCCGTCACACATCCTCCTGTTACTTTTTTCGAAGAGTGAGCCAAGCGCTCGTAGAAGGTTGGCGAGGTGAATCGCGAACTCGCGCCTGTCTAAACAAGACAAGCGTCCACAGGACGCTTGTTTCGACTCAAGCCTCAAAGCGCAGGGCCGCGCTTGGCGTCGAGCCCGACTCCAGCTTCTCCCCTCCCCAAAAGAAGCCACGGGAACCCGCGGCGGCGACGATCGACGGGGTTTCCCGGCGGTATAGCCAGGGCCTTATATGCCTTCAGCGTTCCTCATAAGCAAAATGCCCGAACCGCGGAGCGAGTCTTCGTTAAAAGGGATCTCGCACAGGGGCACAGCGTCGTTTCTGAAAAGCGGGCCTGCGTGGCTCGCTCGCTTGCCCGCAGGTTTGCCGAGCAAGCTCCGGACAGCATCGGTGGCGGCGTCGGCGGCGGCTCCGAACTGCGGGCCCGTAGTTCACAATGGGAGCCAGTGTCTCCGCGTCCTGAGTTGGAGCGATCCATAACTGTCACGGGAGCATTATTTTTAGTTCCCTCTCCCCGGCCTGGGGTTCTTCGGTTCGGCTCTCGCCTTGGCAAAAGGTTTCGTCGGGGAGTCTCCCACCGTGCCAGGTGTTCCGTGCCGTCCGAGGCAGAAATCCAAGCTGGCCCTCCTCCCGCGAGTGTGTCTGGCTGTGTCTGTGTGTGTGGGCAAGTACGTGCGTCGAGTCTCGAAGCCTCTCTGGCAGCACAGCAAACGGCTCGGTCGACTGCTCGCTGAAGAGATGCGAGAATGTGCTCATGCCTAAGGCGGAGTGCGCGCGGAATTGCCGGGTGCCAAACCTCTCGTATTGCAGCGAGGTAACGATTGTTGTTTCTTATGTATGTTAAATTATTTTTGTTGAGCGTGCTTACCTATTCCTCGTTGTCGCCCCCCTTCCCAAAACACATAAAAGCAAAACGAAAAAAGAAAAAAGAAACGCGATGGAGGTAGGTTACATAAGGTGCCCATCTAAATATTAAGTGCAGTACAAAATGCTTCCAATAGAAAAATAAGAAAATGACGTGTTATACCCCTGTTACACGGGCACACTTAACCGCGGTTAACTCAAGCTTTAACTGCTGTTACGCGGTACCACAGATACCGCACTATACTCTCGGACAGCTATTTCATAATAAGTGAAGGTAGCACGTGCACTGATTTGATGGGTGCTCAAGATGCTTAAAGGGATACTGAACCAACGAATTTAGTGTCCATAATAGGTGGCGAACGTTCTTCCCACGAGCCACCAGCCGCCGGTATGCGCGAGTACACGCAACGAAATTGACGTCAAAGACCTCCGTTCGTGCTTAAGAGGAAAGTGAAATGCATGGGCTTCGGGCCAAAGGAGAATAAAGACAGGCTTTTCATCTTTACAAGTGAAAGCTATGTGCTTGTTAGACCAATTAATCGCTTACCTTTTACACCAGACACCACTGTGTAGATGAAAAACTTGTCTTTATTCTCCTTTGGCCCGAAGCCCATACATTTCACTGTCATCTTAACCGCGAATGGAGATCTTTGACGTCATTTTTGGTGCGCGTGCTCGCGCACACCGGCGGCTGCTGGCGCGTGGAAAGAACGTGCGCCACTTATTATGGACACTAAATTGCTTGGTTCAGTATCCCTTTAAGCGCGCGTTCGCCCATAGCTTTGACTGCATACCCGCAGAATGTTGTCGGCAAGTATTGTGCGCTAACTGTGGCTTAGCGTAACTGCAGTTAAGTGTGCCCGTGCAATTACCACGCGCCTCCTCGTGCATTTCGTTTCTTGTAATTCACGAGTTTGTTGGGTTGAAATAAACGTTTTCTCTCTTGCAAGAAAGGTAATTGATCATTTGTTCCTGTTTGTTATTCTCTTGTTACTGACATTACTCATTGAGTTGCCTAGTTGAAAGTAAAGTGTGCTAAGGGTTGAAGCCACAAAAAATAATAAAAAGAAACAGGGGAAAGCATCTGTTTTCTTATATTTTCGTTTATAGTTCCATGAATTAATTAGCTTTTTCTTATTGACATTACAAGAGATTAAACTATCGTCAAACAGAACATTTCCCTGCAGTAATAATCCTCAAGGATGGGAAGAACAAAATATTCCCTAGTTGTCTTAGATGTATGCTTCTAAGACACCTAGGGAATATAGTCTGTAGATAAAGAACAAATTTAATGATGGCGTGGTAGCGTTAACTTTCATCGAGTTCCAAACTTCCCCTCGACGAATGGGCAGACGGAAGTTCCGCTGCGACAAATGCTAGAATATTTTAGATTTAATTTACAAATACTGTTGTCGTTTTTTTTTTTTTTCGTTCATGATATAAGGCTGTCTTACATCAAGCGTTATCTCGGCCGTAGTTTGCAAACCCCGTCCAAAAGCCGCCTCTACCGGGCGACAAAAAGCGAGAAAAAGGCAACGGAAGGCAATGGAAGTCGCCTTCCGAAGAACGAAGACCAAATAACCTCGGGGCGTCCCCACGACCGTCCTCTTTGCTGGCGGTCATCGTCGAAGAAACCGACTGGCTGATTGCGACCGATCGATGAAAGCGTATCCTGTGTCCCTTCCCCTGAACGGCACGTCGTCCGAGCGGCAGCTCGACGTCTCCCACCGTTTCCGACTGCCCCCCCCCCCCCCCTTCCCTAACCCCCGCCCTCGCCCTCCCCCTCCTGCGCGGTCCGATTCCCCATCCACCGAGAACCCCCACCTGCAGATCCCGACCACTTTTCCTCGACTCCGAGATGACACTCCTGATCCCTCGCTAATTTCTACTCCAGCTTTCAAGCCGACGGGGGACAACCAGCGGCAGTCGCGATTCGCTTCTACACATGAGCGAGGCATTTTGTTTCTGTTTTTGCTATCTTCGTCTTAGGTGATGCTGTTGTCTTCTGCGTGCGTTGTCGGAATCTTCTCCTTTCTTGTTGTTCTAATTGCTGCCATATGTCGGCCGCGTCGTTTCTCCCTCCCCCCGACTTCTCGCTGCCGAGGGAGACGTACGTCTCGAGCGCTATTGTGGCATCTCGTAATGTCTGTGTCTTCATCGTCGTCGAGTGTGCGGGGAAGATGCCAGCCGCGGCCCAGGCAGTCGCGTCGTCTTCTTTCTCTCTTGAGGGCTGTTGTTTCTTCATATTGACGCCCCGCGCCAGGGAATCGTGGTGACGGGAGAATCTATCGTCATGGCATTGTCCTGTCGCCCGGCCGAGTGACAGTCGACGTCTATTGATTTCGCCATTGTCTGTTTTCCCTCTTCGCCTCTTTGCCATGCTCAGATATCGCGCATGCAATTTGGGCTGCCGCTGGTGCTGTCTTGCGGTACGTTCTGATGTTTCTTTCTTTCTTTTAATCTTTATTGTTTGTTTTCTTTCTCCAGCATGAACTGGCATTCGCAAGGCTATTATTGCCTCGGGTGTGTTCAGTTCCAAGGGGAAACATATGTTCATGCGTTCTCCTTGTTTCCTACTACTTTTAGAGCCATTTCTAGTATAAGGTAGATAAGATATAAATTACACGAATGTTCGGTTCCACACAACGAGTTTGTAAGGTCAGTTAGCTGTTTCGAGTAGTCGTCTCACGAGGCCGCCTCTCTGTAGGCTACCTCGTGGGACTAATCACGCATTATTTCCTCTAAGACCATTCTTCATATTGAGAGCAAAAATCCTTGAATTAAAAAACACCATGGCTGGACCCGAGGACTGCTTAGGTACACCAAGGCTGCGATACTCGTGAAGAATCCATGTAAGTTCCAGTGACTGGTTTAGCGCTACAGGGGGTGCTTCGATTCCTCTTCTCGTTAATTGGTTGGTAACCTTTTCACTTTACACATTTGGTTGGTCTGTTTGTCTTATCTTTGTAAAAAATACATACTCCATTAAATCGTAACGCATTTGCCAAGGAACCCGGACTGCGCAATTCGAGTTATCAGATAACCAGACTCACTCGAGGATCAGCAGTGTTTGCTTTTGTGCCGGCACCAACTGACACAGAACACGGCTTTCGTCCGTCAGAGTCTGAGCCTCTTCTTGGGGGCAAGTGATTGAAATTCAGACGGTATATTCTCGCTGAACTGCGTGCTGCGCACGTACCCGCAGTTCTATCGACTGGCACTCGCGCGGAAGGTCCCCAGATCTCTCGTCTGCTCTAACCTTCACCTGAATAATCCGTCTTGCGTTCTCCGCGGTCTCTAACGAAGGATGGTTGTCGGGGAGGCTTCCTGCCTTCCCTCATCGGTTGCTGCATGTGTGTCTTCACTCCCTTCTCCTCGTCTATCTTTTTTTTCTTCCACAGATTTCTTTCCCGACGTACCCTACGCTCTTCTTTTATTAATATTATTTGCTGTGTGACATAAAGAGACATCTCCTGTCTTCTCCTCAAGCCGGCACATTTTAGCCATCTTTATATATATAAAAAAAAAAGCTAGACACCGAAATAAATTGCTCTGTGATGTCTGGTTTAATCTATCTACGCGCCGTGTTTCTTTTCTTTTCTTTTTTTATTGCAGCTGTGGGTTTTTCTGGTATGACTTTGGTTACGGCACAACCCGGACTCGGCAAGATCACGCGGTCAGCGTTCTTTCAACTGCAGACTACTTTCTCGCAGCGACAAAAATCAGCATTGAACCAGGAGGATATTCATTCATACATGCAATTCGACATGGAGTCGTTGGCAATCTTTCTTTTTTGTTTTTCTTTTCTGCTTAGGTCACTGGGAGCAGAGAGCTTCGGGAGAACGGGGGTCAAAAGGAAGATGCAAATGGTAGGCATTTGATCTCGGGACAAATAGAAGAGACAGCGACAACATGAATAAGGGATGAGAGATGCGCCAAGGATGGCCGAGTGAGGCTTCTCCGTGGTCCTCAAACAGCGAAGCAACTTTAAGTGTTCGCGTTGGAGCGGCAGTCTTTGTGGATCGAACACGCCAAATGCTTCTGGTCCGAGAGAACTGACGACATTATAACTTTATAACTGCATTGTTATTGTAAACAGCAGTCTATAATTAGCTCAAGGAGTCTATAATCAGCGCAGTGCATTCTCCTTGTTGAAGAAATTGAATTATGGTGCCTAACCTTCATCTGTCTTTTTTTTTTCTTTCTTTCTTTTTTTTTTGTAGGGAATTATAACTGGTGGAATACCTCGAACAATTAATTACGAACCGCCAGTCTTCCTGTTCGCGTAGAAGGGACTTTTTTAACGCGTCGTTTTTTAAAAACACCGTACAACCTATTCAGTAGCAGCCAGAAGGGTTCAAATTCGCGAAGCAAGGTCGGCATTGTTCAGTGTGTCGACCGGGGCTCAGAGCGAGAGTGATCTACTAGATTCCGCTTCAGCTCAGCTGAAGACAGCTCTCGAATCTGGTGGGAGTGGAGGGGCGCGAGTCGGTGGCGAAGCGAAGGGTTAATGGAATGCCGGGACGGCGAGGGCTCCGTAGCCGAGGGAGAAAGATCTCCCGCCGCAAATTAATGAACCCCCGTCAAGCTATATTAGCCGGTGAATTTTCTCGTGCTCCACTCGATGTCCGCGCTGAAACGGACGTCTTTATCGAGGCGCCCACTCTGTGAGCTGCTGCTACGAAGCGGGGGTGATCCGTGCGCTACACGGAGCCTGATTATAAATCGTGTTCATGAAGCGGCACACCCTACGTGCACTCTACTCACTGTTACTCTTCCTTGAGCGATCGAGCTCTAAGGCGCTTAGTTTTAATTTGAACACATTTTTTCTTTTAAATATAAATTGTGAAAGGTAGATTAGTGCTGTTTGTGCAGTTTAGTTATATGGCCAAGGGGGCGTAATATAAGGCGCCAGCTGGCACGATAAATCAAATAATTAAGCAAAAAAAACTTGTTCATTCGCTTTTTATTTAGTTAAAATAAACATATAATTCTAACCAAGAAACTTGCTCAGCGTCATCAAAAATCGCCAAATTAACCAAGCCTAGAACGACAATTAGAGCGCGCGCGCGTGGGAAAAGTGAGGGGGTTCTAAAGTTACCACTGGTGCAAGGATAGTGGTACGAAAACACTGGTGATAATTTCATCACGTGTTTTTGCACCGCCAGCCTTGAGCTTGTTGCACGAGTGCTAACTTTAGTGCAAACCCCCCCCATTCCATGTGTTCCAAGTCTTGCTAAAATTGACTGATTCGGTGGTGTGCGGCGACGCTCAGCAAGTTGCACGTTGGAACTGTATCTGTATCTTAATCACTTAAGAAAGTTAATCTGCGCATATTGCGTTAATTATTCGACTTGTTCTGACGATTAGCTCTCTTTTGTATGTCCCCTTGGACGTATAACTCACCTGCACAGACCGCCTTAGTGTACCCTTCACGGATTTTTTTTTCTTTTTTAATATTAATTTTTTGAAAGTAAAATCACACACTATATATTAAATTATCCCAGTGCTTCGAGTTAATTAATTAGAACAGACACTAAGCATCGCTTTTAAAATATATTTCGTTAATAAGAGTCTTGCTAGATAAATACTTTTGAACTTCAAACACGACTATTAAAGACGCTAATTCGATAATTTTTCGTAATTATTTTGTGAATTATGACATTACACAAGTTTGTTTCTTCACATCTGCCGTGGCTGGTCAATAACGCTATCCCGAAAGTATAAGATATATATTAAAAGAGCAATCTTTTAGAAATATTTACTGCGAAAACAATCCTGCTCCAACTGTCAACTCACTGTTCAAAATCTGAGATGCCCAGAACTTTGCTTCTGGGGCTTTGGCTACTTAAGCAAACATAGCGAGACGAGTCTTTTTTTTTTTTCTTTTTTTCACATAGTCAGTTGCAAGTGTTACTAGTGACCTGACGTGACCCACACCGGTGATACCATTATCGATGAACAGCCACTCAGATCGCGAAGTTACGGTTATTGTACGGGCTGTATAATAACGAACGGCAAAGCAGTCAGAGTTGCTCCGAAGGCCTGTTATATTTTATGTGAAACTTAAATGTCATAAATGGGGCAATTTATCCCGACTTTCTTTGAGCTAACCATGGTCCCAAAAGGCTGATTAAAAAACTGAAAAAACTGTCACCTCCTCATTTACGAGCAACTAATTTATTATACTGATTCGAGAGTGAGGAAAGCTGAAATTATACACGCAAAGCAGCGGCTTAGGCAGCTTTATTTCCTCGACTGGACTGCATGCGTGGGTAAACATAAATATTAGTAAGAGCTTTCCTTGCGGCTAACGGCCGCAGCAAGTGACAATGGGTGCAAGGTTCGAGAAGGCGTTAACAATAAGCACGATACGTCTTCGAAGTAACATTTAAACAACAATTGCACCGTTTGGGCGCCATTTTCGCGCGCTTCAGCGGAGGGAGGCTCTCCATCATCATGTTGAAACTTGTGAAATATTTTCAATGCCAACGTAATAGATCAACACTGATCATGACGCTCCTCGTCTGGCGTTTCGTGTCGTCAAACCGCTGATCGATAGTTCATTCACGAGAATGATTGATTCGGCAGTAATTGAAGAAAGGATGATAGAGCGCGTTAATCACGTTGTGAGCTTTCTCTCTCTCTCTCTTGTCTTGGCGACCGAGTGTTGGCGGGAAAAAGTCTCGCCGCACCAGCTTTCCAAAAATGTTTCGAAAATAGCGCCATGTCGTCAAAGAGTGCTTCATTGAACAAAAAGCAGCTCGTATTCTATTTGCGTGCTGCTTCGCGCGCCGGTGGCTGAAAAGTTAAACCCTCCCTTTTCGGAAATTCGCTGGCGCTGTAAAATCCTCGCATGTGATGGATGGCCGAGCATTCGTTTCACTTGAAAACCATTAAACGGGCTGTAAGAGGCGTATGAGAAACGCGCCGCGGGTGCCGCGTGCGCTCCAATGCCCTCTGCAGTGCGATCCTATATCCACACATGTGGTGCTAATTTCCGTCGGAACGGCGTCGCTCGGGAGGCCGATGGCCATCCCCAAATGTGTCTTTCCTCCACGTGGTAAGGACGATAAGTAGATTTTAAGCCGTGGCACAATTTGCAGTCGCCAAACGGCGCGAGTAATCACCGGAGTAATCTGTTCGCTTCGGGCGATTGCTCACGCACTTTGGATGCTTCGAACGCATGGACCACAGTGAACTATAGATTTTAAATTTTTTTGTTAACATCATTGGTTTTTAACGTCTTGTGCTATCGTTTAGCTGAAGTCGAAGGATATGGAGATTTAGATGCCGACAGAGGGGGGATAGAGTGCCTTTTCCGGTTTCCAATAATAAATTTAATACACATGTTTTGTGTTTCTTGGTTGGCTAGGGGGCGCGTTTTATCGAAGCTTTAAAGTGTATCTGTGAGTTTATTTCACGCTCTCTACCTACATCCTCATACATCTCTGTTTTCTTGCAGTGGGACTTCTGCGACCTATATGATCGATGAAGTGAACAGGCGGCTGTCAGAATATTCTGCAGTTGAGAGCCAGGCTGCCGGATGCAAAACAACAAAGTTCGTTGTATGCTGTTGTGCCTCATTTTGATTTCGTTAGATATCAGAGTTACCTGGTGGCAGGCAGTTAAGCTTTTGCCATTCTTAACCAGGTCATAATTGCGGTCAATAAGAGTGCCCATGAAGTTATCTGAAATGACTTATGCTTACATGAGGGAAAAAAAAAAACAAACAAATTATTCGAGCGTCTTTATTCCAAATAATAAAATGCGAAACTGGAAAGAAATTTTCTAAACGGCAACTTTCAGCTCGTTTTTTTTTTAAGTGACGTTAGATGGGACCAAAAAAAAAGGATTTCCTTTTTTTTTTACACGAGAATGATTCACTTGACATTTTTTACCCCCCTCCCCCCCATGAAAACCATAATTATTGTCAACAAAGGCAAGTTAACGCGAGATATTTTAAGCCAAGAAAGTAATATTTTATATTAGGCAAGAGCAACGTCTTTTTCAATTACCACTACGCCGTCGTTGATATTTAGAAACAAATTATAGCTGATATTTAGAAACAAATTATAGCTCGGGGGTGACCAGTATTTCAAATTCAAGTATTTGAAATAAGTTTTCATGTCTCTTCAACTTCGAAATCTGTTTATCGATTGTATATGTATTAAAAATCAATATATCAAATACAATTGTATCTAAACGCAATCTTTCACCCTTTTTTTATTGATATGAAATCAAACTGGACGTTTAGAGAGAAAGGTTGGTCACCCTTTGAGGTATGACAGCCCTGAATTTTCTCTCCAGATAAGAAATATATCACTACATTGCAGCAGCTCAGCGAGTGGATTTTCAACGTACGTCAGACAGTTCATAGTTGCGCCACCGCACGTTAGCTGATCCTACAATGCTCACCCCGATCCAAACTGGCAGTAGGCCTCATTCCCATTGATTCTGAAGCGCCGGTTTTCGCTCCACGTTCTCTATGCCGTGGCGCGCTATCACAGGAACACTGCCACCCACTCCACCTTGGCGATGACAGTCTCATATCACGAGCACCACTCTTGCCACTATTCGATAACAATAAACGAGAAAAAAATAATATAGATGAACGTGGATGGCACGGACAGAGTTGAACTTCGACTATTGTTTGGGATGGTCTTTGTGTTTCAAACAGCTTCGAGAGCGTTATCTGCCAGCAAGCCACTCAAGTTGGGGTCCTTCTAACTTTGTGACCACATTGGTTTGCTCCTCTCTGTAGCGCTCGTATTGTCAAATATAAAAGAGTTTAAATCTGACATGTGGGGACCTCGCTTTGTTTTTTTTTTTTCTTTCTCATATTAGATTAAACAAAGTAAGGGTTCCTTACTCTACTCCAACTATTTTCTCCTACCGGTGATAAAATCGACCTTAACTTCTCGCTTAGGTTTAATAAGATTTATGTTTAAATTTGCGAGTTTTTTTATGCATTTGATTTCGTAAAAATAAACTACATATTTTTAACGGGCACTTTTCTTTTGTTGTTGATAAAGCGCTATATCAATTTGTTGGAACCGCGTGTATTTATATAAGTATTTGAATACGACAAAATATTTCTCGTTGAATTTTACGCTGTATTTCTTTAAAGTTCAGTTGCATTTGTAATTAAGTGCATAAATTATTTTGTATTTGGACTCAACTTGAAAGGTCTAGTTTAATTGTAACTTTTAGCATCGTTCTGTTGGGTACAGCACGAACCTGTATTTTGAGCGGTTATGTCCCAACAATAAAAACAAACAAGTAAGCAATCGCTAGCAGATACCAACAACGCGCTTCCTCCCCCAAATTCCAGAAAGCGCGGTCAGGATTCACTTTTCCTGCGAACAACAATATGTATATATATATATATCCGCACCACGAACACTGCAACCGCCGTGCGCTGCCTTTTTCCGAAAGCAGCAAGAACGGACAACGGTCAAGCACCATTTCCCCCCGGTCCTAGTCCATTGTTCGCCGGGGTAACAGGCCCAGCCCAGGAACGCGCTCCCGAAAGGGGTCATTTTTCATACCTGTCGCCGTGGTCAGCCATAGATAGCTACCCGCGCGGCCGTTCCTGCTTTTTCTCCCGAAATCTCCGTGAGAAATCCTGGGGACCACTCCTTAGAGCCACCGGCGCGCCGGCAGCACCGCTTTCGAACGAAGCTCCCGGCCCCGCTGGCCTTTGGCGGCTGCTAAGGACCTCTCCAATTAGGGATAACGAGGAACGGTGGATGGACCTAATGAAGTTGCTAGAGCCACCGGGAGCGAAGCACCGGTGAGTTTAAGGGTCAGAGTGAGACCGGGGCTAGTCAGGGATTGACGTCTTCTCTCCGTGTGCCCGTGTTACTGCGGTCGTCGCGGCCACCTCCGGGCGGAACGAATGGGATATACGCTATTTAGGAAGGACTGCCCGAACCACGGTAAGTTCGCCACGCTTTACCCTTTTGCTGGAATTTTCTGCTAAGCCTTCTTGTGGAACGAAAGCCGCAGTGGGATTAGATACCGGGGTTCGTGGGAGGTTGGTGCGAGTTCCCTCCCGAGACGCGACGGCGTGGGTGCACTGCAGGCGGTGGTGTTTTGTTGACTGCTTATTCTTCGAAGTCACCGTTCGGAAACGGGGCGTTTGGAGATGGTGGAGGAAATTAAATTTTGGATCTTGGTTGCTATTTTTGCCTCGGTTTTCAATGGATACAATAGTAGATTTAGTTGCTTTCGCGGCTAGTGATTCCTTGGCGACGGGACCAACTCGTTCTGAATGTCACCATAACGAGTGCTGGAAAAGCCTCCATCGACTTTCTGTGTTTGTGTGAGTCCCATATCAGACGCGAAAATTACAAAGAAACGCGCATACTTTCCGGAGTAATAACCATGCGGTTTATGAACAAGGCCAGCTCGCACTCTAAAGGCCCGTTCACACTCTTGCGACCGAGTAAGACCGAGAGAGGCCAGACCGGTTTTTAAACCTTTTGCGACTTCTTAGGACCGGATGCGCTGCAGCGGAGCTGGTCCTAAGAGATCGCAAGAGGCTTAAAAACCGGTCTGGTCTCTGTCGGTCTTACTCGGTCGCAAGAGTGTGAACGGGCCATAAGAAACGTCTGCGCGTCTACTTACCCGAAAAACACTCGAAGAGCCAATCTCTGCGATCTACAACACCAGCTTAGCGAATGATGAGACGGAACATCTGTTTAGACCTCAAAAGTAAGTCTGCGCTTTGCATTACGCAATGCAAGCATGGCGCTCTGCGCTGCGCAATGCCACAGCGCAGACTTCATTTTTAGGTCTAAACGAATGTTCCGCCTCATCATTCGCTGAGTTGATTTCGTAGGTCACAGAGATTGGCTCTTTGAGTGTTTTGCGGGTAAGCAGACGCGCAGGTATTTCTTAGAGCGTCTACTTTCACGCGGAGCTCACATGCATGGAGTAATTTCAATATTGTACGCAATAAAGAGTGAAAAACCAGTTCGATCAAACTATTCTTCAATCGCACTGAATCTTGGACACGTGAAACGGTATGCAAGATTTCACGGCGAATGGTACCATTTTTGCATGATAGGAGCATTATCTCTCACGTCACTCGCTAAGTTACAAGTTACATCTGTGAGAAAGGAACTGGTTCCCTTTACCATATAAAAAAATGGAACTTATCTTTACATTTACGTTACTTTTGTATTGTGCTAATTACCACAAGTAGTTAGTTCAAACAAAGTTTTATATATATATATATATATATTTGATCAAATGGCAACGTACGAATATGAATGCCGTGATGGAAGGGCCGCAGGAGAAAAAAACAACAACCAGAAACTAGGTTCTATTTGTTGATATGTTCAGCTTTAAAAATCTTAGCGCTTTACCATATTCCTGTTTGTGGTGTGCGATTCAGACGAGCCCAATGTACTGTGAGTCGGGAAGGAGGAGCGGGGTTAATTTTATTATTTTTATTAAAGGGTTACTCCACATTGCACGAGAGTTTTACAACAACCTCACACGTTTAATCTCAGTCCCTTTTTCGAACCTAACAACAGGTGCTTCTCGATGCTACTGTCCAGAAGACGAGCAAGTGGAGAATAGGGCAGGGCGTTTGGAACTTGTCTTGGAAAGTACCAGTCTTTCTTCGTGAATGTCGGATTCGTTATTCAGTTTTAAGGTAGGGGAGAAGGGGAGAGGGAATAAAAGTTAATTTTGTGTATCTTTTAAGGGACCGACGTTCGGGATACAAGGGTGCGTTCGATGTCTGGTAACCTGCTTTTGTTGTAACTGTAGGTCTTTTTGTGAAAGTTCAGTGATGGCTGTGGTCGGCCTTAGATTTCTGGGTGTATGAGGATTCGTGGAAGCAAAGAAAGTAGCTGAGTTTGAGAGGACCCTCTTTCTGCGTCTTTTCCTTCAACTGAACGTTTTGTTTTTTATGCCGCAGTCTCGGGCACTAAAAAAGAAAAGAAGTCCACCAACTTGCCTACACCCGATCTGTTACCAAGTGAGGACCCTACAAAATAAACCCTAAAATAGAATAAGTAACAAATAAGTTAACAAAATCCTGCTCTTCGTAAAGTTATTGTTTTTTTATTCTTTTTAGAGTTTCCCCCTTAGAAATGAAATAAAAATTACCTCACTGGACAAGAAAAATAAAGAAACGCCGTTGTTTTGTTTTGTTTTTTCTCGTAAAAATGCAACGAGTTTCCGTTCCAGTTCCACCGATGCAAGATGGAACGGCGGCGTTCCTTCGTTCCTCCTGAAAGGAACGCGTTCCAGGAACGCTGTTCTGTACAACACTGTCCTCGTCCTATTATCGCTCTGCAACCAATGAGATTCCAGTATTAGTTGATAAGAACACCTAATAACATATAAAAAGAAACTCGTACAAAGAGATTGGAGGCACACGAAGTCAGTTAACTTTGCTTGAATTCGAGTAACGCATGCACGCCCCACAAAATGAAAACAGATAGAAAAACCACAAGGACGTCTCTTTGTGTGTTTTCGCCCTGTGCTTATGCTTTGAATATGAGATCTCGTTTATAATAATACTTTCAGTGATTCCGCACATCGCCGGATCTCAGTGTAATTAATTCCAGATTTCTATCTGTCACGTGCATAATTTATGATCACATTCTAGAAGAGCCAAAGTTCGTGAGCGAGCAGCAAAAGAACAAACAAACAAAAAACAAGGACCTATACTTGTTTGCAAGTCAGGAAAAATAAAAGTGAGAAAGATATAAAGGAGGAGCCGTAAATTAAATAAGCAGGAAAAATATATTATGTTCGCAGCCTCCGGTTCCTCTTCTTGTGTTAAGTATGCGTGTCGACCTGGAGAGCCAAGGAGAACGAGCTTTAAGTTATAGAGCATTTTAACATGTAGTGCAGCCGTCGCTGTTAACAGCTTCGTCTAATGCTTGCCTTTGCTTGTCACTTGGTATGAAGTACAACTAATTATCAATATGTAGATCACAACTGTCTATTGTTTTGCATGTGCATGAACGAGTCCGGTCTTGTCCTCAAACTATGATTAGGTGTGCCTTCATTCATTTTTTTTCACAAGTGATGCTTTTCTTTGAAACTGTTAAGCGTTCCTGATTTCTTAGAATAAATGTCATTGTGTTCACCTACTGCCAAGGTCCATAAGGTATCAACTAATTAGAACGAATTCAGGAGCACTCGGTGAACAAAAACGAACTTTTATGTTCGTTTTTGGTTACGTGCTTTGTATATTTATCTGCAAAATAATTTATAATTTCTCTGAAACTAGATAGATGCGGTTCTGTTGTGTTTCGATTGGATTTGTCAACTACAATATACGACATATTATGGTATATGCTGAATACCATTCGGCTTTTCTCGTTTGTTATGTACAACATAATTACGAATGTACATAAAAAGGTGAATCACACCAACATAGCGCAAAAAGCTTAAAGTTGGTCTAGGGAAATGCGTCACCATCACTCACGCCGCCTCAAGAACTCCTGCCCTATTGAAACTTCTCGCCACAGTTCACTAAAACCTTGTTTTATGTTGGAGTGCAATCATTCGAAACTTGTAGATACTTGAGAGCGGACTGCCAAGCATTTGGAAGAAAGATAGTTATTGTTTTCCGTTAAAAAAGTAGAGCGTACAACAGTTCAGGCTTCGAAACTTAATTGAAACATGAACTCAAGTAGTAAATTCGATACACAAAACGTTAAGGGGTTTACTTGAACTAGCTGCTTCATTGGTTTTGTTAATGTGGGCAGCTTGAACATACACGAGCTGGGGTATAGAAGTAGGCATCTCAAGCAAAAGCAAAAATGTTGGACTAATAGAAAGTCAGAGAAAATATAATTTCTGTTGAGCTGTTCGTTTTCAAGTACAGAGATTTTTAACAGATTCAGCATAAATAGAATGCATCTGGAAACATCTGCACGTCATTCTTGGAGGCACGGACGCAAGGGTATGTTGTTTAGAAAGCGCTTTTCTTGCCACTAAGTCTCGTCCAAAAAAAATAAAAATAAATAAACAAATCAAATAAACATTGTCTGGGCTTTTAATAAAACTGCAGACGTGTGAGATAAAGCATGGCCCGATATGCCTGATATTGCATTCAGCTTTACCGTTGCATGAAAAAATGCAATAACTTACAGTTTTAAGTTTCTCGGTCATAAAGATACTTGTCATATATAATTAATTACTGCAGCATAGTTACTTAACAAATTATAATTTCACATCGCCTTGCCTTGATTCTCCTCAAGAACCGATTAATTATGACGTTCTGATGTGGGACTCATACTTGTTTGTACACTTACAAACACGAAATGGATTTTTCTATAAAAAGGGGGAAGAACAACAACGAATTTAAGGGATGGAGAGCCATCTGGTCTACCGTCTGAGGGCTTTCTTTCTCTGCATCGTTTTTTTCCCCCCTTGCGTGCATGTTGTGTTCTTAACATTATATAGAGTCGTTTTGTTGCTAAGCAGAGCTCTTTACATAGGGCGTTTTCCCAAAACATCACGGCGTTTTTTTTTTTTTAATTTCTATGCATGGTATTTAGTTCGCATTTTTTAGTTTTATGCTGGTGAATTAATTTATTATATTTATTTCATTACCGTACCGTGCATTTTTTTTTTTGCCTCTGTCCCTGAGGGTACAATAAAGAAAAACATAAACAAATAAATAAATAAAGATATCCTATCGAGGATTTAAAAGGTAATTCGTTTGCGTGTTTTGAATGAAACGTAAAAATAACGTGACAATTAAATATTGCTTGATAAACGAATGGATTACAAGTAATTCTGACATATTAATGATTGAATTGCCAAAGCTGATTGAGATTCATCACTCCAGACACGTCAACATCGTGGTCTTTTTCTTCCTTCTCTCACCTCCATGTATAGCTTTACGCATCGTCCTTCCTATTCCTTAAGCTCTTCTTTCAATTTGCCTCAGATCTTATACCGATTTTCTGTAAATCGCCATTCACCATGTACGTTCTTGGTGCTATAGAGTTTCTTATTCAAACAAGATTTCAGATGATACATTTTAAAATTGTGTTCTACGATTTCTTACTCAACTTAACAAGGGAGTCAAATGCACTCGGAAAATTAAACTCATACTGGGGACTCCAGCACATTATTCTCGGCCTTCTCATGCGTTGTCCGTCGAGTGTCGTTAAAATGTGTGCGGTAGCGGATATTAGTTTACTTATTTAACAATACTGCCAACCTCACAGCGGGGACTCTAGGAGGTTGAATTAATAATCCTTATGATAACGAGTTTACTCACCTGCGTATGTTAAAAGTGGCGATAAAAGAAAAGAAAACAAATGAAGTCTAAACGACTGTAACCATTTGGACACTTTTATCATAATTAAGCTACTTAGTGCACCTACAACTTCGTTCCATGAACAAATTTTTGATTGCGACAAATATCCACAGTCTCTTGCGGTTAATACACAAAATTCCCGAAGGAGGTCAGAAAAAACAAAGAAAAAACAAATGCAGCCGGAGTTATTAATGCACCTTTCAATTCTCTTAAAAAAAACAAAAAAAAAAAAAAACTACAATTCTGGGGTGAACGCCCACGACTGAACAAGGCAGCAGAAATTCGGACGCCATTTATAAGGGCATCATGCGGCACCCAACCGTCCCCGTCAAAAAAGAGCAAAAGCGAAATATGTTTTTTTTCTCAGGCGTATCTGCGTTAACACCTATAGGAAAACATGTCCGTCCCGCATATGAATGCGTGAAATAGCTCCGCAGAGCCGATGTTCGGGTCCCCGGCGGCAACATGGGAGGCGGAAACCGCGAACCCGACGAGTCGCTATCATAAATCACAACTGACAATGAGCCCCCTGGCATCCATTCTGCGGAGGAATCCCAGCGAAGAACCTCCCTACCTCGGATGCCGGTTATCTCCCTGTGTGTATATGCGTAATGCCCTTTTTGCCTGCGTGCACCGTGCGTGCATTCAAGCCAGCGGTGTTTTCCCTCCAAGCCGTGTCGTCTCGTGTCTGCGGCGTGTTTAAAGCTCGCGGACACCCTGCGCGAGGTGTTTGCATATAGGTTGTGGCATCGCCTCCTCTATATTGGGGTTGTAGAGAGGAGCAAGCATAGCGCGGATGCGCATTTGTGTTTGTATGTGTGTGTCCAGGGGTTGTGGAGGTTAATATATAGAAAACAGCTGGTTTTTGGTGAGCGCTTACACATTTCAGCAGCAGCGCCGCGTTGGATGCGTCGTAATAATCTGAACGGTCTGGAACGGGGACGGCGTAGTTTGGAATACGGGAATGACTGCGCCTCCGAGTTTCGATGTGTGCAGTGTTTGACATGGATCTCTTGCCGAAGTGCTTCCAATGTACAGGGTGATTGACCAGCACATTTGGCACGCCTTGCTGAAACTGGGCACGTGAACGTAACTTGGCAAAAACGTTATGTGTATTTTTTTTAGACTTCGACTAAGAGCAAAAACGTCGACCGCGTGTATTTCCAATGTCCTATCGACGTTTGCAAGTACGGGCTCCATGGGCTCCGCATATTGCTGCTGGTTTGGGTAGATCGTCTGATAGTGATGAAAGGCCGTGGGTACGCCTCAGAAATGCTTGAATATCAGATGATCTACCAACACCAGCAGCAAAATGGCGGCGCCCAGAGGCCGTACTTGCAAACGCCTATACAAGCCTGCTCTTCGTCTATATTGATTTGCATGCTCGCTCCCAGGCTGAACACAAAAGCGCCGAGACCGACATAGGAGGGGCTGGCGACAAGCAGGATAACCGTGATAAATACTTCTAACGAAATATGTGAAAGATGAGGCAGTTTCAGTTCGCGTTTAGAAACAAGCAAACTTTTCCTGTTTGATAAAAAAATATATATATGTATTTCTAAAGCAGATGAATCTTTGTTTTATTTTGTCGTCTGCGATCCATTCGCGCACCCCTGCAGGGTGTCGACGTAGAGAGGAGCGTAGGGAAGAGGAGAGCGAACAAAAATAAGACAAACATTCGTCTGATTTCAACTTTTTTTTTTTTTTTATAAACGGAAAGCTTGTTTGTTTTTAATTGCAAACCGAAAAGGCGTCATTGTTAGCGTATGTCGTTAAAATCATTCTTTATCGTGGTTATCCTGCTCGTCTCCAGCCTCTCCTATCATGACGTTCTTAGCTTTTTGCATTCACGACGTTACCTGGGAGCGAGCTTGAAAACCCGTATGCAGACGAAGACTACGAAACTATAGACATTTGCAGAAATCGTCTTCTGCGCGCTGTCATCCTTATCTGGTGGGCTGTGGAACGCCTTCTGAGAAGGCGCTGTTTACCTGATGTGCGCTACATCGGACGCTGCGAATGCGTCCACAGCTCGGTGACTCAGCATTTTTCGCTCGGGTGATAAGCGATGCAATGGTCTATAGACATTTTTATGTACGGCCTCTGGGCGCCGCTACTTGTTGCTGGTGTAGGTAGATCGTCTGATAGTCAAGCATTGCTGAGGCCGTGGGTATTCCTCAGCATTGCTTGACTGTCAGACGATATACCCCCACCAGCAGCAAGGAAGCGGCGCCCAGAGACCGTACTTGAAAACATCTATAGGACATAGGAATTGCGAGGTCAACTTTTTTTTTTATCTGCTATGTTTTTTTAGTTTTTTTTAACAGTTTTGAGATGAGTTTTAGAAAAAATAGACAACACTTCTTGCGAAGCGACGGTCGCGTGCCCAGCTTCAGGTATACGTATGCTTGGAATTTGAATTTAGCAAGGCGTGCCAAATGTACTGACTGGTCCTTATGGCCACACCCTGTATGTTTTGGAAGTGTCATTTATTTAGGCCATATATTTGATTTGCTTGGTACGTGTGACTCGGGTGAAAGAATGATAGGTGTTAGAATGTGATGTGAAAGAAATATGGACCATTCAATGTGCATGAGTAATGCGTTCATGAAGTAATGAACAATTTGAATATTGTGCACGCAGCATACGTTAAAGTGCCATAACATGACATGGTCACGTATAGTGACCAACATCTGCTCATTATAGTAGGTTGCAACACCCCCCCCCCCTCCCCCAATTTAGCAGATGGCGTCACTTCCGTGTCTTTTTTTTTTTATGTCACTCCCTTACGTCGCTTTTTTATATTCGTCGTTTCCTACACAGGCGTATGACGTGCCCAATACGATTACGAAGGTTCTCTGGTTTTTCTTTAATATTATGATATGGTATGCAAGTTCAATATTTACGGAAGAAACGGGGAGTATATATGCTCTTGATGAATTGGGACGTCGAACTTTTGTTGTGGTCTAAACCAATGTTTACTTAATATCTACCTACTACACTATTATCGAGTGAACCAATACCCCCTTTTTTTTCTCCTTAATAGGCGAAATCTTTGACGTCACATTTTGACGAATCCGCTCATTTTCTAATTGAATCAGGAAACTGCCCGCTCCCATCCGTCTCCCGTGTCTAATGGCATCCGCTGTCGCAGGTGGTTACGACAGGCTCCAAGCGGCACGCCGTCAAGCCCAAAAGGGTCCCCGCTGCCATCGACACAACTTCCACTCGTACTCCATTTCGCTCTTCCTCACGAAACACCTAAAACAAAAAAATCCAGCCTTTCCGATCGCTGGAACCAGCCACTGCACAACGAGACTTACGAGCTTCGACGTTAGAAACCTAATAATTCCCTCTGTGCACTCAACGCCGTACGAGACGTCGCCACACGCCGTCATCTGAACCCGACGTCTGAACCGGGGCTCTGAGGGGTCCGAGAGCTCGATCAAACGGGTCAGCGAACACGTCGTAACACGTCGCGGACAGGAATCGGTGTCCGGCGACTGCGGCCGCGACGCAATCACGCTCGCGCGCTGCCGTATAATACGACCAAGGTATGCGGAGCTTTATTTCGCGGGAGGGGGGCATGGCTTATAGCTCTAAAGGAACGCTGGCCCACGGCTCGAGCTCTTTTCATTGGATCCCGGGACCTGGATCCTAAGGGGACATTCCAGGCCTGACTGCAGGTTGATGTATGAGTCCGAATCCATCACGCGTGGAGCTCTCTAAGGAGCCGCTGGCCCGTTCCCCGAACTCCATGCACGCTGTGTGGAGGATCGACGGCGACCCCAGCCGGACGACGCCACGGGCCGTGGACGGCGTCGGCGGGACGGACAGCGTCCGACGACGCCACCGCGGGGAACAGGCGCGAAGGGGGCTGGGCCCCTCCATTCTTTCCGGCTATTTTAGCCCGACTCCGGGCCGGGCCCAGGGCGCGAAGGATCGGGCCCCCTTCGGCTCCTGATCGATCACTGTAATTAAAGGGGTGCTTGCCCGCACCGAGTTAACAAGGCGAGAATGATATAAGCCCTCCTCCTTCGGCTTTTCTTTTCTTTTTTTTTTTCTCCTGCCACACTTTGGTGCGTCTTTAGGGTGTATGCTGCGCCTGGCAGCGGCCTTTCAGTTTCCGATCAGCGAGAGACGGCACACCGGTTGCGCTCTTCCTTCACGAGGAAGAGCACTTTCGTCCTTGTCGGTTCCGATTTGGGCGGCCTGCGTGGTGGTACCTCGGCCTGCTCTTAAAAGGCTCGATTCACACACAATCCACTCTGTGTCGCTGGTTGGTGAGGCAGGCTGCGAGGACGCCTCCTTGCGCTTCAGGATTCACTTCACATTGTGTCTGTGGTTTTGCGAAAGCTAATTTTGTGTGCATCGATTTGGTGTGGTTATTGTGGGAATGTATGGAGGTCGATTGGGTGTACGTTCGAATGAGTATTGGGGCACTATATGAATGATGGACATATTTCGATGATCCATACGTGCATTACATAAAAATGAATTTTTAATAATGAAAAAAAAAAGAAATCAACTTTGCATACATTTCCTTTTATGTAACATTTTGTAAAAAGACGGCGCGGTTCTTTGACGACTTTCCGCGTGATGTTCCGAATACTAACTATAGGGAGGAACATGTTTGTGAGTGGCACAATGACATTTTTCGAATTCAAAGTTTATAAAAGTATTTATACAGTTTGCTTCGCGGCATAGTTTTGCCGAAGAGCTCCGTTTAGTTCCTATCAGGTGATCACTTTTGCAAGCCCGTAACAAACTCGAGATGACAGATCGCGAAAAGGAAAACAGAGTCGGCTTGTTCATGCCAACTGACGGTAAACTTCACAGAACCATGATACAGTATTTTTGCGGCACGGAAATAAATAGCATTTACAACATCAAGGTGCCAGACAAAGAACTGGACAGTAGTTGCACTGGCGATATTGAATCGTATTACTAGTTGTAAAGCACTGGTCAGTGGTGACTTCCCCAAATATGTCCAAAAAATAATTAAATCGAAAACTTCGAAAGCAAATAAGAAAAGATGTAGCAGCTCAGTTCATGTGTAAACGGTGCAAACTCTCAAGAGGTTAAAATGTGCAAAAGGTTTAACGTAATGTTCAGAACGTCTGTCAAAGTAATTTACATATTCCTAAACCCTTATCAAAGGTTGCGGGCATACTCGAAAAGTTAACATTAACCCAATGAAACATATATTTATTACGAATGTCCCTTTTTTATTCAATAATCATTCAATCAGTCAAACAGTGTCCTTCACTAAGTCCGTTATTGGATCACTCTCTCTTGCACTGTGTTTGACCCACAACAAAGTGACTAGCTAAACTGGCGCTGTCAGAGGGTCAGCGCTGAAATCTCTAAATCATGCCTTGACAGCCTAGGAATTTTATTTGATGAGAGAGATGCAATTTAGCTCTTAGATTCTCTAAGAGAAGGAGATGGCCAAAGAATCAGAGAGGTATGTTATCGTGCTACGTCGGCTTTGAATATAATATTTCTTTTGTTTGTTTGAGGTGCTCCAAGTATAGCGTATAGTGTCCGTCTTTGGAGAATTCACGAATTTGGATACGGGAAAAATGCCGCCCCGCCTGAGAGCTCCGAAAGCACTTTCCGCCCATTATAAATGTCAACACATACAAGTCCAAAAAGAAAAAAGAGAAAAAGAAAAAGACAGTAATACTATGCGATTGTGGCAGTTCTTGTTATGCAGCTTCTTACTTAGGGCTATCGCGACGCGGGCTTGCACAAAACTTCACGCAATTTAGCAAAAAAAAAAAATTAAAAAGGGAACGGAATCTTTAAACGAGTTCGTGAAACGTCGAGAAACTCTGAACGACATTTTGGGGTTGATCTTTGCGGGAGACGAGGCGAAAAGGGAGTGAGATGGGGGAGGAGGCTTAAATAATTTCTCTCGGGACGGGAAGGGGTGCGGTTGGGGGTCCGGGTTTTCGGGGAGACGGGGGAATATGCAGCGCGGTTGACAGCGCCTGAAAGGAGCCCGACACAAAAGGAAAAGGCGGTCGGAGTATAACCTCATTAGGCAATCTAATGTCATGCATTATGCAAGGGAAAGCGTCAAAGCCTGCTTCCATCTAATCTCATTTCCGGAATGGGTCGAACGTCGCTGATTAAATGCCCCACGATAGCGGCGGCTTCTTTCTATTTGAGACCTTACAGTTCAAGACGTATCCTTCAGATGTACGTCAATTTATTTCAAAGAGCAGGGCAAACATACAACCGAGACAGATGATGTACTCGTTTTATGCGCGTTGTAAAGTTGTGATGTCGTTTACTCGTGAATACACCAAATGATTCTTAATTCAATAGATGATAAAGGATTCCCTGAGGTTTCCGCGTAAATTCATTTTTGGTGTCTTCTCTCAATATGACTGAAATTCAATTCGATGTAAATTATTCGTTGCACAGGCGCTTGTATTATCTGGGCGGCGTTTAGAAAGGTTAACCCGATTAATCGCTGCTGTTTAATAGATTAATTATTTGATCATTCAGTTGTGTATGCCTCCTGCTATGACGTCTCAAATATTTTCAAGAGTACATACTTCCTTTTGATAATTTTTTGACTATGTCGTGGTGGAATGTACAGCTTCATTTGAAACTGGACGCTGTTCCAACTGCCCCCCCCCCCCCTCCCCCCGCCCCCGGGCCCCGCACCAAGAAAGAAATTAATACACGAGCCAATAGATGGGAAATTCAATATTTTTCAGAATTCTTTTAACGTTACAATGGCTACAGAATCGATTAATCGCAAGGTTGATCGATAAATCGCCAAATCCTAGGTGCAACTGTTTAGAATTAATACGTTTATTTAGCTTTAGTGGTACCAATGCTGATAAGCTGATGTGATGCGACTTTATGAAGTCCGATAAGTCCCAACGGAAGCGTGCACTTTAATGGACATCGCTGATTATAAACCGGCGACGTCCATTAGCACTTTGGATTTATCGTGGAATAGCAAAAGGCTGCATGATTTTCTACTATAATTTATGTCACATATAGCTGGAGAGAAACATATATCATTGAAATTGTTTTGTGGTCCATTAATGTTGTAATATCGGTTCTCCATTATTATATAATGCGGTTACGGAACCGCTCGGGTGATGAATCTATAAGTGTACGGTCTTTATAACTATTTACCTACAGCCAGTAGACTCGTAGTGCGCCTTGGAAAATAAATTCAGCAAAAGAGAAATTTCGAATCCGGTGGGCGAACTTCCAAAAAGTGCCAAACGTGTATACGAGTTAGGCTGTCTTGACTCGAGAGGAGTGTTCACCTTGAACTGTTGAGTAGTTTATATGTCTTCGTATTTTGCTCGCTGCGCATATGTAGACCACGATAATAGCCTAAAATCAAAACGATTTTGCTGGAGGTGAAGCGAACTAATGCACGTTTAACGGCAGTTCAAAGACCTCTAGACTGGAGGCCTTTATTTAATCAGTGAATCAGTTCCCGATTCCGACTCTGCGTGTGCCCCTTCCACGTGAGCTCGTTCACCGATTTAATCGAGGCCTTTCGTCTGGACGCCTTTGAAATGTCTGTGATAACCAGAATTTGTAAATTAGCGTCTTCCTCAAATAAGAGTGGTCGCCACGGGCCTCCTTCCGTTGGCAGATGTGCCCAACCAGGGTGTCTCAGCTCGTTTTGCACTTCACGCACTTGACTCGACCTCCGGACATTCTAATTTTTTTTTCTACGTATCGTGCGTCTTAAGTTCAAAGTAGCAGGCCAGCATTGACGGTGCGAATTAGCGCCGCCACGTCTACTTTCTTTGTCATCTTTTGTAGGTTGTATTTTTACCTCCATTTTGCGTATAATGTTTTTATCGTATAAATTGCACTTACCGTAGCAATACATATTTTTTTACGATAACCGAAGTATACGAATTCCTCTCAAACCCATTGGACACATGAATTACGTGTCGCAGGTCCGTAGTCACGAACCATGTTATTTGCCAGGATAGTCAGACTGCTGTTCATTGTACGCAATTGCAGAACAGATGACCTTTCATAAAACGGAAGAAAGATTCCCTGCAAAAGCGTGACTCGTGAAACTGCACCCGCGTGCCACGACCAAACTTGTTACATTGTAAACAACGCAGAGCGTAGAGGCATACAACCAACCGGGTAGCACGCAACGCACGGACTTCGTGGTCGCCTGCTGCCGCGATTCGTCTCTCTCGTGGCCCGTCGACACACGATACATTTGGGCTTCCCGTCGCTGCGCAACGTCTTATCGCCGCGTTCGGCCACTCCGGCCGCCCGACTCCGACCGCAAACAAGTTGCTGGACCCGAGCGTGTACGTGCGCACATAATGCGTCTGCGGAGATGTAGTCCATTAATTACGCTTGCCCAGGCGCCCCCCATTTCTTCCCCCATCTTTCGCTCTTCATAAATCCTAAGTTGCATCCGCAGCCGGCAGCAGCACCCTACAGGTCAGGTAACGAGTTTCTTCTAAAACAACGAGGGAAGGTTGCGCGGATAAAGTCGCGTACGAAAGCTACATATCTGAAAATACAAACACGACGGAAGGAAGCTTATACACACACACACACACACACACACACACACACATAGGCGGAGAGGGTGACAGACAGGAAGCCGAGATATTAATCTGTGCGAAGTATATTTTTATGCTTGTTTCTCCTGCGGCTTGCGTGGACCCGAACTTAGTGAAGGGCAGCCAGAGACCGTTTCTCACGCCGCTGGCTTTCTTCCGAAAGCGGCTTAATGAAGTTCTCTCGGTGCACTCCGGGCGGGCGGCAGTTTTTCAAGGAGCCTCCGGCCGATGCGGACGTGCTTCCAGCGTCTCGCTTGCGCGAGGTTCGACTCCTCTTGTGTAAAGTTAGCTTTCCATGCGCGCGCGCGCGCGCGCACAGCGCAGGCGACCGTGTCCCTGGCTGCTGCAGTTATCCGGTTGTCTTGTTTCGTCCTCCACTGCGTGAGCCCCCCCCCCCCCCCCCCCCCCCCCGGTAACGAGTATGAGCCCGAGAGGCTCTTATTAATCATCCGACTGCTGTTCGTCGTCCGGTTATTATATGGCCGGTGACCGAGGGACCGGAGAAGGAAGCTCGCGCGGCGGGAATGGAAATGGGAACCCTCAAACTGTTACTCACGGGAGTCCCAAAAGCTGAAGACGTCGAGCCCCTTCAGGAATTCTTAAAAGGACACTGACCAAGGTGTTTATGTTTCGCTGAGAGTTGTGGTCAAATGCAATCCACAACGGCTCAACTACAACAACAAAAAGTACGATTTCAGATTTTCTTTTTCTTTTTCTGCTTACCATTGTGAATGCGCGAGCAATGCCTTTTCTTTTTTAGTATTACTTTTTTTCTATTCCTAAGCGTTTCCTAAACATCCGAAAAAAAAATAACTACTTTCTTTTTGATGAGCTTGAAAGCAGTTTGTTCCGTAGAAAGTTTTTTTTTTACTTTTTTTATTATACGATTAGGTCTGTCTCTAGTCTGAAGAAGCTCCTTTGCTTATTGATGGGTCTTTTAATTGAGGCCTTATTTGCTTTGATGAATACAAGACTACATTAGTTCTTCTCATTTTTGTGGTCTAAGCACATTTTAAAAACAAATCAGGAATAACGGAATACTGCTCTAAAAGATTTCCTTCTGAATTAAATGTAAACATTTCTTCAGAGGTCTGTCTGGTTGGGAAAAAACTTACGAACATGAATAAATTCACCAACCCACCATCATCCTACGCGAATCAACTAAGTCACTTGACAAAGAAGAAATTAAATTAAAGACAATCACCTTAGAACAAAATGAAGCTGCTTTCACTAATAGTCGCCCCCGAAAGGAAAACCGAGCCGGTCTTGAAACGTCGAGACCTTCTTAGAAATTGGTTGGTGATTTCTCTGAATTTTTCTGAATCCCTTTAGAATACATTTTTTGGTGGCTTGAGAGGCAACCATGATCGATCATTTTATTATCAGAAAGCGCGGTAATTATTAAAAAAAGCTCTTACAGACGTTTTTTTTTTTTTTTTCTGTTACTAAAATTATGTTTGGTGCAAGTGCTGCAGAGCAAAGTTTTGGCTAATGCAGAACGAATGTTAACCCGACATTGCTTACCGTAAAGCACGAAGGGCGGTGGCCATATTACACCAGCGCACTTGGGTACAATACCCGTCCGTTTTCATTTCTTCGTTCCATAACTCAGCAATAGCATTAGAAACAAGAAAAACTGCAAAGACGACGACGGCAACGAAGAGTCACGTTCAAAGTACCGATACCAGCTTGCAAAGCTCGGCTCGCTTTTTCACATTTCAAACGGGTTCCTTTCCGTGTTTGTTGTTTCGCTCGCTGATAAAACGAACCTAAAAGAAACCAAGAAACCGAGAATCAAGAACGGTCCACTTCGCGTGTCTGAGAGTTGTAGCGTTCTGCCCACATTGCAGTGAGGCATACGTTTACACTCCGATCATGTTCGAAGAGCTCCCACTCGAGTCTTCAACAAGCGTCGCCCTTTCACCGCCAGTCCATAACTTGGAATGAGCGACGAAGAAGCCGCTTTCGTGCAGCGATGCATTTAATAAACGCCCGAGACGAGGAGAGGGTGGGTGCTTCGACGTACTCATCGTCCGATAACTCCGCGGCCGAGAGCGTCGAGCTCCCCTCCGCTCGGCGCCGACAACACACGCCACCGGCACGGCATCGGCGTTGGCTCGACTTTCTGGAGCGCTCAGCGGGTTCCGGGTTTCACGCTGGGAGTCTGAGCCTCGCTACAACCGGGGCTCAATTTTATAAAACGAGCGGGAGTGACGGGTGATGTCTCCAGCTTCCATGTAAAGTATTTTTTTTTTTTTTTTTTTTTTTTGGGGGGGGGGGGGGGTACGTGGCGTTTATTGGGCGTACGTATTTTAGGCGCTTTGATTTTTGTCGGTCTGAGCGTACGTTTGCGATTATTACGGAAAAGTGGTGCGTGCTTTTTCTTACTGGGCCGTATCAGCTAGGGGTACGTAATATACCGTGGACTGGGATACTCGGAAATATTTATCTGAACTCACGTATTTTGTATTAGCTTTGTTTTTGCATTTGTCCGATGCATTAAACTAACTGTCAATTTTTGTGTGACAAAGCATAAGCGCTAACCAATGCACATGAGGTCGTTTGTCCGGGTTTAGGTGGGGGATGGGGTGGGGGGCTCTTATAAATGCAGTTTGATGCACTTCCTGCAGTTTCGTTTCACTATTGATTAAAACAAAGTTGTTTACGAAGGTTACCCTATAGGCAAGCAGCTCGTACCGGTATGTATCGTGGTTAGTGAAGTGGGCATGGACAGGACGCCGACAAGCCGCAATAAGGACGTAGCGTCGCGAAGGAACTCGGAAGGTTGAGTCACCTTTTGACGGAGCCATTAATTTACGTCTAATATTAAATGATTACACGATTTTAATTAACTTCTTTTTAAAGCATAAAATACTTTTCAACGCTATGCTGAATCCCAAAATTTTGTGCGTCCGTCCGTCCGCCCGTCCGTTTGTCCGTGCATTTTCCGCTAAATTTAGCGGGGAAAGTCGCGTCACGCAACGTCACCTGACGTCACGTGACATATACGCGAATTCATCTCTGTTACGTCACGGCGCGGTGGTGGCGCTTCGGGCGCAGTTCCGGTCTGGGGCTGTGGGCGGAAGGCCCCATGTGAGACGTGTATTCCTGCCTTGTTTCGAAAGGAACCAGATAAAAACCTGCCTTCTCGTCAGAACGCCGCGACTGGGGTTGTACCAAAAGAGTCGAGAAAGGTTTGAAGGCCAGTTTTCATATGCTCGGTTCGTCTGAGAACGTGAATATGTGCCGTGAAAACGGAAAACCAGACGCCGTCGGACCACGATTGCTTGGGCGGGAAGCACTTTGGGTTGAATTCTTAGATATTTGTGGTCAACACATTTATTTGTTTTGTTCGAACATGAACGCCGGGAAACCGTCAAGTTGTACGGACCAGCTGCGGACTACGTTCAGTGAGTCTTCAAGTTCAAATGGCCGCCTGATCGTTTGAACTGTCGTCTGCTCTTTCAAACGTTTCTGCTTGTCGTCTGCTCTTTTAGCCGACACCGGCCCGTAGGCCAAATGTTCGCCCGGTATTTGCGGTAAGACGTGAGTGCAGGCCTCAAAATACTTATGTTTAAAAGGTGGGAAGCAGGCTCGATGTAAACAGTAGATACAAGGAGATGTTGATCATTGTTACCAGTGGCCATCACCGACTTGTTATGCATGATTCACTTGGTCTGACTCTGCTTGCGATTTTCAGCATCGACATCGGCCATCTCAGCTACGGTTCACGCTTTTGCAGCCCGAGCGACGTCGCGACTGAAAATTGCGAGGGAGTGAAATCTCATCATGCGAATAGGCTTTAGCCGTAGCGTACGCGCGGAATAAATCGCCGCATGTGACGTTATTCACGCGACGTTTTGCGGTGTAACGAGCCCCGGTAATTTCGCTGACGCCGCTCAAGTATAGTCAGACAACGTCAGGATGACGTAGAATCAACAATTCGAACGCGAAAAAGGGTAGGGGGACTCACACCGACGCCGACAACATCGCATTTCAATGGTTTGTTTATGGGCGACGGCGAGCATCTTGACCACACTTCATCGCGCATGCGCGGCGCCGGTGGTGTCCGCTAGGGGCGCTCCGGTTTGTTTGTAAACATGAGTTGGTGTATACACCTTGGGTAAAACGACGTTACATGACCTATACGTCACCTCAGTTTCCCCGCTAAGTTTAGCGTAATAATTCACGTCTTGTGGCCAAAACATCAATTTAGATTACACGCTAAATTTAGCGGAAGATTGACGTCACGTTACCTATGCACCAATTCAAATGTTATCTAAATTTACTGGGAAGGAAAATTTACGTCTTGTGACAAAGGCCAATCCAGTTTCTCCGCTAAATCTCGCGGGGCAACTCGACGTCACGTGACCTGAGGTCACGTGAGTTATGCAATCATTCAGTTTCCCCGCTTAATTTAGCGGAAAGGTGCACGTCACGGGACACACCAATTCCCTCATTAATTCCCTATAATGCGTTTCATGCATTATATAGTACTTTGAAAGTAAAGGCCGCTGCCATTTTTTTTTTTTTTAGCCAACATCTCTGAATATAGTAAATTTTGTGTGTGGGTGTTTTTTTTTTTTTTTTTTTTTTCGTATTTGTGAATATTACGGTCTCCTAATATCTGCCCACATCTGCCCATGTTTCGAAGAGCAGAGGTGACAGAAGAAGGCTCATGTGTGTCTAACTGAAGTTTGAAGAATTATGAAGTTACTGCGGTCTACTCTGATAAACCGAGAAACATATATCCCGACAAGAGGTGCTGTTAAACTTGCTGAATTCATTTTCCTATAATATCCGAGACTATATTTCAACTTTCTGCGCAGGTGACAATGCAATTTTATGGGTTTACATCGTCCGATTTTCACAATGAAAATACTCGCGTATATTAAAATGTAAATACAGATTTGCGTTTCACCAGTGTGTACATACAAAACATAAGCCTACGAGTTTTGGACAAAAAGAGAAAAAGCTTTATGTAATGCCTTCGCTGTTCAGGACTCCAGCGAAACGGACGGCACCTAGCGGAAAAACACGGAACTGGCCGGTACAGGTCCTTTCGCGATTTCTGTTTGTCTCTTGCGATTTCTGTGATTTCATGTTGTCTGTGACTTGTGCTATAGGACGGTTGTCTCAGTGACTCTGTCGTAAGTCTATAGTATAAGCTTGTTACCCAGGTTGCTGTGCACGCAACATACGAAATCGAGTGAACCAGACATTCGTTTATCAACGTTCATCACCACTCTGGAAAGAGAGTAGGCAGTCCTCTCATCGCTTCCTCGAAGAAAGTCAAGACTCTGAAAGCTCTTACGCCAAAACGTCGCTGCAGGTTCTAAACCCGGAGGATAATAAGCGGAGAAAACCATTTTCAGTCCAATGCTCGCTTGCTGATGCCCCAGCGTTGTGCTTTGATCTGGCACGTTGCACGGCACGACCTGTTTTAGACCGCCATATTTGGTCGATAGTGGCGTCCACTAAAGGTCGCTAGAGTCGCGAATACCCGTGGACAACTTTCTGTTGTTAATGCGTCCACGCGCCCCGGTATCTTTGACTGGTTAGTCATAGAACCTTGTTCACGAGTGTAGAGATTGCTTCTTCCGTAACTTCCATTGTTGAGCTTCTGGACAAGTTCGAAGGAAACACAAAAACGGAAGACGACTCTCCTGGTCCCTCCTGATGTAATTGACCACCTTTCTAAATTTGCCGGAGTTCGCCGCAAGAAGTATACAAAACAAAGAAAACGTACCTGCAGATGGGGACAATAGGCTCACTGAGACTTTTATATGCTTCCAAAATATCATGCCTCGTATCTGTTCCATTGTAACACCGAATGTTCCTTTTCTTTATCTCCTTCCTGTCTTATGGAACTGCAATTGCCTAAAAAAATAATCGTTTTGATTACAGCGGCTACGAAAGATCAACGATCCTTATGTTGACAACTATACTCTAGGCATAGTGGATCTTGGTTATCTTTGAGGCGTGCAGCGAGCCAGCTAAAAGTTTGCAACGCACGCCACGATGCTCCGCGCGGCACAGACGTTCACGAGTCGAGACGTCAAAAAGCGGCTCCGCGGCGCCCCAAATTCGCATACGCGGGGATACCGGGCGAGGCAATAGAGTGTGCCGTATAGACGCGAATAGGGATCGACGCAATACATTATTGATCCTCGGAAGCGCTTCACGCGCCGACAAGAGGAAGCCCAGAGCCGGGAACGGAAAAACTCATGAAATATTTCGCGACTCTCGCCACGCAGGGTTCCTACAACGTACGTATACAACAGCCAAAAAAAACAAAAAAGGCAACAGTACGGCGTGGGCAGGCCACCAGTATACCGCTGCTGCTGTTGGAGCGCACACTGATGATCAAGATATAAACATAGTACAAAAAATAAAAAAAATAAAGTATTTGTTGCGACAAGACCGGTGGCAAGCGAAAGCAGGTTGTCGATACGAGCACTCGCGTAACCAATAGACAATATCTGCCATGGAGACGGCGCTCCTGTGGAGAGAAACATGGCCCGAAAACAACAACGAGAAAGAGAAAAGAAAAATTAGACGGAAACGTTGATGCGAATAATGTATCGCCGCATCGAACCGCGATTGATTTTGCGTCGACGAGAGGCGCAGCTCGGGCTGTTCATAGGTGCATGCGGGACAAGGAAGGGGGAGGGGGGCCGGCGTGGATGGAAGCACAGTAAGTGCGAAAAATAAAACGAAGCGTGTCCTCCAAATGAGAACGTAAACAGCAGCAAATGTCTCAACCAGTCGAGCGTAGATGCATTATAACGGTACACAG
Organism: Ixodes persulcatus; assembly: GCA_013358835.2. NCBI lineage: Eukaryota > Metazoa > Arthropoda > Arachnida > Ixodida > Ixodidae > Ixodes > Ixodes persulcatus. Next base: position 552,442 of record JABSTQ010011253.1, read on the forward strand.
CCGTTGACAGCAGATGATTTTTCTTCGATCGGCTGCCATTATGAAGATGTGGTGGTCTGCTCAGAGGAACCGGTGGAGGAAAACGAAAACCGTTGTACGTGTACACACTGCGCAACGCCAGGGAAAAACTGCGGATAATGGAAGGAGATAGAGAGAGAGAGAGAGAGAGTTAAGGAGGAGGGGGAGGGAAAAGTTACTGCACGTTATGTTGACGTCTCTATGTTGCCTGCGTGTCTATGAGAGACCGGAGCGGTGAGTGAGTGTGCGTGCGATGCTGGTCTTTTTTCGTGTCCCCTCCTGTCCACTGGTTTGTGTCTGCACCTTTCTAAGATTATTTAGGAGTACTCTATCATTTTCGCGGACCTGACGAGTTGTGATGGAAGGTGCCGCCGCTCCGTGGAAACAGAACCAGCCTTGCCTTTTGTGTCCCGATATTTGTTTTGTTTTTATTTGGCGTTTTCGTGCTGCGTATATGAGTTTCAATTCGCTATACTCTCTCACATATTATCGTTCCTTTGCTTCTCATATTAACTTGCGTTAATGAGGGCAACTCATATTACTATCTAAGGGCATGCCTTTTTTTTACCTCATTTATAAGCAACACGTTTCTTCTGCATACGGGTCGTGTGCACAAAGAATAAAATAAATGCCCGCAGAAAGAAAACACAATTTTTTTTTTTTTGTTTAAGCAAAACCTGTAATTGTGTGCTCGCGGTTTTAAAAGATATGCGTACCAAAGTGCACCCACAATGTTGCCAGCACTCTAAGAAATAGGGGGTGTACGGGGGTACACCCCTTGTCATGCATATGAAACACCCCAAAACAACAATTGGACGTTCAGTCCACAGGCGTCGAACCGACGATACCAACTTTCAAGAGCGGCTTGATAGTCGACCATACTTAATTTCCATACATAAATTACCGCCCGGTTTCACTTACATGCATTGCTTCCAAGATATTTGAACACATTTTCTATAGTTCAATATATAGTTACCTAGACTCTAGTCATTTCTTTTCCTCCTGCCAGCACGGCTTTCGTCGAGGTTATTCATGCGTTACACAGCTTGCAGAATTTACCCATTTCGTTTCAAGTACAATAGACAACAGACAGAGTGTTGATTGTGCATTCTTGGACTTCCGCAAAGCTTTTGACACCGTGCCACATCATCTATTGTTAAACAAACTTGTATCTCTGGGCATCAATGATAAAATCATTAACTGGGTTGCTGACTATCTTTCCGATCGCGAGCAAACTGTGGTACTGAATGGTAAAATATCTTCACCAGTGATTGTGACCTCCGGTGTCCACAGGGAAGTGTGTTAGGGCCCTTGCTATTTCTTATATTTATTAACAGTATTTGTGAGAACATACAGTCTCATATTAAGCTATTCGCGGACGACTGCATAGTATATAGAATTATTGCAAATGGCGTGGACGCCAGTGTGCTTCAAAACGATTTAAACGTGCTTGAAGACTGGTGTGACCGTTGGGAGAGGAGCTTAAATATCTCCAAGTGTAAACACGTGTGTTTTTCTCGCAGTACATCTTCCCCGACCGAATACAAATTGAAAAATATGATACTTGACCGTGTAGAAAACTATAAGTACCTGGGAGTTCATTTGTCGTCCAGCTTGAAGTGGAATGATCACGTGGATAACACTGTTGCTAAGGCTAGTAACATGTTGTATTTTATTCGCAGGAATTTTAAGAATACATCTCGCAGTGTAAAACAAACATTATATTTTTCTTTCATTCGACCAATTTTAGAATATGCTTGTGTCATCTGGGACCCAGCACAAAGTTGCCTTGAACAAAAGTTGGAACGGGTTCAAAACCAGGCATTACGGTTCGTTACAGGTGATTACAGCCCTTATACAAGTTGTACGAAAATTAAAAACAGTTTAGGTTGGGATTCACTCAAAGAGCGAAGAAAGTGCTTGAGATTGAAATTCTTTCACAGCATATATTACGGACGGACTGGTATTGAAAGAAGTCTTTACATTTTTGAACCACACTATGCATCTGTAAGACGGGATCATTCTAAAAAAGCCGAGGAATTTCGTTACAATACTGACTGTTTTTCATTTTCATTTTTTGTTCAAACCATTAGAGAGTGGAATACACTTAGGGAAGAAATTGTATCTATTACTGATAATGATATCTTTTATGATAAACTGCAAATCTATATCCGCGATTAATAATATATGTTTTATTGTTGTTTCTTTTTTCTATTGTATGAATATGTATTGTTATTGCATAATGTTTCCTGTACACCCCCCCCCCCCCTTTGCATAATGCCTAACGGCGCTGCAGGTATTCATGTAAATAAAAATAAATAAATACAACTTATTAGAATAGCTAATGGGCGCATTAAAGGCTACAGTAAGACAATCAAGCTTTTTTGGGCCTGCTGCAAAACCTCAATGTTTTTTTGTTTTTTTTTTTATACGCACATTATCTATTAGTACGTTATATCCAACAGCTCAGATCAAGCCGCTCGTAAAAGTTGGCATCGCCAGCTCGACGTCAGTGGTCTGAACGTTCAATTGTAGTTTTGATGTGTTACATATGGGGCAAGGGGTGTACCCCTATACACCCCCAACTTCTAAGAGTGAGGGTGCCGTCGCTAAAGTGAGACCACACATGTACTGTATACGTCACGCGTTACTGGTAACGAGTTATGTCTACCTAGTTACTTTTTATTTTGGTATTGAACAATGTATTTAGTTACTTTTCCTGAGAATGAAGGTGTAATGTGCTTAGTTACTTTTAGGGTCAAGTATAACGAGAAACAGTATTTCGTTACTTTTGAAGAGTAACGTGTACCACAACGTTTAAAACGCCTCGTTTTAACTCTAACCTGAGTATGCGTCTATTGCGACAAAGGCAGAGGCAACTCCCCAAAACAACTAAACGGTATGACAGTGTAGCAACGGGTATCGCTGAACATGTCAGTCGAACTCTACAGCTGGGAATGTCCTTTACACAGAGAACACAATAAGGTTCGTTGGTTGAACCTTCTAGAATCGTATACAGACCGAATGTAAACCCGGAGGTTGCCAACACGGGAAGGCACAGAACCCATTGTCAACCTAGAAATTTAGAAGCAGAGAGAAGAAAAGAGAGACGGTAACAGCAGATTTACCAGCACTTCCTGAAGAACAACACTGCCGTTCCTTCGAGCGCATCAGTAAGAACGACTCTTCAGCGTCGACGGAGATGTATTCTCAACAGTGTTGTGCCCGTTACCGAAAATAAGTAACGAAATAGTGTTCCTCCTTAGCTTGGAAAAATGCTAACGCGTTACAGAACTCCGTTACCATTTTCGAAGCGTAGCGAAATACCGGTGCCGTTGTTTGCCATTACCAACCGACGTTACTTTTACGTTACTTTGTCGTTCCTTTGTGTTTCACTGTAAGTATATTACAGCTGTCTATAACATAAACATCTTCCACAGTACACTTGTTCAGACTGATCATTTATTTATTTGTACTCTGCAGTGCCGGAGCATTACAACAGATGAGCGGATTACAGATCACATTTACACGATGGAAACTCACACAAACAGCACAAGCCGGGCAACCAACAATATAAATAAGCAATTCAAAACAACACACAATCATAATTTTTTTAATAACGCCAAAAATACGAACAGAGAAATTCACATTGGATTGTTCAGGTTAAAAGATTCACTGTCGGTAACACCAAGGACGCTTAGGAATTCCCCGCAGCGAAAATGTCGCGCCTTTTTGGGCCCGGTCGTGGAAACGCTAAAAGTGTCTTTTGAAGGAGTTTGAAATGACGCCACTTATACATAGCTTTGTTAGGGGTTTTTTTGCCACTTTTACGTAGTGTAGAGAAGGAAAAGTATTTTGTCTTCAAACAATCATATGGCCATTTTTAATCAAATGTAACCAGTAACGTGTAGCGTAAATTTATAGGAGATACCGTAAAATAATAATAGAGAGTTTTAGGGAACAGGAACAAAATACGATCGATAAACAAAAACGATCGATACCTTGGATCGGGCGAGTCGACCGATCGTGTGCCTCTAAACGGCTTTGGGGGAACCGTATTTGCAGACGAGAGCAGACGATCGGTACAGGTCGCGCCCCCTGGCAACGGAAACCTGCATCGGCCTCATCGAGAAAAGCAAATTTGCGTGTGTTTGTAGAAATCGCAGAAACTGAAGTAAATAAAAATCGCATCCTATAAATATAGAGAACCTAAAACAATGTATACCTACTTATAGTTCGTCTTGTTTTTTTACTCGAATGAATGCGCTTCCGTAATACAAAACCTGGCGCTCCATGGCGTGTCGCCACTGGCACTGCGAAGTTTTAAAGTGTTCGTCTGCTAAAGGAGCAGACGAGCTTTCCGACAACAATGGCGCTCGATCTTTTTGACGACGACTTGGAGTTGGCTCTATTCGGCGAAAACAATTTACAGAACGTTATTTAGTACGACTGTCTGCGTACTAAGAGAAGGCACTTGTTGGCGGCAAGGCATGGGACGTTCAACTTGGCGTCGATGGACGAGGAGGACGTCGTACGGCAGTTCAGGTTCACAAAGGAGGATCTGCCCCATCTCCGATCGGCGCTGCGCATCCCGGAGACGTTGACAGTCAACGGCTGGATCTGGGTGTCGGGAACTCGTTTGCCACCGTTTTTCTTTTTTTGTTTTTTCAGTTTACTCGATTTATATCCTCGGGGAATAAAATAGTTCCTCGGTCTTACATGGTAACTTGGTTTGTAAGTCATACGTTCTTCTCAGTGGGCAAGCTTTGGTGTTTTACATCAACCAAATATGATGTTTACTCCAACCACGTCCTGATATGCTGAAAAGTCGCCGACAGCAAACTCGATTTGACACACAAATAAGAACACGCTCGCGCGCGCTTATCATCAACATTCGAAGTCGTCTGCCAGCGATCCTGTGTCTTTCCCTCGAGGCCCACTGCAGGGTCGAGGATTAAGAAAGTTATGGACAAATAAAACTAGAAATATTAAATCGCGAAGAAAATACAAAAATAACAGAAATATAATCACTTTCTCAGGTTGAGGCGTTCATTTTTCTTGTACAAAGTTACGAGGAGGTCAATCCGTTCGCTCCTCGCAACGAGAAGTTTTTTTTCGACGCCGCGTTTAAGCCTTTAAGGACGTCATCCCAAAGGGCTGGAGTAAAAAAAGGATTAGCGCCTAGCACCTCCCGAAGTAGGAAGGTATCATCTTCCGCTGAAAACCGCTTGCGAGGAGGAGGCGGAGGGACGGAGGTAGATACGGCGCCCATGTTGCTCTCTTACGGTAAAGATAGCAGACGATCACGGTCGTACGCCCGCGAACCGATCGTTGAGCTGTGTACGGTACGACCACGAAAAAAAAAAAAAAAAATAAAGGAAAACCTGTATCTTTACTGCTGTGCACTTATTAAAACTATCACCCAATATTTAAAGGGCTCGTTTTATAGGATGTATGTGATTAGCATTAGAACACAAATTTTTAATTCATGCAACATTTTTAAACTAAAAAGTATCCAGATCCTTGATCCAGAAGGCTGTTGCTCACTCTGTTGACACTACAGATAACCCTCAGTCATAAAGCAGCTGTAAAAACGGGTGATAAGAGCTCGAAATGCACATCCCAACGTTTGTATGAAAAAAAAAAACTTAAAATATGAAAAAAAAACTTCAAATAAAAAAACTTCAAATAAAAAAAGCTTAAAATATAAAAAAATATGAAAATATGAAAAAAAAACTTTAAATATAAAAAACTTAAAATATCAAAAACTTAAAATATAAAAAAACGTAAAACATAAAAAACTTAAAAATAAAAACAAATTAAAATATGAAAAAAAAGTGAATGGGCCAGCCGGATTCGAACTCTCCACTACCGCTCCCCTACGAGCTCACGAAACGGACGCAGACGATTATCGCCACTGCTAAACATTAATTTATTTCTATCGAGGATGTCTTATTGCGTTTCGATCTGTATTCTCTTTCTTATTTGCTGACTCCAACTTTATGCACTTGCTGTCACATATGGCGCTCCTGCCAGGCACTACCACGAGTTATTTTATTCATGTTTGAAGCCACGGCCCGCTCTCTCCGCCAGCGAAATGGCCGTTTTGCTAACCAAGCGAGACCGTCCATGTCGGCCATTGGTCGTGCCGGTCGTGCCTTACGGTTCGAGCAGCGCATTACGGTAAGATCGCAGAAGACAAGCGCATGCGCAGTTCGTACCAGAGGGCCCATCGTACCGTATCGGATGTGCAAAAACGGTTCCCTAAAACTCTCTAATGACATTACTTTACTCGTTAGTCATTTGGGATTCTAACGAGTACGTTAGCACTCTAGTAAAAAAAAAAAAAAAAACTAACGCGTTACCAGTAACGTCGTTACTTGTAACGCGTTAGTTCCAACACTGATTCTCAATGAAGCGGGAAAGCATAACTGATGAAAATTTGGAGTGGCAGCTACCGCTTAAATGCAAGGACTACTGAAAAGAATACATTAAACCACGAAACAAAAGCAGTTGTGTATTCGGTCGTCAAAGTGACGAGAAAAGTAACTCGCTACTTTTGAGGTAAATTACCGCGTTCCTTTTGAATACACGATAACGAGTGACGTATTTAGTTACTTTTTGAGCGAGTAAGGAGTTTAGTTACTTTTTATTGGGGGTAACGTGTACATGTCTGGGTGAGATAAACTAGATTTGATATATCGGTATACCGTTCGAAGGAGACCACGACTCGTTAAAACTCCCCCCCCCCCCCCCCCCCCCTCAAATTCTAAAACCTGCAGTTTTTTTTTTTTTTTTAACTTTGTTTCAAAGCAGGTCGTCTCTCATTTTACGAAGCGCGCGAGCGTGCGTCTGCATTCGACATTTCGACATTTTAACTGATATGGGAATATGCTATATTGGCCCGTCTTCGCTGCACTGCTTTTTCACCGAGCTGAAACTTTGCTTGAAAACAAGCGCCGTGACAATGCACTTTTTGCGCTGCTTGATTATCTCCATCGGGTCGTAGTGTCAGCTGCGGTAGGACTTCAAGTGAATCCGTGTATACAGGACGTTTGGACGTTCCAACCACTGATCTCTGCTAGGGGGCTGAATGGCGCGTTGACCAACAGGTATGTAGCCAAGTGAAGTAAGCGGCTTGTCCCGGAAGGTGAGCGCTTGACATGTTTTTCGACTTGACCGAGTACTGGTTCAAACAGCGTCCAGGGTGCTGCATTCTTTTTTCTTGTCATGTCACCACAGCCTGTTGCTTGTTGCGCAGTACCAGGGCATGCAGACCCGGGCAGTCTCCTGAGAAGCCATTTCATGTGAAATAGTTGGAGATTCTATAGTTCGTCAAGTGGTGCGTATGTCCCACGTTCAAATGCTTTATTCCGAGGATTTCACTCAAACCGGTATTATTTTAAATAAACTCAAAGGCGCGAGATAGCATGGACCAAAACTTCGACCGAATGCTCTGGAAGCCCAGGAGTTGCCCGACTTCCGGGACAAGCATCAAATTTCCGGTGCCTTCACTCGCGCCAGGCTTGGAGAGCAGCTATATGCGACAGCCAGCCCCCTGGTTCCAACAACTCTTAGATGAAAATGTCTATAGACGTTTTTTTTTTCTTGTTTATGACGGCCGCCAGGTTGAATTTTGACATAGCTGAGCTGGGGCAAAATAGCAAATCACTTTGTTTGCCGATTGCAAGGCGCTAGAATTCAGGGGTTCGTGTCGATAGTTGTCCTTTTTTTTCCTTGGCCGTGCCTTTTTTTATTCGAGTTATGCTTAAACCTTCTTCGTTATTATGTGTTGCCCAATCCAACTACGCCGTATTTCAATGGGGAATCGTCACACGAAAAAGGTCTATATAGAGCTCAGGTTCCAACGTCTCCCGAAGTGGCCAACGCAGAGCACGGATTAGACACGAGTGCTTGCGTCAGCATACGGCTGAAACACGCGTCCTCACTGATTGGATACCGAGTCACAGCTCAACGCTGACGCGGCAATCGTATCCAATTAGTGGCCCGGGTTCGTCTCTCTAGATGACGATAAAAATTCAGCCCCACTTCAGTGATGTCTATGAGGTGTTTGAACACCCCGACCACTGTTGTACGGAACGGCGTTCCAAGGAATGACGTTCCTGGGGTGCGTTCCTTTATTCGCGACTCCAGCGATTTGTAGGGGGCGCGCTGGTCAGGCAAGATGGCGGACAAAAGGAGGTCATTTTCGTCGTTCAGCACGTGGACCACCATAAATTTACTCCACTGCGGCGTAAACTCGGTGTTACATTGGAAAGCAAAGCGATTTTTCGACGATAGAAACCTTCTTCTAGTCAGTGCGTAGGAATGACACGACGGAAGCGTAAATATAATTACTGCACTGTCAGAAAATAAAGGTGTATACTCACACCCTTTGTCCCATATAGGACACCCCAAAACTTCAGTTCGATGTACAGCGCACTGACGTCACACCGACGGTACCAACTTTCACGGAAGGCCTGATAGCCGTGTGGTACAACTTATTAAAATAGCTAATGTACGTGTTACTGACTAAGATATATATACATATATATATATATATACCGCAGTGTTTTCTTTCTGTTGTCTTTGATACGTACTTTAGCTGTTTAATAAGTTATATCGCACCGTTATCATGGCCCCTTGTAAACTTTGGGACCGTCTGTTCGACTCTAGTGCGCTGTACTAGGAACTGAATGTTTGGGGTGCTTTATATTGGACAAAGGGTGGAAGGCGGCACCCTCTATCTTTAGAGTGTGGAAACGATGGTTTTTTTTTATGCTACCTACGAGAACCAAGCAGCGATAGCAGACGACAGAGTCGAAACGACCTCCTCTCCTGAGCTTCTCGGCGTTGCCGCTACGCGGCGTTGATTTCGCTGGAGTCGCCAACAGGAGGCACAAATGAACGCCGCCGTTCCAGCTAGCATCGGTAGCTTGAACGAGGACTTGTTACGTTTTCAAAAAAACGGCGGAAAAAACTTTTTTTTTTTTTTGGGGGGGGGGGGGGGGAAGGGTGTATATCTGCGATTTTACTTGAATTTACGAAATATTTAGGTTTTTTATTACCGACTATTTCGATCTCCGACTTCAAGTAATGAGGAAATGTCCAAAATGTAGTCGAAAGCAAAGAACTGGAAGAAATGTGATCATGGCGACACGTCACGTAATTCCATGAGGACCTTTTCACTTGCTTGCTTTATTTTTTCTATGGATTTTAAGCACAATATTTTAATAAAATACGCAATTATGCAAAGTTAAAGTTACGACACGTTCCAATCTTATAAACGTAATAGGATCCTTTCGAAACAAAGGAACTTGTATCAGGAACTAGTTACGCGATTGAAAAGGAACGGGGAACGAGGTTTCGTTCTTTTTTGCATGGAACATGTACAACGCTGATTTTAACATTCCATCATAGCGTATGCGAAGGAAGACGTTAAAGGGGAATGATCCCTGTTCGTTCCTTTTAATGCGAAAGCATTAACTATCCCATGGAGCGGAACCGGCGGCGTCTGCAACCGAAAAAAAAAAAACCCGAAAGAAATCCCCATTTTCCCATTGGCTGAGCAAAACGGCTCCTAGATAGCCATTGGCGGCCGCTTCACGAGAGCGCGCGTTCTACCGCCGCTCTCGTGGCAGGCGTTGCCAGAGGGGGGGGGGGGGGGGGGGGGAGAGAGCTGCGGCCGCTTTACGAGAGCTCGCGCTCGGCCTCCGGCAGCAACATGGGCATTAGCGAAACGTGGTCGTCCACGCCAGTACGCCGCAGACGAACTAAGGAAGCGGAAGAACGACATTCATGCTTTCGCATTCACGACTGACAAGAAGTGCTTAGGTGTCCTCGGAATTTTTCGTGTTGCTGAGTCCTTCCTTGGGTAAGGCCGCACGTCAAAGAAATATATTTGACAATGCCAGTCAGCGTCGAAGGGCTTCTTAGACGCATTCACGCAGAGCATTTGTAGCTTTCCTATTTTGTGCGGTTCTGGGGTGCGAAAGCACGTGTTTTACATTGTCACACAGTGAATACTTACGTTCCTCAGAAGGTTTGGAAGGCATGTGAGGTTTCGAAAATGGGATCCTTCAAACAACTTTAAAATCATTATCAAAGGACTTTGAACTTCGCCTGAAGTCATGCAAACTTATTGACAGCTTTAGTATTTCGCAGTTTCTTATTCTGTCAATTCGTCAAAAAAAGAATGTTTCGATGCAAGACATTGTGAACTGTAAAACTTTAATTTTCTTCGTGAATCAAGTTAAAGTTAGGTATCTTTTTATGTCCCCATACCTGCTATGGCTCACAAGTGTGAGCTGTAGTATATCCTTTAAATAAATAAATAAAAAAAATGAATTACAGGCTTGCCGTGATGTGCGTTAATTCAATGCAACGACAGCTCTCAGTGGCGTACCACCTTGTTTTTAAGGGGGGGGGGGAAGCAAACGAGACCCCCCCCCCCCCCCAGGGCCGGGGGGTGATGCCCTTGGTAACCCTTGGCGCCGCCGGCCAGTGTTTGCCCTGCCCAGTGGTGACTGTTTAGGGGGGGGGGGGGGGGAACACATGCCTTGCCCCTACCACTCTGAGAACAGGGAGGGGGGTCAAGCGCCCCCTTGCCCCCCGGTTGGTAAGCCCATGACAGCGCTACGATAGGCTGTACAAAACATTCTTTTTTTTTTTTAGATGTATATTATGTCTTCCTTTTTGACATGTAGCGAGCGGGTACAGCGAGCGGGTCAAATGCCGATTATTTGCCTAACGCATATTGCTCAAAGTGCCTTCGCCTCAGCAAAGCGTCCACTATCAAATGGAGTCTCTCGACACATCCCATAAACGACCGGCTACGGACGGGGGCTTCGATCGCAGTAAGCTCTTTACCCTTTCCCAGTGCAAGCGAACAAACAACGCTACGTACTTCACGATTAGCGTTCACTCGCATTTCGCTCGCACACAGCACGAATTGGTTAAATTGCGCGCGCAAAATCAGCGGGTAATTTTCTTTCGTCGCATCCGCTTAGCACGCAAACTTGCAAGACAGTGCCTCGTTATCAAAGTTCCACTCGCCGCGCCTGTCCAAGCAGCGCCGTTGTGTTCCTCCGCTATCGGCATCATCGTCACTCATTCGACCTGCAGAGCACTCGGCAGCTTGTCAAAACCGCGCGAGCTAACAGCGAGCGGCGAGCCCCCTCGCTCGTAATAATCTAGAAGAAAATTGCCAGAGCAATGAGCGATCTGGTGGAAGTTCTTGGCCTATTTTCTCAATGTATACACACGGACGGAGCGGACGAATCGCATGTACGGACACGTTCCTGCCGCCTGGAAGGCAACGCTGCAGCGGCGCGGTTGTACTTTGTGTCATTCGGCCGATTGCGGTGTGCATGGGGAGGCGCCCGGAGCGACGAGTCGATTGGAAAAAGTCATGTTCGCGGTTTTGTCGGGGAGGTGGAGGAGGGGGGGGGGGGGGGGGGAATAACATTAAAGAAAAAAAGATTCCGACAGAGCTGTGATTCATCAAGTGAACATGTCGGACACGCTCCAACGCGATAGCGCGACGCCTTGGACGACCTCAGAGTGGGTGATTAGCCCTATTTGGATCCGAACAGAAGTGCAGGAAGGCACGAAGAAAGAGAGTGCCACCGTTTTCCTCGTTTCTCTGATTGCGTTTCATATCGTTATCTGTGCTATGGCCCATCGCATTTTAGAATCCCGGTCGCGTTGAGTGTCTGCATAGAATACATTGATTCAACTGATGACGTTCCAACATGCGGTTCAGGGTGAACCAGTTGATTAACAAACAAGCAATTGATTTCGATGCTCAAAGCTACAGCGCCCGTTCTCCCTTTTCTTTGGAGGCTATATATGCAGTATATATACGTGCAGGTGTACACTTGTGTATTTATTATGCCACATTTTAAACGTTTGCAATCAGGATTTTGGCTGACCGACCAAAGTGCTACCCCGTCCCTGAAAAGAATGAATTCTTTTCCTTTATGGTAAAAAAAAAAAAATAAAAATACAAGGTGTTCACAAAAACAACAAAAAATACAAGTTTCTTTTCTTTCTTTTTCTTTCCTTTTTCTGCCGTAAAAATAAACTACGCACCACGGAACGATCATTTTCCACCCAAATGTAGCCCTAGCGGTCCGAACCAAATGTCAAAGTTCCAGAAGTAACCGCTATATTATTCAAAAGTTATAAGTGTTTTTCTGAAATCTCTAATGGGAAAGGGGCCCATTTTCGCCTGTTTTCGGTAACTTGCGCCATAGAGCTCCAGTGTATTATAAGAGGTCCATCGGCCGCCATTTTTCCACTGAAAATTTTAGAAAGTCGGTTATAACTTTTGTATAAGATAACGATTGATCCTGAAACATTGGCATCTGGTTCCGACCCCTAGCGCTATATTTGGGCGGAGAATGAGCGTTCGGCGGTGAGTAGTTTTTTCTTTCTTTTTCTTTTACGGTGACTAAATCTCTAATTGTTTTGTTTTTTTTTTTTTTTTTTTTTGGGGGGGGGTAGGGGAGAGAAGCTTTGTATAATTTTGACCTCTTATTATCACTTATGATCCGCTCATTAGGTCGAATGTTACCTTAATGGCACGGCTCCGTTTCAGATCGAACAGTAATTGATGCCGCTCTTTAGTCCTACTAATTATCAAATATTTTGTTATCCCCGGCTTAACCAGCTTCGTTACAATAGATATCCGGGAGCTTCGCATGAGCGCTGATTGCACAACATTCCCTCACCTGCTGTTGAGCTCAATATTATGTTTAGGATCAGGTTTGTGGCGTGCATGCCCTATTGAAAGACACCCCATTGTTCGTACCGGCCTAACGAGTGACTAATAAAACGTAAAAATAAATAACCACGTCTATAAACCGAAACCAGAAATTACGTTCGGGGATTATCTGACGAAGAATCCATGCTCTCGGTTATATACGAAAATAAATTACCGCAGGGCTGGACGCTCGACAAAACGTTCGTATTATAGCCATCGTCTAACCGTCACGCTCATTTCCAGTCACGTTGAATATTCACTTTAACTTCCTACATATCTCAGGGGTCACGTATAAACTGCATGCTGCCGTCGAAAATCCTCGGGCTATCCCGGTGGAGATAAGACACCGACACCTAATTAATCAGGGAGCTTATACATTTTGGCCACGATATATATAAACATCCTCCACCGCCGGAAGGGATTCTCGCGTATTCCCAATCGCACGTCGAAACGGCGTATCTCTGCACAGCGCTAAATAGGCGGAAAATGAAAAGGACGCTTTGTGAGAGCGACCCGAGGAGGAAGCAGAAACAATAAGTTTAAATCTCCTTTATATATATATATATATATATATATATATATATATATATATATATATATATATATATATATATTCTGTGTGCTTTCTTGAAATGGAAGAGTTTTCATATTTTGAGGGTATGTGGAACCGATTTCGCAGTGTGGGCTGTTTTCTTCCGAGTCGAAGCTATCGTCGGCTCGCAGACCGGTATGCCCGGAGGGTGGAGGTGGGTAAGAGCTGGGGAAGAGGGTGACCTCCGTATCGTACGTCCGCAGCCCCAGTCTCCCTGCCTCGCTCAGAGACGTGCATCCGCCCTGAGCTCTGATGCGTGTCCGCTGGAGAGAGCCAGTCGCTCTCGTCGAGGCAAGAACACCGACGCGGAGAGATACAGCTTTCAAAACCCCGCGCACATGTCTCTCGTCCCCCTCCCCTCTTCTTCCTCCTCTCTCCTCCTCTTTCCTCCTCCCATTTTGTGCTCCCCTTCACTCTCCTTCATTGGCTTTCGGCGGGAAGGCAGCCTTCAGCGGAGCTTGTTTCACGGCCCAAAAGAATCGTAGAAAAAAAAGGAAAAAAAATTAAGTGCCCGCGAACCAACCAGCCTCACAGCTGCGTGCTGAGCGGTTCTTGCTTTTCGTTTATGCGATGTTCCAGCTGGATAATGAGCGGCTTTCACACTAGGTTATTTGTCGTGGATTAGGCGCGTTATCTTTCACGTATGTTTTTTTAATGAGTTAATTTCCTGTGCTTGTTTTCATTTTTTTTTTGTCCGCAAAATGAAATACACGTAAGAAGCCTTTCTCCTGATGAGTGTTCGCTGTTCTCAGAGCTCTACGAAACCCTTCCGCCCAGTGCGCGGAGGCATGAACTCTTTATGGTCCTACATTTTTCTTCGCATACAACTTATCAACACTAGTGCAATCTAAGAATGAGCTGAAGAGCGTGTTGTTCATGGTAAGAGAGCTAAGAAAAAGGAAGCAAACATGGCAAGGAAGGGGGCTCTGAAAATCATCGTCCTCTTTGTTTTCTATGTTTAGTCTTTCGTTGTACCCTATGTGTTTCACAATAATGCAGTGTAGTGCCAGCTGTCGAGAGCATACGACAAACCTAAAATATTCCTGAGCAATATTTATATATAACGTTTCCAGTATAACGTGCGGGAAGACTTTTCTTTTTTTTTTGTTTTGACGCCGGTGGTGGATTATTTACGTGTAGTTTCTGAAGAACAACAAAGCTACGCTAAAACACACAGTGGCCACCGTTAGAACTTCCATGCAGTTTGATGATCTTGATGGGAGGTGCAGCGAATACGCACCATGGGCATGCATATCGTTATGGGCTTGGCTGAACAGATTTGGCCGAAAAAAGGAGCACCAACGAGGGGGAGCACCTTCTGATACTAGCCAGAGCGCTCGCGCTATGCTCAGGAAGAATGTCCCGGCCGTGGGACATGAATCACTGCTTGCACCAACGTTGGCTTGCACCTGTGGCCGGCACTTGGCTTGCATGCTTCGACAGTTTGGCTTCTGTGCCAAGAGGCCCGTGTGCAACGTTGCCTTCATGCAGTCCTGCCTTCTCCAGCCACGGAGTATGATGGTTTGTGTGATTTATTTGATGCCGTCCTCGCATTCTTGGCGTACTCAAGTGCCTTATATGGAGTTTATTATCTATATTTTTATATACCGGGATAGAGATCTATCCCAGTTGTCGCGGTGAGAAAAGAGAAGCTCTGCGTATGGTTCATATGCTGTGCGAGTAGCTCTCGCAACATTTAATTATAGAACAAACAAAAACAATATATATATATATATTTTTTTTTTCACATTTGAAAAGTACACGTTTGAATAAAATGACAAATAACTGACTATATACACTCACAAGCAGTGCTTATAGTACTTCTGATAAAATAACAAACGGAAACTTAAGCAAAATGTACGCGCACATGCAGTGTTCACGACACATTTTTACATTGGAAGCGCATACGTCGTGCTAAATTCACAGGTCACCAATGCTAAATGTACCCACAAGTATATGCATGCGTCGATTCCCCATATAAAGTAGATAATCATTAACGATTCGCAAGGAACCGAGCTTTGTTGGTGCGTTTTGTTTTATTTAATAGGAGTAAGGCTATTTTTTTTAAACTAGTTTGAAGATACTGCTGGGCGTCATTGCACCATTCTGTGTCATTATCGTTATTTGACACCCATTGTACAGTAACGCAATCTATCATATTTAGGATTCCGTGTTTTCGGAGTTTATTTTTCGCCAAATTGGGTGGGTGTTTATTTGAGTTTATTTTTGTTTGATTCCCAATTCTCCGATATCCGGAGATTAATTTCGCAGTGTTTCCCATAATAAACAAATAAATAATATCCAGGTGTAAACGTATGATAGAAAAAAAAAACCTTGTAATTAACATTTTTTTACCTGAATTTGGGGTGGATATGCCATTGCCATTGGCCATACTAATTTGTCCCACGACAAAAGTTGCACACACATTTTGCTTCGATAAACGTCGATACCTTAAAATAAATCAACTCCTGGAGGAAGTCACTGGGAAGCTCGTATTCCTCTCATTTTTTTCCATCAACCTACCCCCGGCCGCGCGAGGTGGAGTGGTAAGGGATGTAAGAAAGAAGTTTCAACTGCCCCTTTTCCCCATCTTATGCAATCTCTATGGTCCATAGCTTTCACTTTTACAAAAACACAACCTCTCCTTCCCACCTGTTGTCCTGAATGAACTTGGCGAAATAAGCGGGAAGATCTTTCTGTCAATGATCGGAGTTTAAAAAAAAAAAAAAAAAACTGGAGTGGTATTTTTTCAGGACTATTGACCCTTTGCGCTGATCAAACTTAATTGTAAAAGACCGTATATTTGTTTTTGTCTTTCTTTTTTTGTTGGGACAAAATAGGGGGGGGGGGGTCATCAAAATTTGGAGTTTATTGGATAAATCCGAATTGACCAAAATTTTACCGGTGGGTGTTGTTCGGAGTTCTTCGGATTTATCAGAAAACATGGAACCCTAATCATATTTTACTATCATCTTTATTGTTTTTATGATTACGACTATGAGATGCCTGATCTTCTCTGTCTGTGACATTTGTCTCACAGATAATTCAACAAGAAACGGTTCATAATAAAAACATTTTGGAAAAGTCTGCATTCATCCTTCGATGTAAGCACAGCAACGGACACGAACAATGGGTCTAACTTACCAGATAATGAACATTTTAAACACTATTCATAGAAGATAACAAAGTACCGTACCAGTCATTCACTAAAAAAGTAATTAAAATCCATTACAGGCAACGCGTCACGTAACAGCGTCACTTGTAATGATTTATGTGCCGCTCGTTGTGAGCCTTTTTTATGTGTACTTATCTGCTGGCACTGGCTTCGTATTTACATACAAATAAAAGGCATCCCGCAAAACGTTTTTCTTTTCTTTTTTTTTATCTCGTGAGCTTTAACATGATTGATAGGATATCTCGTAACTATATATGAAGCGTTGGTATCATTTCGCTGTCTACAATCGCGTTTGCGGTGAGCCGTGCAAAATGAAAGGCTTAATAAAGCAAATTAAAACAAGCAGGCGACCCGAAAGTTCAGACAGGGTTGGAAATTGGTATACCCAAATATCCACAAATTGAATTGAAGTTTGTTCATACATCTTACCCAAGCACTAATTGAGAATACTAGATACAGAAGCACAAACACCGGTCGGGTATTGACCTCCACCTTCTTCGAAAATATTAATGTGCCGAGTCTTTATTTTATTTTTCTCACGCGCACATATTAATAAAGACAGAACGAACAATACTCAAGTGCGAGGCAAACAACAACGAATGATACACACCACAGATAGAGAAGCCGCCATCCCTCAGCTGAGTCACACCGTTGAAATTTTGTCAATGGGGAAAAAAAAAAAAAAGAAGAGCACAATCACTTCAAACAAACTCCGGGCAACATGTCTAAGCCACCCCGGGAACAATAGGACGAAGCGAGAAAGCCAGCAGGCCCCCTTCCCAGAAAAAAAATCCACGACTCACCTTCAGCGCATTCCTCGTCCGGTCAGCAGCCCTTGAGAATCCCCGAGGCCGGCGGCGTATCCGAAAAAGCTTTCGCGGCCGCTTTTCAAAACGCGGCGGCCGGAGAAACGCCGCGGTTCCGGTCGGAGTCGCCGAAGTCTGGTCCTTCTCTCGCAAAACCAACAACGTGGTCCCTGTCTGAGGTGGGACTGCCTGGCAGAGCCGCCGATCCCCACGAGCAGGCCCGGCAGGCCTCCGAGAGCAGGCGCGGGAGACGTCAGTGCGCTGGGACAGCCGCAGCCGGCTCGGGGACCGAGCGGCGTTGCATCCTCCCGGAGAGCGCGCGAAGCGGCCAGGCGGGCGGCGGCGTGCGTGGAGGTCGTTGCGAATTCAACTACTGCGGGCTCCTCTCCGGGAAAGCAGGCGCACTCGTTTTCTTGCTTCTCCATGACAGCCGAGGGCCCCACCTAGAGCCAAGGCCGCCCGCGGAAACATGATTGAGGTAACAATCCGTGAAGATTGTGTCGAGTTATTATCTTTCTCTCCGAAACTTCTCTCTATTCTTTTCTTTTATATACATGTATATCATTTTTACGTTCCGTTTCTTCTCGGTTCTTTTTTTAATTTTTTTGTCTACCTTATTTTCGCGTCTGAGTCGCAAGATTTCTCTCCCGTGGTGGGGGGATTTTTTGGGTCCATTTCGCGGCGAGCCCTGTAGGTTTTTTTTACTGTCTGCCGCGTGCACTCGAGATCGGGCCGGCCGCGCGGCGAGGCCGGGAGGCCCGGGCAAGCCACTTTCGCCTGACTTCACACCGGCATCGTGACAACGATGCGGCCCGACGATGTCCCTCTCTTCTACGGATGCATCTTTGCTGCTGCTTCTTCTCGGCCGCTTCTCTTCTCCTGCACCGGCCGGCTCGTACAAACTCTCGGCGGCAGGGCAGGTTGCTCCGCGATGCATGTTCCGACGTCGTCAGATCGGAGATTAGCGTTTAAAAGTTTCCGTGTGGTCTCTCGCTTCGCTTCTTTCGGATGTTTGCGCGCTACGTTGCACGCGGCTCGTCGATGCTGGGGCCCAAGTCGACGCCGCCGCCGCGTATTCGAGTGGAGGTCACGTAGTTTCCTGCATTCGTACATCATATTCTGTCCAGAAGGGATTAGCATTGCGCAAAGGCTCGCCAACAGACGCAGCGTGTGTGTGTGTATGTGTAGGGGCGGCCGCAGGAGGCGCGCGTGGCAGCGGCGTATATTGCTACTCCCAGTTTTGTTTCATTTCTGTGCCGGATGCAAGTTTGCTCTTATCTTATTGGACGCGTTTATTTGGAGGGATTAGGTGCTGAGGTCTTCTGCGTGCGGTCCAGCTTCTCGCAGAGGCTGCGCAGGCGGGCCAGCGGTCGCCAGGCTGTCCATGAGAAGAGCTTGGAGGTTTAGAGAGCAGTTTCGAGGCAGCGGCCGTCCATTTGGAAGGTATATAACATGAACGGTGGTGTAGCCTAACAACCCTCTACAATCCGGATGAAGTGCGTTCGCCTATACTTGTCAAGCATTGTGCACACTAACCTATACAACACTGAACGGCAGTCATCCCACCAAAAAAGTTACGTTGTCCTGGTTACTTCCGGACACCGGATGATAACATTAGTGAAAAATTAGAACGACGATTAGGCCATAATTAATTTGATTGACAATGGACCTCCTTACGCTGAATCACCAATTTCTTTTGTAAGATTTCCACATATGTCTTGTTTCAAGATAAAAAAGTGTAAAAAGCCGTAACAAAAAAAAAAAAAGCTACTTGTCGCGACGTAAAATAAATGTTTGTTTATCATCCCTTATCCGATGGTATATCCACGTGACTCAGTCGTATTCCCCCAACATTGCCCCCGGCAGTCATCACAAAATTAATAAATTCAATTGTTTAAGTACCAACATTTTGCAAATTTATAAACAAAATGTAAGCGGTTTTTGTGTTTCTTTTTTTACGTTGGCACAACCAAAATATTAGCCTGCATTTTTTATGCAGTATTTTGTTTCACCAATTCGGAGGGGTAACGAAGTTGGTAAAGATGGGAGGGCATGGTCACTCAAATCTTAAAGTCGACAGAAAGCCGACAACCTGGCTCTTCATTTGATCAATGACAAGCAATGAGCTCGCGTCAGTATGCTCCCAAAACAACAAGAAGCAGTCAGGAACTGGCGAACGCCGCTATTATTAGCCGAGCTCCCTAGATGCATGGTCCGTGGTTAGCGATTAATTTGGGATCTTCGTCGATCATCCCACTGCCATGATTACGTCTGTCTAAATAGATAGCCGCTGGAATAAAAGTCAGCGAGGAAAGGGTAAGCCCGAACAAAACTTGCGATCCTCCAGGGGTATTTTAAGTCATCAAAGCACCACAAAACAAAACAAAACAAGAAATACAAAGACGGATACACGGAAATGTCTGAGGGACGGCCGGCGGCGGTGGAGACCGAGCATGCGCTGTTGCTGCTTCCCTCGTCCGTCTCCCTCTCTCCACAAATTCAATAAGCAGGTGTCGGATGATTCAGCACCGTGCGGCGCGAGCAAGGAAAACGGTTTGTTGGCACTCTTTCCGCGTATACGAGCACGTGTGAAGCCGGCAAACCGGGAACGGACGTGTCGTTCAATTCGATCCTTCGATGAGAGCCCGTTCGCTCGCGGATCAAGCCCATGTCTTATTGGCGCAAACGTTCACGAAGTAAAGCACATTTAATTTAATTGCAATACTCCATGCCCGTTAAGCCGGGCCACTTTGCTTATACATCACACAAAAGACAGTCTGCTTACAAATTCGAACGCGAGTCACCCCGAGATCCGTGCTTCGAATGCCGCATGGCAATGAGTTCGAGGAGAAAACTTGGCAAGCGGCATTCGGACCGCGGACATTGCGGTGACTCGTGTTTGCAGACTGTCTTTTGTATGATGAATGCGCAGTGTGACCCCGGCTTTACGGGAAACTTAGACGAGCGCAACCACTTAAAACGCACACGTAAATTTCCACGACACTAACTGTATTAGCATTATCATTATGTCTATACGCCTCGCAAGTGGGCTCATTTTCGTCTTCTGCGCATGAGAAAGGAGGTAGCGGTGGCGTCAGAACGCCGAGCCCTGATTGGCTGATCGCGACCCCCTGTCTGAGCATCGTCTGCTCCTTAGCAACGTCGTCTGCTCGCAACGCGTCGTCTGCGTCTGTCTTACCTTTCCTGCGACTTTCGGAAGTGCAGGTCTTTACGAGTGAGCTCGACTTCGCCTTTCAGAGAGGGCAGACGAATTAACTCGAGCGGTACGCTGTTTTTGTCTAACAGCTAGCAGACGCGCATCAAGGAGAGAAGTCAAAGTACTCACTGGCGAGGTGCCCTGAGGCGCCGAGGTTTGTTTGCTAAGAACCGAGAATGTCCGCAAGTTCCCTCCCAAATACTTTTTCCCTCCTTTCGTGTGCGGCGAGACTCCTCACTCTTTAACGCCGTCGGCTGGTTGGCGCAGTTAACGTCGTCTGCTTTGCGTCTGCTAGTCAAAGCGATGGCTACTTTACCTTTCCTGCGTCTGTCGGAGGGAGATTCACCGCTTTTTCACCGGCGAGAGTCACCGCTGCCTCGGAAAACAAGGAGATGACAAGAGGAAGGGATTGACCTCTTAATCTAAAATTGAGGTCAGCGATCAAAGTATAATACGGGAAGGGTTCACAAGGGTTGCGCGGGCATATTCCATTCAGCATGCCAGCCGGTCGTGGGCAGACGGTCTTGGCCAAGGACCGTCGGAGCACCGCTGTGCCTGCTAGGCCTATCTGTCGAGCTCGCTTGCTCGGGGTCGGTGGAATCGTGGCCGTTGGAGAATTTCCCAGGTGTTTGTGGATCCAGCGTTCTTGTTCGTCGCGGTTTATTTCAAATACTTTTTACTTTTTTTCTTGCTGGTTGAAGTCGGGACGCGTGAGAAGAGCACGTGCAAAAATAAACTTCAGTTGGTCGTCGCGACCAAGTAACTGAGCGACGCTGTCGACCATGCTGATTTGATCGTAAGAAGTGCGTAAGACAGCTTCGGAGCTGTCGCAAGATTCCGTCGTAACCTGCGCAAAACTTACGATAATTTCGTTTCGTGAATCTGGCCTCTGCACTTCCCAAAGTCGCAGGAAAGGTAAGACAGACGCAGACGACGTTGCAAAGGAGCAGACGACGCTCAGATAGGGGGCCGCGATCGGCCAATCAGGGCTCGGCGTTCTGACGTCACCGCTAACCCTTGCGCGAGAAGCAGACGAACTTGCCCTCCGCATAAATCTCAGGCGTCTTTCAAATAATGACGGGTACATTCAGAAGATACTTAAGCAAAGTTTGTTCGTTCGTTCCAACGAATTGTCCCCGCGCGAACTGTACAGTCATAACGAGCTTGTTACTGGAGTATGTGTTCTCTACGCAGATCGTGTTTTTCTTTTTTTGTTTTTTACCGAACCATAGATATATGTTTATTGTTTAGATATGTTACTATATATTTATGGCACGCGTTCACACATGAAGTAACAAGTCACAGGAGTTGTGAAATTGATAATGACGAAACGGGACTGAAAATTTAAGAGTGTTTCACAGCAATAAAACGATAATTAGTGACATTACTTTTTTTTTTCTATGACTCATGTTTTCATACGATCAAAGTGCACGACGGAACATTTTTTTATTAGGGGCGAAGCTCCTTAGGGTCTAGCCTTGTCCGTCCGACCATCCGTCCGTGCTCACATCGATTGCCATCCCATCTGTCTTCTTAAAAAAAAGAAAAAAAAATGTTTGCGCAGTCGACAGGATTCGAAACTGTGCGGGGAGACCCCAATGAATTTCTAGTCCATCGCCTTAACCACTCGGCCACGACTGCGGGACGAGTAGGGGGCTCTGAGATGTGGTAGTAACTCAAGAGCTGTGGATGTCATGGATGAAACGTTGCATGTAGCCGCTCAACGTCTATACAGGAGAGGGCGCTGCGGTCAAATGCGTATATAATCGCGTTAAACTTTGCATGCATTGGCTCAACGTTTATAGACGAAAGGGCGCTGCGGTCTAATGCTCAAAAGCGTATATAGCCACGTTCCATACCACACATTCTCTTTCTGACATGGACCGTTCACTTAAGCGGTGGATATGCGTTCCCACGGCTTCTAGCGGATCCAAGCTGATCCGCTAGAAGAACCACTGCTCTGCATTTCACCGACCATAAAGCTTTAATAATGAAGTCGAAACGCAACCCGAAACTCAGCACGTATACCTATGAGCAATAAAAAAATCAGCACCATCAGCACTACTTATGAACAATAAAATCAGTATCATCAGCACCACCAGAGCTTCGCTCCAATCAACATCACTCGCCACGTGGAGATGCGGTCATTTTTATTCTTATTTTTTTGACATCGCTTACAAAAAAGTTGAAGCAAACAGTGGCTGTTATTTGAACCGTTTTGTGATCTCCTGCAGCAACCCTGCCACAAGCCGTAAAGCTACATAACTCATGCGCAGTAATATACGTGGGTTTAGCTTATCGCTTTCATCTTCAGAAATAGCGAATGGAGTTCGGACGAAAGTATTTCGTCGTCAATCAATCACGGATGCGTGAAGAGGGAGCATTCCGTTCTAGTTCGTGTCGTTTGCCGCAATTTTGAATCGCTTTCAAGCAACATACTTCTAAAGGGTGACCTTATTCAGATATTAAGGTATGTGCAAAAAATGAGAAATGAACGAGCAATAAGCGGTTACGCACCTAGGGTTTTGAGAGAGGCACCTACATTGTCCTTTTGCTCTTCTGGACTATAAATACTTAAATTTTACCAGAAGGCAAATAAAACAATGCGGAATATTTACCACCCTAATTATTTTCTGGGGGCGCACTTTGTCACGTCACATCGCAAAAAATAAAGAGAGGACAAAATTTTAAGAGAACCTTTGAGTGAAATTCACTGGATGTCAGAAAAGCTGTGTATTCAATTTAAATGTGTGCCCGGTCAGACCTTGAATGTGCTAATTAGGATCGTGCTCACATTCTGTTTATAAATAAAACCTAAAAAAAAGGAGGGGGGGTGGGGCGAGGTAGATTTGACTGATCAGTGCATCAGCAACAATGAGTAATCATGATTTTAGCCATGGCATTCACCTAAAAAAATGCCTTCGCTTAAAACGTTTGTGTGACTTATATCGAACTAAACAAAAATGAAAGAAAGAAGGCTTTTGGATTTTATCACATTTTATTTCAGAAAGTTTTAATCGCGCTTGCAAAATTAGACTTAAAAACGTATGATTTGTATGTTCAAGTACTTTTATCTTACCGTATAGAGTTCAATACCATAATAAACTACCCAGTAATATTGTTTTAATGCTTTAAGATTATGTTATTTTGTGTGTCTTTTCACTGTCTGTTAAACTAACGTGATTAACGGATGTTTTCCTGGTGTTATTGGATATTCTACCGTTTCGCTTCCCCCAATAGTGAAATGATATGAGTGTGTGTATTTGTGTACGTGTGCAAAATTTATTTCCCACAAAAATCGTAAACGTATAGCACGAACAGTTTCGTACAATAATGCTTCCAATTTGAGAGATGAAGGGAAACCTAAAGAAAATTATAAAATGTCGTTAAACCGCCCGCCCCCTCCCCCCCCCCCCCTTTTTTTCTAAAAAAGAAAAAAAAAGAATTTTTTTTTTGCTACATAGAATTAAAAAAAAGTTTTATAAAGAAAAGTCATTGCTGGTTGACATTCCAATTGTCAGTTATCTAGCCTGGGCTTATGGTCGTACTGCACTGGCAATAATTCTCATCTTTACAGCGAGACATCACACGCACCTTGGGGCAGGATATCTTCCCGCTAAATACAACAAATTACATACTTGCTATCGCAGGCCTCAGAAGGCCCTGGCCCGGGCGATAAAATAATGAGCCTGCATGGTAGTTTCCTCGCTAATGTCGTTTTTCCTCGTACATGTCACCATTTTGTCAGAGAGAGAGGGGCAGGTGATTTCTGCGCGCGTTTACCACGTGACCTCGAACGTTTGCACCATTTTGGCGCGTCGGAAGTGAGCGACCGTTAGTGTTTCAGCGGTGAAGTCATCATCAGAAACCGGGTCTCCGCTGACCGACGCTTTCGATCATCAGTGGCAAACAAGGCGCTGTGCAGCCGAGCAGGGAGTATTCGTTCCGAGGGAATTAACTTGGCTGTGTACCGCCATAATTGCCGGGTTGCGCGTCGGTAAAAGGCTTTCCAGCGTTTCAAAACGTACGTCTATATTTTTATTTAAAATAAAACATAAACAATAACAAAGCTCCTCCCAGACGCGCGGCACAAGATGACAGAAAAACCGAGCAAAAATTATTAATGGTTTCAGAGTGCGTATATGCATATGTAATTATATATGAGCGCTTCCTTTTCGCGCGTGAAGCCGGTTAGGGCATGTTTTGGGATGTCAGGCTATAGGAATTGCACGCTAATTGCTTGGCGAGTGTTGGTCTGTGAAAAAGTCGGCACGAAAGTATATACAGCTGAATCGTGCCGCACCTTGTGCGAATCATATTGGGTTACTTCAAGGGCAGGTGAGGGTCCTTGTATCAGGCAAGCTTCTTCCTTTTTTTGCAATAAAAGTAATTTGCCATATTACAAAAAAAAAAAAATCACTTTTGGCTTGTTTTAACGAATAAGCGAAATAACTCGCGAACACTTGTAGAAACGTTTGTAACAACGTTTCTGTTGATCGGAAACCTGCGGAAATGTAAATACTGACAATGACTATACAACGAGAAGAAGCCAGCATGTTTTATATGTTGAGGCTGGTTATATCAACTGATAATTATTTAAATCACACTGCTTTTCCTTACTGGAGCACCGTGTAGAAATTATTAAACATATCCATACGAAAAAAGGAAGGTAAGTAGTAAGGGGGACCTCGGGAAGATTAAATTCTCTATCTCGTCACTCAATGAACAACGAAGCCGATTTTACGTAACTTGGTGACTTTAATAGACGTTAAGTGTCTCTAAAGTAAAGAATTGGCAATATCCAGGTTTATTCAGGTTAAAGTAAGAATAGGAAATATCCAGGTGGAATTGGTTACACTTTCATTTGTTTAGCTGTAATGAAAGATGAATAACTGTAACATTAAATTAACATTCATGGTGGGACCTTTAACTTTGGCTAATTACTAGCACATCTAAAAATTACGCAGATCATTACACGAATTCACATAATTCTTGATCGACACCTCGATTTTTATATAAAAAAAAAAGATTCATCAAAATTAAATTTGGAAAAATAAGATTTCACCAACTTTCTACATAATGGTTGTTTAGAAATTCATCATACAGCTACTTGAAAAGTATTTATGAGTAACTTAACTATACATAGTTCTCACAGACGTCACAGCCGTGTGCTATGTGATATGTCAGCGCCATTTCCAGGTACTGATAGAGTTTCGGTTTTGGGATTGGCGCCGGCAACGTTGGCCACTGCTGCGCTGATGCACCGCGCGGCGTTTGCGGCGCACACAGTGCACGTTTCTTTCTTCTGGTGTACGGTCGCGGTCGCAGTGGTGCAGTCATGCCAAAGTGTACGATGTCCGGCTGCCGGAGCAGGAGCAAGTCTTCTGCACAGAAGAGTAACACCGAGCCAAATGTAGAGATGCACGGTTTGCCAAAGGTGATAACGCGACAGTGTGAGCGTACAAAGCGGTTGTACCAGAAAGCCGAAGCCTCTGGCTCGCTCGCATACATCGGAAGGATCTTGAGAACCTGGACAACGTCCCTGTCTGCGGTCGTCACTTTATTGCCGGTAAGAAATACGTTGCTCAACTGTACGTGGATTGCTGAATGCTTCTGTTTGCCCCCTGTGCGCATTGCTATAGCGGCGCGGCAGTGTTCGGTGTCTGGTAGCGTCACGCTGCAAGGATTTGTTTTTACCTTTCATGCAGCGTTTCTGTAATTGTGTAGTGTTTGTAGCACACTTGTGTCGATGGTGTGGCGGCGGCGGTGCCGAGTTTACCCAGCTAAGATGCTGCGAATTCTAATGCAGCAAGTACGGGCACATCCCTTCGTTAGCGAGCAAACCATCGGCTCTTCGGCTCATAAAGGCGCTTGTTTTATTGTCTGTCAACTCGCCTTGCTCGGCACGACGATACACTCTAAGAAAAAGGGGAGCGCGACTTAGTCCCCGAGGGGAGCAAGTGCGCTGCCACCACCATTAGTCCCCTCGGGGACTAACGGTAACGGGAGCAACTGTTGCGCCCCGTCCGTTAGTCCCTCCCACTAGCACCGTTGGGACTAACTGTTACACCGTTTCAATTGCACCTCGAGGACCAACTGTTAGGCCCTTGCACTTGGTCTCCTGGGACCAACTGTTACACCGTTTCAATTGAACCCCGAGGACAAACTGTTAGGCCCTTGCACTTGGACCCCTGGGTCTAAACGTTGCGCCCTTGGATTTAGACTCCTGGGACTAAAGGTTTATCCTTTAGTCCCAGGAGCCACAAATCTCCGAAACGAAATAGTGCAGTTCAGGTTAAACGTAGCTTTATTGCCGCGTAGATACACATCGCATTCAAGGATGACTGAAGTCGAAGTTCCTGCGCGGTAGAATCCCCGATAAGGCCAAATCCCGAAGAGTGCACTTGCGTCGACGATGGCTTGGATACTGGGACGTCTGTCCAACCGGTCGTGGTCCCAGCGCCGTTTATTGGGGCACCCGCAGCTTCTTGCCTGTTTGCGAGGAATTTGGATTATTAGTAACAGGGCAGCGTGAATTACCCGATCGCTCGACAAAAGTCTGAGATATAACACGCGCATAATAAAATAACAAATAGGCTGCATAAGTGATACAATGGTTCACGTCCAACATGCGATCTGTTGACAGCAGACCAGCGCAATATTAGATTTTGAGTAGACTGTTCCTGCGAATTACAGACCCAGCGTGTGCGTAATCAAACTACGCTGCGAAGTGACGGGACGAGCTCCCACCATCAACGCGGAAGTCTACTGTATAATCAAATAAATGTCTCCATTAATGCCGGTTCTCAGATGCAGCGAAGCGCTGATTAGCGCTGCTCAGGTGTCGTGAGCTACTTTTCGTCTGCCATGAGCAACAGTTTTGACGGTGTGATACAAAGCTGGTGACTGCTCCCGTTAACACGCGCTTAGAGCAAGGTCAGCGCTATGATTGCAGCGTTTCGCTGCATGCGTGGACAGGCCTTTATGGTCAAGCGATCCTTCCAGGGTCTCCAAACAGAAAAAGAAAGAGCCATCGGGAGAACTGGCGTTTCGCTCGATACGATTGATTATGAGGTCTCCGTGCTGCATAACAAAATCAACAACCGTGGTGCCAAAAAGAATAGAGCATGGCGCGGGCGTTGCAAGCTAGAGAACGCGCTCAAAATAAAACACTTTTTGAAGCCGCAGTTAATGAATACACGATAAACAGAAGTACTTCGACATACCTTAATTGAGTTCCCTTGACTTGTGAGTTCAGAACAGGTGCAGTGCTGCAGTACCGCGAATCCAAACCGGGTCCCGTAATGAGACGACGGAGATGAGGGAGAAAGAGGCGACCAGCTTCTAAGTTCTGACGAAGGCTGCACTGAAAACAGGTCCTTCCCAAACAAAGACTCCTTCCCAATTTCCCGACGGACCCTCTCTGCCCCATCTGCCTCACCCCCCGCTAGAGAGGAGCGCAAGAAAGAATGCGGTGTAAGGGGTTGGTGGGAGAGGGAAGGGCGCGCTAAAGAAAATCTTTCCCCCTCCCACTACACACGACACACGGACACCCCAATGCCCCAAGGCCGGGACAAGGTCGAAGGTCGCCATTTTCAAAACGCCGGTCAAGTGACGTACAAGCAAACAGGTTTTTTTTCTTTTTTCTTTTTTACTCTTTTCGGTTTTCTCGGGGGCCTTTTTTTTTAGTTCGCATTTGTTTTGTATTAGCAGGGTGTTGATATGGGTGAAGTTCCGGGCGCGATTCGTTGGTCGTTGTTCATCTGGAGCGTTATCTGAAACAGCGACGACAATGACATGAAAGCGTCTGGATACTGCCCCTGAATGTGCTTTTTGAGTGGAACGTGCCGTGCTTCAAGTGTGTCGTTGCGGATTTTGAGTTCGACATTGGACTACCCTGAAAGGTTGGTCACGGGGAGACACAGAGACGAGGCTCGACTTGTTCTCAGTAACTCAGTTTTAGCGATTGAAGTGACCATTTATTCTGACTGCGACACTCCGGTGTTGAAAGCGCGGCTTCTACAAACTGTTAAGTTTCATTTAAGAGAGAAAAAAAAAAGTCTTAGTATTTGGAGGTGTTCCGTTTGGTCAAATGCTATGTTTTTGCGCGAAGGCAAATTACGTGAATGGGACTTGTAAAACGTAAACAGATCATTTTTGACGAGATAGTTGGGTGAAATAGAGTCAACGCGTTCGTTAACTCGCATTCACACAACGCGCGAAGCTCTACCATGTAATGTCTTAACGTTCGTGGCACATTAAACAAATTCGCCAGTTTCGTCCGAGTTTTGTCAACACTTTCAGCCGTGCTGGGATGAGTCTCGCCGATCCCCAAGAAAAGCGAGATAGCATCTGTCTTCCAGGCGAACATTCCGTTCGCCTTCGGGGACTAAACCGTACAGATGCACCCTGTCTGAGGGGGACTAATGGATGCTTTTGCTCGCGCACGCCTATCGGTTAGTCCCAGTCGAGCGCAGTTAGTCCCCAGCGTTTGCGCACGGTACCTAGCTTGAACCAAATGGTCCTTTCGGGGAGCAACTGGGAGTTCAGAGGACCAAATGCTGCTGTTAGTCCCTTGAGGCCAACTTTTTTCTTAGAGTGTAGGCTTCGATGAGAATCGCTGTCAGGCTCTTTACCCATCACTCGTGAAATAGTTACGGCATCCAGGGCATTGAAGACCTCCATCTGTTGCAGCGACACGTAGTTCGTCGATAAGACCATGTAGTTAATGATGTACACGTGCTTCGTGGCTGGAAGCACGTCCGCATTTGGAGTGGTTTCCGCGCCGACGCGTAGCGTGTACGGATCGCCGCCGCCGCATATCTTCACTTTAGACTCATATACGGAGCCCGTGTGGGGCCCACAAGCTCTTCGAAATAGGAAGGACAGAACGCATGGCGAATGTCTTTCGCCATCGCGCTGTACGGGCGATTCAGATTCCGCAGTGACGTCGCAATCGAGCGGCGCACATGCGGCGGCGGTAGCGTCCGTGATGCTTCTCAGTACCTGGCAATGGCGGCCGGCGGGCGGGAGTAAAGACGAAGTGACGTCACGTGAGAACTATGTACATGAATTCGTAGATGATGTACAGTACCTGCAACTGTAAATGTACTCACACACAAATACAGCCAGATATTTGGCTGCATTTGTAAATGGAACTATCTTATCTACACTTCATGACTATACTTTACATCTATGACTTCACGCAAGTCACATTCTGTATTCAGAACTGTGTACACAACGGCCAGATATTCCTGAAACATAACATTTCAGTGTATTGAGTGAAGGGTGTCACCTGTGTAAAATGAATTGGTTTTACGACAATGACGCAATTCAAATCACATTATCTGACCGATTTGAAATGAGATACCAAGCAGCTCACTTTGCGCGGCTCGTCTGTGGAAACGCAATAGCTGTTATTCGATTTGTATTAGCCACGCCAAAAACCCTCAGACAACCGCGCCGTTATTTTTTCTTGTGTTTTCATGGACAGTTTTTTTTTTTTTTTCATGTCGCCAGTGGTTTGTCTCACCTTAATAATTTTGTTTGTATAGCCTCTCCTACTTCAGTATATATATTTTGTACTATTATTGCCTCGTCGATTGTGACATTTCTTTTACCCGTGCCAGGTACGATACACCGTAAGTTTCATACGCTCATCAAATAATATTGCCAACCTTCAGGCAGTACCGTACCCCAGCAAAGCCAAGCGACAGCAAGTGCCTCTGTGCATGGTACACTAAAGGTACGTGAAAAA
The DNA here is from genome assembly GCA_013358835.2 of Ixodes persulcatus. Lineage (NCBI taxonomy): Eukaryota > Metazoa > Arthropoda > Arachnida > Ixodida > Ixodidae > Ixodes > Ixodes persulcatus. The sequence goes on from JABSTQ010011253.1 coordinate 582,773, forward strand.
GATTCACTTGAAAGTGCCACCAGCACGCACATCCAAAGTAAAGTGGTATATAAAGCTCCTTTGTGCATCGTAATCCAAAGAAAGAAAAAAAAAATGCATGTCAAAGGCCGCGCAAGAAGCTGTTAAAACGTTTTCCTCTGCGTCATCAGCCTCAGTCGTCTCTCAACGGGTTCGTGTAAACTGTCAAAGATAGTACTCCCGGTGCGTCTATTACTGGTACACATAGGCATCCGCTACGAGAGATAAGCTTCAGCAGGACTTGCCGGCCCTTAATCGCGCTTAGGCGAGGAAGGCGGCTTTAAAAAATAAAAATAAAATAAAATATATATATTTATATCAAGCAGTTAACGCAAAAGAACGGCGAAAAGGAAAAGTTACTTAGAGCAAAAGCATAAAGTGAATACCGAAAAAAAAAACCTTTTCTGATTCCCCGGCGGACTCTTAAAATTCACTCCGCGTCTCGGCGTCTGAATCTCTCCGCGACGCGTTTGATTTAATTGGGTGCCGCTGGGACCGCTGGAGAGAAAGCAAGATTAACTGCCACTTTTTTTTAATTTTTTTCCTCTGGTACAAAGGGGCGCTGCGTGACTCTCTGAACGTCACGTGCACCGGAAGAAGTACGGCAATGAGATAGGCGAGTGTCGTGCACGTTATTTTTTTTTTTTTTTATGGCCATCTTCACGCCCTGCGTCTGTAGCATCGTGGTAGTTCAATGTCTAACGCTACAATTCGCTCCTGGTCGCATGCAACAAATCGTCACGGCTTTCCTTGTGTTAGTTTTTGTCTAAAATTGGACGTTTTCTAACTGGGTATTATAAACGTTCATTTGTTTTACCTCTTTTTTTTTTAATGCTGGATTTTTGAGCGTTTGATATTGCTTGAAAAGGGGCCAGTTGTCCTTCTGCTGGTGTTGATATGTTCGAAACTTCTTGCAGCCGCGGGCTTACATTTTCTTGTTTTTTTTTTTCGAAGGGCCGAAAGATAAGCATCGTTCGTTCCTTATATTTGAATTCATGACACACTGTCGAACCCAGAACTTAAAGAGGAACAATTTGTCCCACGTGCTCGGACCTGTAGAAAGTTTTAGAATTCTCCCCATAGGCTGTGCGAAATCAGCATTGATTATGGGTATATAGGCTATTTACGTTGCACAAACGCTTTGTTAGTATTAAAGGGGCGGTGCAAGGATATTCAATTGGAATGTTATTAAATTTAAAGGAGCTTACTGGCATTAGTGGTGCTTAAGGATACTCGCACGCAACGCCACTAGCCAAGAAACTCCTTTGCTGCGTTGTAATTTCAAGGACAAAAGCGAGCGTTTTCATTCAACCTCTCCTTCGCGAAACTTGATGACGTAGCTGGGGGATCGCAGCATCCTCCAGTGACGATATTTGAATGCGGCTCATAAGTTGGACCCGAGCATTAACGTGGGCGCTCGATCTGGGCTCGTGACGCTGTGGCGGCATATAATCGGCTCCAGATCACGTGGCCGCTTGTTCTGGCTGCGAGTTGAGGGGGTAAATTGGCTCGTTTTTCTTTATTTTTTTCTGCAACTTCGACTGCGTGTGGTGAAAATCGAACGGGTGTTTCAAAGGTCATTAACGTCAGGGATGCTTTCTGAGTGGTATTGGCGCAAAGTACAAAAATTTTTGCATCGCTCCTTTAATATATGTCGAGAGTCTTCTTATGACGTACGAAAGCATACTCTCTTAAAAATGACTGCGCGTCTATTTACCCGCAAAACATTCGAAGAGGCAATCTCTGCGATCTACAAATCAGCTCAGCTAATGATGAGGCGGACGAGGAACATCTGGTTAGACCTCAAAATTTAGTCTGGGCTGTGGCATTACGCAATGCAAGCATGACGCTTTGCATTGCGCAATGCCCCAGCGCAGACTTCATTTTGAGATCTAAACGGATGTTCCGCCTCACCATTCCCTGAGCTGACTTCGGTGATTGCAGAGATTGGCTCTTTGAGTGTTTTACGGTTAAGTAGACGCGCATGCATTTTTTAGAGTGTAGAACACGATTTTCAGATCCTGTTTGTTTAGACCTTTTGAAGAACAAAAAAAAAAATACATCTCGTGCCTGTAAATATAGGTTAATCACGAAACAGTTAAGTGCACGAAGTTGCGATTGAATAACGAAAAAAAGAATGAGGCAAATGAGATCTAATAAAAAATAAATAATTTGATACACAGAGTAGGGGCTTCAATGTCTGATTCCGCGTGCAATAAATTTAAATATTAATTTAACTATAAAACTATTTTCGGTTCAAATTTGTTTGGATGCCCCTAAAGCCGGGGTCACTTCACTTCTTCGAATGGATGCCCAAAATCTGGGGTCATTTAAACGCGAGTCACCGCGCGATCCGTGCATCGAATGCTGCATGGCAATGAGTTGAAGGAGAAAACTTGGCACGCGGCATTCGAACCACGGATACTGAGGTGACTCGTGTTTGCCGACTGTCTTTTGCATGATGTATGAGCAGTGTGTGACCCCGGCTTCATGCTTCCATATTTGTTAACTAATCTTTCATATATTCCGGGTTATACGAATCGTCATTACAGCGCGATGTCAAAAGTTTTATTATGTATAAAATTCGCTTCAGATTGAAACCTTTTTAAACTTTTCACTCTCCTCTCAAATGTCGCGCATCTCCTAAACCTTGAAGTCGCAGCGCAGCGCAACGCGGTTGAAGCAACTGTAGGAATGAGCCTTTATTCTCACATTAACTAACAATAATCTGGGTTGCGAATTATCCCTCATCGGAGTAAATCAAACAAAAATATTGTTTAGTCGAAAAAAAAGAAAAGGAGAACCGACGGGCAGTTTTTTTTTTGCGACAGGCCCGTGTCCACTTTTGTAGAGACGTGAGAAAGGACCTTGAATTTCTCTCTTGTTGGCACGCCGCTCACCTATCCGCACGCGGCGATTTTCACGCGCGGTTGCACTGTGTCCGGTCGATTGCATTTCTATGTTCGCTTTTGGACGAACGTTCTTGGAAGGATTCGCACTTTCGCAAGACTCGGTCCTTTCTTTCTTTCTTGCGAGATTGTGGTTCGACTTTGTCGTCCTCCTGCGGCGAGTATCAATGTCAAATCTGAGCTAGCTGCGAACACTTTTTTCTTTTCGGAGCTGGCTTAACCAATTACACATTCAGAAAGTGTCAATGTTTTTATTTTTGTTGCTGCGCATCTGTGAATGCTCTGAATTTGAAACGCAAATACCCAAACAATCGGAAAGAATAAACACAAATTCGGGACGAAAACAGACGCATATTGTATTAAGCAGGAAAATTTTCCGTATTAAGCAGGAAAATATCCCCCTGTATTAAGCAGGAAAATTAACTTCACGTGACCTTTACAAAAGTGCAGTTTCCCCGCTAAATGTAGCGGGAAAATTTACGCCACGCTGTTTCCGTCCCGAATTTGTGTTTATTCTTTCCGATTGTTTAAGTATATTTACCAACACGCTCGTTTTTAATGTTATGCAAATACCCAAATGTTGATATTTAATTTTATATCTTTATCACTATTGTCTTGAAGGGCTATTACATAATTAGGCTGATTTTTTTTATCGCCAAATCTGATAGAATTCGATAACTATTGCAGAATACGAGTGATTAAATGGCAACGACTCGCTAGATATAGACTAGTTTGAATGAATGTGGTTATTTCCGCTAACTTTCCAAGCATATATACTGTATTTATTTTATTCCGTAATAAAATGATTTCATCATACATGCTTGTGCATGAAAACTCCACTTTGATATTGTATTCCTTGATAAATAATCATATATATCAAAAAATATCACCGCAATTATCTTTCTTTTCAAATACTACGTGACAAAGTAATGAATGTCTAGTTTAACATTTACGAGTCATGAAAGCCAAATTGCTCCAGTGGAGGTGCTTAACTCTGGACACCTGCCAGCAACTTTGAATTGTCCTTGGATACATTTCTGCTGATGCCTATTTTTTTATGATGAGACGTAATGTTGGATTCGGAGGCAATATGTTTATGAGCAAAAGAACCCGCAAGTGTGAGTAAAGTGGGCTTGTTGACATCACATGTAACCCTAAACGAATGAATGAATAAATGCTTGATTTGTTCTTGCGCTCGTCTGCTCTACAATTATACACTTTGATGAGAGGTGACGACATAATAAAGGTCGTAAACAGGAAGACTAACCTATCGTTGTGCTTAAATGCTTTATTCCATAAGTTTGGAGCGATGATTGGTAATACGTTTTTACGGTCACCTTTACTTCACCCGCATTTTTACATTTCTTTGGTACCCCTACTTTTCTCTATAAGGTACTTGGGAGCTTGAGGAAAGAGGAATGAGCGTGACTGGATGGATCATATTCATATCACGGCTCTACACTTACTCAGGCACGTCTCGGTCCCGGCCGCGAAATGGTGCCTAAAGATGCGAATGAAGTGTAACCATCTGCCGTTTTTCAAGCATCAAATGCTTCTTACTGGCAATCAAAATTTTGTCCATCAGTCTGATTTTTTAAATATTTATAGCATTTCACGCTATATTTTATTGTTATTTATAGCATTTCACGCTATATTATAATAATTATAGCCTTTCACTTAAATTAAGAGGGGAATCTAAATTGGAGTTGAGGTCACGTGACGTCAATTGATATCACGTGAGCTGTCACGTGACGTGACCTGACGTCACGAGACTTCTAAATTAATTTAGAGTTTCTCCGCTTATTATTAGCGAAAACGTGGACGTCAGGAGGTCGGATGTGACGTGACCATCAATTCAGTTTCCTTTCCAAAATTGGTGGGGAAATCAAAGTCACGTGACCGAAACACCTTCCATTTCCCCCGCTAAATTTGGCAGGGAAATTGACGTCCCGTGACCTGGCGATAAAATATCCCCCTGTATTAAGCAGGAAAATTAACTTCACGTGACCTTTACAAAAGTGCAGTTTCCCCGCTAAATGTAGCGGGAAAATTTACGCCACGTGACCTATGCACCCAGTTTCTCCGCTCAAGGCACCGGGGAAATTTATAAAAAATAAAGGTTCTTCACTACCCAAAACGACGGTTTATTGTCTTATAAAAAAATTTATAGGATCGCACCTTAAAATAGAACATTCTATGCGTTATAGAAATTTTAAGATATAGTTCGCTGGCAAAAAAAAAAAAACTATTCTTCGTGTATAGAACTGTGCAAAGCAGTCCACGTTCATAAAAAATTTAAAAAGGATACGAACGCTCTGACGAACGTAGATCAAATAGGAGAGCTTAGAGAAAGTGGTAGGTAGCTCAAAACGAAACAATTAGTAGATACGTTTCCCAAAATGTAAGCGTTTCGATTCCTTCTACTAACTATGAAAATGGTGCCGGCGACAAACAGAATTGACAAACTGCTCTTTAAGGGCCGTCAATTTCTTCATGTCGCCAGATTTTCTCTCTCCCGCGATGTTCAAATGTAGATGACTCCTTTTTTTTTTTTTTGTTGCACTCGTTTCGATGCGCGTTTTTTATAGGCAATCCTCGGTGGAACAGGAAACGACCATGTCCTTCTCTCACTGGCTGCGAGCAGGCGAGAACGCAAGGCAAACAGACGCACATCATGGCCGCCGAGAGAAAGGGCGTCGGAATTGAAAGCATGTCGGATGGGGATTCGAAGAGGTCTGCGTTTCGGGAACAATTTTCGGCCAGTGGAGCTCCTCCACGCCACTCCACGCGACGACGGCAGACATCCGAGGCGTCGCAATTTTCCTGTCGTTCTGCAACGCTGCATACAGTTCACACGAGTGCAAGGAGCGGTAGCCATACCTCGATGATGTTGCTGCCGCTCCCGCCTGATTTCTTTCTTGTTCTGTTTCATTTTTATTTTATTTTTTGCTCTTCGAGCATTTACGCTAGACCACTTTCAAGGTCACTTCGTTTCGGTACGTATACCTGTCATTTTTTATCGTGCTTTTTTATTATTATTGTGACCTAACGCGTTCAGGAGTTAATGGACGTCAAGGGTTTTTCGATTTGAGTTCGCTAGACGTTTCTCTGTTGGCTATGTTTGTCTATTCGCTCCCAGGGGCGTTTGTTCTTTAGGCACCGAGAAGCTTCGACAGTTCAACAGTGCAAAGAGAAGGCTTTCGCTTGAAACGAAGGAATAAACTATTCTAACAGATATTGTCGCGTAGCCAAAATGTAAAAGCGAAAAGGTCAGGACAATAAGTTTCAGAACGACTCCCTTGTTATATGCAGTGTGAATGAGGGGTAACAGCTCATTCACACTGGAAGCGGATCCGCGTTCGCAAAGCGGTTGCGAACGCGGTTGTATAAAGATCCAGTACAATTTCACGCGTACTTGATGACATCAAATGCGCGTGGAATTGTACTGGATCTTTTTTTTTGTTTTGTTAGAGCGAAGCTGTTTATGGAGGGTTCCGTGAATTTTTCGTGTGCGTGACCAAAAACTCTATACGCTCGCAACGCACCCACGCGCCGCACGTGCTGGCGTCTGCAGCAGTAAGTGTTCTAAAGCAAAAGCCTAAAACAAATGGCATCTTGCACGCGCATTCGACAACGCTTTATTTTGGTTATTTAATTCGAATCTTTTATACGGGGAAAGCGTGCTCGTGCAACACTTGCGGCGCGTGGAACACCATTCCCTGCATTCTCCTTGAAGCCTGGGTTGCCGTTCTTTTCACTTCTCCCGTCGTGATGGGGAGGCCGTGTGTAGTCCGGACTCCTGAAGATCAACGCGTCTACGAAGAGCAACGTCGAGAATGGTAACGAGAATGTTAGCGGCGGCGGCGTGCGGCACGTGTGTGTGCGTACCTTTTGTCACGATGACCACCGATCAAGACAATACATATGTGTCGGGAGATCATCATCATCGCCCCCGCCGTCGTCATCATCATCGCCACCGCCGCCGGGTGACCCTGGACTCTGCCCGCCGCTTCCGCGCGCGGACCCTCTCTCCACCAGATCGCGACCCGGCACGGCAAGACTCACACCTACCTGTATTGCTATGTTAGAATAAACCTACTCCGTTCATCAATCGTATCTCGACCACGACATGGTGGCAGCGGTGCTAGCGTAGCAATTCAGCGGCTACAGTTCCCCACTCATCCAAATTGATGCCATGGCCCAGCCTGAGCAGCAACCAGAAGCAACGGCTCCAACGCCAGCCTTCAACCCATTTGTCGTCGCTCTCCCAGAGAAGCTCGACTTCCGCCGTCCAGACGACTGGCAGCCCTGGATCACGCGATGGGATCGCTACCGAGTCATCTCGGGACTCAGCAAGCAAGACAGCGCTGCTCAGGTAAATACTCTCCTGTACGCCATGGGACGCGAGGCGGAGGACGTTTTAGCCTCTCTCAAGCTCAGTGACGAACAAAAGCTCGACTATGACTGCGTGAAGAATGCCTTTGAAAAGCATTTTATTCTACGGCGAAACATCATATACGAACGTACTACGTTCAACCGCCGAAAGCAAGAAAGTTACGAGACAGTCGAAAGTTTCGTTACCGACCTCTTCAAGCTGGCAGAGAGATCACAATATGGCGCCTTGAAAGACGAGCTCACCCGGGACCGACTCGTGGTATACGCCTCCTCGATACGGCTCTCAGCGAGAAGCTGCAACTCGACTCCGCGCTTACCCTCGAGACCGCGGTGGCTGCCGCGCGAAACTCCGAAGCAGTTAAGCAACAACACAAAGAAATGCGAGGTACGCAAGGTCAACACGGCGCCGCCGTCGACGAGCTGAGCTCCGCACGCAGAAAGAAAAACTGGAGCAAGAAAACAACGCCAACGGCTCGTCCAAAAAAAGGCAACGAAGGTGTCCGCCAGCCATGCAGATGGTGTGGCAGTGCTTCGGTTCACACCAAGACGACCTGTCCGGCATCTGGTCAATTATGCAGGTCGTGTGGAAAACAAGGCCACTACGCTTCCGTTTGCCTGTCTTCGAAACATCATGAGAGACCAGGTACTTCCACAGCAGCTCGCCCAGCTCGCCGCACAGCAGAAGTGGAAGAGGTGTACCTCGGCGAACTTAAAGACACTTCAGCTCATGACGCTTGGAGAATCACCCCGTCAGTGAACGGCATCTCGATCACATTCAAGGTCGATACGGGCGCCGACGTCACTGCCATCGCGCCGCGCGACTACAATCGCGACGTGATGGGCCCTCTGCGAAAGCCAGAAAGAGCACTTCTCGGTCCTGTCATCAGAAGCTTTTGACCGTTGGGCACTTCCAAGCTTCTATGGAATGGGGCGGTCAACGAGTTCAAGAGGATGTTTTCGTAGTTGAAGGTCTACAGGAAGCTCTCCTCGGAAGGCCAGCCATCCGATCTCTCGGAGTTCTCCCACAGCTCCTCAACGTCAGAGGCGAGACAAGCCGCACAGAGGACGTCTCCGAACTACTTGCCAAGTACCCTCAGCTGACTTCAGGGCTTGGACAGATGAACGCCGAGTATACAAGGTGGTTCTTCGACCAGACGCGAAGCCCTTTGCTCTTACGTTCCCAAGAAGGGTGCCACTGGCGATGCTACCACCTGTGAAGAATGAGCTTTCCAAGATGCTAAAGCTCCGAGTTATAGAGCGCGTCACCGAGGCCACAGAGTGGTGCGCTCCGATGGTCGTCGCAGAAAAAGCAAATGGCGAACTGCGAATTTGCGTAGACTACACCGAGCTCAACAAGTATCTCGTCCGAGAGCGGGTAATCATGCCTACCGTAGACGAATGTCTGGCGAAGCTCTCCGATGGCAAAGTCTTCAGCAAACTCGACGCTCGAGCTGGATACTGGCAAGCACCTCTGGCAGAGGAATCGCAGAAATACACGACATTCCTGACGCCCTTCGGACGCTTCAAGTTTCTTCGCCTTCCCTTCGGAATCTCGACCGCACCAGAGTTTTTTCAGCGCGAAATGTTGAGAGTCCTTGAGGGAGTGGAAGGCCAAGCTTGCCTGCAAGACGATATAATCGTCTGGGGGAAAACACGGGCTGAGCACGACGCGAACCTAGTTAAAGTCTTCGAACGACTCAGCAAAGCCGGCATAACACTCAACATCGACAAGTGCGCCTTCCTACAGAAGACGGTCAAGTTCCTAGGCCACATCGTTTCCGGCGAAGGTGTGAAGCCTGATCCTGAAAAAGTCGATGCTATCACAAAGATCACTCCACCATCAGATGTGAAAGAACTGAGATCGTTCCTGGGGATGGCAAACCACCTTGCCAAGTTTTTGCCACACCTGTCACACACAACGAAGCCAATGCGGGATCTCCTCTGTGCCGACGCTGCGTGGCTCTGGGGTCCCGACCAGCAGCGAAGCTTTGAAGCGGTGAAAGAAGCTCTAGCCAAAGCGCCAGTTCTGACGCACTACAATCCGAAGGAGCCTCTCATCGTCTCAGCGGACGCATCATCTTACGGAATTGGTGCGGTCTTGCTACAAGAGACCGACGGCAAGCGGCTGCCCATTGCCTATGCATCGCGCTCTCTCACTGAGACAGAGCAACGCTACGCTCAAATCGAGAAAGAAGCGCTCGCGATCACATGGGCATGTGATCACTTCCGCATGTACATCTTAGGACTGCAGTTTCACATTGAGACAGACCACAAACCGCTGGTTCCCCTCATGACAACAAAGCGACTCGACGAGCTGAGCCCACGACTGCAGCGATTCCGAATGCCCCTGTTCCAGTACGACTACACCATAGGTCACGTTCCGGGAAAAGCGATGTACACAGCCGACGTGCTCTCACGCAAGCCGTTACCCGACACAACCTCTCGTACAAGGGAACTCAACACCAGAGAGTACGAGCTCCTCACGCAGGAACAGCTTCCAGCCTCCCAAGAAATGCTCGATCGCATCAAGAACGAGCTGCAGACAGACCCGGTAACGAAGAGGGTAATCGAGTACCCTCTCCGGACATGGCTGGATAAAATGACGCTTCCTCAAGGAGTCCGCCCATAATACGAAGTCGCCAGCGAACTAGCCGTACTAGACGGACTGTTGTTCAAGGGCAATCGGCTCGTCATACCAGAAGCCCTACGCTTCGAAATCCTGGAGAAGCTTCACACAGGTCACCAGGGTGTGTCCAAATGCCGCGCCAGAGCACGAGAATCAGTCTGGTGGCCAAGCATTGGGCTCCACATCGACAGCTTCGTCCGAAAGTGCCCCGTTTGTCAAGAACACCGGAAACCAGGTCAACCTCCGTTTTTGGCAACTCCACTGCCAAACCACCCACGGGAAGTCGTCGGCATGGACCTTTTCGTCCACGAAGGCAGTAACTACTTGATTGTTGTCGATTACTATTCAAGGTTCTTCGAGCTGGAACCTCTGAGGCGGACGACGACCAGGGACATCATCGCCGTCCTCGACCCGATGTTCGCACGATATGGAGCGCCGAAAATTCTCCGAACAGACAACGGACCGCAATTCACCTCGCGCGAATTCGCAGTGTTTGTGAAGGAATGGGGCGTGACCCAATCAACGTCAAGCCCGTACTACCCACAGAGCAACGGGGAGGCCGAGAGGACAGTCCAAACGGCTAAGCAACTCCTTGGGAAATCGACAGACATCCACAAGGCACTGCTGGCCCAGCGTGCGACCCCGGGAATCGAAGGTTACGCGCCAGCAGAGTTATTCATGGGACGAAGACTGCGCACGAACGTGCCAGTAAAACCAGAATCTCTTCAACCTCGCTGGGACACCACTGACTTTCGCTCCAGAAATGCCTTATACAAGGAGAAGATGCGACAACACTACGACGAGCGCCGCAGAACACGTGAGCTCGACACCATTCCACCTGGAACTTCGGTCAGACTTCTGACGGGAGCAGCGTCTTACGGCCACATTCTAGGGCCAGCGCCTCAACCCCGTTCCTACGTGGTGCAGACGACGACCGGCACTACACGGCGAACAAGAGGACACCTGCAACCGGCCGTGGCACCTACCGTCCCAAGGAGTGGACGTATAAGCCGTCCACCTGACCGCTTTGGGGAAGTGTGAGTGTTGTTCTTCCAAAGGGGGGGAGGTGTCGGGAGATCATCATCATCGCCCCCGCCGTCGTCATCATCATCGCCACCGCCGCCGGGTGACCCTAGGGTGCCTACATGTTTCCGCTGCGCTTTAAGGTGGCGCCAACTTCTTGTTACCCTTTCCCAGATCCTCTCCCACCGCCATTTTTTCCCACTTCTTTTTTCGCTAAACGTAAGCAACGTTGAGTTTCCGTAGTCTCGAGACCCCGGCAACACTGTGAGGCCACTTCCGTTTCCGTTCATAACAGGAGTCGAAGGCTCAGCGGAATGGCGGTCGTGGTGGTTGTCGCTCTCTTTATTCGGGTGTTTTATATTTTGAAGTTGCGAGCAGGAAGTGTGCGTTGCTTTAACGAAACGCGCGAGTTCCCACGACAAAATGGAACGCAACAGACCTGACATCGCACGCCGAAACCTCGCCGTCGGAACGAGAGCGGTGAGCGCTCCTTAGCCCTAACGAGGATTAGCGGCGTGGTGCGAGCGCACGGCCGGCGAGTGTGACAAAATGGTCGTCGAGTCGACGAAATCAGCCGAGGTTGCCATGGTAACGAGGTAGGCAACACTGGTTTGTCGGCAACAGGTATCACAAACGTTGTCGCCACCCTAAACAGCGGAGCGGCGGAAACATGTAGGGTGACCCTGAACTCTGCCCGCCGCTTCCGCGCGCGGACCCTCTCTCCACCAGATCGCGACCAGACACGGCACGACTCACACCTACCTGTATTGCTATGTTAGAATAAACCTACTCCGTTCATCAATCTCATCTCGACCACGACAATATGTTCGCACCTTTGCTCAAAATTCTGTGTCACGTCTGTGTCGTCTGCTAAACTGCTTCGCGGGTCATCTACCTTCACAAAGTGGAATGGCTCCCAATTTGTTTTTTGTTTTTAACGTCTATAGTTCGCACTGACGCCCCACCCCAAAGCATTCACGGCACCATGCATGACGAAGAGTTGAACTTTCACCGGATTAAAGACTACTTCGGACGCACGGAACACAGCACAGAAACATAAGATAGCGCACACGGACGCATGTGCCAAACGCGGATGAAATAGTCAGATAAAAGAAAGGAGAAAGAAGTAAATAGAAACGGTAGATAGATAGAGAAAAAGAGAGAGAGAGAGAGAGAGACGGCACAGGCCTGCGGACCATGTGTCGCACGCAGAATGCACGCGGGAAGGCACAGAGCGCAGACACGCGGTTGTCGCGCTGGATCCAAAATCCCAGCCTCGGCGATCTCGCCGCGAGCGGGCGCCATTTTCCCCGCAGCAAAAACCAAAAGGAACATGAGGGGAGGAGTATCCTATGTGCTGTGGTGCCTGAGCGCGGGCTGGAAGAAAAATGGCGCCGTATCCGAATTATGGAGACGTGTCGTTTTCGGCGCGCCCTGATAAACGAGCGCCCCAGCCGCCGAGGTCGACACGGGGGCGGGAGCCCGGGCCATTTGTCTCGTCGTCGCCGCCGACGCCGCCGGTGCCTGCAAAACGTATACGGCACACACTCTCTGTCGGGCTGCAGGCCCGATGCAGAGAAAGGGAGAGAGAGAGAGAGAGAGAGCTTCCCGGTTTGTCTACATATATATAGAGATCGAGATAAGCGACGGCAATACGCGACTCGTGTTCGCGGAGTCGTTTCTCATTCCGAGGAAGCTTGATAGAGCTCGCAGCCTGCCATGCCATGGCTGCTCGCTCGCTCGCTGCGTTCGCGCTCGCTTACCATGGTCCGCCAGGAGTATTTGAAATTGAGATAGGGTTTTTACCTGGTGCACTTTTAACTTGCTCTTTTCACTGAGCTTTTTTATTTTTTATTTACATCTATATTGTTGTTTTGATCGGTGAAGGGAAGATGGAGAAACATATTTCTGAGCAGGAAGTGAAGTGGATAATTTGCTTCTGTTTTTCTGTTTGTTTGTTGTTTGTTTGTTATTTGTGTGCTCAGAGGACCTTCGATGCCCGTCTTTGGGGACGAAAATTCATCTTCGTTGTCTCTTTCCATGTACGGGAGTCGTTCAAACCTGCAGACGTTCGCAGTTGTCCGTACCCAATACTCGGCCCGACTTGACTTCACGTTGCTAATAATTCGTGTCAATAAGAAAATTGTGTTTGTATTTTTTGTAGTTCATTCGTATTTAGAATGATTATGTCGTGACGTTGAAATTGGCCCCGAGAGTGGACAACTTCAAATCGCATTAGAACCCATAGTCGCTGGCAGCTGAAGACACACACACGCGCGGGATGAAACTCATTATGTTCATTATTATTACTTCGTGATGCATGATTCGGATTATGCCGGCATGCAATTGGCTGTGGGGGGATAATAAAATTCTCGGGAGTCGCCAGGCCCCATGTTTCTTAACCTAGAGTTCCTAGTTAGTGACTAGTGGGAGTCTCGTGATGGACAGCATCAGGCCCGAAATTGCGGTCAACTCAATTTACTTCTTGTATACTTAGCTTGTATAACTGCGTAGATTTGATTAGCATGGACGTGTACGTATACCGTATACGCTCGTTTTATTGATCTACAAATTTATCGGTGTCAAGTTTTTATACTTCATTTCCTATCTTTGCGCGAGATGCATTTAGATATCTTTTTGCGGTGTGTAATTCGCAGGTCAGACATCGTTATCATGCATGCCCAAATTTTGCCACCTGCAGAGTTTGAGGCAATCTGTGTTGCGACCACGCATCAAACGTCAGATATTGTAACTCTGGCAGGAACTTCCTAAGCAATTCAAAGACGCTCAGCGTTTGACGAATTTTTAACTGCGAACAATAATAGCTACTACTTGACTGTTTTTATCTCCGAACTTGAGCCGAACGTATGGAACCTGAGTTGTGCCCGCCAATCAGCACAGCTTCAAAAGCAGCAGCACAGGTACGAAGTTGTACCCGCAAAGCAGGGCAGGTTCGAAAACCAAGAGCGTTACGCTGGTAATACATTTTTAAGCGACAACGTTGTTACCGAAGCTATTACCATTAAATTAAGTGTCTGAGTACCGGTCCGAAGATATAGTTACTGCCGACGCAAAACAAAACGAAGGAAACAAAGAAAGAACTCCGACCATGAAAACCGGTCTTGTTATAAATTCAAACCACGGTAAGTATAGGGCGAACAATGGTAGAAATGCGTATCGCGAATATTAAGTTTCTCCCCGTGCGACTAGGGGCCGCAACACTCGCTGTATCCGCGTATGATTAATCGGTTTCCCATCCGGTTGCAACATGGCATGACCAGCGTCGAATATATATCTATGTTACAAACTTGCGAAAGCGCCCGAGGAACATTTTTTGTTTAAGTCTTATTCTTTCGCTATATTTTACCGGACAGCTCTATATACTTCATTTCACCTAAAGTCCAAGCGCAACCAAAGAAGCGATCGTCTATGGCACCGATCAAACAGCGTGAAAAGCGCAACGTCGTGTTGTTTGTCACCTTTTTCAACGTGTTGTATCACCCGCCAATCGCGCACTAAAATGCGCCGTGACCTGGCGCTTTTGTTTTTCTTTTTTTCTGGGCACGATTTGTTCAGCCTGTGATAGCACATCAGTAAAGAAACCGAGCGCCCCGACGATGCACTTTTGGGACTGCGTGATTGACTATACTTCGTTTCACCTTCGGTCCGAGCGCGGCCGATGTTATCAGCCGAAGGGCCAATCAAACAGCGCAAAAAGCGCAACGTCATGGCGTGCTCTCTGCGCTTGATAGGACTGGCCGGCGTAGGAGCACGCACAGAGAGACGTCGAATACCGGCTCGTCCTATCAACTGCAGAGAGCACACCATGACGTTGTGCCTCTTCGCTGTTTGATTGGCCCTTCGGCTCATAACATCAGCCGCGCTCACACCGAAGTTGAAACGAAGTATACATTGCATCGAAGTGTTATCGCTCGGCGGCCGATTGCTGGATTGACCAATAAGAACGCCGAAGAATCAACTATACTTCGTCTCATCCTACGATGGTCTAAAGGCCAAAGCTACGGGCCGCCAGGTCCAATCATGTTCCGCGCTAAACTATTGCATACTTAACATTGATTAAGGATGGACGAATAATGCTCCTGATCAGAATGCGCTGCATCATTTCTATAGCTTGGACACTGCAAAGAGCCTGTATGTCGTGGCTTTCTTTGCAATGCAAAATTGATGAGTCACTAAGTAACGTTCATCGAATCGAAATACCAGGCAATTTCTAAGTGGCTCGTGATTGGATCTGGTGGTTTGTAGCTTCTGCCTTTAGTCCATCGTAGGGTGAGACGAAGTATACGAAGCGATGAGTATGAACATAATAAAAGCAACATCCTGCGCATGCTCACATCTACTCCTGTGACAATAACTCCCTGCTGTTGCCATTTTCGAAGGACGCCGTCCCGCATGACCAACTTTGTCAGCACCTATCTTTGCGCGTATTTCCCCTATTTTGATGATTCTTTTTTGAGCATCCGTAGCATATATATGGATCATAAAATACAACAAACACCGATACAGCGGTATACGATGCCAATGTATTATCGCGGGTGGAGAAACGTTGGTACAACGTTAGGCTGCCCTTTAATTGTAATACATACCCCACCCCTGGCCTCATCACCCGTCCCAGCCCAGACAGCGCGCGTTACTCAAAAAAGGTTCATTGGCTTCATCCGAAGTATGCATATCTGACGAACCCCCCCCCCCCCCCCCCCCCCCCCCCCATCGACGCCCAAAGAACCCGTGACACGACGGAGGTGGTTGGAAATGCTCAGCTCAGCTGACGTACTGATTGGCTGCCGGGCATCTCTAAACAGGGCTGGCGACGAAGTGGCCACAATGAGCGTCGTGCGTGCGCACAATGGACCTGTCACGGCCCAAAGGGGCAGGGACGAAGCGGGGGGACCCTGGGAAGGCGCCATATGGCTCGCGGCGAGGTGCGCCTCTCGCCCCGTCCCCGTCACTCAACGACGCCCTGTTCTCGATGGCAGCCGGTGCCCTGCCCTCACGGCCAGCGACAAGCCATCTCCAGCTTCCCAGCCGAGTCAATGGTCTCTTGAACATGCGTACTGAATTTCGCAGTTAATGTTTTCGCGTGCCGACTCCTACCCTCGCACACGTTTCGGTATCTTAAACTATTAATCGCAGATACCATGAAACGGTCAAACTGAACTTGAAACCAGCGACTACTTGTCTCTTCACTCTAAAAAATGCCTGCGTGTCTACTTACCCACAAAACACTCAAAGAGCCCAATCATTGCGATCTAGGAAATCAGTTCAACGAATGATGAGGCGGAACATCCGTTTAGATTTAAAAATGAAGTCTGCGCTGTGGCATTACGCAATGCAAAGCGCCATGCTTGCAACAGCGCAGACTTAATGTTGAGGTCTAAACATGTTCCACCTCATCATTCGATGAGCTGGTTTCGTAGATCGTAGAGATTGGCTCTTCGAGTGTTTTGCGGGTAAGTAGACCCGCCGGCATTTCTTAGAGTGTTCGTAAGACTTCATCGAACTTACACTAACTTACACTTCGTAAGACTTCATCGAACTTCTACGCGTCTACTTACCCGCAAAACACTGAAAGAGCCAATCTCTGCGTTCTACGAAATCAGCTCAGCGAATGATGAGGCGGAACATCCGTTTATACCTAAAAATGAAGTCTGCGTGTGGCATTACGCAATGCAACGCGTCATGCTTGCACTACGTAAAGCCACAGCGCAGACTTCATTTTTAGGTATAAATGGATGTTCCGCCTCATCATTCGCTGAGCTGATTTTGTAGAACGCAGAGATTGGCTCTTTGAGTGTTTTTCGGGTAAATAGACACGCAGGCATTTCTTAGGGTGTACACTCTTTCTTTCAACATAATCTGACAAAAAAAAAAAAAAAAAACGAGGAGTGCGACCCTGCGAACCAAACAGAGCTTTAGAGGGATGCACGTGACAACGTGCCGTTGGTAGGCATCCCTCCTATGAATAGCTGTCACGTGCTTTCCTCCGTTGCTGTGATTGGCTCAAGGGGGCCGTAGCTTTCGCCGCTTTGCCAGACTATGCTCAAACTGAGCACAGCCACCGAGATGCTGAGAGAAACCTCTTTAATACTCATTAAAGATTTAGTCTTGCAAAAATCTCACCTTTGGGTGTGGAAGCCTTTCTCTTGTTTGCATATTCATTTTTGTTTTAATTAATATGATTTCTTCTAATTACCATCCCAGGGTAACAATATGCCAGTCCTTTTATTTTTGCATTCTTTTTACCTTACTGCAGGCTTACATTTTTACATTTAAATTATACCGCTTACTTCATCGGAGCAAACTTATCAAATATGGTGTCAGAATAGTTGATCAGGTTGCCCATTTAATGAAACACCAACCTGACCAACCTCTGTAAGACCATGCCATGTTACGCTACCCACAGCTCTAAAGGATGCTTGTATGTTTCCTTCTTCGCGGAAAATACTGAAACCTGGAGAACGCATATTCCGCGAAAGTCGCTACCCAAAAATAATTACTTGGTAGCAAAAAAAAAAAAAAAGACGATCTGCGCAGATATTATATATATCAGTAACAACAGGCTCACTTTATCCCTGTATAGTTTTCGCTGGGACAGTTCGTTGAACAAACGAACGAATTTTGGGGCTCATGAAGTGTTGCAACACTATTTTATTGTCGCTAGAAATTTATAGATATATTAATCAGCGCTACAAATAAAATTGGCCGTGAACATTTACGTGTGCGTTTTAAATGCTATTATTCATCTAAGTTTCCCGTAACGAACATAAAGTATTAGAGTCAAGTGAAGTACGATTCGCTGAATGAATGTTTGTGTCACTAAAAAATAGTTCAATTTGCGGGCAAACGTGATTTTGTTCAATGTAGGCCACAAAAAAAGTAACAAATATATTCACATATAAACTTAAATTTTGAAATGAACATTTGAGAGCACAGTGCGCCATTTATATTGCACTTCAATATTATTTACCATTCTTTTTTTTTTTTCTAGAAAGTGATTTCTGAAACGCAAAACAACATTCTGACTTGCAAACAGTGAAACTAATAAAAGAGTCTTCAAACTAATACACACTCTTCTGGCTAAAATAATAACGAGAAAAAATGTCTAGGAACTTATGCATATTTGAAATGATACAAGGTGGCTGGTGATATTGTTCATCTTGAATTCCAAATCGCTCTTCTTTCTAGCTTCCTCCGTCCCAAAACGTATTTTGAGCATGCACGCCCGTCGGCCCCCGCGCACTGCTTCTTTCGCTCCAGCTTACTCATACCACAAGCGCTCTCCTTCCTTTCAATCCTGAATATTTCCCGCACTCCAAGATTGCAAACATCTCGCGCAGGCCGCCGTGCTGTCGGCGAGGTAGTTGCTTTCCCCGTCTAACAGCAGCACGCACACATCTGCCGTGTGCAGCTCTTCCCCTGCAGATACACACATACGCGCACACAGACACGAGTAGGGACCCACGTTCGCGCACGAGGAGCGACGAGCGGAACAGGAACTCACTATTTATGCCCTTTCTTTTGATTGGCCCGCGCGGGGCGCTCGTATTTTTGCTGCTGCCCGCCGCCGCTCCGAGCTGTCTGGCGTACGTCAAGCGTCCAACAGACAGGGAGTGCTAGAGAGCTTGTACACAGCGAGATTGGCGCAGCAGCGCTCCTTTCGTTCGCTTTCGCGCTTGCTTGTGGGGGCCTTTTTTATTTATTTTTTTTCGTTTGAAGCGGCGTCAGGAGGGGGGCTTGAGTTTGGGGTCCGGTGCGGGGGATAGCGGAGGCAACGGGGGAGGACGGGCGCCCAAGCGAGTCTACGGTGCACTGAGGGATAGCCGAATATGCCCCCCTCGGAGCTCTCCAGTGCCCCGATGAGGAGGGGGTGTGACTGCCAGTGGCGCCGCAAGATTAAAGGAAAGCAAAAATAACGAAAGGGAAATGACTGACAAAATGTAAGTGGGGGAGGCACAAAATGGCTGCCGTCGGATGGATCGGGGGGAGGGGAGGGGGGGGGGGGGGTTGCGGGAGTTTTCGGAGCTTCGTGTGAAACGTGTCCTGAGCGGAGGAAGCAGGCGCAGACACATAAGTATGTGGGGGCAGAGAGAGAGAGAGCGCAGAGAGAGAGAGCAGAGTGCGGTCGGACATGCTTCGGGGATGAAAAGAAGACCGAACTTTGGGCTGGAAACGACGATGAGGATGAGACGAGGTACGCTTGTCATCAGAACGAAAATTTCGGTGTCGTTTACTCTTAGTCTCTCTGAAAACGACAATCCGTGAGGAGAAAGAAACAGGAAAGCAAAGATAAACCGAGTACGGTATTTGTAACAGAGTAACTTCGTCTTGCAAAGGAGAGTGCAAATGATTTCGGAATGCAGCTGACATTGAAATATGTTGGCTGCGAGCGACATCGTGCCAGTATCTTTTCTTTGTACATGGAGACCTGTCTTTGAAATTAATCTTTGCTTTTTAGCATCGCTGTATAATAAAGAACTTATCAGTTGTACGTATGTTCTACGAATTTGATTATTAATCCATTTACTTAAAAATGCTCTGGTCTGGGCATAGCCCTGCTTTAAACGAATGACCGGAAAAGGCGAATGTCAGAAACAAAATAGAGCCATATGTGACACACCCAACTGGGTATTTTAGGGTTCATGTTAGATCCATGGACACCATTTTTAACTTTTTAAGAGCGCACTAAGAAGGTTTTTTTGTCGTTTTTTAGGGTAATAGCTTACCCTATAGGTAGAAGGGAACTGCAATTTATTTAATACCTTCCCCCTCCCTCTTCTTTCTAAAAGAAGCCTCGAAAGCTACTTAATTTTTTTTTAGCAAGAAGAAGGTAGGTATACACAAAAACACGGTTAAAAAAAAAGTGGAACGGTGCTGGACCTGTTTTTGACTATCATAGGTAACCAATTGATGGTCTTCACCGGCGTGACTGGCTTGCGTTTCGTTATTGTTCTGGGTCCTAAAATATACGGGTCGGAACAATATACGCGCCTTCCATACTTTACAGCCACCTTAGCTTACAAAAGCTGAGGCAGAATTGTACGGAATGGCGTTCCAAAGAATGGCGTTGCTGGTACGTGTTCCTGTTAGGAGGAACGAAGGAACGCCGCCGTTCCATTTTGCATCGCCGGAACTGGAACGGGAACTTGTTACATTTTTACTGAAACAAAAAAAAAAAAGAACGGCGCTCCTTTTTTTTTTTTTTGTCCAGTGGGGTGAATTTTTTAAAGTTTGTAATAGGGAAATTTTAAAATTATAAAAACAATATCTTTACGGAGAGCAGGTTCTCGTTAACTTTTTGGTTACTTATCTTAGGGTTTGTTTTGCGTGGTCCTCAATTGGTAACAGTCTTGTGCAGGGAAGCTAGTGGACATCGATTCTTTTTTCAGTGCCCGAGACTGCGGTACAAAAATCCAAACTTTTAGTCAAAGGAAAAGACACAAAAAAGGGACGTTTCAAACTCGGCTACTTTCTTTGCTTCCACGAATCCTCATACACGTGCACCTAGAAATCTAAGGCCAACTACAGCCACCACTGAACTCCCTCAAAGAGAACTACAGTTGCAACAAAAAAACAGGTTACAAGACACCAACCACACCCTTGTACCCCGAACATTAGCGACTTAAAAGATACACGAAAATTAACCTTTATTCCTTCTCCGCTTGTCCCCCACTTTCAAACTAAACAACAAATCCAACCTTCACGAAAAAGGACTCGTAGTTTTCAAGACTGACCTTCCACAAGCCCTACCCTCTTCTTCACTTGCACGTTTTGCGGACAGTAACATCGAAAAGCAGCTGTTAAGTTCGACCATGGGACCCTGTTAGCTAGGTGAGGTTGTTGTAAAACGCTCGTGCAATGTGAAGTAACAGTACATTTGGCTTGTCTGAATCGCCCACCAGAAACATGAATGTGGTTAAAAGTTGAGCTCTTTAAAGGTAAATATATCAACAAATAAAACCCTGCTTCGGCTTGTTTTTTTCTCCTGGTACTTTTCCATCACAGCATTAAAATTCGTATGTTCCCATTCAATTGGATATATTTAAAAAAAAAATTGCTCGATTTAACTAAATATGGTAATCAACAAAATACAAATGCAATGAGGGTGTCACAAAAGAAAATTTACAGGGTTTTTGTACCGCAAAAATAAACTAGGCATCGCCGAACGTTCATTCTCCGCCCGAAGGTAGCGCTAGAGGTCACAACCAGATGCCAAAGTTTCAGCCCGATCGGATAACTTAATCAAAAGTTATAAGAGATTTTCTAAAAATTTCAGTGGGAAAATGGAGCCCATTTTTGCCCGTTTTCGGTTTCTGGTGCCATAGAGCACCAGGTATTTGAAGACTCCGTCGGCCGCCATTTTCCGATTGAAATTTTCCTAAAATCACTTATAACTTTTGAATAAGGTATTGGATCGGGCTGAAACTTTGATATCTGGTTGTGACCTGTAGCGCTACCTTTGGGCGGAGAACGAGCGTTCGGGAATGCCTAGTTTATTTTTGCGGTAAAAAAAACAAAACAACCCTGTAAATTTTCTTTTGTGACACCCTGTATATGTAACGATACGTTCTATTTTTTTAACTGCAACGGGAACGAGTTCCGAAAATCCGAAGGAACAAGAGACGATATTTCGTTCTTTTTTTTTTTTTTTTGAGGAACGTGTACAAAACTGAGCTGAGGTTGCAATATCGGTTTCATCACGTCTCGAAATACAGTATTGTGAAGCGTCAGGTTGCCTTGCACACTCTTGGAACGAACACGGTTCGAGCTGTGTTTCTATGTATGAGGTTTACGTAATTTTTACACGTTCCGATTTCAAATATGTAGTTGTAATGCACACACAACAGGTCGTTTCAGCATAATTTAGAAACAAAAAGGGGAAAGCTGCGGCTTCAGCGAGCAAATCAAAGTGTAGGATTGAGGCACGTAACAACAATCGGCGGAGGGCATTCTTCCTGTCGAGAGCTGGTACGTGCCAACTTCATTTCTATGATTGGCTAGTGGGGCCGCAACGTCAGTTCAACTTCTTCTTTACCATACCTTCAAACAGAGTATCGATGAACTCGTTCGGATCCGTCCGTATACGCTCGAAATATTAAGTATAACGTTGTGATGTTAATTCCAAAACTTTCAGTCTGTGAAAATAAAGAAAGTTTTGAAAACTGTATGGCGAATTAGATGTATAGAAAGACGTTTTGAGTGGACCATTCCTTAAACACACCACGTGCTACGTTATACAGCGTCCCATAAATGACCGTCCGCTGCTCGCAGCTCCTTGCGTTCACGCGGAGAGTAATATGGGCAACCCACATGCGGCTCTGTTTCACCCTATATATATACGTATACGATAGACCGCAGCGGATGCCGCGAGCCATCCTACAGCCAATCAGGCGCCGAGGACGTATCATGCGATACCTTCCCATCACGCCGCTGCGCACCTCCCGAAGATCACGTGACACTCGATGGCTTTTGGATTGGCCCCTACGACCTGTACGCCATCTGATACGGTCCATCCCGAGATGAAAGCGAAGGCGAGATGGCTGCAGGCCGGAGTCTCGCGTCTTCCCGATGCAGCGTAACGGGAATCGCAGACAGACACCCTTACACACTTGTGTCGGCGTGCAAACGGGCAACACCGCGGCGAAGATACGCATGCAGAAAGGAGCGGGAAAGACCCGGCCATTCGTTTGATCGATGGCGCGATTGCCGCGCGCAATTCGATCCACCTCGCCGGGTTGCTAAGGTTGGCGGCGGCCGGGAACCGACGCGACCGCGCAGGCGTGCACGATGCACACCGCTGCCGGTGGGCCCACGCCGGACGGCTGACGTCACGGGCTTTCCTAACAACCGACAATATATAGACCGAAGAGGGGAGAGAGGGGGGTGGCATGCTATTGAAAAATTCCATAGAGATTTTCTTGAGCGGTGGACTGCCGAGAAGGATTATTATTAGACGGCGGTCTTCTCATACTCGGAACACCATCGTCATCGAGCTTTAGGACCTTCATATGCAATGTCATGGAGATAAGTGAAGTTCCGAACTTTTGTGTGAAGACACAGCTGAAAAACGTTTGAGACGTTCCACACCTGTGTCTTTTTCTTCGACTTCGAATTTTTTTTTTTCTTTATCGCCACCGTCTTGGATGTTACACAAAGTGATTGATTCCATACCAGCACATCCAAAAGACACACACAAACAAAGATAGAATGTATCTGTAATAAACCTTAAACAACACTATGCACTTAACACTACCTGGAGCATAGCTAAGCGGAACAGTCGGCAAGAATGTCGGCCAAATTCCCGACCGCAGCGATTGGCCAGCGCTGCGCTTGGCCTTGGCGCTGGCCAATCGGGGCGGTCAGAAAACTCGTCGACTTTCTCGCCGATGTCCAGCTTAGGGCCCCAGTTCGTTCTATGTTTTTACTCATTTCCCATTTCGTTTTCGTCCATCCCACTTGCTCGTATCGTTCTAGAATCCGCAAAAGTGTAAACACAAGGGCATGTCGCAATTTGTTTCCGCAGCGTAAAAGTCCCACCAACTAATCTAAAGGGTCTCGATCTTCCGCTTCCGTATAATTATTTTTTGAATTTCCCGGTTTTTATCACAATTGCAAAGAAATCAGGATTATACTTTCTTCTGAAAAACTGAGAAACAAGGTCAGGAGCTGCGTCAGAATGTTTCGAAGAAAAGAATTATATATCCCAATCCACTTTACCAAAAATAACATATTTATAGTTCAAAGAAAAGCTTAACTTCACGAATGTGTACTACTCTTTGCCCGCGCCTATAAAAAAAAAAAAAAAAAAGTTTCTGCAGTTAACATAACAACAACAGACATCTACCACTGCTTTTTTTCATTCTTTTTGTTCGTAGACGTTTCTCTTTTTGCCAATCACCCTCTCGATTGAAGAGGAAGAACTGAGAGGGCAGCTTTGCCCAGACGGTTTAATACCCAGGACTCCGAATGAGAGGAGAGCCATCTTAAGCCAGTGCTACACGTAACCGGGAGCAGCAGCAAAAGTGCGCTCCAGCCCTGGGCGCAGCCGCTCGGGACCGTGTGCACCCAATTCTGAGATGGCCGTCCGATTAGCCAGATGACGCGTCCTCTGTCGTGTCTTTTTGCCAGGGTCCCCCATCTAAGCCCCTCCAACATCCAAGGGCCCCATGGGCTCCCTCTCGCGCGATCGGCTGTCATAGCCCATGCTCGATGCCCGCTCTCTCTTTCTCGCGAGATGGCAGCAGCCGCTCTCCAAAGTGCGTGACATTTCTCCTGTCACGAGGGGAGAACCATCCAACGCTCCGCTCAACCCTAAGCTGACAGTGCGGTGGAACCTACCCGTTCGTCGGACCAGTCGTAGGTCGTCGATCATTCGCCACATGATCGCGCATTTCACTCTTCGAGCAGAAAGACGCGGTCAGGTGATGAAAAGGAGGCGGCTGATTGGTCAGGCGAGCGAGTAGCTTCCACAGAACTGTCAGTTTAGAGGTGAACCGAGTACTGACGGAGCCTGTCCGAAGGCTGGCTGGCTGCCTCGCGTGTCGATCTGGCTTTCGGCCTACACACGTCCATAAGACCTGCACTGTCCTTTCCTCCTCTCCCTCTCTCTCTCTCGCTCTCTCTTGGCGGCTCCTGTTGGCTTCACTTTTATTCACTTTTTTTTCTCGCTCTCTTTTCCTTTGTTTTGTTGAAAGAGTAGGGGCGTTTCATGTTCACTGTTCCCATACAATTTTTTTTGTGCTCTTGAATTTTTTTGTTTTTTTGGGTGATGCTTTTTATTTTAAGGGTGTTTTTCGTTTGTTTTATGGAATGCTCTCTCACAATTAGTGTTATAATGGGCACAAAAAATGCTCAAATCACAGCTTTTTTTTAATCTAATAATTTGTTTTTCCTTTGCGATAAAAATGAGTAAAGACAATGTCGTCCGCTCTAGCTCGAAACCAGTTTGGGGTGATTCTTTCTATTGAACTGAAACCATCCATAACTCTTTATCAATACTGCACTTCAATTTTGTTTTTTCGATCCCATCATAATCGGAATATAACGTGGTTCCGGGCCATTGCTTGGTTTCATGCTAATATTTATACACAATGAAGACGCATCACTGTATTATTCTTGTCTATTTACTTTAGATTGAGTCACGTTTATGGGATCTTTCTGATGTACCAGAGGCTTGCCTTTGTCAAATGTGTTTTGGATTTTAATGACAATGTACTAAAACATATCAGTTGTTCTCAATGTTATGGGATAAAAAGAAAATGAAGTTTAATATACGTGTTGTGAGTGCATTTAATTAAGCGAAGGTTGCATAATGAGTTGAAATTACGGTTTTGCTAGTTTTTGCGTCAATATCCATGTAACTAGTTTAGAAATAACAAAGAAGCAAGCGTGCTGTGAACTTTCAACACCTTGAAATCCCAAGACCGAAGAACCAAACGGGAACGGGACCCCCTTTTTGTTTCTCGACGCCGGGTTTTCAAGGTGTTCAACATGGTATATTTAATTATTTCACCTCTTACCACGTAAAAAAAAAAGAAACAAAAAAAAACTATATATGAAAATATTAATCAGCAAACGAAGTACGCGGCTCGTAGAATGCAGCATGCGCCAGCTCTACTCTGCATCTAGGACACCAAACAAAACGTTTGCCATTAATAAGAGGTATAGGCACTTCCAGTCGCCAGCGTTTGTAGCAAATATTCATTCACCGGTTACAAGTCAGGCTATGTGTATCGTACTTCGCCTTACGCACTTAGAGGCCCAGAACTGCCTCCCGCCGCAATCTAATCGTGCGGCTCTCCGCAGGAAGCCGACCGGTTGCTTTGCTTGCCGAAGTTCCATGCCAGGTGATTAATGATCCACTAGCACGCTAGTTGGACGTCCTTGGATGCGCTGCATGCTGCAGACGTTCAAACTCGAGTGGGATAAGAAATTTACTCGACTTCTCCGTCTTTTTTCTTAATGCTGTAATTGGCTTTTCGGGTACATTCCTGAAGTCGTATTTTCGCTTTGTAATGCTGAGACACCAATGACCATTGCAAAGTGCAATGACACCCAATTAAAGACGTGGCACTCAAAAGAGATGAATGGTCAAGGAAATGTAGAGATGCTTGAAGTTCAGTTATACGGTGCGAAGAAATATTTGAAGCGTGTGTTGACTAGGTGTCCAAAAGACAGAAAGAGGTAGAGAGAAGATCTTCCTTACTGTCGTGATAGTTACAGACAGTGACTTCTGCCATTAGCTCGAAGGAAAAAAAAAAGTGCTTTATTAAGCCGTTTAAATTATGTTTTCAACCTGCAGTATTCAAGGCAGTTCTACAAAAAGGTTGT
The DNA here is from genome assembly GCA_013358835.2 of Ixodes persulcatus. Taxonomy (NCBI): domain Eukaryota; kingdom Metazoa; phylum Arthropoda; class Arachnida; order Ixodida; family Ixodidae; genus Ixodes; species Ixodes persulcatus. The sequence goes on from JABSTQ010011253.1 coordinate 609,092, forward strand.
TTGCTGTAATTACACATTTCTTTCAATACAAACGGATGGTCAGGCCATTTGCAAAAGTCCCGAAAGGCTGCGCGGCGCCAAGTGCGCCACAAACTATGGGAATGTCCTGTACGTTCCTGCTTGCTCAGGCAGCATCTATACGCCTCGCAAGTGGGCTCATTTTCGTCTTCTGCGCATGAGAAAGGAAGTAGCGGTGACGTCAGAACGCCGAGCCCTGATTGGCTGATCGCGACCCCCCCATCTCAGCGTCGTCTGCTCCTTTGCAACGTCGTCTGCTCGCAACGTCGTCTGCGTCTGTCTTACCTTTCCTGCGACTTTCGGAAGTGCAGGTCTTGACGAGCGAGCTCGACTTCGCCTTTCAGAGAGGGCAGACGAAATAAATCGAGCGGTACGTTGTTTTTAACAACTAGCAGACGCGCATCAAGGAGAGAAGTCAAAGGACTCACTGGCGAGGTGTCCCGAGGCGCCGAGGTTTGTTTGCTAAGAACCGAGAGTGAGCGTGTTAGTGTCCGCAAGTTCCCTCCCAAATACTTTTTCCCTCCTTTCGTGTGCGGCGAGACTCCTCACTCTTTAACGGCGTCGGCGGGTCGGCGCAGTTAACATCATCTGCCTTACGTCTGCTAGTCAAAGCGATGGCTGCTTTACCTTTCCTGCGTCTGTCGGAGATTCACCGCTTTTTCACCGGCGAGAGTCACCGCTGCCTCGGAAAACAAGGAGATGACAAGAGGAAGAGATTGAAGGGTTCACAAGGGTCGCGCGGGCATATTCCATTCAGCACGCCAGCCGGTCGTGGGCAGACGGTCTTGGCCAAGGACCGTCGGAGCACCGCTGTGCCTGCTAGGCCTATCTGCCGAGCTCGCTTACTCGGGGTCGGTGGAATCGTGGCCGTTGGGGCATTTCCCGGGTGTTTGTGGATCCAGCGTTCTTGTTCGTCGTGGTTTATTTCAAGTACTTTTTACTTTTTTTCTTGCTGCTTGTAGTCGGGACGCGTGAGAAGAGCACGTACAAAAATAAACGTCCGTTGGTCGTCGCGACCAAGTAACTGAGCGACGCTGTCGGCCATGCTGAGTTGATCATCGTAGTATTCCGTCGTAACCTGAGCAAAACTTACGATAATTTTGTTTCGTGAATACGAATTTGTTCTCACGTTTTGTCTTACGCACTCTTTTGGCGTAAGATGGTTTTGTGAATCTGGCCTCTGGACTTCCGAAAGTCGCAGGAAAGGTAAGACAGACGCAGACGACGTTGCGAGCAGACGACGCACAGATAGGGGGGTCGCGATCAGCCAATCAGGGCTCGGCGTTCTGACGTCACCGCTACCCCCTGCGCAAGAAGCAGACGAACTTGCCCTCCGCATAGTCACGGACAGTTCTAGAATCAAGGGCGTGATGCTTCTTGACCTGTCAGTTACTATACAACGGGACACAGAATAACGTGAGGGCGACAGAGAGGGATATAGAGAAAAAGAAAGAGAAGGAGAGGGAGAGAGGGAGAGCAGTGCAGCTGCTCTCCGTATACAGCCGTTTCCGAATGCTTTTCGGCGGTGGTGAGGCCGTTGCTTATTTTACGAAAAGGCCCGCTCCTTTCTTTAGAATTCGACCCTGATATTCATCTTTCGATAAAAATTTCTTCTTTGTGCAGCTTGCGAAGTATATTAAGTAAAGAAAACATGTTTTGCGATCTTGATACACGTCTTCTTGTGGAGAAATCAGCTTACTCCAAAGGCGTGATACATCAGGGATTCTTTGAGATTTACACCATATAGCTCCCATTACGTGTTAGGACAAACCGTATATACCAGGCCTGGGCACTTCATCGATTAGCGTACCGATTAATCGAGTAAAGCTTTAATCGCGATAATTATTTTTAACCTGTAACGTGGACGAGTACACTCTATGAAGGTAAACTTTAGGTGACATTTTTTACTTAAAGTAAACTTAGAGGCGAACTTTTACGCCATGCGAGTGTCCGTTTAGTGCAGCATAGACTATTGTGAGCAATCAAGGGAGTTGGCTATCAAATAAGAATATCAACGGAACGTTTTGCTTCTGCGGCCTGAGGTAATGATCTTTGAGTGTGGGTGTCTTTTGATTTTTCTCAACTACTCTTCAAGGTTGATTCAAAATTCGAAATTATGCATTGTGCCGTTTATTACATATTCAACGAAGGCCAGCAATATAATTTTTATTTGTTTGAACTATTTGGCACGAGCAATAACAAAACCGATTAATCGATTAATTAATCGATTAGAGGGTCACGATTAATCGGGTTAAAAAGTTTTCGACGCCAAGCCCCAATTATATACACAAATTGAGATGTTGACATTAACAACGCTCTTGCAACGAAATTAGGTCGAGGCTCCGACTAGTATGCCCTTCGATGCTATACTCCCATATGGAATCAAACAGTTGCTAAAAGTATCTTGTATAGAGACGTGTCTACCTAAGAATATCATCTAAATATAACGTTAACTTATCGATCTTACGATAAGGAAAGAGGGACATTGAAGACAAACAGATAAGACAGGCTTTCGAAATCCTGTCTTGTCCGCTTCTCTTCAATGTACCTCTTTCCTTATCGTAAATTAGAAACCAACACGCTGTACCATCTACATTATCAATCTTTGTTAGTTTATTTTGTGGTATATTTGACTGCATGAGGGGATTCTGACTGTTTACTATGTCTAAACAAGTAACAAAAATGACACTATAACGTTTTAAAACAACGAATAAACACTTTATGAACCGCTCTGCTTCGGGCAATATCACCCTATTTATGAGCTAATTTCCCGGAAGCAGATGACGCCCGACAAACGGCCACAATCTCCCCTTCAAATCCCGGCCACTAGAGGCTAAACCCATCGCCGTAACGCCGTCATAAATTTTCTTCTCTTGTCGCGGCTCTCGTCCCCGAAGCTTCGCCGGCTAAATTAACGTCATCCCGCGACGAAACCGTCGTTGACGCGAGCGTGCCATGCTCCACACAACTCGCGAGCTCCCCAATCATGACGGCATAGGTAACGAACCTCGGTCCTTTTAATATTTAAGCGGCGAGGTCGTGCATATTTCGTCCCGCTTGCATACATAAATAAGAGCTGTACTCGATTGGGAGATCCTCCTTTGCGTATTTTCAAGCCTTAAACTTTTCTCGTCATCACTAAAAAAAACTGCTCCCCCCCGCCTCCCTACTAGGCATCGTACGCTGTTGAGTCGGACCAATCACACGCAACGCTTTTGCCAATTTATTGCGAGGTTTTTTGGGCATAAGCGGGTAGCGCGGTCACGGGGTGCAAGGGGCGGCCGTTGAACGGTCCAACCAGCTGTGTAGCTTTCAGCCCCCTTTTTTTTTTCAGCTCAGCAGCAAACGGAGGGGCTATGGGGAAAGTTGGTTGGACAAAAAGTGTCAGCTTTTCTTATTTGTATTTTAAGCATTTAAGCAGTGTCAAAGCTCGCGACGTTGCTACCATGCGTCAAGCCTTGGGCCTCTTTGCTCAATTATATATGACTTCATTCATATTTCATTGCGAACCGGGAAAATTGCACTCGGGCTTTTCGCCGCTCCTTTTTGAGCTTATACTTAATTTTGTCTTTGTCTCTCGGCGACTTGTGAAAGAAGGTAGAAAAATGCCATACATATTTAAGAGTATTATCAGCATGTCGTAAAATGAGGGCCCGCAAGAAAAAAAAAAAGAAAAAAGCTAGGGGATGTCAAATTGCTCCTAAATTTGACCCTGCTAAGCCTTGGCGTGAAGTGTCGTAAAAAAGAAGAGAAAAAAAAAGGGAGACTGCAAGAAGATTTTCTGTTCTTTTGGAAAAAAAATGTTTCCCTCTCTGTCGTGATCGCTTAAAGTTCAAAAGGGAGTAGGCGAAATCGAGCTTTAATTCGATACAACCATGCGAATTACTAGACGCATAAACTTGCTGGACATAGTTCCTCGCGCGTACTGTTTCTTCTTTTGCGTTTCTTTAGATAGCAACTGCAATACTGATTTCAGTGTATAAAAAATGTAGCATATTTTCATTTTTGTTTTACTGAGAATTAAAGAAAAGAGGGTTTGAACATTCACACAGCTTTCAACGCTCATCCTTTCTTGCTTGACTGGCTAGCGCGCTATTACTGAAAAGAAATACACGAAGATTGTTACTCAACCAGATCTATGGAACCAAAGTTGGTGTGATAAAATCTAAATTTGGTGCTACAGGCAGTTATAAACACAAGTAAGAAGTGTAATATCAAATTTGATTTTTCTTGGACATTACCTTTTGTGTAACGGCCCAGACGTCCCATTTAGTTTCTATATTTGTGTATATACATCTAGTCGCTGACAAGTTAAGAAACGAAGGGCGTGCTAAGTCCTGAGAATTTTAATATCGCTCCACAACCCATAGATGTTATTATAATGCACGCCAGAGCTTACACTGGAGCTAGTTTGCGGTTTAAAATTGAAGCAGAAAGCAACCATGTCCGCAGGTTACTTCGGGTAATCCATTTCTATGGGAAAAAGTGAGTGCATTTTCTCACTACGCTTCAATATAAGAGCAAATATCAGAAATAATTTGTACGTACAAGATGGCTTGGAACATTTCTCAGTCACGCAGATTAAAACATTAGTCAGTTACGGCGTTTTTCTTTCAGATTTACGGCCTTAAAAAAGGTGCTAAAATGGCTTTGTACATGTATTCATCTACGCTGCCCGAACACGGCATCGTCGCTTTTCTGCAGGGATTTACGTGCCAAAGCAATGAATATCATCTCGAAAATCAAGAGAGACGTCAAAAACTGCGCACTAACACTGGGTCAGCAGTTACATGTAGAGATCAAAATAAAGTAAAGCCGAGTAATGAGGGCGATATCAATAAGTAACATCCGTTTTATTCATCCCGCTGTTCATATATGGGTGCAAAGGTAACTTTGTTCTAGCGTTCAAAACTCATATCGGAATGCTCGACAACTCTGAAAATGGAAAAAAAAAAAACAACAGCTAACTTTTATACCGCCCGATAAAGTCAGCACGGCAACACAAAGCACTCCTTCCTCCTCATTGTTTCACCTTTATAGTTGTCATTTTAGAGGCACATAAATCTCGCATATTATGAATGTGAGCGTCATCGGGAGGTTGGCGCTCCTTGAACAAGACCTACGTTCTTTTCGACTGTTAATCTGGCTTAGATTCGCCGCTTGTCTTTTACACACTTGCCGTGGAATACTGGGAAGTTAAACATCGCTCACTGACGGAAGAAAATGTAACAACAGCTATTTCATTTTTATAATGTTAGTAACGTTACCTACCGTTCGCTACGTCCCAAGTAACAAAGCTAATTCCTCTTACTCTCCGGCGAAGATGAAAAATTCCTGCGCGTTTTCCCATAAGAATTCGCGGGAGCACCGCACAAGGGGACTGTGTCTGCTTCAATTTGAAACTGGAAATCTCATAGACACTAGCGTCAATTTAACCTCTAGCGCACATTATAAGAACTCTATGCCACAACCTTAGACTGCCAGGAACGATAGGAAAACAAGGGTCATTGTATAGCGAATTATTAAAGAGAGAGAGAGAGAGAGAGAAAAAAAAAGTTTCAACAAATATTACAGCACACTTTTGAACTTGTCAAGATTGATCTGAACGTCTATACGATGAGACGATAATATGGCCTGATGTAGATCTTTGATTTCTTATGTTGCACGAGCTAGTTGATTGAAACCTCGAAATGATAAATTAACTCTTGCCCATTTAAGTGCACCTGTGCAGCTTTGATTTAATTCATGTCCCCCGGCTAACAAGCCGCAGCATATTTGAATGTAGAAATAAATGAACTGCGCAAAGGACGAGGACAGAGGTAGAAACGAGTACGACGCACGGAGCGCAGACTTCCAACCCGTGTGTCGTACTCGTTTCTACCTCTGTCCTCGTCCTTTGCGCAGTTCATTTATTTCTACAAATCATGAACCAACTAGCCCGCCAAAAGGTGTTACTTGAAGATATTTGAATGGCAGACCGAAAATGTAACCCTCTATATGACATAAACCGTTAAACATGGCTTGCCTCTGCAGCGGATTTATACCCCCAAACCGGCAAAGCCGGTCCAAAAATTAGATACGTGTAAAAGTTAAAAAAGAAGCATTTTTTTAATCGTTAATGGTGATCTGATTCACTAACAGGTCACTTTGCTGTCTATGCTGCTCCAGGTGTCTGTTGGTTTCTGGGTACACAACTTACTACTCTTATATTACTCGCCATGCAGCAGAAAAGTATAGTACGATATGCTTCCTCCCGATGTCCAGGTTTTGTCTATCTGGAAAAGGCCATACCACTTGCATACATGTAGTTCACTGCAGTGTCGAGCGGTAGGTCGTCTTATTAAATCTCAATAAGACGTTTTTGCAACAGACCATTATTGCCGAAAATGTGAACACCCTCAGTCTGCCGCCTTGTCAAATCGAAATGCAATATACAAGCCACTCTTAGAATCGGAATCAGCACGTTTCCTTGCGCGAACATAAAACAGTAAGGACGCTTAATTTATCGTTTTTGCGGATGAAATCGGGGATGCGTGGAATGTTCGAGCGGCCCAGTTGATTCCACGGGTCCAGTTGGGCTCCTGACGAAGAGCCATGGGGAGCCTTTCCGTGAAGGGTGAGGGGGGCTGGTGCCAAGGACGAATGGGAAATGGCCGTCTCCGGCGACGATGCCGCCCGGGTCTCCCCCGGTCGCTCGGTGGCATGTCGGCCCAGCCCCCGTGCAGGGATCGGCTCGGCACTTTGACAGTTCGCAAGCTGGGGAAACATCAGCAGCCACGTCTCCCATGAATGCTCGGCTCCTCCCTCCCCCCCCCCCCCCCCTCATCCCTTCCCTTCGTGTTTTCTTCTTTCTCTATGTATCTGCCCTTTCTCGGTGAAGTTGTGGTTTTTGGGGGGTTTTCTTGCCCTACTTGTTTTTCTCCTCCTATATCGTGTGCATCTTTTGCCGAGTAGGTCCCGAGGATTGGTGGTTGTCTGTCTCTTCTTTTTTTTTTTGATTTATTGAAAAGCAGAGTAGAGGAGGAAACAGAGTCTGGACGCCGATTCGTCCTGTCTAGCTTGTTCTTTATTTATTATTTATTACTTTTTTTTTAGAGGGTAGCTACTTGGGGAGCCATTTCGTCGCCTTTTCAGCTTCAGACCTCCGTGGTGCAGACGAGAGTCACCATGATGCCTACAATAATCCGTGTCGTCTGATATGCGAAGCAGTCTTCCAGTCGACCAAAACACGTTTTCGCTTAGCAATCAAACGCGCCCCCGACTTTGAGGGGTTTCTTTGCTGCAGGTGTCGAAAATCCTCCGTGGTCGCGGCGCTCTCGAACCTGTAAAATCACGATTCATAGGAATGGAAATGATAGCAACGTTACTGGTGAAGGGGGGGGGGGGGGACCTTTTGTTATATTTTCATCAACATCTTTGTACAGCGCTGGTAGTGACCCAGCGAAACAAAAAAAGTAATGAAGTGGGCATAAGCACTTGCAGCGAGACTGATGCAACTTTTAATAATGAACAAGCGTTACACAGTGATAGCTACTATCAACCAAACAATTAATTATTTCGGAAAGAGCCACATCACATTAGCACGAAAAAGGAAAAAAAAAATATTTAGTGACATCTTAGGTTATTCTCCCTATCGGAATACGAAACGCGGAGGTTTAAAGTGCGAGAGATCAGCAATGAACAAAATAACTGCTGGTCACAAGTTACGCAAGCAAAGTTTGTGTTTAGTGTACGGACACAGCTCGTCCGCCGTTCTTTCTTATACGAATGTAAATGAACTGATAGGCTAGTAAGTTACACATATTCAGATAAGCACGACTCAAAAGGACAAGGACTATAGTAAAAGGAGACGACCGGACAAGCGCTGCCCCGCTTCTCATTCTACTAGACCATGACGTTTTGCGCCGTTTTATTTCAAGAGGTTTCTTATGGACTCGTTGAGCGGGGATCAGTAATGGCCCCTTGCCGTGCTCGCCGAAAAGCGCCAGGACAAGACGGCGGGTGCAACCGCCCAAGGAAACCCCCGACTGCAGACTCCCGGATGTTCTCAGCTGCACTCACTCCCTTTCTCTCTCTCGTCTATTCCCCTTCGGACGGGGGTGCTCGTCCTCCATGTTCCTACACGAGCGCCGACAATGCCTTCGAACCGAAGCGGAACCACGGGCTCCTTTGAGGCCGCCTTTTATTATCATGTAAACCCACGCCGATCCCAGATCCTTGCCTCCCTGTCTCCCATTCACGGCGCGCGAAACGTACCCAGCAGAACCGGCATTGTGCTCGCCGTAATAATTTTTTTTTATTCCCTCGCTTCCGACTGTATCGGGCGTTTCGGTGTGTGTATATATGCTATATATGCTTTCCGGATTCGCGCGCCGCAGTCTATCACCCGCCGTGCCGTCCACACGGGCAGGCATGAAACCCCATGCCTGCCCGTGGAGCCCGTGGCGCGGCAGCCCTTTTTCGGGGGTTAGGCTTTCACTCGAAAGTTTTATGACCTCGACTAAGAGGCAAACGGGCGCGCAAAAAGGCGGTCAGGCCCGCCCCTACGCGAACACGGCAAAGCAGGCAGGCTGCGCGAGCAAATAAGATGCTCCTACGTTTGCGTTCGCTTGGTTCCGTCGTCGCGCAGCTCGAAAAAAAGCGAACAAGGCAGAAAAAAAGAAACGAAAAAGAAAAAAGAAAGCGTTGGCTGACTGGATGCGCCGACGGGCCGCTGCTCCTGCCGCGTCCCGCGCACAAAGCTGCGTGTAGATAGAGTGTACAGCGGGGACTGCGCTCGCCGCCATTAGTTTCGCCCATTGTGGGGCGCCATTTGTACGCCAGGCAGCTGAATAGGGTACAGGTTGTTGTCACTGCGAAGCGCAGCGCTAAACGGTTTATTAGCGAAGCGAGGCGAGGGAGAGAGGAGAGAAGGGGGGGGGGGGGGTACATTAATCACGCGATGCGACATCGTACCGGGCACAATGGGGGTCTTTGTGACACCTGTTGTTATGCGGATCGGGTTATATATATATGCAATATAACACATATGGGCGTCTCGTGTATATGCATGTGCTTTGCTCATCGTCGTCGTTGGGCCGCGCGATCCTTTGCACTGTCTGCCGCACTTCCCGCTTTCGTTCTTTCGTAACACGTGGAAGAAAGGAGAGGGGGGGGGGGATATATCTATACATACGTGAAGCAATGTCAACTACGATTTCTCTCTCTTTTGTGTGGCAGGGAAAATATACGCGAGTTCAGCTAATAACGTCGCTATACATTGACGTGGTCTTCTACAGGGGTACTATATCGGAGTCACGGGAAAGGTTTACACCTCGCTTGTTCGCTGCTAAATCAGGAGGTCACGAATATTCGGTTCTTCCTTTTACGGACGCCTGCAGCCGATTGGTCGATTGGTTGTTTGAGGTTGAGATTGGGATCGAGGCAAGAATGGAGCAGGACGTGATATTTATTACGCTGATTGCGAGCGAGGCATTCATCCGAAAAGTATGAAGATTCCTAGTTCGAAGGGCATAATTTACGACAGTACTGTTCGCGCGTCAGATATACCAATATGATTATAGTAGTCAGTATGCATTTATTAGCATGTTGTGGAGGGCAATGACGACTTGTCAACAAAGCTGCTAGGAAAGAGACACCAAAATCATATTCCGGAAGTGAGACTGTAGACAGGCAAGCTCGTTAGGGCAACTGAGAGCTCACGAATCGTAGGGCGTGGTTTATGATGTCCACACTTCTTGCACCGGGATCCATGCTCCTCGCTATTCTTATCGGTGCTGACGCTGCAATCTCTTTGATTCCGCAGCAATGGAAGGATGTTCAAGATTCGTTACGCCCTGCAGTTCTTAAGCTGCCAGTACCTAAAATACATATTTAACATCATCGGACGAAAACCCCGAGGGAAAGAAAATACACTAAAGAACAACGCGTGGTGCGTTACTTTATTTTTGTTGTCTTTTGCGCTTTCGTCTGCTCCTCTCCTTCAGTTTCGCGGCGCATCTCGTCGTCTTTTGGAAGCACTCAATTCGATGTATACGGCGCGTGAAGCACTACCCCTGACTGGAAGGAGCCGTTCGCGCATTTCATCAGTTTTCTATTTCCGACCTCAAAGAAAGCAGGGCGTTCAGAAAACAGCGTACGTATCGGCTATGAGATGCGTTCGCTCTTCCTCTTTTTTTTTTTTTTTCTTTTGTTATGAACTCACAGTGGTAAGAGAGACGGGATTGAGCCGCTTTCAGGATGCACAAAGCGTATACGAGCCGGCCCGAGCTGTACATAGAAACGGCCCCATAATTCCCCGCGTGCCGCGTGCCGCACGGCGCAATGTTGGATTCACGAAATGCCTCGAGGGATTTACGGAAAAAAGTCTCTTTTGAGTTTTCGTATATCGTTTCCGCTGCTCGCCACGCCCCCCGTAACCCGCTACGAGACGGAAATCACGCGGCTAGCAAGCGGCGCGCATGCGCAATAGGGGCGCCTGCATTGCGGGACGGCGGAAACTATATTCGCGTCATCCAAATTCTGGCGTCAGTGATGGCGAAGATACATGTGCCTCAGCTCAGTTCACACGTGTGTTTTCGACATGCACGGCATATAAAATGAGTTTGGGACGCCCGGCTACGGAAGGTGGGGCTTGTGTGCACGAAGCACGCATAATTAGCCTGAGTAGCATAATATGAGCGAAAATAGGTTTGGAGCGTGTATAATATTATTCAAATAGAGCTAGAAGTGCTTCATGACTCAGAACGGAGGAAGAAAGCATGCAAGAAAACGGAAAACGTAATAGCCTTTGGTGCTTTTATTTCTGATTGGTTTATTTCTTTTTTTTTAATAATTGAAGTAGTATGCTGCGTGTCTTGGGGGTACAATACGGACTCCGTTAAAATGGATACACGCAGTCAAGATTGCTGGGGAAGGACTGGGTAACTATAGACAATCATTTGCCTCGTTATTATGGACAACTCACATCATGAACGCCTTTTGTGGGGGGAAAACAGAGGATTCCATATTAACGAGACATCAGCGTGTTTTCTGATTCTCCTTTATTCGACATCATAAGAGAGTTTTAGAGAACCGTTTTTGCCCATCCGTTAATATACGATGGGCCCTCCGGTATACGAACTGCGCACGTGCTACAGCAGAAGACTCGCACATGCGCAGAGCGTACCGGAGGGCCCATCGTACATTAACGGATGGGCAAAAACGGTTATCTAAAACTCTCTACTAAATGATGCCCGACGACAATACGCATACAGGATAAATTTTAAAAAATATGCTTTTGTTACTTTTATGAATGATTTGAGAATCCTGTAGCGTTCTTCGTCTGACTCGTGCGATTCACCTTAAAAAAATGCAAACGTGGCTACATATTAGATGTTAGGAAAATTAGGTATTCAATCGTAGATATTAGTAAACTCGTGTTCTTACGGGGCTAGAGCAGGGGAGAAATTAATGCTACCAATCTAGAGAAAAAGGGAAAAAAATAAAAAAGAAGGAGAAAGAAATAAAACAAATTTAAGACTTTCAAGCAGTGAAAGTATGCTGTCGAGTTGGTTAGGGAACATCGGATTCTGAACCCTGCCACAAGGAGAAATAAAATAACGGACAAGACACTTTGTGTTGTTGTGCGTTATTTTATCTCTACGTGTCTCAGGGTTTAGATTTAGCCCTATATGGTGAATCTCATAAACAAGCGCCTTCCAAGAAATCAGAGCAGAAGGGCAACGCGAATGCATGCTGTATCACATTTGATACATGCTTTGTGCCACCTGTCTCGAACATACTCCTCCAGACTTTGGCTTCCCGGCGCTAAGATCCACGACTTTCTGGCGTTATTGGCAACATTTTCGGGAAGAGCCCAACTTCCAGGCAACGCTTTCTAACTTCCAGGCTGTGCATTTGTGATGTTTGAAAACTGCGACAAATTCGCTGTTCCGCTGTGCTCGAACCGCGACAAAAGCTACTTTCGCCGCACCCACAATCCATGAGGTATTGATGCAACGTGAAGCTCGTGGGAAACTTGGGAGTGCGCCGAAGTTACCACTTGGGAAGCAGGCGCAAAGCTAGCAGTGGCGGAACGCGATGATAATCTTGTCACCCGCGTTCCGCCACTGCTAGCTTTGCGCCTGTTCACGAAAAAAAAAAAATATGTTTTAATTATTTTTGCGGAATATCACGATTTAAATCATCTTAATTTTTGTTCTCCACCCTGCACTAAACTACATTCTGCGATAGTTTATTTATGGTCATAACTCGATTAATAACCTCTAAGCATCATTAAAAAAAAAATTACATTTATGAGTGGCCGATTTTTTTATTGAAATCGGTAAGAAAAGATCGCTTACTTCGGAAGTATCGCAGGCATGAAAGGGCGCCGTTGCACGTGGAAGGGCAGGGTTCTGCCCTCCCTTGTCCAACGGCGCCATCTGGTGTCCACTTTTTGATAATGCTTTTAGTAGAGAAATCTGGCACGCATGAATGTAATGTTTAATTTCTAACGGTGCTCAGAGCCCATAGATTCAGCTATGACCATAGATAGAGTATAGCATAATGTGGCTTAGTGTCCCTTAAACCACCGCAGGGCGTACCTCATGCACCGAGAAACTGAAGAAGAGGAGGAAACGTGAGTGCGGGGTGACGTCGGAACGCCGAGCTCTGGTTCGAATGATTAGTAGGTAGACTCAAAGCTAGCTGCCCTTGTCTCCACTACACTTGTCGAGCGCGTTAGAGCGAGGAACGCCGGTGTCCGGTGTTTGGCTTTCGCATTCGAACGCTTTCGACGAGTGCGGTGAACACAAAGAGAGCATTTGTCTCCACTGCACTCGTCGAGAACGCCGGCGTCCAGCAATGTGGAGAGCAAGTTCGTCTGCATCTTGCACAGGGGTTGCGATTATGTCAGAACGTCGAGCTCTTATTGGCTGATTTAAAAGAGAAATAAAAAGTATACCTCAAGCATAACCTCCTATATACTGACAAAGCATAGCAGGTCGCCACGAGAAGCGGCCGCCGAAATGGAAAAGGTGGAGTGGCAGACAACGGATGAGAGGAGAGCCACGTGACTGGCGCCCCTCTGCGGCGAGGTCTACCCACAATCCTTTCAATCAGAGCCAATCAAAGCTCGGCGTCGTTCTGACGTCACCGCAACTCCTGCGCAAGAAGCAGACGACTTGTTCTCCGCATTGACTCTCGCATTCGAACGCGTTCGACGAGTGCAGTGGAGACAAAGGCAGGAAGATTTAGGACTACCCAGTAATCATTGGAATCAGAGCTCGGCGTTCTGACGTTACCGCACGCTCTTGTCTCCTCCTCTCCCTCACCATCTCGGCGAATTACGTTAACGCTTCTTGCTTCTGGATTAGTTCTTGGGCGACTAATGCAACAATCACATTTAACGGGCGCTCGGAGATTGCCACGCCCTATAGACCAATACGCGGCCCTGACGTCACGCAGCTGCGGTGGCGCTGTCGACGGCACTGCGCATGCGCAGACGCTTCACTTCACGCCAATTAGGTTTCTGCGCACGCGCAGTGCCCACACCTGGTGTGGGAAAACGAGGGCTTGTTTGTAAACAGCGTGTCGGTCTATAGGTTGGATAAGCCTCTCAGTGACCGTACAACTTGCAGCGGTTTGGCCTTGCTGCTGCCCGTAACGACACCGGGAATCCAGTTCAAAAAGAAAGGCGTTTATTACCTCTGGGATCCCCAGTGGCGACTGGCCGGACTCTTATAGTGGGAAGCGCGGTGTTTTCAGCGCTCCCACCCGGCTTGAGCCACAAACTACATATCGGTCCGTGACCTTGAGCGTCCAGGACACGTGGCTCGAAGAGTCCCCGCAATAACAATTTCAGAAACATAACTCTATCCGGGTATCGCTGAGACGTGTGCCCTGTGAGCTCAACCAACCTTGCACATATATAGCTGTATAAGTTGGGTGTTCTACGTCAGCAAAGGAGGCAATCGAAGAGTGCGGACCCGAGTGCTCTGTCAGCGTTCGACTGCGAATCGTCTCCTCACCAATCGAGGATGGACGCAACACCTTCAAAAATGTATCAAAATACAAATACAAAATAGTTCCACAAGAATGCTTTTTTTTTTTAAATTCCATATTCAATTACTTTTTCTAGAAAAGTATTTAAATTCGAGATACAAATACAACGAGAGTAGTTAACAATATTTGAATACTCTTACAGAATACATTTTTTACCCCAGAGGGTGACACACATTAGTCCTTATTTTAACCCTGGAAAAAACGAGACCGTGCGAGAATAAAGAGAATAAAGACCCAGGATCAAGTGCTAAAAAAGGTTGCGAATCTAAAAACATGTTCTTCGTAACAGAGGCAGTTACAGCACCAGGAAAAACAACGTTCTGTCTGACTTTTACTTTAAAGTCTTAGTGGAAGAAACAATGCCTTTTCGAACAACGCCATCCCTAATTTAATGTAATAAAGAAAAATCACTCATCCAAAAAGCGAACAATTCTACCCATCCCGTGAGTTCGTTGTTCTTCTCTTCCTTTTTTCTTTTATGTTTGTTGTGTGTAATGCGTGCTGCAACTTTTATGCTCTTTGCGTAAGATCGACCCCCCATCGCAAGGAGTGATCGAAATCGCATTTTGTCGCGAAGAACAGGGCCCAAGTTTATAGAGTTCTAGCAGACCGTCCGAATACCTCCGATACCTCCGATACCGATAGAGTGTTTTAGGAAACCGTTTTTGCACGTCCGATACGGTACGATAGGCTGTCTGGTACGAACTGCGCATTCGCTACCGCTGAAGACTCCTATATGCGCAGTTCGTATACCGGAGGACCCATCGTACCGTACCGGATGTGCAAAGACGGTTCCCGCAGAACTCTCTAGTACCAGATAAATAACATTACGATGCATGCGCAGAGGCGGCGGTGGAGCATCGGGTATCGTTATCGGAGTCATCGGAACAATCTTCTAAAACTCTCTATTGTATTTGGGCAGTATTTGAAATACTCAATTTTTCATATTTACATAGAATTGACAGATACCTTCCTTAACGTGGAATGAAGTACGAAAGACTGAAAGTATTTTAAATACCTATTTTAAACACACACACACACACACATAAAAAAACATACTTTTTTTGCGTTAATATGAACTGCCCATTGCCGAGCGCTCATTTTTTGCCCCATCCCAGTCCAGACAGCAAAGTTTGAAAACCAAACGTTCTGAAATTTTCATTGGGGAAATGACTGCCGACGGAGCTTTGGAACACATGGAGCTGAATGGCGCCATGGTTACCGAAATTGAACCAAAATAACCCCATTTTGCTATTGAAATAAAAAAATTAATTAAAAAATAACATCACTTTTCAATGAGGTGAAGGTTAGTTTTGAAACGTTGCCGTCTGGCCCGGACCTCTAGAGCTACATTTGGGCGCAGAATGAACGTTCGGCGATGCGTATAGTTTATTTTTGTGGCAACGAAACACTCTCTAAATGGTTTTTGGTTGTTATTTTTTTGGACACACTGTAGTTGTATTTGAAATATTGCCCATCCTCGGCACCGATTGAAGTCGAGTCTACGCCTACAACGGTGACGCAGTACTCCTGTCCAAGAATCCGAGCCACGCATTTGCCTGTTTAGGTGGCGATTTGGGCATTACGCGGTGTAGGCTTGGGCAACCTCTCAGGCCGGATATATCTGCCCTCATTAAGTGCTGCTCCACACAACTAGAGTCACCGACGGCGTAAGAAGTGCAGGGCGTGGTTTATCATCTTCACGCTGCTTGCCTCATGATTGGCTCTTCTGACTTTCTTAACAATTAATTCTGCAACCTGATTGGCTGTGGGGCGACAATGAGACGAGCGAAATGTATTCAAAAAAGAAAATCAATTGTATTGTATTGTATTGTATTGCTCGGCGCTCGCCAACACCCTGCGTCTCTTAAAACCGAAGACCAGTTCGCGTTTTCCACTTTTTTCTCCCTTTCTCCTTTCTGCAGGCAATGGTGGACAGGGTAGAAAGGGGGGGGGGGGGGGGGGCTTCTACCTTCTCCACCGTGCCTGTTTCCTCTTCCCCCATTGTGAGGAGGATCTTCTGCCTTGCAGAATCTCGAGTCTGGTCGTCGGCCGCTTTCAGTGGCTCTAACCTCCCATACATCTCAGCTGCTCCCGCAAAGCTGTACATTTTCGATTCCGTCTCTCGTCGTCGAAAAACGTTCGAGAGACGTATCGAGGCGGTCGCTGTCATGCCCATCGTCGACACATCTGAAGAACACTGCTAAGATGGTGGAAGGCTCCGTGCTTCCCTGGAGAGAGTGCACTCTGTTTCGCCTTACGATGAACCACAGCAGACGCCACGAGCCATTGCAGCCAATCCAATGCCTCGTCGTTTGACCTTCAGGAGGGAGGCATCGACGCACGGGACGCGCAGTCACGTGATAGGTTCACAGCGCCGGACTGGCTCGCGTGGCTTTTAGCATCCGCTGCGCTTCGTCACAAGGTGAAACAGAGCAGCAGTGTGGTGACGTCTCTCCCGTTCAAAGCTGCTTTCCGCACCCTGCAGTCCTTCCGTCGTCGTCGTCGTCGTGGTGCTGCGGGAGTGCCCCCCAAGCAGGCCCTCGCTTCAATGCCGAGTTTGCGGCGGCGTCCGTGCACGGGCGAACCCGGCCTCGCCTCCTCGTCGGACGGGAGATGTCGGAGCGCGGCAGAAAAGTCGACGCAAGATCGTCTCTTCTCATCCGTGACAGGTCTGCAACATCCAATTAACAGTTGACGTCTGGCCCGGCCGAAACTATATAGCGTTCCTTGTGGCCTCCTCGCCCGTGAATTCCTCTTGCTCGTCTACGGCGCTTTCTTTTTTCTTTCTTTTTTTTTTATACGTATATTCTCGCGTACTTGGAGTCCTCCCGCGACGCTGCTCTTCTTCTTTGCGTCTTGGGCCCGTCTGTTTGCTCCTTTGTTTGGGCCCGAATCCCGTCACACAGTTTCACTGACAGCCCTGACAAAAACATCATCGGAACTCTATTCTTCTGTCCGGAGCAACTTTTTCTTTCCGTTGCTCCGGTTTCGTTTTTTCTTTTTTTCTTTTCGTCTCGTCGTTGGCTTCGTTCCTCGTCTCGTGAGGAGGAACCGCGAAGAAGAGTGGCTTTTTGTACCCTGCGTTCTTGTTTGTGCGCCGTGGGCCTGCCTCCCTTTGCTCGTCCCCTCGGCCGCCTTCGCTATACGCTCGTTCGTCGCCCGCCTGTCCTCTGCCGAGCGCCGGCATTAGAGGTGTCAGTCTTTGCGTAACTCTCGCAGCTAATGGGGATTTAAAGCGATAAGCGGCCGAGCGCCAGCGGATTGCCGTTCGCCTGCCAGGTCTGCCATGGAGAAAGAACGAGTGCGCTTCGCTCCGTGCAGCTGCGCGCAGTCGCTGACAGCCCTGACAGCTGGAAAGGACCGCGCCGTCCCGAAGGCGTGCGATGACCGCCGCCGCCGCTTCCTGTCCGTCGCAGCGCGGACGTTCTTCCAATGTACGGTCGTCGTGTGTAGTACTCCGCGGCCGCGTCCTGAGACACGAAATGGCGTTGGCCCTTGAAGCAGAAACTGGTAAAACTCCTCCCGGTGGACTCAATCCCCATAAAAATAAGCACATCCTGCAACACGACCGCCGTCTACGAAGAGGGGAACCTGAGAATCTTCTTGCTTCAGATGTTTGCAGCACGCGGTTAAGGCCGGTTTGTACATGCAGCAGAGTGCTACTTGAGTGCTTGAACGCTAACTTTTGACCGAAATCTGCCTGGTTGAGGCAAGGCTAATGGGTCGGGGAAAAGCCCTCGGTGCTGAATTGCTAATACAGCTCTGTCTTGAACGTAATGAGCACTGATGCAACGCTTTATCGAGGCCGCACAGTGATATAGCGCAAATTCAGTGTTGCATCAACGGTAAGTTCAGCGATATTTTCACCGCTGACTTTGCGCTCCGCTGTATGAGTGAACAGGCGTTTCAGGTCTGAAATAAAGTGTTCATGTGCACGCACACAAAGGGTGTTGGGTAAATCTTCTTGACGAGCTATCGAAACCACGAATGCCTTTTCGTTAATAAAAAGTTTGAAGGAAAAAAAGAAAAGACGAATACGGTACGTAGGACGTTGCGAGGGTAATATTAGAGTAATATTGAGGAATCCTTATGATAGCATGAGTGATAATGCTTATGCAACGTCTTACATCCGTCTTTTTTTTAAAGATCTGATTACGTCACATTGTCATGATTGTTGCCTGGAGTTGTGGACCATACACAAGCGGCTGACATACGCTGGTGGTGGCTGCAGAGAGCAAATGCACGCCGCTTATCTTCCCAGACGTGATGCCCTAGTTTTATATAACAGCGAAACAGTAGATTCAAGAAGATACGAGATATGAATCGTACGCTTGAAGAGTGACGCGAGGGTTGACTTCGGTTGTACTATCATCGCCTTGTATTCAATGCTGTTCGAGGTGGGGTTTGGTGTCGCTCGTCCGAAGGCCCCAGGGCTCACGCTAACATCCATTCCCCCTCGCCGAGGTCTCGTTGTCCGAAGTTGAGGGGGGAGAGTAAGTAACAGGACGGAAAAACTAGTTTATTCTCATGGGTACGAGTAGTAGCGTAATGGAAAATAAAGCACATACCATGGGCAGCGGACAGCTCCTTATATAATAAAAGACAGGATTCTTGAGCTGCAGTGCCATTGGTCGGTTAGTCCAGCATTCCGAAGCTGGCCTTGACGTCAGCAACCTCCTCCCGGCGTTGATGCTCGGTCGTTGTTCTTCTCAGAATTGAAGGCGTCTAGTGGGGGATTGTCTTACATGCAGGAGACGCAGGCACAACAGACGGCACATCCGTTCAGGATCGGATTCTGCCCGACGTTCCAGCGAAATGCAGACGCCTCCGCGTGGAAGGCCGACGCCGTAGACGCCGCAAAGCACAATGAGGGTAACGTCTGTTGCCGTGCACTTGAACCGAGTCCCGAGAGAAACGCTTCTAAGGTTCCAGGGCAGACAGGTCGAACGTGCAAAAAGGGCTTGGATCGCACGCTAACCGTCTCGACGTTTGCTTGGTTGTCGTCCGCGCATGAAGGCAGGGTCGATCTGAACAATACAGACCAATCGCCTTCTAACGACGTGCGACAACAAATAATGCAGCGAATAGGGATCATAAATCTTCCCGCGTCGCGCAACTTTACGTACCTTAAATTACGCTGCTAAGTTGCCAACCCGAAATAACCAAGATTTCACCAGGAAATTAATTCGAAAAGATCAGATTTTGTTACGCACATTTTCGTTTCGTCACTCGCCTTTTTTACAGCCAGTAATCGTGACGTCACGCGCTTTTTTATTCCCCCTCCTTCCCAACATCGAGCCGCTCTTCCGAAGCACTCGAGATATATGTCGGACGAGAGCCTCCTATCTAAGCTTATATAGGAGGTTCTGGTCGGACAAACTGACAAATGTCTCAACGATCGGCTGCGACAGCATCATGACAACACGAACTAGACTGGCTCTGACCATCTAGGAACTGACTGCCGAGTCTGTTGTCGGTGAATCCCCAGTTCACAAAATGCACTGTATTGGCACGTAGTGGCGACCCTCTAATTAGAAAAATGATTGAGGCAGAGAGCATCGCGCTACTCTATAACGAGTGTATGAGCACCCCTTCCGTTTGTTTACTACCAGAGAATTATACTATACTTGGCGAAGTGCGATAAGAGCAGATTTCCAGTTTTTTTTTCTTTTAGTATTATCGTCCTATTTTTTACAAAGAAGTAAAGAAGAAACCTGACTCGTAAAGTCATCGCTGTGTTTGCCCTCCAATGTGCCCACTCCTTTCGTTCTCGTTTATATAACGCGGTGTTGCTGCTAATGTGAACCCGAGATGCGTTGAGCGACGGGACGCGACCGACGCGACCGACACGACCGACACGACCGAGAACAGGCGGGACCGAGAAGAAATGAAAAGCCCTAAAGAGAAGGCATCCTGATCTTGTTAACGTCATGGTTCGTTTATCAAAAAGGAGTTGCAATACGGGAATTTTCAGAAGAGTTTTTTTACATGCTTTATTCTTCAAATCGTGAGCTGAAATTTCGTGGACAGTTCCACGAGGAAGCCCTGGTATCTGCCACAAGGTTTTTAAATATAAAAATAAACAACTCCCATTTTAGACTGGAGAGAAGCCCGTTCAAAGGATACTGAACCGAAATTTAGATTTCGCAAAATAAAGCCGCAGAAGCGTTAAACAGGACGCTACAAACTTCAAAACATCACTCATATATCGATTCAAACGGATGGCCGTACTTTTGGAAAAGAAGGGCGCGATCAAGCGAGGACTCTGACGTCACGATCCACATGGAAAAGTTGAGAATGAGGGGACGTATCCTCGCTTCTCTCCCTCCTCGCTTCGGTTCACCAGCTCGTCGGGACGAAGCGAGGAGGAGAGGGAACGAGAATCGTGACGTCACTTGTCTCGTCAGCCTCGTTCAATCGTGCACTTTTTTTTTTTTTTAAATACGGCGATCCGTTAGAGATATCGCTGTCTGGGTGATGTTTTTGGTTTTTGCAGCGTCCCGCCTATCGCTCCAGCCCTGTTGTGTGAGAACTTTCAGGGCGCCGAAAATACACAAGGACAAGAAAGGAGACGAAACAAGGCGCACTCGCAACTAGCGTTTATGAAAAAAACCACGCTCTTATATGCTCATGGCAAACAACATAGTCATACTGCACAGTCATACTACATCCGGTGTAGCCCCCTTCGTAAAAAAGTGTGCTCTTTTGCCGATAGTGACACAGACGTGTCACTAATGCAATCCTCGCCTTTTTCTTTTATTTCGAAGGCCTCGTGCAGCTCCCTCGATATCCGATCGGCTATCTGGCCAAAAACATTGTGTCACTGAATGACGGTGTGCATGAGCAAAGGCTGCAATGCATGGCGAGGTGTCCCGACGGGGTAGCCCGTGTAGCCGCCGCATGTTCGCGGGCGCGATCATTAAAACATCTGCCCGTTTGGCCAATGTACGATGATCCGCATGACATGGGGATTTCGTATATGACGCCCGTGGCACATTCCATGTACCTGTTGCGGTGCTTCGTATTGCAAGGATCTGCAGACTCACGGGGATTGTTGATTCTGCGGCACAGTCTCGATAGTTTGTTTGGTGCGGAGAACACAATAGGCACATCGTACCTATCAGCAACCTTTTTAAGATTGTGGGTTAGTGAGTGTACATAGGGGATTACCACCGGCCTCACTGCTGCTCTTTCACGGGGCTGCCTCCGTGTGCCTTTAAACTTTTTTATTAGGGTGTCCGCTACATCCACCAGAACTCTCTGCGGGTAGCCTGCTTTCTGCAACCTCGCTTCCTGTCTCGTGAAGCTCGCTTGAGCGGTGTGTGCACATGATCTTCTTAGTGACGCCTCGAGACAACTAGATGCAATTCCTCTTTTTACAAGTTTCGAATGGGCCGAACTGAACGGAAGGATGCCCTTCTTAGAGCGTGGCTCATATGTCCAGCATATGTGATTTCTTTCAAGACTTAGCCTAAGGTCCAAGAACTGTAAATGCCCGTTCACTGGCTCTCATGCGTGAACGACAACCCATCCCCGCATGACCTAAATATGTCAAGCACTTCTTCAACCCCGCAGCTCGGTGCGATGCGACACCGGTTCGCGTCGCCCAACCTCTCGGCAATCTTTCTTCCGCACACACTTAAAAAAATATTGGACAGTATCGGCGCAACACAAGACCCGATGCATATTCCCCTCTTCTGCACATACATCTCTCCCTCAAATGGCACAAACATGCTCTCTAGGTAAAATGCCAAAAGTTCCAAAAAATGATCAACGGAAATGCCGCAAGAGGCTTGGAACGGTAGAACACCGTTTCGTTCAATGGACTCTCTGACAGACTCAAACAGGGGCTTGTGCTCAATCGAATAAAACAGATCTACAACGTCGATCGAAAAAGCACTGCGCATTCCGTGTTCTTCATCACTCAGGTATTCGATAATGCAGTCTAAATTTCGCGCAAAAAACGGATCATGCAATTCTAGCGAGGTCAGATACTTGCAAAGGTAGCTGGTAACATGAGCCTGCCATGTCCCCCTCTTCGTGACAATAGCCCTGAAGGGGATATCGGTCTTGTGCGTTTTCGCGGTAAAGAAAATGTCAAGTTGGAGGTTCTTACTGGACTTGGCACTCTTTAGCAGTCCCGTTAGTTCCAATGCACCACACATTTCAATAGCGCGGGATTTCACCTTGGCTAGTGGGCCTGGTCTCACTGGTTTGAAGTTCTTCTGGATGGCTTCCTTTGCTTTGGTTTTGTAGAGGGCCACGAAGCCTCCTTCTTTGTCCGAAGTGAGGAGCTTGAGGTTGTGCTCCAAAAAGTAGTCGACGATGGTGTTGGTCTTGAACTTCCTAGTCGTTTTGCCCTCCAGGCGTTGCAGGACATCCACGCCGTCGGCTACACACCTTTCTCTGTCTTCGGGTTTGGTTTTGTCTCCCATCCATCTTATCAGCGACAGCTTTAAAACGGGATTCAAGCACGGTTCCTGGCTATACTTCGGCTCTTAATCCAAGCAGTCCTTGATTTGCTTTGGCAGTGTTACGTCTTCAAGCACAGTTACCTCCTGCTGCCCGCCTTCGTTGCGTCTAGTATTCTTCGCCAGCGTCATTCTTGTTTGCTGCCAGAAGACCTCCGTGTACTGAGCTGCTGTCCGGAGGTGGAGTTTGTAGTTTCTTTCAGCGCTGCTCTCTTTCACGCTGGGGGTGTGGCACTTGATCCTTAGGACATCTCTGTACCTTCCCACCTGCTTCCAAGACTCCGACCTCAGGATCCTGCATATCCTCTTGGCGTGGCCAGTCGACGGTTGTGCTCCGTTGAAGAGGGCGACGACTTCGCGCGGGAAGCATCCGTGCCGGATGGCATAGCTGTATTGTCTGGCGCGGCAGCACTCAATCGCAATTAGGTTAATAAGGGGATGAACTGTCTGGTAGTTGGTGGTGGAACATAGAAGGAGGGCAAAACGACTAGGAAGTTCAAGACCAACACCATCGTCGACTACTTTTTGGAGCACAACCTCAAGCTCCTCACTTCGGACAAAGAAGGAGGCTTCGTGGTCCTGCCTGAAGCCCTCTACAAAACCAAAGCAAAGGAAGCCATCCAGAAGAACTTCAAACCAGTGAGACCAGGCCCACTAGCCAAGGTGAAATCCCGCGCTATTGAAATGTGTGGTGCATTGGAACTAACGGGACTGCTAAAGAGTGCCAAGTCCAGTAAGAACCTCCAACTTGACATTTTCTTTACCGCGAAAACGCACAAGACAGATATCCCCTTCAGGGCTATTGTCACGGAGAGGGGGTCATGGCAGGCTCATGTTGCCAGCTACCTTTGCAAGTATCTGACCTCGCTGGAATTGCATGATCCGTTTTTTGCGTGAAATTCAGACTGCATTATCGAATACCTGAGTGATGAAGAACACGGAACGCGCAGTGCTTTTTCGATCGACGTTGTAGATCTGTTTTATTCGATTGAGCACAAGCCCCTGTTTGAGTCTGTCAGAGAGTGCATTGAACGAAACGGTGTTCTACCGTTCCAAGCCTCTTGCGGCATTTCCGTTGATCATTTTTTTTAACTTTTGGCATTTTACCTAGAGAGCATGTTTGTGCCTCTTGAGGGAGAGATGTATGTGCAGAAGAGGGTAATATGCATCGGGTCTTGTGTTGCGCCGATACTGTCCAATATTTTTTTAAGTGTGTGCGGAAGAAAGATTGCCGAGAAGTTGGGCGACGCGAACCGGTGTCGCATCTTCAGATATGTGGACGACTTTCTTGTACTCGGCAGACCCGCTGACGCACCGAGCTGCGGGGTTGAAGAAGTGCTTGACATATTTAGGTTATGCGGGGATGGGTTGTCGTTCACGCATGAGGAGCCAGTGAACGGGCATTTACAGTTCTTGGACCTTAGGCTAAGTCTTGAAAGAAATCACATATGCTGGACATATGAGCCACGCTCTAAGAAGGGCATCCTTCCGTTCAGTTCGGCCCATTCGAAACTTGTAAAAAGAGGAATTGCATCTAGTTGTCTCGAGGCGTCACTAAGAAGATCATGTGCACACACCGCTCAAGCGAGCTTCACGAGACAGGCAGCGAGGTTGCAGAAAGCAGGCTACCCGCAGAGAGTTCTGGTGGATGTAGCGGACACCCTAATAAAAAAGTTTAAAGGCACACGGAGGCAGCCCCGTGAAAGAGCAGCAGTGAGGCCGGTGGTAATCCCCTATGTACACTCACTAACCCACAATCTTAAAAAGGTTGCTGATAGGTACGATGTGCCTATTGTGTTCTCCGCACCAAACAAACTATCGAGACTGTGCCGCAGAATCAACAATCCCCGTGAGTCTGCAGATCCTTGCAATACGAAGCACCACAACAGGTACACGGAATGTGCCACGGGCGTCATATACGAAATCCCCATGTCATGCGGATCATCGTACATTGGCCAAACGGGCAGATGTTTTAATGATCGCGCCCGCGAACATGCGGCGGCTACACGGGCTACCCCGTCGGGACACCTCGCCATGCATGCATTGCATCCGTTGCTCATGCACACCGTCATTCAGTGACACAAGGTTTTTGGCCAGATACGCCGATCGGATATTGAGGGAGCTGCACGAGGCCTTCGAAATAAAAGAAAAAGGCGAGGATTGCATTAGTGACACGTCTGTGTCACTATCGGCAAAAGAGCACACTTTTTTACGAAGGGGGCTACACCGGATGTAGTATGACTGTGCAGTATGACTGTGTTGTTTGCCATGAGCATATAAGAGAGTGGTTTTTTTTCATAAACGCTAGTTGCGAGTGCGCCTTGTTTCGTCTCCTTTCTTGTCCTTGTGTATTTTCGGCGCCCTGAAAGTTATCATGAACCAACTAGCCCAGATTGCCATTCTAATGCTGTTGTGTGAGCTCGTAATTTCGGCTCAGTATTCCTTTAAAGGGATACTGAACCGAAATTTCGAGCTCACAAGACAAGGCTGGAGCGGTAGGACGCTGCCAAACCCAAAAACATTACCCATACAGCGATATCTCTCACTGTCTAAAAAAGGTAGTGCCGTAACTTGCCAAGCTGAATGGATTGCAGCTCAGAAGGTTTTCGCATCTGCACCTAAAACTGAAGACTACACGAGGGTAACCAACGACAAAAGAAATGTTACTTACTCACAAAACTTTATACTTCGGAATAACTGCGAATTCAATTATGGGTCATGTGTAAATAATTCAGTGTAGTACGTAAAGCGAATGTCAGGAACCAGTATATGACACTTTCTTGTAATAAGACGCGGGTTCGTTCGTTTTATAACAAGTTGGATCGCGTTTCCTGTTACTGGGCATTCCTGCCGTTGTGTTCACCAAACCCCCAGTCATTGTTCTTTCTATTGTGAGAAGATAGATTACAAGGTGTTTGAACCCGTTCGTTAGACCCGCCTTTCCACGTGGGCATCACGGCAAGGAGCAACTTGAGGGCGGACTTTTATTTCGGGGTGATCCATTAGATCAGGGGTGCACAACATACGGTCCGCGGGCCGCATGCGGCCCGCGGGCACTTTCTGTGTGGCCCGCGGCCCAGCTGAGCGCAGAAACCGCTCACCGTGTCATTCAATGCACTGCGGCCGTTGTCTTGGCAGCAAGCATTCGAACCCGTTGACCTACTTTTCTCAGAGTCCTCTTTTCCGGGGGGAAACTCCGCGTCCTCAGTTCAAATATTTCCTCTCCACTAGACCCACAGAAAACAACAATACAAAAGCCTGTACAGCCATCCAGTGCGTTGTTATGACCCGACCCCGCGTACCTGTGTTTGTGAGTGCGTGGAAAGCTCATCGAACCATTTTCCCAGTCATTAGGGCCACTTTGGGGGATGGATTAGCACAGGCTTAGCCGAAGGCTTGGGGCCTGGCTGATCTGACTAGCAACGGTCGCCTCTGGGGAGGCACCGCCCAAGGGCTCCTCTGACGTGTCATCCTTCTGACCTTTACCTGCGACTGGCGACGAGGTGACGGAATGTGTGTTTCTGGCCTTCTGGATGCTAATCCGTCACGGTGGCGTGAGGTGAACTGAACGGCACCAGCTGTCTGCTGGGAAAGAATCCAGGGATCATCCAGCGGCCAATTTGCGGACCTTGGAACTGTTCCCCACCCCATTTTGGAATTCGGGTGTGGGGGTTAATCCTCGTCTTTCCAGTCCCAATCGTTAAGCTCCCCTTTGGGAGAGAGAGCCCGGCTGGTCCGACTAGCGTCGGTCGCTTCAGGAAAGCCAACATCCTCAGAATCCTCCTCTCCCTCAGATGTTAACAAAAACACTGACCGTTCGAGAGACGGTCGTCTTTGATCTGATATTTCGCTATGAAATAAACTTGTTAAGTTTGCCGATCTGTTTACCCGACTGACTGGCTCGGACGTTGTTCGCGAAAAAGGTTGGACGCCAGCGAGATGGCCATGCTACCCGAGAGACGAGACTTGGCGTCGACCCCTAACAGCGTCCCTCCCCTATTTTTGTTCCAGTTCTTCTTCATCCCGTTTCCTCCTCCCTCTCTCCACGGAGGCTACAGCCCTCTCCCCTCCTGTTGGGACATGATCAGTGACAGCTTGTTGCAGATAGAGAAAAGCTAGTCGTGTCACGCTTGGAATATGAGTGCACTTCCAAAGAAGAGAAAAATCGACCAGGAGGGCCGGAAATTCAACCAGGAGTGGACATGGAGGTACTTTTTCATTGAGAACGCATCGAAGTGCTTATGTCTTGTATGTCGAGAACCTCTCGCGGCTCCTAAAGAATACAACGTTCGACGCCACTACGAGACCAAACATGGCCGCGACTTCAGCGCTCTTTCGGATTCGGAGAGAAAAACAAAGTCCGAGGACTTAAAACGGAATTTGCTTGCTGAGCAAAGCATTTTTACGAAAGCAAAAAACAAATCTGAAGCAGCCACGCGGGCGTCTTTTCAGATATCTCGACAGATCGCTCGTTCAGGTCGTCCGTTTACTGATGGCGACTTCATCAAGGAATGTCTTATGATTGCTTCTGAGGAGATGTGCCCGGACAAGAAGTTGGTTTTCCAAAACCTGAGCCTATCAAGAATGACAGTACAACGACGTGTGCATGACATTGCCGACGACCTATCAAATCAGCTGGAGAGGAGTTGCAGTCATTTTGTCTACTACTCTCTTGCTTTGGATGAGAGCACAGACATCAAAGACACAGCACAGCTGCTTGTTTTCATCCGTGGTGTGAACGAAAACTTCGAAGTGACTCAGGAGCTGGCAGAGCTTTGCTCAATGCACGGACGGACTACGGGAGAAGAGATCAGCAAGGAGGTCAAAGACGTCATCGAGAAGCTCAAGCTATCATGGGAAAAACTCGCAGGTGTCTGCACCGATGGAGCCCCAGCCATGATGGGAAAGAGAAACGGAGCCGTTGCCTTACTTCAAGCGTTCAGTGGTGTAGAACTGAAGCAATATCACTGTGTGCTTCACCAGGAAGCACTCTGTGCCAAAGTGATGAAGTTTGACCATGTGATGAAGGTCGTGACTTCGGTTGTCAACTTTATACGTGCTCCGGGATTGAAGCGCAGGAAATTTCAAGATTACCTGAAAGAAATGAAGAGTGAGCACATGGGCATCCCGTATCACACTCAAGTTCGCTGGCTAAGCCGTGGGAATGTTCTGAGTCGCTTCGTCGCGCTGAAGGCCGACATCATCGCTTTCTTGCAATAAGAAGGGAAACACATACCAGAGCTGGAGGAAGAACAATGGTCGTGGGATCTGGCATTCCTCGCCGATATTTCAAGCCATCTGAACACGCTTAACATAGCTCTCCAAGGAAAAGACCATCTCATTTCGGACATGGTGAGCGCGATCTTCGCGTTCCAAGGAAAGCTGCGCCTCTTCCAATTGCAGCTTGGGGGTGGAAGCATAGTTCACATTCCAACCTGCCAGAAGCTTTTTCCCACCGGCGAAAATCGGAAGACGGTAGCTGCGACGTACGCTCCACATGTTGAGTACCTGCTCTCCGAGTTCCAGCAAAGATTCAAGGCATTCGAAAGTGAGAAGAGTAACTACGATTTGTTCCGCGATCCGTTTCCTGTCGCACCGGAAGACACAGGTCCGACGCTGCAGCTAGAACTCATCGACCTCTAGTGCTCGCCAGAACTGAAGAGTATGCATCGTGAGTCTCAGCTGCTTGACTTCTACAGAAGCCTTGACAGGAGCAAGTACGGAAACCTTGTGGACCACGCATTGAAGCTTGCATCACTTTTTGGGAGCACGTATGTCTGTGAGCAGACGTTCTCATTGATGACCCTCAACAAGAACCGTCTTCGATCTTCTATGACGGACATGACACTGCGAGATGTGCTGAAGACGGCCACCAGTGCGATGATGCCGGATATTAAAAACCTGTCTGCAGCAGAAAGGTGTAACGTGTCACACTAGGTGCGGCTCGCGCAGTTTCCAATAAACAATTTTTGGCCCGCGTCATTTTTGAGTTGTGCACCCCTGCATTAGATGCATTGCGTTTCTTACGCAAAAGGGTCAAATTGCGCACTATTTGTGTCCTTTATGCTGCAGGGTGTATTACCACAAGCGCTTGATTGCGGTCTGTGCGATATGACAGAACCCTATGCTACACACACAAACACACACACACACACACACACACACACACACACGCACACGCACACGCACGCACGCACGCACGCACGCACACACACACACACACACACATACATACATACATACATACATACATACATACATACATACATACATATATATATATATATATATATCTAGGCAAGCGATGCTTACAGACGTTTCAACAAAACGCACTTTTATCTTATTTTGTTTTTAATGTTTATAATAGTTCCATTGGGCCTCTTTATAATTCTGCCATCTCCAGTCCTAACGCCCGATGATGTTTTAGACGCCTCGCACGAGGAAGGCAAGAACTTCACTACGTAAAACATCTGATGATATAAGATTATCTATCTTGCAATACTTACTCGAACAAATTATCGGACAAGATATAAAGGGCCTAATTTTGCATCGAACGAAATTATTATCTGGTGGAGTATTCAGCTTCTCCCATATAAAAGAAAAACAAAACAAAACCCGGCGCCTTCCCCAAACGGAATGGCGGACTTTTTGCCGATGTGAGCCTCGTGGCGCCATCTCTCATCAAAACTTGAAACCACAAGGTTTCGTGTCGCGCCGTTCGTATTTCCCGCGTCCCTTTCCCCCAGTGTTGCTCGTTTGGGGTGAATTCGTGCTTCTGCTCTGTATTTTCTCTGAGTTTGAACATCGCTTGTCCTTTCAGAGTAGTAGGGTTTTACTCTGCGCATGCAGTGCAAACTCGTGTTGGTTGGAAGCAAATTAACATGATTTCTGTGGAGTGAGTAGGCACTGAGATACAAAATTTAAAAGCGATATGGACGATGCCGCTCCGATATTTTGAGCTCAAGTGGCGAGGCAACGTCTTGAGCATTGTACAAATGGAAACTTACAAACTGTTTAGACTTCGCCGGAAGTGTACTATTTTTTCTAACTAACAAACTAAAGGTGTTAGCATTTCCTCCATAGAATCTGCTGACTCCCTTTATGCGTAGTTTTCTGGCAGTTTTTTCTTCTTCTAGAAAATGTTTGAAGCACAAGTTAATCGAGGATAAAAAAAAAAAAACTATCGGCTAAGACTAAATAAAAGAGCGGTCATGATTATTTTCGAATATTTTCACACACTAAACTGTTCGCGTGAAGTCTGATCTATTTTACAAACTTGCTCTACGTCTCAGTCTCCTCTTGCGCGAAGCAGTCAGCAAATCTTCCGCCTCACAAAGAAATGAACTGAAAACCCGCTCCGCACCGAACACTAAGATTCTTTAGTGTACTCGGCGTTCCCGAGATGGCGCTGCCGGGTAGAAAAAGAGTCGCGCCGAGGATATTTGAGAGGACGGTTTTGCAAAGGAACATTGCAAAGCTGTTATAAATTCTGTCTTGTGCGTAGGTAAGATCTTGAGCAGTCACATGAAAATGGCAATCCTATTTCATGAATATATTTATTCGTGTACTATCAATGTAAAAATGGTGCCGCTAGAGTAGATTTGAGAACCCCAAAATAGACACGCGTATGTGCACCAATAAAAAGCAACAGCAACAAAAACAAACACACAGCATAGTGTTTGACACATTTTCCCGGTGTGCCCTTGTATTTTTTTCAATTTTGAAGGAAGATGAATTATCTCTCTGCGCTAAAATTCTAGTCTTCACTATCTATTCAATGGTGTTTTCTTATTTTTAATTTCGTGAGTTGGATGTGACCTCAGGAGTTCCATGTGATTGTAACTTCAAATTGTAGTTCATTCCAATCCAAGCAAGCAAAAAAAAAAACCTTGATTAGTTACAGGAGCTGTAGTTGTGACAAACTCCTTTTTGTCAGACTTGTTGCCGCATGGCTGTGTTTGTTTTGCTTCTTCACATTCGCGCATAATTTTACGGATATAGAAAATGTACGTCATTGAAAGCGTATATTTCTTGCGCTAATGCCAACCGACTATTTTTCCAGTGATGTTTAGTCCACGGGTTATAATTTATTTAATACATAAACTAAGACCGCACATCACTCGTGACCCAGACAAAAAAGGGAAAAAAATCACATTTTGTTTAGAAATAATCCAATAAATCAGATTCATTTGATTTAAATTGGATCTTTGTGATTTAAATTCCTTCAGCTAGAACGTAGTTGCATTTTGTCACTGGATGTGTTTTAAAAATGGCTGCCTATTATAAATATTTTTTGTTTAATCTTTATTTTTAAACCCAAAATAATGCCCATAGAAAGCATAAAATGTTACAAAATTGCATAATGTGTAAGGCTTTTTGGGATTGTTTGGGGGTATAAGTGTTTGATTTTAATAATCATAGTCAAATGGGCACGATTTATATCACAATTTAAATCATGATTTAAATTATGATTTAAATAAACTTGACTTTTATTCTCCCCCCTGCTCGTGACTTTACACTCACAGCATCTGAGTTGCGTGTTAGGATGATAAAATATCGTTAAGTGAATACTCATGTTTCATACTTTTTGAAGTCGGCTGCTTCTTGAAAGTCAATGACTTTTTTTTTTTTTATCGCATCAACTAGGGATGGGTAAAATACCTGAAAATACTTAAAAAAATATGCCGAAATACAAGTTAAAAAATGCCTAAACAAAAATGTATTTAATGACAAATCCAATTACACTTTTTAGAAAAGTATTTAATTCTAAGATGCAAATACAACAAGAATATGTGATTATCTTCAAACACTTTCACAACTACATTTTGATCCCACGGTCTAATATTTTTTACTTAAATTTAACCCAGGTTAAAAAAAGACCGCGCTTAAATAAAGAGTAGAAATTATGTGTACCTAGAATGAAGTGCTTAAATGAAAGTTGCAGCACTAAAAATAAAACTGGTTTGTCATATGATAGCGGGTACAACGTCGGGAAACACAATGTATTCAGTAAAAGTTTAATCTTAAAGGCTCATTTGAAGCAATATAGCCTTTCTAAACAACATGTCGTCAATGCGACGTCTAAAACAAAATAAGTGATCCAACCAAAACGTCAATACTTGTACCCTTCCCGTTCATTCCTAGCCTTCCTTTTTCTTCCATGTTTATTATGAAGAAACCGCTGCAAATTTCATGCTCTTTACATGTGACTCGCATCGCGAATAGTGCATAATATCGCATTTGATTGCAAAGGAGAGTTCCCTACATTGTATTTGGACACTACTTAAAATTCAAGTATTTGAAATACTAAATTTTCAGTACATAAATAGGGATATAACTACAATGGATAAATACATTGGTCAATATATAATTAAGTACATAATACTGAAAGTATTTTAAATACGAATTTTAAATACTAGTGTTTGAAATACTACCCATCCTTGGCATCACAATGTAATATTAAGACAAAGGTGTTTTTTGTGTGTGTGTGTGTGTGTTCCGGCAAGGCAGGAAT
Source organism: Ixodes persulcatus (assembly GCA_013358835.2). Lineage (NCBI taxonomy): Eukaryota > Metazoa > Arthropoda > Arachnida > Ixodida > Ixodidae > Ixodes > Ixodes persulcatus. The sequence continues at coordinate 641,144 of JABSTQ010011253.1, forward strand.
GTTAACGTCGGACTTCACCATTGCTTGCTAGCAGCTGTCGTTCGCAGCTCCTGAAAGGGGGCAGCTGCGTTTTACTTTCATGTTTGCGGGGAAGCCCGCTTCAAGCGGACTTACGACAGGGACTGAAATGACATTGTCCATAAGGAGAAATTGTCATGGAAGGTATCGCACTACTGGTGAATCCTTGGTATAATTTATTCGTAGCAACTTGGCTCCTTCCACGTGGTAACGTGGATCCTTCCATAGGAAGCACTTTGCAATTTTTATTACAGTAAGTTAGCTGATGTAATATATTTTATGTCATGGAGTTTCGAACATGACGAGGGTGAAACGCATTAAGTAAAACGCCATAAGAGTCAACCTGAATCACGAGGAGTGTGTATTACTATAGTCGGTTACAAGTTAAGAAGGTAGGAGAAGCTCCTCCCACAAGCGTGGTGCGCCGGTTTCAAATCCCTCCGCAATCGAAAGAAGAGTTCACTGGAAACGCTCCTTGTTCCGCTTCAGTGGATAGATAATGGCCACAGAGTGGTGCCAACTTGTCTCCGACCCCCACTTTTTAAGAAAGCGACCTTTGTATCATCAGAGAAGGAACCGAGCCCCTGAAAGCAGCCTTTGTATCAATCGGAGGGGGAAGCTAATCCCCGAAAGTCGTCTTTGTTTCCATCGGAAGGGGGAAGACTTAATCTCCCTCTCGTGGCTTCCACAATGCTAAGTCAAAGTCGAGAGATAAAGCAAATATGTACAGAAAGTCACGACCCTCCTCGCGCGTTGGCCGCAACGTCACGGAAACGATGGGACGCTATTGGATGCGGAGGTGGCGGAGGGATATATGATTCCCTTTGAGGGGCATTTGCCGCTACCTTCTTGACTTGTAACCTACTATAGTCAGACGTTCTTAATAAATATAGAAATCAAATTCCAATTTATTCAAGATGTGGTGAAACATTTAGGGCGCAGAGCGTTAAGTGGAAAGCCTATGTCGATTTTCAATAAGAAAACTTAATTTATTGTGAACGGAAATTTTACACGAGAACTGTAACATATAGTGTGCGGAGAACCTTGCCGGCTGTTGCAATTCGGCCGCTGGCGCAATCTATTGGCGATAATATAAAAATCGTCGAAAGGAAGTTGTTTCGTTCTAGTCGTCCGCGTTTGCTGCTTGGTTTTCATAGGCAACATGGCTTCACGTGCCTGTTTATTAAGATCAACTAGATAATCATGGTTCAGCGGTGCCGCACCAAGACATGAAAGGAACAAGGACGAAAAAACCTCTTCATGGTGTCCGATCTTCTTCATCCGCGACATAAAAAAACAGTTCCATCTTGCTACAGATGTTCCCGCGTCAAACTTGTACTGAACCGACTGACGAACATATTTCTAAAATAGAAATCGCCACAAACGTTTTAGCAGGAAATCGGAAACGTAAACGAACAGCTAGAAACTATCTCTTTTTTAAATTAGTTAATTAAACGATTATTCGTAGACTAGGCACTTAAAGCTCTAGCCAATTCGAATGTCACGAAACACAACATCACAAGTGGTCAGAATGTAGTTTAGCAAGACTTGTTGTTGGTCTAGTTGGTTCATAGTGCTGTGTAATCTTATAAGCGCAAGCACAGAGGACAAACACAAAGGAGTAGACAAGGACAATGCCAAAATGGGTGTTGATGGTTGGTTGCGAGTGGTCACAATGGCGTATTGATGGGCGTGGAGGCCTAGTCTCACCGGTTCCCAGAGACTAATTTACATGAAGGCCTAATTTTCGCGAACCACCTGCACCTTGCAAAGAAACTCGAGTTAGCAAGTCAGGCAAAGCGTCAACATTGCACAAACGTAACTCTCCGTTTTTTTTTTCAGCCTAACTTTAGATTCGAACAAACAGGCATTCACGGGATCACACGTGATTTTGTGTAAGTTCACTATCAATAATATATTTAAAATATAATAAGTAATAAGTCGGAACGCACGCCTGCCTGGACAACTCGTCTTCAATTACATTTTTGACGAAGTGTAGTCTGGTCGTATTCCGCCTGCACGCTCTCGAGACTTTTCTATATCACTGCCACAATCACGCTTTAACTTGCTAACGGAAAAAAAAAATAAGAAAAGTTCTTTCTAGACTTGTCATCCCGCGGATCCAGCACAATCGAGGTACGGCGGCATGCCGCAATGTCTTCATCTCAGAGAGAGCGTTGAGATTGTGTTTTTTCATCTCTTTGTTGTGCTTGTAAAGGTGGTCTCGGCCCCGGTTATACATGTCACAAGTATTTTGTACACTAAAATCACTTGCAATCGGCTACAAACGTTTACCAACTTATTTCCGCGGACCATTCATTGTTTTCTTAAAACCTGAACAACCCTAAGTCGACGTTCAAAGGGCAGTAGACAAAGCCCACGCGACCTCCTTTCCGCAACTTGACGACCTGACAGGGGCCGATACATAGTCGTTTTATGATAGCTTGCCACCATAAGAAGGATGATATTCGATATCTTGAACTTCGCGAAATCTAGTACACGACAAATCGGGCAAACGCACGAATTGAGCTGGAGAAAGAAAAATCCGCTTACAGTAAGTAATTTTAGGCAGCTACTATGTCACTCTTCTGAATAATGTTTTGCAGTCCAGAAAAGACATTCGTTCAAAAGCACATTGCTGTTATATTGAACGTTGATTCTACGCTACAACCCCTACTGAAAGAACCTGTATAAATATGTATACAGGTTGTCCAGTTTAATTCATATGGTGTTACGGGTACAATTCCGGATTTTCGGAGTTCATTTTTCGTCAAATTCGGAGGGTGTTTTTTCGGAGTTTCTTGTTTTGCCGAAAATTCGGAAATTCAAGGATGTTATTTTTTGTTCTATTCCAATTTTTTCAAAATTCGGAGCTTTATTTTGCAGTGTTTCTTGTATTTCAAAAATAAAAATAAATAATATTCGGTTGTAAACGTGTGCTAGATTCAAGAGAACGCGCTTGTATCCATTGGCATGTCTTCAGTTTGATTTCGTGTCGACGCCATGGCCATTCGCAATACTAATTTGTTCCACGACAAAAGTTGCAAACAAGTGTTGCTTCGATAAATGTCAATATCTTAAATCAACAAACTCCTGGACAGGTAGCTGGGGAGCTCGTATTTATCCCATCCTATCCATAAACCTAATCAGCGGCTGCACAGGGGTGACGCGGTGACGGGTGTAATAAAGAAGCTTCAAATGCTCGCCACCTCTTCTCCCTTCTATGGAACCTCCATGTTTCATAGCTTTCAATGTTACAAAACAACAACAACAACATCAACAACAACAATAACAGCAACAACAACAACAACAACGCTCCTTTCTCTAAGAAGCCGAAATAGAATGGCCCAAACTGGAAACCGGAGCAGTGATCTCTGTCATGACTCGAGAGTTCAATGTCCTGTTGTTCTGAATGAACCTTGACGAGACAAGCGGTAAGATCCCTTTCGTCAATATTCTGAGATTTGAAGCAAAACTGAGAGGCATTTTCTCAGGAACATTGACCATGTGTACTGACCATACATAAAATACCGTCTTTTTCTTTTTTTCTTCTTCTGAAATTAGTACATTGAAATTAGAAGTTTATCGGATAAACCCGATTTGACGAAAATTTTATCGGCGGGACTTTTTGAGAGTTCTTCGGATTGATCCGAAAACATGGACCCTTGGTTAGGAGATACAGGACCTGTATCCAAACTGGTCTCACTGTATACAAACCGTAACTATATTCACACAGGACCTGTATGTGTACAAGACTTGTATGCGTATACTCCCCGTATATAGACAGGTTTTGCTCTATGCACACAGGTTCACCTGTTCAAAGGATAACATAAAGCTACTTAGGTGAAACCCGCTTAAAAAGGTAATCTACAACCGACAGATACAAAAAAAACGAACCTAACAACAATGAAATGTGCAACGCAAATTAATACGAAAAAGTGGGGACATGTGATTTTTTTTATTTACTTGTCTCCTCGGTGTTTGTTAAGGCGCAAACTCTGTAAATACAGTCGCACCTTCCTTGCCACGAACTTTGGTATACTGCAAGGCATCAGAGCAATTAATCAATACCCCGAGTCTTCAACCGGTAATGCAGATTCTGTCTTTCCAAAGCATCTAAACGTACGTTTCTTGTGCGTTTGTGTGCGTGTGTGTGTCCCTCCGCGTTTGTGTGTGCGTGCGTGTGTATTTCTGTGTGTTGATTTGGCTATAAAGTTCGAAAGTGTTGTTGTACTTTTGCGCTTCTTTCAGATCGCCTCGTGCGATCTTTGAAAACCCCTCAAGTAGTCGCGGCCACGGCAGAGGGGTACGGAGACATTGGCGTAAATTTCGGCGCACGTGGTTGCTTGAAAACCTCAAGCGTCCGGTAAGGAGAGCCAAACAGCAGATAACTCCGATGATATCTTAAATTCAACGACAAAAGTTTTGTGAGCTTATTAAAAGTGCTTATGAATCCATGTTAAAATTTTACATGCGTATATACTTTAGAAATCTATAAAGCGAACTTTAAAAACACAAGCTTGCTCTCACAACGTTGACAACCGGCTTCTTATAGTAGCGCTTTGGTGGAGGAACTTGCTCAATCGTGCCAGCTACTTAAACAAAAAAAGCAGCTCGTGAATTTAAATTTTCTAACAATAATATATACATAATAATATACATCCGCGTTAGTATTTTTCCAAAAATTAATGTATCTAGATTTACAGAAATACGAATATCTGTGCGCCTAATTGAAATTATAATTTTTAGCGTCGACTGGAAATCCTGGAAAATCGAAACTTCCACTGTCACTGCGTCGTTTTTGAAACGTCTTGATATTTTTGTTGGATGTCACAACCATAGATATGTTAATAAGTTCAGTTTACCCAGTGCTTAAAGTCAGAGGGTCTCAGGGGATCTCAGACCCCCCCGCCCCACTTCCACGGATTTCGACGGGGGGTTTGAGTCCCCTTCGGGGAGTAGATCCAACCGTCGCGTCCCTAGGGGCGAAGTTGAGAACTAAACCATTGGGTACATCATGAATTATTTGGGCGCGTTTCTGACGCAGCGTTTGGTTGTCAGCTAAATACTGGAACAGCCGAACGCGCTGTGTCAACATTTGGATGCATGTACATGTAATTAGTTTAAAGGCATGCTGCTTCTCAAAATGTGCCCCACAAACAACCTCACCCACCGAGGGGACCACAATAGATACTCAGTGCCACCGGTGGGAGACTTTATGCACTGTTTTAACATTATGCACTTCGAGATTTTTAAGAGCCCATGCAAGCAGACATTGAATGTGAGATAGCCGCAGAGGGAATGTCAAGTGAGATTTCAAAATGCTATATCGGTATACCTATATGGCAATCCAGCCTGCCGGTACAGCTCACCGGTAAGTGGTTATGGACAACAGGTACGCGATACCGGTCAACCGTACAAAGATACCGGTACCGGTACGAGGGTACCGGCCGCTTAGCTATATGATTTTTCGTTACCATGTCCCTTTACCGCGTACCTGTATCCCTTTACAGGCCCACCACCAAACTTGTGTCGGAGGCCGGTATTCAATACCTGGTGAACCGTGTCCAGTGTCCGATACTGGGTGACCCATACCCGTGTACCGGAAACCGGTATATGTTTGGGGGTTACCGGTACGGATATATCGGTGACCAGTATGGACGTACACAGACCATTATAAAGTAGCACAGGTGTTTTCAGTAGGGGTACGCAAAAACTTCTTAGATGTTTATCGTCTGAACTATGAAACCGACCTCCTTTCGTCCGTCATTTTGCCTGAGCAGGTGCCCTTTAGGTTGCTGGAGTCACCCATATAAGTTTTAGCCCCCCCCCCCCCTCCCTAATGATAAAACCGTACATTTCTTTATTTTTTTTACATACCGTAGTTTCCGGACTATAGTCCGCACCCGGTGCATAGTCTGCAGAAGCAAATTTGGGGTCAAAAATAAAAGATTTTGCTTAGATAGTCGCACCCGGTACATTATCCGCACCCTGTGCGTAGTCCGCACTTAGTGCCCAGTCCGAACGCGAAAAGTTTCATACACAGCACACCTAGACAAATGCCTACTGTATTAGCGCGCAAAGAAGCTTTATCGTACATAAATCAACATTAATATGGTCCGTTACTCATAAAATCCTTCAGGACTTGTCACAGTGAACGATCTAGAAAAAAAAAAAAAAAACATTGCATAGTCCGCACCTGTAGGTAGTCTGCATGTTGTGAATTTTCAACTTTTAAATATGTAAAGTCTGCAGACTATAGTCTGGAAAATACGGTACCTTAAATACGTTTTTAAGGTGTATGATATATGTCCAGTGAAGTTTCGGAAGGGGTCTGATTTGCCTTTCCAGAATTTCTGAGGGATGTAAGAGACCGGTCATTGGTTTTTTGAGAGGCATGTAGGGTCTTTCTCAACCTTTTCCGTGAAGACACGACACGCACCAAAATCGTTTTAACGGGCCTAGCTATGGAGAGATCACGTTATCCTTCAGGATATATGCGTCGGGGAAGCCGCTTGGCCATTTTGTATCGGGCGACCACAACCAGCGGACGTTCAGTGTCGGATTGCCGTTTCATGTGTGGGACCTATCTTCTAAAGCAGATCCGTGTGCGGATTAACGTGAAGGTCTCCCATCGCCCTGTTTCTTGCGTTCCTTCGTCCGTCCGGTTTCAGAAGCCCATCCAGCGAACGAAAAAGACTCTGGTGACTCCACCGCGACGGCACCAGGGAGAACAGCGTGACCGTGTTCCCGATTTCACAAACGCGGTGGACACTGGTTTCGCATTCGTGGTTTTTGATAAACGTGCTACTGACAGGCATGTGCGTGCGGTGAACCTACTCGGCCTTATTAGTTGAACTGCGGCACATCTCAGGAATTTACCCAGCGGCATTGTGAGTAAATCGAAAGTTTTTTGTTTCCTACAAAGAACTCTATTCTTCCTATTTGGTCTGATCGCTTTCGTCTACATCTGCTTGCACCCGGGTTTGAGTACACTTGGTTCTTATTGTCTTTTTAGTTACAACATGCATGTAAAACTCACTGTCTGAAATGAACTGTCAATAACGTTTTAAGCTGAAGTTTTAATCTATGGTCATTCAGCTGTCTAAAGGGTTGAAGGACTGAAAGGCTGAAGTGTCTGAAGGACTGGAGGGGTTTAAAGGACTGAAAGGGTCCCATAACAGATCAGGGCTGATGTGTTATTCTCCCCCTCCCCACACACACAAACATATTTTTGCTGTCGGTTAAAGGAGTCACTTTTAAAGTTATGCATGTTCACAGACGGAACCATTGACGGGCACTCTTTGAAGCACTAGCGTTTGGTCTGATTCGCTTTCAAGCAACAGAACAACACAGTATGGTTTGGTGGTTATTCATTTAAAAGAAGAAACAAATTTGGAACTCACGTTTTATATGCTCTGATAAGGACATGTTCAAACGACATTGATGAAACAAAAAGCGAGGACAAAGGCCGAAACACTGAACCTTGGTCTCCTGCAGGGACGATAGTCCTGTGGGACAAGTTGAAAGGTGGAAAATATACGGGAAAGGAGGAAGTCAGGAAAAGTAGAAAGCGCGAAATGTCAGGCAAATCTTTGAGTAGTGATGAGTAACAGCGACAGCAAATGTCTAAGCTACTTGAATAAGAAATCAAAATGTGTATAAAATGAGAAATAAAGATATACGTATAGGCTGCTGAATGAATGGCATCGATGAAGCGACTAAACGCGTTCATTCGTCATGCAATTATTCAGCGTGGCGGCGTCCATTAGCGGCATCGGGTGTCCACGCCGCAGCTGTCCCGCCATCCCAATCGGGCCGCGGGCCCAGAAAGATAAATGGGCTCGGTTCAGGCCACGGTCACCTCCCCCGGTGTTCAGCGCGTCTCACCTCGGCTGACCAGGGCCGCTAAATCGGCCCTGTAGACCACTTAATCACCCGAGGCGCCGGCCAGAAACAAGGCCCCCGTGCTCGCAGGGCGAGGGAGGCTAGAGCTCGCGGATAGGATCCCCGTGTGCCAGCGCCCTCTCGTGGTCACAACCCCAAAACAGAGTTCGCGGCGCTTTGAGCCTTTGCCGTAAAGTGGGCTCGGCGATTGCTTTAAGTAGGTTAGTAGGTGTTCTGCATCTCTGTCTGTCTCAGGATGAATACATCCCTTATTGCGCTGGGTGGGCCGTGGCGTGAAGCGCTGGCGCACTCAGTGCGTGACTTACGCAGTGAAATGGAGCCTAAGCATTAGCCAAGGCTACGAGCTAGAGCTGGGTCACACGATAGCGCGCACTTCAAAAGACCTAAAAAAAAAAAAAAAAAAACTATTGAGTGGAAAAATGGATGAGATGTCACCACTCAAGCAGAAGCGCGTGGGTATGAAGGCACTCCAGATTTAAGGTATAGTTCGTCTCTTCATACTGATTAAAGACCAAAGCTATAGGAACCGTTTGCACCAATCTCTTACCTGTTACGCGTCCTGCTACTACGCATGACTTGTACGTGACTTCATTGCATCAGCCTGATGGACATTTCTACTTGTTCTTGCCGAGAAGAACTAATTGGATGGTGCGAAATCTACGCTTCATAAGGTACGCGCACAGCAGCAAGAGCACAATGGCCGCTGTCGTGACTTAAGTGTAAGTCATGTATCACCAAATTGAGGCTCACAGCCTGCTGTGAGCCTCAGTCCCGTTATACAAGCAAGGCTGAACGAAGAATGGGTTCTTCCTAGGCCGGGGGATAATGTGAGAGAAAATGCTTGAGAAAATGGGGAGGGGATATGGTTGAAAGGGATTAATAATTGAATTTCATACGGTTGAAATAATAATTAAAAGAAACACTGAGTACGTTTAGCCAATTAATGATGGATCAATTTGTTGGTGGTTTATTTATTTGAATAGTAAATGAACAAACAAAGTATTTATGATGGGTCGCTTACAAACTATTTGTTAAAAGTGCAGGCATAGTGTGGTGTATAAAATGGGCTAAACCGGGAGAAGACAGAAACAGACACAGGGCATGGGCTAAAGTCGGGAAACACCAACCTAATGAAAATAAAAAGGCAATAACAACTATAAAGAATCCAGCTAAAATTTGTGTATTCTTTTTTATGTCAACTTTGTGACAGATTTTGTTCGACTTGATTTTTCAATTCGCCTTTTTTTTGGTGATAGGCGTGGTGTTATTGCGACAGGGTCTCAATTGCCTAAGATTTTTGAGGTACTGAGTATCTGAGTATCCGTTGTAATGTTTCCCCAAGATGATGACGCCGTCCCAGTTGTGCCACGCCTTTAGCTCAGGGATAACAATTGTTTGTGGCCTGGAAATGACAAAAACATTCGCAAGCTTATTGAAAAATCGGCAGAACCTTCAGACTTGTGGTCAAAAGTGGACTTCGTTGTTATTGACTGGTTTGGTAAGTGAAATACCATCTATTGTGTTAGCATTCCTGCTGATAGGAACAAAAGTAGCATATGAGTGTTGTGCATATGAAGATAATTGCATAAGATCATGCAATGCTACACTATAAAAATCATCTATTTAACAAAAAACAAAATAAACGTATTTTTTTTTTTTTCAGATTCCTTTGAACAAGCACGAAGAAAGCTTCCGTTAGCAGAGGAGGCATCGGATCTGGGCGACATCGGATCTGGGCACGGATAGCCAACGTGGACGAGGCATGCGAAAAACGAGGAGCCGCAACTTTAGTGACTCTGAAAGCGACGAGGCTTTGACGCAAATTGGAGGATAAAAGAGAAAAAAGAACCGTGTGATTTATGACCAGGGAAGCGACCACTCGGTGCAGCCACCCACGCCACCGCGACGCAAATTAAAAGGTAGGCATTGACATTATGTTTGAATAAAAAATTAATTTTAAGTTGCTTTATTTTTTGTATTGGAACTGTCGTTAATGGAAGCATTACTATCTGGAGACTGGCAGGTAATACTGAGTGGAACCAACGTCATACGTTTCAAGGCCTTCTCCTCCAGGTAAATTTGCTGCCTACCGTGTAAGTGGAAATTCACTTGAAATGTGTTTCTGTTACGCTTCCTTCGACTGTCACAGGGACAAGCATGACTGGTGCTGTCGAACGCCAGAAGAATGAACGGATTAAGCGCAAACGCTTTTCGGAAGTGCAGGGCCGCAAAGGTATGCAGTGAAAATTTATCTGAATAATTGCTACGTCAGGTATTCTCTGAAGTTTCCTTTCAACATGACTTTAGTTGTTTGTTTTTTTGGGGGCCAAACTATCTTACCTGCAATGTGCTCTAAATATAAAATACATAAATAAACCAGACATTTGGACGGGGCTTTAGTAGTGTTGCTGGACATACAGAAGCTGTCTGATGATAGAGCTCCAACAGAGGCTATTGAATGCTGCATTGTTCTAATGTGTGACAACTCTTGACCGTAATATATACGCTTGAAGAAAAAAAAAAAAACTGATTGAGGCCTAAGTGCCCGCCATTTATTGTGAATGCTTTTCTGCACCCACTGCAGCAGGACGGTCACAGTAACTAAATAAATACCGAAACCGTACAATCAGCCAGTTCTCAGCATGTCCAAGGGTACGGCAGGGTGCTTAACAACATCTTGCGCAAGGTCCAACCAGTGTTGTACGTAACGGCGTTCCAAGGAACGGCGTTCCTGGAACGCGTTCCTTTTAGGAGGAACGAAGGAACGACGCCGTTCCATTTTGCATCGGTGGAACTGGAACGGGAACTCGTTACTTTTTTAATGGAACTGAACAAGGAACGGCGTTCCTTTTTTTAGTCCAGTGGGGTGATTTTTATTTCATTTCTAAGAGGGAAATTCTAAAAGTACCACAACAATATCTTTGCGAAAAGCAGGATCTCGTTGACGTTTTGATAACTTCTCTTAGATTTTATTTTGCGTGCTTTTCGCTTGGTAACAGTCGGATCCAGGAGAGCTAAAACATCGATTCTTTTTTCCATGCCCGAGACTGCGGAACAAAAGGCAACACTTTTAGTCGCAGAAAAACACACAGAAAGAGGGACGTTTCAAACTCAGCTAATTTCTTTGCATCCACGAATCCTCATACATCCAGAAATCTAAGGCCGACTACCGCCATCACTGAACTTCCACAAAGAGAACTACAAATACGACAAAAGAACAGGGCGCCAGACTCCGAACAAACCCTTGTATCCCGAACATTGGTCACTTAAAAGATACACACAAATTAACCTTTGTTCCTTCTCTCCTTGTCCCCCACCATCAAACTGAACAACGAATCCAACCTTCACGAAGAAGGACTTGTAGTTTTCAAGACTGACCTTCCAAAAGCCCTACCCTCTTTTACATTTTCGTCTTGCGGACAGCAACATCGAGAAGCAACTGTTGTTAAGTTCGAACAACACTCTTTGTTAGATTGAAACATAGGAGGTTGTAAAACGCTGGTGCAATGAGGGGTAACAGTGCATTTGGCTCGTCTGGATTGCTCGCCATAAACATAAATATGGTTAAAATTTCATTTTTAAAGGTGAATTCATCAACAAATAAAACCCTGCTTCCGCTTGTTTTCTTCTCATGGTGCTCTTCCATCACGGCACTCAAATGTGTATGTTCCCATTTAATAGGACAGATAAAAAAACTTTCCTCAATCTATTTAAACATGGTAATCAGCAAAATATAAATGTAACGTATATGTAACGATACGTTCCATTTTTTTTAACTGTAACGGGAACGAGTTCCTTTTTCACATATGTAACTTGTAACGGCAACGCGTTCCAAAAATCAGAAGGGACGAGGAACGAGCTTTCGTTCCTTTTTTCGAGGAACGTGTACAACACTGGGTCCAACCAGCTTAAAATAAGTTAACTTTTCTTCATACCTTTTGGTTTTTCAGCTGTCCCAGGGTCAAACAGCAACCAGCCGAATATACGGAAGAAACATGAAAGCCCCTTGAAGGGGCTGGGTAGGCGTGGTAGGCAGCTGGAATGTTTATGCAGGATACTTTTTTTTTTTACTTTTTGTTTCTAAATGCCTAAATAATAGGTATTGTTACATTATGAGCATTAAATTTATTAATTACGCCTCACTTTTCCTTGTAAGTAACACAAAACTTGTGTCTTACAGATCTAGAAAGAAATTGATAAATTCATTGACAAAACTCTACTTTAATTGCGGCAACACTCACGCTGGAAATAAAACGATTAGCTGCTACTTCCTCCCGAAATCCTACATGTGATCACATAAAGCACATTTGTACCTGATAAACAAACATTGTTGCTTGTAGACCTTTTTTACATTTGAAAAGCTCTGCCTTTTCGAACTGCTATTAATGGCCCAGCAGTTTTTCTTTTTGTCAGAGTTTGAGAAGCAAGTCCTCCGGATGCTCAACATCATCAGCTTGAAGCAGACACAACATTCGACTCAGTTGGACCTGCTTGTGTCACAGGCAAATAAAATCCTCCGCGACTCTGAAGGGGATATCATCGAAGCACCTTTTGTGGATGTAGAAGAGTTCGAGAACTTCAATGAGCAACTCACGGCTTCACAACCACTAAAAGAACGTCTGGTGGGTACTTGGATTTCATTTACGATTTCATTTACAATAGCTGCTTAAAAGCAGCTATGTATAGACATGTGCTTATACATCAATGTGCTTTTCTTTATTTTAGGAAAGGTGCATGCAAACGTTTGGAGGAAAAAACCACGGGGACGGGACGCGAAGAATACTGAAAAAACTGCTCAGTGACGAAGTAGCCGTCCAGTATAGCTAGGCGGGAGCTAAGGGCAAAAGGAAGTTTCAGGACCTTGTATGCTGTGACATCCTGTGCCGTAACTATTGTGTGAAAAATATTTGCCTTGCCAAGTTCTAGCTTTTTACAAGTGCCAATAAAATACCTCTCTTAACTCAGATAAACTTCGCAGCTATTTTGTCTCGCAGCCACATACACTTAATTGTGCATTGTGTTCACATTCCGGTCGAATGAATGAGAAAACAGTTCAACCCTAGATGCTTAATGCTCATTTCTACTCGATATTGTTTTCAGAGCTTGTAAACAAGAAAGCTGTGGGCAGTGTAACGTGTTGCAAAACTGAAGAGGTGGTAGCCAGCTGGCTGCGTTATGCGAAAGAGCGACTCCAGGCCACCTGACCAAAAAGTACTAATCATTTTGATCGTTTTTTTGTTGTAGACTACTTTTTTCAGATTTAATTTTTTATTGGGTGCAGAGATTGCTCACCTTGTCAGAAATTCAAATATTTGGGTAGGATAAACCCCTTTTGGAAGGGTCGTGCACAATAAAATATTTTATTTCTTTTCCGATGCAGCTGATCTTTACATGCTTGCTTCCACGAGAATGAAGGCTAATTTAGACGTTTGTGGTCTGAGTATGACCGACTGCATTACAAATGCTGATGACGACATGCCACACGGGTATCTATAGCTAAGCAACCGACGTAGAATCTCGTGTAAGCATTCGAAATGGGTCGTTCTCACAACGGGAATGTCTGAGTAAGCCTTCACTTGGGGTTGTATAGCTGTGACGTATGCATGCAAGACATTGTCCGTCAAAAGTCATCACAACATCCTGGATTGATCCAGTGGGATTAATCCAGGATGGTTATAAGGGATCCTGACACCATCCTGAGTTAATCCTGTGGGATGTCTTGCAGACAACCTGAAAACTTACGTCTGTGACATTTGGACACCATGAAGAGATTGCTAGAAGATCCTCGGGACATCACCAGTACGCACACCAGTTTTGTTACGGACGCCCTTTGGATGTCCTGAGAACATCTGTGTGTTGTTTGGGTTAAGAGCTAGGCTACTCGCGTTTGCAAAAGAAAACAAAAAGTTCCTTTTAGACTACGATTCGATAAGCTATGAGTACAATCAGGACACTGACTGCATCACAGAAGTAAGATAGCAACAAGAGAGATTGGGCACTCACGCCCGCGTCGTTCTTCCCCCCTCCTTACGTGCAAATATAAACCACCCCTTTCCTTATCGTTTACTAACATTCGTAGCAATCTTCCTAAACGCGATGAATGGAGTGCATTTATCGAAGATAGCAACTCTGACGTATTTGTGCCGACAGAAACGTGGCTAAAACCTGATAACCTGGATAGCGAAATTTTCCCGGAGAGAAATGGCTTTCAAATATATCGCCAGGGTCGCCTAAACAAACGAGGAGGTGGTGTTATGATAGCGAGAAAAAAAATCACATGCCCTCTTACGTCAGTAACCTAAGTAGCAACCTAGAGTCACCTAGCGTCAAATATGTTGTTGGTGCATGTTATAGACCTCCAGATTGTGATATAAGCTTTTGTGTTGAGTTAATAAATGTTATTTCTGTTATCAAATGCGGGTTTCGGGATGCTGACACTCTGTTATTTGGTGACTTTTATTTTCCAAACATTGACTGGACGACGCTTTCATCATCATGTCAGGAGAAACGGGGGTTCGTTAATTTATCTCTTGACTTCAACCTCGAACAAATAATTGATCAGCCAATGCGCTTGAACAACATTCTTGATATTTTCCTTGTGTCTCATCCTGGCATGATTAGCTTAAAGGGATGCTAAACCGATATCTGAAGTTGCCGAAATAAGCCCCGGACAAGCTTCCCGGGACCGCACTATACCTAAAAATGCTATTCATGTAAAGGGATGGAGATCGGATTATTATATTTCTTGGAATGACGACCGCTGATTGAGCCAGAAGCGCCAGAAGCCTCCGATGCGCGCGAGGCCCTCTGGGATTACTCGCAACGGAACTGACGTCAACAAACTGCAACGGAACTGACGTGAACAAGTCGAGCTGCCGACGCGCCACAGCGTGGAAGAAAGTTGCGCTTTGAATAATAGTAGACGGATGCCCGTCGCGTTGGAAGTTTGCCAACTAATCCAGCCAAGTTAGCTGCGCACTACCTGCCAGCCACCCTGCACCCTGCCACCCCCAGTCCACTTCTGCACCTGCGTCGTAGCGACGGCGGCGACTTTGGTCTGTGGGTTTTTCGGAGTTCGGCGATTTCTTTCCCGTCCTGATAATTTGGCCATGACGACGTCTGACAGCAGCGGCAGCGGCGTGCCGTCGGACGAGGAAAACGAAGGTGTCGTGTCAAAAACGACATGATGAACACTGTTCGACAAATTTATCAGATAAAATTGCATTTCTTTTAAAAATATATTTCATCGTTTCGGGACGGGGTTCGCACGTCGCATTTCCGTTTCGTCGCGCCACCACGCGGCGTGAGCGCACGCCGAAGCCAACGAGGTAGGTCGGAGCTGGCTCACCATAGCCGCGTTCTGCGTACTACAAGTTTGTTGTCGTCACGAAACGAGCTTTCAAAAAACTCACCAGGTGCACCTTAGAATATTTATTTACATAAATCATATAATTTAGACTACTTTATTGTTTCAAGTACCGTCATTTAAGAGCCATTCGTGTGCTGTAAATATCAAAACGACAAAGAATTTAGATTCTGTTTTTCGGTTCAGCATCCCTTTAATGAAGTGCATAAACGGCCTAAGTGACCATAAACTACAGATAACCATAGATATGTTCTAACCTGGACACTCAACAATTTCAAAGATTATACTTGACTACAATAAAGCTGACTATTTGAAAATGAATGAAGACCTCGATATATTTTTCAGCAGTTTTTCTGCTGGTTTCTGGAGTCGCACAGTAAATGAAAATTGCTTACTTTATAAAAATAAAATGGTTGAATCTGTTAACCGGTATGTATCAGGCTCTGATATATTTTCTGATGGCAACAGGCCTTGGTTTAACAAGACATTGACAGCCCTGCGCAATAAAAAGAAATGGTCATTTCGAGCTGCTAGGTATGTCGACACTGAACATGCTTAGTCCAAGTACATCTCGTGTGCAAAGCTTTATGTTAATTGCTTACGAGAATTTAAAGGAACATTTTATAACTGCGACCTACCATCCGTCCTAAAACACAACCCTAAAAATTCTGGAAGCTTATCGCACCAAATGAAACCACAAACAAAATATCTTTGACTAACCAGGAAGGTGATGCCATTTGTGATGTGAATGCCCTGTTGCTATGAATAACCATTTTGCATCTATGTTTACACAGGAGGCTACGTCCACAGTGCCCGTTATCAATGACGTTAGTTATCGATTCATCAGTCCTATTTCCATATAACCTTCGGGAATCGAAAATATTATAGATAACTTAAAAATTAGTACATCGGCTGGCACGAATAAAATTAACTCTAAGCTTCTTAAAAATACTAATTGCATATCCAGCGAATTTTTAATCTACTCTTTCAACAATCATTGTCCGCCGGTATCATTCCAGACGACTGGAAAATAGGGAAGGTCGTTCCGGTTTTCAAAAACGGAGATCGCCACCTCGCAGACAACTACCGTCCCATCTCTTTAACCAGTGTTGTGTGCAAAGTACTTGAACATATTATTTTTTTTTCACATGTTGCATCCTATCTTCAGTCTAACAATTTATTTTATAAACCTCAATATAGTTTTCATAAAGGCTTTTCTCGTGAAGCGCAACTGCTTGAATTCACCCGTGACCTACATCTCAACATGAACTCTAACTCTCAAACTGACGCAATATTTTTAGAATTTTCAAAGGCATTCGACTGCGTTTCCCACTGTCGCCTTTTTTCTATACTCTCTTTACTTAATCTTGATTAATTAACATATCATGGATTCGCAGTTTTCTATCGTTTCGCTTTCAGTATACTGTCTGTGGTGATCTTCAATCTGAACTTACTAATGGAACCTCTGGCGTTCCGAAAGGCAACGTCTTGGATCCTTTATTTATTATCAATATCAACGACCTTCCAGATGTTTTGTTTTCTAATGTACGTTTGTTTGCGAATGACTTATTTTATACTGAAGAATTAGGACTCCAGATGACCACATACTACTGCAGCATTATCTTGATAGCATTAATAACTCAGTGTGAAGAATGGCTAATGCTACCTAATAAACCCAAATGCCAGGTAATAAACTTCACTCGCAAACAAATTCTTTCGCAGTTCCCATATACATTAGGCACTTCATCCCTTAGTGTGTGTCCATCCTACAATTATATTGGTGTCCATCTTACATCTAACCTTTCATGGGTCACCCATATTAACTCTTTGACCGCCGACGCATCTGGAACTCTCGGTTATATCAAACGTAACCTTAAAAATGCCCCTAACCATCTCCGCAAACTTGCTTACGAAACATATGTCCGCCCGAAACACAAATATGCTGCAGCGATTTGGAGCCCCGGTCAGAAATACCTAGCCACGCACATTGAAAAAGTCCAGAATCGAGCAGCGCGTTTTATAACATCCTCCTATTCATATAGCATGAGTGTCTCGCCCCTAAAACATCAATGTTCTCTACCACTGCTCGAAGGACGTCCATTTCTACAGTGTGCCTAATTCACAAATTCTATTATAGCAATTGTTTTTCAAGCGTTACTTTGCTGAAGCCCACTAGTAGGTCATCTCATCCTATCACTAACAGTAAAAGTTTTCAACACCTCACTGGGTGGGTCAACCAACGCGTTCATTAACCCTGTCGTACCATGTGGCATTCGCGTATGGAACGACCTTCCCGAATTCATAGGCACCATTGGCGAGACTGCACTGTTCCGTGAGCAACTTGAATCATATTTTCAAACCCTGCGTTTCCGGTTATTTCTGTTCGTGTGTAATATGGCAACCTTCTATATCAGTCCCATGTGTCTATTGTTTGTACTTATCTTGTGCCTATGCGATGATTTTGTGTAAAACTGTATGCGAGTTTGTTTCTTTTTTTCTTTTGAATTTATGTATTTGAAACCCCCCTTACGCAATGCCCTAAAAAAGAGCCCGTAAAGGTTTGTAAATAAATAAATAGATAAATCAAAATATGCTGGAGTGACTTCTCCATGCCGCCGACCGTTTTGAAAGGGTTAAAAACGGGTCTAGTTAAGAATTAATTTTGAGCCAACATAGCAGCGACACTAAGTTCTTATTTCATCTTTACACTTTGGCTGCCTCGAGAGTTAGCTGTCTTGCAAGTCTGGTAACGCCAAGACTTTGAAACAGAGCCTTTATATTTAAGCGACATTTCCGTCGTGCCAGAGAAAGTGCCAAGATGGTAAGCATACTGACATTCGGTGAAAGTAATCCGCAATTCTTCATCTGATAACGTTTTGTTGCATATCAGGGAGATGTCATCAGGTACCTGCATTATTTCACTTTCCAATATACTACAGTATATATATTGACAGTTTCAGCAGTTTCAACAGCAGCAGCAGCAGATAACAAAAATGTAAAAATTACGAACCTGCAACGTATATCAACCGTCGAAATCCGTCAAACAGAATACGCATAGCATACACAACACCCCAAGAATTAACTTATAAAATATTAAAACGGAAGGATTCGGAATGTCTTCCTCCTAACTTTTCTCATGGAATGGTATTACGCAAACGTTTTATGTGACTGTGACAGTTTATATTCTGTAAATAAAAAGGACGTCAAAAGGACTGTGACAGTTTATATTGTGAAAATAAAAAGGACGTCAAAAGGACTGCGAATATAAAACTGTTCGTTGTGGCACGTTTGTACAGGCGGCGTAGATCTGCCTTTAAATATTGTATCACGCAGCTCAATTACATTGACACACTGTAAAGTGAGGCCTAACACGCGACTCCCCATTTTTACCGCGTCTTTAGGCAACAAAACGGCTGCATGTAAAATTAACGTTGTATTAGTCTGTGCCCATGTACAACATCGACCTGGGAAAATAATGGCTGGTGGTCGACGGTAAACTGCAAGGCAGAAGTTCGACGAAAGGACAACATTAAATTCGGGTAATCTATCCTTAAGGTTTGCATAACAAAACCGTCAGGTTAATGCGCCGATTGCAAAAGATACGTCTGATGTAATGAAGTGACAGTTTGTAGGGCACGGAGTTCGTGTATGTATGGCCAATAAAAATAATATATACTGCACAAAAAGACGAGTATCATGGCTCGGGACACAGTCTTTATCGTTCACGCCGCCTATTATGATTTTTTTTTTCTGACTGTCGGAACGCGAGAATAATTCGTTTAAATTGTGGTATCATATTACTTACTCTCAATATGCCAGAGATTAAATGGAACCCCTGCATTGTCATCTAGCTGTCTTTGATCTTACACACAAACTAAAACGATACTTGAGGAGAAAACAAACAAACAAAACAAGTGAGCTATTACAAAGAAAGTAATACCAAAAGTTAGTGCGAAATTAGCACCCTTCCCCTTTTGTTTGTGACGCAATTTGAATAGGGAAATAAAGAATCAAAATGACAAGGTCGCGCGACGATCAGAAGCGCTTTTTTTTTTTTTTTTTTCAGGGAGCCCGACATTTTTATTTAGTGGTGAAAATGCCTCCTGCTTCAGCAACGCCCCCATGAGGTGAAGGCCGCAGAGCTCCGTAGCAAAACATCAGAAGTGCTGACGCGCGCTTATTCAGCCTGCCCCGCTGGGCACATCATTAGAGTAACTAAATATTTTTCAAATCTTTTACACTGCCATCCCTAAAAGCTCGTGTTTGTCACTGATATGCGTTTATCCAACCTTCATTGTACTTCGTATATCTTTATTTATGTCGCTCAGCCTTCTTTGTATCTATTTTGAAAATCTTCAATATTAGGTAAAAAGCTTTTTTTTTTTTTTTCTTCCAGATGTTACATTTAGCTTTTTGGGGCTTGATCAGAAGCGAGGGTAGGAGCTCTAGACCGGTCATTCCCAAAGTTGGAGCCGATAAGTTCACGCTAAACGCTAAAATAACTTCGGCGAAAAAAACAACAACAAAAAAACCGCTCGGCGTTATTGTTGCGTTAGTTCAATCAGCACCCAACTTTGTGTTTGACGACTCTAGAAACCAAAGAATGCTAAAAGTGCAAGGTGTTTTTTGTATTGCCACCTATAGTGCCCCGTTGAACGTGCAGAGATTGCGTCACTAGTTGTATACCTAACGTTTATAACATATTAACAGTGGCTGGACACATAATAATGAAATTTCACTAATTCAAGCTTCTAAGCAGACTGCGTATATTTGGAGTAGAACCTTATCGAGCGTCGCCGTTTGCCCAGTATAGTTTTGGCACTCACTGGGTTGTGTTACGTTCAGCCTGTTTCTTCGGGCAATTAGCGGTGCGTGTCGCGCGGGAAAGCTTAAAGTGGGTGCGGGGTACGTAACCGCCTTTCGTTGTTTCAAACAGGTGCTAAGACGGAAAACAAATTCAGTGCCTCGAAACACAGAAAACGAACAACTTCGGCGCTAGTCCTTGTCCCCCCCCCCACGCACGCACACACACGCACACACACACGCACACACACACACACGCACGCACACGCGCACACGCACACACACACGCACACGCACACGCACACGCACACGCACACACGCACACGCACACGCACGCACACACACACGCACACACGCGCTCGCACACACACACACACACACACACACACACACACACACACACACACACACACACACACACAACGCTCGCGCACGCACGCACGCACGCACGGGCACAAGAAGCGAGAAGCATGGCTTTATCATTCTGATGTGAAATCGAACTCGGACACTGTCAAAGCAAAGTTCTGCTTCGGAGGATTAATGACCGCCGATAAGTGGGACCCGATGTGCTTTCGCGATTTCCTCTCTCCACTCCCAGTGGCGCTTCTCCACGTTCAAAACAGAAGCGAATCGCTGAAAAACTGTTGCAACCAACGCGACGACCGATATAGACACCGCATTTTCACTGCATGCGAGAGACTGAGAACAGGAGTCTTTTTCTCTTAAAAACGTGCATCGCGGGCCCGTATAAATCAAGCCGGCACTTCCGGTTAGCAGCAAGAGAAGTACGTTATCTTTCGACAGCGTTAATTTGCTATAGGACTCTGATGAAATCGGCTTTATGCTGCTCAAGCAACGCTCTGAAATACGCACGCCCCTCTTGCCTTCCACCGCTTGCTCTTGCCTTTGGTGAGTTCCTGTATTACACAAGCGTGAAGGTTTAACGCGGCTAGATAACAAACCGCATTCGAGCATCGAGAAAACAAGCGCAGCGGATGCTGAGTTTCATTTTTTTTTTTCTTGTTAGAGCGACTCAGGAAAGGAGAAACGGAACACACAAAACGCGCGCACGCGAGAAGTTTGTACATACTGACTTCAACCCTTTCCCTACTTTAACTTTTCTGTTGTTGTTTTCCGTTTAACTCTTTGGCCGGAAACGCATTCGGAAACGGGCGGCCGGCTCACTTCTGTGCGCGCTCCTGGCCCCACGTCGCTTTATACACGAAGGGGCGACGCAAAGTGCGCTGTGGCGCTTTTCCCCGTCCTCCCAAACACTCGTTTTGTTTCTTACTTAATTTTTTTTCTTGTGTCTTTATTTAGTATTTTATTTCTCGCAACGCTTTTTCGCCTTGCTCATTATTCAATTACGAAATTAACGCGGACAAGGAAACTCGGCGCTTTTCCGCCCCCCACAGTTCGCTCGAATCCATAAAACAAGCGAGCGTATTCCTCCTCGCCATCCTTCCCCAACATTTCAAAAGGCTACAGTGCCGAGGGGAAAGGGAACCGCGGCAGCAACAGAAAGAAATGTTGTTGAGTGAGTGAGTGAGTGAGTGCGGAAGAAGTGAGGAAGGCAGAACGCCGTAACTGGCACACCGAGTCGAACTATGTCTGTTTTGTACGTTCGACAGTGAACACACTCACGCGCACGCTCTCGAGTCTCGCGAGCGTCTCTGCTGCCGTTTATCTTTTTTTTTTTTTTTTCTCAGTGAGGGATGGCGCGGAGAGAGGCCATGGGAGGAGTGTCTGTTGGATGTTGCGCCCGCGAATTTGAATAGCGCCGGTGCCATTCGTCTGTTTAACTCGGCGAAATGGGACATGAGCCCGACGGTGCGTGTACATGCAAAGAGGGGAGCTCGCTCGCTCCAAACGAGCGGCCTGTACGAGCTTAACAAACAACAACAATCAGACACTTGTGGAGCAACTCCACGGGTCTGCTGCGGAGGACGACGAAAAGGCGGGCGAGGTTGAGACAAAAGCAGCGCACAGCCCGTATGTACGGCCATCGCGTCCGCCGGAACTCGCGAAACTTTGTTACTCTCGTACGCTAATTTTTCGACGGCGCGAGGCTAGATTGCCATTCCTCCGTTGCGTTCTGAGCGAGAACATTGTCTCTATTTGATTAACGCCGGCTCGAGAGGGAACAGTGCGCACGAGAGCGGAGTGTAGGAATACCCGCCCGACGAAGACCTCCTGAAACCGTGCAGTGTCGCTGTTAGTCAACTTGCGCGCTTCGTGTTGGCCACAAAGTTGGATCTCGGCGCATTTTATGTTAGCGTGGTGGTCGTATTAAACGCGTGCTACTGATGTATTTTGCTAGTATCGAGGTATTGGGGAGGGGATCGAACTGCCACGCCTATAGCGGTGCGCTTCAGCTGTAGTGACAACAAACCGAATTTTATAGTTCGTTTTGGATCAGAGAAGTTTAAGATGACGTTTCGAAGACAAAAGCGCTGTTCAAAGCGAAGCGCTCGTGCCCGGCCCGTGCAAGGCGAGGTTCAAGGTCACAGCTATGCTGTGTTACTAAACACCGCTCTGCGGGGACGACAAGCTCGATTAAGCGTTCCCTATAGTTCGATCTCCTGCCCAACAGGGGTGGACAGCGGAATCTTCTCTGTCCCTCCGTACTCGTTTTTATGACTTTGATTCTATTTGCGCTGAAACTGTTGGAAGAGCCGGAAACGACGTTCACGTTTTACTCTTTTGTGCTTTTAATTCTCATGTCTCGATCCATTATGCTTTGTCAGGGCCTGATTTCGGACAATTCATTTGTAACTTCCTATACCTCCAATTTCATGTCGCATCACCCGAAATGAGATAAAAAAAGTAAATGTTACATTTTTGTCTTATATTCACGCGTGATTGCATTGGCAGAAAAGCGTGCGTGTTATTTTTTTTTACCTTCAAGCACCTTTTCCTGTCGAGTCATGACAAAGAAACAAAAATAATAATAGACGACTGAATGATACCCTTCGGTTTATATTCTCAATTTATGGATAGCTCGATACACCCATCGAATTCGCACATATTTTTCTTACATATTTTGCCAAGTTATTGTAAGACAGAGCACAATATTTGGCAATATTGTCAATTGGTCACGAATGATGGCGATTGAAAGAGCTACAGCTAAATTACGGTTTAATAAAGCGAACTCGTAGTTCACAGAGAAGGGACTGACAAGGGGCATGCGTCGGGGACAACACACCGATGGTGAACTGACCTGCAGGCTGGGCCATTCTTATATGAATATTGACACTAATCTTTATCGCGTTTCATGTTTTGAAACGGGGTACGAGAACAAAAATATGCATGCAGTTTGACGGAGGCTCAGTCTCCCCTACAGCCAACACCACCTAGACAGAAGTGCTTCGCACGCGTCATCACAGTAAGATCGATCAAGGCGTGAGATTGGGCACAAGTGCTGTGTCAGTGTTCGTCTGGGGCTCGTGTCGAATCAGCGCGTCGAAGGTCGGGCTCAGGCCCAATAGCCGAGTTAGCGCAATCCGACTCTGATGACGTTTCATAGAGAGAGAGAGAAAGCCATGCGGAGGCTTTCATTATTCTAGGTGGTGTTGCTACAGCAGCGAAGGTCCCCCTCTAACAGCTTTTGTATAGCCTCCGGGAGGTTGAGGGTTCTTCCCTTCGACACAATCCTGATTTTTTGCGGTACTAATCTTACCTCTGACTGCAGTAAGCACGGGCCGCAGAAGTGTTAATCCAGTGCACAATAAACTGGGCAAAGCAAATGAGAGGCGCGTGACATCAGTGTTTTTATCAGAAGTACCGAGCTTAACCTATATGCAGTAGGTAGTGACTAACAGAATAAAATGCATATTGAGGCAATTAGCAAAAAATTAAAAATTACAAAGTGTAAAAAATATGGTGGATTGGTTATTGCGCGTATGATATCCCCGTGTGCTTAACATGCACGACTTCGGGTAGTCGACTTCTTAGCGAAAAAAAAAAGCTGTTTGTCAAACACAAGTTCGCAGTTGATATCCCCAAGTCAGTAACTATTATTCTGGGCTCATAAAAAATTCTAAAACCTATATTAGTTTTTTTTTTTTTTTCATTGGGGTTGATGGCACGGATCGGTCTCTAGACGCGCACTGTTACCCAGTTCAAATACGTAGGTCGTCAGCGCGGTGAAGTGTTTACCTAACTACATCGACGCGTATTTGAGCTTAAATCAAAATTCTATCGAGGTGACGGGCTCCCTCTGGCCGCTGAGTTACTACCACTTGGGTCTATTCACTGTCATTAAGAGAGGTCTGTGGGAGGCATCAATGAGTTCAGTATCACAAATCACTTTGCGATCATGCATTTCTTACAATGGCGTGGGTTTGGTGGCTTTGAACCTGCGTGTTTTGAACGCCAGCGTAACGTATAGAAAAACCTGGTTCTGTGTCTCATATTCTGAGTCTCTAGACAGATGAGTGATAGCCATGTTTAGTTCGTTCATTGCTACTTTAATTTATTCGCAGATGGTATGCAGTGCTTTGGAGATGTCTGGCTGAGATGCGGAATATTTTGAGCGAATTGTGAACACCGAGACTTTGTGTTTGATTTTAACTTGTGGAACGCAGTGCTGAGGACTGATTAACTTAAGAAAACCTCTACAATTGATGTATATGCTTCAAACGACATAATTCTTGCATGGATATAACTGTGCAAGGTTATTGCCATAAAACAATTTAGCGGTTTTCCAGTGTGGACGGAAGAAAATTTCCCGTATGGGTGGAATGAAAGGTACTCGAGAGGACTTCTGTAGCCGAATAGGCTACAGAACTTCTGTCAGTTTTATGCGGAGGTATCGGGACGATCGAAAAAACACTGTATTAAAGCTTTATTAAATTAACCGGCCGTCCGGTCATCTTTGCATGCTTTAATAGACTGTTTTTTTCGATCGTCCTGATACCTCCGATACCCCCGATAACGATACTCGATAACGCTATGATGCACGCGCAAAGGCGGCGGTGGAGTATCGCGTATCATTATCGGAGTCATCGGGACGATGTTAACCCTCCACCAGCTCGTTTGCACCCTAACTTTTTGTTTGTTACTAGAACTCTCTGTTATCTTTTCTCGAAGACCTCTTAAAATTTATTGCAGACCCAGCTGCTGAGTGGAATGTTTTTCTAATAGCCGATGAGTGCCGATAACTCTTATTATTACTTCACGCCTCGATTCCCCTTCTGTCACTACCTTCATCCGGCATCGTGCAGTGATGAATTCTCCCAGGGTCAATAAAAACAATCCCCAAGAGTCATACCACGACAAGGAGGCAAAGGGCCCAAGGTGGCTCTAGGGCCAATAAAGTCGGGAAAAACAAATCCACCGATAAAGCTGTTTTTATCGTTTTTTTTATAATTTTGTTGTTCGTTCCTGGTATTGGGGATTTGCCTGTTCCTGTTGCAGAACCAGCCATCAGTGTTCCCGACCGGTACTCCCGCATACAACACATACTTAGCCCTGCCCAGATCATCTTCAATAATACTCGGTTCCTGCGCCCAGGCGCTCACCATGTCGGCTAAAAAGAAGCGTCCACATGTAACTGGAGCTTCATCCAGCGACTTGTCGCTCGCCAGAATGAACCTTGCCCGCGTACACGTAGAAAGTGAACGGGGCGGATGGTGCTCCTCCACCCCTTACACGCAGCGATCGTGGGTCACTGCGAGGGTGGCCCGAGATCGCTGGGAGCTTCCCAATCCAGTTCTTCACAGGGGCACAAGGAAACGCCCGACCGCGGTGAACCTTTTCCGCTCTCCTCCGTTCTGTAAATGTGGGGTTCGAACTCTCCCTCACGGGGGCCCGCTCCGACGAGGCTCCCTTCGTCTCCGTCT
Source organism: Ixodes persulcatus (assembly GCA_013358835.2). Taxonomy (NCBI): domain Eukaryota; kingdom Metazoa; phylum Arthropoda; class Arachnida; order Ixodida; family Ixodidae; genus Ixodes; species Ixodes persulcatus. Next base: position 667,082 of record JABSTQ010011253.1, read on the forward strand.
TAATCCTCCTCGCCCTGTCAGCTGGTCTCGGATGACAGGCCATGTCAGACTCCAGGGACGGAGCCGTGATGGATGGCAGCGCACGTCTCGGGACCGACACTGATAACGCATTTGCATGCGATGTGGAGCGCAAGCGCCTGCATAAGCTGCGGCGTCGTGCTGCCGCCGCCTTGCTGGTCGTTGCTGTCGATGCTGCTGCTTGGGGGAGATAGAGTCTCTCTTTCTGAGTGAGTTTAGGGTTGTGCCAATACTGCGGTGCTGTCTTCGAAACTTACGTGGAGTCGCTGGGTATAGTTTTTCGGAGGATAGTGCCGTTGAAACCAAGTTGTACACCATGCATGGTGCCTCCAAGCAAAACATTAGCATAAAAAAAAGAGGATCAAGCGTGAAAGCTGGTTCGCACTAAGTATTGGAAACCCTAGAACTTTGACGCGGTTATCTGGGCCGGCGTTCGTCATTTCGCGTTTTATTAATTTTATTCATTTATTTATTTCACATACTATCAGTCCTATGTAGGACTATAATAGGTGTGGGTTAACAAATAATACATAAAAACAACTATACAATACATCACCACTCAGCTATTACAACAATACCACAAAGTACAAATATTTAGCGACCGTGACACAAGAAAAACAATCTATAGAAATACAGTGAGTCATCAGTGTACATATCAATTCGAGCGCAAAACGAGGATAAGGAATGACAGGAAACCACCGCCTCGGGGAGTAGATTCCAATCGCTGATAGTCAATGGAAAAAATGAATACATAAAGCAGTCCTTCAGACACCGGTACTCTTGTAGAGTATGACTGTGCTTATTTTTAGAGATCCTCGACTTATGCGGTGTCAAATAACTATCTTTGTCAACCAAAAGCAGATTATTCCATATCATAAACAAGAATTTCACTCTTTTATTTTTTCGTCCATATTTTAGTAAGGGGAGATTTGCTTTGGAATACAGCTCAGCGGGGGAGTCAAGCCTGCGAAACCTAGAAAAAATAAAACGCAGAGCCAGCCGCTGCACCCTCTCCAGTTTTAGCACATCACACTTTGCGTGAGGATCCCAAACTTCCCCCGCGTACTCTAATAGTGGTCGCACTAGCGACTTATACGCTGTTAATTTGGTGTCACTCGAGCATTCCTTAGAGGTTCGTCGCAGAAACCACAGTTTTGAGTTAGCTTTTTTAATGATGTTGTTGATGTGAGCCCCCCAACGAAGGTCATGAGATATTGTAACACCTAGGTATTTGTATTCTAAAACACGGGTCAGTGGTTCATTGTCTCTACTATACTGAACATTTAAGGCCTTAATTTTGTGAGTAACAGTCATAAACACAGTCTTTCAACTATTTAGTGACATTTTCCACGCCTTGCACCAGTCACCAATCTGAGCTAGAGATCTGTTGAGATTAAGTTGGTCCGAATCAGTTTTTACTTCGTTAAAAAGGATGCAATCGTCAGCGAACAACCTGGCGTGTACGGTTAAGTTGGAAACCAAGTCATTAATAAACATCAAGAAGAACAAGGGCCCAAGCACGGACCCCTGAGGGACCCCCAATCTAACTTCGCACATATTCGACCTTTTACCTTTTATGTCTACGAATTGTGTTCTCCCACTTAAAAACGATTTAATCCATGTAGTGAACATATGGTTCTTAAGCATCAGTTGTAGTTTCGTTAGCAACTTCCTATGATTGACCTTATCAAACGCCTTTTGAAAATCGAGAAAAATGACGTCCACCTGTCCCCTTCGATTCAAAACTTCTGCGAAATTGTGAACCACTTCTACAAGCTGCGTCGTGGTTGATAAGCCTCGCCGGAACCCGTGTTGTTTGTCGTCCAGCAATCGGTGTTCTGATAAAAAAGGGCGTATATGTGCAGCAACTATGTCTTCCCAAAGTTTCCCACAAGTTGATGTCAATGATATTGGTCTGTAGTTGGCTACTGAAGGTGCAGCACCAGATTTTAATATCGGAATAACTTTCGCCCGTTTCCATTCAGATGGTACTATCCCCTGACGAAGTGACATTTGAAAGATTCTCAAAAGGTAGTTACTAATCGATTCTGCATATCTTCGTAAGAATTTGTTAGGACCTTCATCGGGCCCTGGAGATTTAGTAGTATCAAGATTCACTAACAAATTAAAAATGCCCTCTCTTGTTATTATGGAATCAGCAATGGGAGGCACGTTCTCCAGTAAAGGAAACGTTGCTGAATATCCGTCATCACTAGAAAACACACTCGAAAAGTATTCATTAAAACAATTCGCAATATCAGTTTCGTTCTGTATCGAATTCTTTCCTAATCGGGTGCTCATGATTTGTTTTATTACCTACTAAAAAAGAAGTTATCTACCATGATGCACACACACACACACACAAAAAGAGCAACATATACAACGTTTTTTTCTTCTTTTTAGGGCTGGGAAATTGATCTATTAACATACCGGTTAATCGGTTAATGCTTTCATAGCGATTAATTTTTCTGACAGGGTAATCGATAAAAATTTGGCAAAAAGAATAGTAAAAAACAAACGCTTTCAACAAGCAGACGTGGACAAGTACACCTATATGACGGACAAACTTTCGAGAAAATTTTGACCTAATGTAAACTGTAGGGGCAATGTTTGTAACTCTAGACAAATGCAGAAGGTTTCACGCGTCCGGGACACTTCAGTGCCGTGCGAGTGTCTATTTAGCGCACCATAGACTGTGAACAATCAACGGAGATCGCTCTTTTGAAGGAGAATATCAACGAACCTCTTTGCCTCATGCAGCTGAAGTAAGAATCTGAGTGTGAGTGTCCTTGATCTGTTCTCAATTACACATCGAGCTTGATTCATAATCAAATTTCTATATTGCGTCGTTTATCACATATTCAACAGCAAAGAAGAAGAAGAAAAAACAGACTTTTTAGAACATTGTACATGAAAATTAACGAGACCGATTAATCGGTTAAAAGGTGGCGGTTAATCGGGTTAAATATTTTACTCGACGCCCAGCCCTATTTTTAATTTCAATGGGAAGAAAAGTACGTGTTATAAGGCCGAACAAGTTCAGATGGTGCACCATCTGCTTTGATGTTTGCGAACGAGAGTGAGACTTGCCTTATATACTATATGGATTATTCTGGTTTCCCACGAACGCTGTTGAAGAAAACGTATTTCAAATATCGCAGTTTACATATTAAAACCCTCCGTAAAGTACTAATTCTCGCTCAGTCGCTTAACTCCTTCTACACTCTAAGAAAAAAATGGAGGAAAAAGGTAGCAACGGCGCGTCCTCCTCCCTTCTACTGACGCGCCCCCAAGCGGACACGAGAAAAAGGGAGGAACGAAACGTTTTTCTCCTTCTCCAGGCAGACGGGAGAAAGCTTTCGCCCTCCCGACTCATCTTCTTTTCGTTTCGTTTTTTGAGCAGGTCGCGCACGTTGTTTAATAAATGTTGTTGAGTTGATTGAGCTTCAGCGGCAGCGAAGGCCGCCTGTAATTCCGTCTTCTAGTCCAAACTGTGCAGAACATTTCGGTTGTATTGACGTTTTTATCACTAATTTTATCAAAAGATCAAACGAAGCCGCTAGAAACAGCGAAGTTCCGGAGCAGTGCCACGTACACTGGGTAAGATGGCCGTCTCCGGATTGCGGGATCCACGCGGAACTATTTGTAGCGGAACCACGCGGGCATGTGTCGACGTTTTCGACGTTATGGAAATCGTAGGAACTGCGTCCAAGACAGGCAGGTTTTCCTGCCGGCTGCCTGGGTGCCTTCCATGCTGAGTTCGGTTCTGTTTTCCGATGACGAGTGCCAACCGGCGTTCAACGGGGTTCTGTATTTCTGCGTGTCAGCAACATAGCTGCAACATCGTGATGGCTGTGTTGTGGGTTGTGAACAGAAAACTGGAATTATCGCCGATGTGACCGTGTTTTCGCGTATCAGTGGTGTAACAACAAGATGAGATGACGTGATCTGTCGGGCATCGATGCCGCTGGTCGAGCCGTGATCGGAGGGGCGGGGTGTCGCAGGTTGACATTCCGCTTAACATTAAAGAGTTTAAGACCACTTGAGGGATTAGGTGCAATCGATCGACGTGCGGATAGTCATGTTGGAACGCTGGTCTGAACAGTAAGCTCCTAACGTACAGTGGCCAATGTGACTGTCGGTTGTCTCCTCCCTGGGAGCGATTGCGCTCTGGGGAAAGGACTGAACAGTACGAAATTATGACGGAAAGAACGTATGTTTACAGTGTGGAATTTTAGCATTAAAAAAAATAGTAGCTAAAATCGAAAAAAAATCTACCCTTTATTTTGTTGTTTAAATATACTACGGTGCCTGGAGAAACTGTCCTCCAAGTGGCGCGCTGGGATCAGCCCTAGACGTTTTCGAGCCCGCCACGGCGTAGCTCCGTACACTTAACACCTGCCGCAAGTCGCGGCTTTGAGTGCATTCAATTTGATCGAAAAGCGATTTCTAAGCCCGTAAAGCATCACTTCCAGCTGAGTGAATATCCGCTCTACAGAGATTAATTAAAGACGGCAATTGCAGCCGTGCGCGAGCAGCAGAAATAGAATAACAGGCACTACCATAGAAATACAGGCTACGATGTGCCGTGCGGGCAAACAAACTCATGGCTTCGAACCGCATTGGAGCGGCTTGATTTATTGGCTTTCAAATAATTACGGCATGATCGAGCGTTTACTTTTGAATAAGAGATTCACCCCCTGAGTCATTCAAAATACTCTCAGGGGTATGACATTGCTGAAAAAAATCAACATGCTGGGAATATTTTTTATTGCTTAGGCAGTCACCGAGAAATTCCGTACGTTCAAAACGACCAGTACAAAAGACGGAAACGCAGATATCGGGTACACTGTACGAGTTAGTGTGCGGTTGTATTGATGTTTGTATCTGCCATGAGTGTGTATGCGCTCAATGTATGTTCACCTGATACTTGTAGTATGTGTACATGTGCGTATAGACCTTTTCATCTCAGTAGTTACCTGACCGGCGGATAGAGGGCGCTGACGCACTCGCCGCCATCGGGTGGCTTCAAGTTGGTTGGTTCGGTTTCCGTGCGCTCGCGGCTGTGTTTATGTGTTATGTCAGTTTCGCCTAATTTCGTAATACAAATGTGCCCGTTATAGCACACAACTAATAAAATTGTGGTACTGAGCCAATTTGAGAACCACGAGGTGGTTTCGAGTCATATTCGCGGACTTTCTTACGAACACTTTACGATGATCTGGTCACGTTCGTCGTTAATTTCGGTCAGGTTCGGCGGGGAAGCGACTTTGATACACAAGGTGGATTTCCATCGTCGTAGACGATGGAAATGTAAGTATAGTAAAAAGTATAGTAAGTATAGTATAGTAAAGTATAGTAAGTATAGTAAAAATGCAGTTCCACAACCTGATTAAAAACCTCCTGAATCGCGAAAAACACATCAAGTGGCTAATTCACTGCTCACTGTTTGATTTTCGCGGACAGCAACTTTTTCTAAATTTTAGAGACTCAAAATGTCTCCTATAATAGCGCAGATACTCTAAAAAATAAGTGATATTGTCTCAGGTTATTTTCTTTAAAAAAACCTAAGTACTCGAGAACTATTTCGATAGTCCGTCCTAGGTCGGGTTGGAAATTTCTTTAGCTATTGACCCTACTAAAGTACTTATTAACAGCATTTCACAACGTGAAAGTTAGAGAATAAACTATTTGTTTTACTGACATTTGATTACGACGATTATATTATATTATATTTAATATACGCCAGGGCTGACGCTGATTCCTGTACCTCCTCCCTTCTCCCAGTATCCGGTGCGCTGACGGTAAAAATGGTCTAAATCTGTTACAAAATGAACTGCAGATCTGGTTGTACACATAATGATGGCATGCAATTAAGTTGTAAATGTAAGCATCGGGCAGCGATTTACAATAAGGCGAGAAACACGGTGAAAAGCGATGCAAAACGCGAATGCAATGCCTTCGCCAAGGCGCGGAGGGGGGTGCGGAGCGACGAGTTGAAGCCACCTTATGGCGGCCGCGTCACGTGATTCCAAGATGGCAGCGCCCATGCGACGGAGGCTGAAAAGGTCTATAGTAGAGGTTCCCGAAGCGCAATGGTGGCCTGAGGAAATAAAAATATTTTTTGTAGAACATGAATTGGGTGGTACCGAGCGCCACCTAGCCCAGCTACTTGCAATGGATGGATGGATGGATGAATACGGCTGAGCCCTTTGGATCGGGCGGTAGCTTACGCCACCTAGCCATTTTGTCTTACCCTTTAAGCTTAGAATATTTAAATGTGAAAACTATATTCACTCCGTACTGAAAAGAAGGTGAGGCTATAAATCCCCCTTGCCATCAGTTAATAAGAAAATGCCTAGTTTTCTCTCGCTTTCTGCCACCATTCACTTAATCTTTGCTTGGTAATCTCTACTGTCTTGAAATCCACTCTTCCTTCGCTGTCTCTAAAACCCAATGACCTTATTAAGTCTATGTTGTCTTCGGTATGCATTGTGGGAACCACGTGTTCCCCGCATCCCTATCTAGGCCTAGCTCAGGCAGGCCGTGGGACGTCGCCACGTGGGGGCGCGTCCCGGATGCGAGGGCGAAGCCGTATTCCCTGGTGGGCGGCTTTCCCTCGTCCTTCTCGGGTGATTTGCCGAAGGCACACCCCTCGGGATTATGACTTGGACGCGTCCGCCCCTCCGGGGAGCCACCTACATCCGACCCACCCTGGGCGCGTTCATTCCCGCAGGCTATATAACACGGCCCTAATCCAACGGGCGGGACTCTCGCTGGGGGAGGCTCTGCTCGACGGAGCTTTCCTATCTTTACCTGATCCTCCCCCTCCGTGATACTGTCAATTGCGGCAGCGCGGACTCCGACTGGTGATCCTGTCAAAAGAGACAGCGCCGTCATCTCCACCATTGCTAGCCCTCGGGCAAGCGTGTAGCATCTAAGTCAAATAAACACGTATTATCCGGACCCAAGGAACCTTCTGTGTTTCTAAGTGGTACCCCATAAAAGGGGAAACCCACATCTGGCGCCCCAACGTGCGGCCTGTCCGGCGACTGCAAACAAAGCAGCACTCTCGCAATCACAGCGAACCAGGCCAATTTCCGGCTAAGAACTTTGTGGACGGAGGGAGAGGCGAATGCCCAAAACCCGATGCCACTCAACGGCTTTGTGGCCACATCAGCCACGCACGGACACAATGAGCAAGTGTCCTTTCAGCCGAGCTCCCCTAATGGGTATGACGCACACTGCCCGGAATGCAACCGAGGCACTCCTTCTCGGAGCGCGCCAGCCTTCGTCGCTGATGCCAAGCCCACCCGCGACTTTCGAAGTCAACACGGGTCTGACGAGACAAGAGACAATGGCGCAACAGCAGGCAAATGCAGCCTCTTACAGCTTCGATCTCTTAACCTCAGACTGGCCGTCAGCTTCTCCGCACGGAGATAACACTGACGCCGTCTACGAGCCGCAGCACAGCACAGCTGCTACAGGCGCACCAATCCACTCGGCGGGCCCACACAGAGGGAACAACCCGCCAGCCGCACATGCGGAGAGCGATTCTCACCACAGAGAAAACACGCTCGGCGCGTATCACCCCCTGCTAGAAAACGCAGCGCGGGTGATCGAAAGCCTGACGGGCGCACTGCAAACAGCAGTTAGGCCCCCGCCGCCGACACGGCCACCGGTCAGAATCCCTATCCCGACATACCGAGGGTACGGAGACCGAGTGAGTGCGACAGACTTCCTCGAAAACCTGAAAAAGTACCAACAGGCCATGGGAATGTCGGACCACGAGATACTTGAACGCATCTTGCCAATCTCGTTGGTGGACCAAGCGGCGCGGTGGCTCCGTCTAACCGGAAGCCAGCTGTCGTCGATCGAGCAGTTCCGCAAGGCATTTCGTCAGGAATTCCTCCCTGCAGACTACGAACGCAGGATGAGGCGAGAGCTCGAACAACGGACCCAACACCCAGACGAGTCACTGTTGGAGTTCGTTAGGGCGATGCAAGAGCTCTTTGAGCTAGCAGAACCCTCAGCGCCCAATGCAGAGCGGGTAGAGCGAGTCATTCGACAATCGCACCCGACTTTTGCGGCGTATCTCCGAGGCAGTCGCTTTCGCGACTTGAACGAACTGGCCTCGGAGGCTCGGCGGATTCAGGGAGACATTCTTGCCGCACGAGCGTATCGTCCCCCACCACCAGCATCAACGGCACTCGAGCCGCGCTGCGCTTGGAACGGGGACGCGGCGTCCCGAAACAGGAGACACGAAGCCGCCCACTACGCAAACGAGCAAAGTCGAAACACGTACGACATATCAGATCGTGCGCTCGACCCGTACTCCTACGAACGGCGGGCAGCAGACACTGTGCCGCAGTTCAAGAGGCGAGATCGGAACACAGAGTTACCGACGCCACGGGAGGAAACGCAGCCACGTCCAAACCCACAGGACGAAAGGCGCGGCGCGCATCAAAACGCGCGACAGGACTCAAGAAAAGTCCCGCAACAACGTTGCTTTCGCTGTAATAGCGCTAACCACCTGGTTCGACAATGCCCAGAACGGCAGAACCCTGGTCCCCAACAGTCGGGAAACGAGCAAAGCCACCGATAACCAACCCGGCGGCTCAAAATGGCACGGAGCAAGAGACTCTTTTGCCTACAGCCTACAGAATAGGCTTTCCGACCGGCACGCTGGCACCATTCATAGCCCTGACGATTGTCGGTCGGACGTTCAAGGCACTGCTGGACACAGGAGCCAGCGCCTCGCTTTTCGGCGACGAAGTGTTGACCCACCTCCAGCAAAACTCAGTGCATATGAGGGAGGGCAACACGGCCTTTCGACTCGCGTGCGGTACCGCCCATTCAAGCGGTACTGTGCGGTTGGTTGCGAGATGGGAGAATCGAGTAAGACGGCAACGCTTCGTTCATCTCCCCAGTCTTTCCGTTCCGATCATCCTGGGCAGAGATTTTCTCGCCAAAACAGGGATTGTGATCGACGTGAGTAGCGGTGGCTACCGAGAGGGCACATTCGCACCTCTGAAACCCTTCTGCGAACCCCCAACGCCAGAAAAAACACTGGTTAATGGGGCAGGCAGCACCTGCCAAGACAAGGCAACAGAATCACAAAAACCGGGTATCAACCCCTCGACAGGTACCCCGACGCGGTTGCAAACAAGCGCCGTAGCGTCGGAGGTCACTCACCCCCTGCTGACTGAGTCATGCTGCGGGTCAGGGCAAGAAAAAGCCCGTTTGTCGACATTATTGCGACGCTATGACGCCATGTTCACGGAGCGTCCCGGGTGCACAAACGAAGTGCGACACCGGATCGACACGGGCGATGCGCTTCCTCGGAGGCAAAACGCACGACCCGTCAGTCTGGCTAAACGAAAAGCCATCGACGTCGCTTTGGACGAAATGATCGACACCGGAGTTGTCCGGCGGTCAAACAGTCCCTGGGGATTTCCCGTTGTGTTGGTCCCAAAAAAGGACGGCAGCTCACGTCTCTGCGTAGACTATCGGCGTCTAAATGACGTAACGCGGAAAGACGCATATCCGCTCCCGAGCATTGACTCGATCCTTTCCAACCTCGGCAGCGCACGGTATTTCACAACCCTGGACGCCAGCCGAGGCTACCTCCAAGTTCAAATGGAGGCGGGTGACGAGGCAAAAACAGCCTTTGTGTGTCACCGCGGGCTTTTCGAATTCACAAGAATGCCCTTTGGTCTGTGCGGAGCGCCAATGACGTTCCAACGCTTGATTGACCGAGTACTGGGAGAAGCCAAATGGAAACATGCAATGGCCTATCTCGACGACATTGTCGTGTACTCCAACACCTTCGAAGATCATCTACGAGATCTGAAGGATGTGTTCGACAGGCTAAAGGCCGCGGGTATCACATTAAACCCAGAAAAGGCCCAAATAGCCGAAACCCGCATCAACTTGCTTGGGTTCACGCTCGACTGCGGGCGCATCGCGCCAAACCCCGAGAAGCTAAAGGCTATCCGGGAGTTTCCGGCGCCGACGGACGTAAACTCGCTCCGTCGCTATCTGGGAATGGTAAACTTTTACCGCCAATTCATCCCAAACTGCGCATCACTCCAAGCGCCACTAACGCGGCTACTGAGAAAGACCGTGAGATGGAGTTGGGGTCCCGAGCAGGAGGCAGCATTCCGCTGCACCTCCAAAGCGCTCGCGGACACAGCTGAACTAAAGCTGCCCGACTTGAACAAGCCTTTCGTGATCCAAACGGACGCGAGCAAACTGGGCTTGGGAGCGGTCCTGCTCCAAGAGCACGAGGGAGTGCTTGGTCCGGTAGCTTTTGCTAGCCGCTCGCTGACACCCGCTGAGGTGAACTACAGCACATGTGAACAAGAGTGCTTGGCCATTGTTTTTGCCTTGAAGCGCTTCGACATTTATGTCGACGGGACCACGTTCACGATCGAAACAGATCACCAGAGCCTAATATGGCTGTCCAGACTTCGCGAACCCGCAGGACGGTTAGCGAGATGGGCCTTGCTACTGCAGAAATACGACTATGTCGTGCGGTACAGGAAAGGCAGCACAAACGTGGTGGCCGACGCACTGTCGCGAGCCCCCGTAGACTGCGCAAATCTTTCCGCGAGGACCCAGGCCGAGCCAACGGCAAACTCCAAGCCAGGCGAAGCCGAAAATCAGTCCAAAATGGAGGCAGCACCACTGACCTCCTCGGACGAAAACGTGAACCACATAGACGCAGTGAGCGCAGTGGGGATCGTGTTCAGCAAAGAAGAGCTACTGAAAGCTCAGCAGAATGATCCGTTTTGTCGAAAGTGATCGACGGACTCTCGAGTGAGTCGGACTCTGTGGAGTCGGGCGGCGCGTCCGCCGGGCGTACGACTGCTGGTATTGCAGTAAACGCCGAGTGTCGGGATGTATCTGGTACTGGTACTGACACGCTGGATCAATTTCTGCTGAACGCCGACGGGCTCCTGCTGAAGTATATCCCATCTGAGAAGGACACAGACAATGTGTTCAAGGTGGTAGTGCCAAAAAGTCTGAGGTGCGCAGTAATGCGTTACTATCACGACTCGCACTTGGCCGGACATGCGAGCGGCTCCAAGACTTACACAAAGTTATGCCACATCGCAACCTGGCCGGGCATGAAAAGGGACGTATTCCGCTACGCCCGCACGTGCCACACTTGCCAAAGCTTCAAACCAAGAGGCGGCAAACCTCCGGGCCTAATGCAGCCGATCCACAGCCAAGAACCATGGTCTTTGGCGGCTTGCGACGTGGTCGGCCCTTTACCAAGGAGCCCCAAAGGACACCAGTATCTGTTGGTTGTCACTGACCACTTCAGCAAATGGGTAGAACTTTTCCCACTACGAAAGCTGACGGCCCGAGCAATCACTGAAAAGCTCATGGAGGTGTTCACCCGATTCGGGTTCGCTGAAGCTCTTCTAACAGATAGAGCAAGCTACTTCGTCGGGAAGGTATTTGTGGACGCTTGCAAAGCGCTGGGCATCAAGCACAGAACAACCACACCCTACCACCCACAGGCGAACATCACGGAGCGATGTAACAGAAACATCAAACCCATGCTGGCAGCATTCGCCGAAAAGCACCGCGACTGGGACGCATACGTTTCCGAAATTGGGTTCGCTCTCCGTTCCACTGTCAATCGTTCGACAGGCTTCACCCCCGCCTTCCTCACATTCGGAAGAGAATTGCCAAATCCAATGGACCGCGTCCTCAAGGCAAGCGCCGGGGTGAGCGACGCACAGTCGAAACAGACTGAACATGCGCGCACGCTACACACCCGGATGACGAAAGCCTTCTCGGAGGCCCGTCGCAATCTCGGGGTAGCGCGAGCTAAACAAAAAGCTCAGTACGACCGCTCTCGCCGGGATCTCCGCTACAAAGTAGGCGATCTCGTGCTCAGACGAAACCATGTTCTGAGCGATGCCAGCAAAGGCTTTTCTGCTTCACTGGCACCAAAGTGGTTGGGCCCGTACCGAGTGCACGAAGTATTGTCCCCACTCGTGTACAAGCTGACTGAGAAAGACTCGAGAAAAGTCAGCGGGCCTGTGCATGTCTGCGATCTCAAACCCTACAATGAAAGGGAAGAGGAGGGGGACGAACAAACGCAGCCCCCGCGGCAATATGCACGCAAAACGCGAGATCACGCCGACGATGAACAACAGGCGTCTCGCTACAATCTGCGAACTCGGAAAAACTAATATCCGAAGTTTTCGTAGAGGCAGCCCCAGTAAGTGGCGAAATGTCACATTAAGGGAAGTGCAAATCATAATGCACCTGCTGCCTTCGCGAACGCGCCAGACACCATTGTTTGCTGGCAAGCAGTGACCTAGATAGAAGGTCACCTCAGCGTTCGCTCTCGGATCAACCCGTAGGGGAATCCCCCGAACTACGGCATCCGAGGGAAAGGGTAGGCGTAACGGCCATTGGTCAGTTATTGCCACCTACGCTCACGTGTCCAACACGTCACCGCAAGAACGCGGTGCGAGCGTCGTCACAAGCGGTCGGAGACCAAGTGGTCATTCGACCGCAGTACGCCCCCGCATCCACGAAGAGGATCCGCAGCCAGTACGCGGCTTCGCGTCGTTCGGGAGCTGCTGTCTCCTGGCTACGGCAGTTCAGAGGCGTCCATGGACCACGGCTGCGCGGGACGCGTCAGGCAGCCCCGCTCACGACTCTACCCCAGCCGGCCGCAGGCCGAACCAGCGTTCCGCAGTCTTCGTGCGCCGTCGGGGTCGACAACCAGTCAGGGGCTGCCCGCTCTTCATTCACGGGACCCGCGCGGCGGTCGGACAGCTCGCCGACCAGGGACCAGCCGTTCCCGTTCGTCCCGTGACAAGTCCCAGGGCCCCGCAAACCTTCCATCAAGAACCCTACGCCATGGTGAGCGAGCTACGGCAACGTCGAGAACGTCACCGAAGACGTCAACTTATTTGTTACCCCAAGCATGTGGGAGCCGGCACCGCCGCGTTGTTTTGTTTTGTTTTGTTTTGCTTTTCGAGAGTCGGTAGGTTAATTTTTATTTTTCTTAAACCTACCTCAGCCTTAAGGAGGGGGGAGTGTGGGAACCACGTGTTCCCCGCATCCCTATCTAGGCCTAGCTCAGGCAGGCCGTGGGACGTCGCCACGTGGGGGCGCGTCCCGGATGCGAGGGCGAAGCCGTATTCCCTGGTGGGCGGCTTTCCCTCGTCCTTCTCGGGTGATTTGCCGAAGGCACACCCCTCGGGATTATGACTTGGACGCGTCCGCCCCTCCGGGGAGCCACCTACATCCGACCCACCCTGGGCGCGTTCATTCCCGCAGGCTATATAACACGGCCCTAATCCAACGGGCGGGACTCTCGCTGGGGGAGGCTCTGCTCGACGGAGCTTTCCTATCTTTACCTGATCCTCCCCCTCCGTGATACTGTCAATTGCGGCAGCGCGGACTCCGACTGGTGATCCTGTCAAAAGAGACAGCGCCGTCATCTCCACCATTGTTAGCCCTCGGGCAAGCGTGTGGCATCTAAGTCAAATAAGCACGTATTATCCGGACCCAAGGAACCTTCTGTGTTTCTAAGTGGTACCCCATAAAAGGGGAAACCCACAGCATAGGGTGAAGCCCCTTACAGTAGAGTATCAAGTGCACAGCCGTCTCGTCCTCCTCTCCACAAGCAGCGCACACTGTGTCCATTTCCTGGTACTTCGCTCTGTATGTTCTAATTCGCAAAACACCTGTCCTTGCCTCAAACAACAATGAGCTTCCCCTAGAATTGTCATAAATGCTTTCTTTGGCAATAACTGTTTTGTTTCATCTATAGCCTTCCAGAGCCTTCTTTGTCTGCATTCCCTCTAGCCACCGATCTCTTTCTGTGGCCTTAACTTTCTTCTTAACTGAGACCTGCTCTTCCGTAACCCCACTATAGCCTAAAAACTTTCCTCTTAATTTCCTAGTGCGCTGTCTCCATTTTGTGTCTATACTCCTCATGTATAAATAGCTGAAAACCTTTCGTGCCCATTGCTCTCCACCCATTTGCCTTAACCGATCCTCAAATTCTATCTTGCTCACAGCTTCCCTGCCCTCAAATGTTGCCCATCCCATGTCTCCTTGTACTCCCTGGTTTGGTGTTTTGCAATGTGCCCCCAAAGCCAGCCTACCTACTCCACGCTGTTTTATTTCTAGTCTTGCATGCACTTCGGATTTCATGCATAGCACTGCGTTTTCAAAAGTCAAGCCAGGCACCATGACCCCTTTCCAAATCTCTCTCACCACCTCATATCTGTTGTAATTCCAAAGTGCTCTATTTTTCATTACAGCCGCATTTCTGTTGCCCTTACCTATTATATACTTTTCATGCTCACTGAGATATTCTGCACCACCACATATCCATACTCCTAGATACTTGTATTTACGAGCTCTCTCAACTGTAATATTCTGTATCTTCAGTCTCTCAACATCATCATTGTTAAAAATCATGACTGCTGATTTTTCACTACTGAATTCTAAACCTAATTCCTCTCCTTCCCTACCACAGATGCTCATTAATTCCTGCAAATCTATCCTGTTGTTAGCCATTAGTACGATATCATCCGCATATATCAGTCCCGGTAAGGATTGCTGAATTGTTTGGCCTAGCTTACTGTACGAAAGGTCAAATCCAAGCCCACTCTTCTCTAGTCTATCCTCCAATCCTCTCAGATACAACATAAACAGCAAAGGCGATAACGGGCACCCCTGCCTAAGGCCTCGTCCTATCTCTATTTTCCCCGTTGCCTTTCCTTCCCATGTTATAATCACCTTATTATCTTTGTAAATGTTCCTTAATATTGCTGTTAGTCCTTCATCTAGGTTTAAGCTCTCCACTATGTCCCACAGAGTTTTTTGGTTCACATTGTCATAGGCACCCTTGATATCCAGAAATGCCAGCCAGAGCTGTCTGTTTTCTTTTTGCGCTATTTCTATACACTGTGCTAGAGAAAATATATTGTCTTCCAACCTTCTTTGTTTCCGAAACCCGTTCTGCAACTCGCCCAGTATGCCCTCGCAATCTACCCATTCCTCCAGTCTGTTCTTTATAATCTGCATTACCAACCTGTAAATAACTGGTGTCACGGTTATGGGACGATAATTCCTAATGTCAGACTTATCTCCCTTTCCCTTATATATCATACTCATCCTACTAAGCCTCCATTCATCTGGAATATTTCCTTTGGTACCATAGTGCTCACTACCTCCCTTAGTTTTGCCTTAGATTTAGCACCCAAATTCTTCACCAGCTTGATTGGGATACCATCTGTGCCTGTCGACGTGCCACTAGGGACTCTTCGTTCCGCCTTTTCCCATTCTCTTTGTCCAAAATCAGCGATGTCAAAAGCTGGACTGATACTGCCTTCGGTTCTCCTATCTTCCACATGTACCCGTTCCCGAAATTTCTCCTCCATCACTGCTCCTATATATCGTATCGCATCATCTCCCTCTAATTGATCTCCCTGATGCGAGAGTATGAACCTCTGTCTAGCTTGCGTCGTTTCACTGAGTGAGTTCAAGTGCTCCCAAAACTTCTTGGCTGCGTTTCTATCTTTCTTGCTTACATTACTCATCCATTCTTCACCCTTTCTCTGAATTTTCGCATTGATCAAACTGGATGCCTCTCGGCGACATGTTATAAAAGTGTCCCATCTTCTTTTTACTTCCGTTTCCGACTCCCCACTACGCTTGGAATTCCTGTGTTCTCTAGAGGCTTCCTGACGTTTTTGTATCGCTTGCTTCACTTCTTTGTCCCACCAGCTTTTTGGTCTATGTCTTCGCTTCCCCTTTCGTTTACTCTGAACTTTGTCTAGTTCCAGAACAAAAAGCCCAGTTAGGCTCTCATAGGTCCAATCTGTATACCGTTGCCCTGAAACTGCTTCCTCTATTCTTTCAGCAACTATTTCCAACTCTTTGTCGCTGCAGGAAGTCTGCTTTGAATTATGTTGTCTAGTTTCAGCATTTACTTCTCTGGCAAAATTCAGCTTAATACGTTTATGATCACTACCAAGACTTTTGGAACCTTCTTCATCTATTTTCATTACTTGTAACTTACCATATATTTTGTGTGACATAAGTACGTAATCTATAGTTGAATGTAGATTGCCAGTTTCCCACGTTATGTGCCCGTCACACTTCTGACTGGTATTACATAAAACTAAGTCATGCTTTTCCACCAGTTCTAGTAATATGCTTCCAGTTGAGTCCGTATACCCATCCAGACCCTCGATATGGGCATTCATGTCTCCCATAATAATTATTTCAGAGCCTTCCCCTAGCTCACTAATGTCTTTTGATATGCAATCAATCATTTTTCTGTTTTCCTCTTTAGCAACCTTTCCCTGTCCATAAGTAAACAACTCCAAGGAGTGTTGATTCCCCAGCGACTTTTCCTTTCAGCCACAAGTGTTCGGCGCACTCCTTTCTGATCCTTTGAAAGTTCATGTTCTTCTTAATAAATGCTCCAATTCCACCTCCCTTCCTCATTCCGTCCGTTCTGTTGCATTCTTCCCACGCATAGTCAGGGTTGCAAGGTGGCTGCTCCATGTCTCTGAGATGTGTTTCCACAAACCCATGCACCACTAAATTCTCCTTTCTTAGTTACTACTCTACCTCTTCCCATTTTAACCTATTTCTACCACCCTGCATGTTAATATATCCAATGTCTGATTGTGTTGTTTGTTTATACCTGTTCTTACGTTTTCTCCTCTTTTTAACCCTGGGTGCCTCTCCTGACTTTGTTGGGTTTTCAGTTACTTCAGTACCCCCAGGGCCCTCGGTCCCCCCAAAAAAGCAGTCACCGTGCGGCCCATCCTATCCCCCACCCTGTAACCCGTGGCCTCACTGTAGTGAATGCCATCTGCAAAAGGGCGGGAGCCAGCCTCGTACACCTCCCTGTTTACTTCCATTACGTCGTACCGAAGCTGTCGACTCATACCCTTAATTACTCTGTTGGCTTCGACAACCCTCCTCGGCTTGACTCTGCCATCTGGTGGCAAACGATTTAACCTTCTTTCACGCTACGCGATAAACAGCGGCTTCGAGTTAGTTCTTTTGAGAGCGGCATTTGGTTTCGCGGATTGGTTTGCCATTCCTCCGTGATCCGCGGTTGACGAGGGAATTGTGACTCGAGGAACAGCAAAGGTAAGACGTAAAGTGCGCGAAGTAACTGGGTATCGGTTGTCTCCGTTTAACATCGCAGTGCTGACGACAAGAAGACTGAGCAACTGCTTTCGAAACTCAAGTTTCTATACCTGTGGGGGGAATCTGGCTTCGGAAATAAACACAGTTCGCGAAAGCTCGTGTTAAGCTTTTATTTTCGGCTCCTCTCGTCCCGTACAAGAGACGTAGCATCCTCGTTAAGCCTTATTGAGCTCGATTTGCTCGATTCAGGGCCGCCATAATGAGGTGCAGGCGACGGAGGAACTATTGGCTCCCCTGGTTCAGGGACGAAAGTTTCTCCCTTTCTAAAGGAACATAGGTTACAAGGCGGTTCTCCCCTTAGGGAGGACTATCGATACCCTCTTTTCTAAGAGTGTAGTTGAGTGACTCCTCTGACCCTAGAGACGAAATATTATACCATCGCGTTTTACAATAAGGGGAAACGACATTTACGAATTACATCAAAAGCTTCGAAGATTTGCGACATTTCAAATATCGTCGCCCGAGCTTCGCAAGTAGGATTCCTTTGCCTGCATGACGTAATTGTTCTAGCTCGTTGTAAATACGTTGTGTCTTTGCGTGATGCAAATCGATATTAATGCTCGACAGGAGACAACGCAGGTACTGGTTTAGCTGAACATGGCGATAACGGTTTCCCTATATATGGACGAGGAAAGCTAGGAGGCTGAGTGCATTTATATATACGCGCTTTTGTATAGCAGTGGCATCTCTGCTATATTAGAACTTGATATTTGCTGATGAAATTCCGAAGCCTGGCCACTGTACCGTCTCTCGGCAGAAAAAAAAGAAAAGAAATAAAAAAGACACACGCGTGTTGGTTTACGTAAGAACTGTGGTATTGATTAAATCCATCTTCAGGTTGATATAATTAGAACGAGTGCTTAAGCTATACAGGTAGAACAAGTTTGAACAGCGCGCAATGCGTCCAGGCCCCTACGAGCAACGAATTTCGATTGCTCTGCGTACATGCGTCCTTAACTGTTTTTGTATACCAACTTTGTATACGATACATGAAAGTCGATCTGACGATGAAAAGAAACATTTCAATGCACTTCGGGCCAGCATTACGGTGGGCTAAAAGGAGCCCAACATATCATTAAGCATAAATGTGAAAACAACTTGCTGGGCGTTTTCGTTTCTTGTTAAGGTGGTCGTTTCTGATATTCACGAATGTATTTACTGCCCTCTGTTTCGTCGCCAAGGAGAAACGTACTGCCAACGAGAGGGTAATACACCGATAAGACGCAGGTGTGATTAGGTCTTGCTTTAGAACCGCTCGTTGTATGGGTATAATTAAAACAGCACAACGTGTCTGGATTCGCGTCACTGCTTTATTTTTGCCGCGTGTGCTTTCTGTTTAATTCATTTCCCGATTAAACGGAACAAAAAAATATTAGGGAGGCACAAAAATGCGAGGAGAAACGAACGGTACCAAGTTGCAGATAAGCTGAGGAAAGTACGGCCGTGGGTATCGGATGAAGGGCCGAGCTGGCAGTGGAAGAAAGAGAAAGAAGGAGAAGACAGAAATGATATCGACTCGTATGGAAGATATATATATATATATATATATATATATATATACATACATATATAAAAATGACGCAGCATGCAAACGAAGGTTAAATTTGAATAGTCTAAGATAGCACAACTAGACGGGAACAAGAAAGTAATAGTGGGAGAGGAAAAAAAAAAAGTTCTGAGATATAGGGGGAAAAAAAAATTAGCGGAGAACAGATCGAGGTACGGACCTCCGTTTGCATCGAAAGTCGAACGAACCAGGATACGAAAACGGGAAAGGGGAAAGAAGTTTGAGGAGGTTGTTTTAATGAGGTTTTAGGGGAAAAAGAATAAAGAGGTTTTTATTGATCTTCGAGCTTGATATGCCGACGAAATGCAAGGAGGGGTGAAAAAGTTGGGATGATAGATAATACAAATACTGAAGAAACAAATTCGCGAAGGGAGTGGAAAAGATTTCTTTCCTTTCCCACCCTCTCTTCCCTTTTTTTTCTATCCCGCGGGGTTGCTGCAAGGAGTACCTTTTATTTCACTCTACTTTTTTTCCCACTGCGTTTATTTACTATGTTCTATTTTTATTCCGCTTTTGGCTTTGCATGTTTGGTCTGAGGACTCCTCTTTTGCTCGCATGGAACAGCTAGCAAAGAAATATACATAAAGGCGTACTTATAATAAGAAATACAGACATTAAAAACGGCTAGAATATAAAACAAATAACAGTAATACAACGACCAAACCAAGTAAGTTCACATGCCGCGGAAAAGAAATAAAATCAAATAATGCATATAAGAGTCCTGCGCGGATGCATACATCTATCCGGTGGGAGTCAGACCTGCAGCAAGCGTTCTATCGAGAAGGCGACGCGCCAAACACAAATAACAAAAAAATGAAGTAAAATATTGTGGAATGAATAAAATGAGAAACGTGGACCCGCCTGCGACCCTCTTATCACGTGGAAAGACGAGAAAAAAAAATAGTGTGGGGGTGAGCGAAAAGTGTCGGAGTGTAAACTTCCTGCTGGAAGCTGAGGGCAGGAACGGAGGTTTAGAAGGACAAGGTTGAGGAGAAACATAAAAAAAGAAGAAAAACCTGCGACGATGATGATAAAAATATAAGCAGTAACAATGACGGGGAAAGAAAAAAAAGTCTAGTTTGGGAGGTTGATGATGTCTCGAGAGTAACGGATTTTAATTTTTCCACGGAATTCCGCTGGAAGCGTAGATGTCACTGCGGAGAATAAATTTAAGAAGAAAACGGGCAAGAAACCCTTCCAGCGCCTATTTGTATTTTTAATTTTTCTTCCCAAAAGGCAATAAAACAGACTGGTTGGTGTGCTCCCCTTTCTTCTAAATGGAAAAAAAAACGCGAAAAAAATAATCTTTTTAACGAAAGGGACCTCTGCGTAACAAAAAAGAAAAACATAAAAGCGAGTAAAGAACAAGCGGCTTGTAAGATGACGGATTTTCCTCTTTTTTTTTTTTCTGTGCGGCCGTTTTTTTTACAGGA
This sequence comes from Ixodes persulcatus, assembly GCA_013358835.2. Lineage (NCBI taxonomy): Eukaryota > Metazoa > Arthropoda > Arachnida > Ixodida > Ixodidae > Ixodes > Ixodes persulcatus. The sequence goes on from JABSTQ010011253.1 coordinate 687,320, forward strand.
ATTAGGAGGGCCATCGTCTACATATTTTCTTAAACGTTATTATTTGTAGTTCAACCGTTAACTGTGGTTGTTTAAATCGAGGAAGGCACTTCTTTATAATCAAGATAAGCTTCCTACTACGTACCTCAGTATTCCAGTCGGAATTTTAGCATAGGGTTTTAAATTCTTGTTGTGTCTACGTGGAAAAGATATCTAAGCCAGATAGAAATGTCCTCAAATAATCCTGTTTCAATATCTTAAAACAGGCTTAATCAAATGAACGACATTTGAACTGAGGAAGAAAATTTAGGGTAAGGTGGGGTAAAATGAGACATGGTGCAAAATGCGAAAGTCTGTGTTCAACGCCATCCATCTCCTAGACAAGCAATTGGAGTACGCTCAAACTTCACCGAGAGGTGCTGTGATCTGTACACTTTGCATGTCTAAAAATTGAGAGCTATCTCATGAGTGTTCGAAAGAATATAATTTCGGAGTTGAGGTTGACGTGTTAACCCTTCGCCAAAAAGGCGCGAAATTCAGCGCGAAGTTTCGCTTCGAGACCTGCAGCCCGGTTAGTACCTACTATTTTGCCAAAATAAGCTTAAAATGTATTGGTATGCTTTATTTGCTCCATGTGAACCAGATTTGAGCAATCTTTGGTTGCGTTTTTTAACAAAATAATTATTTACGTAACAGGATACGCGCGGGGAAAAACACGACAATCTGGCATTCTATGACGTGCACGTCAATAACGAAAAAATCTCCTAGTTCTTCCTGAGCCCTATTCTTTTTCTCTCGGCGTCTAGGAGGGTCCGAACTTATAAAAAACAAACAAGGGCTTTATACCCTGAAATTTTCATAAACAAACCTCTTAAAAGTGTGAAGCAATAGCTTCACTCACTTCGCACTACTGCCACACTTTTTGGCGTACCGAAGGATGCGCTTGAATGGCGAGCCAAACGGCTTGGTGAATGGGAAGAGCAGCGGCTCTACAAAAAACGGCTGGGCTACAGAAGGCGCGTTCTTTTCGACGTTTAGAGTTTCAAGAACATTTCTTCAGTACCTAACGCAGGACAGGGGAACACGCAGGTCGCAGAGCAGCACTGTTCTAACGTCATCTACCCACAAGGCAAAGCTGAGGTTGGAGAAAGCAACCAAAAAACGGTTTTGCACTGTGCCCCCCCCCCCCCCCCCCCCCCCCGATCCCCACCCCATATCACAAAAAAAAAAAAAATCGTGAAACCGAAGAGGAAGATTATTAGCGAACCCCCGAATATTCGCGCAGTGTCCGCGCGTTCTGGAGACAGTGAGGTGCAAATCACAAGGGTCTGGCAGAGCTTGGTATGTGGAGCCAAGCAGCCCACATTCAGTATGAATTGAGTGCATGGATGCAAGGCTCATGAAGCGTGCGTTGGAGCTCAGACAGAGCGTTTCAATTGTTTGTATTTCAAAAAAAATTAAAGACATTTACAAATTCTGTAACGCGAAATTAGAGCACAGCTCTTGAGGAGGAGGAGGGGAGGGTGTGCTCCTCCTCATTCCCGCCTCCTCCTCCCCTACTCACTCTCCTCTCCTCCTCCTCCCCTCCTCCTCCTCCCCCTTCCTTTCTCCCCTTCCTCTTCACTCCTTCTCCTCATGTGACGTCAATTTTGCCACTAAATCTAGCGGAGAAACTGAATTTGTTCATAGGTGACGTGACACCAAGTCATGTGACGTCAGTTTCCTCGCTGAATTTAGCAGGGAGACTGAATTGGTGTTGAGGTCACGTGACATCAACTTTCCCGCTAAATTTAGCGGGGAATTGAATTGCTGTTAAGGTCACGTGACGTGAATTTTCAAGCTAAACCTAACGGTGAAACTGAATTTGTTCGTAGGTAAAGTAACACCAAGTCATGTGACGTCATCACCCCGATGTTCTCATTGCCCGAGGGCGAATGCAGGACAGCGCACTGGCATTCATCCGGTGAAGTCACTACTTACGGCCCACTTCATCTCATGTCAGATTTTTGTTTATTGTTTAAACAGCGGGATGTTAGTAAGACCTAAATAACGTATGGTTGTTTCACTGCAGAAAGCTAACTTGGCCAGCGCCGAGCGACTGCACGGGGTAGCTTATTAACGCTAATCACATGGTAGTGATTATGTTCTCGGTACGTTCACTAAACAGTCGGCACCCAAAGAGTTTGGAATGGGTTATCGACGACTGGAATGGTGAAATCGCCGCACGCGACACTGCGTTGTCACTAATCCACCGACAGCGAGAGTGGTTTCAACCTTCGCACATTTCAATCTTGGGGGTGCTTCTACAGAGGACTATTGTTTCCAAATGATTAGTTTTTGTTTTTATTGGGGCTATTCCCAGCGATCCTTGCCCGTTTCCCGTGTTAATAAGGTTTCATGACGTTAAAGCAGTGAATAAAGTAGAAAATAAACCTTCTGCTCTTCACCAGCAAGCCAAAATAGTCCGAGACCAGCGCAGTCATTCCTGGCCGGCAAAAGCCTGTGGCAGAGAAACGACATATCGAATGTGCGCTTTGGGTACGGTTCTTACACGCCTGCCTACCTCCCCTTGTTACAAAAAATGGCACCTGCCAGGGAATCTCGTTTCCGCTATGTTGGCATGAATGCAGCGCCACGTGTCACCCTTTCATCGACCCTGTAATTGCTCGTTTGTGCTAATCTCATCTAGTGCCAGCTGTACATACCTGTTCGGCGACCTGAGCAAGCGATGTCACGAGGAGCCAAATATACTTTGCACGCTTATCATTCCACCATATTGCGTAATGTTTGCGACGTTGCAACTGCAAAACGCGTTCTATATGGTTGGGACGTTCTTGGAGCTATAGTAACATTTTCGTCAACCGTCTATCTCCATCTTCGGGCATTGCTCCTCGCTCTTGGCAATGGCAAATTACGCCTTCGGTATTTTAAAAATAAATAGACATTTATAATTTTCAAACCAGACGTGATCTTTCTAGACATTTAAGTTTTCTTCTTTCGACAAAGTTCGCACGTTTGTTTTTTTACGGAACTCTTCCCCAAACGTTTCAGTGCTTTCGTTTCGTATAGATCCCCAGGCAACAGCTTTAACGATAAGGGATGTACGGCACATATATAACTGCATTTTGTAACACTTCTATTGATAAAGATTGACGGCTGCATTCGTGTTCGGTCCTGACTGCGGTAGAAACTTACAATAGCATGTGCTAGCTACTATGCATACATCTATTTCGCAGCAGCTTTACAGGCACAAAGCCTCTGCTGTCTTCAAAAGCGCATAGAGCAGAACATTCAAATCACGTCTTTCCGCCAAAAACGACGCCATTTGAAGCAAAAAAAAAAAAAAAGTCTTTCGAGCCAGTAATAGTCGGGACCCAAAGTGTCGTTTCAGAAACGTTACATTCACGGAACCATGGTGCCGTGTATGGATCTTGCCGATGCCAATATTTTATATCTGCGCGCATGCAGCCCTGGTCTACGTCTCTGTCGAATGAAGAGGAAAGCTTAGATTATACCTACACGAACAGGAGCGCATTTTCCACTATTCTTTGCCAATGGTCCTTGAAAGATGCAGCCACGCTAATGGTGTTATGCTTGGTGCGCACTGACAGTGGTCGATTTATGGCTATTATGATTGATTTACGCCGAAAAAAAAAACACGGTGAAATGATCGTTTTTGTGGAGAGCAGTTTATGAGGAAACGCTTTACGGAGATGATGGCATGATTTAGGCTTATGTCTGTGAGTATATGCTCTTTCAATAATATATTTTTATTTTTTACCGAGGAAGGTCTATTTTCGGTGTATCCCCAGGTTGTCTGACATTTGTAGTTGGTGGCCTAGTGCCAAATCTAAAGGTTTATCTCTCTAAGGCTCAGTTGAAAGGTTGGGCCTGAGGACAGAAGAAAGAATATCTAAGGAACGCCTGTGTGTTTTCGTTCTTATTATGCGTTCATAGACATAGAAATAGAATTTATGCGTTCATAGACATGCTTCGACATAAGGGAGGTATGTACTGTAATCTCTGATTCCAGATAGAGACAGGCCCTGTTACGTTCCAAACCCCGTCGAGGCCGTGCTCCATCCAGGGCACAGTTACAGGCAGGGGCTCCGGAAGCGTATCTGATGTCTGGGGGAGACGCTCTGGGGGCTCATATCGCATCGTGTAGTTCACCTCTCTCTCTCTCTCTCTTATATGTATATATATATATATAGGGGCGAAGAGGGGGGAGAACAGAGGGGGGGGGGGCGGTCGGAACAGCTTTGAGGTTTAGACCCTGTGGGGGGGCGACGGCCCCCACTGCCCCCACCCCGGTTCCGGAGCCCCTGGTTTCAGGAACGATCCGCAACACCATCGCTCGACAGAAACCTTCTCGAAGACCCGGAACCTATGCCTTCGAACATCTGCCGAAGTAAACAACTTCAATGGGTCTTCGTCTTCCTCCTTCTCTTCCACCGAGAAAAGCTGCTGCTGCGAAGCCATAAACCTCCGGGCCAGTGACAGGGGCTGTCACACATGGATCCGGCCGGTGGCGCAAGATCATCACGTCACCGGGGGTATATAAGGGGGACGCGCGTACTCTCGCAGCGTAGACAAAATGGGACTTACTATCAGACGCTACCTTCAAATCATGTCCCATTAAAGTAACGTAATCTTATAGCCTAAACCCGGTATTCAGCCTGTCCGTCCCCCAGCCCTCAACAGTCGGGGGTTTTGGCTGTTCTTATTTTAAACAAAAAACGAGCGGCGTGCTCCCCGTGGGCACGGATTTCTTTTGAGTCCTCTAGTGTTAGAGAAAGGAGTAGTCAATGTAGTGATTACACATGATGTCCCAACAGGGAAGTTCCTTGGGTGCCCTTTTACTCTTCATTTTCATCACCGACTTTCCACCACAATGTTGCCTGGAACGCTTCTTTGACTGGTGTTTACCACGTCCATAAAAGTGAGGTTCCTTGATTTCCGCCTGATGACGTCAGAGAGGTGTCATGTTGCCGCCGGCCGCGATCCTGGCGGTGTCCCAGCAGCAGTGGTGGGTGGGCAAACGCCTGCTATGCTGCAGGTTGCTCTCCAGCTTGACAGTCGACGGTAGCTTTAGAAGCCAGGAGTTGGGACGCCGCGATGACAGCAACACTCGCATTGTCTCGCGAGTTTTTTTCAGAACTTCCACTTCCAACTGGCAGGATCGCGACATCGGGCAGCATGCCTCCCAGGCTTTTTAGACGATAATTGTTACCATATTGGGACCAAGTTTCGATGCATGGGCGTAATATGACGCTAAAAACACCCGCGGAGACGCGTTCTAGGCAACCTACCACTACTCACATCATAAATCTATCAGATACTTCGCCGACAGTTGTGTTATTTAACGGGCATTTGACAACCCATCGATTCTAAAATACGTCAGCGTGGCATAGGCCTATTAGCTTCATGGTGTTTAACCAGGCAAATTATGTTAACATTACCAAAGCCAAGTTTATATCTTTCAGTCCATCAAACACACCGTTGCATCCAGACTTGTACCGTACGCATTACAAGTAATCAAATTATTTGTAATCGATTACTTTTTGGAGTAATTTTGTAATCAGTTGATTACTTTTATTAGGCAGTAATCACAAGAGTAATCTGATTACTTTTTGAAGTAACGAAAATTACTTCTAACCGTTACTATTTTTTCACGCCCCCCCCCCCCCTCCCTCCACACACACCTTTGTTTTCTGAAATGACAAAAATAAAATGTGCTTCTTTTTTCGAACGGAAAAAAAGAGATTTTTGAGGAGCTGTAGGAAACGAGGTCAACCCCTTTCTATGAACAGTTTCTGTGGAATGGCCGTTCTTTTTTTTTTTTCGAGCTGGGACTGGGAGTGGGAAGCCCCAGGCAAGCCCCAGTGCATCACAAAGGCCATTCAGGGCGAAGTTTGAGGGAGCAGAATGTAACTTTGTAAGTCCTTCGCTCAAACTAGCCCCCTCACGTACACACACACAGAAATGAACAAAAACCAATCCTGCTTACGGTACCTATTCGCAGCCCGTAGGAGAACCAGAACCGAAGAATGTCTAAAGCGGATGCAAAATATAACAAAGCCAGTTCAAATACACGTCATGATCCCGTATTTCCCCTACGTGGGCTATGTGACAAGCAAGGTTTCGAGTTGAGAAGTAGTCGGGGCGATCTCTTCCGCTAATGGATACTACACATGATAAGTTTCAAATCCTGGAGCTGCTGCTCTTTTGTATAACATGCGAGTTCATCCACATGTGAATAATATCTGGAGAAGCGCGTGTGGGTGCGAAGGAGAGTAAGGGCCTCTTGGTTGCCAGTACAAGAAAATATATAGAGCAAGAAAACAAAATATCTTTTATTTGGAGCCAGAGATTCCAAGAATCACTCGAAGTTTCTATTCATCAGGGACCAGTGGAGATCTTTCGGGTGAAATAGCGATTGCGACACTGCTAGAAATTTCGCAGCTAGAAAAACCGATGATCCCATGATGCAGCGCACAGAGATGGCTGATGCTGTAGAGGGAACCCGTTTTTTCTTCTTCAATACTTGTCAAAATGTGAAATATAGGTTGGAAGTAGTTTATTGTTATGAGCACTAAAGACGTAAGTCTTCCCACAATAAAGTGATCGGAAAAGTAACGGTTACTTCTTAAAGTAATGTCCAATTACTTTTGCTGTCGAGTAATCAAGTAATCTAATCGAATACTTTTTTAGCCAAGAGTAATAGTAATTGTAATCGATTAGTTTTTTTTTAGTAACGTGTACAAGACTGGTTGCATCGTACTATGCCAATTTTGTTCCTATTTCACCAGTCTCCCCGGACAAATACCTGGGCAGCTCATTAACGGAAGATTTGACCTAGAATGCTCATAGTACCATCACAATTAATGAAACGTAAATCACCTTAGGCTTTCGACGTAGGTATTGGTGCCAGGGTGAACAGGATTTGAAACAAGCGGTATGTAAAACTCTCGTCCAATTTCGTAATAAAATATGCCAGTGCGGTGTGAGCCTCGCGTCGATCTTGCATAGTTAATATATTGGAATTAACTCAACATAAAGCCGTAATCTTTATGCATGTAAACTATTCTTTAAAAGCAATGTATCCTAACTCAAGACCCTTTAAAACTTCCCTTTATGCACTTCGCAAACTGCCTCGTCGTTCGCTCTTTCGCTACTTCTGTTACAATATACAGTCGTTTATGCTCACATTTCGCAAGCGTCCCTCGCACGTATCTCTGCTCTATGATCGCTACTTACTAGATAGATGTTAATAACTAATAGATTCAAATCCTCATATCTCACTCTACCTCTTACGAATCGTAATTCACTCTCATCTGATATTCTTCAATGAAGGTGATTCATCTGTATTTGGTAAAAAAATGTTTGACATGTGTTTAAACTTGTTTTTCCGTGTTTACTTTCGTTGTACCACCAGCGCATGTAATCTTTGTCATTTTGTTTGAATATACAAGATGTGGAACAGGTTAATAACCGTCTTTTGAATGCTCTTTCATCGCGTATAGGAGGTACGGTTAAGTTTCTCTACACCCCCCCCCCCCCCCCCTCCGTTTATGTAGTAAATGTTTTTGTGCATTGACTAGAGGAAACTACAATTGAAATTGAGTGAAAACAAGCCGGCCAGTTTAGAGTTATAAATTTATTTTTAAATATTCTCGATAACTAGAAAATCTCCTGGCGAGCTATAAAACATAATAAACGTAAAAACAAGCTAGACCTAGTTGAAAAGAGTGCGGCTGAGGGTAATTGTTGACGGTTTGCGATCGCAGGAAGTTTATATTTTATCCCAGGGTCAAAATTCTTTTTAAGGTTGAGAAGTAAATAAAAAGTTGTGGATGTGAAAATAAGGTGGTGAAATCTGACAGTAGTTCTATAATTGGCCGGTGCGCACGGGTTCATGAGCAATACAAACAACAAAACACCAAAAACCTACAACAAGGAGAAGAAAAAAAATACAGAAAGTAACAGCAAACAGGCAGGCGAGCTGGTGAACTTTCATCATTATGAGAAAACGCTCCAAGTAAACGAATTCTGTTCAGAAATTTATAGAAGAGATGATAGGCACTTTATTATTATTACCGCGTATAGAGGTTTTCAGACGGACTGCTCATTATCAAGCCATAAAGCCTAAAAAGACTGCTCTTAAACTTTTAATAAATTTTCTTGTCCTACTGCTATACTCCGTTTCACCTCATGTTGTACCGCAGAGAAGGCTAGAAGCGCGAGCTCATAGCGTTGGGAGCTGCTCTTAACGCACGAGAGCTTGTGCCGCCGAGATGTGCCCTAGAGCGAGGAGCTCGCGCTTGTAGCCTTTCCTGCGGTACATCATAAGGTGAAAAATAGTATAGGACATACCCATTCGTTGCTTTCACCGATACTTGTTACTGTTACAGATAATATATCGCTTTAAGAAATGTTTGTCTTCGATTTTTTTTTTTTTTTTTGACTTTGCACCGCGCGGCTTTAGGATGCTGTGGCTTTCGAACTTCGTGAATTTCACCTTGTCTCACTATTTTTCGCGCTATATAAAGCAAAATGCAGAAATTTCGAGAGAAATAAAACTCACCTTATACAGAACCTGTAGGTAACCTTTGTCGGAGTTTCTGTAACGCTGGCGGTAAGACTGCTGGCTTCGTCGTTGAAGTTCATTGAAAATTTCATAGTTAATTCAGATTTTAAGTGGAGCTTTATGGAACCTCAAGGGGAATCATTTTTTTAGAGACTCAGTGAAATTATTGTACCATAGTATCCTCTATAATGACAAATCCTGACAGATCGCCACGAGACGCGGCCGCAGAAAGTGAAAAGGTAAAGCGGCAGACAAGATGCATGTAACGGGCGCCCCGCTGCGGCGAGACGCCGAAACAGACTTGTCCCGAGCGATGGAATGTCCGCTCGTGCGTCTCGCGTTCCTCGGGCTGCCGCTTCTTTTCTCGTCGAGTTTGAAAACCATGTTTCGGGTCCTCGCCGCTGCAAAAGCTGTGCGCTGACTACAGGCTTCCCGAGAAATGCTCTGTGCTACCAGATCCGTGCGCTCCAAATCTGCGACCGGGCACTCTATGGCGCTGCCATCGAACTGCCAGGATTTGTGAGTATAAAGGAGGCTATGATTGTACCCAATGGGTTGATGTATGCATGCTGGGCTTCCATATGCTGCTTTGTTCATTCTGAGGCAATTGAGTCACATCTTATAATAATCCCTCAAAGGAAAATTGAGGTATTATTATTTAATTATTATTTGACGGATCATTATTTTGCGGGATTACACGATAAAGATGCAGTAGTACGCAGCACTTACAGAACACAAGAAAGGAGCACAAGAATGCCTTACTTTTTGTTCCATAATGATGAACAGCCAGCCTGCCGCACACTGAAGCGCTAAAGCACCCCACGTAAATGTTGGTGCGTCCCGTCAGGAGGCCGTTCCTACCATGATGCACTCTACTGGATCATTTGTTGTGGACGTTGCCAGAGTATGGATACTTCGCCAAACCCTCTTGTTTATCACTTCATTTCAAACAAATTTGACCAACTTCAAACAACTATAAAACAGACCTTGACCAATTTCTCTCGAGTATACCATTGGATCAGGGCATATTTGAACCGCACGAGATCTAAAAAGCTGATATAGAAATACATTTTCTTCTTCAAGTGCTTTGCGAATTTTCTAGAATAAAAAAAAAAGCGTTGATCAAGTTAGTTTTAACATTTAGTGCATCTGTTAGCATTTTGTAGACAGATTCTTGCCATTACACCAAAGATCGAGGTGAGAAAAAAGTGTAATTACGACACATGATTCATGAATACATTTTGTTGATGTTTGGTTACAAGCAGGAGTAATGTAACAAACAAAGGTATTATATTTACATATTTACAAGACGATATATTTAAATATTGTTCATCGGGCGGTTTGGTGGTTCGAACGGCGTGATGGCTAGCCTGTACCTCACGTGAATCGCTTCATCAACGCTGGTTCTTGGCACGTGTGTCTTGGGGCGCTTTTCTTTCTCATCGTTTTGAGCTTCTGCAATTGCTTAGAAAGTATAGTTCCATGAACTTCAGTATTCATTAAATATCCAACGAGTTTGGCCAGCACTGTCTCCAAAAGCCATAGAAATTTAGCCCAAAATCCATTCAAAAGAAGGAGAAAAAAAATCTTTAATAAAAATCAAAGGTGTAATTCCTTGTTCCACAATCTTATCTCGAACTTGTTTAGTCGATCAGAGCTCTGCTGACACGTCAAATTGTTGTACTCCGCCACGTTAGCGTCAAGATGTTTTGTATTTTTAATTAAAAAAATAAATCATTCGTATAGAGGAGGTTCTGGACTCTGCCCAAGCCTTACGCGTGATGTGTTAAGAACTTACACGTTCTCAAAACTACTGTCTTCTTCCTCGTGTGTCCGAGTCTCGGAAGCAGACGAATCAGCTGCCATCTTTGAATCGTTGATGGCCATTGATGAAACCGAAGAGGAAAGAGTGGTAAATAAGGCCGGGGGAAGGCAAGCACCTTAAACCAATGCCTCTTTTTGTGGCGTTTCGTTTCTTTAGAACTAGCGTCAGTATAATTGGTCAGTTAGGCAGTAGTGCCGCCCATCTGGCTTAATATTTTTCTCATCTCATAACATCGCTATCTTCAAAGATTGAAAAGGGATTAGGGATGGAATTGGCGGAGCAGGAGAAAGGACAAGAGTACTTACCAGCGCCAAGGTTTGTCTGCAACAAATATTGGTCGTCTCTGGAGGTACAATGGAGGTGAATGGAATTACGATTTTTTTTCTTCTTCAAAACAGTTTGCCGTACCAAGCGCACGCACTTCTTTTATTACACCTTCGTTTTCTTCGCTCGCTGTCCGCACGCACCATAAACGGAACTCGAAATTGAGGCTCGATGTTCGGAAATGAGTGATATAGAACGTTTACTGTGAAATTCACAATTTTAAAGAGCGGGGACAGGCGCAGGGTGAAGCGCTGAGGGCCCATTTGGTTTCCAAGCATGACACCAAGACCGATTTGTCTACAGGGAAACTGGCGACCCGTCTAAGGGCTGCCGCATTCCTGGTACCGAGAGATGACCGAGGGAGGCCGGGAAAGTGCAACTAGACTTTCGCTGGAGGATGGACGAAAACAGGGAGTATGTTTCTACGGCATCTCGTAACAATAATCTGTACACTCTAACTCTCGGAAACACGCGAAGTTGGAACACCATATACAATAAGAGTCTGTACAGATGGGCTATACAATGAAACGATGCTGACGCCATCGCTAAACGCAGGAAGAAAATGAAAGACATGAATGGGTCTGAATGCAGAAAGGAGTCAAACGTATGATGTGCATCTGCAAAGCCTCGTCCGGTGGTCTGTGGGATACAGGAACAACTTGCCTATGGGAAGGTGTTGGTACTCGGGGAAACAGGACACAACGCGTTTGAAGACTGTTGTGAAGAACAGCCTGTGTACGTGCGCAGCATTACTTTCATCTCGCATGAAGATTGCACTGTGCCAGTTAAGTTATATGTACATCTCTATAAACAAGGGATTTTACAAATCACAGTGGAACTTAGGGGCGCTGGAAACGTTGTTGCGAAGACAGCAGTCTCGTTATTGCACTTATATTCTGTGAGTTTCTTTGAAGAAATAAAGAGAACTGTAAAAAAAAAAATAGATTTGCTCTTCTGACCAGTACGTGCTTGAGCTGTTCGGAGTACGCACTATTACTTATCGACATGCCAATAAACTTTCTGCTAGCTCATGTGTGTACAAATATACAAGCAACGGTCTGCATGAGTTAATATCGTTCCTGTCAGCTACGAATCGATCGAAGGCGACATTCTGAAATTCTCGATGCACTCGTGGGCAGGTGGTTCTACGCTAGGAAAAGTTGAACTGCGTAATGCAGAGTAATCGGGGATGTCTTAAACGACGACCCGCATCGCGTTCGGTTGTCTTGCTCGGACATCATCAAAGACAGGAGTTCGCCATGTCCGAGCCACGCACCCCTCGCATGCACTGGTCGTCTCGCAAGTTCAACCTCGCGACATTCCCCCGACAGAAAAAGGCGGCTGAAGCAAGTTTTCGAAGGTCCTTTCACTCGCTGTCTTGCAGTCAGCTCAACTGATAGTACTCTGGTGCCGTATATTCATTGGCAATGTTTGTGAGGAAGCTGAACTCATTGGAACCACACGAGCCGGGCCCCGAATAGCCGTTGGAGTCGTAATAGAAACTGTTAAAGTTAAGGTCAGTGTCCGACGAGCTCTGGCCGTTGTAGTGTTCCGGAGAAGGGTTGTAGTTGTTAGAGGGAGCGTTGGCCGCGCCATTCTGCATCTCGAAGTAGCCTCCGGAACCCTGGTACTGTTGCTGCTTGGCAGCGGTGGCGCTGTACTCGGGAGTTCGGACGTTGCTGGCGTTCGAGGCGGGAGTGCCGTTGCACGCGATGTCGTAGTACATGCCCGAGTCCCCGCTGGGCGAGGATACCATACTGGTAGTGTCTTCAGCCGAATAGCACTCCGTCGCCCGGTAGTTGTAGTTGTATCCGTTCGTTCCGCTCACTCCGTTGTACTGGCCCTCATCCATGTTCTCCGTGTCGGAGGTGGCGTAGCTCGCGCCGTAGTTGCGACCGTAATCTTGACTCGAGTTTCTGTACTCTCCAACATACCCATGCGCGGATACGCTGGTCTGGTTCATGCCCTCCATGCTGTACATGTACGACCGCTGTTCGGGTGACTGCTGGTGAGGCGTCTGTTGAGTAGCGGTTGTCACTTGGGTCGCCTGATGGTGTTGTTGGTGCTGTTGTTGCTGCTGTTGGTGCTGCTGCTGCTGATGCTGCTGATGATGCTGCAGCGGTTGCTGCTGAAGTTGGGAGTGCTGCGGCTGATGCTGGCTCTGCGTGTGCTGCACCTGCTGGTGCGCGCCCATGGCTGGTCCTATCATGCCCGCGTGGCCGGCTGACGTTGCCGCGTAGCCGCAGGTCTGTGAAGACCCGCTCATTGACGCACTGCCCTGGTGGTGATAGTACATATGGGCGGCCTTGGTGTAGGCGTGGGGCACGGCACCGGCGTAGCTGTTGTTGCCCACCTGCGGAGGCCCCTGGGCACCCGTGGCGGCCGCGACCTGCGGCCCGACCGCTGCGCTGGCCGCTGGCGGAGACCGGTACGTGGCCGCGCAGTAGACTCCAGGTGACTGCTGTCCCCGGTGCACGGCGGTGGCGGCAGTGCCGCACTGCCCGTTGTAGCCCTGCATGGGACCTCCCCCTGGGCGGTCTTGGGCGTAGTGGTTGGCGTACAGGTGCGGCTGGACCTGGCAGTTCGGAGAAGAAGCCACACGCGCGCTGGGACAAGGATAAGATGCGGCCGAGGGGCTGGCGACCCTCTGCGGGCACAGACCACCGTCGAGGGAGCAGAGAGCGGGGGCCTTGCCGGACAGCAGCCTGGGCGCGGCGGGGCTGGCGGCACGGCCGTCGGCGCCCTTGCCGCCCGGCGTGGGTGTCTTGTCGGAGCGCGCGGGCGAGGCGCCCGCCAATCCCGGCAGAAGATGGGCCTTGGACTCCGGGTCTGGGTCCGAGCCGCAGGGCGACGGGGCAGCCGCCCTGGCCGGACAGCAGGGCCCCGGGTCCGGCTTGCCCACCTCGTCTCCGGGCGCAAGGCCCGCGGGGCTAGCGCCGGCCCTGTCGGTGGCCTCGACCGAGGACGCCTCGCCCTCGGAGGCCGCGTCTCCGTTGCCCTTCTCGTCCTGCTTGCTCATCATCGTCTGTCGCTTGTGCTTCATCCTCCGGTTTTGGAACCACACCTTGACTTGGCGCTCGGTGAGGTCGAGCGACGCGGCGATCTCGATCCGCCGAGGCCGACACAGGTACTTGTTGAAGTGGAACTCCTTTTCCAGCTCCAGAAGCTGCGTGTTGGTGTAGGCGGTCCGGAGACGTCGCGGCATGCCGTTCTCTCCGTTCTCTGCAACAACACAAGACCAATAGTTAACTGGGTTAGTGAAAATACCACTTAAAAGGATACTACAACGAAATTTCGGCGCTTATTTCTTGGTCTATTCGTGTTCAGTGGAGCATTATCACAGCAGACACACCAATATCTTGTTGAAAAAGATACGAAAAGGAATTTTAAAACGAATTAAACGATTAGCAAAGAGCACCTGGTGGATTTCGCTAACGCCTCGTTTGTAATGCCCATCTAGGAATCTATGACAGGTATTGACGGTAACTGTCTCGCCTCCGGCCATGACGAGAGAAGAGTTGAAGGAGGAACTCCCCCCTCCCCGAGACTGTCGCTATTGTTCCTCAACAAGATTATAGAAGATTAAGTAGTCACTCAAAATTCGTACAGAGACAGCTTTGGGGTTAATTGCGGTGGCCCGATCGCTGGTGTGCTTCTGCTGCTTTCAACGAATCCTACGAGTCATCGGGGCCTATCCAAGGTCGTGTGAATGTCACGTGACCTTGGAGAGGGGCACAGCGACTCGCGGAAAGCGTATCACGGGGTACGTCCACAGAGCGGGATTGGCTGGGATAGCTCCCAGCGTCCGCTGCGTTCGTACGAAAGGTCCCGAGACAAACTACGTCACGATTGCTGCTAATGTTACGTGCTCTCCACTGGCTGCTCTCCGAGCGTTTGCCAGAGTGGGCCATTTATAACAAAAAATACAGCCATCAGGCTCAGAATACAAACGTGCGAATGCTTTTTTTTTATATTGTGAATCATATTCAGCCTATTTGTGAACACGACGGGTATATTTCAAATCTCTTTGAACTATCCCTTTAAGCTTTCAAAATATAGTTGAAGCTTTATCAACTATTTGTGTTGATCAAGACAACGGCAGAAATGGCGTGCTCTTTTGTGACACTAAACTTCCACACCCATGCTCTTTCAGGCAGCTTTCGAGCAGAGAGGTTCGTCATCTATCGAGAGAGAACCTCAATCCGATTTATGCAACTAGCAACAAGGCCTATGCTCCCTTTGGTGTAATGCGTATTCATTTCGCAGACATCACCACTATCACTACATTGATCAACTTTACAGGGTGTCCCATGAAACGCATGCTTAGGCAGTTTCTTTGATTTTCCCCAGAGGAACAAGAACAATGTCGTCAGTACGGACACGGCTCTACAGGAAACTGGTAGTACCATGGCAGAGCGCAATGCTCAACTTGTGCTCCGTATAGCTCTTCTCCTTGTTTTCGACGCGGGCGTCTTTAAGAGCTTTGAGGTAAGATCGTTTCACAGAAATTTGTACGAGGCAGAGTCAACAAGTAACAGCAATATATTTTTATCCGCATAATAATAATGATAGGAATAAAAACAATTTGCCACTTTTCAGCATTGTTCCTTCCGCTTTCAACACATGTGCAAACGCTTCACCAACGCGTCGTTGCCGCGGAAGAAAACATCTTACTGGTGTCTCCGAAACCAGGGATGCACCGCTGCTTTCAGCTCGTTCCTTGCACGAACTTCTTTCCTCTGAAAACTGCTTTGAGTCGGCCGACAAATTTAAAATTGCTCGGTGCCAGGTGTTTCGAGTATGTCGGATGCGGAATGCACTGAAAGCGTAGAAACTTTAATTTATTTACGCTGTCCCGCTTGCCGTGTAGGGGCGCGCATTTTCGTGCTGCAGTAGAGTGGCTTAATGTTGCTGGGCTGGCGGCCCTCCCAGAGTGAAAATAAATCTGTCGTCTGCAAGCCAAACCGTCATCTTGCGTCCCACTCATATCTACCTGTTTGTGAGCTGTTTACGCAGTTATTGAGCATTTCTACTTCTGAAATTACGGGGGATAACTTTGGGAACATGTAAATCACGTGTTCCGTCAACTATGCGTTTGTTTTCGGCTATTCATCTATTGATAATGCGAAAACATTATAAAGATGACCGGTGCTTGATTGCATTGCCGAGTCGCCAAAGCCTCTACTTAGAAGAAATATTCCTCAACTCAACAAGTACTTCATAATTCGGGATTTTCGCGAGCACAAGTCGACCTACCGATGTCACATATACGAGGCCACAACATCGCGGCAGGCAAAATGGCGGCCGCGGCCGAAATGGCGATACTTGCCCAAAAGATGTTGCCACTATAGCAAGGCAGAGCCAGCAAGTAACATTCAGGCACTTCATATTCAGCAGCAACACACCTAAGTTCAATAAACCACGGCGCTTTGACCTGATTTTAGACTTCTCGGGCATATTTTTTATTTCTCTCGCGCATTATCTTTTCTTTCTTGGCTCGAAAAACATTTGTAAACGTTATAAACGAACCTTTCTCATAGGTATTACGCACATTTGACCTCGGAAATCCCGCAAAATCTTCGCTCTTGTGAAATGCAGTTCCAGGGTCGCTGCATAGATGGCGCCAGAATCCCAGTGTGTTTCCCTCGTCCTAAAATATTTTAAGAGGTTTCAACAGGTCCCGTCTGTCTCGGTCGTACTCAGTTGCAAGAGTGTGAACGGGCCTGTCTGGCATACGTTTTCTTTGAACCCACCTGAAGGACACTTTAATATACTGCAGAATATCGTGAACCATCTGGTACACAAAGCCTTGGCTAATGGTCAATTATTTAGCCATTCCATTGATAGGGACACGGAGGGTTTCTTCTACAAGCCGTTCAACTTCAGATATTGAGTATGTCGTCGTCGAAGTTTGAGGCCGAACGGAGCGAGGTGCGTCAGTCTGACTTGACTCACCGCTTTGAAAATTTTGTTTACCGCTCGTATACTTGTTTAAGCGACATACAGGCGTTTCCAGACTGCTTCAACATCCTGCGAGAAACATCCGCGGGCTTTTTGCCCTCTGCACCCAAAACCCGGATTACTGAACGCTGCTCGTCCCTGATAAAGGTTTTCAAGGGAGCGGCCATTTTGAGAGTTCTGTGGTCACGTGACATTTTCCAGCAGGCCGCCGGGTCCGGCGTGCACAACTTAATTTAGCCAAGGGCCAAACAATATTTGCAACACAGTAGTAATCTATCGCAGGATTTGGATTTCTTTATCACTAAAATGCGGTTACTTTTTGACTTGGTTTTTACATCACAGTTTCACCATCTGGACCAAGCAGTTCTCAATACTTTTCTCTTTGCAGCGTTATTTCCTCACCACGCAAAAAACAAAAAAATCTTTCTTCGAATTTGCTACTGCGAAGTAGCAAATCCGCTTCAAAAATAGAAAGAAAAAACAAAAAAACAGGCGAGTTGGTGATTGACATCCATGGTAAACCCGAGACAGAGGAATAATAATAAAAAGAAACCAGTACAAAATACACAAAACAAATTAAAAAAAAAACAGATTTCCTTTTATTTTATTTTTGTCTCAGATTTACTGTGGATTTGCTACTCAAGCACTTAGGCACTCATTTAAAATGGCGGCCTCGTGACGCCCAACTTCACTGTTTCTTCTTTTCAAGTAAAGATGAAAACACTGCCGGCGTTTTATTTTCTCCAATATCATTGAGCATTCTAAGAAATCTGTGGACAAACTGTCCTGGTCGGGTTCATATCACATGAGTGAATGACGTTTTAGTGAACAGCGACATTTGAGCGAATCGACGTTTTAGCGAATAACGGGGGCGCGCGTTAACGCATCCCCCGCGCTGCGCTTACGACGCTTCGCGGCGACAGTCTGCGGCGGCTCATTGCGGAAATGTGAACCCACTTGGCCCACCCGAAAACGCCGCTTCGCGGCGGCCGACTACTAGTATTTGTAAAAGTGTCATTCGGTGAAACGTGGGCGTTCGCTGAAACGTCATTCGTTCTAGTGAGTGCCTCCCGTCCTGGTCATACAGATTGTGCGGCTGTAGACAAAAATAAACATGACCGTACTTCCGAGGGGAGTGTGTAGCTTCCGGTTGGCTATTGTTTTTGCTTGTTTTCGAGGACCCGCAGTGATTACCGCGTATTTTAAAAGTTTTACCGCTGAATACTAACTGTGTTACCTTCTTAAATTTACTTTTATGGGATCAACAAGCCATCCCAATCCCATTGGTGAAAGGAATTGGCACTTGTTCACCAAGGAAATAACAAATCTACGGAAGGTGTCGTGGGCTAATCCTTACGACTACGTATTCAAACAGCATGGTCCATATACCTGAGACCGGCTTAAAACCTACAAGTCCTTCGACGCGTTCAACTACTTCGTGAACGGCAAGACATCGGCAATGGGCACCTACCTACCCCAGGCGACGAAGATACACGCGCCAAGCTTTCCCGCAGGGGTCGCCGAGCTGGGTCTTGGTTTTAGCGCTCAATCTTCGAAAGTTTTTATCACGCTTCTTTCAGCGCGACGCTACTCTCTGTAATGCCCCACTTTCTCATATTTTGACCTGCTTGCATTAGTATTCAAGGTTTCTCTTCCAGAGCACCGTGTGAGCTTGCATTTATGCGTGCCGGAAGGACCCGGTTGGCACCTATCGCTGTAATGGAGATGGTCGGTCGACGCGACGCCGAGGAGTCGCTGGTGCCGCATCCTCGCGTTCACTGATCTCAATGAAAATTGCTGGATCGTGCTTCCCGCTCCCGCAAGTGAAGCCACCGGACGCAACCTCGCTGGGAAACGATTTGCGGTTTTGCCAGCGTTTTGCTGCGGTTTTCCAGCGTGCTGCAAACACGTTTTCTACTCGTTCGTCGTCATTCGCCGAAGAAGTCTTTTTAAGACTCTGTGTATTGTTGAGACTTGCCGTTGTGAACACGTGGGAAATTTTACGAAAGCGCAGTGTCGCGGGAAAAAGGCACAACTCGTCGAAAGCAAGGGTGTGGCGGCCTGTTCAATGCTTAATTGGCACACCGAAGTGACGTGTCTCTGTGCCTTCGCGCGCTTGGATGCCGACCAAGAATCGACGCCGTGTGGATGTGTTTTGCGAGTGCAATGTGCATGAAGCCGTATCAAAAGGTACAACTCGTCGAAAACAAGTGTCGCCGGTCTCGCGGCGTGATCAAATCTTCCTTGGCACGCCAAGTGATGCATCTTTGTGCCTTCGCACGCTTGGATACCGGTCAAGAATTGACGCCGCACCAAAGTTCTGAACGTGTGTCGCGCGTAGATGCCTTTAGATCATTTATACCGGGTGTTCAATTTTAATTCGAACAGATTTATTACAAAAAATCCGTAAAGGATGCACTAGTACGGTTTGTTCAAGTGAGTTATATGGCCAGGGGGACATATTATAGGGGGCTAATCGTAACAATCAGTCGGCTAATTAATTAAAGTTCGTTAATTAACTTTTTAATTAATGAAAATAGACATATGGTTCCAATTAGAAACTTTCTCAGCGTCATCGAAAACCCATAATTCAGTCATTTTCAGAAAGACTTTGAGCGCGTGAGAAGCGTAGTAGTGAACTGAAGTTACCGCTCGTGGAGCAGGTACAAAGCTAGAGGTTGCGATAAGGCGCCCGTGCGATTTTTCCGTCTCTTATCTAGCCCCAGCCTTGTACCTGCTCCACGAGTGGTAACTTTAGTGCACTACTACGCTTCTCACGCGCTCAAAGTCTTTCTGAAAATGACTGAATTATGGGTTTTCGATGACGCTGAGAAAGTTTCTAATTGGAACCATATGTCTATTTTCATTAATTAAAAAGTTAATTAACGAATTTTAATTAATTAGCCAACTTCTCGCAAGGATTAGCCACCCACATAATGTCCCCCTAGCCGTATAACTCACTTGAACAAACCGTACTATCGCATCTTTTACGGATTTTTTGTAATAAATCTGTTGGAATTAAAAATGAACACCCGGTATACATATATATATATATATATATATATATATATATATATATATATATATATATATATATATATATATATATATATTTATATCGGCCACGGAGTTCTGGATCGTCCAGCTGTTCCGGTGAATTGCTATCAATAAAAGGGGGAGATCTGTACGTGTTCTTATGTACTATTAACCATGGCTATGTTCCAAATCTACTCTAATGAATCACATGGGAGCACGAATAGAGTAAAGCTGTGGAGCAAGCAGGGTTTTCGAAGGCAAAAGTACAAGAGGGCGAGATTGAAAATCTTTGAAGCGCGGTTCATATGGTCGTGTGCAATTGGTTGACCAATCACAATTAGGCGAGCCGCGCTCAAACGTCAAGTTCAATTGAGTAGGTTGATAATGAGCCAGCACTGATCAGTGATGAGGAGCTGTTTGCGCAGTATTCTGTAAATCGTCTAAGGACGAAAAGAAGACGTACCCCCTCTTCCGTCGCTACTTGACGCTGGAATAAGCTCGTTTGTGGACCGCGAGTGCCGCAAGTATACAGTCGTCAGAGTAAAGTAAGACGCTGATCCAGAGGCACATACGGCTTCACGCACATTGTACTCGCTAAACACATTCACACGGCGTCGATTCTTGGTCGGTATTCAAGCGTGCGAAGGCACAGAGACACGGCACTTCGGCGTGCCAAGGAAGCTTTGAACACGCCGCCAGACCCTTGCTTTCGACGAGTTGTGCCTTTTTCCTGCGACACTGCGCGTTCGTAAAATTTTCCACGTGTTCACAACGGCAAGTCTCAACAATACACAGAGTCTTAAAAAACTTCTTCGGCGAATGACGACGAACGAGTAGAAAACGTGTCTACAGCACGCTGGAAAACCGCAGCAAATGGCTAGCAAAACCGCAAATCGTATCCCAAGCGAGTGAAGTCCGGTGGCTTCACTCGCGCTGCAGCGAACAAGCGGGGAAGCGCGATCCAGCAATTGTCATCGAGATCAGTGCTCGCGTTTGTCGCGCTGCGCCATCTGTCTGCAGCACATCGAAGTAGGCGAGCACTGTCTGCTTAGCTGCGATCACCGAGGATCGGCGACGTCGGTGGCGTCGTTCGTCTCGAGATAATCGAAAGAACTTCACTTGTGACATTCTGTTCATGCCGGTGCGCATGGGCAACTTGAAAGCACGATACTGTAGCGTTTCTAGAGCGTGGCTCTTCCCGCAAATGCTCACCAGTGAACCAAGAGTCGTCGTGCACTCACCCAAACACAAGGTAAATATAGGAGAACCGAAACTATCTCTATACCCTTGTCATGGCGGCCGTAACTGGCGTAATATTTTATTATTATATATTATTAAACGAGCCGAGGCATAGCTTAAAAATCAACACTACTCAAAGTGACCTAAAGTGAGTTGTATTCTCCCCAATATGTTTGATGTGAGTGCACATTTTTGTACAAAAGGTTATTTTTTATGTTTATTTTTATATAAAAACAATTTTATAATAAAAAACGAGTGTATTTTGATCTGGGTTCTTAGGACCTAAAATTGATAAAAAACATAAAACAAAAATACAAAATTCATTTAAAGAATATAAAAGGTTCACACGAGTTTCAGATTTTCTGTGACATTCTCGCGGTAGAGCTGTTATCACCAGTAGAAACAGGGAATCCTTCCTGGGTTCCAACCAACCCTGTATGTTTTGATATCGATGAGCCGTACCGGCGTGCTCTCAAGTTATCACTACTTCGTGATTTATTAGTCGTGTCGTGCTGCCGAAATATCTATCTAAAGCGCGGACAAGCGTCTTCACATCTCCACTGAAGATCGACCTGTCGGCCTCCTGGCATTCACTTGTATTACAAACACTTGTATCCCAAACGCGAACGTATCAATGGACTTTAGCTAAACCTAAAGGCCTTCGATGTGTTTGTGTTTGTCTCGCGAGTAGCGTCAAATGCGCCAACGTACGAGGCCCTCACCTCGTGCGGCTCTTAGAAGCGAATGGCGGAGCGGCACTGGAAGGAATCTCCCTCGGAAGCGAATGCCGGCGCCGTACTCGCTCGGGGCACGTATTTTGCGAGTTCTCACAATAATGTGGGTCGGTACTTGGAACAAACACGACGCGTGATTTTTATCAATGGGGCAAACAAACATAAACCTCCTCTCCTCGCGACTATTTTAGTTCACGTACAATCCAACAGCGCTAATAAATCAAGGCACCAACGCACCATCGGAAGAAGCCGAGCCCAGGGCAGGTTGTCACAAAAGCAAGCTCCTCACACACTCCACGCCTGAAAACATTTCCCCTAAGCAAACATAAGAAATTATAACGCACGCGTGATGAACGCAAGACAGATCCTGTGCTTTCTGGTTTTGTCAAAATGATCAAGAAAAGTTAAATATTTTTTTTTCTTCTTTTTAAAGCCAACAGTCCGGGAGAGAAGTGAAAATAAATTTAAACATATGTTGACGTATCCGTCTCTCTCTCTCTCTCTCTCTCTCTCTCTCGCTCGCACTTTCTATGTTGGGATAAGTTCTTTTTTACCCGGTTTAAACTTCCGCAAACTCGCTTCTAATCATGTTGTTTTTCGTCCTTGCATGGGTTGAACTCAAACTGGTGGCGTCAGCTCATGCGGTTGGTTCTGTCCTGCGGTTTGGACTCCGGGCGCGTCATTTTTGCCTTCCTCCTTTGGTTTTATGTCGGACCCAGAACTCGAGCTTTTTCCAGCTCATGCAACAGCTGCAAGGAAGGGAACGCGCTCGCAGGTATAGCTCCCTCATTCCCTTTTTTTTTTCTTCTTCTTCTGCCTTTGCTATACTTTTTCTTTTTAGCTTCCTCTCGCTTGTTTTGAAATCTAGAAAGAGGAAATTAATATGCGCCCCCGCGGGTTCAGGCGAGTAAAATCAGGAGCAACGACGTGAAGCGCCAAGGTGGAAATAAAGTTAAAAACGAGAGCCGCAAAGGGCAAGAGACTATCGCACGAAGCGATTTTTACCCCATCTGGTGTCGCTAACAGCGCTCGCCGTAACGAAGCTGCCACGGTCACCCCCTTGCAAAAAAAAAACACAAAAAATGGGAAGAAATCAAAAGACGAAGCGTAGAGCGAGTAGCTCTTTGCCGAAAAAGAAAGAAGGAAAAACAGGGGAGCAGGGAGGGAAGCGTCGAGTGAAAACTGGACTATTTAAAAAGTAAGTGAACGAATTTAAAACATCGTGCCCTCCTCTCTCTTTCTCTCCTCTTTCTCGATGAAAGCAGAACAGAAAAAAAAAAAATAAACAGCTCGCGGAAATTATGCAGAGTCCCTTTTGCGCAAATTCCCGATGCTCGCCGAAATGCCGCGTTGGCGCGCTCGCTCTCGAACGCGAGCGAAAAACACGTCAAGAAAGAAACGTAAGCTCGGAGCTGTGTGCTGCGAAAAGCGGCAAAAACTACAGGGTACACTAAAAGGGACGAAAAACGAAACAGAGCCGAGAATCAAAAACCGGCGGCCCGCCTACACTGCGCTACGTTTTATCCGGCCGCGTGAGTGTGTGCCTCGGACGTTTTTATTATTTTCCCGTTTCACCAGCCTCATTTGCATTCGCGCGACGTTGAGTTCTTTAACGACGTAACGATCCTCTTGAGACGACACGCTTAAAAGAAAAGAAGGAAAAAAAAAAGAATATTACACGCGCTTTCGCGAGCGGGTGTATCTGTGTGTATGTGTGCGCGTGTGCAGATCAGCGTATCTGGCTTATTTCAAAAGCATGTACAATAAAAAAAAAAAAAGAGAACTGGACTGGTATCCACTCTTTGCGAACTTCACAAAAAAAAAAAAAAAAAAAGAGACGCTTTTAAAAGACAAAGGTCCCCACTCAGGCACTTGGGAGAAGACCGCGGGCCACCGGCTCTGAAATTGCAGCATCCACTGCATCAGGACGGCACTGGGCTTCTTTTTTGCTCTCTTCTTTTCTTCCACTGATGCGTGTGTATGTGGGCGTCTGTCCATCGAGGATTATTCGTCGGCTCCTAAGCTGATCGCGGAAAAGCGAGCGAGCGGAACTTTCATTTTCGAGATCATTGAATCGAGCTAATTGTCGTTTTCATTAGAAGTTCCAAATGCTTCGCGTTCACGGCGACCCTTTATTCTTCTTTTTGTTTTCCTGTACTTTATTCGAGCTCTTATTTTTTGTGTGTGTGTTTTAATTAATTCTCTGACAACTCCTTCGTCTTCGCGATCGCACTTCTCGAGAATCGCTTTTTAAGCTTTTCTTTTTTCTTCTTCTTCTCTTGCCCGCGTTTGAGTAATCTGTCTCGAAGGCTTGCGCTTTCTTCACACCTCCCTGGTTCCTGACCTCTCCCATTATTTCTGCAGTTGAAGCGTTCGCACTTTCCCGCTTTCAGCGGTCTTCCTAAACCCTTTTATTTCCCCTCTCCCTCCCACTTCTTGTTCCTTTCCCGATCGCACGCCTTCTGACTTCATCGATGACTCAAAAACCAAGCACACATGCGTCACAACCTAAGTCCACTTCTCCATCCCTTTTTTTTTTTTTCCTCAGTCGAATTTGGACTCTTTATGGCACTCTCTGTATTTAACTTGAACCGTCCTCTCTTCCCTACAACTCCCACAAGCCGTTTCCAGATCTCACAGCTTCGCAGGTACGTTTCGCAACAAACTATCTCTTTCGCAGCATTGCATTTCATTGCTACTTAAGTTCTTAAAAAAGTTGGGACTGTCAGCCCCAGAAAGAGAAAAAAAAACACTAAAAAAAGAACTTTGTAACTCCGTGATAGAAATGCAAAAATTTTCTCTCGCTTCGTTTCCGTCTTTAAAAATGAATATACAACGACGACTTTGAGAAAACGTATTTGAGGAAAGGCTAAGAAGAGAGGCGGGGACGCGAAGTCACATTATTTGTTTTCGAAGCCGGCGGCTGGGGGCATGCAGACTTTGAAGATGCGCGAGAACGCAAGAAACGTTCGGGACAGCAAAACCAATGAGAAGTGGGCGGGTCGCAGCTTCTTGATTTTGCTTCTCGACTCCTCGCTGTTGGAGATAAAAGAAAGAGGACGAAACGGAGAGGATGGGGAAAGACGAGACAAGACTGAAAGAGAAGCTAAAAAGGAGAGAAAGGGGACTGGGAGAAAGCGCGAGAACGGGAAAAGTTTCGCGAAGCGTGAACCTGCTAACGCGTCTCGCTAGTTCGAAGCCGCCGCCTCCGTCGTCTCCGTCGCTGCTTCAACTACCAGCCAGCATCGCCCAGCTCGAGCTCCAGCGGCCCCCCCCCCCCCCCCCCCCCCCCTCATCTCCTCCTTTTTCTTGGATCGAAAGCAAATTAAATGCCCTCTCCCCTCCGGCCTTCTTTCTTTACTCTTTTCGCTTCTGGTTCTTCTTTTGTTCTGAGTGTGTATCGTTTTCTTCCTTCTGTACCCTCCCTTCCTTGCCGAACCCCTACTTCCCCTCGGGCCGATTTCTTCTGGGCTGCCAGTCAGAGCTTCTCGGTGTGGCGGAATAAAAAGAGGCAGCGCGGGGCACGGACTCGCCAGCGCGTCGGCGCTGCTGCCCCCGCGAGCAAGCAGCAAGTCAGCCAGCTATAGCGCTGAGCGAGAGCGAGCAGCCAGAACCCTTGGTCCTCTAACTCCGACCGCGCTCTCGGCTGACTGACTTCGGTCCATAATGAAAGTAACGATTTCTAGTACGCAGTCAGACGGAGCTGCTGCTGCTATTGCTGTTACTAGTACGCCCGTTGCCACTTTGCCGCCGATATTGAGGGGAGGGTAAAGGCGAATCAGAGAAAGTGTGAAGAAGGATCGAATAAATGTATGATTAGCTCGGGACAGCGCGAAGGAGGAAGGTCTTAGGGTGGCTCCGCATATCGGAATATGTTTAATTCTTGAAGGCCGTTTGATGAGTCAGCGTAATGACACCGTCCTTTTCATTCGAAAGTAACTCGCTAAGATTTTTGTTGATATTTAGTTTTGTCCTTTGTAGGAAGGAACGTTAATTGCTGATCACTTGATATTCGGAGAGCGGCTGTGAATGCTGTGCCTCATATTCGCTTTGACTTTGACTTTGAAGTTTGTGCATCGGGCTATATGCCGTCTTTCTCCATGACGGACTGAAGGACAAAGTTACGGGGAGCCGGGTCAAGTCACGAGACAATTAGAAACCACGTGGTAAATCGCTCCGACCCGCGTATTAGTGCCCCGAGGACTATACCACGTGACTTTTAATTGTTTAGTGATTGGACCTTGAAGTCTGCAGTTTAAGCTGTAGCTAATCGTGGTAAAGAAACGGCGTCGCGACGCTCAACAAACCGCGTCATATCCGTTCTGGTTCTTACCATTCTGATAGTTGCGTAGTTGCGTGTCTTGTTTATTGCACATTGTCATCATCGGCATATCTGCTATTGATTCTCTGCTTCGTGTCTCTGTAACTATACGTTAAAATTATTTTGCTTTCTCACGTTTAATGTACCTAGTGTCCTGTATCATAAATATTGCGTACTGTCATCATTAGTGTTCTACCCTCTGAGAATGTGCCGACGTTCCTATGCGCTTTGATTTATGCAAGGTGAGTTTTCTGGGCAACAATTATTGCTTATAGCAATAATTGTTGCCAAGATATAGCTTTTGTTTTAATGCACCTTGGATTCTTTTTTTTTAAATTTAATTCCACTTGGATTTTGCACTTAAATGCGTGTCTAGGTGTATTTTTTTATTCCGTGATTTTTGTTTCTCATATATATTTACTTGTTTATTTTCTCGCCCTCGAAGCTGCGACAAACACCTAATCCGTCAGTTTAGCCCTAAAGTTTAGAGACCCCTGGCCGCTAGACCATAAATTGCTGGGAAAAGTGTGAACACACGATATAAAGCATTGACGAAGTTGGTAATATCTATATCGAAAGCAACAACTATTTTAATTTCATCAACATCATTTTGAGCAGCATTGTGCCAAAAACACTCTCGTGCCTTAATATTTCTAAGGGTCTTGTGGATGGCCATAGTTTCTTTAAGACGACGTTTCGTGTATTTGAGTATAACGGGCAACTTTTAATATTTAACGGGCCCCAACCCTGTTAATGAACAATAAATAGTAGTCACGTTTCTCACCGCGCCCACGCAGAACACGACTCCGTCGAAGGTTTATCGGGCGCTATTTCGCATTCCATAAGAACGTATACAAATCTCCCTGCTAAGCCTACCTTGTCACTAATTCTGTTAGTGTACGCACCTATGAAGCGCAAAATCATGCCCAACAAAAATCGGAGGAAGACGGGTTTTGTGTGGACGGCCTAGTAAAGATTCGCTGGATGTTGAGGATGGCAGCTTTGAAAGTTGGCACATGCAGAGCGGGTTCCTTCTGTGGTGTCGACGGGGACAAAATTAATACATTACAGGTGGTGATATACTTGAGGTTTAATTGGTGGAATTTAGGTACGCAAACTACGCACATCTATTTTCTTTTTTATAGAAAGTTTGGTACTAAGGCTTTATTGACGCTCGTTCACACACTCCAATCCACACAAAAAAACACACTTTATTGCGTATCTGCGGCTTATGTAGTGGTCCAGCTTCTTTCCCTCTGGCCGGAACAGGCCAATCAGTTTGAACCTGGCCGGTGCCACGTAGGTAGACTCCCACCCAATGAACGACAGGCAAACAACACCAACATTCTTTGAGCCCTTAACAAACACTACGAATTCCTTGCAAAATCGGTGCCTGCATTGCTCGCCGCCACTGCGGAGCTAGGTCGTGACTGCACACGAATTGAGTGGGCCGGGCCTCGAGCAAACGAGACGACTACGCTGCGAACAAAAGAAAAGAAAAGAATAAGACTGACTCGAGCAGACGATACACGTGCGCGCCGTGTACGCGGTTGTACGCGGCCTTACACCTTTTACCCCACACCAAAATAGCGTAACGTTACACCTGTATAAGAATTTGTGTTTGTCCTTTGTCCCGCTTGTTCCTCTTTTCCAGGGATTATTTTCGTCACAGTCCTCGCAATTGTTTAAGTCGAGTAATGTCATCTTCAATTCTTCATTTGTGAAAGCTAATGCGAACCGTGATTCTGGACGCGATATATTTTTTTACGACTTAAATATTACTTCTAAAAGATTGATGTAATGCTACGTATTGTTTACATGGTACATTTGAGCCGTGCAATTCCCATCTGAAGCAGTCGAAGAAAACAAATACTTCCACTAATGCAATCAGTGGGGCTATTCCCTGAAATCTTCTGGCAGTTGGTTTGCATTTTGTTGACTTTTTCTGCTAAGGTTGTCCAGACAGTCATTTCTATCTATATTTTATTTCACGAACGTTTTCTTTTTTTCTGCGGGTTTAATCATACTCGGCGCGAAAGTGAGAAGCTGAAAAAAAAAAAAATGCAGCAATGTTTTATTTAATTTGAGCTTTGGCAACGAATAAACAACGGTTCTGGAATAAAAAGAACGTTGACTAAGCCCTCTCGAGCATAGGTCATCTTAGAGCATTTAATTCCGTCGAAAAACTTAGACAATCCGAAAATAGGCCTAAAAAAAGCAGTGCTTAAGAACTTGTTTTCTTGCGAAACCGAGTCCGCCCTAAAGACAACTTGCTCCTGTAAGTTTGGTTTACCCCAGTCCGAAGGACAATGAGGTGAAAGCCGCCTTACGCTATCGCATCTCTCACAACGCAACTTTCCATTTCTCAGATGTACGAGTATAGGATACATCCCCGTACCTGCAGCACACTTTTAGAATAAGAAAACAATAAATCTCAGGACAATATGCTAAATTCAGATGATGTAGCGTGATCAGAAAGGTAATGGTACGGCTTTGAATTTGTATGATGGATTCCCTTCCCGTAAGTTTCAGTATTTATCAGCCTCCATTTCTCGCAATGGGTGGCCCACTAAAGGTGCATTCACACAGAGGAAAACGCGCGTCGAAGAGTGCGTTTTTTTTTTTGTATTGAAAAACAATCGCGCGTCGAGGAGGACGATGGCGGGGGACGTCGTCTCTGGGCCTAATTTTTCCCTCGAAGCGCGCTCCTGAGCCAATCAGCGAGCGAACGGACCTGATATATCGTATTTTCCCGGTTAGGACCAGTTTTTGCATTCTTTATTTTCGATACACGAGGAAGGAAAAAAAGGCAGAGGGGTCGAGGGATGCGGGCAGCCACAAAACAGCATTTCAGTGTGAAGGAAAGCAAGCCGATTGGAACATCTGAATCTGAGCAATGTTTGCTGTGCGTGTACGACGCTGTAAATCTACTCTTTATCGTTTACGCGAAAGCCACCACCAAACGAGGAGCTTGGCAGCGTGTTCCGACTGCAGGAGAGCGATAACCCCCAATATGTTTTGTAAATTTTCCTTCAAAAACGCTATCGCACAAGCTGCGTGCAGTGCTATCAAAAGTACGGACGCGCGGGCGTACCACCGTACTAAGCTTTGTTTGCACAAAAACACGCGCCGAGAAAGCACCTTCTAGAATCGCAAAGCTGCGCGCTAAAGTCTGTGCGTCTCACATAATCTGCATACAACTGGGGTGTAACCGATTATATAATCATCGCCGTTGTCCATTCACTGAATACGGTTGTCTCCAAGTGCGTATGAAATCACGGAGGCACGGGGGCAAGGCAACAACGATCGTACGAAGCAGACGAATGAAAAAATATCGTGTTCTCTCCTCAAACGCGAGGTACCCCGCGAAGACGCCGACGTCAAGAGGCCGCCTCGTTTTTTTCGACGACTGCGTCGACGTCGACCAAAACACGCGTTTTCCTTCAGTGTGAAAGCGCCTTAAGGGTTTCAAGGTCTAAACAACCAAGGGTAAAGGGACAGAGGACAAATCGTAAAATGTTACTGTAGCGGCCGTATCAAAATTTAACTGGTGCATTACGTGCCTGCTGTGTGGTTCGTTCTTTGTTCTATGTAGTCAAACGTAACCCCTACCATTACCTATATTACCCGAAAAGGGAAAAAGGCGAGCTGTGCACATTGCTATTTTTTATTAACTCTTGGATTGTATGTAAAGTTTAATCATTTCTTTTCTCGTAACAACCTAAAAATATTTTGTTCGTATATGTCACAGTTCACAGATGAAAAAATCTGCTTTCCTTCGGCATTCTGCAATATTCAGGTTTCAGAAACTGCTAATTGGGAATGATCAAGCACGGCTGATTTGATCTTTTGCATCTGTCTTTTAGATGTACAGTGTCACCTGTCAGCCTGAAGAGAAACACGGACAAGAGAAACCAAGCATACGTGGTTTTACGGTGCTCTCGGGATAGTCTCTCCTTTGCCCCGTACATTATCGGCCCGTACGCGGCGTAGGCCTGTACTTTTTTCCTCTTTAAGAATTCCGCAAAACTTAATGTTTTAGCTGCCTTCTTCATTCCGCGATCCCAGAATAAACACTGAATACTCACGTGCTACAGGCAGAAATTTGAACGTGTCTATCTATCGGTTCTGACCCTTCGGCGCCGTCAAAATGGCTCAGAATTTTCAAGTCAATTTGTTTTCAACGAACTCGCACCGACAGCCAAGAACAAACAGTAAAGTAAGACTTGAAGCAGGGAGGACAATTGGAATGGAGTTGGAACAAAAGTTCAGAGTAAGCAAAATATCAAACAATAGCATTCAAACTAGTCAGAGGTCCGTACATTTGTTACAGTTAATCGTATAGCGGATATTACGAGAGGAAAGGGTTAGAATATTGTCGCACTATATCTTTCAAAGCTGTAAATGTATTTCTCAAGAGTTTCTTTTTGTCACCAAACAAAATTCCTGAGGTCGGTGGTTTCCAATTACGTAAAATTTTCCTCCGTGTACTTTTGTTTTGTTTTTTTCATTGTACGCCGAGAGAGCGTGTAAATTGCAGGTAAGCAGATGAGCAAGAGAAGAACACGCAAAAAGACTCGCGAAATCCTGCAACATTACAAAGCAAGAGACGGGTTTCGAAAACCCATCAAGCAACATTGATGGTCGCCATTGCTTGGGTACGAAGCGCGTGATTGGGCCCGAGTCCTCGACGCAGAACATCGTTTTCAATAATGCATTCTCAGAGCACGTGATCAAGCATTTACGGATAGGCACGATGACGCGGACTTTTGAAAAGGGTACATTGCGGAGGATTCCTGCATGTGTCCTTCCTTAAAAGCACCTCACATTATCGATTCGCCAAAAAGTAGACTGAAATTTCCTTACCGGCTCTATTGTGTTCTAAAAAACATAACTTCCGACTCTCGCGACAAACAAGAAACCTCCTTGTTAACGTAGAGTTGGTTTTTGTGACAACACCTCGGTGATGAGCGTAACACACAAAAGCCTTACGATCGAGACGACAGTATACGCATATTGGCGACTCCAGCGAAAATCGAAATCGACGGAGCATAGGGTTTCTAAGAGAAAGCTGTGGCTGCAGGTTCGCTCGCCAGCCTTCTCAAGCGAAGCAGATATTCACAGCGTCTGGCGGTATACGCCTCGCAAGTGGGCTCATTTTCGTCTTCTGCGCATGAGAAAGGAAGTAGCGGTGACATCAGAACGCCGAGCCCTGATTGGCTGATCGCGACCCCCCTATCTGAGCGTCGTCTGCTCCTTTGCAACGTCGTCTGCTCGCAACGTTGTCTGCGTCTGTCTTACCTTTCCTGCGACTTTCGGAAGTGCAGGTCTTTACGAGCGACCTCGACTTTGCCTTTCAGAGAGGGCAGACGAAATAAATCGAGCGGTACGTCGTTTTTAACAACTAGCAGACGCGCATTAAGGAGAGAAGTCAAAGGACTCACTGACGAGGTGTCCCGAGGCGCCGAGGTTTGTTTCCTAAGAACCGAGAGTGAGCGTGTTAGTGTCCGCAAGTTCCCTCCCAAATACTTTTTCCCACGTTTCGTGTGCGGCGAGATTCCTCACTCTTTAACGGCGTCGGCGGGTTGGCGCAGTTAACGTCATCTGCTTTACGTCTGCTAGTCAAAGCGATGGCTGCTTTACCTTTCCTGCGTCTGTCGGAGATTCACCGCTTTTTCACCGGCGAGAGTCACCGCTGCCTCGGAAAACTAGGTGATGAGAAGAGGAAGAGATTGAAGAGTTCACAAGGGTTGCGCGGGCATATTCCATTCAGCACGCCAGCAGGTCGTGGGCAGACGGTCTTGGCCAAGGAGCGTCGGAGCACCGCTGTGCCTGCTAGGCCTATCTGCCGAGCTCGCTTACTCGGGGTCGGTGGAATCGTGGCCGTTGGAGCATTTCCCGGGTGTTTGTGGATCCAGCGTTCTTGTTCGTCGTGGTTTATTTCAAGTACTTTTTACTTTTTTTCTTGCTGCTTGCAGTCTGGACGCGCGAGAAGAGCACGTACAAAAATAAACGTCCGTTGATCGTCGCGACCAAGTAACTGAGCGACGCTGTCGGCCATGCTGAGTTGATCGTCGTAGGATTCCGTCGTAACCTGAGCAAAACTTACGATAATTTCGTTTCGTGAATACGAATTTGTTCTCACGTTTTGTCTTACGCACTCTTTTGGCGTAAGATGGTTTTGTGAATCTGGCCTCTGCACTTCCGCAAGTCGCAGGAAAGGTAAGACAGACGCAGACGACGTTGCAAAGGAGCAGACGACGCTCAGATTGAGGGGGCCCGATCAGCCAATCAGGGCTCGGCGTTCTGACGTCACCGCTACCCCCTGCGCAAGAAGCAGACGAACTTGCCCTCCGCATAGAAACAAAACCGTGAACGCAGGTTCGAAAACACGCGATAAAAATCGCCAATAGGGTTCTCTCAATCAGGGCTCTCTGAAGGGTAGCAGTTCACTCTCACTGGCTGGCGTAAGCGATCATGTGATTATATAGCAACGGCCAATGGCGTTCTCTTTGGAACTCGAGGTGTGACCCTAGGTGTACCGACGGTGACGCCGATATTCACCGACCCCGAAAATCGTCATTCTACGTATGGCCATTTTGTGAATTATAACCGACGTAGCGCTTCCGCAAATATGTCATGCTTTAGGGAATAAACGCCCAAGGGAGTAACATTGTCTTTATTACACTTTATGGTACGAGCTATGGTACCAGGGAGAAAAGGGAATGGTAGATGTAGGTTCAGGAGGTGTGTAATTAAATGGGATGAAGCAAAATTATATCGAACCATCTAAAGTGCGCATTTCTGATAAGTGTTAAAAGAACGATATAAGATGGTTTTAAGGAACCGTTTTTGCCCATCTAAAACGGTATGATGGGCCCTCGGGTAGACACTGCGCATATGGGAGTCTTCTACCGTAGCACATGCGCACTTCGTACCGGACGGGCCAACGTACCGTATCGGATGTGCAAAAACGGTTCGCTGAAACTCTCTAATGTTCTGGAATACGGTTACAGTAGCACAATTACCACCATGCCGCAACCCCGCCGGAAGCGAATCGGGAAGAAAACGTTTTCGCCAACCGTCACCTTATATACAGCACAGCAGGAAAGAAAAATCGCGGTGTAAAGGCCCGACCAGACTAGCGTCGCGAAGGTTTGCCGCGCGCCGCTGGCCGCCGCAGGCTGACGGCCAAAACCAGTTTTCGTCCTCAGCGGCTCGCCGCTCGGCGCCGTCAAAGCAACCAGCCCGTGTACGGTTGGGGGCTCGCCGTCCCTCGCCGCAGTAGAAAGGAGCCAATAGGCAGCCGGCAATGGCCAGGCGGCGCCACGAGAGTACTGCATTCAGCGCCACAAGCGGAGGCGGCTCTGTTAATGGGGCGGCCATGGAGTCTGCCCGTCGGGTCATTGCGAGCGGCGGCGACCCCGATTTCAGCAGTCCCCGTGTGCACCTGCGTCCCATGTCCCTCGGTCTTTTATGCGGTTTTTTAAGACCATCGAGTGCCTGATAGGTCCAAGTGTTTAGAGAATATTCTAGAGTCGTCATTTGACACTAGTTTGAGTTGTCTTCACTACTTGTGGCCGCCCGATCGGTCTGTGCTTCGCTCGTCTCCCAGGAAGTGACACAACACAACGAGAAGGCAGCGAATGGGTTTATTGTACATCCCGGTTGCCCGTCTTCGAGAGCAGGCAGTCCGGACCCGCCGACCCTAGTTTTTGCCCGTCGTTCAGAGCTCACAGTCGGAGCCCGTGTCCAGGCCTGCGGATTGTCCTTCCCACGCCAGTGCTGCGTAGGCTAGCTGTTCCGGGCTATCACAGCCAGAGTCACGCTGCGGAACCACTCCGGGATTGTCATGGACAAGGACGGTATGGTCAGGGTTCGCCGCTTCCGCCGGTCCTGATCCGAACCTCGCTGGTGGAATTCTCCGGGGTTCGCCATGGGCCAGACCAGCCAGAACGGATCTACCGTTCCTGCCCGGCACCAGCCTCGTGCAGCACGCTCTTCCTTTTCTTCGCCGGCTGGCCCCCACTCGCGCCTCGCTCGGCCGTCTTCTTCTCACGACGCCCCACACACTAGAATAAAATGTGGGCAATTAGAACCAAACGTTGCATGCTAGAGAACAGTACACAAGCCTCTGTAAAAAGGCGACAGGCAACAAAGTGTACATGTGAGGATATTTACGCTTCGCATGAGCTTTTTCCAAAGAAAAACTTTTGTATCCTGTTTTCTGCACGCCGTCACATTTGTTACCAAACTCAGCATTAAATTTGGTTGGCGAAACAAACAAAACTTTGTGCTACGAAAATCCACTATTTAAAATTTTGCAGGTTTAGAAGGTTTTGGTTGCGATCCACGCGTGCCGAACGGCATTAGGAGTGCCGGAACTGGCCGACGGGCCTTTCGCTTGAAGACCTGATCGCCCGATTCTCGACGTCACAGCGAAGCAACAATCGGCCCGATTGTTCCTATCGTATTTCTCTATGTGGCTGTCAAAGCGACTCGTAATACAACTTGTATAAACATGTTATTTTGCCGAGTAGTCTGCAAAACGAGTTCGTCAGACCAGTTTCCAAGCCTGCACATATATTTTCGTTCACTTCCCCCCCAACAGTTTCTGTAAAATTCACTTACTTGATGCGTCGCACTGCAGTAATCCACTTCTGTCGCCGTGTCGCTTCCCAAGATCTCGAAGGGAAGCGGTGAAGTTTGGCGCTTGAGTCACCTTCGCGACTGTGGCCGTCTTTCACGCACCAGTAGCAACGTTTATTTTTTGGGGGAACTCTAGGAGTAGGCGAGATATTACAGGAACCCGGTGAGGTCATAGAGATGAAAAGTTGGGAATTACTTTTACGAAAAACGGCTCCAAAAAAGCTCACGCCGATCCGAAATGCAACGTTCACACGTGGTTTCTAAATGCGCCTGCCCGCAGCCCCCGCGACCCGCGCAGGCCTGGCCTACCCAGTTTCTTTATTTTGCAACCGCTAGATGGCGCTACATGTAGCGCCAAACTACAGGGGCCTTACGCCAAACTGCATTGCAGGTTGCCTATGGGAGTCGGTGTAGATAGTGACGTTGCGATGCCATGGCAACGCGCAAGACGCTTCTTTGCGCGTCTTTCACGTTGCAAAGGAGCGTATAGAGTTGTTTCGTTTCGTCTGCTATCCCTATTTCCCCTAATGCCTTTCCCAACGGAGTGGTTCCTCAAAATTGTGCGAATGTTTTTCTTTTGATATGACAAGACGCAGCCAGACTACCTAGATAAGCACGCTAACAACAACCGCTGTGAAATTATCGGAGATGAATTCGCAATAACAGGTGTGTTTCTCCGTGGCACTTGTCGCATGTCGCCTGCATTGCGACGGATGTCGTGTTGATTTGGTGACACCCTCGAAAGTAGCCTTCATTTCTGGCGAGCAGCCGGGGAAGCAAAGCACTTACCTGTCCCTCGATGTTTCTAGCACCAACTCGGTCGGACCCAAAACCTGCGGCTCGTTCCCTTCAGAGCGCGGCGACGTCGCAAGATCAACGAGCAGGCTAGGATGATTGCATTAACGCTGATCACAAGGTCATCATGGACACTTACCATGTAGGCAGCGAGTGCGGTTTCGATGCTGATATATCCGAAAGATGAGAGCCGAAACGTAAAAATCTAACGAAGAGCAGACGACGAAAGAGCGGGAAATCCGGTGGAGGCGCGCGCGCGATCTCGAGAACGCGAGAGCTAATGCTGTCACGTGACGCCCGCACAACGAAGGCCAGTGTGGACTCCTCGCGTCGGGACGCCGGACGGCGGTGCCGGCGGCGCCGTTGCCGCGAGTGTGGTCAGGCCTTTAGATGACGCTCGACTGGAGTCACTGACAGCTCAAGAAACAAAGAGCGTAGCGAGCCCCGTGCATCTCATTATCGTTCCTCAGGCAATGAGAGTGCGGCATTAACCAATGAGAACGCCGAATAGCCAATCGCGAAGCGGGACGCGTGAATTTAAATAAACCGCGCCCTGCGTTTTTTTAGCGGTCAGTGGCTATATTAAACAGTTCTTTTGTGGTGCGTTTCTAGAACAGTGACGGCATGACGGGGTAAACGGTGACAGGATGCTACAACTCCTCGCTAACAATAAAAAAAAAAAATATATATATATATATATATATATATATATATATAGATGTGTGGGTTTTGAGTATAATTAAAAGTAAACAGTAATACATAGTTTACCGTACATCTGTTGTTTATAAATAGATATATCCAAACAGTCAAAGAAAATAAAAAGGGACCAGATTTACAATCACTACCGCGCCTTTTTTTTTTTTTTTTAAGCAGGCTGTGGAAACTGTTTTTATGTTGTCGTTTTCAGCACGCTGCTTCTCAAAACAAAAACGAAAAAACAACACTAAAAAAATGAAACAGCGTTTTTCTTTTTTTTTTTTTTAGAGTAACACGTTGACTCACCCTCGTCATGGGGATGACAGTTTCCGTTTGCTTTCGCGTTCTTTCCTTGGAAAATCACTCGCTGGAAGAATATCCACGTGCGACGAAACCTCTCTCAGGACTTCGGAGACGCTGACTTCGGCTCTCTCTGACCGAGTGAGTCAAGCTTCACACAATTCTTTTTTTTTTTTTTTTTTGCATGACTCGTTTTAGTCGTTGTTCTTATTTTTCAGTCCCAATATTTTTTTTTTTTCGCTTTTCCCAGAGAGGCGAAAGGCGAGTAGAATTTATTTTTACATCGTTAAAGTCATGTTGAAAACCCCTGCGAGGTCATTTCGGTTAAATAGCATAGCATCAAAGCCAAAATACTGCTTCATAGCAACTAACAGCGGTATATGAGTTGGTCCAAAACCAATCAACGTTCTCCATCCGAGCAAATGTTTGTTTATGAAGAAAATTTCTAATGAATCGACTAAAATTAGCCAATACTGCATAGGACTGATGCAGGCAATGCATGGAATGCAATACCCTGTATCACCACTGTGGTTCTTTATGTGTCCAGTTTTAGTTTTTTGATCGGAGCAACAACGCTATCCTAAATGTTGTCTCTCTTATGCCCTTTCTTACCATATGCAGAAATGCGCGAAACGAATAGTTAGTTGTCTGTGCTCACGTGGGTATGTCACGTCGAAATGTATCGCAGATTGAAAAAAAAAAAAGAAATAGGAGAAGCAAGAAGGTCTGGGACAGAAACAGAAACACACAGGGAGAGAGAGAGAGAGAGAGATAGTAAAAGAAAAAAAAAACCTAGACCAGGTTAAAAGAGCGGCCGATCGTGCTTAAATTTGTACGTCACAAAAAAAAAAAAAGAACTTTTTATTTTATTCATTGCAATTTTGAAGGCCCTGTCATACCCACCGGGCAATGAAGTTTGGTTTGACAGGTGGCGCCATCATATGGGGAATTTTCGCAACTCTGACACGGCCCGCGGCCGTAAATCATTGGACCCAGTCTCGAGCTCCAATGTCCGAGCGCTTTTCCAAACTGTGGCGCAGTGCTCGTGCCCGATCGCCCCGTGACGAGGCCTTCCCAAAGTTGCTCCTTTTGATCACCAGCCGCGCGGACTAGCAGTTGACCGAAGCGCCTCCTATTCCCAGCCTTGGGGCAAAGAGGCACCATGCATGGGATAAGTACCTAAAAATTGCAATCCTGTAAACGAACTGCGCAGGGCAGAAAGTTGAAATTCTGCACGAGATTGACGCTAACAGAAACTGAATCTTACCGTTAAGAAAGTTGGCAGAGCCGAAAAATAAGCGATTTTTTAACTGTCCACGGAGAGCTTGGCATTTCAGATACGCGAAAATTTGATCAGTCAGCATTTCAATAACCGTGGTGCTTGGTAACCCAAGTGAAAGTTTTAATTATCGGATAATAACTATAAAATCTTAAAATGCAGTATAACTGTATCACCAATCGCTGCACGCTCGTATGCCATCGATGCTGATAAGCAGAGGTATTTAGCTTGTCAGCGAATGTTTCTTGAATGCTTGTGTAGCGATATGCGACGCTCATCCAAATAATTCTCGCCCCCCCCCCCCCCCCCCCCCCGAAAATTCTTCCTCTTCCTCCGAGAATACTCATAGTGCTTAAAGTTTTCTTCACCACAAGAATTCCAGACAGCACGAGACACCTGTCTCGTCCCAGCACGCCAACGTGTAGGTGTAGCAAAAGACCTCTGTTGGAATCACGCAGTTGAAGATTATTGTAAAGTCCCATACAACGCTAGCATAAAAAAAATATATATATATATTAAAGCCTCGAAAAATGTTCGACTACAGATTGGGCAGTAGAGTAAATAATACACATGGTTGCTCCTCCTGGTGAAGCTTGCGTGCAAAACACGCCTGCGAAACTCTCCCCTCCTCGTGCGAGGGATATGTGGGCGCAGTCAACCGGTGGTTGGGAATCGCCGCAGTAGACAACATGCTTCGCGCTCCACTTGCGGCTACCGTCTGCTCGCGCGTACCGATCTGAGGCTCGCGATACCGAGACTTAATAAAAAAAAAAAAACCACAAGATGGCTTCCCTTCTACCTGTTTCCGGCCAGAGCTACAGCGACGGCGAACACTAGCGCTTCAGATTTCCGTGTCAGACTCACGTGACGCGGGCGGTGCTGGCACTGTCAGCGCCCGCGGTGCGCGGGCCGCGGCCCTGACAGCCGCGCCCGCGTCCATCCATCTCCATCAAAGTCAGCCGCGGCTCGGGCTCTCGGATGCACCCTGCCCGGACAAAAACTCGGCGCGCTCCACTGGCGGCCAGGGGCCGACGAATTGGCCTCTGCCGCCCTTCGCCGAAGCTTCTGCCATCCACGTCCGAGTCGCAGAGCGGCGCCCTGTCCTTTCGGCGAGCTTCGGCTCCGTCGCGCCATCACTGCACTCTCTTCCCGCCCCTATACTCCGTTTCAATCCAAGTCCGTCCGCAGTCGACGCTACGACGAAACGAAGTCAGCCAAGCGGCGCCAAAATTGCATCGTCATGGTGCTCATTTTTTTTTTTGTACGGTTGCTACCACC
The DNA here is from genome assembly GCA_013358835.2 of Ixodes persulcatus. Taxonomy (NCBI): domain Eukaryota; kingdom Metazoa; phylum Arthropoda; class Arachnida; order Ixodida; family Ixodidae; genus Ixodes; species Ixodes persulcatus. The sequence goes on from JABSTQ010011253.1 coordinate 726,326, forward strand.
ACCCACTAAGCCAACACGCGCAGTGAATGCGCCGTGGCCCTGCGTCCTGTTTCTTCTTGTTTTTTTTGTGTGTTATTGTTTAGTGGTTTAGTTATTGATAGCAGATTAACAGAGAAAAGGAGCGCCGTGACGATGCACTTTTGGCGGAGCTTTATTGGCTCTATGGGGTCGTACTGTCTGTTGCAGAAACGGAGTGTATGCGACGCGAAGAGAAACCGAGGGATTAGAACGTCAGAGAGATAAGAACGTGAACGTCAGAACGCCGAGCTCTGCTCTGGTTTGCGTCTACCGGAAACCAGATCAAAGCTAAACTGCCTTGTCTCCACTCAAACTCCAAAGCTCAGCTGCCTTTGTCTCCACTCACACTCCAAAGGCGTTCGATAGGTAAACGCCGGCGTCCAGCGTCGCGTTCGCGTTCGAACGCGTTCGAAGAGGGAGGGAGGAGAGACGAAGGCGGCTAGGTTTAAGTATACCCACTAATCGTCGGAGCTCGGTGTTCTGACGTCCACGCAAAATTCTCGTCTCCTCTCCCTCAATTCCTCGGCGCATATATAGTCGGCGGAGAGAGTGAGTGAAACCGAAGGCGTCGGCAAAAACCACCGGCAGTGACGATACAGCGACGATGCGATACTTCGCCTCAGCTTAACACGGACTAGATAGCCGCAGAGGCTATACTTCGTTTCAGCTTCCGTCCGAGCGCAGCCAAAGCTACGTGTGGCCGGAGCCAATCACACGCCGGCAATAGGTCACGCGATCTCGCCTCCACTTTTGTATCACTCCGCTGCGCCGCCGGTCGTCCGCGCCGCCCGCGCTCGCCGAGTATTTCGTCAGCTACGGGTGTATCAACGGTATCATGTGCCACAGGTTTAAAAGGTGCCCTTTCACGTTCTGCAATTTAGTCACACGGGATGTCAGTACGTAGGCTGGCCGCTGGCGTCTGTATCCGAGCTTTCCACCTGTTCGGCATAGTTTCGAGATGTAAGTACACATTGCAAGGTGCCCGATGACCCAGCCGTTGATGTTTCCTTGTATAGTCTTGATATACCAGGGCCCGAGGCGCAGTCCTTTCCAAAAGCTTATCGGTGTTCAATGTGATCCGCAGGTAAAGGGGTGACCTGATTTCGCCGCGTATCAGAGAATTGTAGTGGCCCGGACGCTTTTCTTGTTTACAACGCATTCGCGGTACGACGCGGCCGGAGTCTCCTGCCGAATTTGAAAGTAGACATTCATTACGACCTCCCGCGCCTGACGCCCAAACGTGCCTTTGCGAAAAGACGTTTTGAAGCGACTCGGTCAGGAAAGCAGCGAAGCACATGATTTGGCCATTATGGGAACGAAATCACACAGAAAACCGAGCGCTGCAGCCGAGTTGCCAGCGCTCAGCAATACACATCTGGAATATTGTGCAATGTTTACGCACAAAACATTTATCTAAAAAAAAAAAAAGCTTTTGCGGACTACTTTGTGGTGCGTAGGAATGCTCCTCTCGATGTTGCGAACCGTCCCTCAGCCTTTGGCTGCGCTCGGACGGAAGCTGAAACGAAGTATAGAAAGCTTGAGCGGGCAGCTTTTTTTTTATGCTCCTGCTGCACCAGAGTTCATGCAGCGGACACGCGTTCAAGAACAGGAAGCTCGCGCATTGGTCGCAGACAGCTTAACAAACACAAGGCGTGACTTTATATATGTTCGCGCTTTTCGCGTTGGTGATTTCTTGTTCAGCGTTCTCATCGGCCACTCTTATTGGCTGCGGAGGGTTAAGGAGATGCATGGGATTGGCCACGCACTGCGTCTATTAAGCGGTCTCTATGTATAGTGTATGTCAAGGTGAGATGAAATTGACATGACGCTATAAGGTGAGTGGAAGAGAAAGAATACCTCAACCGACCGTCAAATCCGACAAAGCGGAACAAGAGGCAGGCGGGAGGAGCAACAGCAGGAAAGAATCAACACACAATGGACGAGAAACACAGACGAGCTCACGGCCACGTGTGCTTGAAAGAATGTGCTCGTCTGTGTTTCTCGTCCGCTGTGTGTTGATTCTTTCCTGCTGTTGCTGCCATTACCAACGCGCTCGTTAAGCATTTAGTGGAGGAACGAACACCTAGTTTGAAGCAGGGTGTAAATGTGTCCATACCCCGTTTCTCACATTTCGTGTATGTCATGGGGGAAGCGGGTAAATGCTACGCGAGCACCGCCTTCGCGAAGCTCAGCTGTTTATCGGAGAGCAAGTTGTCTTCTTTTTGCGCGGGAGTTGCGGTAACTTCAAAACGACGCCGAGCTTTGATTGGGTGATTGAAAACATACAGTGGGTAGACCTTAATGCTAGATGCTTTTAGGTCTACCCACTATTTGTTTTTCGATCAGCCAATCAGAGCTCGGCATTCTAACATCATCGTAACCCCCCTGCAAGAAGCAGACAAACGTGTGCTCTGCATAGTTTCTTTTGTATATGCGACCGCAGTCGAAAGAACACACATACTAAAAGTGCAAGCCATTCGACTTTGCCCTGTACCTGATTGGTTCAGCGATAATAGAGCACGTTAGAAACAAGACAAACGCCATAATGTTGCAATTCTAACGTGGTTTGACGGGTCCCATCGGGTTGTTATATAGACGCCTTTCGAAATGAAGCCCTCTGTTGGCAGCTGTGGAATCCCTGAAGAATGGCGCACTAAAACCGCAACGTCACGGCACACTTTATGCGTTTGGTTGGAGTAGAAGACAAAACACACCCGCAGAAAAAGGTGATGAGCGGAATGACGTTTTACTTTCGCCGTTGTTTGATTGGCTCCTCGGCTCCTAGCGTTGGCCGCAATTCAACGTTCGCTATCTTATGGAATGACTTGCACGTTCCACGATGTTCGTTGTTCCGCCGTTGTGCAGTGGTTCCGACGTTCTAATAATTGTCACGCGAATTTCGAAATTTGTGTATACGGTCTGCTGCGCCCTGATTTAAGGATTTAAGATTAAACGAAGTGTAAAAAGCGAAGGGAAGGATCCCCTCGCCAATCAAAGGTCAGACGTTGTGGCTTACTGAGATATGCACGGAGGAGAGGGGATCGGATACGTAAAGGATGGGTTTGTTTTTAGGGTCACACCATCGAGCGCGTATGCCCTCTGCATAAAGAGGCCGTGAAATGATTTTTCAACTCCTTCCAATCAAATCAAGTCATTTCTCCTTAGCTTTCTTCCTGTGCTCAAAAGCAAAAGGCAACATTACGCGGTCGTGACGCAGTATTTCACCATATACGACGACTCCGAAATGATTGAGCTGGGGCCGGGTGGGGTAGCGGATGTATCACAGTGATAAGGCGGAGTGCTTTCGAAGGAAAAAAAGGCACGAAATAGTCCGCTATATTTTCAAATTTTCCTACCGAAAAGCAGGCTTTTTACTTTCTAACCTCTTTCTCTCTTTTTTTGGCCCACGAAACGATATGTGATTAGTAAAATCCCAATCTGAAATCATTTATCCCAGCCCATAATTAATTTCACGGACTCTTTAATTCACTGCCCCGTTGTGCAAGTGCGAGACGAGGGTTTGGTTGACTTGTGCGAGTCAGCTTCTCTCGGCGTCTCATATAGCGTTCGAGTAGAACGTGACTTATCGGGAAGAAAAAGACACTAAAGTACGAGTAACTGAGCCTTACGTGGCCCCGTGCATGCGATAATCTGAGCGATGCTAACCAAAGTTAACCTCGATTCGCATGTAAAGACAGAGGGATCGAATTTGCAAGAGGGGAATGATGGCACCCCCTGACGTTTCACCGGACTATAAACAGCCCTTTGGATAGACGCGGATGCGCGTGTTTATCAATAGGATACGTCTGAATCAAAATACACTCACATGCACACATTTGCCGGTTGTGTGAGCGGCACAACAATTGCGCGAGGGTGCTTGTAGCTCTAACCGTATACGGCAGCCACGAAACGCAACAAAATTTGATGAGTTCATCCGAACGTCTTCTGCGCATGCTGTCAGCGCCAAAAACCATAGTTCGGGAACGGCCGTGTTTATTTTTTAACGAGGTATACTCGGAGGACGGCTCCGTCAGGCAGGACGTCACTTGACGCGTAGGGGCGAAAAGAACGACGGTTTCTTTTTTGAGCCGCGATATTGTTCTTTCAAAGCTGGGGGTGCCGCGGCTCCTTGAGCTCTCTTTCTCACAGTCGACACGTCAGCTTCGTGAGTCGAACGCCTGGCACTCTTGTTGCTGTTCGAGACACTCGGCGTCCTCAGCGGTGGCTGCAACTTCGTATAGAAGCGTAGCAGGGCGCAACGAGAGGGAGGTTGGCTGAAGGGAAGCGGCATCTCATTGGGGTGTCTATTCGAGGCGCTTTCACAGCTGTCGTTGTGGTCCGGCATGGCGGAGAGCGTTTTTCTTCTTTGGAGCTTGGCTTAACTGGGAGTCGTGTTCGCTGTCAAAGATGCCTTTGGGGCGATGCGCCGCTGCTTTTAACGGCCCTGTTCGTTATAGTGCCGTCGGATGGGTGTAGTGACAGGCGCGTCTTTCGAAATTTACATACCGTGTCCGCGACAAGCTCGTTCTAATCTGGTTCCTTGTAACATTGCATAGCATTCGAGGCATGAAACTGGAAGATTTTAGGCGTCCCTCAAGGGGAATAGCGGTGCTGCATTTAGGAAAATGTTCTTTTATTGAACCTATGGCGACGTGTAATGCATATTCAGTACGCTTTATTTATCGGCCGTCGTTTAAGGTTGGTTCACAGAAATATGAATTACATTACACGCGTGGTATTCGCCCTCGTGAACCATTCCACAATGAATACGTTCTTGAGTATGGCAGTAATTTACTTATTTCTGTAGGAATATGAACGTGCTTTTGTTCGTTCAACTTCTGCAGCATTTAGTTTTCATCGTACTAATCGTGCTTATAACATTTCATCATATTGGTTGGGGAAAGCTAGAAGTACGGCTCTATGAAGCTATCGTGATGTTGTTTTCTTTGCGACACAATCTTAATTATGTAGTACATGTTTAGCGAACATTTGTTTTTGTATCCCTCATGCTTTGGTGTCAGCTATATATGTCGCACGTCAATAAATTGCATGTCGTGCACACGACATACATGGACAGAAATGTGCGGCATCGGGCTGATTTTCAGTTTCGGAACTGCCTCGCAGAAACGTCACCATTTTTTTTTTTCTTACGCAAAAGAGTACAAGTTTTTTTTGTTTTTTTATGACGCGTTTGGAAATTGGGGTTGTCAAAATAGCGAACACTTTTAATGGAGGACCAAGGCTTGCCCGAAAAGAAACGCCGACAGGGATGTTCGAACGTACACGGCGACGCTGCGAAAACACATATCGGGATAGACGCTCCTCGAAGAAAACGCCGCCAGAGACGACAGTTCATTACCGACTTTTTGACACCCTTCCGAGGGGAGATAAGGTGCATATTTGCATTTGCGTGACAGAAATCTCCCTGACTGAAAACTCGCTCTCTGGGCTTTCAGCGCGAGCACGGCGAAGGCAAACAGCGCCCGAACGAAGCCCACCGGCGCATTAAAAGATCCGGCAAGGAACGGCGGCGGTGGCAGCGGCGGCGAAGGGGACGAAAGCCGAGAGCGAAGAGCCCCGGGCCCTCAAAGCAGAAACACAAATCCCGGAGTGCAGGAGGAAATATGGCCAAGATAACGAGCAGTCTCATAGATATATACACGAGCGTTGGCGCTCGCTAAGAGGATTAAAAATGGGACTTTTTAGCGAACATGACGTGAAGCCGACGTGAAATGTAGGGGGATGAATGGAAATAGCCGGGAAGGGTCGGTACCGTTGTGTGCAAGAGAAAGAGAGAGAGAGAGAGAGAGAGTCAACGAAGATGAGGCTGTCCGCCCGCCCGCGTGGAGTGCCCAGAACAAATGGCACTGCGGCAAATGATTCCCTGTGCCGAATCGAACGGGGCTTCGTGTTCGATGACGCTCTGTCGACATGTCGTCGCTTCGCTGTTTCGACACGTGTGGAGCGGTGAACGAATGGGGATCTGATAGTCAGTGACAGGCTGGAACAAGGAGGACACGTGTCGGTTTGGGTATTGACTTTCGAGTTATGGCAGGTCTCCTCCGTTGCCTCAGCGTGAACGGCATAAGATGCTGTTGCCACGATACTGGGGCTGCGAAAACTTTGGATATTATAAGTCTAGCGTTTTAACGTACAGTAGGATATTAAATATAAAAAGTGACATAATAAGACACATTTAAATAACAACAACACCGAATGAACCTAATCCGCTAAATTCAGTGGGCGAAAAAACGCCTGCCCAATTTAGCGTACCTGCGACTCGCTGAATTTAGCGAAATGGAAGTCCTCTAAGTTTAGCGGATGACGCCACTCACGTGACGGTCGCTTTCGTAGTCAGGTGGTGACGTGGTAACCACGTGAGAACGTCACGTGACGAAGCTATGACGTATTGTACGTGTAATATATCTGTCAGGGATGGCTGCTTGATTGGAAATGTTTGGTTTGTTTTAAATCATGAGAGAGATGCATTCGAAAAAAAAAAAAAAAATGCGTGGACTGCTTTCATGCCCGCGCAACCTCTCGTATCAACGGACGGCAAAACGGTTCTGCTACCTCCACACTTACAATACCCCAAACTGATATCAGTTCCTGTATACTCGTGCAACTGTTTGCGTAAAATAACTGGCGGATAAACAAATTGTATGTCCTCCGCGACAAATATTTTAAGGAAAATAGTTGGTCGCATTCCAATCACGTGCCAAGAAATGCACACCGAGGAACATTTTCGAGAATATACGAATAAGCCCAACAAGTTGTGAAAAGAACCCGCAAGTCCATTTTGTGTGTCTTTTCCACGGAAAATTACCAGTACCATAAAGAGCGAGAAATAATCGCTTTCAAACTTGTTTACGGAGAAGACCGGTCCCCATATATGTAGTGCGCACGCTCTGTCGTTTCGATAACGACGCGCAGTCATTTGCATTGTTCCCCAACCAGAGCGAAAACGAGTTGAGTACATCACGCAGGGATGCCGGTCTAGGAGACCAAAAAAAAAAAAAAGGAAGTGAGAAACCTAATCCGACAAGCGAAGCTTCCTGCCAAAAGAGATAAAACGCCCAGTCTAACGTACAGATTGGGTCGCACCATGCGCCATGCAGCAGCACGTAGACACGGACGGTTATTTCTATCCCCCATCGGATCCGCCGGTAAAGTGATGACAACGCCCAGCCAGGAATCGGTCCGACGTGGCAAAAGCAACAACAACAACATTACCCGACATAGACGCGCGCGTAGATGGGGTAAAACTCGACGTTCGGTGGACATTTGTTAATGAATGACTTCCTGCCGCTGCCGCCTGCCCGCTTCTTGCTTGTTTCCTCTCGCAAGAGCGAGAGGGACGCGGGAAAGAAAAATGGCGGAAAAAGGTAAAAACGCAGCAGCGATCGGACAACAAGGACAAACGTTAGGCAAGCATGGAAACCACCGACCGCCACGCAACGCCCACCTCGTCTCCCTCCGCCCCTTCCCTCTCCCTCAGCGCTCTCTAACAGATCAGGCAGCCAGCAAGGAGAGTCTTATCAGCCACAACTTTGCCGCTGCCGCCAGTGACTTTAACCCATCGTTACAGTTTAATAGATCAGCACGCCTATATTGTGCGTGGGTAGGTTCTTGTCAGAGTAAACAGCCCTCCGTTGGGAAAGAAAAAAAAAAGGAGAAATGACGCGTCGGACCAAATAAGGAGAAAAATAACGATACTAAATCTTCAGTAGAAGGGAAAGGGCAAGTGATGAAAGAGAGAAAAAAAGAGGGCGAGAGAACGCTTGTCGCCGACTAGCAGATAGCGCGAGCAACTTTTTCCTATATTTCCAGTGAAAAGTGCCGGGGTGTTGTACCACCGCGTTCTATAGGGATTGGCTTTCGCTTTCCCTCCAACCCTGCGCGTTCGGAATTGCCTATACCCTTCGTCTTCTCCCCCCCCCCCCCCCCCCCCCCCCTTCTTATTTCTTTTCGATAGCTGCTTCCTAGGGCTCGCTGTCATTTCGGGGAGTCTACTCGAGCTCCTCCCTTCTTTTCCACCCATCCACCCGTGCCTGCAGAAGCGCGCCGCTTTTCTTGCCTTTCCCCCGGTGCCCTGGCTTCCCCGCAATGTTTTCCCTATCTTCCCGCTCACCCATCTGCGCTCTCTTTCGCCTACTTCTCGGCCGCGCTGCTGTTGTTTGGTGCCGCTGCGTCGCCTTTTTGCTTTGGATCGCAAAGTGTGTAGACCGCGCGTGATGCATGTTCGTGACAAACTGCTCGACTGTCACGCACCCATCCGGTGTTCCATCAAAAGTTAGACTAAGCCTTCCCCACTTTTCCCCTTTTCTGACACTGGATTCCCGATTTCCTCCCCGAAAGGAGTGCCAGTTTATACCGACTCGCGTTCGGCATGGCCGCCCTCCTATCTACCGCTCGCCCTTAGCATTGTCACGGGCGCTGCGTATACAGCGCATTTTGTTTCGTAAGTCTTTTGTTTTATTAGTATTTTTATGACTCTCTCCCGTCGTAAACACTTTTGTATTATCTCTTTTCAATTTTTTTGGAGTCCAACGCTTCGTCGACTATATCACTCAGTCCACGCTAGGCGTGTCTAAGAGGAAGTTCAAAGTATAACACCGTGCGCAGTGTAATCTAGCACCGATGTCTCGTGATTTGCCCTTTTTGCGTCGTTCCAACACGGGTTTTATATCAATAGTAACAAAGAAACAGGCCAACATATTTGAGCCAATGTGGCGCACCAACCCATGTCTGTAACTTAGTAGTCACACTTAAAAGGGCGAGAATGATATTTAATAAACATGTCATTATTCGAGTCTATCGACACTATACAACAGGTATAAGTAATTTGCGCTCGGATGTCTAGTTTCTATCTAATAATGCTCCGTGATCCAAGTGAAATTACCAACGCTACCTTTGCAGCCGTGCGATGGACCATAAAAACAGACAGCGAGCAATTAAGGTCCAAGCGAGTGCCGAGTGTAACATGGCAATTCGTGCATGAGGAATTACGCTGCAGCTCAAATCAAAGCGCCCCTTTCGTTTTCCATCATTGTTATAAAAAAAAAAAAAGCAGGCGAAGAATGCCCAATCGCTGCATTTTTGCAAGCCTGGTATTTACAGCGAACGCAGGTCACGATACTGCCATTCTAACATCGCACATAAAGAAAAAAAAAACGCTTCTTGACCGAAGGTGGAGCGGAGTTCCACGCAGGCCGAACACTTCGCTGCTGGGAACGAAGCGCCTCAGCGGTGCCTTCGCTTTGGTCTCTCCCCTTGCCCGGCATACCATCTTTGACCTCATGAGATGAGTAAGAGCTTATTGTGCTGACTGCGGTTAGGGTAGAACATCCAGACTCGCGGAGTTTTGATCGACTTTTGCATTTTTGTTTTAATTAATATGTCTGGCGGCGGAGGAACGCAGACAAGTCCGTTGCGCTAAAACGCCTGTAGCGACGGCCCTTTATAGAAGTTACCTCGAAATCCAAATTGTGGCCACCATATAGCTGGAAACACCAAATAACGTCGAAATAGTATCGTGCCGGTAACGCGTCTCCGACCGTTCCGTGAAGGGGTCCCTTCAACAGTTTTCTTTGAAAACTTTGGGACTCCGTCTGAATAAGTGTAATTAACTAACATCTTGTTTACAAATAAAAACCCTTTTTTTTTACCGGTGTGTTTACCGCGTCCCTCGACTTCCGCCTGGTGACGTCATAAAAGTGTCATGCTGTCGCCGGTCGCGATCCTGGCGGCGTCAAAGCAGCGGTTCTGGATGTGGAAGACACCTGTTGCGCTGCAGGTCGCCCTCCAGCTTGACAGTCTACAGAATCGTCGGCCGTCATGAGTTCGGACGCCGTGATGGCAGCGAAACCTTCGTTTGCTCCTACTCCTTGCCGGGTACTTCTAGCACCAACTGCCAGGACCGCGACATCCGACAGCATGACGTAAAAACTCCAGTGACGTCACATATTACCACTTCTTTAAACTCACCATTCGAGAAGACCCGTTTCAGGCACCGTAGGCAAACCTCGTAATAAAAATCATCGCAAAAAAAGGCACGTCATGATTATAATGCAATTAAATTCAAAGGTGCAAGCGAGCTGTATAAGAATGACGAAAATAATCCCTGGAGAGGGGGAAGAGGGGGGACAATGGACAAACACAAATCTCCAAACACAGCTTGGTGAGTGGTGCGCGACCTAAAAGGTCCCGGGTTCGATACCCCAACGAGGCGGTTTTTGTCGGTCGCGCACCAGTCACCTAGCTGTTGTTTGGAGATTTGTGTTTGTCCATTGTCCCTCTTCCTCTTCTCCAGGGATTATTTTCGTCAGGCACGTCATTACGTTTAAGTTATCTTCATAAGAGGATATGATACTGCAGATTTTTTTTACTCGCATCATCCAACGGCAGTGACGTAGAACGTTCAGCTCTGGAGCACCACAACTACTATCAAGAGGTGCCTCAAGCTATGCACCGCTGCAGAGGGGTGGAGTCAAAGAGAACGCGCCTGGGGCTACGGGACGTCTGACCGTCGCCCAGACCCCTGAACTCTTCAAACACAAAGTTGGAACCAAAAGTTCGCGGAGCGCGCCGATGGGACGCTGGCGACAAAGGCGCGAAGTCATCGTCGTGATAGTCCAATCGGTGCTCTTTGTGAACTTTGGCCCCAACTTTCTGTGTGACGAGTTTAGAGCCCTAGAACAGTTTGGTCCTCCGCCGACCCTAGTCGGTGCTTGTTTAAGTTCCAAATTGTAAATATGGACCCCTCACGAAGCCATCACGGTGCATCTTAGTAATAAAACAAAAAGCTTATACTATTTACCATTTAAAATGGTTCCCTAAATCTCTATATTAGAGAGTTTTAGGGAACCGTTTTTGCCCATCCGATACGGTAGGACAGGCCCTCCTGAACACACTGCGCAAACGGGAGTCTCCTGCGGTAGCGCATGCGCAGTTCGTACCTGAGGGCCCATCGTACCATATCGGATGTGCAGAAACGATTCCCTAAAACTCTCTAGGCGGAGCGCAAGTTCGTCTGGTTCTTGCACAAGGGTTGCAATGATATCAGAACGCCGAGTCATTATTGGCTGATTGAAAAAAAAAAGTGGGTAGACTTTAAAGCATCTAGCATTCTTTGCTTTTAAAGCATCTAGCAAAGCCAATCAGGGTTCCGCGTCGTTCTGACGTCACAGCAACTCCTGCGCAAGAAGCAGACGAACTTGCTCTCCGCATTAAGTCCGACCACAGTCAACGCTACAAACAGATGGAGCCATTCAGGCAGCGTCAAAAGTGCATCACCAGGACGCTTGTTGTCTTTCTGCGTATGCTAATACGGCTAAACCAATCACACACACTCGAAATAAAGCGTAGCATCGTGGCGCATTCACTGTGCGTGATTGGTGATACAAACAGCCACACTTATGGTGGGACAAAGATGTGAGACTTCAGGCTACAACACGCACGTTTCCAAGACCGAGGTTTGCTTCCCGCCTTGCGAACCTCGTGAAAAAAGGACTCCGAGCTCCAACCCAGATCATTGGCGTTTTAGAATGCACGCGTATTTAATCTAGTCTCCGGTTTTCCCCCATCTGCGTGTGATGAAGGGAACTTTCCGCCGCTGCACGCCGCTTGCGGCCACGTGGACCTCCGCGCAAACTTTTCGCTTTGTTTTTGGTGAACTGTCGTTCGGGAGTGATTGATCTTCGCGCCGTGGGAGGGCAGGGGGGCGCTGAAAGCGGCTGAGGAGGGAAACTGGTCGACGACGATGACGACACCACTCTGAGGGAAAGAAAAGGGGAGCCTGGGAGCCTTTTTCCCCAAGCGCAGTTCCAAGAGAAGGGGGTCGCGAAAGCTTTCTTGGGGAGCTTCCTGTTCCACAAGCATCCTTCCTTCCGTTGCGAGACGCAAGACGAATTCTCGGAGAACGGAGATCCCCTCCTTTGTTCGTTCGCCTTCTCTCCACTCGCAGTTTGTTTTTCTGCCACTTCAAATTCCTTCCTCCTTCTTTCTCCCTTTCTCTTTCTCTCTATCGCGGGAATGCAAAGCGAAAGTCGATTGTTTTGTTTTCAACCACAGCCCTCCTCTATCTTTCTATATCAAAATAAAATCAAGTATGGAGGCGATTTACAATTTTAGGTTGTTACGCTATTGTTTTTTTTTTTTTTTTCACTTGTAGGTCGCAGCATGGAGGCACTGCGGGTGAATGAATACTGTGATCGGCAACGAAAGCAACTAGTCGGGTATGAATTTTGTGACGTTTTTGACGCCTTAAATACATGTCCGCATTTGCGTTTCATTTGAGGTTGTTTTTCCAAAAATGTGTTTACGCTATATTCTGACGTAGTTAGGTTGAGTAGAAAAATAAAGTCAAATTTTTACAGAACCGCAATAGGAAGAATACACGTATAACCAGCACGAAGATCCGGAATCCTAGGGCCATTAAATCAAAAACGCTGTCTGAGTTTGCGACATTAAGCAGTGCAAAACGTCACGCTTGCATTGCTTAATGTCACAACTCAGACTGCGTTTTTTGGTCTAAACATATGTTTCGGCATCGTCATTCGCTGAGCTACCACCGCAAGTTGCGGTGATTGGCTCTCCGAGTGTTGTGCGGGAAAGTAGACGCACGGGCTTTTTTTTAGAGTGTATTGTAATTTCTAGATTAAAAAAAAAAAAAGTATTGCTTTTCACACTACTTTCTGCGCTAGGAGTAACGAGTCTTGACTACTATTATCAGTTGACAACCATGCAATATCATTCCGCAGTATTATCACGGTACGGCCAATAAGTTTGCGGCATTAGCCGATAAGAGCGGCGAAGAACGAATCCCAAAGTTTGGTTATTATGGCCCTCCCCATGCGTTTCTTAAGCTCTGAGTGACTATAGACCATTTCCAGCGCTTATCACCCGGGCCAAAAATGTTGAGTCACTGAGCCGTGGACCCATGCGCAACGTACGATATGCCGCAAAACAGAGCTACAGCACATGCTCAAAAGGCGTTCCACAGCCTAGCAGACAAAGATGGCTGCACGCAGAAGATACTTTTTTTGGATAGGTCTATAGTCGTTGCGAGAAATGCCAAACTAAAAGCGAGCTAGATGTTCCACACTAAATCGAAAAATGGCATGCAGATTTTTGCTTCAATCGCGCGACCCAAACCTTTCACGTCACTACTATAGTCTGTTGCAACATCAGATATGAGAAAATCCCCCTCATACTGTCGGAGAATAAATGTTTCTAACAAAGACGCACCACTTTTCTGACGACAAAATTGGACACCATGAAACAGGTGTTATATTCTACACCAAAATACAGTATATAGATAAAAAAAAATATTCCGAAATCTATGGAATGGAAAGACCCTACCACTTACGAGAGTGTTACCACACAAGGGCTACTGTCGCATAAGCTCCCTCCCGTATGAAAGAATCAATCTTTGCTTTTTTGGGGGTGCGGAACCTCTTCTCTAGATCTTACGTTGCAACAGAGCTTAGCTTAGTTGTGGTCATTGGTGTGGCTCTTTCTCACGTCACGTGGTTTCCAAAAACAGCTCACCCACGTTTTCGCGCAACTTTCAACAAAAACTATCTACAAACTGATTTCACTCTTACGTTTGTCTTACAAGTGCTTGACTCTTTCTTCGGTTACAATTCCTCTCCATCTAGAAGAGCTCTATTTGAAAGGGCCACAAAAACCTCCAGCAAGCCACCAAGCTCATGAGAAACGACGACGGCAGTGTACTCGCATTCGGAGGAACGAACGCAGGGCGAGAATACTTATTACTCACGAACCTATCTAATCAAATTACAAACAAACAAAAAAAGAAAAACTAAAGGTGCGTGTACACTACGCAACACTGTGATCCTGAAAAGCGATCGTTGGTCTTTACTGTTTCTTTCCTAAAGTCTAATTGATGTCATGAAAAGCATTATGGTGCCCAAAAAGGGCTCAAGTTGCCAACTGACCTTACATCCAGACTTGTACGTTGCGAATTACAAGTACTGATTACTTGTAATGAATTACATTTTATTCTAACCTTTTAACGCTTCAATTACTTTCTTTTTCCGCTGTAACGCTCGCTGTAATTCAATTAATATTTTCTTTAATCAAATACAACTAATCAAGTATATGTTTCCGTAAAAGCACAAATCATAAATTTAGTTATTCTTTTTTTTACATATACAAGTAATCGCTTATTCTGCCCGTGCGTAACTCTTTTATGTTACACCAACGTTAGACTTTTTTTTTTTTACCCCTAAACAACTAAGTAAGGATACCGAGGTACCAGAAGCATTAGAATGTCAACACGCTCAGCAATGCTTTGACTTTCGAGCTGTCGAGAGTACCTCGTTTCCTAAAGGACTCGGAAGCGTCCGTCGAAGCACTGCCCAACCACGAACTGATGCACAAAGTGTTTGTGCGCTACAACACCGCTTTTCTCTCACGCGCATCCGTTGAGAGAATCTTCAGAGTCGCGGCAGATATCCTCACCAGGAAACGCGGGAAGAGGACTGACGATAACTTTGAACAACAACTGCCAAAAAAATGGAAACAAAATATCACCCCTTTGAACATGTGTATGCATTTTTGATTTTGTAATCAAAACTTTTCAGAACATAGTCACGCGGAAAATAATCAATTACTTTCTGTAATTTTTAAATTCCTTTGTAATGCAGTAATTGATTAGTGTAATCAGTTATGTCTTTCAATAAAGCCATTGTAATCGGTTGCGTTTTAGTTCTCACTAACGCGTACACAAGACTGCTTATAAAGGTAACATTTCAAGCCTCATAATACCATTTTCAAATAAATATGAAGAAAGCGCCGGGTTAGTGTTGGCGTTAATAGCGTCGCGCGGTGTACAGCATCGAAAATACGGCTCTCACAGGCACTCTCCAAACACAAGGTCACTGGCTAAACAGCTACTGCGGTATTCGCGATGTCAAATGCATACGCACTGCACTATCTTCGAGATATGGCCGCGTCTAACATCGCCCGAACTATTTCCAGAACGCGTTGAAGGATGCGCAATATATATATATATATATACATACAAGCAGATGGGGAAAAAAAAGTTCCAGGGCTAGTGGATAGATGGCGCAAGTGTGTTCAATCCTCGTAAGCGCGGTCAGCAGCGGTTGCAACTCAGTCGATCACGCACAAACGCAAACGTATGCTTCGAACTCGTCCGCAGACAGTGTTTGTGTGACGAATGTGAGAGTCATACGAGGGAAGAAACACTCCACGGACAGCGTCTGCAGGTTGTCTTTGGTATAATGCATTATCAGTGGGACCGTGACTTCAGTCACTAAAGACCGATCAGGACTCGTCGAGACTTGAATGTGTATTTTTTTTTTCTTTTTACGCTTTCCAGGCACGCACCGCTGTAAAGCGAACAACACTGTGTCGCACACTCGCGGATGGGCATTAAGAGAGTCGAATATACCGGGGCGGCGACTCGACGCGCGAGCGTGTTCCCTGCAGCGCGCTTCTCCCCGCGGGAGTTCGGGCCCCTTCGGGTTCCGAGCGGGAGCTGGGGCTCCGGGTTCCTGGCCAGAATTGCGGCCATTCATCCGAAGCTCCCTCGAGAGCAACCGCTAAATGGGGTGTCATTCCCAAGCCGCCTCTTGGCGCTTCGCCCTCCTAATTGACGCCCGGAGGTTACTCCCATTAAAACTAAAGGCTGCACCGTGACTTAAAAAAACAAAGAAGAAAGGAAATATTAAAGTTAGAAGATTATGGCGCTAAAATTGAAAACAGCAAAATCGAAGAGAAAGTAGGACATGTAAAAGCAATGCCAAATATAAACAAAAATGCCCCAATATTTTCTTGTAAAAAAAAAAAAAAAGAGGATTGTTTGATGGATTGCTGCCCTTCAAGTATTGTTACAGTTTGACTTGATGAGCTATTGGCCATGGTTAATAACAAACAAGAGATAAGAGCTCTTCCGTTGGCTCTTTTTTCCGTTCTTGTCTGAGCTGCATGGTTGCTTAGGTCTACAGTAAAGAATTGTTATCTAAGGTACGTAAAAGGTGCGTCGCACTGTAAAATCTGAATGTGTTACAGTGATTTGTCCGATATCGCGAAATTGCACCAAGGTATTTCTTATAGCTGCAGGTATTTTAGACGCAAACCATCAAGTACCTGTTATGACGAAAACAAAGCACTATGTTTCAACCAATATACGGAATGGCCAGCTTGTATTTTCCAACGACTGCCTTTTCTCGCGTGTTTGTTTTTAATCTTCGTGCTTTAGAAATTTAACTTGATTATTATGATATACGTTAATGCCAAAACGATATTTGATTATGAAGTGAAAGGCATCTACGGAAACCGAAGGAGCAAGTGTTCACTTTCACGAAAGCAGGGATTACACGCCGCTCCTCGACGTGTGGCACGCACAAAGTTGGCCGTGCTCGCTCGTTCCGACCACATTCAAGACCGGGCACTGCAAATGGGGCGTGTTGACCCCTGGGAGACCGCGGAGTCCGAATAAACAATGAGCGCACTTTCCCCGCTGCAGAGCAGGAAGGCGCGGATCCTCTGGGCGGGTTCTGTCGCATGGCACCGCTGCTTTGTTTTTTTTTGCAGGTGTATCTTGGCCGCACGCGGTTAGGTGTTCACACTGGCGAAGCCGACCGTGCAGAAGAGAACACGTTGTTGCGGTTAGAAAGGCATCAACAACCTCCTTATGCGCAGTGACACTATTTTGGTGGGTCCTGCTGTGAGAGGCTAAGGGAACGCGCGACTTAAAGAATTCCGTTTGCACGTGCGCTCTTAGATTAGATTTGTTGATATAAGTATTGTCTGAGCGATTTGTTTATTTATATAAATGCATTTTATCACCATCGCAACATATATGTTTATTTTAGTGAATTATCGTCTTGGGTTGTTATTTCGGCATCCCTATGGCCTTTGTTTCTTATTTTTATAAGTTCAAGTGGCCAATACCCATGTACGGTGTTTGTCTGGATTCCTTTTTCCACAAGGTGCAATGACAGTGATGTGACTGCATAAAAGTTTCTCAAGAAAAAAATTAGTAGTCCCTTTAATAATTTCGTAGCTGTCACAAAGAAAACTAGTATTTAATTGAAAACGAAATATTGTTCTGAAAAATTAACAACTTCAAAGGTGGTCCGTGAAATTTGCAGCAGGGCTGCTGCTCTCCTCTTTCTCCATTTATGTACTTGCCGATAATAGATGGCTGAAGACCTTTCGTTCCCGTAGGTGGAAATCCTTTGGTTTGGCTTATGCAGCTCGGGCTATTTTAAAAGAAAGCGCCCCCCCCCCCCCCAACCGCCTGTTTTTTTTTATTTTTTAACGACAGGTCGACTTTATTAGCAAATGTCAATGAACATGACGCTGCCTCTAAATAAAGACAGCACTATCTTCCGACCGACGAAATTAGTTTAATCTTCCATATATATATATATATATATATATATATATATATATTATAAGCAAGGCTACAACGCAGTCCTATTGTGTCATACTCGAATAACCTGTGAATCCTGTTGTTTTTTTTCTGATGTTATGTGACCCTTAACAATAGCATATGTAGTGAGCTAGAAGGCATAATCACCAGAAGCTTTCATAATAGGAGGTACTAGAAGGACGCGAATTTAAAAGGAGGGTATCCTCTTGCCATGAGGGAAACCTACAGGGTTCGGTGTATACCTTTCATAACGTTTCATTAGATAGTACTATTTTAATTTACATTTCGGAAGCTTAAGCCCGATGCAGATGTCGGCGAATCGCAAACACCATGTTGCTCAGATTTCGACTAGGTTGGTTGCCCAGTTCCAATATTCTCTATTGTTCAAGTTGAAACAGTAGCGCTGATTTCAGCTCTACCATCCCATCATGTGATATATCAAACAAGAGGGTGACAGATCACTCACAGAAAAAGAAAACATGGCGCAGGGTAACCGATCTTGAATCAGTATGTTCATCTCAACAACAACCAATACAATCTGGTGCGTACATTTACCTATTTTCTTTTCTTTTTCTCACAGAACAATCTTATTGCACGTGTTCAGAATAAACAAAAAAAAAAAGCGGACTAATAAAGAAAGACGTGTGCCCAGGGGAGCAGAAGACGGGAACAACGCACACAGCACGCGAAGCAGAAGCTACTTAACTTGCAAATTGCGTCTGTAAGCCCAAAGCCCACCTAAATCCTCTCACGCTTAATAGGTGGCGTGAAGCAGCAGCGCGGGATCGGGGGAGGAGAAAAGCAAGCAGATGATCTCTTCCCCACAGCTCCCGGCCCCGCTTCCAGGAAAGGGAGCGCGGGGGATCTTTGTTGGTCGAGGGAAGAGGCAATGGCGTGCGCAACCAAGGCGCAAATACGGTTAGCCCCGCTCAAGAATGGATGGTGCCGAGTGCCGACGCTCTTTTCAATTTAGCCTTCTCCGATTACCGTTGTTTCGCGAGCGAAGTACGGTCGGTTGCAACCTTTGGAGGAGACGACTAATTAAATCTTTGCATACTCAGTGTGTCGCGTTTCTCAATTACGACAACTCAAGTTACCATTTCGTGCAAGCGCCTGAATCTGATTCAAGTCATATATCTCGAGCTGACATGTGCGGCTGCCCGTTGGTCTACCCACCTTATTATTTGAAAAGCAGTCGTGTTTATTAAGGTTGTGTGAAATTTGATAGATAATCAAGAGCATATATTATTTCCGTGAAGTTGCGTGAAACAATGTTGTCTTGTACAAAACGCTGTTTTTTGCGCTATTTTATTTTCATATTACCTTCTTCAGAGTCGTAATGATCATGTTGGTTCTTCAAAAACTTATATTATCGGGGTTGTTTTCATACGTTAAAGAGATGAACATCCTTAATTAAACCCCTGCGTTGCACTGATTCTCTTGGTGTAATAAGTATTGTATAACCCCCAGTCTAAAATGTTGTTTGCCTCAGTTCTGCAAAACTATAGAGATTTGAGTATTGTGAAAAAAAACAAAAAAACACACATTTATTTGAAGAAACAACATTTTTACGAGTATGCACAAAGACAGACCAATCAAAACAAAGTGCAAATTAAAATTTAAATGTGCTCCAATTAACCAAGGTTAAGAATATTGTGTCCCTCTTCATAAAATCAATATCGCTGCATGTTGAATTTGTTTAGTAGGTCACACGTCTGGTGTGTATGGGGCTCACGTACCACAGGCCAAACGGAACAGCTTGGTATGTTTTCTAAAGCAAGCACATAGGTAGGGCTAATAACAATGGTATAGAAGTAATAACAGTTTCACGGAGAAGCATATAGTGCGTGGAGCCTGCCAGCCCGGCATTAAAATCAGATGTTGCTGAAAATAGTTTTGGATGACTTCACAAAATAACATATAGTTACTCACTACCTAATTTCTCAAGATGCAGGCTTGCAGACTTTCAACCCCGTCTGTTGGGCAAGGCCCGGAATACAAAAGGCCACGGGAATTGCCTCGTAGAGGAAAAAGGAAGTGGAATACAGTCCTCGGTGTATAGAACGTTATACCATCTTTCATTCAATTGGCTTCAATGTGAAATTGCAGCTAAATATGGTGTGGCTGTATACTTAGTGTAAATGAGGCCCAAGGGCATTTAATTTATGAACAAGAGCCTCAAAGTCAGTATTTCATGCTATTCTTAAAGTATCCTCACATATGAAGTGGAGCGTGAATACAGCTCGACCCTCCCCACTGTTTGTTTGCACTGCACTAGAGAGTACCGACGTTCCTCCCACGTGCCAACTACAGTGAAACAAGTTTGATTCTTCCATATCTCTGGAACCTCAATAAACAGTTTCACCGAGTACTGAGTTTCTACTAAAATTAGCCTATTCTATCTCAGACAGTTGAACGGTCCAGCGATGCATTGTGAGTCTCCCAATTATACAGGTTCCACTATGGGAAAAGCTCGTCCAAACTAACACTTGGAGCTTACAGTAGAATACTGTGCAGGCAGTCTACAAAATCAACTAGTAATTCACAACGCTTTATCGACTGCCAGATAAAAAAAAAAAAAAAACTGGCTCGATATAAACGAACAAAACAGATAATACAGAAAAAGAACTGTTTCAAAATTTCAATGCGCAGCTCTAACAATCCCAATCGGCCACATCACCTCAATAATTTGTGTCACTGTATTTACCAATTTATGCAGCCTATTCTAAAGACTCAAAGAGACGGGTACCGGCGCAAGGCGAAAACAAAGAGGGTTCCACTCAAACGGAACCACTTGTTTGCTCTCCTCCTTCTACACTCTCCGTCGCAATTCCTCATGCACGACCGGTTAAATGGCCCGTTCAAAACCGGGCAAAGATGCACCCGTAAAGCGGGAAGTCCGCCCGCCATGCACACAGCAAGGGAACCGTGCGGTTTCCTCCCGCGTGCGCGAGCGGGAAGCCCGGGCGTCGAGCAAGCCAGTCCACCCGCACGCGGCTGGAACACATGTAGGTCGATAGCGGCAGGCGTGGGCTCCGGTGGCGACGGCAATGTGGAACAGTGGGTGACAACGCTCCTCAATGACCCTCGCCATTAACTTAATGGGGTTTCGGGTAGAGGCCGGGAGCCGGGGGTGTGCCCGAGAAGGTCCTTCTGTGGACTCAAGCTGTCGTCTTGTAAATACGCGGAGACACACACACACACAAGCACACGCGCGCACAAGCGTACACGAGCGTGCACGAGTACAAACGCACGCATAAAAAAAAAATTAACGTAGAAGCGGTTGGACAGGACGCGGCGGTCGAGTGCGCACACGCGGTCGGATATTTTGGTCCGTGCCCGTGGTCCGTGTGGTAGTAATAAGTTGGCCGCGGTGTGGTACGCGAAGTTGTGAAAAGGGAAGCGGGGAGAGGGGGGGGGGGGCATATACTGTCTGGCGGCACGTGCCGTTTTGGGGGAAGATGTCGCTTTCCGAAAGGGAAGTCATTTCCTGCAGAAATGAACCGCATGCTGCGTCGATGATGAATGTCGTTGTTGTTCGGTTCGAAGCCCGGTTTCGTGCAGCCTGAGAAGAAGGGGGGGGGGGGGGGGGGGGGCAGGCACATGTCCCGTTTTTCCCTTTGTTGTAGACTAACATCTGGTGTCGCGAGCCGGTGCGCTGTTTCTGATCTAGTGCGAAGAGGTTTTGCTAGTTCTGGCTTGGTTACTATTGTGAGACGCATAAACAATGGGTCCACCCCTTCACTCTCAAGAAAAAAGGGTGTAAAATGGTGTATCGTTACACCCTTTGTCCCATATAATACACACCAAAATTTCATTTCGACGTACAGAGCCCTATAGTCGAACAGACTGCCCCAAATTTTACAAGGGGCTTGATAACGGTGCGATATAACTTTTTAAATAGCTAAAGTACGTATCAAAGACAAGATAAAGAAAACACCGAGTTTTTACAGTAGGGCCACCAAAACCCCGATTATGTTTTTTGTAGTCGGTAAAACATACATTAGCTATTTCAATAAGTTGTACCACACGGCTATCAAGCCCCTCGTAAAATTTCGGGCCGTCTGTCTGACTCTAGGGCGCTGTACGTCGAATTGAAGTTGGGGGGTGTATTATATGGGACAAAGGGTGTAACGATACACCCTTTTACACCCTTTTTTCTTGAGAGTGTTGAGACAAAAGAGTTCGAGCGCTCAGTGCCTGAAAGGATGTCGAATTGATTATTACTTTCTTAACGCTAAAGTTACGGCCAGGAGATCTTACTGGATTGACTGTCCGTCAACGGCAGCCTGCAAAATGTACACCTATGTGAGCACTAGCGAGCTGTATGCTGTATATAAAGGTAGCGAACATTTATCAATTGAGATCTATCCCATGGCACAGATGACATCACAAATCGCGGTGAACGCGGTAAAGGAAAGGAAATAGTGGGGACCGGATTGGTCCGGATATTAGTATTCAAAGCCTCGTCTAATCGAACTGTTGGACGTTTGCGAGTTTTAACGTTGCATTCCCTTTCTCACCTTTAATTCACGTTTATTTTTTGTAAAAAAAAAAGCGATATTACAGATGCTTTGCATCAATTGAATCTCAACTAGTTATGTTGAATTTGTTTTTCCCCAATCGATGTACCACCTGAGTAAACAATTCATCATGTCCGCAAAACGAGATTTTTAAAATTACATATAGAGACGTGTGTCTACCTAACTAGAAGCATCATGTGACAGGACGTGCAGTTTTATGGATGCCCCGTCAGGATGCTCTCTTCCGAGTATCCGCAAGGAATCCTCGATTGCCTCGACACAAGTATCTGGGTATCAATAAGACCTCATAGAATACCTCGAAAAACTCGTATTGAACATGTCGTAAATTTAATGACGGAAACCCCGTGCTGTGCGGGTTACCAGGACAAAAGCGCTTTTATTGCCTCGTTCCGCGATCTGCTCTTGCGCTAAACCATAACATGAAAGTTGGAACCTACATGGCGCTGGAGCACCAAGGAATCGTCGCCGCTGAAATAAGGCGGCTCCCTCCCCCGTACCGAAATAATGTCCCTCTCCGAGCAGGCACTTTAACGCAGGCGTTGTTATCGGGAAGGACGATATCTCGAAGCCGCCCAGGGAGCGTTTCGCGCTTCGCTTCGACGTCGCGATCAGGCGCGTGTCTGTCTCCCTCGTCCGCAGGCGCGTCGTCGCGGTCGCACCGCGGGCCTATTACGCGGTTAGCGTAGCGGAATGGGTCGACCGTAAACAGAACGCCGTCCCGTCGCCAATTGATGAGCTGCCGTCGCGCGGCAGCCCGTCGACGCCGCCGCTTGCGCTTGACACCTTTAATAACGGCCGACGCGTTTTTTTGCTGGCGGTTTTGCATCGTCGATCGTTCATCCCCGAGCGACCGGGCTTTGACGGAGCCCGCCCGCCGTCGGCAGAGGTGGCACCGCGGTTGCGCGTTGTTTGTAGCGGCGAGCTCGGGTACGCGGACTTGCTTGATTTTGCGGTTACGACAGCGGGATCCTCCGCGGTTCGAGGCTGAGCGTCAGCGGGGCGGCTGTGGCGGAAAGGGCAAGCAGGCAGGCAGGCAGGGCAGGCGGGCGGTGGCTAAAATTAGGAAGACGCGCAGGATCCCATCGACTTCGCCTGTCGCATATTTCGGGGGGGGGGAGGAAGCCTTCCGAGAGAGACCCGAGCTCCGAGGAAGAGCGCCGCGTCGGCGTGACGCGCGCATGCGCGGTGGTGATGTGCGTCGCCGCATCTGTTTGTCATTCCCCACTTTTGGAAGCTTTATTTCTTATCTCTACGCCTTGTGCTGCTGTCGAGCCTAATATCTTTTCTTGTCTTTGTTTCGCTTCGGTCTTCTTTTTTGAGTTATGTGGTTTTCTGAAGTGTCCGATTTGTTCCTGGCAGCTGCTTGGGTCGTGTTTACAGAATAGCTTTCTTGTCGCTCTTGTTTCGAGCCTTAATCTTAGGACATCAGTGTCAAGCGTGTTTCTTTTACTCGTTTGAAGCCAGCGACATCGCGGTACCTGCAAGTGATTCACGGTGCGGTAGCTTAGTGTATCGCGTGCTCGTGACTACTGCTTTGTTTCTGTTTGTCACATTAGACAATACTGCAGAGCTTAGCCAACAAATGGCTGTTGTAGGTAGCTGCTAAGCGTCTAACGGACAAAAATTATAGCTTGCTTCGAACCTCCATTATGACTGAATGGCGACAAGCAGAAACATAGAAACATAGACACTCAATAACGCAAACCTTTTCGTAGGACATCTTTGAGTGTTACATGAAATTACGAAGTGGCGTGCACTCTTATAGCAGCCCGTTACGAACAATACGCGGTCCTTGGCGCGACTCCGAGTGTAAAATTTAAAAATTTAACAAAGAGCGTACTGACCATTTCTAGGGACCCCTGTCTTCTGCATGAGTTCGTTATTCCTCGACTTCGCAGAAGCAAACCCTGAAAAAAGGAGCGACAATCGCCTGTTTCTTATTGGTCCTCACAAATCAAAATGCGCACTCTTTCGTACAATACAATGTGAGCTCTTGCTTTTGTATTGTTTTTTTCTTATTGAGCGCGAGCAGGAATGTACTTTACTTTCGTATAGGTCCGTGAAACTAAATTTTTGTTTTATCGTGCTTGCTCTGAGACCTCGCGCGTCATTATTGAAGAAAACTAAGCATTGATAATTAGTTGATTCATGACGTATAAGTGCATTACATTGCTGCTGGCATTAGAGCGAGTAGTAACATATGCTTCTGTGACGAAGATGAACTACAAGCCATTCGACGCACTTTGAGCCTCTTCTTAGCGTTGAACTATAGTAGATCAGGAAAAACAACGGGGCACAAAACGACGGGTTGAACAATAGAAATTTTCCATATCATACACGGTTCGTACCGCAAGGTTCACGAACTGCCTTCAGGAGGAAATCACGTGACCAGCTCATTTTGAACGAACGAGTTTCAAGTACCTATAGAGGGACTGTCGTCCGTGCAACTATAGGTACTTTTTTCCCGAGAACAGCTGTGCGCGTGCCCTGTTTCAAAGGCTCGACGTGTTCGCTCTCGTTTTTTTTTTTTTTCTACAGAACTGGTCACGTGACTTGAAAATCCCTCTTGTACCCTTAATACTTAAATTCAACATGAAACGCTAAAAGAAACAAAACAAAAAGCGCAGGTTGTTGTTTGGCACTCGGTTACCTCTAGCAACGTGCAACGCCACTCAGGGGATACGAAGTCTCTCGTAATGCCATGGTAATAGGCTGATTAAAAGCACTGAAAATCCCAATGATTCCCGCACAAATAACCGAGACGTGTTCTAGCGTTGCCTCCAAGTGTCCTCCGGTGAGTTCGCGCATCCGTAGAACTCTTCTCGGTAAAGGACCATAAACTGGAATAATTCTGAACCACGTGAAGTGATAAAAGAAATAGATATGAATGGACGATGTTAAAAAAAAAAAAATGTTCTATCATTTGCGACATGACACTCCACATTTTCTTTAAAAGGTCATGTTTACAACTATATCGTCATTATCTTCATAAACATCTTGAAAGCCATTTCATTCAATAATGTTGTGTGTATCAGAGCTAAAATACAAATTGAACCAGCAGTAACAGTTACCTTATTTTATTCTTACAAGCTGTAAGATTCTTATCACGCCAATGTTTATCATATTATCAAGATTTCGGAAGTTTCAAAATTTGAAAACTTCGAAACCAAAGAAAGCGTAAATTTCTTCCAGATTATGAAGCTGTCACTTGGACAAATAATTGTTCGTGATATTTACCATGCTGCCTTATTATTAATTCAAGATTTATTTTCAAAGCGGAATTAATGCGGTAGCGTATTGGTCAGTCCGTAACAGCTAAACGATCCACCTACAAGTGGTGCCAGGGATCGAACTACGGTCACTGGCAAGGAAGCCAAATGCGTTGCTGATTGAGCTACGGACCAAGCACGCAGGAACGGGAGGGGCAGCAAATGTGAGAAAGCTCGCGGAGCGGAGTGGAATGGGCAAGAAAGAGAGGAGCAGAAATAGGTGGTGTAGAAAGACAGTGCGAAACAAGAACTTTAAAAGGACAAGAAAGTGAGCTTACTGCTCCTTTGGTGACCCCGAAATTTTAGCGCAAGGGCTTTGTATCCGGGTGGTGCTGAATGAAAGCGCGCGCAGCTTCACAAAAAGACAATGGTGTGACGTAATCTGTTTTCATTTTAAAACCGTGCCCCAGGCAACACCTGAACTAAGAGCACAACACACCCCAGGCACTAAAAGACTAAGGTTCTTCCTGCCTTAGGCAGGAAGAACCTTATAAATCTACCGCGTTTAAACACGTTTAGTAAAATGACCTAACATGCAGCCTTTTTTTTAATAACTGTTTGCAGATGTTAAGCATGTATTTTACTGTTCTTCATAATTTATTGTCCGCATTTCAGCAAAACTCGTATTTTCTACCTTCCTTAGAGACTACAAATTTTTGGACTTCAGATAACATAGCATGGTCACAGATTATTCCCGGATAACATTGATGGAAGGACAATGCTTGTTAGGTGGACTGCCTGTGTTTGCCGATAACGTTCATTATTAAGTTAAAATTCTTGGAGATCTTGATTGTCGTGCTTGACCTGCAGCCATGGTGTATCGGGGCACGAAACATCAGATAGAGGTAAAGAATCGCACATTGACCAATAATGCAAATACAGCCTGACATGATTTCTACCGCACCTACGCCCCTGACCAATCAACACCCTCTAGATGGTATTGGGTCAATCCAACTTGAGACAGATTAAAAGCTCGAGCTTGTTAAGGTTGATTTCTAAGGTAATGGTCACATTTTCTATTAAACAATTGTGTCTCTTACATTGCAAGAACCTTTCATTTATCCTGGAATCGTTGGTAATTCACGCACGAGAAGAAATTACATGTAGTTGCCCACCAAAAATTCCCGAGATGGAGTCGCTTCATTTCGCTTCACCGAAACGAAGCGAAAACGCGTAATTGATTTAAACATCCACTAAAAGCTCAGTGAGGTTTATTTTGTGGCGCTGTGGACAGTCTAAATAAAAGAACACGACGCCGGAAACGTGTTCGCTTCGTTTCGAACACCTCATTCACTCCCATCCCATTTCACAGCTAATGCAAAGGGGGACAAGTGCTAGCGAGTGATTTATAGGGCGTGTAGGCTTCACCCACTTTAAGTTCCATTACATTCCACTTCTAGGTCGTAGGTAAAGGTTGCGGCTCGCTGCCTGCAACCCTACGAATAAAACGAAAAAAGCCTTAGACTAAAAACAATAAATAAAGAGAGTAAGGGTGTCTGGCAAGATGAACAGCGCTAAAATAAACCTTTGCCGACGCGTGCCAAGTTTGTTCGGTGTGTTTGGACGATGCCGTCCTGTTCCGCACCGCTCTCTTCCTGTCAGGCCCGTGACGGCAGGTAGGCGGGGACAGGCCACAGTGACGGGCATTGTGTCAGCCGTTTCCTTTTGGGAACCTCAGATATGTTTCTTTGCGCCCCGCGGTCTGAGCTACAGGGCTCTTTGGTAGCTAACTCTCTAATGTGGGGTTTATTTAACGTTGCTCTGAAAATAGATACGGAAGAGTTGTAGAGATGGAATTTCGGTCTTTACCCCGTGGTTCAATGCTCAGTGGCATGGTATGCACATATAGCTCAGACAGACGTTAGATTTTTCTGCGACTGTAAACATCCGTGTTTAAACATAAAAAATTATCTACACATGTGTATTTATTTAGACACGAGGCTTCTTTGCCTACACACGAAATATTACATGAGGGAGGTCAAAAATGTTACTAAAGTTCAAGGGAAAGCACGCACATGTAATTATGACATCGCATTAACCTCAAAGTTTCCGTTGAAACGCACGAAAGGTAATTGAATAGGTGATCTAGTTTCTTACCCACGACACGTACTAAAAAAATCATTGTTCTTCTGGACAATCATCTGTCTCATACAGCGTGGGCGAAATGGATTACAAGCACTTTAAACTGACCGCATAAATATCGAGCTGGGATTTACTACAGAGGTGTTTGAAGCTGGTGCATTCTTTAATTGAGAGTATGAATACATGAGACCTCCGGAGTCAAAACAAAGAAAATAAGAACTGGTTTCGTCTATGGAAAAATTATCGCTAAGATCTTTATCTCAAAATCATCAGAAAATTTTTGTGATTTATTCTGCCGTTCACTACGATTGAAAGGTTTATCAAATGAAAAGTAAATAGAATTTGCTTACCTATTCTTCACTTCATTCGGCCCCGAAAAAGCGCCACAGTAACACAATAATATATATATATATATATATATATGTGTGTGTGTTTGTGTTTTAGTGTACATGCAAAGTATAGAGAAATTGTGGTGTGTTTTTTATTTCTTCATATACTCAGGTGAGCTAATCTTTCCACAATTTTAGCTAAATTGTTTACCAACTTCAGGCACCTCTGTAGTAAATCCCAGCGCAATAAGTTTAGAAAGCGATTTATGCGATCAGTATAAATTGCGTTCAATACATTTCGCCCAAACTGTGTAATGTAAAAACGTGTGTTAGACTTCGCGCAAATGTGTGCGTCTGAAGATCCCAGTAAATACTGTTTATGAAGTAATCAAGTTAAACTAAAGAACGGGATGATTCACCATTTTTTTAGTATATCACACATTTCTTATATGCAAGTCCAATATTTTTATTAGACTCTTGTGTTAGATACGTTGTATACAGGGTGTTTCACGAAAGGTGGACAGATTCTATATTTAAAAAAATACGCATCGCACCAAAAAAAAGGCTTGTGTCGTTTTGTGTTAAGCCAGGGGCCTTTTTAGAAAAATTATTGAAGTTCGGGATAATTAAGTTGTTAATTATTTCGCTTAATTAAGTTTTTAAATATTGAGTTTAAGGGCATGGTATCAATCAGAATCCTGCTGAGCATCATCGAAAAACACTAAATCAACAAATTGCAGAACGATAGAAGGCACGCGCTGTATTTTACGGCGTTCTGAAAAACCGCACAACTTCGACAGGTTTTTAAGTTTCGGCTTGCACTCGGAGCGCTTCTCGGCACCGACGGCATTGCACCACGTTGAGAAATAGTGCAACCAGCCTCCGCTGCGTTGCGCGAGGACAGTGCAGCAGAGGTTAGTTACACTATTTCTGCACAGGGTGCGGTGCCGGTTGTGCCGAGAAGTGCTCCCAGTGAAAACCGAAACTTAAAAACCTGTCGAAGTTGCGCGCTTTTTCAGTATCGTTCTGCTATTTGGTGATTTAGTGCTTTTCGATGATGCTCAGCAAGATTCTGATTGAAACCATGCCCTTAAACTCAATATTTAAACCCTTGATTAAGCGAAAATAATTAACACCTTAATTATCCCGAACTTTACTAATTTTCCTAAATAGGCCCAGAACCTAGGTCCAAAACGACACAAGCCTTTTTTTTTTGGTGCGATGCGTAGTTTTCGAAATATGGAATTTGTCCACCTTTCGTGAAACACCCTGCATACGCAAGTCACACGATAGTACCCGCGGAACTAACAGATAACTTAAGAACTTTTACACTCTGTGAGAAATTCAAGCTCCCGTATTGCGACCAAAAGAAAAAGAAGAATTGAGGTTAATAGAACCAGAGTCGCTGGCTTGGTGATTCGTTCTTTGCTGTTCTTACCGGCTGATGCTGCAATCTTATTGGCCGAGGAAAGATAATGCTGCAATATTTTTGGTCGAGGAAAGATAATTCTGCCATCTCGTCGGTTGAAGAAAGATAATGCTGCACTCTAATTGGTCGAGAAAAGATAATACGATATGCTCTCATCTCGCCAGGCTCCTATAGTTCCTGTAGTTGTCAGTGAATATAGTGAACAGCGCTGCTTATGAAGCAGTCTCGGTATAAAATCAATGCCCAAACATTTTCTCTGGATATATAACCCTGTTAGTACTGAAACTTTCGTATGCCTGATCAAAGCGTTACGATCCCTCCCGAGAGACACCTAAAAAAAGAGTCAGCATCTTGTTCCAAGCGTGCACAGGCTGAGATGCCAGAGAATTTTCTTAGACTCTGAAGATGTGGGGTTCTGTCGGGCACTGTTAGTGTATTAGTAGGGATATGAAATGAAAGATAAGTGCCAAAGGAAAGGAGGGGAACGGCGTTTCGACCAAACGGCCTTCTTCAGGTATACTAAAAAAGGAGATGACTGATCAGAACAATAATGCCGTATATACAAAAGGCAGAGCTCACCTGACAGATGTGACGTCGTGGAGTCAGAAAGGGAGGAGGGAAAGTCGTCAAGTAAGGTGCAAGAGTTTTTAAGTCAACAAGTTGTGGAATGCGGGTGGGGGAAGCTTATAGCAACCGCGTGACCAACCAAATTATCAACAAAAAAAAAAGGGGGGGGGGGAGCGGGAGAAAGGGGAATGTCTAATAGCGGAAAGAAAGTTTCTTGTTTAAACCGGAAGGAAATTTCGTCTTTAAGTTAAAAATTAATCTGTTTTCTTCTTTTTTCCGTGAGGTGGGTGTATGCAAGCCTGATTTGATGACGCATACTCGCATGCTAAGTTCAGAGGGATTTGTGGGGGAAATATTTAGATACGTGTGTGGAGAGGTCATGTTTAAGTTGGCCTGCTCTTTCTAGTATGACAAGTCTGCGGTGTTCTTAGAAGCCCTATTTCCTCAATCAATGTCTAAACCCCCGTGCAACCCACTCATCTTCACGTTCCATCCCTCGATACCTAGGCTCGGCAAGCTAATCATGGACGCCACTTCCCACCTCGTAGGCTCCAAAGGTCTTTTTAAAGCACCCGCGCTAACTTACCGTCGACAGCCCTACTAACGTTCCCTTTTAGTATACGCAGCAACCGTTCCATAGGACCTCAGACTTTACTCCCCGGTACCACGCCGTGCGGCGCCCCAAAATGCCTTACGAGCAAACACACCGGCCCTCCTCCCGAACTGCTTATGAGAATCCCTGACAACCACACCTGTAAATCTTCTAATCTGATATACATCATTTCCTGCACACTCTGTCCAACCTTATTATATATCGGTGAAACTGACTGCCGACTCCACGAACGCTTCAGAGAACACCGCAGACTTGTCACACCGGAAAGAGCGGGCCAACTCAAACATGACCTCTCCACAATCGTATCTAAACCCTTTTCCTCCACAAATCACTCTGAACTTAACATGCGACTATGCGTCATCAAATCAGGCTTCCATACACCCACCTCACGGAAAACAGAAGAAAACAGATTAGTTTTTAACTTAAAGACGGAATTTCCTTCTGGTTTAAACAAGAAACTTTCTTTCGGCTATTAGACATTCCCTTTTCTCCCACTCCCCCCCCCTTTTTTTTGATAAATTGGTTGGTCACGCGGGGGCTATAAGCTTCCCCCCCCCCCGCATTCCTCAACTTGTTGACTTCAAACTTCTTGCACCTTACTTGACGACTTTTCCTCCTCCCTCTCTGACTCCACAACGTCACATCTGTCACGTGACCTCTGCCCTTTGTATATACGGTATTATTATTCTGATCTGTCATCTCATTTTTTAGTACACCTGAAGGACACCGTTTGGTCGAAACGTCGTTCCTCTCCTTTCCTTTGGCACTTTTCTTTCACTTCATATCCCTACTAGTTTTCTTAAGACTACCGCCACAGATGCACAGTTAAAATGACGTCATCATAGCCCTCGTCCACCATCACTAGATAGACAACAATGCGCCGAGAAACTGAGGGAGAGGGGGGAGACGAGAGCGCGTGGGAACGTCAGAACGCCGAGCTCTGGTTGGAATGGTTAGTGGGTATACACAACGCTAACTGCCTCTGCCACCACTGCGCTTGTCAAACGCGTTAGAACGCGGAACGTCAGCGTCCGAAGTTTGACTTTCGCATTCGAACGCCTTCGACGAGTGACGTGGAGACGAAGGTAGCTAGCTTGAGGTATGGTGCCTGGAACGGGACTCCGACTGCTGTGTTTACAGTCGGAGACGCGCTCCAGGCACCATACTTTAATCATTCGAACCAGAGCTCGGCGTTCCGATGTCCACGCCCGCTCTTCCTGTCCTTCGATTTCTCGGTTCATAGAATTTTTTTTCGCTTTTTGACCTAAATCTTAAATACATCGTCGTCAAATTAGATATTCGATCAAACCTAAATATCATGCAGGCCTTCCCAGAAACCTTTACCCGCACGTTTCTGAAACATAACGAACAATTAGATATAATATGAATCCATAATCAAGGCATGCACGACAGACTATGGTAATTTCGAGCTAATTTTATGCGGAAGAGCCTGCTGCGACTCTTCCGAGTAGAAATTCAATACTAAAGACAGTGCAAGGTACTTCCGGCGATTAAAGCTGCATCGGTCAGAATATTAGGCATGGTTTTCAGCAGTTTCGACGTTCTTAGATATCTATGCAAATTCATCGCTATTATGTTTCAAAATTTGAGACGCGACCGCACTGACAGCGTCGTATAGGTCGCGAAGTTCTCGCGATGGCATCGCTAGGTTACAGCTGCAGCTTCAGCTTCAGCTTCATTCGTCGTGTTTTTGGCTTTGTTCGTGTCACTAAGGCGCCATAGCACGGCACCTCTAAGAAGTGCCACTTTTAAGTCTCTGTCACACTGCCTGTGTACATCATACGAAATTCACTGTGTTCGCAGCAAATATGATGACAAAATTGCCTGCAGACATGACTCAATCCTGTTCGAAGTACGTTTGCTTCACACATCCTTCGAACCTATCTGGAGATAGGTTTTTGTAAGAGCAATATGACAGGACAGCCATACAAGAAATGCCCCAGACAATGTCTGCTGTACGTCTTTTGTACGGTGTATTAGCAGCGGGACCCTGGCTTTAGACAACACTAAGATGCAAAGCATGCAGATCACCCGGTTCCTCATCCCAAAAGCCACCTACCTACGACGCTTTCGGGCAGTCCTCGCGCGATTATCCGACTCGCAGCTGCACCCTGGCTCAGCTCTTGCGAACATGCGCATTCCAGCCACCTATCCACGAAGCACGCGTAGCGAAGTTCGAACGAAGAGCGAGGGTGTTGCACCAGCACCTCCATTTCGTGAGAATCCGAATCCAAGAATCTCCGCTCCAACCACCGCGGACCAAGGCAATGCGTTTCCTCGCGCTATCTCAAACTCAAGTCGGAGTTGGCATCCGACGACGTCTGCTCGAGAAGTCGGAAACACCTCCGCAGTTCCCGCCGGTGCCCTGCGTGTAGTGTGTACGGGCTCTGAACGGGAGGGCCGCGCCGCATTCCTGCTTTGCGCGATACCGCGTTTATAAATAGGGCGGTCGCGGTTTCTTCGTCGTTCCCGCGAGGTTTGCTGGCTGCGTTCGTCGCCGCGACCCGAGTCGGACAGTCGGGCCTGGGGCGCAGCCTTGGCCGGTGTCTTTCTTGACACTTGGCAAGATTAACGGCGATTTGAATGCGTACGAGGCAGCCACGCACGTCGAATTTGTCGGCAAACTGACAAGACTGCCCAACAAATTTCTCTTTTTTTTTATCCTTCGTTTCTCTGCTTGTTCTGCTTTGATAAAATGAAGATGGCCTTGTTGTTTTGGGAGATAATGATGTAGAGGGCTACTAAGAGATCAAATTGAGTGGTAGTCGGATAGATGTGACCCTAACGGAAACAGCTTAAAGGGGCCCCTGCAATCATATTTAAGCGTCAACCTTTTTTGTGGTTTCCACGTCTCTTGGGGTTCGGGCAAGTCAGCGGGCACGGAGAGAGTAACTAAATATCAGTGAGTCATATTTTAACCGGACGACGCGGAAACCTCCTCCACCTACGGGGGCGACACGCGGTGCCGAAAGCGCACGATATGTGAAGTCTTTGGTCCTGGGCTTACTACTGGTCAAAGCCGCTAAAATCTTCTTTTTAGTCGAAATACAAAATATAACTGGCGCGAACCGTTTTAATTATTTATGAAAGTAGTTTTTGTTCAGTATTTTAGATCAGAAAAGAAACAAATGCAGTTTATAAAATATTTAAACAAGAAATGACCCGTCGACATACCCGGCGCATACTAGAAAGGGGTGGTGGGATCAGGCACCGACGAGCGGCGAGCGCAGAAAGGTCCCGAATGTACGCGGCGGCGCGGCGGTCGTTACGGGCTCGAGGATCCGACCGGTTCCGAGCATTCCGAAGGCCTTCGGCGAGCAGGTTTGGCTTGCGGTTCGGCCGTTTGGCGGTATAGCAGCGCGAAGTGACTCCCGTTTTGAACTGATCTTTACCCCGTGTTTGCTGTCGTTTGTGGCCAATGAAGTGTCATGCCGAATTAGTGTTTAATCGCGCAGCAAATGCAATACGAGCCGCCCTATAGGCGCCCGCTTCATACAGCCTATCCAGAACTTGCTTTAGTGGCGCCCTATCGAGCCGTCGACACGGAGTGCGGCAGCTGTGAGCACTCGCTGAGCTCACCACCCCTCCTCTAGTTCACGGCCACTCAAGCGGCCAAGGACGTCACGAAGGAAGTTATTTTTTGCTTATTTTTGAAATTTTAATTTGCCTATAACTTTTAAAATAAATCGAAATTCGAGAAAAGAAAAGTTTCATTAAGTTGCTACGTTCAGTGCGCTCAGGTTCGGTGCAAATTGAAAACCAATAAAAAAGTCCTTGCAAGTCCCCTTTAAAGAGGAGCTGACTTATATGACGGAAGGTCATTCGAATAATTGTTTGATTTGAGCCGCTACATGAAAAAAACAAGTTTATTTTTTCATTATTTTATATACAAAATTAAGATTCCAGTGTAGGTCTATTAATGCGTTTTGTACCATAAAACAAAATATAAAAAGGGGGATACGATTCTGTATTAGTTGAATTTAGTCCATAGTATACGTATACGACTCTCTCATTACCGCTCTCACTTAGCCTAGTTGATCATTATTAGGAAAGGGTGCTAGAAACAATATAATCAAGAAACGGATGAATGAAGGTACTTTAGTCCGCATGGCGGTCCTTGTAGCGCGACAGATCGTTCTTTGAGTGCCTCTATTGATGTGTCTTGTTAGCAATGTATAGATCTTTTCCGTAACATTTTCGAATAGCGCAATGTTGACGGCAGTGCAGCAATTACTCTGCATGAGCATATTCCATTGAATTTTTACTCCGGTAGAAGCATAAATCAAGAAGCCAATCACAGGACTTTACAAAACTCCTCCAGACTAAAGAGAGAAAGAGAGACAAAAAGAGGAAAAAAAAATGGCAAGTTTTGTGTTTTGAAATAAAACCTCGTCTTAAAAAAACAGCAGGAATACGTATTTAATGCCAATGACCCTAGTGAGGTAAAGGCGTCTTTCCAACGTTCTGCAAAAGACCGCATATATATATATTTTTTTTTTTTTAAGATGACATTTTATATCTGGCTTTACTCAAAAACAAAACAATCAATTGCACAATTTGTTTTCGTGTTTCTTAAAAGACACGAGATGAGCCCTATAAGGGTCTGTAAAAGACACCCTGATAAACCCTATATGCCGTCATCTTACACAATCGACATCCCTGTCTGCGCCACTTGGCTGCGCGCACATTACATGTCCGTAAAGTGCGCAGATTTTGTGGTTTTCGATAATTCCCAGTAAGATTCTTACTGAAACTATACCTTTACGTTTAATCATTAAAAAAACATAACTACTGAAACGTAATTAATTTTTAAAAAATACCGAACGCTATTAAATTTCCCGAATTGGCCCTTTGGAGTTGTCAGAGACCAATACGACATCAATTACCTTGTATATGTTCGAGACGTGCTTTTCGCAAGAATAATTTGCCTCGTGTTCCGTTAATTACCTGTATATGCATAGAAAATCGGAACAACATGGTGGTATGCTGTGCTGTAACACAGTAACTAATGACTGAAGGAGTGAAATATGCGCAACGAGTGTAAGCTTTTGTCGGCAATTCATAGGAACACTAGAATTTATAAACCAACTAACCTTAGAGATCTAGCAAACTGTCAGAGGGGTAAGTGTGACTTCTGGGCCTCAGTCACGCCCCCCTAACGACCGGTACACCGATACCAGCGCTAGAAATAGATGCTACCCAAAACCGTCATTGTTGAACAAGGGTGCTAGACACTGTGTCAGCGGCTCTGAAATAGACGCTGTCTAGTGACAGGTGTTCGGCTGACTGTCACTGCTGGTGACTTTGCTGACTATTTCTTTTTTTTTTCTTTTTGTTTTCCAGATTACTGACAACCTGGCGTTGTAGTCACACCGCAAAGGGGGACTCATTCAAGAAGACGTTGACCGAATTCCAGCAAGAACAGTTAAAATTCGTGCAACCGCGAAATTCGGTACTTGCGAAAATCGTTTTCTATTGTTTAAAAAGCAAAACAAGGATGTCTACTGTGCGTAAATCCGAAATATAGCTTCTTTAAAACCACACTCCCAATTTATCATTTATTAATGACCCCACGAGCGTCGTATTTCAGGGAAAAAAAGAAAGTGTAGAAGTACTTTCTCATGATCCAAATTTCGTGCGATTTTCGGGTGATTGTTCTTATACGTTTTCCAGCATTGATGCTCTGGCACTTTAGCGCCCTTACTTTATTTTGAAAGACGCGATCAACTCTTTGAGAATAAAAAAACAAAATAGCATTGATTTGTTTCGATTAAAGCTGCGTCATTCACGACGAGCGAGATCGCTAGCGCGCGTTTGTGTGTATGTGCTTCTTTGCGTGTGTATGTTCCTCATTGAAGGTGTCCCCGCTTTCCTGCAGTGTCTCAATCAGAGTAAGCACCTCACCATAATATTCTGTGTCATCTCGTGCACCAACCTCGCGTATTTTATTCCTTTAGTTTTGAATGTCTGTTAACGTCAAGTGCGCGCGTCTCTTACGGGCCTTTGACTCAATCAGTAAGCGATCCGTATGTGTCGGAATCATTCAACACACACGCACATTTAGGGAGGGAACAAAAACGAATGAAAAGACACGTTTATTTGGGTTGTCTCCCGTATGTGTCGTATACCCAACCTGCTCACCCTGACTCTGATCATTCGTGTACATCGTTATTCGTTCACTCTTCCACCTGCCACTCCACATTGCGTCGCTTTCGTCGTACAGCAAACGACGAGACCACGCATCTTCGTGCCGTCGCGAAGCGTGTTTCTTCGGTGAGCGTCCTGAGCAAGCAGGCCCGTATACAGCCGCGTTGTGGCGACCTATCGGGGCGGCTCATCTATCCATATCTGCGCGTTCTTGTTTTGCTCCCTCGGCCGGGGAACAGCGAGGCGACAGACGATCTGTGTTGGACCCCGGGGCGGCCAGGGAGACGACTTTCCACGAAGCGGCGAAACCCGACACGACTCGAGGAAGTCGGCTTCTCTATGGACACATCTCTGGGTCGCGGGGATTCTTCGGTTGCACTTAGCCTCCCTCCGCGTATCAAGTGGTGCGGCGGCGCTCCGAGCGTTCCCAGAACCCCCTCGTGACCGTGTAGAGTGGCGCTAGGGACAGAAACGGCATCATGGCGGATGAGTGATTCGAACAGCCACGCTTGGGAACGTTCGTGGTATGTTTACAGCCGTGTTACCAACTGTAGGGGCATTTCCCTAGGCGTAAGCGCTTTTAGAGATTTTTTTGTCTAGTAGGGATGTGGTGACGCCCTGACGTTTTCACTGGAAAACAGAAAGACTTTGCAAATGTATACATTTTTTTTTTTTTTTTTAGTTTTGAGAAATTATTTTAAAAGCGAAAATAATGCGTTTTTTTTAATTTAACGTTGCAAGTATTTGTTCTCTATCAGCTGCGTTGTTAAAAGGATCCATTGGAGCCGTATCGACGCCGACGTCAAGTTCAACACATTGCGGCTGGCCGCCGCGGCTACCGTGGTGTGCTGTTCGACAAAGAAAATATACGTTTCTTACCCCTTGCTTTAGAATGATGCCCGCATTCGTATTATACTCTTTTATTCAGTTTCCGGGCGTTGCTTTGAAGGCTATTAGACGTGAAAACTTAAACACTTAAACACTTAAACACCCACATAAGCCTCATCGGCTTATGTGGGTGTTTGAGCGAAATTCACTTATAAATTTTCTCTTTACGAATGCTGGGAGTCATTAGGAAGGTTTAGCATAGTGTTACCGCAGGCTATACCCGCGCGGTACGGCTCCTGGCGCTCGCTGCGGAACACGCTTCGAAGTCACAGCGCAAGCTCAGGGTAGAAATACCGCTCCGTGCGGCAACCTGCGGTAACGCTACGCTATAACTGCCCATTGAGGCAAATGCAACCTAGAAGACAAGGCCTGCTCATGACGTCATTGTTAGTGGCTCTCAGACCCGCCCCAAACGACAAACACGAGGCCAGTTATGTACACACGTAGTAATGAACACAGGACGGAGCACAGAATATATATTTCGTGAAATATGTCTCGTACTGTGCTCCGTCCTATGTGTTTATACTTTTGTGTCTAACTGAACCTTAATTACCAACACGCTCGATTTTGAGTAATTCTTATTTGTTAATGTCACTGCGGGAAGTGGAACGCTAAATGTGGAAGCAAAATCAAAAGCAGTACAACAAGGTATAAGAATTAATGGCGCAACATGTTGTACATATCATACGAAATAAATTACAAATCCAACTGTACGTAAACAAATATATATATAAAATAAAGAATGAAATGGAGCAATTTTGAGTAGAGATTTAGTGCGTTCAACACCACAATTTATGCTAGACATTTTATATACGAGTCTTTTTCATATAAAAATACGACAGACTAAAGAAACTACGATATCATAACGCGTCGACAGTCGTTTTTGTTTTCTTGTTTGTTTATAAGTGGTTGCTGGAACTGCGGTTTCTTTTCCAGCCAGTTCCATGAGTCATGACAGAGAAATAATTAAAATTTCCAATTAAAGACAAATTTGCCGCACACTGTTAGAAAACAAAACTTTAGTGATTCCAGAGCCAAGTAGCAGGGCGTCTGAAGCTTGCGCGTTGGTGTTTCTCCTTTATTGATATTGTCAATCTCTTGCGAGATCGTAACAGAAGTGGTGCATCGAAACACTTTCATGCAGGTCACACCTGCTGCGACAACGAAAAACAAAATTATGAATATATGGTAGCGTTTACAACGCCAGTTAATACGTTAATAGTAACGTTAATATGATTCAGACACATTTTCCACGTGCAAAACCAAACGTAGAGACTTTTGTTTTTAGATTAGACACATACTTTTTCTTTTAGGGTGACTGTCGGGCTTTTCGCGCAAAAACAGTTAGAAACACTGGTTTAAAGTACCATTAACTTTTTTCTTCCTTCGATTGCTCTGCTTAATAGATCTAAACAGTGCGCACTAGACGCAGAGGAAGTAACACAAATAGGCGTTAAATTTCTGCCGATTAAATGGAGATTCAACCACTTGAAGGCTTATTTGAGTGTTGGCATCTGCTCGTGTTGTACTATCTTGGACACGGCTGGCTATAACGCTCGACCGGGAATTGTTCCGTATTCCCAGCGCCGCGACTGCGGGGAGTTGCACACCTTGCACGCGCGGGCGGTGGGCTTGCTTTTAGTTTGCGAACATATTACCACTCGATCGTCTGCTTGGTACGAAACAAATCACTCCAGAGTGACTGTCTAGTTATAGCCGGCTGTGTCCACATTCCTTCGTCCGTTTCTGTAGTCACGAGCGCACAGCGGGAGGAGCCCCTAGCATTTGGTTACTGCTACGCAGCTAATGAGACGGCAACATTAATCGATAAGAATACTGAAACAACGAATCACAACGAAAGAAGCTTGCGGCTTTTAAATTTGTTTTAAAAATTATTATAAACCAATTAGCCAAAATCAAGTTTTAATGAATGCTCTATGTTAACTCTCGAACCGAAAATGTTGAAGTGTGGTGGCGTACTTAGGATGTCACTTCCATGTTCTGGTTGGTTTTGGAGCACACGTTCCATCTTACAGAATTGCGTTGTGCTTATTGCCATATTTCAAAATCTAAGTGGTCAGATATCTTGGGGTAGAGTTTCCAGAGCGTAAAATATAGGTAACGATAAATAGCAAACAATTGGGTATCAGTGGGGTTCAGGCTCTGTTTCTTATTTCACTGAGATTGAATTGAACCTCAGTCTATTGTAAACATCTGTCGATTTATCTTACTTGGTGCACATTTGATGACGTTATATTTATCGTGGTGCTTTGGCCATAAGAATAAATATGGGTTCTGCACAAGTTTTCGGACTTCCCTAATTCGTAGTTCAAATGCGCGAGCCCTATAAAACAATAACAAAGAGAGGTATAATGCGAAGTATGTTACCCAATTTCTTGCATTCCAAAGCTTCTTTCTATGCAAAGTGAAAGGCGATTGGTAATTAGCACATTTTCTTGTAAAAATACGATGACAGCGCTTTGGACTGTCCAAGATCATGATTCATTTTCCAGGTAGCTCTTGCAGATTAAAACAAAAAGGCTTATGAAATATACGCATACACTCACTGACTCACGCACACATGTGCCGACCCTCGTAAACACGCTCTCTTGTACACAAAATGTCAGTGGGGTTGAAACAGTGTAGTTTTAACTAAGGCTTTTTAAACTTATTGATTCACGAACTTAAAAAAAAAACTTAATCGACGACTAATATTATTAACGATTAATTGGTCGAAAGTGGAGGCTTCCATGGGGTTGTCAGGACATCGCCTCAACATCGACACTTGAATCACTCTAAGGCACGTTTATGTGTGACAAACGCGTGGAATATAAATTACCTTTTCTTGCAGCTATACGCCGAGCAAGTATTCCGAAATGCGGCTTTGGCGCACCGGAACGCAAATAGAGGCACGCCAATAAAAATAAAAATGCGGCAGAGCAAACGCGTAGGGAGCGAGCGATGACGAGGTGGCCATGCGCAGACCGTCATTGGTGTATAGGTCGGGGAGAAGCAAAAGCGCGTGTGCTCATTTGTGGGCAAAGAAAGGCACGAGGTGCGTAAGAAGCAGATAAACTTGCACGCCACGTACTGTATTCGCTGCTGTGCTTCCTTATTAATATTTCCTCCTACATGTGTTATGTTTCGTTTTTCGTGTTGTTAGTGTTTAGTATTCACGGAGTCTACAAAAAGGCGATGAGACATCTGTAGAGCACAGGGAGACTTTGTTTGTAAGTCTACTGTCTTATATTCGAATCGGATAAACATTTCGAAGTAAGTAACTCATCCGTTAGGCTCCTAAATTGCCTAAATTTTACTTAGCAGCTGGCAACTTTATGCCTAAAGTAGAAACATTTCCATCTGCCCTCTCTTCTACTTCTGCCATATCAGCCCCTTGCGAATGTATGCCGAACCAATTGAGGAATAAAACAAGCAGGATTCATCAATACGCACTGCCTCGAGATTACAAGGGCTATACGAACGTATTCTCCACGTATCTATAATATGGTATTTATGATTTCAGAGTACTTTATCAATTCTACCGATTAATTAAGCGGTTAAAAATTCTAAACCGGTGAACACCCCTAATTTTAAGATCATTTGACCAAATCACAAGGGCTGGGCGTCGATTAAAACTTTAGCCCAATTAATCGCCCCTTTTAATCGACTAATTAATCGATTAATCGATCTTGTTCATTTTCACGCATAACAATTGAAAAAGTGAAAATTACTTTTTTTGTGTCTTTGCTGATGACCTGATAAACGACGCAATATACAATTTCGATTATGAAACAACCTCAATGTGTAGTTGAGACAGGTTCAAGTACACTCACACCCACAGATTATTACTTCACCCGCATGAGGCAAAGAGGTTCGTTGATATTCTCTGGTAAGAACGACCTTTTTTGATTGCTCACAATAGCCTATGCTGCGCTAAACGAACACTCGCACGGCGTTGATATGGCCGGGATATGTGTAACCTATTCTGCACTTCTCTGGAGTTTAATTTTAGGTTAATATTGCAAATAAAATTTGCCATTCATACAGATGTACTCGTTCACGTCTGCGTGGTGAAAGCGTTTAGTCTTTACTTCCTTTCTGTTCGTCAAAATTATACCCATTAACCAGTTAAAAAATTACTCGCGATTAAAGCATTAATCGATTGATCGGTAGGTTAATTGACCAATTGCCCAGCCCTAAAAATCACGCCTACAAACGCATATAGGCGCGCGTACCAACAGACGTAAGTGTACCACA
This sequence comes from Ixodes persulcatus, assembly GCA_013358835.2. NCBI lineage: Eukaryota > Metazoa > Arthropoda > Arachnida > Ixodida > Ixodidae > Ixodes > Ixodes persulcatus. Next base: position 767,921 of record JABSTQ010011253.1, read on the forward strand.
GCATAAGAGCCCGCACGTTCAACAAAGAAACGAACGCACGCCCACACCGTCAACCCCGCGTTCCACGATGTTCTTCTCTATCCCACAGCTGCCTTGGTTCTGTAACAATTTCTCGTCTCGGTTAGCCCAGGGTCGTTCCCAGACAACTCCCTCTCTCTCTCTCTCCTTCTTTCTCTTTCGTCTGGTCACTTCTCTTTTATTCTCGTCTCTCAATTCATTTACTTGAGGCTGTTACGTTATTTCCTTCTCTCTTTTTCTTTTTTTCTCGCTCGTCGTTTTTTTGAAATGTTTTCCTTCTAGCGGAGTCGTCGCCAGCGCCACCGTCTCGACCCTTCCTCGTGTCTTCCATCCAACAAGTCTGGTCCAATGAAGGAAGGGCTTAGTCCTCTCCACCCCGACGGCGAACCGTCCGTCCCCCGCCTGCCGGGCCTCCGTCGAAGACGACGCAGAGGCAGCAGCAGCAGCGGCGGCGAGCGTGCAATACTACGGAGAGGGTGTGCAGGAGAGCGATGAGCGGAGAGTGACGCGGCTGGGATTCTCGAAGACGTAAAGGACCACGAGAAATGACGACACGTACATAAAAGAACGTCAGTCGAGATACAAGAGCAATGAGCACTCGGAGGAAAAACAATATGGCGCGGACATGACGAGACGTACAAACGCGCCGCGAGAGCGCTGACGCGACGTGGAATTGCGGCAGTAGCGTTCTGCTTGCAATCACTGTTGGAGTGCGCTCTCGGTTTGTTGACAATCACTGAGCAGCTTTCCACAATACGTGAGCCATCGCAGCTTGACAATAACCGCACCGCAGCGAACAAGCTTTGTTAATATTTTGTCTGATAATGACGATCGGGTGAAAAGTAAAAAAAAAAAAAAGAGAAAAGCGCCTGTTTTTAATTAGATCAGAGGCTGATTTAAGAGCGGGGAGGAAAGGGGGGGGGGGGGGGGGGGGGGTCCCAAAATGTTCCTAAGCCCCAGAGTGACAATTTTTTTTTTTAAATAGAAAAACGACATGCACCAGGTTTTCTTTAGAAAGAAATGACGAGTGGTTGGTGACATGGAACTGGGCAACACAACATCCATTACGTCGACTGATCTGAAACAAAAGATCTCTCTGCTGACCCTGATTTAAATGCACGACATGTCACAGAGTCGAGTCTTAGTAGACTGCGTAAATGTGATTCTTATTTGATCTCAACGTAGTATAAAGTAGGTCCCCAACAGATTTCAGCGCAATTATTGTGTAAAAGTTTCACGGCAGCGGTTTACATTTCTGACGACTTAAAACGAACAACCACGAAATTCAATGAAATTATTTGTTTGTAAGCCTTGAGTGCGTGCTCTCATATCAAAGAGTTCGCGCTACATCTTTGAGGGGTCTCTAATATGTATAGAATACATATTTGTAATGACAACCAACACTTGTCCGTGCATCGGAAATTTTTAAAAAAAATTTCATCGAGTTTTTTTTATTATTTTTATATTATTGTCGTCATATATCATACGAGTGTCATCGAAGAAAATAGACCAGATGTGCGTTGTTTCTAAAGGGATCGTGCTCTTGCGACTACAGGATAAACATGCGAATGAACCCAGCCAATCGGTGTTGCTGACATTTGGCTTTGAAGTTCAACATCATTAAGACAGAGAGAGAGAGAGAGAGAGAAAGAGTGATAGCAGTATCCTTGGGCAAATAAATAAATTTATAACTTTTTTGCAGCAGTTCTCTTGTATGGCGCCGCGCGATTTCCAATATGTCTGTTCCGCCGTCAAAGCATTATCCACTTCACCATAAAACAAAAAAGCCCTCTTGTGTGCATATTTAATCCAGAAGGGTAATTACTCGTCTAACTGCGAAAGAACGTGTCGGATTTTATCATCATTTATTTACTTTTTGTAAAATTTTATTAAGTTTTTAACACCATCTCATTATCCCACAAACGTATTGATTGTCTTTCCAATGAATACGTGTAAAAGTCAGCTTATTTGAATTTGCTCATGGGAAAACACTTGATGCAGTGATCATTTCAAGTGAAAAAGCTGTTTATATAGTCTTTGGAGAAAATGTTACGTAAAATTCAGTGAAACAATATTCGTGCCTGGTTTGATCGATGATGGGAATCCTCTAAATCAAGTCCCACTGCTTATGACGAATGACGGTTTTCCGGCAAAATGCCGATAATAAGTGTATGAGCACCATAGAAAAAACAAATAGGCACAACCGGTGGAAAGGGGAAATGAAAAGCTTTGCTACGATTGAACACCAACAACATCTTGCAGCGATTAAGTAATACAGATTGTGTGCCTTTAGATAGGAGCGTGCTTGATTGAATGTTCGGCGAAAGTGGACACCAACGTTTCTTCAAGAACGCGGGTGTCTAGAAATAATTCACCGGCCAAAGTAGCAGCCTGGAAAATAAAACCGGCTGCCATCACACTATTTATAATAAAACCACATAAAGGTCATGTTAAAACGAGACACGTTACGTCTCCTTAAATAAAATAAAAAAAAATTAAAGACGTTTACAAATTCCTGTAATGCGATATTAGAGCTCAGCTCTTGAGGTATTTTGATATTGAGATATACCGTGCTAAACAATCTGAGAAAGAAATATATATATTGTGATATTCTCGCCCACCGCTTGTCCGGAGAAAGGAAATGTAGTTCTCAAATCTGGAAGCTCTACTCTGGCTAAGTCCTGCCACTTGAGACTGGGATCATGTGTCCGAAATCGGCGGCCCACAGGTACAGGTACAGCAGACAGACCCGTACGCATGTAGATGGCCACTTGGCATACGAGTACATAAAGTTTTCATACCTACCTCCCTGCGATTTATGAATGTTGATGGCACTTGCCTGCACAACGGGCAGCTAACATCTCCTCATGGATTCCTCCTTCTCCCCTCCTCTTTTCCTTCTCCTCTTCTTCTCCTGCTAATCTCCCCTTCGTGCCACGTCACCCATGAACAAATTCAGTTTCTCCGCTAGATTTAGCGGGAAAATTGACGTCCCGTGATCTCAACACCAATTCAATTCCCCGCTAGATTTAGCGTGGAAACTGAATGCGCAGTGTTTCATTATGGGACGTCACTCACAGACCCACACACCAATTCGGTTTCTTCGCTAAATTTAGCGGGGAATTGCATTGGTGTATAGGTCTGTGACGTCCCATAATGCAACGCGCGCGGTTACGCCGGCGGCGACAACGACGGCGACGCCGCTATACACGAAAACGGGTGCCTAAGAGCTGCGCTCTAAGAAGCAAACTATGTTTTTGAACTTCATGCATGCAATCGTCGTTCATCCCAGAAAGCATTTTATACAATACTGGAGGGAATAAATTGCCTCCTGTCCTTCACTTCCGGTATTTGCAGTCAAAGACTGACAAGTCGCAGCGCGCTGCTTCCCCGACACAACGTTCGATAACAACGCGATTTAATTATGCAATTTATGGCTCGTCGTGTATAGTTAAAAGTTTATGGCACACATACACTTCGTGCCGCGGTCGGCCTCAACACAACATCGATGCATTTGTGGCATTTTACTCGGACAAAGCATGAACGAGCATCAAATTTCAACTACTATAACTTGGTAGCCCGAATGAGAACTTCCCACCAGACTAGCTGTTTTGATGGCATCTTTACAATTAAAATAGAAATACAGGAAGAACTTTCCGCATATTCACGTTCTATGAAAACCGCTAAACAACCATGTGTAGCACAGAAGAAAATTGCTCGCATAGCTTTCATCGACGATCCATAAGCACGATGCGAATTTACCGGGTATGAATCTCACCTCAAATATTTAAGGTACATGCAATGAAACCGTCTGCTTCCTCAATAAACGTCATTTGAGCTGGACTGGTTCCAGAACCTTTCTCTCAAAGTTTATGGTTGCTTCTTTTTATTATCTGAAAGCACATATTTACGCGGAAGCTCTGCAGAATTTGCGCTTTTGTTTCCCCTTTTTTCCAACCATGCGCGTTAATTTTTACTTTTGCGGCTTTGATAAGACGTCAAAATAAGGATAACTTAAATTAAGTTAAAATACAGCCGTAATAATGTCAAAAACAGGGTTAGTTGTTTCTTGTTAGGCATGATGTGGTTAAAACAGCACAAAACGCAAGGGCGGAAGGGAAGAAAATCCTGCATTGCTTGTTTCTTCCCCTCGCCCCGTGTTCTTTTGCGCTGTGTAAACCATATCGTGTAGAAAATATAGCGTCATGCAGTCACGCATGAAACGGACCAATTTTGAGAAGGAAACCTAACCAATGGGATTCGACCGACGGTTTCCGAGGGTGCCCCAAGGCATCTTCCCGGAGCTCCCAAGTTTTCCAGAAAGTATAGCTTCGAGACGCGTTGCAGTCTGCTGCTCCGAGACACTGCAGCGCTGAGCGGTGTTAGACATCGCTCATTCCCAGTGGAGAGGTCAGGTGCCCTCGCCGCGCTGATTAATGCAGTGTGACGAGATAGAGGCGACAGGGGCAGACTACGGAGAAGTTACCCTCCGCTCTCCATTAATCTTCACGGCGGCCTCTTCAACCTTCGCGGACCTTCGCTTGTCATATCGCCGCTCGGATGAGCAGCGTTTCGTTACATATGTTGAACGTGCTAGGTTCAGTTGACTGACTCTGTTTCCAGCGGCTAAGAAGCGAAAATCTTGCTTAGCTCGGGAATGTTGTATTTGTTTTTTTTACGTAAGACGTCTATTAAAGTCTACGAAGGAATTCTAAGATAATTAATTAGCACTAATTGGGTTAGAGAAATAAATTACGAGACTGATGTACATCTTGATCTTTGTCGTCTACAGAAGAGGCTGTAATCCTAAGAATAATTTGATTAACACCGTGCTTCAAATAAGACGTTGCTTTTAAGAGGGTAATTTCACAACCTGCTATATTCAGAAATGCCGTTTCCGCTTTACTACGAGTTCAGTGCTTTCAATGAGTAAACTTCTTAACGCCTGAAAGTTAAACGTGCGTGCGCGTTGCGTTTCAAGAAAAGCATGGTTTTTTTAAGTCACACGAGCAAATATTCCACTATTGTATTTTACAGAGACAACACGGTGCACTGGTAAACTCCAATCAAAGTACGTGTATAAGGACGGTTCACGCTAAAGTATTAGAGAGTTTTAGGGAACCGTTTTTGCACATCCGATACGGTACGATGGGCCCTCCGCTACTCACTGCGCATGTGCGAATCTTCTGCAGTCTTACCTTAATGCGCCTTTCGAACCGTAAGGCACGACCAAAAACCGACATCGACAGGCTCGCTTCGTTACCAAAACAGCTATTTATATGTTGGCGAGAGCGTGTCGAGGATTTATACATTAATAAAATAGCTCATGGTAGTGTCTGGCAGGAGCGCCATAGGTGACAGCGGGTGTATAAAGTTGGTGTCAGCGAATAAGAAAGAAAAAAAAGAGAAACAACGCTATACAACTTCAACTTAAGAAATAATTTAATCTTCAGTAAGCCGGAGCCTTGCCCGCGCAGTGGCTCAGTTGGTTAAAGCGCTAATTTCAGGCTCGTAGTAGAACGAGGATGGAGGGTTCGAATCCGAGTGAGGTTTAAATGTCATTCCGTTTTTATTTTTTTATTATTTTTATACAAACATTGGTATGTGCTTTCCGGGCACTTATTACCTGTTTCTACAGCTGCCATAATGAATATGAAGGTTACCTGTAGAAGCAACAGAGTGAGCAACAGTCCTTTGCGTCAAGGCTCTCGATACCTACTTTAAAAATGTCGGATGAATTAAAAATTTGTGTACTAATGCTAATGACATCGATGCCAGAGAACGAGCCTTTTGAATATTTGGGTGATAATTAAAACAAAGTTGACAGCAGTAAAGTGGCAACAAGTTTTTCTTTCTTTTTTTCTTCGTGGTCGTACCGTACACGGCACGACGATCGGTTCACAGGCGTACGACCGTGGTCGTCTGCTATCTGAACCGTACGCGATCGCGAGAGAAACATGAGCGTCGATGTGGTTGGGGTAGGCTAGCTTCCTCAGCCCAATCGCGAGGGCCTCGTCCCCTGACACCGGGACCCGGCCGTTGGTCGTCAGCGTCTCCGGGATGCGCGGCGCCGATCAACCAAATGTGGCATTCCAACTAAGGCTACGAAACACCTCCTCTGTCCCCCCTTCTACAATACTCTCAGTCGGCAGCGCCGATCAGACATGGGGCAGATCCTCCTTCGTTAACCTGAATTGCTGTACGACGTCCTTCTCGTCCATCGACGCCAGGTCCAACGTCCCATGCCTAGAGCCGCCGCCAACAAGCGCCTTCTCTTGGTGAGCAGGCAGTCGTACAAAGTAACTTCTTTCGAAGTTGTTTTCGCCGAATAGAGCCAACCCCAAGTCGCCGTTAAAAGGGTAGAGCGCCAGTCTTGTCGGAAAGCTCGTCTCCTCCTTTAGCAGACGAACATTTAGAACTTCACAGTGCCAGTGGTGACACGCCGTGGGGAGCCAGATTTTGTGTCACGAAAGCGCATTCATTTGAGTAAAATAACAAGATGAATTATGAGTAGATAATCAAAGTTAGGTTCTTTCAATTCTCGAGATGCGAATTTTATATACTACAGTTTCTGCAATTCGTAAACCTCCCCCTACACGTAAACGAGAATCTGGCTTTTCTCGATGAGGCCGACGCAGGCTGTACCGATCGTCTGCAACCGTCTGCAAATACGGAATCACCCCCAAAGCCGTTTCAAAGTACATGATCGGTCCACACGCCCGATCCAAGGTATCGCTTGTTTTTGTCTATCGATCGTATTTTGTCCCGGTTCCCTAAAATTCTCTATTATTGCGACCGTAGTACACATTTATTATATATTTAAGGCCCGAAAACTGACATGACACCTCAAATATTTGAACACTATCATTGTGATAATTTCGGGGAGCACATGGATCCTGCATACATTATGCATGCGTCATGATTTGTATTCTGGATTATGGAATTTTAGGTGGTTTCAAAACAAAATGAATATGCATATATATCTTTAATCGTATATTTTGTTTTATTTATATCAGATTCATTTAATTTAGATTACTGTAGCTAGAAAATAATTAATCCTGCTACTCAAAGTGTATTTCATATGATACACTTCTGTAAAAACCGTCTCGAAAGAAAGGGGAGCAGATATGCTGTACCATATCCGATACATATTTTGTGCCACCTGTCTTAACAGACTCATCTAGAAGGAGCCATTTGGCTGTTCGGCGCATAGATGGACGGCTTGCTGACTTCGGCAAGAATTTCGGGGAAAACCCAAGTTCCTGGAGGTGCTGCTATAGCTTCCAGGCTACGCATATCTCTGTTTGAAAACTGCGTGAAAATCACTGTTGCACTGCGCTTGAATTAATAAAAAAAACTGTTTTCGCCGCATCCACAACCCCTGAGGCAACACTGCGTCGTTATCAGATATGATACGTGAAGTACTTCATCAATTTTAGTTTAAAAATTGAATAAACTTTTCATAATTTTTAGAATAATGTTTTATAGTACCGAACACGCAAGAATAATTTCATGTAAAAATATGAAGTCATGCATTCCAGGGTTCATTATTTCTCACTGGATGCATTTTGTAACATGGCAGAATCATTCTCCTATCTGTCAGATTATTCAAAGATTTTGATTGGTGTAAATTTTGCGATACTATAACTAAAGCAGATTGATTTTGTTTTTAGTTAATAAAAAAAGTTTCTCCTGAATGTTTTTACGTTTTGATTTGCTTGAAGTATGGCATTAATTTCCCTGTTTTTATTTCTTTCTTATGGGCTATTATTTGCTCGCAATGAAACAACTCGTGATTGACGAACGAATTCCAAGGTAGAAAGAAACCTCAACATTCGGATTTGCTCAGAAGAGCACCGCGTTTTGCTCGTATTCAGGCTGCTATAATATGTCTTGCAAGTTTCAGATATAAATCAAATTCACACAGAAAGCATCAAATGAAGTAAAAAAAATGCATTAGAAATTTTTGGGAGGGAAATGCTTGATCTAAATTAGGGGTCTCCAAAACCCAGCCCGCGGAGGCCTTCCCACCGGCCCGCAGCTGTCCGTGGTCGTTGCAGTGACGCCCTGCCCGCGGTCCGTTTCCAGCAAGTGAACTGTCACAAAAATATGCGCGTGTAAAGAAACGGAGATGCAACGCTCACCAAACGCTTCGTATCCGTTCTGATTCCTATCCAGCTGACAGTTGTGTGTCATATTGATTACACGTTGCCATCACCGTTTTCTCTGTAACTACTTTAAAGTTATTTAGCGATCTCGTGGATATTGCTCTTTAAGGGCAACTCCGCTTCATTTTTGATATTTAGAAAACTATGCAGCCCTCTTCAGTATCATATAGGAAGACCCCATGTCAAATATTACGATCAAATTCCGTCTATATATTTATTAAACTGGCCTGCAAACTTTCAAATGAGCCAAGTCGCCGAAATCTGCCAACTCTAGCGTGCGACGTGAGGCGCAATCGTCAGCGCAGTCAATGCGACGGAGTTGGAGCGGCCAACTTTGAGCCACTACGTGAGAGGCATGACTACGTCACTCTCACGTTTTGTTTGTTTTTACTTTTCAGAGCGAAATTGAACGATGACGTCATAAGTTTCTCCTCCCGGTGTTGGCTCAACCGCGTCCACGTGATCACCGTAACGCGGATGCGCTGCCCTGCGCACTTATCGTTTCTCCGCTCCCCTTCTCCTCTTTCGGCTTCTCCCCTTCCCCCTCTCCCCCGGGCCATCACCGTCCACGCCATGCGAAGCGACCTGCCCGCGTCGCGTGTCCTGTCCCTCGCCCCACGAACGTCACAAGACCACGTGGTTCGACGTGACGTGGCCATGACTCTGACGACAGGAGACCAATGCTGCCTGACGCAACCGAAGTTTCCATTTCGGTATCAGCTGATGTTTAAATTAAGATTACACAAATAATATTCCACATTTCACGAATCCGAAGACGTAGAGCTGTTTAGTAGTGCTTCGTGAAATGGAATCACATGTAAGCCTAAATTTTTCAGAATTGAGCGGAGTTGCCCTTTAAGGTCCTGTGTTATAAGCATCGCGTATTGTTATCGTAAGTCTCTCCTACCATTATCATTAGTCTTCTGCCTTGTGCGAATATGGCAACGTTCCTATGCGCTTTGACATATGAGCGGTGAGTTTTCTGGGCTACAGTTATTATATAGTGTCGCAGTTAGCTAAATATCGAAGTATACGATATATTGATCTGTACTATTACTGGCAAGCCTTGTTTTTTGCGCATGTAGGTTTAATATTAACACCTTGGATTATTTTGTAATTTATCTTCTGTCTTGAAATGCTTATCTAAGTCAATGTATTTAATGCTTTTTATTTTTCTCATTCGTATTTACTCCTTTATTTTATGCCCCCCCCCCCCCCAAAAAAAAAAAAAAAAAAAAAAGAAAAACCTTGGACAGACTCGTAATCCGGCCCCTTAGCCATAACGTTTGGAGATTACCGATCCCAGTCGTCACTTTAAAACTGGTATGCTTTAAATCCCGATGTCAATCCTCTTGATTTTTGTTGCCCAACCTGTTTGGAATGCCTTGCGGGCACGGCTTACTCGTCTACTCCAAGGGTTCATCAGAATGATTGACACAAGTTTACGTTCATTCAGGGCGCTTGTTTGTCGTGAGATTACGCGAGGAGCTACGGTTGGACACTCGAAAACCGGCTTCGCGCGCCCACAGTCGTCTACTACCGGAAGCTCCCCTGAGTCCTACTTGGGTTAGACCACCTGCTTGCACTGCCGTACATCTCCTCTTAGTGGCGCCGAGCAAATGCCTCAAATTGGGGATTGTACACTGTCCTGGGTTCGATTCCTCATGCGTCGCTAGGTAAATCCCGCTAATCATGGCTAAGCTTCATTAATTATTACTAAGAGATCACATAGAAGCATTCGTAGTAAGAATGCTTCTATATCATTTGTTTACTTATGTATTGCGTGATAAGGGCTATGATGCTTTTGTTACCTTGTCCTGCGTATAACGGTTTTTTCGTTGCCCTCAAGCGTTGCGCGTTTTAGCATGGAAACTAGCGCATAAACACAATCTTCGTTAAAACTTCGCGCCACTCGAGAGTCATATATTGTGTCTCGTTGAAGGATCATAAGAACAGGATGCCTCAGCTTAGAAATCCAAATATCGTAGGAACATTCAAAAAGTAAACCGAAGCACCAGGCCCGCCAAGAGGTGATTGTCCGCTTTTGTTGCGCAATGCAACCCTGTCTAAAGAAAGGGAAAGGGGGCGGTGGGGGGCGCTTCTATATTTATAAAAAGCGGGTGGATTCCCGTGCGCACCATTATCCGATATGAAAAGCTCCAAGGTTCGCAAGGTACCATGAAAGGAAGAAATAGCAGTATACAATAAAAGCAGTTGTTGACCTCGTGTACTATACCTCTGCTTATGCGGGCGGAAGGTGCGCTTCATGAAACTTCTACGGAGTTGTTGCGTGCATATAACGTCGTTTATGGATGGGCGCTTATCCGGACAGCTCAGAATACAAAACGGGGAAAACGGGATCTTGTGCAAAGGCAAACATTGGTGCACGAAAGAAAACAAACGCGCAGCACTATACGGAATATATGAAACCCTCCCCTTGAAATGATTGAATGAGTGTTGCTAACGGTAGATGATTAGCCCAGTAAGGCTGCAATGACTGTTGTCTTTTTCGATTTCAGGAGTGTATATTTCGTGTTGTTGAAAGCCAGAACACACTCAATGGCTCGAATAGAAACAAAACGCTAACACAGCTATACTAAAAGTCTATAAAGCCACGGGCATTCGTTGCGCTTGATCTGTCCAATCGCTGATAGAACAGGTGCACAAAAGTGACCAACGTCGTGACTTTTGGATTTTGACGATGTTTTATTGATTCAACCGGCTCGTAGCGTCGGCTGCGATCTGATTTAAATGCGGGTTCACACACTTGCTTTTGACTACGACCGGCTACGCGAAAACCTGTTTTTAAGACTGTTGTGACTGCTGCGGACACAAGAGTCTTAAGGCTCGTTCACACACGTAGGTTGCCTGCGACTGCGTCCGTTGCAACCGGAGCGACCAGAACGACCGCTCTGCGCCGCGCGTACAAACACCTTCAACCACTGCAACAAGAGCAGCGGGTCGTCAGCACGGCGACCGCTTCTACGCCGCCGTCAGCTGTTCCAGCGGTGCCTCTAAAAAGGGGGCGCACTGCCACTCAATGCCGTACAGAATATAGACAGACAGTTTTCTATAGCCTAAAGCTTTATTGTTATTTTTTTCATGATGGGCTTGCAAGGTACAGTGGATGAAAAAAAGAAAAGAAAAAGATGCAGTACGCCGTCTTGGACGATCAAGACTCTAATACACGACGTTGCCAATAGTACAAATCTCGCCACACGCCTTTTCTACGATTATAATAGACGATGTAATCTTAGCAGCGATATAGCAACGTAAAAAATATAATTTTGTGACCAGATAGAGGTGGCGAGCGTTCAGGATTGCTAACACTAATCACTTTTCTCCGGTGATGAAAACGCGTGAAAATTCGCATCCTTTATACGGTACGCGCGAGTAATACCTTGAACTTGAGCACACGCATGAAATGCGCCAAATAAGAAATCCGGGCGATGTTCGAGGACACAAATGCTCAGAAAGCACCACTGTAGTCGAAGTAAACAAACACGACGGCACGAGCGTTTCTGCTGTCTTGAGGGTGCCGCCACGACATCGCCACACGAGTAGGTGGATCTTCCCTTCTATTACGTGCTGGGTTATCATAGCGACACACGACGAAAATTCACAGTCAAGGGTAGCGCTTTTACGCGGAACGATGAGCTTTCACCACGCCGCCCACGTCGACGATCACCACCGACGCCATGTTTGCAGAAGCCGGTCGGCCGGCCCGCGACCGGCGTGCAACGCGCGGGACCAGTTTTCCTAGTTCTCCTCGACCTGTGATTGGTCTGTCGTTGCGGTTCTTCCAACGCCGCGGGGAAAGTTGGGCTCGCTCCAACTCCTTGCGTCGTGAACAACACGTGCGAGCGTCCCTCCGTCGCTATGGCAACTGGCGGTTGGAGACCCTGGCAACGGTCGTTTCGGTTGTTCCAGTCGTTCCGGTCGCTACGGACGCATGTGTGTGAACGGGCCTTTAGAAGCGGTTTTAAGCCTCCCTAGTTGTAAGCATTTGCAAGTGTGTGAACCAGCCGGAAGGCGAAAGGATATACATAGCACTTTTGTAGAACATTCCCAACTCCAACGGCCTGTAGATGGCGGGGCGGTATAGCCGCAAGATGGCGGAATAGACGGGGATAGATTCTGCAGGATTCCTCGCGCGCCTGCTCGCAGACGCTGATCAGTGCGGTAAAATTGTTTTTTTTTTTTTTTTTTTCCTTTTTGCTACAAATACGAAGCGGTCAGGGCAGGAGCATATCAGAGGTGACGGAGATGATGACGTGCGTTAAGAAATTTAACATGTCGATTTCTTAAAAGCCGCATAGCGAAACAAAACAATTCTTATTTTAACGCACACGCTTTTTTCGTTGAAACTGCATGATGCACAAACACGCCAACCTGAACCGTGCGGTACCAGCAGCACCAAGGCCGACAATCCTTGCCACTCTACACCCGCCGCCGTCACCGCGCTCCTCTGGCTCTTCGTGCGCCCGCGAGGGGGCGAGCGACGGGCTGGAGTTGCGAATGACGATAAACGCCGAGCAGTCGAATGGGTTTTCGAAGCGTGTTCCTTTAATAGCGTACATAATTCTGTACTCGAAACTGTCTTTTTTCGAAGGTGATTATTCCTATCAGCCGTTTATGGGCAAGGTGTATTGCCCAGTAATAAAGCATTTGTATAGAGCTACTGTATATCCATTTGCTCGTTGGAGTTCTAAGAGAATTCCTCGAGTGAGCTTAATTTCACGCCCCCGGTAGAAGGATTAGCGCACCGCTAGCAAAACGGGCTAAGGTAGAGCGATGACTTGTTCTCGGATGCTTCCTCAAATAATGACCTTATATTTGTACTCAGATTCATGATTCGCAGGGGCTAACCTTCGCGTGAGTGTAATTTTTTTCTGACTTGGCGTACAGGCCTACCCTGGGTCTTTTCTTCGTGGTCAATACTTTGTTTTGTTTTTTTTGTAACTAAGCTTCTTTAGGAAAGTCGGAGCTTTATTACATCAATGTCTTAGTGGCATAGCTTATTTAAATGAATTATTTATTTAATGAAGATGAAAATTTACTCCATAATTCAAAACCGGCATCTTCAGAGCTTAAATTGAGTACACTTAGGCAGTATTGTGAAGGTGCGAGCCGGCGGGTGCCAAAGAGCACGTTCGGGAAAAGAGGTTGTCTTGAAATCACATAAAACTCTATCTAAAAATGGAAATCGTTTACTTGCCCAGTGTGCATCTCTAAGTTTGTTCGGGAACCTAGAGTTCCGATATACATTATCAATAATAAGTATGAAAGAATGACATCAAATGGTGAGCACATCACTTGTGTTCGGTGGAGGAAAAAAACAAACTAAAAAAGTAGGTACGGAAGTTGCGCTGTTAGGAAACGTCGATCTAGACTTTTAAAGGGGTACTCCGGCGATTTCTTCATGGTCCCCGATTTGCTTGAAATTTTGCTAAACTCGCCAAACAACATCGCTGAAATAGTATCCCAAATATTAGGTCAAAATAATTTTTTTTTCACGAAGTTATTGAATTTACAATTTTGGTCCTAACCGTGTTTTTCAAACTGAAAGTCTCTACTGGCAACAACGAAAAAGTGACGTCAGTGGAAGGCAGGGGTTCACTTTTTGGGCTGTAGAATTTATTCCCAACTGATTCCAAGCAGTTTCATGGTGTCAAATCAATGCTTTGGAAGCTCGCTCCAGTACCCGCGCGCCAGCACGAATCAAATGATTGGCATATTCTATTTTTTAGACTGCTTGCTCGACTGGCAAGCCTGACTGCCACTGACGTCACAGCACTGAGAAGTGCGGGTATATTTGAACGTTGGTTTTTGCATCATTTTCATTTGCCGATTTCACAATAACTAATATGAATTTCGCGATACTAAATAGCATACTGGAAAGGGTAAAGGCCGGGGAGTCAGAAAATATAGTTAGTTGAGGTAGCTCAAAAAATCGCCGGAGTACCCCTTTAAGTGTCACTTTTATATTTAGAGGCCCTGAAGTCACTGACAAGGTTGGAACGGCAAAATTAAGATTCCGTTGTCCCTCCTCTAGCTTCCATTAGAGTGCCTCAATGTCCCTCTGTTTAGGGTGATGCAATCGTTTGTAGTACCCGATGCCGACAGCACGTGCTCACAGGGTAAATACAAAGAAATCGCAGGAAACAAAATGTCGCTGCAGCACAGTCAGCGCCACGAGCACGTGCAGGGACATGCTCTTTCACGCGCTTGAGAAAAAAAAAATAAAAATAAGCGTTCGAAACAAAATGACCAGATGTCGTCACCCCAAGCAAAGCGCACATGAAGGCACCCTAGCTTCGATAACACTTACGCGCCTCGTGCACATCGATTGTGCTCGCGCACCCCAAGCCAAGACACACGGGAAAGCATAAAGCGTGTGCTTGAATTCGGGAATTCGAAACACACGCCCTGTCGTTCTGACTTTCCAAAAAAGAAAAGGGCTCCTGGCCGGTTTCATTTTCTGGTGTCGCGTGTATGGCGCGAGATTTGCTCGCTTTCCGAAGCGACGAACATGCGCGTGCTGGGCCGAGGACTAGTAAATATTGGTCTGGTGTATGTATACGGATAGAAACCGACGGAGAGACGAGCACCGACGAGCAACCGACGGAGAGACGAGCACCGAGCTTTCACTAGAATGGCTAGTGGGTAGACGCCAACAAAGCTAACTGCCGTTGTCTCTACTCGCTTTTGGGACGCGTTCGAAAGCGAACGTCGGGTGCCGGATGCCGGCGTTCGAATTTCGAACGCGATCGAAGAGTGCTTAAAGAAAAAGGCAGCTAGCTTTGAGTCTATCCACTAATGATTCCAACCAGAGCTCGGTGTTCGGAGGTCGACTGCGCTCTTGTCTCATTCTTTCCCCTTCGTTTCTACCCGTATAGAATCCTCAATTCTTGGCTTCATTGTATTTTTTACCTATTTGAAACGGATGAATTGTACAGTGCGATTACGTTTTTTTTTTTTTTTATTAGAAAAGAATGGTATAAGAAGGTTGGCACAAAGTCCCCATAAAGAAATTAGTTTCCGTTTTGCAAGCAAGGGTGAATTTTATGGCAGATTCGAGCAACACGTCCTGCCTTTTCAACTTTCCAATGAGTTCGCCAATTCATTCTGAGTCGTTTAAATGCATTCACTCCAACAATACCCACGAAACAGACAAAAACATTTCCTCCGTAAAGGAAAGGCTTTTGTCGTCGGTTCGCGCCAGATATTTTTTCAGGCCCTTTTGTCCTTCAAAACAACAACAGGTCGCGCAAGCGTACCGATGCACGTAACCTTCAACGCGCACCGGGGGAGGTTTTGAGAAACCTTCCCAATGTCTGTCTCACCGTGGTCGCCTTCGCTTTTTCGAGGTTCTCTCAGAAGAAGAAAACCAAGAGAAAGCAAAAACGAACACCAAGAAAGAAGTGTAGTCGTCAAAATGGCGCCTCCGTCTACCACTTCACCGTCGGCAGTCGTTCCGAGAAGAACGTCTGCGCGCAGGCGTGTCTGCGCAGTGCCGGCGACGCCCCGTTGCTGCGCGCAAGTGCCAGCCTCGCATGTGCGACGCCTGTGCGGGGCATTCGCGTGCGCGCATACATGCATGTGTCGCTCGGCACGGTGTCTGTTTGTCTGTCCTCTTGCCCAAGTTTGGTCTCGGCAACTGGTTTCTCCGATTGCGACAACGCCACAAGGCAAACAAAAGCCCGTGTTGATGCAACCACGGCGCGGCTGTAATGACTCGAAACTACGCCCTCGGAAGGACAGACGCCGGCACCATACGGCTCGGGAAGAGGAGTCGCGTGGTCGCGGCGTGTTTCGAGTTTTGTTGGTGTTTCCTACCGAGTTTGCTCGAAGAAATCGATCGTTGTGCATGTTCGGTTCGCAAACATGTTACGGTCGTGTTTGTGTTCCTAGTGGATGCGACGGTCCGCTTGCCCCGCGTGTTCTTTGTGCAGTCGCTTCGCGAGTCGAGGCGCTGATCAAACAGACCCTGACCCCTGACATCATGAAGTGGAGTTTAGTTTTATCACTAATTGGATGCTGCTTGTAGTTTCTTCTGTCGTCTGTACACGTGCCTACGGAAACAGCTCGATCGTTAGCAACGCATCCTTTCTGTCGTTACTTCTGGTCACATTAAGATAATGCATGGGAATAGGAAAAAAACAGTGATGGCGCAAGCGAGCTGGTGTAGATTTACCATTTTCTTAAACCACTTGAGACTGGTGGTGGTTTCTCTTCCATTTTGAATTATTTTAATTTACTGAGGTGCGGGCAGTTTAACGAAATGGGAAGAGGAAGGGTGCCGTCTAAAACTTCTCGGGTGATTTCGCGTCAAAGGACGCTACAGTGTAAAAGTGTGCAAACTTTGTTTCGTTTCTTTTACCTCCACAGTAAGAATTTTAGTTGATGATGTAATGACTCCACTGGACCCCCAAGAGAAATGCACCACTACAGCAGTAAAGAATTAGTTGAAGGTGCCCATTTTGTAGTGTTGAGAAGAGGCCAGCAAGAATCCGAAGGATTATTTATGTCCGGCCTCTTAACGTTTTTGTCATAGTTTATGTCATAATGTCATAGTTGCCAGAATTAATGAGTCTCAAACAGCGCGAAAATATAAATTCTAAATGTGTGGGAATATTCGAGTTTGGAATTCGAATCGAATGTCTATAGCCGGAATAATTCGACTCGACTTTCGAATTTATAGAGTTCGAGCTTTTCAAATAATTTGGTACATCAAATATCAGTAGTTCTAAGAAAAAAAAAATTGCGACCGCCAGCGTTCCTTTTGACATTCAGGTCATCGACAATCGTCTTGCGCTGCTCCTATTTTTTTAAATACATCTCACTACTTTTTTAGCCACTAGGATTGCTTGCTTTTATTTTTAATAACGGTGGGTTAATAATTTAAACCCGTTCCTTCTTTAAAGCATTATGTTCGATTTCTATTAAATAACTATTTCGGTAATTTCTTATATAAAAGAAAACGCGCACAAGTTACCGGTCGCGCATTAATGGGGAGGAGATGGAACAGTCACGCCTCTAGCGGTACGCTCCAGCTGTGGAGACAAAAATTACACGAGCACACTTAAGACTGCTTACGTGCAGGAAGGCGAAAGCGTTATATAGTCCCGCGGGAGAAATGTTTTCGAGTAATGTTTCTACACGTACTAAAGTTTAGGACGACGTATAGGAAGACGTCGAGGCCGACTTCCTAGAGATCGACGCCAAGTACGGCGTCTAGGACGACGTCGAGGACGAAATCAAGAACGGCGTCTAGGACAACCTCTCGGACCATGTCAAGAACGACGTCTAAGACGACTTGTAAAATGACCTCCAGGATGATGTGAAGAATGACATCTAGGACGACTTCTAGGACGACCTCTAGGACGACCTTAAGGACGACGTCTAGCGCGATGTCAAGAACGATGCCTTGTAGGACGACGTCTAGGACGACGTCGAGAACGACGCCTAGAGGAGGACACTTTACGAGGCTGTGGCGTATTTGCGTTGGCGGCCTCGTTTGCTTGCGGAAACCGCCGTAGATGAAGACGCTGCTGCCGATGTCGAGGCCCTAGATGTAGACGCGGTCGCCTCACAGTCCATCGCACGAAACACGCAACGCACCTCTTGCACACGGCGCTCCGACGGTGACATCAAGCTGATGACGTCTGATGACGCTTGATGACATCACGCTGATGACGCTTGGGGACGTGTTTTTATAGCCATAGTTTGGTCACAACGCCGACGGACGCCGCTTTTTTTTCACGCACTGTGTCAAGTGAGGTTGTCCTAGAGATCTAGGACGACTTCTAGGACGACCGCAAAGACGAGGGTCGTCCTTGAGCATACGACAGAGCAGCGCGTGCCGCTCAATCGCATCTTTATGGCCATTTACTCCGATTTGCCGCTCAATGGGACAAGTAAGGCTTTCGCCTCAAAAACGGGTTCATTGAAGAACGCAGTTCATATAGTAAAATAGTTCTCATAGGCATGTGTTGGATTTAAATCAAGCCTGCTGTGAGAAGCCTTGACTAAGGAACCATTTCGACAGGAAGTATTTCGTGTCTTGCGTTCCTCGAACGAAGCAGTCATACCCCCAACTTGGATGCGCTCAACGAAAACTCGTAGACCCCTCACCTCCCGTCGCCTTTCTTGAATTCAAAGGGTTTTGCGTCACCTCCAGCCAGCTCTGAGCCTATTCTCGGATGTTACGCCTATATTATGACAAATGATTATCAAAATCTTAATATCACAGATAATTGCACCGACCTCTTTTGTTGCTAATCCGTCGCTCCACACGGCATTGAACGCGATGCGAGTGGATAGGCGGCGTGACACATCACCACTTCAGCCATATCCTTCCTTTCGTATAGCACTCTGCGTGTTCAAGCTTGGATGGGTGGACCAATTCGTCAGCTGTATTTTACGATTTTTTTTTTTGTTTCAGAGCAGTCATTACACCGTTTTTGTTTGTTCTACTCTCTCTTTGTTCCGCCTTCTATGCAGGAAAATGAACACATCGGGCTTTTTTTGGTCTTGTCTATGCGTTTTTTTTTTGTTTTTTTTTAGTCTTGTGAACATTGCGAGTAAAATATTTCGTTTTTGTATTCGATTCGAACGTCCTCGAATAGTGACTACTCGGCACTATTCGATTCGAATAGGCCGATCTCTCCAGCCAGTTTGACTACACCACCGCTGCCGCAATGCATCGAGGTAACTTTAGTCTTCCTTTACGAGCGAGAGCCCCGCTGGAGCTCTGTGCGTGTGGAGCACAAGAGGGCACGAGCCCTCGCATGCACGGCTGTCTGCCTCCGGTGAACTAAAGTGATGGCGGCGTCACGCATGCGCCGAACGCTCAGTGAGATCGGTCTATACGATTCGAGCTGAAATTTGACTTTTTTGTTGTTGTCTTTTTGACAAATTTGACAATACAACAACGCTATGTTCCTTTCTCCTTCAAGAAAAAAACATAGCGCACCAGTCTCCCACCAGCTCTGCTGCTTTCTTTCTACATAGGACCAATGTCGCTCGCTGAAATAAGGTACGCAAACGTTCTAAAGTTTCAATGCGGTAAAACTTGCAGCTTAGGAGGGTTTGTTTAACATGTTACCAACTTTACAACGCACAATTAGCACTCACACAGAAAAGAGACATGGCAATTGTGATATTACTGTAATGAAATTGCAGTAATAAATTACCTTTTGTGGTAATGAGTAATTTAATGAATTCCTTTTCTAGACAGGTAATTTAGTAATGTATTAAATTATTTTCATTCAGTAATTTTTGAGAAAATTACTCATTACTTTTGAAATTACTTTTTTTTTTCAAAATAAAAAAGTTTGTTTGCGAGCTTTAAAAAAAAGGAAAATGAAATTTCACAGTGAAATGTCGTGAAGGAGACATCAGAGCAAATAAACGACGGCCATCTGAGCGCAAAGCCTCGTACGAAGCACTTCGCAGACGCACAAAGGCGGGTTGGAAAGGCGAAGGAGCCAAGCATACGTGTAAAGACATCGCTGGAAGGCCACGGCTCACGTGCTCCAGGCAAGACAGATTCACGGCGTCACGTCATCACGATATTCTGCTTCGCTCATCCCTAAGATGGCAGTGCGGTGGAAGCTACGAGCTCACCAGACCCAATCAACCACCTTTCTTTGATCACCTGACCCGCTTCTTTTTCTGCGCGCGGGCATGGACGAGAGCGAGGCTCCGTGGAGAAAGATAGACATGTGACTGTTCCAACGAGCACGTAGCTTCCACCGCACTGTCAGCTTAGGGATGAAAGGCTTGAAGGCTACAAGGCGAAGGGCACATGGCCAGTGAGGTCAATGCATTTTAATACCTGAGAGGAAAAGAGAAAAAGATCCCCAGCCTTCTTGCTCTTTCGTCAAGCAATGTCAAACCGTAACCTTCGATCATTGTGAACAACAAACGACCGGAAAAATAGTTAATCCCAAATACCTTGTCAATGCCCTTTTCGAGATTATCCTTGGCCTTGTTAAGTAAAGCTGCTTTTTGAAGTTGAAAAAGACGAGAATCGAGCAAAGCGGACGAAAGCTGCAGCGAGTCATACCGCTCGCGGTATGCCTCGCAGTCTTTCCTTGGGAAGTTGGGCACCTAAAAGGACCTTTACGCCAAAGGCCTTTAGGATTTTCAAATGACCTTTACGTTTTGCCGTGCCAGACAGCGCAAGTAAATGTCATTTAGACGATGTTTACAGCGATTGAAGTCTCGTAGCTCGGTTCAAACACATGAATCACGTTCACGCCAGAAATATAATATTATGGCGATATAAATATTTTTTTTTTTGTTTTTCTTAGCAAGATAAAATGGCGAGTTCAGTCGAGTGATTAAAACAAAGTCAATTTTAAGCCCAAGCAAAGTGTTTTTTTTTTTTTTGGCAATTGCCGGCAACCCTGAGCGTCCTCCCGCTCACTCAGTTTTAGTCCTAACGTTGCTCGGCGTGTACTCGGCGCTCCCGCTCCTTTCCGTGCTTCTGCTACGCTTTTGCCCTGCCCTGTTCGGTTGGGCGTCGTGCTCG
Organism: Ixodes persulcatus; assembly: GCA_013358835.2. Classification (NCBI taxonomy): domain Eukaryota; kingdom Metazoa; phylum Arthropoda; class Arachnida; order Ixodida; family Ixodidae; genus Ixodes; species Ixodes persulcatus. The sequence continues at coordinate 788,648 of JABSTQ010011253.1, forward strand.
TGCTTGCGTTTCATCGCAAGCGTCGTAGGTCCTTCAGCCGATTCTCCCAAAGTCGTATCAGCGCCCAGGTCGCCTCAGCGCTCAGACGGATGCGCGGCGTCCTCTTCCTGGTCGTGGACGCTCCCCCGTAGTTCGACATATCGCATCACGCGAGAGTGAGATACAGAAATATATATGTACAAAAAATATTAAATATACAGGGTACAGTTAGCAATACACTATTAAAGGATAATAAATTATAAAGTAGAGAAATAAAAGCTAGATAACTATGGTTGTAAGGAAAATCGAGAGGAGGAAAACGGAAGAGCCGAAGCGGACGACGCGAGCAGGCGACGACGAGACCTACTAGATAGCTGGAACCGTGAGTACAGAAAACTATTAGTATAGAGCGAGGTTTGTACAGAATATACGTGAAACACGTTCTTTTTCAATAATAAAATTGCAAAAACATTGATTTTAGATATCGGTGCGATCTTTTATTTCAATTCGCTTCTCTAGTGTAGACCGCTGCTGACGAGAGTAGGCCTTTAGCAGCCGTAAAAGGGTTGCGGGAACTCAGGTTCTCGAAAAGGACCTTTACGCTGAATGCCATTTGAGTTGCCGTGTGGCACTGCCTAAAGGACATTTACACTAAAGGTCCTTGGGCGTAAAGGTCCTTTTAGGTGCCCGTCTGACAGTGGCATAAGCCTACGAGCAGATATCGCCACCCGTTTGTTGGGACAATAAGGTTGTAAATAGGCAAGTGGGTGACGTACACCGAGTCCACAAGCCGTTTTGTTTTTCGGCTTCCATAGTTCTTTATAAGTTATTTTACCCCTGTCATTTGTAATCATACGACATCATTCATTTTCTTCTGCTTGGCCACGCACTTATTGCATTTTTGTTGAGTCACACGAGCACATTTACCACACTCAAATTTTGGAAAGTTTGGTAAATATCCGTATGGAGATATCTTTACGAACGCATCTATGAATCGATTTTAAAATATTCCCATTGTGACTTGATTTTCGGACCGTTTCATCGGAGACTGCTTTTATCGCTCATCGAGCTATACGGTAAATAGCGACATTAAACACTGCGTTAGTAAATCCCATATTTCCACACATTGCGATGCGCGAGCTTATACCTTATAGTATGCATTCTGGTGCCCGATGTCTATTTATAAACATCCCTCTTGCTCAGACTTTTACTTAATTTCTGCCACTCTCGTGCGGAACACTTTTTTTGCTTTATATCAGTCTTTGTATTATAAATTAGGTTCAGGCCGCGAAATGTGGTAGACTGCGCTATAGATTTGAAAGCGAAATGTAGAGTCAATTTGCTTAGGGTCTGATATTTGTCTCTTCAACAAAACCTGAGAAATGCATATTGGCATTAACCTCCACGGTATTAATTGTGTTTGGTGTGAGTTGATATCACGATGGTATTACAACATATCATGTCCCAGTAGACTTCCAATAGTGTGTTTATTTGTTCTTCCGCAACGCACAAAGATCTGGAAAGACGAACGTTTATTCAAGGAGCTATATTTGTAACACGTTTGTGCGAACCTGCACTCACATCGAGAAAGCAATTTGACGAACAAACACGAAACAATAATGAAGAAAAAGAAACCAGGAAGTGCGCAAACACACACCAGTGAACACAAATGCCTTGTCAGTAGTATTTTAATGCCGTGTTCCCACCTTAACTGTTACAACTTTCCTGTCGTCGTTTCAGGTCACTACTCTATCACGCCGGGGATATTAAATCTTGGATTACATCAGGCGCAAATCCTAAACGCATATCACGGTCCCTGTACCCTGTTCGGACCGCACGAATTTTGCGAGATATCTTTGCATACCACCAAACACTCGCACGCCTCGCATCAACAAGACAAATTGATTGAACAGGTCGGTGTTCAGTATCAAATCAATGTATCTAGATCAACGCCATTGCACTGGCGTCTATGTTATGTGTACTCTACTGTAACTAAAGAAGGAAACCATTAGGGGTAAGAAAATCGCGACACAAGCATAAGGGCGTCAGACAACATCAACGGCGGCGCGGCTTGACGAGGCAAAGTTTTGACTGAATAAATGCTATCCCTGTGTACTTCGTAAAGATCGGTACACTTATTTTATTTTTAGCATCAATAGATATAGCTTTGCCCAGGATTTTTAATCATCGTCAACTCAACATCATATCAAAAAAGGACGTTCTTCTTTTAAATTTTGTTGTAAGAGAATGTAATTGCTTGTTTGTATACATATCTTCAGCACTATTGCCCCCACCCCCGCCTCTAAAGACCTCCGGGGTTATAAACGGGTATCGTCATTTACGTTGTAAATACAGATGCTTAAGGCTTGACCATTTTTAACTGATATTCCGTGCAACTGCTTTGAGATTATTCTACTTGCGGCATTATTGATAAATTGTGAATATATGAGCAGATGTTTCTACTTGGTTTACGGACGAACGAAATAAATACCACGACTTCTTCCGGATACCAGCATTTCGTTTACGTGTGTGCCCTTGTTGCTTACATACCTACCCATGTGCAAGTCTTAATGTTATTTAAGCTACAATAAAGCCATACACCGTCTTCGTATTCTATGTACTCTTACTATAAGGTTGATATATTGTTGAATCTTTCTCGGCGAATTCCAAGATACAAATGGCATTATAGGTCAAACTTCTCCCATCAGCTGCCTTGTCCACACCGAAAGCAACACTCAAGATCGTCGGAGAGAAGACACGATGGAGATATTTGCAACTGTATGAAAGCTTCCCTCCCATCCGCGTACTCCCTCCTGATCTCATATTTCCAAGATCATCGCTGGCCAGGATGCCATCGTCTTAACCTTTGTCACACCGATTTGTATCTACTAAACAAATGAATCTTCCGATTCGAGCTGCTCAAGTACCATGTATCTGAAAGCTACAGTTTCCCATTTCATTAGATTGACAAGAAATACAAAGCCAAGTACTGATCGAAGGCCAAAGGAAATTCGACTGGTAGCCACCCTCTCACAGGCGAGAGAGAAACCTCAATACTCAAAACAAAGTTTCACACTCAAATAGGCTGCTCGTGAAATTTTATGCATGACGTTGTACGCTAAATATGCAGTTACATATTTTGTTCTTATCGCGAGTAATCAATCTAGTAAAAGGAATAAAAGAGCGACAACTATTTAATTTTTTATATAAAATGTTGGCTGTTTAGGTCAGGGTGCTTGGTTTGGAAGGTGTCCTTAATGGCACAGTGAACAAAAAGAGAGTGCATAACATTTACGTAGGCTGACGTACGTAAGCGTCAGCTGCAGGTCAAAGAGTACGTTTAAAAGTGAGCCGATTAAAAAGTCACAAATCATGCACACACTAAAATTAGTGACGGCTGAAAGTCTTCAGTAGAGCCAATATCCCTGGCAAGTTACTATTCGGCTACACTTTTTTTACAGAGCTCGCAAACGCTAATAAAATGCGGTTTGTACACGTTTCAAATGTTTGTAATACCATAGAAGAGAAATCGTTTAAAACTGGAAAGGCTAACTGAATAACAAAATCATATACACATGCGCTCCCCCTTCTTTTGAATTGGGGACTGGGAATTATAGTGTAAAATTGATCTCCTCCATCCCACAGAAAATAGGCGGAGAGCTGTGAATGGTATGAACGTGTATAGTTCGCCCTGCAGGTAATGCAAGAATGCTTCTTTGTTACGTTGTTTCCACTGCTCTGCGCGGTCTCACAAGAAAACAAAGTGTACATTGTCTGTTTGTAATACATCCGTGCCAACGGCGATGCAGGACCTCTCGACCCAATATATTCTGTACGGTGTCTTGTGGCGCGTCGCTGTGAGAAACGGCAGTAGTTGAAAAACATGCATATGTCAAACCAAGCAAGCAAGCCCTCACTACAACAACAAAAAAAAAATTAAAAAGCCTGGAGTGATTGTTCTTCCGCATCTGGCGTTTCATTCGTCTCGCCCGCTGAAAGTCTACACCGCCACTGTTCAGCGTTACATCCACGGTATCTCCAGATGAGCTCGTCGTACATCATAGACTTTCTTTTTTGTTCCTACGAACAAACCACGAGCGCTTGCGTCTTGGGAGCACAATGTTTGATAAGGGCTGCTGTCAAAGGGTCGTAGAGGGCTGCTCTTGTGCGCCTAGGATCCCATTCCGACGCAACAAAGGCCAACAAAAGAGGCCATCCTTGGAAAAGTAACTGGATCTCATCATCAAGACCACCCTGACCACGATGACAGATGACATAAAGCGGTCGAGCCGACGAGGCAGGCAGAAACAGAAGCCTGATAAAGACCCGGCGATTTCCTTGTGGAGCTCGTTTGAGTCTCAAACGTTTTCGTGAATGAGAAAGAAAGACCAAACTCGCTGCACGCAATGATACCTTACTCGACGACGCGGCGACTGTGGAAGAATCTACGCGAGCACAATGCACTCCACGGTTCTTCATTGTTTGCGTTGGGAGAGAGATATTTACAAAGGGTGAAAAGGGTCATAACAGTTCTCAACCTATATATTTCAGTGCTTTCTTTTTCCGCGATAGGGTAATTTGTTTGCGGTAAATTACACTTGCGCGCTCCGTCTTGCGTGCCGCAAAGCAGGGGATGATACCGCGGTTGATTTGTGGATGGCGTGCTTTCGCGTGTAACATCCGCAAATCTTTATTTAACAGTTTCGTTCTTTTTTTATTGACGTAAGTGTTTGTTAAATTAAAAATGTGTTCAATCATATTGAATAAAATAAAAACACAACTGACGTGGAGTCAATTAGAGCTTATTATTAGTCACAAATGCGGTATTTCTCAATTAGAGGAACTGTTTAAAAACTGTGAATGCTTCGTTCTGTGCAATACCCACATTCTTAATTTGACAGCTATTTGCCCGAGACTATGATCTTCTAGAGAAGAAGACATTGGTATATTGTTATCATAGCATCTCGAGGTTACATAGTAGATTTCTATTCTTTTCGTTTCTGTGAATTTACTTGAACGAATGCGACCAGTCATGAAACATTCAAGGCTCTAATTTAATAAAGCTGAAGCCTGACATTTTACGGCAACTAGGGCGCATTTCTCGATTAAGTTATTGCACTGTAGCCATCCCTGTACTGTAGTCACCCGTCCCAAACCCTGATTTTCACTAATGGACGGCGATAATCAACATTACGTGCTCAGAAGCCACGCATGCATGCCCGTCAGGAGGACACGAAACAAAGAAATTGTGAACAGAAAACTAACATGACCTGTTCTTCATGCGGGTCTGGTATTATCATGGCGCGTTCCCTTGTGGTCACACGCGCTCAGACCGCAAGCCATCACTTAGTGCAGACATTCTCAAGAAGCGTGAGCTGTAATTTTGGTCCCGCAGCGAATACCCCGATGGAGAAGAACGTGCCAGCGGCGTTTGGATAACAGGGCGCACCGCCCCACTAATCCCAGCTTAGTCATTGTGTTTATGCCATGGGTAGAAATCGCGGACATTGAAACCTCCGCATAGTTTCGTGTTGACTTCGAACGTCCGGGAGACTCCCTCGGGTATTTCTTTGGTTGCGAGCACGATCGCAACGGTACCCCGCACACGGCTTCATACGAGTCATATGTCCACTCTCCTCAAACGCGTCGAAAAGTTATCGATAGAGCGATATCAAAGGTTCAATGTTTTATGAGTGAAGCCCATTTACCGGATTTTCTCACCTTGGAAGGAATCTCTGATCAACGGTTCAGACCCAACATCTCGTTGGAACCTCGGAGTATACGATTTAGACACAATCCTTTCAGTGCAAAAAAAAAAAAAAATATATATATATATATATATATATATTGTTGACTGACTGAGATTAACGCAGCAAATTAGAACCTAGACACATGACCACCTGTGCCACCTTTCAGCAGAATATGAGCAGGTAGATTCGAGTCTGAACCGCATGTAAACGACTTAGCGAGCGACGAGACGAGCGATGTCGACAGCGACAAGAGTCAGCAACGAGCGACGGAGATTTCTCACTGTCGCTCTTCGCGTCGCTCGGTTTCTGGATTTTTAGAAAGCGTCGCTGATCGCCTTGGTCGCTTGCTTCTGTCGCTTTCATGCGGTTTGCCTTGTCGCGCGACTGGCCGAGTGGCAGCGAAGCGGGTCGCCGTCGCTTAATTGTCTCGTCGCTCGCCAAATCGCTTACATGCTGGTTTACACTTCATGCTTCGGCGCTACAGTTTTTTTTTTCTAGATAAATAAACAAAATTGCTAATATTTCCCAACATAAAGTTTATTATACTACCGGAAGTTCACTGGCCGGTAGTTTGCGAATGTTTAATTTTCAAAGTTCATGGCTGTTGACACAGTTGCTTTGCAAACAAAATACCTTATTTTGGAAGTTCAATTCCTTTTGCGTTTAGTCTTTTTGTTAGTGAAATTTCCGTTGTGAGAATTGCAATCTCATGGCATTAAAAAGTGTAATCTGTATATGTTTGATATCGTTTACCTCTATATATATTTATTTATTTCTAAATTATCTAGTGCGATTACCGCAGTTACGTGAATGTAAGATAAGGTAACCAAAATGTGGATTTCTTTTAACTATAAGAGTAAAGCCTTTTTCTTTGAAGTTTGGTGCGTGTGTTTAACGGTGTTTGCTTGCGCAGCTAGGAACATAAGAAAGGCATGGTCATCAGCGAAGCGCGGTACGCACTGAAAGTCGTTTAAATAAATTGTACAGATCAGGAAGAGTTACATAGCCACGCGTACCACTGCAACTCACTGTCTTGAACAAGTATGACGTTCAGACGGGACGAAGAGCAATCTTCAAAAGGAAAAGAAAGCTGCTTGCTGAGCAGGCAGTAAAACCTAATATTCAGCAGGCAGTCATTTTTCGAGGTAACGATACGGGGACCTCCCCGGTTCAATTTGATAGATCACTATATATACATGTATATATACTATATTACTTAATGTACGAACAATGGTCTTAAATTCAGTCAGTCGTGGGCATCCATAACTAGAAAATATTTATTTTCTTGCGTGAACTACGGCGCTTCTCTAACTATCATCATAGTCTTTGTGACGTCACGGGTATGACAGTCTGTGTCAGACCGCACAGATCCTTCCCTCGGTTCGTCAGGTTGTGTTTATTTGGCAAAGCCTGCTTCACTCGTTGTGTTTCTTTGGTGAAGTGATATTTGCCGTAGGGCATTTTACCGAAGCTTGAAAACGTGGCACGGGTAGTCGTGCTAACAGGCACTTTTGACGCCTAAGGTGTCAAAGCGCTCGGATGGTGGTGTGCTGTTCTCTACACAAGTAGAAGAAGCTCGATGATGAAAATAGAATTTCCAGCGCTTTACCCCACTACAACATCTTCACGGCGAACAGGGTGTATTTTCTATTATAATTCGGACAAAATAAAACTAAGAAAGGAATGTCTCTTGTAATTGAAAATAGGAAAGCGAAATTCGAGAACCTCTCGCGTGTGTAGTAAGCACTTCAGTGAAAGTGACTTCGTATACCCTGTTGGTTCCAATGTGTTCTGTGAGTGCTGCTCTCAGTATTTCCAACCTCGTTGATTCCTTTTTTTGAATGTTGTAAACCTTTAAACGAACATTTCCTCAAAATTACTGGAAGGAAGAAGCGATGGCTGACTTCCGGAGTCATTTCAATTACATCCCTAATTATTCACTCGGTCGACAAGACACCTGCGAGACCCCCTCGCAATTGAATTCTTAAATCTAGGACGTCGGTGACAATTCAGCGCCTTAAAAAATGAGGTATACACCTGCGATAAATTACTACCGTTTGTACGTTCAATTTTGCAGACCCAAATGCGCATAATGCGTGATGCGCTTTTCAGCGAGCGATTTTAAATTTGTAAACAATTCTCAGTAAAAATTAGATAGAAAAAAATAATCAATCGCCTGAATTTGCCTGGCCATGTCCGACATTTAATTAACATTTCTGCTTTTCTTTTAAGCAGAAGTCGCGATGTGACAAACTTCTCTGCCATGTATTCGAAGCGGCAGGAGCCAAGCGTCAGCCACTGTCGAGTCAGACTTGGATAGAAGCGCCGGTATCGGCAAGCTCAATGTAGCTAAAACAAGTGTGCCGCGCTTCGCAACACAACTGTGCGCGCGTGCGCGCGCGCGTGCGCGCTTTTAAAAGCTCTTGTCACCAATATGGCCGCCTTACATATAAAATATTAGCTGCTATAAAAGCGTAAGTTTTGTATATTCCGTTCAACATTCCATAGGCCATTGTATCATTTGGTGTATTATTGAACGAATCTATAATTTATCACAAATGTTGGTACACTTTTGAAAGGCGAATTATTTCACTGCGCGACTACTGATTCAAACGCAGCACCATGGAAAGTTATTCTCTCAAGCTTGTGCACCTGGTAGCACAGCATACAATTGACTTCTTTGCGTTTAAATTGTTATTGTCTACTTAATATAGTATATTTCAATTGCCATTTTCAAATAGTAGTAGCATTATTGTGGTCGGTCCTAAAATCGAGAATCGAGGTTCCTACACTACGATGTAGGTACGCAATTAAGCTGTTTTAATTCAGAACACCATATATGTGAGGCATTTCATTGGGATCGTATTACTTAAATTAGCTATCGGCATATTTTTGTCACCAAAGAAGAGCCCATTGCCTGAACCCCACAAGTTAAATTCATTGTTTCAATTCTAAAGGTCATTGAGTTACTCTGGCCAAAGTTTAGGCCAGGGATCAAAATACGCCTGCGATAATAATCATTACTTTGAATAGCTCTACTGAGATGCGTTCAAATTATTATACATAAAATACCTCTCAAGTCAAGAACACTTCTAAAATAGGACAACACTTCATATATAAACAGGTCTCCAGAAAACATCTTCAGTAGGTCGTGCATTTCAGGGGTGAATGCAGCACAGCGAGTCTCAGGATTCGAGACAATTCATTTTACTAGGCTAAATATCTTAATACCCGGCCTAAAAATATATGAAGCTACCGAAGCCGAACAAATTTATCCAAAATTGTATTTCTTAAATGAAAAAAAAGAAAAACCTATCATCGTTTTAGGTTTTGAGGTAATGCTCGTCAGGGTTTGCACATTTTATTAATTAAACAATATTACCCTGATCTTTATAAAAGTGTTACTTCTGCGACTGGAATAGGGAGTGAGTTTTGCCGTCAAGGTGCGCGCTTGCGTCATCGCCGTTGAATTTTCTAAGATTGCAGATGCGAAGCAGCTTCGTGGCGAACATGAAATACCATTAACATTCCCGGATCTTTTTATGTACTATTAGAAGGTCTGAGATGAAGCAATGTTTTATGATGCAACCGACAAGAAGTTATGGCAGGCAACTACAGGAGAGAGAGTTCAGTTGAAGCAAAACGTATAGGCTTGAACCAAGAGAGCATTATTGTATGCAAGTATTGTACGTTTCGCTGGCGGAGTAATGGTGAACGAGTGATGTCTATTAGATACTTTTTACTCCACCCATAATTTGCTGTGCAAACACTCAACCCTTGGAACATAGTAGTTAGCAGTGGTATTTGTTTTTTTCCTCATGTGATTTTCGCGAACGTCGTTGCTACTGCAGAGTTCAGTTTTTAAGATTTATTGTCAAAAGAAGCTGGCTACATTTGCTAGAAATATTTGCCACAACATAAAAAAAAAAAAGCTTAAGTAGTCTAGAACACCAACCACGATATATGTAAAACTTAAAATTTAATTTTGAAAACTGCCGGATGAAGTTGTAACCTAGAATGTTTGTGTACGAGATCTGCAAGCAGAACATCGTTACTTGTAATAAAAGTTTGCTGGGACTGCAATTTCCATAAGTATGTAGGGATAAATGTAAGTAACAAAACATATTGTCGTCCCTTCGTCATCCAGAGCGGAGTACGCAGACGAGATAATTAGCACTAGCTAAGAACAGAAACTAATTAACAAAAAACGTAATTGATAGAATGAATATGTTTTCAAATGCAATATGCTTGCGCATTTAAATAGTGCACGTTGGGCCCTTTTTAATATTTATAATCGTTAAGGAGTTTCGAAACAAGCAGAAATATGCGTCGGCGAGTCCCTCATACAAATTCCAGTAACAAATGTGAACTTTTGAAATGCATTCCAATTTATGAATAATAACAATGCGTTATTAAAAGTTTCTCGCGTTATTCCCGATCATTTTACTGAAAAGCAGAACCATCCGCACGTGCCAAAAGCATTCTCTGCCTTAAAAAACAAAGAATAAGTCTAAACAAACAAACAATAAACTAAGGTATACTTAATGGATGGCCGAAATTACAAAGAAATTCCTCTGATTTTCGTCCATAGACCGAAGCTAGCGTTCGCTAATATAGCTCAGGGAATCCCCGGACCGTCTTGGAACCAGCAAAAACCCAACACGGCATCGTCTTCCAGAGCGATGAACTTATAGCGGTTCGCGCGGACACCGGTTAGCGCGGCCCGCTCGGCCGATCGCGGGCTGATGATTGATGGCGGCGAGCGCCAGCTTCGCCGCTCGGCCCTGATGGATTGACGGCGGCAGCACACTCCCCGCGTCACCTCCGCCGCGAAAAGGATAACAGCCGCACGTTTGTTTACACACGCCACGTGACTGCTCGTGCGGGCGCCGCGTTCGAGAGGACACCGACGACGACAGGCACCACGGGCTCACCTTGGTGTTGTTTGCGGGTGGTCTTCTTCTCCTTCATCCAGGGGTACTCCGGCACTCCCAGCGCGGCGGCGGCCCCCGGCGCGTGCTTGGCGCCGGGCGAGCCGTGCGGTCCGAGCGGGCTCTGGCACATCCCGGCGGGCGGTGGCGGGCCCGCGGGCGGCCTGCCGTTGTGGAAGCTCTCGGTGACGTGCGGCAGCGCTGTCATGAACTCCGCCATGGACGGCTGGCTGTTGATGAAGCCCGTCTCATCCTCCATGGCCGGGAAGCGACGGGGTGAGGCCCCGCGGCGGCGCGCTCACGGCATGCCCGGCGGTCGCTCCACTATACCGCAGGTTCTCTCCTCGGCGGGCTTCGGGCGGGCAAGTCGCTCTCACAGCGACGCTCCTCTCGACGCCGCTCCGCGCGCGCGTTTCCGAGCGCCACGCCGGCCGGGCATTTCGCGCGATTGATAACGGAATGGGGTTCTCGGTCCGGTTGCGTCACGTGGGGGCCGGCGGCCAATGGCGCCCCGCCTCCGCGCCTCGCCCCGCCCACGCCCCGCGCCCGTCGTCGTCGTCGTCTTCGCGCGCGCGCGGGTACGACGACGACGTTGTCGCTCGGGGCTCGGCCTTTCTCTCGCGCCTCCTCGCGCTCCTCGTGCGCCGTCCGCGCGCGCGCGTGCCCGAATTCCCGCGTCTTTCGTACGACGTTAGCCGCAACGGCCCGGTGGCGCTGCGAGGACGAGTCTGTTCTTCTCTGTGTACGGTCGCTTAATGACGGCTGACAAATCGCTGCCGAGCCTGAGTGCGGTATCCATCACGCGGTCCGCTTCCTTCGCACCTCTTCCGAGCGCGGACTTGTTCTTTTTCGCGAAACGTGTCCGCAGGTGAGGCCACGTCGGAGGGGATCATGGGGACTTGGTTTTGAGCGACGGGGGTCACTCGATGACGGCGGGCGCTGCTTGACGCCTGCCTTTCAATCATCGGGGCCGCTTTGATTCGCGGCACTCGCCTGGGAGCCGGGAATGGCGCGTTGACAGTGCTGACAGCGTTTATCTCCCTCTACGCTTTCTATCATTCGTATATTCTATTAAAAAAGGAAAGGGTGGTTTAGGCTTGCCTAGAGGCTGGACCCAGGCACAGCTCCATGATACCCACGATAGCGGCGCCTGGCTTTTTTTGCGTTCTTCTTTTTTTGTGTGTTGTTGCGTTTTCTTTTTTTTTTTATGTGTAGTATCGTAATTTTACTTTTGTAGCTACGAACTTGAAGCACATAAATCAAGAGGCAAAAGGCTACTATTTTTTTTATTTTTACCCTTTTCTGGTTCCTGTACGTGTCGCATAAAGAATAAATGATTACGTCCAAACAATTCCGGAAGTTTTCCCAAGCTGTGAAATCATTAAGCAGGCCCAGTATATACATTACGTATTAATATTTTCCCACATTGTACGAGCTATAATGAAAGGGGGGATTGGGCTGTAAACAGCTCAGATGTAAATTGCTGCTCAATTCTACCTTTTACATAGATGTCCTATTGTGATGCGCCGCTAACGTTTTTGACACATTTATTTCCCAGTTTGAGAATATGACGAAATGGAGCTTTTTCCCCTGAAATCAGTCTAGCGGTTGCGAATTCCAATTCCAGTATTTTCTTCACCTCTTCTGCAACCAGTCAATAATATCCTGCGCGTGCTTATCCTTCTCTGTTTAATATGCGGACGATCGCTTCAACGGCGTGCGTTGGTGCACTAATAAAAGCCTTCTTGATGCACAGATTCCTGCACGGGCTCTACGAGGAAACGGTAAGTTACCGTATACCTACATTTCGAAAGCAGTCCTGACCCCACACTATCTAAGTCATCTATCGACGCCAATTTAGATTAGAAAATCACGTATGGCTCCTGAAACAGCTCCCTTCAAACTATAGTTGCCAGCACGTGTACCAACAACGCCCGGACATCCTTTGAAACTTTGACTCGCAGTACCTGCTCCATCAGGTGTCAATTATTTTGGAGCCAAGAGAAGGTGCGGAACACACCAAAGCTTCGCGTTCAGACGATCTTCAGGAAAAAGTAATTTTAAAGAAATGTTTACCCCACTCCCCCCTCTGCCGCACGACTTTCGTCACCCAGCCGCCTGTTTTGATGGATTTGCGACGACCATGCAACGCACGCCTTCAGACTTGCCTTATTTTTATTCTAGCTTATACTTGTCCCTGTTTTATTCTGTGATTATTTTATTTATGGCAGGAAATCCCGCGGGGGCGTGCAAATTCAAAGGCAGAGATACGATTTGCGATTTATAGTCCCTAGTTTAAGATAAACCAAGTCTGATATCTGTTGCGATTCAGTATGAAAGCATCGGGTCGTTGAAGTACGTGATATTTAGATAACAAAATGTTTGCACTAAAATAAGCTCGATAAAGCAAAACTATGTTCTTTGACATTCCTTCGCCACTGACGCAAATATATTTCCGTTTGAGAAACTGGACGTGTTCCGCTTTATTATAGAACAACGTAACGGAACCGGCAAACGTCTAGTAATGTTTTAGAAAATTATTAAATTTTGGGTACCCGAGACAGAAACGAGGAGCATAACGAAGATGTTCGTATTATGTCTGAAGCAATGAGTTGACCTGTAAGTTTGCATGTAATACAAACGCCAAACATTCTTGAAAATAAAATAAAAATTGTTATGCAATGTGCTTCAGAGTAGTGGTGGAGAGGAAGCAGATGCGTTGCTCCCGCACCGAATAACACAAACCATAACCACTAATACAAATAGTGGAAAGCATCGACTAGTAAGAAAAGAGGTCACAACGCTCTACCACAATATATTCACAAGCGTTGGTGCCCCTTCGCTGTCTTCGAAAAAAATCTGCATAAATCGCCAATTCGTAAAAACTCAAACATTTTGTCACACGATTCTAAAACAAGTTTTGATGTATTTAAACGGCGCCGCTGTGCGCGTAGAGAAAAGTATAAAGTCGCGATTTGATATTTAAGCCACAATTAGAAAGTTGGCTTTCGTATAATTTCTTTCATAGTAATGTTTTTTCCATAGATGTCGAAGGGTTATTTGATTTTGACTGCCACATATTCAATTGACCTTTTTCAGAGATCTCTGGGCGCATGCGCCAACTCCGAGAGAGGGGAGGAAAGGGAAAGGCGCCATTTTTGGGGGCTCTCTCGTCCGCTCAGTCGCTCAGACAGTGCTGGTTCGGCTTGACGCCCTCCGCTATTCTCGCAGCTTGGCTTCATAGTCGTCATGCCTCACAACTGCGCAGATGTTAAGTTGCCGAAATAGCAGCAAAAAATGGTTAAAATTCAAGACTTTAGAGTTCCAGCAACCTTTTCCGGATGGTGCACGAAAGCACCCGATGTCACACACAACGCCCTTTTTGCCCCGCTTTCGAAAGCCCCCCTTTCAGAAGCCTATGACGCGAATCCCCCGTGTCAGGTGGCCGGGTGCTCAACGTGACGGCGGCGACATTCCGCTTTTAACTAAATGCAGTAAGTGTGCACGAGAGGCTGTGTAATGGAATCATGCCGTACCCGGTACTCAAGTAAATATTTACTGGATAAAACTTTCCGTTCTTCAGGCGTGCGCTATACACAATCCCGTGCCCCCCCCCCCCCCCCCCCCCCCCCTCGAATATAACTGTTACTGGCAAAACATTTAAATTTAAAATAGATTCAAGCCTTACGGCGACAGAACCCTGACGGAACGCCTTGGCAACTAACCGAGAACTCCCCCTTTGCAGGCCCCACTTCGCTGGAGGCTCGTAAATGTGCTGAATACAGAAAAATTGTTTCTAACAAACAGTTCCTTACTTTTCGACGGTGCAGGCGAGCCTTCGTGATATCAAGACCGCCCGGATCTCACCCCGCCCTTGTTTGTGCCATGTGCGCTCGCGCGGTACGCGGGAAGGCGAAGTGACGGAACGCAATAAGCTTGAATAACTTAGGCGCTCAAGGAAAACAAAATCAGCTGTTTATAGTCTCCGAGCCTCAAAAACGGAGCTCATAATCTTCGCACAAGGTGGATAGGCGGGTTGGGATCGAAACTGGTCACAATTACTTTCATTACATAACACTCTGCCTTGAAAGCCGACCCCTTTTCCAGTTGCTCGCACGACGCGACACTGAAGTGATGATTTAGTGACTTCAAGTCGACGGAACCGATGCGGCGTCGGCGGTCTATTCATCTCTGAAGGTACAAAGGCGAATTATGTGGTCTGTATAGTAGACAGTGGCTTTTGTTTATCCTCCAGGGTCGTCCTCAGCCATTTCGAAGAATAGATGCACGCGAAGCGACGACAGAAATACACGTTCAGAACTGCGAAAGGCGGAAAAACGCCACCGGAAAGCACACGAGGACACACGGATGGCTCTGACACGGGCCGGGGGACACGCCAGGTGCTGGCGCGGACGACGGGGCGACGGAATGGGAGCCCCCAAAACTGTTTCGAGCGATTCCCGCGAGGGCGCGCCACGATCGTCCCCAAACTCTGAAAAAGGTCAATTGACACTCTCAGCAGAAACCGAGATATTTATTTCCAGAAATGAAAGGCAAACATCATTCTTTCTGGAAAATATCCGGTGTTTAAAACTACGTACAAATAAAACGCAACCATGTTCTTTTAATTTTCGTGATTGGCAATCACAATACACAAAATCAAACGGAGATAAACTATCAAAGTGTGTTTTTGTTTTATTTACGGTGTCTATTACTTGTGACATTCATCTTCACAGATCGGCTAAGTTTCAAGGGAAAGATAATTAACTTGGCTGAAGTATCACGTACTTATGGACTCAAACACCCGCATGCAACGCTCGTGCGTGAGACAAGAAAGACTCTAAAGCGAGCGACAGGCTAATTGTGTACCCAAAGCCCGGTCCCACGTACAGTCACACAACCTTGCCGTCTTCAACGGGGCTTCCTCCTTAAACCCCTAGAAACTAAGATTTCCCCCTGCCACCATATATCAAACACGCCAAGCGTATGCACAGACGAAGTTTTACAGAGAGCGACAGAGAGAGAGAGCAGGCAAAGAAAACTCCACGTCAAGCCCTATGGGGAAGCGAGTGCAAGGTTTTTAATTGCCTGTCGTCATCTGTCAGATTAATTGAGGATTACCCTCTGACTCCATAAGCCGAGATCAGGGCAGCAGTGGAAACATTCTAACGCACATCATTTATTTCTTCCCCCTGTCTGACACCGGGATGTGTTTGTCTTTTGTTGCGGGTATTACGCCGGATCCCCGTTGTTTCCTTTCCTGCACCCGGCCAGACAAGACACACTTAAAAAGGAAAAATAAGAAAACAAATTCGTTCTTTGAAGGGGCTACTTATGCCGTGAACCTCTTTCATTGCTTTTCTTGTAATATTTTTCGTGAGGAGTGGAGATGCAATTTCTCAACGCTAGTTTCTAGCAGGCTAAATATGAACGTGATTTAATAATTGACGCGGCTCTCCGTCGCCCGTCCTCGTGTTCGCTTTTATGACTTTTGGGAGACAGGGGGTGACTAAATCAGGGAGCGCGTGGTGGATTAGAAATTGCCCGAGGAGAAAAAGCATGGCGTGTGGCTGCTATCATGTGTTGTTGAAGTAAACCAGCTTTGAAATCATCGCCTTCATTCTGAAAATGTTTCGCCTTTAAACTTGATCACTTGCTTCAGGAACTTTCACAAGTGTAAAAAAGTACTGAATTGTGATATATATATATTCATATATATATATATATATATATATAAATATGACGGCTTTATTTTTACCATCAACAGCAAGGTTAGTGTAAGGTGGGATTGCTCGACGTCGGATCAATAATCACGATGACTGCTCTAGGTGTTGCGCGACTGACTGGTATGGTGTAAAAAAGCACAATAACGAAATCACGGAATTCGTACCAATTCTGTTTTTGCTTCTGTCGTCCATTGAAATACAGGCGTATTCTATGTGTTATCCTTTAAACTGTGTTACAGTTTGAAGGACAGAGGGGATCGTTATTCAGCACCAATGACCGTACTGAGTTTCCTCCGGAAGAACAGTCTATCCTTCGAAAAAGTTAAACTTTATGTTTGCCACATTTATACGGAACCACAATATGTAATGCCTCACCACAGGAAACTAATTAAATTTATAAAGAAAGTAATAAATAAAAAAAACTAAAAAATTGACAGTGCCTAATATGGCATATGGCTTAAATTTGATTCCTGGTTTTTTTTTGAACACCCACCAGTAAGTACATCAGCGGAAATCAAGTTACCGCGGTAGGGGAGAGAAAAAAATAAAGATTACGGTTTCTGAACAACCTCGCCGTGTAACCCTCACAAATCGGTTTTGAACAGACGTCTCGGGGTTGTTTTCTCTATCCTCACGAAGGGAAGGCAAGTATAGAAAAGATGGTTACACGCATGTTTTTATCGAACCTTTGTATGTTTACATTGTTGACAATCATGACACTCAGTCCTGCAAGAATGCGACATTTCCTGTCCATATTAATCTCTGTAGTCTCGGAGCGTTAATTTCCACACTCCAAACCCGCTACACACACACTGTTCTCTTTACTCCTTTCAACTTGAAACGGTTCTTATTTTAATATTTGTTAGCATTAACAATACACAAAACACCGGGGAAGCACCTTGTGTTTTTCCTCTCAGAACAGTTTCATCTTGCCTTTGGTCGACTTTATTTTCTCATTACTAAGGTTGACGAATGAAAAGGTGTTTTGCATGACCCATCCTGTCATTCGCTTTGGAATTTGGCTCTGTTTTTTCACAGTAAGTAGAATACACAAACACGGAACACGTGCAACCGACTGGCATAAATATCGGAGAGTTGCTGATGATTGCAAACATGCTGTTTGCAATCTACAGATTGCAAACAGCAGGTTTTGACTTTTTTTCACCCGAATTCTTGGAAAGGCAAATCAAGGTACCAATGCGTTTAACACTTTGCGAATATGCATATGTTTTTTTCTTACGTTAAGAAGTCGCTGAAAAATATTACAAGCTTCCTCAAACTGAGTTTCTCACTATGGAAGAAACAAGTCATCATCAATGTAGATCCCCAGTCGAAGAATATTGGGATAGTTTAGATGTCTTAAACTGCTTGACAAGACGCTATAATTGTATCACAGAAAGACTTGCATGAGTGAATGTGAACGTAATATATTTGCTGTGTTAACCGCCAGCGTATCCTCTTAAAGGGACACTGAAACCCCTAAAATTTGTCTTTGTTGTTGTTGTTGTTGTTGTTATTGTTTTTGCCTGGCGTTTTATTATGGCGTCAGACGACTACCCAATCAATGTTTTGGCACGGCGTCAGATATAGTTTTAATAAAGTCAAAAAACGCGACTGCTCGAAACCGAAATTGAAATTGGACTGGGGAGCTAGAAGATATATAGAGCAGGAGAGAGTTTGCAAAAATCCCGTTAACTCTGCAACTTTTTTTTTTTTCCAATTAATGTATTTCCAGATTTTTAGAAGCCATAAAAATTGGGTATCATATTTCTTTTCTATTTTTAATATTGTGTGTGTGCCTTCAATGACCCCCATGATTATATTTGGTGGTTGTGTCTAAGCCAGAGTAAACCGCACGTGACCACGGAGAAGAGAGTGAGCGCGACTCAAACCGGCCAGATTTCAATCGGCGGTTTTCGGGCGGAAAGGAAACGGATTTCGATCCGCGAATTGTTTTCTAGGTAATTGGGCTCTGATATGTCATGTACAAACCTTTGCGAGCATAAATAGCCTGTCAGTGTCTCTTTAAGAACAAACATGTACATACACAAGTGCTAGACAAAAATACAACGCGTCATCGCGAAGCCCAGGTGAAATGCGAAACGCACTTACCGCCTAAAAAAAACAGGCATTGGTAAATCCTTCTATATCCGTGCGTTTAGGTCAGGGTCGCAGCGTCTTGTGTCATAGGCGTGAGACCGTTCCGTCTCGCGCCGCCGTGGCCGTCAGTCGGAAAGGGGCGTCCGAGGCCGAGCGGAACACAAAAGACGTCCGAAGTGACCCAAGGTTCATTGCGCATTGGAGCACGAGCAATGTCACGCTCGCGGCGGCAGCCACATGCAGCAACGGCCGAGCCCCACGTAATGTTTCCCGTGTTGTTTGCGGTCCGCCGGGACTTGTGTGTCAAGGCGAACCGTTTCCTACGCTTTTGACGTTTGCCGACCGTTTCTCTCTGTCCCCTCCACATGTACGTCTCCGACTATTCTGAGAGGGAGTCGTCGGTGGCCGGCGGGACCGTGCTATTCGTCTATCAATTGTCCATTATCTGCCTGGAGAGAGAGCACCAACTTGCTGCGCGAGAAACCGTTTGAACGAAATCTAAGTTTGTGAAGTGTAGTTTCCTTTTTTTTCTGTTCTGTTTTGTTTTTTTGCGGAAAAAAGAAGGGAAGCTGTATTCGTGGTACTCGCCTTTTCAACCACTATTTGTACGCGCGAATTCAGGGGTAACCGCGATATAGTGTTTTTACTAGAATTATTACTTTTTTTTTTTTACAAAGCCATTGTTTGGGCCCAAGTAATCACGCCTTTGTTCTTCGAGGACAATTTAACTTACATATATAATTTCGCCTCCAGCGGGCGTACCCGTGTTGTTTTCAAGAGAAAGAATCAATCCGTCCGGCAGTTCATTTCGATCACCTCGATTTTATTTCGATATCTCCAAGGTTAAAAGGGACGAAGCCACTTTCGATGCCGATTTTTCAATGGGCCTGCTCATGGGCAACTAGGTATTTCGTGAATATCTAGTCACTTTGATAGTAAAAATATAAGTCGTAACATTCACAACCTTACTTCAAGCGCAAAAATAAATTGGGTCACTAAGCTCACAATTCAAGAGGCAAGCTTTCCGTGATTGACTTCACATGAGATGTTATACACTTCGGTACGCTCTGTTATAGTGCAGAAGTGGTTTAGAAACTGAGGCGGCAGTTGAATCTTTCCTATCGCACCTAATTGAATTAATTTTTGCTGATGACATTAGACTATTTTCTTTTTTAGGGAATAATATTGAAAGGTTAGTTTCTCCTGCAAACATTTGCCCAGAAAGTTTTAGTACATGGACTGCCTTAAATTATTTAAAAATAAATGAATGTAATACAAAAGCGGTTGTTTTCAAACCCAAAGGTACAGCGTGCAATGCCACCGCAAATTTAATATTGAACTCGTTTGAGGTTGAATTTATAACTACTGTTAAAACTTTCGACGTGACTTCTCACGGACATTTGTCAATGGACTCCTATATTTAAAACCTTACCGTTAAACGAATATCATAGATGTTCTATACAAGCATCGCTATATACTGCCCACTAGTGTAAAACATCTAATTTATAATGCAGTGTTAAATTCTCCGTTTATCCTAGTGTTACCTATTTTGGGGAACTACGACAAGTACCGACCTGAATAAATTGTTTGTGTTGCAGACGAAAACATTTCGGGTCGTTGCGTTGTACTGCGCACATACTGAACCGCTTCTTTAAACATATAGTAATGACAATCTAAAAAAAAATTTGCGGCAATGTTTATGGCATTGACTAAAATTCCCAGTCATCTATTACCTCGTATTTCTAAACTAACTGTAAAAATATTATATATGAAGTGTGCAGCGCCGGATCCTTGAAAGTGTCGCGTCCTCGAACTAATTACAGTTTTCAGATGATCCGGCACACACTTCCAACTTGACAAAAAAAAATTTGTTTTTTCTTTTAAGCGAAATTGTTTTTATTGATGCGATAATTAAGCAAGGAATACTTAAAAATATTCTGTTGCCGATAAAGGTTTTATCTATATGTCACTGATTGTTTTCCTGCCTTTTAAGTTGGCATTCTTCCTGTGGGCCGATCTGCCAGTAACGAAGGGGGTAAGAGTTTTCGTCAAGCCGCACTGCTGCAGCTTTTTTTTACAGCGTAGCTCGTTGGTCGGGTTTTTTCGAGTCCGTCGACAGAACAGAAGTCGACAGAATAGTCGACAGAAAACCATCACGCGCGCCTTATCAGCGTTCGCTCGCGCCTTATCGTTTATAAGTGAACCACAAAAAAAAATGTTATAATCAAATGATAGATGATAAAGCGCGCGCGAACAATGCGAAGCACGTAGCGCTCCCCGCATGTGTTTATCGGTAAAGATTGCGGTTGCATAAGCTGCCGCGACAACGGCAGCGTACGAAGTCTTTTATATATATAAAAAGTTTTGGTACAGTGCATTTATTTTTCTTTCGTAAATCATTTTATATAGACCCTTTTGCTGTTTACAAACATGAACTGCCGCTTGCGCTCCAAGTGACTTCCAATCACGCCGCCTTTGCAAGCCTGTTGAGCTTGCTTATGTCACCAGTGCTAGAAAGCATAAATGCTACATGGACAACAAAGTTTGAGATTTAACGAGGGCCTTCGGCTGTACAATATTACTTCTTGGAGGAGGTAAGCTGGTTTACAAGAATACTTGAAACATTTTAAGAGATCTCGCACTCCTTCCTTCTTTTGGCGTTCACCTGGAGGATTGGTGGTTAAACGTTTGATCTACATTTCAAGCAGTGGTGTTAAGGTGTCCTTTGATCATTCTTTTTATAAACCGGAAGTTCTCTTGGACGTCAAAGACTGGAGCACCACCTGGTGGCGTTTGCTATAAAAAGGGTCTATAGTGCAGTGGGCAATCGTTGCAGGAGATACCACAGCTTCGTTGTAAAACCACCTTCGCATCGTGGATTAGAGGCCCACACTCTTTTTTTTTTTTTTTTTGTTTCCAACCTGCATCCCCCAAAATGAATTGAATTTTACGAATAGACCCTTTCCGGAATTCAGTGCCATCTGGTGACTCAAATGGCAGTTTAACTTTTACCGTACTAATGGCGGCAATGAACCTGTTATCTGCAGTATTTTATGGAGCACGTCACTTTCGCAAGTCAACGGTAAACGAGATATTTGCGCTTTGTTATACAGTTCTTCAATCTCTTTCACTGTCGACGGCGAAAAAGATGCAACCAATCAGAACGAAGCGCCAATCCACATAGACGCCTTGAAGTTCTATACATCAAGGGGCTTTGAAGCAGTGTACGTGCTACTAACAGATTGTCTAGAATGCATAGGCCTCGAATGTCTAGAATGCATAGGCATATGCCTCGAAGCAGTGTACGCGCTAATGTCTAGAATGCATAGGCCTCGAATCATCTGCTTAGGAGCATCTTCAACTCCTTCCTTCATCAGTAAACAGAAGGCCGCCATTAGTATGGCACATACGCCATTTTTCAGATGATGATATATTGATCGAAGTGGCCAGACTGAATTCCGAAAAGGGTCTATTGAATCTACAACTGACCCTGTGTTAACGTAATTGTGGAGTTTGAGCGGTAAGTATTACATTTCGTTTAAACTCTGAGAGCCGCCTCGTGACGTTAGAACAAATATATTGACTTGCGTTGTTGATGAAAAAAATCTTTACTGTTTTAAATCAATTTATGGAAAATTCCTCGGTTACCGATCGTCTTAAAGGCCGACCAACAAGCAGAGAGAAGGAAACCCTCCCTCAATTCCTCTGTTCCATTTGAGAAAGAGGGAGACCTTCCTCCTCTCTACCGGGAGTAGTTCAGAGATACGCTCCTGTGTGGAGAGGAGGGGAAAAGTGGGCGAGTGGGAATGGAGAGAAGGAAACTGGGAACCGGTTTTTTCCCCGGTAGAAGACGATTCTGTAGGTCGGACTTTAAGATGAGTTAATTCACATTA
Source organism: Ixodes persulcatus (assembly GCA_013358835.2). Lineage (NCBI taxonomy): Eukaryota > Metazoa > Arthropoda > Arachnida > Ixodida > Ixodidae > Ixodes > Ixodes persulcatus. Next base: position 811,027 of record JABSTQ010011253.1, read on the forward strand.
CGGTGCATATCCCTCAAGTGCAAGGATGTGAATGCACCCAAACCAGATCTCGCGTAAAGTGGGTTATTGTTCCAATATTACTGATATTAGAAAGGTGACACCGACTGATAAATCAAGTACAATTACATTGAGGCATAACTGCATCAAAAGGTAAGAGATACAAAATGGTGGGATGGAGGCAGCTTTCTAATCCGTCTGTGATCATTCCAACCTCAAGGCCTGCTCTTAAATTTTCTCCCATAGTCATCCACCTGCGCTAACCACTGCAATATAAAAAATGCACCACAATTTGGGCTCCAGAAACATCATTCATGAAGGAGGTAACCGAAGAATAACCCATCATGTGTACAGTGTGCCGATGTTCAACTACGCTTGTAAAGCACGTGACAGGACAAACGCCGAGTTTTCAAGCTGAATATATCTGCACCTATATACGACAGAAACATATCAAGACACCTTGCTCAGAGTGAAGAGCTATGTGTTTTTCCTATTCCTGTGTAAGCTTTTTGTGTTTTTTTTTTTTTTGTTTGGGCAGTTGTTTTAATTTTGTGAAAACAAGCGTTCGTGTTGTCACTATAGTCGTTGAGAGGTTAGGAGTTCAGGGGAAGCTCCTCCATCCCCTTTTCCACTTTAGCAGATGCTAAAGTTGAAAGAGATGGGAGGAGCTTCCTCTGGACTCTTAACCTTTCACCGACTACAGAATATTGCAACGCCGCAGTGTGAGACCACAGTAGTGTCTTATTATTCCAACTCGCTTCTCATTGAAACTAAGCTCCGCGCACTTTATCACACCTCTGGAATATGCTTGATTGAGTCTGAGTTGAATTCACTCAGCGAAATACATCTGTCTTATTTACACGAGAGGGGTGATTTCTATTTCCCTAAACTTTATGATTTCTCAGATACGTTTCCTTGATTTCATTTACAGCCGACATGCCTTTCTAGGAACTGCCTGCATTTTCTAACTCGTAGCAAAATGAGAAGTACATTACTCAAGAAAAGAGAGGGCGACTTGAGGTTCCACTTTTATATCGTTGAACTGTCCAGTCGGTTCATGAATGTTCAGCTCTCGATGTTCATCAGAGGAATAAATAATAACTATAATTTTTCCCCTAGTCACTTACTAGGCAGCTTTATCTCTCTCTCTCTCTTAGCAATTCAATCTTTTGCCGTTTCGGCATTAACAAGACAATTACGTAAGCTTGCGCAATGAGCTGGCCCTGCAGATTTCTTCCTTCCTCGGAGATGCACGACATTTCTGCGTACGTCCTGAGATGACGTCATCCTTCCGCGCTCAGATCGGAAACTGGGTCGGGAACTGGTCCGAGCGGCAGGTCCCCTGGCGGCCAAAGCGTGCGTAATGGGGGCGTCCCGACCAGCGTTGATGGTCGCTGCAGGATCTGCCTCTTCTTTCCTGTCAAGGTCGATTATCTCAGCTCGGCTGAGGCGTGCCGTCGGTTTTAGCGACGGCTCACGTTGAAGGTTGCTGCTGCCAGAAACGCTCGGCCCGGCTTCGAGGGACTTTCGCTTCGAGTGACGGAGAAAGCGTGGCACACTTTCTTCTGTCTCTATGGCGCGTGCTCGCGGGATGGTACCGACGGCGGCGGGAAGGGGGGTTGGATAGCTGGCTGCCACACGACGCTTGCTTCAATGTTTGCCATTATATCCGCGAGGCTGTTTGCTATTAGTTTTTGGTTGAGCCTGCACCGTGGCGTGTATAATAGGCCAAGGTTCGGAATAAAAGTATATAGGATTCGCTCAGTTTTATTTTTAAATTGAGAAGTATTTTTCTTTTTTATTCGCTCGCTCGCAAGAATGGCAGAGTGGAAACCTAAAATTATAAATCTCATTTATAAAATGCCGAACTTCATGACCAACTTTGTGGGACATTTTGTGGAATAAAAAGATTTTAAGAAAATATTAAAATTCTAATTGATTGGCGTTTTATGATACACAGGCAATTAGAGTCCTGGGAACATTACGATCGTTTCTCAAGGAAAGCAGTGATTTATAAGCTTGTGAATGTAGCCCATAAGAATCAATGCGAAAAAAAAAAGTTGTGACGCCGCAGAATAAACACTATACGCGTCCAAAAGTTTTATGATTGCTTATTGATATTATATAACAGTCATCTAAAATATTCCCGGGGAACATTGCGATGTTTGTTGTTGTTCATTTGAAATTCTCATTTTAGTGCACCCGCCAAGGCGAATTGATGTCCAAGAAAATTAGGGATGCCCATTATATAATCTATTACATGTAGAATATTCTATATTATAAAACTTGAATGCGCCTTAGTGCGCCATTGAATGGCTAACTCGTGGCAGTGTATGAGGCACTGACACGAGCGTGTCATCCGTGCTTGACAGTCCTTGCAAGAACAAAAAATATGCATGTGAGCCAAAAAAAAACAAAGTAAATAAACCCATGATGCACTAGGAAAAAAAACAAAAAAACGTAATACAATACAACGCAATGTTTTAGCTTAAGACTTCATCTACAGCTGTCCGTTTTTTTTTCTCCCTTACATGAGGCTGAGGGTAAAAGCGCTAAAAACAACGGACAAGTAAAAGAAACGAACAACACAGAGCGCTACTTGCAACTGAAGTTTATTCTCGGAAAAAACACATATATATGCACCGTGAAACCCCGACATGTACTACAGAAATGCAACATCACCCAATCAGTGTAGGTCAGTCCACTATCTACTTTACAAAAGATTTTAAAAAAGCCACCTCAGAGCCAAACAGGGCTACCGATGGAGTGCTGACACACGTTCCTTCAACGCACTCGTTTATGAAAAACGCTTCGGATATCTCCCTTGTCAATTTGTTTCGGTTCCGGGCCAAGATAATGGTGTTGTCAAACCTCGGGACACACCCACATCTGTCACAGTGTACAGCCAGATTTCCCGAGGGTGACGATCGAACTGACAGTGCATGCTCCCTGAGCCTATCATTTACACAACGTCCCGATTGGCCTATGTATACTTTGCCACATGATAAATGAATCTTGTAAACCACGCCTTCGCTACACTCCACATACCTGGTCTTATGTTTTTTCTGACAGACACCGAAGCGTGTCTCCCCTCGTCCAACTTTTCCACACAATCTGCCCAGTTTTTGAGGAACTGAGAGTAAAACGGGAACCCCATGTTTTTGCCCCACTTTCTTTATATTGTGGCTCACCTTATGAACATAAGGTATTACAACTGGTCTACGTCTTGGTTTCTCTCCTACACCACCACACCTTCCCTGAAGTTTCTTTATTAGCCCTTCTGCCACCCCCACAAGGAGCGTAGGTGGAAACCCTCCTTCCTCTAGCTTCAATACCTGCAACCTAAAGCTGTCTTCTATCTTATGTGGGCAAGACTTCATTAAGGCAGCCCTCAGGCCTGTAGAGGCAATGCCCCTCTTAATTACTTTTGAGTGATTCGAATCAAATGGTAACACCTTCTTCTTAGCCCTAGGGCAATAAAACCAACAGACATGTAAATTTTGAAATAAAATCTTAAGATTTTATTTTCGAATCCGGGACCTGTAATGGAGAGGTCCCGGGTTCGATACCGGACCAGGCGGATTTTTTCGGTCGCTCACCAGTAACCTAGCTGTGTTTGGAGATTTGTGTTTGTCCTTTGTCCCTCTTGTTCCCCTTCTCCAGGGATTATTTTCATCATTCTTGTCCAGCTCGCTTGCACCTTTATAATGTTAATGTACGCATTATAATGTTAATGCGTACATTAGCTATGTAAATAAGTGGTATCGGTCGACTATTAAGCCGCTCTTGAAAGTTGGTATCGTTCAGTCAGGTTCGACGTTCAGTCTGTGGACTGAACGTCGAATTGTTGTTTGGGAGTGTTATACATATGGGACAAGGGGTGTAACCCTATACACCCCCCATTTCGTAGAGTGTGAAGCGGCATCTGGGTCCTCGAAGCGGCATCTGGGTTCACATATCGGCGGATCCACTGAATCGGTGATAGTGGCTGCGGGTCGTTCATTTTGCTCGTCGCTGCACGTTTCGCGGACCGCATTTACTGCCCGGTGGTTGTGCCACCCAACCGGCAACAAAAATCTCACCCATCCACGAAACAAGGCGAGCACAACAGAAATGAAGCACGTTGCGGCATTCGCTCGCGGGCAAATGATGAGACGGAGATGCTGGCTTTGCGTTTTGGGACGTCAGAGCTTCAATGTTGCCGACGAAAGCACCGTTTACGCTCGGATGGGATTGGAGCAGTTTAAAATTCATTTACTCATGAAGAGGTGCAGATATTGCGCGGACGGTAAGTTTTCAATAACAATGATATTCAATTGTTTTCTATAACACAAATTTTGACCAGACGATCCCTCTAATAAATGCTGTTTAGTTGATTGAGCCTCAGCGGCAGGGAAAGCCGCCTGTAATTCCGTCTCCAAGTTGAAAGATGCAGAACATCTCGGTTGCGTTGACGTTTTTAACGCTAATTTTGTCAAACGAGCAAACGAAGCCGTTAGAAACAGCGAAGTTCCGGAGTAGTCGAAGCAGTGGTGCGCACACGGGGCTAAGATGTCCATCTCCGGATTGCGGAGCCATGCCGAACGATCTGACACCGTTTACGACGTTATCAAAATCGCGGAAACTGCGTTCAAGACAGGCAGGCTTTGCTGCCAGGTGCCTGCATATCTTCTGGGCTGCATTCGGTTTCCTGATACCCATGGTGCCAACCGACCATCAACCTGGCTTTGTATTTCGGCATGTCATCAACATAGCAGCAAAATATAGTGATGGCAATGCTGTGCGTTGTGAAGGAAGACTGGAATTGTCGCCGACTTGACCGTGTGTTCGGGTATCAGTGGTGTAACAGCAAGATGAGATTACGTAAACTGTCGAGAATTGATGCCACTGGTCGGGCCGTGATCGTAGGGGGCGTGGTGTCGGAGGTTAACATTCTGCTTTACGTGAAAGAGTTTAAGACCGCTTGAGGGATTACGGTTCAATCAATCGACCTGCGGATAGTCATGTTTGAACGCTGGTTTGAAGCTTAGCTTTTATTGTACACTGACCAATGTGTCTGCCGTCTGCGATGTCCTGTTGTTCCCTCCCAGAGAATGATTGTGCTCTGGGGGAAGGACTGAACAGTCGGAACAGGCTTGAGATATGACGGAAAGTATATATATATTTACAATTGGGAATTCAGGGGGGGGGGGGGGGGGTAAGTACGCTCGACGAAAAAGCTCTCCTTTATTTTTCTGTTTAAACGTACTAAAGTTCCTGGAGAAAATGCACTTTAAGTGTTCGAACAGGTTGACTGCGTTTCTTGCGATAGCTGCTTAGCAGGCTTGGGGGGTCCCCGGTGGTGCGGGGTAATTGCCTGTCTGAAAAATATGCTACCTCTTGTCGGTTGAATCGCGGCAACGTTAGACCGACGCTATGTGTAGCGTCCTGCCGTCCTCGTTAAGCCTTACTGAGCTCCAGTCACTCGATTCGGCGCCACCATATTGCTACGCAGACGATGGAGTAACTTTGCTCCCCCGTTTGCAGGGACGAACGTTGCTTCGTTTCTAAAGGAACATAGGGGACAAGATCGTTCCTCCCTTAAGCGCGAAACACATGTACGACGAAACCGACCGATCCGACGTCCGATCAGGCAACACGACGGTCGGAGGCGAGGGTTTTCGTCGCTCTCCAGTGCTACGAAAACCCTCGCCCCCGAAGGTCATTCCGGCAGTTCGCACGTCGGATCGGACGGTTTCGTCGTACATGTGTTTCGCGCTTTAATGAAGAAATATGTATACCATTCTTTTTAAGAGTGTAGAGTGCGCAACCGACGACCAGGCAGTACAGACCACGCGCTCTAGCAGGCATCGAGTGGGAGGTGTTTAAATGTGTCGACATACCCGCCGCGCGCAATACCCCTACCCCCGGCGCACGCATGGTAATCCTGCGACAGCGTGATTTGTACTGCTTTGTTGCCGTTTGCGCACTATAGCTCATATCGCTAGCCACTGAACATCTGACATAACCTTAATTGCCTTCGAACGTTAACCCGGCATATATTCTCTCTCCGTTCTAACTATCTACGGCTGCAAATTGCGCCGCTCCGTTTGCATTCTTCACTGCGAGAGGACGTCGCCTTAGTGCTTCGCATTCAGGAGCTCCCGGAAAGCACAATAAGATTCCATTACAAACTTTCTGTAAACAAACTACGCAGGCCTTTGGATCCTATAAATGATCATGCGGCAGTCAGCTCCAAATTTCCAGTCAGTCAGGCGTCATACGCAGCACCTATATTGACAAGGGAGCCGCAAGGACGTTCGCAATAGCATACGAAAAAGAAAAGGGGTGTAAAAAAAAAAACGATTTAGTTCTCTGCGCGCGCATCGAATTTAACGGAGCATTCGGAAGGTGGCACTGGCAGCATTTACCCCTTTTTTGTTTGGCAACAAACTCAGTGGCGCCATGTATTGGTAGCCCCGGCACACTTCCGGTTCACGTATAGACCTTTACAAAAATCGCCTTCTGCGCACTACCATCTTTGTCTGCTGGGCTGTGGAACGCCTTCCGAGCATACGCTGTTGATATGTTGTGCGGCATAGCAGACGCTGCGCATGCGTCCACAGCTCAGTGACTCAGCATTTTTGCCCCGGGTGATAAGCGATGCAGAGGTCTACATTCCCCTATTTGTATTCGCAATTTTTTTATCATAAGAGTGAATTAAGTCTGACAGTGCTATAAGTGGCCAGTCCAGACGATAGCGTGTTCAGAACCGTCTAGTTCAGAACCGTAATACGGCACGCTGCGCTGTGCGAGTTGCCCCCCATAGCGACTAGATTCCCACACGATACATCCTTACTTGAACCGCATTGTTTCCATCGTGAAGTTCATATGTAGCTTGGGTTCTGACGCTTATAGAATCACATGAGCTAGTTTGACATAACGTTTCTTTATCTTTACTTTTATTTACTCGCGTGCCTTCAAATACAAGTTTGCTGGATAGGATTCCGTGACGACCGGGCTGAAACTGCATGAAAACACACATTGCCATACACACAAAACAAGTTGTCAGCTTATTGGCGACTCTGAGAAACCCCCCTCAGCGGCCAGCTACAACGTATCCTCTTTTGTGGCCAGTTTTTTGTACAAACCTGTGTAAAAAAAAAAAAAAAGAAAGAAAAACAATAAACAAAATGATTATTTGTAAATTATTTAATTACCGCCAAGCAAAGTGCGCTTTTGACTCAGATTGTTGATCAAAGGCATGAAATAACTGCCTCAAGGAATAAAAATAGTACTCAGTAGTTTGCAACTTTCTAAACATGCAATGAAGACACGGCTGCACGTATTCACGCGCACCATGGATATCCTGGGAAAGATGGGAATCTGGACTCGCAAGTATTGAATTCGCAGGGGGCCCGGTTGCGCAATCAGTCCCAGCAGTTGAAGACTTCTTTTTTTTTTCTCTTTCAAAGTCAACGAATGCTTCCGGATAGCAGGGCAGAGTATTTAAAATTATCTTTGTAATAATTGTTTTTAGAGATTAAAAGTTGGGTGCACTTTTGTTTTTGTTTCAAAAACATGCTTAATTATTTTAATTTGCTAACTTTCTTTTTCTAGTAAAAGAAGAGAGAGAGAGAGAGAGAGACGGCGGTGGTTTAGAAGATTAAGCGGTGAAACGTGTGTACGCGAAAATATTTTTCTATATTTAGCTGCCCTTTAAGTAGTGTTTATCTGGCTTAAATAGAAAAAGAAGACAAACCTCTGCAGCGTTGCTTCAGACAGGCGATGTTATTTACGTGCTGTTATTCGTCTTGCCCTGAAGCCGTAGAAAAATAATGGACACGGGTAATTTACCTGGGCTTCGAGCTCTTCGCTGTCCTTTTATCTCCCTCGGGTTGTTTTTACGGCAGCGTAGAGTTCGGGCGCTGCTCCTGACGCACTTTTTAAACAAGATAATTGATGCTTCCCTGACCTCCTCGTTCCTTGCGCGTAGTGCCAAATACCTGCGGCAACTTTTTAGCGAGCCTCGTATACTGTGAATGTTTCTTCGTGTTGGTATTGTTTACAGGAATGCATTTTTTTATTTTCTTTATTTCAACTTTTAATTTTGTGCGTCCTTACCGGGGAGGGTAGAACGCAGCTAACGACTATCCAATATCACGACAAGAACAGAGGGCTCCGACACCAGCACCAAGGAAAACGGTGCAGGGAAACGACATTTCTGAGAAATCACTTTTGTGGTCCCAAATTTAGAACGCTAAGTGTCCCCAACATTTGAGTAAAACTGAATTTTTGAATTAACCTTTTTTGTTTAAAGATTTCAGCTAGTGACCCTTTCGTGGGGGAGGGGCGAATATTTTTTATCACCTCCACCCCATTGTATTAGTAGCTACAATACATACTAGCTCTTTCTTATCTTTCAGGTTTTAATTACAAAAACAGACCTCACTGAAAGCACTTGGCGAACTGCACTTTGTCTGTAATATTTATGCCCTCTGTAACATGACAACCAACCAGCCCAAAGTATTTTTAGAAAAGGTGGTCGTTGGCTTCTGAAAGAAGATTGAGGGCGCAGGTGAGCTGGTTAATGTTAGGCAAGATAATAAAACCAGAGACACGGAAACAGAGAGTACACAACACTTTTTCGTGTTCATACTTTTTTTTAAAGTTTGCCTGAACGATCTCCTTTACATAATAAGCAGGAGACGGTTTGTGTGCATCCTTTTTGTTTCAGTGTCTCCAATTTTATTATGTTGCTCTTTGGCTTCCGCGGAAATTTGGAAAAACGCGTTTGCTGCTGAAGCGAATATGTCAGAAATTATTTTCCAATTCACTACACAGTAAACTTCAAAACACCTATAATGGTGTTTGGTAAGTGTTTCATACCGAATACACATTTTCAAAGCGCTAATTACATATTTTTTTCTCAATAGGTGTATTGTTTCTAATACACCTACTGAGCGTGCGAGATATCTGTTGTAACTCCTTTTGGCGGCTTCGGAATGGTGTTCAGGAAATATTACACCTAATTGGGGTTGCGTGGATATTTATACAGCGTATAGTTGGTCAGTCATTTAAAAGTTGAGACTAGTCACTCGCTGTAGATGAGCAATTTAGCCAGCGCAGTACGACTGCTAGCCTGGGGTCTTTAACGTGCACTACGCAGTAGTGATACACGACCGCGCGATGTTACGATGCTCATCCAGGTCGAAACGGGCAGGGGTGAGGTTTGAACCCAGGATCCCTGGGCTCTGCAGCGCGAGCTTTCGCTCCACGTGCTCCGAGCTGGTGTGCGCTAGCCCACTCGACTTCCGATGCCCCCTAAATATCACACCTTTTACAGAAAAAAAAAAAAGTGTTTCTGCCTGATGACACCTTTTTTTTTTTTAAGTTAGCCGGGACAAACTACACTGAAATTACCTGCGTCGCATGTCAGTCAATGTTTAAATTCTTGATTTTTCCTTTAAGGTTTTGGAGCAAGTATGCTCTAGGAAATGTAAATATAGGTCAAGGACTTCCGAAGTATTCACGTCAGTTTTTTTATTCTGAGCCGTACTATAGAGTCTTGACTATAAACCTATTTATTTTCGAGGTGGGCGAAAATCAGAACTGCCAGTCGTATTCTAGGAAATAAAAAAAAATAACTTCGCTTTGGAAATTGGATGTTCATTCGCCATATTTCAGTCAGTGATTCCCCTTACGTCAGTAACAACACGTCCACGCTCAAGTAACGAAGCTGTGCTGGTGTTTATGTTTACGGCTCAAACACAAAATATTCGAGTGAGGGAAAACAGTGACGTTTCACTACGTTACGTTGAGACACGACTGCAAGTTACTGAGAGGCTCGTGCTTCATATACCGCGCCCCAAGCCACTCGTTGAATTGGTTGCATCGCCAAGTATACGAAGCATGAGTGTGTACGTTTTGCGGCCGTGTCTAGGCGTGAACCGCCGCGACAACTTTTGGAGAAAGTCAAACCAGCGCCTCCTCAAACGTAACGTTTGTAAATTTATGAAAATGTATAACCATCCCCTCTTCGCTGTAATGCCTTATAGCCGCTGCGAGGCAACCTGAATGAATGAATGAATAAATAAATTATTAAATAAATAAATAAAAGATTGGCAACCATGCTATGCCTTCAAAGTACTATAATGCATGAAACTAATTGAATTATTGAGGTAATTGTTAGGTCACCTGACGTATATCTTCCCGCTTAATTTAGCGGGTAACTGGATTTTTGTCTAGGAAATAAGACGTTAATTGTCCCGCTAAATTTAGTGGGTAACTGAATTGGTGTATAGATCACGTGACGTAGATTTCCCGCTAAATTTAGCGGGGAAACTGCATTGATGTTTAGGCCTCAAGTCGTGAATGTTTCCGTTATATTTAGCGGGGAAACCAAGTTGACGTAGACGCTTTCAGCGCGGCAGTTACCCGAGCCGCCCCCCAGTCGACGCGCTCCGCAGGCCGCCATTGCCGGCCTGTATTTTGGCCTGCGCCTGCACTCCGGTTATCTCGCTTGCTGGTGTTTTTGCAGTGTTGGAACTAACGCGTTACAAGTAACGACGTTACTGGTAGCGCGTTAGTTTTTTGACTAACACACTAACGTACTCGTTAGAATCCCAAATGACTAACGAGTATAAGTAACGTCGTTATTATTCTGCGGTATCTCCTCTCAAACTACGCTACCCGTTACTCGTTACTTTTGATGACAAATTGCCGCATGATTGTATAAAAACAAAATAATTTTCATTATGTACACTACGTAAAAGTGTCAAAGAAACCCCTGCAAACCTATGTATAAGTGGAATCATTTCCGACTCCTTCGGAAGACATTTTTAACGTTCCGACGAGCGGGCCCAAAAGGCGCGAGATTATCGCTACACGGAACTCGTAAGTGTCCTTGGTGCAGTCTTTGAATAGAAGCTGCTAAGATCACCGTCGCCGTACCCTAAAGGGGTGTCCAAACAGGACACTACAAAACGCACGACTCCGACAAATCGTAAAAATTGAAGCGTGAGGCGTCCGCTTCAATTTTCACGATTTGTCGGAGTCGTGCGTTTTGTAGTGTCCTGTTTGGACACCCCTTAAGCAGCCGTCTCGCTGGAAAGACACATCCGCTCAGAAGGCTACACTCTGCCGCTGCTTGAAGGATTTTGCCTCGCGTCCCCAGCTACTCCAGCTGGTGACATCCTTCTCTTCAAAACGAATAAGTTCTCGTTCTGTCAACAACAGAAAGGATTAACTGTAAGTTTGGAAGCGTTGACGTTCCCACGCTTTGAACTAAAACAGGTGTGTTAGCATAGCCGGGTGCTGACGTGTCGTTAATTGGCAATGCGACGTTGGTTTTTGAAGAAATAAAATAACGTTTATTTTACCGGATCAACTTTCTTTACTTGTGACAATGAGCAGCCTCAGTGCGACGCGTAAACGGCGCACAACGGGAAAGACGTGCTGTGTAGTGGGTTGCAAAAAGTGCAATGGTGAAATTGCGGCTTTGGAACCAAGCTGTGTGCACTGTTACATGCCCCGCTGAAACACATCGACAGTACGTGCTTGGTGCCGTTTTCGATGCACCGATTCACACAGAATACCCCGAGCAGAGCATCATTAAGACGCGAGTGGCAGCGCCTTTTTCCGGGCCGCACTTGCAAAATTAGCGACTACTTGTTCACGCAAGAATTTCTACCCAAGGCATAGGTTGTCTGCTTTAACTCATTCCGATGCACCTAACATCGAGCACGGTATTTTTCTGATGAGCGAAGAGGCGCAACACCAAAGACCGCGTGCGAGCGACTCCCGGGCAATGAGCGAAGTTTACTAGGAATCTACTAGAATATATTCCTAGTAAACGACACAACTTGTACAACCGAGTGGTGCGACGAGCAAGTGCAAGCAATCTGCCACGGTGACGGCCCAGCCCGTCGCTGATCGGCAAGTTTTTCGCTTGCCAAATAGCCTACGGGATTAAAGTGGCCAAACGTAGCGACAAAGACGACTGCGCCGAGTTAAGTACGCACATGCAGCGATAGATAGGACTGCGATAGCCTTGCTGTGTCAACTCGACATTTCCAGAAGTCGCACTGGGTTTAAACTACCGTATTTTCCGGACTATAGTCCGCACCCGGTGTATAGTCCGCAGGGACAAATTTGGGGTCAAAAATTAAAGTTTTTGCTTAGATAGTCCGCACCCGGTGAATAATCCGCACCTGGTGCATAGTACGCACCTGGTGCTTACCCAAGCAGCACATAAACGTGAAGAAAACGTCGAAAGAACGTCGAAGACGTCTGTAACGTGACGTCGTACAACGTCGAAGGTCCGGACGTTACCTTCCTTCGACGTCGATAAAACCTTGAAATGTCCGCGAGAAAAGGTCACAGGAGGTCGAGAAAACGTTCCTAATGACGTTTGTCACACGTCACATGCACGTCTCACTGGGCCGTTGCGTCCTCCCTCGACGTTTATGATACGTGTTTTTACGACATCCGGACTACCAACGACGTTCATAGAACGTCGAGACACCATTCCAAATTACGTTACCTAGGCGTCGTGGGGAAGACGTTGTGTCCACCCCCCCCCCCCCCCCCCCCAAACTAAAAAAAAAAGTTACTTTTTGAGTGTTATTGCGAAGGCAAGTTGCTCTCATGCAAGTACGAAGGAAGTAACTAAAACACATGTAGGTTTGGTACGAACTGTTTATTTTAGCATGTTCAGACAAGAGATGCAATACGGAGCGCCGCCAAAAGACGTCCCTGGATGTGCCAGCCAGAAGTATATAAAACAAACAAATTCACGTAAAGAAATTAACAAGGGACGATGTCACGCTGCGCGGAATGTTCCACCGCTTACCTTGCTCTGCTTCTGATTAATCCACTGACGCGCGTGCTTTACCCACCCCATCGCACATAGCTGGTACTCTCGCTGCGTGCACGGGAATGGATTCAGAAGTAGGATCCCGTCCGCTGGGCGTTCTTGACTGGGATCGTCGGAGGCGTCTGAAGAGCCTTGATCGGAGACTGGACTTGACGCGCCATTATCTGCACTGCCCCTTCTTTTCTGGGGGGCGTTATTCATATCCTCACAGCCACCTTGATCCGGGCAGTAATACGATTCAACGTGTGAAGCGTCATGGCCTTGAAAAAGGTCCACGAGCCGTGACTGAACACGACGGCGTTTTGGGCGATCACCAACTTCTTCCTAGGGGCGACTTGAGCGACTCAGTCTGGACAGCATTATAGAGAAATCGAATCGCAGCACTTCCACTGTATGCAGACTCGAAAAAAATCACGGCGACAAGCAGCCTGCCTCGTAGACCACGTAGACTGACTTTCGGAAAAAGCTGGACCGGGTTATACCCAGAGCTGTTCTCTCTGGGCCAACATAGAATTCAGTGAAATATTTTAGGAACGACTGAGAAAATACGTGCACCCGGAACTAACGCTTGTCGATTGTTCGTCGCCACTATCTTTTCCCACTTTTCTCTCTCGCCCTCTTCTTGCCGAGTTTCCCGATGCATCGCATGGGGCTCTATGGAGATGCCACTAGCATCTCTTCTGCCTGCCTTTCCCCCTCTCTCTCGCGCTGCGTTGGCGCCGGCTCTGCTTTTTTTTTTTTTTTTTTGTTTGCCGACACGTAGGTGCGGGCTGAACTTGAACGCTTTTTGGACCGTCATCTGGGACATTCAACGGTTGGCATCATGAGTTCCAATCTACACAAACTGTTGACAGTATCTACACAGCCTTCGCAGTTAGTCCATGCTAAGGTGAGACGAAGTATAGACGCCATGGGCTTCACTTCGCAAATCAGAACCGTAACAATATTTTAAACAAACCAAAAGTATAACAAGCATATGTAAAAGGAATGATATTCCCAACATGCCTTCATATTTTTTTTTCCTTCAGTGTACATTGAGTTTTGTATATGCCCCCCCTAGCGTAATCCCATGTGCAATTAATAGTATCTTGAAATAAATAAATTAATGTATAAATAAATAAATTCCTCAAGCTCTCAAAAATTAAGTTTTCCTTGCGGCTCTTGAGCAATGTCACCTTGACCACAGCTGTGATTAAGCTTTTAACAGTGAACGCATATTATACGTGATTTTACGGCTGGAGATGGAGCTGGAAAAGCTAAAAAAAACTCAAAACGAAGGTTGTGACATGACACCGCCAGGGCGTCAATGAGAGGACAAAAATGGAACGTAATTTAAATATGTCCTCAACGTTGAACAAAACGTGAGTGGTCGACGTTGCCAGTACGTCCTGTATAACGTTTACGACAGTTAGGTGTGAACGTGACGTCGCTGAAACGTCACTGACGGGACAATAATGTAACGTCACTATGGACTTCATTTTAACGTCGAAGAAACATGAGTGTTCGACGCTGCTAAAACGTTTTCTCTTGACGTCGTGGTGACGATGACGACGTTGAAGTTGAAACATGACGTCGCCAGCACGTCACGGACAGGACGATAATGGAACGTCATTTATAAACTTCACTTCAACGTCAAAGAAACGTGAGCGTTGGACGTTTCCTGAACGTCGTGCCTCAACGTCGTGGGAACGTTGACGACGTTCGAGTTGAAATACAACGTCGTCACAACGTCCCTGTTTGGACTATAATGGAACGTTATATTAGGATGTCACCTCAACGTCGAAAAAACGTGATCGAAGTCACGCGGGACGTCACGGACGTCAGGGACCTTTTCTCGACGTTTCCACGACGTTTTGTGCTGCTTGGGTAGCCGACACGAAAATCTTCTCATGAACGGCACCCCTTGACAAATGTATTCTTTTTTAACTCACAAAGAAGCCTATAATATACATAAATCATCATTAACATACTCTTTCATTCACAAAATCTCTCACGTCTCGGTATAATCAATGATATTGAAAAACAAAAATCCTGTATAGTCCGCACGCGTAGATAGTCCGCACTGCCCAAAATTTCAACTTTTAAACATGTATAGTCCGCGGACTATAGCCCGGAAAATACGGTACCTGTATTTCCGGCAAAACCATAACAAATGTGATGAACTTGCATGGACTCTGATGTCTAGGCCATAATGTTGTGTCATCGACCCATCTACAGTCCGATTTCATTGTACATAACACCCCAGCGGTGGCTGGCGAAGCGCAGTACGCAGTGATGCCAAGATGGCGGTGCCCATGCAAAGTTGCCTGAAAGTGTCCGAAGATGTATAGGTAACATGACGTCAGGTAACGTCACGTGACGCCACTTTCCACGGACGGACAAAATTTTGGGATTGGGGGGTAGCATTGAAAATCATTTAATGCTTTAATAAATAATGTGAATCACAAAGACATTCTGAAAGAGCGAAGCTTTCCAATAAAGAACTGATTCAGTCTTAGCATACGAATGCATAGAGATGAATGGTGTTGGCTACAGGAAGCGCAACCCATTTTCTCATTGTAAATCTTAGGAAAATCACGTATAAATTTTGGACCAGAAAACGGCAAACTCTGAAGCTTTGGCATCTGGTCCAGACCGCTTGCGTTACATTCCTATGGAGACAAAGCTTTTTTCGATACAACGTTTGGTTATTCCGGTGAAGAAAGAGCATACTTTTTTCTCAGAGCCACCCGGTACATATTTGTTTGCAGTTCACTTGTACCAAAGTTCTAG
This sequence comes from Ixodes persulcatus, assembly GCA_013358835.2. Lineage (NCBI taxonomy): Eukaryota > Metazoa > Arthropoda > Arachnida > Ixodida > Ixodidae > Ixodes > Ixodes persulcatus. The sequence continues at coordinate 826,652 of JABSTQ010011253.1, forward strand.
TTCTAAATGGTGCTACACACGTAAAAATCTAGGGCGTCCACATTTGAGTACCAACCTTCTTTTTTTTTTTTTTCGAATGACTCAGTGAGTTAATATTGTATCCGAAAACAGGCAAGTTTTCCAGAGTGGGACAACTTCTCGCAGTTGAAACTCAAACCCACTCATGCATGTTTAAATGAAACCTACCATTAAGGAATGAGCTTATGAATTATGTTTCATTACTAAGTTCCTGAGTGACATATTTTGAGGAAGTTCTAATCGTAGCTACTGAAATGTCAAAACTGCGTTGCATTTCTGGAGTTGCAGTACCTCTTCCTGTTATTTATGACTGCTTCCTTGTCGTACTACAGATTGAAGTCCCACTCCATGCGGCCTGCCTTGTGTTGTGTTCCATGGAGACGGCCTAGAACTTTACGAACACCTGTTTGTCCGTGCAGAGTCAACGAAACTTTTCAGAGCGATGAACATCACCGAAGGCCTGGCAGCTGTGATGGCAGCGCTCTGGATGTTCAATATCAAGTATGCTAAAGGGTGCCGCAATACAGCATCTGTCATTGAAATGTTGTTTTTCAGACTGATTATAACTAATCTGAAGCCTCCTGCCATCATGTTCATGAACTAGTACAGTCCGAAGCAGCACGAAATTTAGCCAAGCATTGGCCAGTGGCTGGCGATGGTCTTTTGGCCAATGGTCAAAGAGTGGCCAATCATCGGACAATGCTTGGCCGATGGCTGATGGCCAGTGGCCATTGGCCAATGGCCAGAGAAAGGCCAGTCATCAGCCAATGGCTGGCCACTGTATGTGCACTGGCTAAAGGACCATACCCAGCCATTGGCCAATGATTGGCCAAATCTGTGATGTTTGGGGTGATTGTGTATCACAAACTTTGTTGCGAGTTTATAGGTTTTCCCTCTAAATTCAGCTGTATTGAGAGTTGTTTATAGGGATTTTCATGTTTTGCAGGCGGCGGGTTTCTTCGACATTTTTCCTTGTCATTTTGCGTATTGGGGGGTCTATATTGTTTTATTTTATTTCTTATTTGTCCGTCATGAATAGCTTAATTTCAGCGCAAGGTATAGTCATAAAATAGTCACCTTTGCTTACTCGTAGCAAAATTAATGAAGGACCCCTGTTACCACAGATTCCAGGGGCGGTTCCATATCTGCCTGTGTATCCACATGTTTTGCAGAACGTTCTGTTTCGAAATCGCTGCATCTGGGTCGTCTGATGGTACATATGACTTTAAGTAACCAAGTCACAAGGTTATGGGTTCCATAGCCCCTTTTTTTCTGACGAGGCTAATGGCGACGAGATGTTTTTGTGGTGCCACCTCGGGGGCGCCCTACTGTGGCGAAGCTGGTACAGACTAAACCTGGTGTTTCTTACTAAAACGAATATTTTTTTTTTAAATTTCCTTCTTAAAATTCAGTGAGACTGCATTCCTCTTAAATCAGAGGGGCGGAAGCTTTTCCAAGGTCATCCGCGCGTTTCCAGGGGGACACCGTCCTCAAATTGTAAGAGGGCCGCCATCCCCCTTATACTTCAGAGGGACACTGTCTCCTTAAAGTTAAAAGATATGGCTGCCCCTTTACATTTCGAGGGATGCTGTCTCTTAAAGGAAGTCCGTTTTGAATTTCTCTTTTTTTCTTTATAGGAAGAACTTTTTTCTTCAAATATACCCCCTTAAGTAGACGAGGGATTAGGTTTCATGGAAAAAAAAAGAACAAGAAAAGCTGTGCCTTTCTTTATTACCAGTGACGCAACAAATTGCAGAAAAAATATTTATCATACGAGACACTAAGTCATGTGGAGCCTACGACGAAATAATTATTTCACGGTCTTCGTTTTGTGTTACCAAATATTCTCTCGAATGACAATTGATGAAACAAAGAATAACTGGGGAAACTGAAACATTTAATGGGGGCGAACTTGTGCCCAAAAATAAAAAGTAAACAGAGGATAACAGCAGAGCGTCGCGGGCGTCGAAGTCGGCGAAAGAGCAGAGTCGAACGCTGGGGCCAAAACTGACTGCGGCTCGCCACGCGGAGCTCCTTATGTATGTATACATGCGTGAGCTTCTGGAATAATCGGCGTGGAATGTTCGACGCGTAGAACATTCGGACCTCGAACAAGCAACGGGATTCTAGAATTTACCAGAAAACTAAATTGCATTAATAACAAAAGTTGCCTCGCTCCCAGGAATCGAACCCTGGCTTTTCGCGTGGGAGGCCGGCACAATAACCGTTAGGCCACGCGCGCGCTGCCTACTTGGCCAGTTGCGCGCGGCATTGCTCCCCCCTTTAAAAAGTGCATCGCCCCTATGCAACACGAAACAAAACAAGGCAAATAAAAAGAACAGTAAACTAAAGAGTCATTTGAAACACATAAGGTCCACAGTCCTATCGAGCGTAATCCGGTTTCAGGCGCACGACGTGGACGACTTCAGGCCGTGGTGGGCGGCGTGACGACGTTCTTGTTCCGTCGGGCATCACCTCGTAGTTCAGATCTCCAAGTCGACGAAGTACCTTGTAGGGTCCGAAGTACCGTTTTAGGAGTTTCTCGCTGAGACCACCGCGGCGAATCGGTGTCCAGACCCACACCCGGTCTCCGGGCTTGAAGTGGACGTCCCGACGACGAAGGTTGTACAGGGTAGCGTAGACACGTTGTTTATCTTCAATTCAGAGTCGGGCGAGCTGGTGAACTTCTTCGGCTCGTTGAGCAACCACTTGGGCGTTGGGGCTCCCATCGTCAGCTGGTTCGTGGGGCAGCATCGCGTCGAGCATGGTCGTTACTTTCCTGCCATGCACCAGCTGAAAGGGTGTCACCCCGGTCGTCTCTTGCACGGCCGTGTTGTAGGCAAAAGTAACGTACGGCAACACCTCGTCCCATGTCTTGTGCTCCACGTCGACGTACATGAAGACCATGTCGGCGATGGTTTTGTTGAGTCTCACTGTCAGCCCGTTGGTCTGCGGGTGGTACGCCGTGGTGCGCCGATGGATGGTGTGGCTGAGACGAAGGATTTCTTGCGTCAGCTGGGCCATGAACGATGATCCACGGTCTGAGATCAGAACTTTGGGGGCGCCGTGCCGGAGGACGATGGACTCGATAAAAAACTTAACGACTTCCACAGCAGTCCCTGAAGGAAGGGCTTTCGTTTCGGAGTACCGCGTGAGATAATCTGTGGCGACGATTATCCATCTGTTTCCTTGCGTCGATGGTGGGAAAGGACCAAGTAGATCCATTCCGATCTGCTGGAACGGCGCGGTTAGGGGAGCAATCGGCTGCAGGAGACCTGCCGGCTTCGTCGGCGGTTTCTTGCGTCGCTGACACTCGTGGCACGATCGCGTGTAGAGGTGAACGGTCTTTGGCAGCTTGGGCCAGTAATACCTTTCACGAATTCGGGCCAGCGTACGGCTGTAACCAAGGTGTCCGGACGTCGGGTCGTCGTGGCAGGCTTGAAAGATCTCCGCTCTAAGGTCGGTAGGGATTACCAGCAGCCATGGCGAGCTGTTGTCTCCGAAGTTCTCCTTGTAAGGTATACCTTGTCGGAGGACAAAGGTCAGCAGGGCTCTCGAGAAGACATGGGGGATAGTGCCCCCTTGACCTTCGAGGTGTTTGATTAGCGCGCGCAACTCAGGATCGTCTTTTTGACGTCGTGCCATGTCGTCGGTGTTCACTGCGCCAAGGAAGTACTCGTCGTCATCGTCGTCGTTGCTACCGGGAGACGTCTCGACAGGGGCTCTGGACAGGCAGTCGGCGTCGCTGCGCTTGCGGCCTGACGTGTAGACCACAGTCATGTTGAACTCCTGCAGTCGGAGGCTCCATCGAGCGAGGCGTCCTGAAGGGTCCTTTAGGTTCGCAAGCCAGCAGAGCGAGTGGTGTTCTGTGACAACACGGAACGGGCTCCCGTACAGGTACGCGCGAAACTTCGTGATGGCCCAGACGACTGCAAGACATTCCTTTTCAGTCGTGGAGTAATTTATCTAAGCTTTGGACAGTGTCCGACTTGCGTTGGCGATGACTCGATCGGTGCCTTCTTGCACTTGAACCAGTACCGCGCCAAGTCCGGCGTTACTTGCGTCCGTATGAATCTCAGTTTCCGAATCTTGATCGAAGTGCCCAAGAACTGGAGAAGTCTGGAGTTGCCGCTTCAGCTCGTCGAATGCTTGCTGTTGCTCCTCGGCCCATTCGAACTTCTGGGCGTCCTTTGTGAGGTTTGTGAGCGATGCGAAAATCTTTGCAAAATCGCAAACGAAGCACCGATAGTACGCACATAGACCAAGGAATCTTCGCACGGCCTTCTTGTCTGTCGGCGCTGGAAATGCCGCGACGGCGAGAGTCTTCTCTGGGTCTGGGCGAACACCATCGTTGCTAACCACGTGGCCTAGGAACTTCAGTTCGTCATAGGCGTACCGACACTTCGATGGCTTGAAAGTGAGGCCGGCGGTCTGTATTGCTTGGAGAACAGCTCGGAGTCGTCGCAAGTGCTCGTCGAAGTCGCTTGAAAACACTACGACGTCGTCAAGGTAGACGAGACAGCTCTGCCATTTCAGCCCTGCCAGTACGGTGTCCATGACATGCTGGAAAGTTGCTGGTTCCGTGCATACTCCAAAGGGCATCACCTTGAGTTCATACAGTCCATCTGGCGTGACGAAAGCTGTCTTCTCTTGGTCCCGTTCGTCAACTTCGATCTGCCAGTAGCCGATCTTCTGGTCCATCAATGAAAAATATCGAGAATGGCGCAGCCGGTCTAGCGTGTTGTCGATGCGGGGGAGTAGATAGACGTCTTTCTTCGTCACAGTGTCCAGCTGCCGGTAGTTCACGCAGAACCTAAGCGTTCCGTCCTTGTTCTTAACCAGTACGACTGGAGAGGCCCACGGATTGCTTGAAGGTTGAATTATGTCGTCGTTTAGCATCTCTTGGACTTGCTCCTGGATTACCTCCCTCTCTTTTACGGAGACTCTGTACGGCGATCGATGCACATGGCGCGCGTCGTCTTCGGTAACGATGCGGTGCTTCGCAACGGTGGTTTTGCGCACCTTCGACGACGTCGCAAAGCAGTCGCGGTATTCGGCGAGAAGGTTAATCAGCTGTCGTCGTTTCGGGCCCGGAAGCTTAGGGTCAATGTCAAGCTACGCTGGCGACGTATACTGTCTTGCTGAGGTGGCAAGGATTCGTCAGTAAGGGCGGCGATTTCGGCGGAGTTTCAGAGTTCCTCGACCTGGCCCACGGCTGCACCTTTTGTGAGGTGTTGCGCTTCATTTCAGAAGTTCGTCACGAGCACCACAGTGCGGCCATCCTGCAGTTCAGCAACTCCTCTTGCGACGCCTATTCCTCTTACAAGAAGCAACTGGAGGCTTCCTTCGAGCAGAGCTTCGCCGCAGAAAGCTTCGGTGATCCCGACGGGTACGAAAACACTCGACCGCGGCGGTAAGTTCATGTGGCCTGCGAGGACTCGGACCGCAGATGACGTTTTTTTGGGATCCTTCGGTGGTCAAGCAGGTTTTCGTAGTGTCAACCGGTTGACACTACGAAAACCTGTTTGACCACCGAAGGATCCCAAAACGACGTCATCTGCGGTCCGAGTCCTCGCAGGCCACATGAACTTACCGCCGCGGTCGAGTGTTTTCGTACCCGTCGGGATCACCGAAGCTTTCTGCGGCGAAGCTCTGCTCGAAGGAAGCCTCCAGTTGCTTCTTGTAAGAGGAATAGGCGTCCCTCGTACAGACTTGCAGAATGACGAACTTCACAGGGCACGTCTCACCGTGGATCTCGACGCGAGCAGTGCATCGCCCGACTGGTGTGATGAGGTGCCCACCGGCGGTTCGTATTTGAGGGCCTTCCCACGGCGTAGTCACTTTTCGCAGGCGGCGAGAGAGCCTCCCACTCAAGACTGGGTAGTCTGCTCCGGTGTCCACGAGTGCCGATGCGTCGTGGCCGTCGATAATAACGTTTAGGTTGTTGGACATCGATGCAGGGAGGTCGTTGTGATGCGTAGCGTCGAGAGAGTGGGAGCGCTCCGGCGTTCTTGGAGGCTCTTTACTACGGTCGTCTTCGGCAACGCCACCTCCAGGCGTTGCCGCACTTAGTTTTCCCGACGAGATAGGGGGGACAGGCTGTCCCGACGAGAGCAGCGGAAGGGCGAGAGCGCACGTCATGGCGAAGGCGAACGGGAACCTCGGGGTCGAGTCGGCACCGGGGACAGGGATCGTCGGAGGTATTCCTCAATGTCACGAGGGCGTTCGCTGTACCTTGGGCGAGGGTCGTTCGGCGCAAACCCTCATAGGCCCACTTGACGATAGGGGCACCTCCGGTAGACGTGGTCGGCCTCACCGCAGTGGTAGCACAGCGGTCGCCTGTCGGCCGTCCGCCACACGTCGGTCTTCCTCGGCGAGGGTTGCTCCGGACGGACGTACTGGACCTGTCTTTCCTGACGCCGCGGATACTGCGGCATTGGAGGGTCTCGTCGAGGTGATGCCGTGGTCTGGCGGTTAGCTTGCGGCGGTCGTCGGGCCATGGCAGCGTAGCTCAACGTTGGTTCCTCTGGCGTCGTCGTGTTGGTGGAAATTTCAGGCTGGACGGCTCGGTGAACCTCCTCTCGGACAACCTCGGCGAGTGATAGTGAGGACGGGTTATCCGCAGCGGGGAGCATCTTGCGGAGCTCTTCCCGGACGACTTCACAGATGATATCGCGAATGCCGGGGATGCTAGGGCTGATGTCATGGCCCAATGCAGAAGAAGCAGCGATGCTCGAGTGCCGATGGTAGTGGCTGGCTCTTGCGAGGAGGGCACGTTTCATGCTCGCGGCTTCCTTGACGAAATCTTCGACGGTGGCTGAAGGGTTGCGGACAAGACCACCGAAGATGTCATCCTTAACGCCTCGCATCAGGATCGGCAGCTTCTTTTCGTCGGTGGCTTGAGGGCCGGCGCGATTCATCAGGTGGAGAACGTCTTCGACGAGGCTTGTAACGCTCTCGGTCGGCCCTTGGGTTCTCGCTCGCAGGAGTTCTTCGGCACGCTGTCGTCGCTGCTGGTTGGCAAAGGTGCGTCGTAGCTGGGCCTGGAATTTTTCCCACGACGAAATCGACGCTTCGTGGTTCTCGAACCAGGTGCGTGCCGTGCCTTCCAGAGCGAAGTAGATGTTCTGAAGGCACTGCTCCGGTGTCCATCTGTTATGGCGGGCCACTCGTTCGTAATGTTGCAGCTAATCTTCAACGTCCTCGTGGACCTCCCCGTGGAAAAGCGTTGGAGTCCGGGGTGCGACGGGAAGGTATACGACGGCGGCGGCGAACGGGTTCTGCGACGACTGGTTGTCCATCGTCGGCCTCGCTGGCTGCTTGGTCCTGGGTGGCAGAAGTCCGTATTCCGTGGGTAGACCTTGGGAGCGGCGACATGATTGGGTCTCGATCTCGTCTTCGTTGGGTCCTCGGGAGGCTGGGTTCGGACTTGTACTGCGGGAACTCGGAGGGCTGCGCTGCACGGACATCCGATACCCCGCACCTCCACCAAAATGTCACGAATGACAAGTGATGAGACAAAGAATAACTGGGGAAACTGAAACATTTAATGGGGGCGAACTTGTGCCCAAATATAAAAAGGAAACAGAATATAACAGCAGAGCGTCGCGGGCGTCGAAGTCGGCGAAAGAGCAGAGTCGAACGCTGGGGCGAAAACTGACTGCGGCTCGCCACTCGGAGCTCCTTATGTACATGCGCGAGCTTCTGAAATAATCGGCGTGGAATGTTCGACGCGTAGAACATTCGGACCTCGAACAAGCAACAGGATTCTCGAATTTACAAGAAGACTAAATTGCAGGAGTAACAAAAGGTGTGTCGCTCCCAGGAATCGAACCCTGGCTTTTCGCGTGGGAGGCCGGCACAATAACCGTTAGGCCACACGCGCTGCCTACTTGGCCAGCTGCGCGCGGCAATATTGTTTTTTTTTCTTTTTTGGACAATAGTTTTCTTAGCTTCTCAGTCGCAAAGCCAACCGGGAGATTATCGTTTTTCAGAAGAAGTGTCTAGACCAGTCCGAGTGTTTTCCCGTATGTTGCTGAGTAAGAAATACCTCTTAAGTAGTAGGCACAAAGGCCCAAGATGAGAGCTTCTTCGAGCGTGGTCTCCGAGGTCAACATAATTAACAGTCTGGTCTCCACAGAATAATTTCTTCTGGACTCCAAAAAATATTTTAGGACCTGGCATGACGGCCTCTGAATCCCGTGTTTCGTAAAGAGAAAAGAACCAGATATGAAAACACAAGTTGAGCATTTTTGGCATGCTGCTAATTTTTTAATTATTAGATAGATTATTTAGACTCCTACATACCATGGATATGAGGCAGCTTTTCTCCAGGGGGGCAGGAAGGTTGTTGTCTATGTTGCAAAACGTCGCGCAGTCTGTGCCATTAAAGAGCTTTTTGGCTGAATCCAACTTTGCCGTCATTTCTTGAATAGTCGACTTGAAGCGAAGCTCTGCTGCAACCTTAAGCTGTAAAGTTACTTAATACTTATTAAATCATATGAATCACATATTATTCTGTAGATTTCTACCAGCTCTTATATGCAGATATAGTTCGGAGTACGGTCACTCTTTCAACATCGACTGTCCCCAAGTCGCCTTCCGAGGCTTCAAGTGTCTGAAAGAAATTTATCTTAAGAAAAAACTGCAATATGAAAGCTTCATCGGCTGTGACCATCGGCATCGTGGTCGCCACTTGTACCTGGGATCGTGCTTTCTTTGGCCTACTTTGCCGCCTTTTTTACGAATCATGCTGAGGTGGTGTAAAAATACGGTCCGCAAAAATTTGTTTCCATTAGTAAATCTGATATCTCTAAGAGCATGTCATAAAAAAAAGAAATGAAAAATACTTAGAGCGCTCCTTTGATTTACCGCCCAAGTGTCCAGTATGAAGAATGCATTCTATGATCAAGGCGCGACTTGAACTATATTGAATCGGGGCTCAGCGAGACATTTCATTTGATACAAAAGACAATAAGTTACGGCCTAAAACAGTGCCGAAATATTGGAGCACGCTTGGCCAGGGCACACGTTTTCGGCTCTTATGTATTCGACTAGGGTTCAAAGAGATGAATCACCCAAGTGGGTCACGTTTGATACCAAACGTGACCCACCGGGGCTCAGTCTTATTTCCGACACAAATTGCCAACATTGCACCTGAGACAATTATAGGCGCACGCTAAAATTACTTACATGCCGAAGCGGTCACCTAAGTAATACTCAAATTCTGCATCCGTTAAAATGCATTTTGTAAGAAAAAAACAACAACAACACAACGACAGACCCGTTTGCCCATGCACACACTGAGGGGCGCGCCGCTTCAGAAGACCCGTGAGAAGGGCGCCGTCCACACCGCAAAGAGAGCGCGAACGAGCACTTCGCCAACGATCGGTGGCACATCTCGAAACCCCGACCTTCACCTTGCTCTCGTCGTCACCTCTTCTCAATGAATCTAACGCCGTCGTCCTTCTACAGTGACGCAGCTTTTCTCCCTTCCTAAAACGTGGCTTCAACTTTATGCTCCAAGCTCGGCGAGTGACCAGATCAGTGCCTTCGCGAGGCTTTCCGTCCACTACTATACGATTACGTCATACTTTACAGGGATGATCGAATGGCTCAATCGTAAAGTCGTGCGTCCCCTGATGACTTTTCTAATATCTTAGTGATTTGGTTTGAACCTCCTACACACAGTAAGAGATTATACCAATTGTCGGGAGTTTATCTAGTTATTTGTTACACTTAGTGCCCGAAAAGAAGCAGGCAACCAGGTCGCTTAAAGGGGCCCTGCAATCATATTTAAGCGTCTACCTTTTTTGCGGTTTCCACGTCTCTTGGGGTTCGGGCAAGCCAGCGGGCACGGAGAGAGTAACTAAATATCAGTGCGTCATATTTTAACCGGACGACGCGGAAACCTCCTCTACCGACGAGGGCGACCCGCGGTACCGAAAGCGCGCAAAATGTGACGTTTTTGGTCCTGGGCCTATTACTGGTCAGAGCCGCTAAAAGCTTTTTTTTTTTTTTTTTGTCGAGATACAAAATGTAAGTGTCGCGAACCGTTTCAATTATGTATGAAAGTAGTTTTTGTTCAGTATTTTAGATCAGAAAAGAAACAAATGCAGTTTATAAAGTACGGAAACAAGAAATGACCCGTCGACATACCTGCCACCAAGCGGCGGAAAAAGCGGCGCATATTAGGAAGGGCTAGTGGGATGAGGCGCCGACGAACGGCGAGCGTAGAAAGGTCCCGGAGCGTAGAAAGGCCATTTGGCGGTATGGCAGCTCGAAGTGGCTCCCGTTCTGTACTGATCTTTACCCCGTGTTTGCTGTTGTTTGTGGCCAATGAAGTGTTATGCCGAAATAGTCTTTAATCGCGCAGCAAATGCAATGCGAGCCGCCCTGGCCGCCCGCTTCATACAGCCTATCCAACACACGCTTTAGTGGCGCCCTCTCGAGCCGTCGACACGGAGTGCGGCAGCCGTGAGCGCTCGGTGAGCTCACTATCCCTCCTCTAGTTCACGGCCACTCAAGCCAGGACCTACAACGTCATGAAGGAGGTTACTTTTTGCTTGTTTTTGCAATTCTAATTTGCCTATAACTTTTAAAATAAAGCGAATTTCGCGAAAAGAAAAGTTTCATTAAGTTACTACGTTCAGTGCGCTTAGGTTCGATGCAAATTAAAAAGCAGTCAAAAAGTTGTTGCAGGGCTCCTTTAATGACATCCTCAGTTTCTCCGCCTAATCGCGTTAATCTGCGAGAGAACTTTCGCCCACACAACTTGTTCCCCTTTAAATATCTCACAAGCAGTGACTCAACTTCGCGAATCTCACCCCGGCAATATAAATATCAGATTACTCACATCAGTCTTGGTAGCTCCTTTGTGTGGATCGAGCGCAGGCCACGAAAATTAGATGCGAGCTGTGAGGCTACCGGGTTAAACTGTCGGCCCTGTCGGGTCAACGTCGTCTGCGACGAGCCGGTAGCCGCTTTCCCTCCGTACTTCCGCTCCCTGAATTATGACATGGGATAAGTACAATACCTCCTTTAAAGGAGCTGTGCAACGATTTTAACGTTGAAAGAATTGGCGTTTTCTACTTTTGACATTGTTCACTTTGTCACAAAGGACAGAAAACACACCTCCTTCTTTCGAAATGTTGCGATTCCGCCGCGTAATCGCGAAGCAAAAATTAGAATATTCCTCGACCTGCAGCCGCGAGCGGCGGCCATGAGACACAGGAGGCATGACGTCAATGGGGAATCTTGTAGAAAGATAGCAAGTTGAGCGAATACCCGCTCGATAAAAGGTAACTTTTCTACAAATCTTGTCGTTCCAACATAAATATAAATGCGTCAAAAACCTGGTATCATCGACAAAACTTTTATTATACGGAGTTTCAGTGGCGCCATCTATCCTAGGTCCACATAACCGTCAGCAGCGGAACAGCCGCCAGAAGCCGGAGGGGGAGGGGGGACAGGGCCGGACGGGTATGGCCGGACCCGGATGAAACTTTCCTCCTTTCACTATATTGTTCGCGCTGCGCCCGCCAGCACGTGGTCACGCGGTCGCGAGCGGATGAGTTCTTGCCGCTTTACTGCAGAGAGCTTCACCGGAACCCCGCGCCTTCCCCATTGACGTCACAGCGCACGTGACTCGGAAGTTAGTGAAGGAGTTGAGAGGCGCCGAAAACCTCAATCTTTGTCCATTTTTAAAATAAAAACTAGGACATGCAGGCAAAAGCGGTTTTTTGTTCTTTACTCAGAAAGGTCGAGACACCAACTCCCAAATCGGTTAAGCAAATCACTATAACTGTTGCACAGCTCCTTTAACCTGCTCGCGAAAAATCATGCGCGGTTCTCCTTCCTTGTGAGATCTAGCACGCTATATAAGTTGTTCAAATACCGCACATAACCAATTAAAGAACTTAGTGTACTTGGGACTTTTTTCGGCGTTCTTCTACGTGATTCTCGGAGTCTCCGCTCCAGACTAAATCTCACCCCGAGGTTAGAGGTCAATGCCCTTGGTTCCCCGTTCAAGAAGTTTCAAAGGGACACTTGTTGACCGCTAAGGGGAATGGCTGCTTTTTTTCTTCTCTGCATTTGTTTAACCTAAATACGTCTCTCTGAATTGCGCTCTGGCCCGACTGAAAACACCGTGCCCCCCCCCCCCCCCCTTTTTTTTATTTCGCGGACCCTAGAAACAAATGTTGTACCTCTGATATATTCAATTTCCCTCTTAAAATGAGGGGGATGGTGAATTTTAAGAGAGACCAGATTTGGAGTGTACGATGCGAGCAGACGACGCTCTATGTGATAACACGAAGTGGCTATGTTAGTTCGCGTCTATGCCAATGAGAAGCGATTTATTTATTAAAGAAAAGTGTATGACGTCTTTGTGAATGATCTTTCTATTAAATAAATCGAAGTTGCTTTTTATATTACAAAAGAAAAAATTAAAATATTCAAAAACACGTCCTTATGATTCTTGCTTTTGTTTGCGTGGAGGCCTCAATGATTCTTGGTTTTTATATTTTACAGGTCTGTGCAGGCTCTTGTAGAAAAAGGTTTTGTAATCAACAGAAAATGACGTGCTGTAATTTTAGCTGTGGACTCGCGGACAGTTGTGTTTCAAAGCGCAGCACAATTGCTTTAGCCTATACATAGAGCTTGCAGATACCGACGCTGCTATCAAAGGGCAACTTGACAGTAGCTGACGACCAAATGCTCGTCAGAAACTGACGCTTAACTCCTCTTGTACCGAAAACGTGGCAAACATGTTTGTCACATCGCGACTTCTGCTCGAAAGGAAAGCAGGATTCTTCATAACTTCCTAACTGGTCGGCCATGGCCCGGCAAATTCAGGTGATTCATTAATTTGTTTTATCCAATTCTTATTAAAAATTGTTTACAAATTTAAAATTTCTCGTTGAGAAGCGCATCATGAATTATGCGCAATTTTTTGAGTCCGCAAAATTAAAAATATAAGCGGTAGTATTTCATAGCAGGTGTATACCTCATTTTCGGGGCGCTGAAGCGTCACGGACTTACTAGATTTAACAGACTTCGATCGCGAAGGGGCCTTGCACGCTTCGCATCAACCGGGTGAATAAACTGGAATTTAGTTGAAACAAGTCCGGAAGCCAGTCACCTGCCAGTTATTATGAGGAAATGTTTTGTTTACTGGTTTCCAACATTAAAAAAGAAAGGTATCCACTTGGAATGGATTATTGAAGAGAACAGCACTTAGAGATATTGGAGCCATCAGAATACAAAAAGTCGCTTTCAGTGAAGTGTTTACTACACACGCGAGAGGTTCTCGAATTTCGTTTTGCTGTTTTCAATTTGATGAGACATTGCTTTTTTCAGTTTTATTTTGTCCCATTCATAATAAAAAAATACACCCTACTCGCCGTTGTAGATGTTGTAGTGTGATAAATCGCGGGATATTCTATTTTCATCATCAATATTTTTTTCTAATTGTGTAGAGAACAGTACACCATTATCCGAGCGCTTCGACACCTGAGCACCAAAAGTGTTTGTTAGTACGACTACGCGTGACTCGTTTTCAAACTTTGGTAAAATGTCCTACAACAAATATCGCTTCACCCAATAAACAGAACAAATGAAAAAGGCTTTGTCACACATCACCCAAAACACGCAGCAAACACGCTGACGGGCCGAGGTATCCAAGATCTGCGCGGTCTGGCCCGGTCTGTCCTACCCGTGACGTCACAAACGAGGATGATGATAGCTAGAGAAGCACCCCCTGTAGTTCACGCACGTCACCAACAGGACCCGAAACTTACCGGCACTACTACTGAAAGTTACAATTGCTGTCAGACGACCCAGATACCGCTACTGCAGAACAGAACCATGTGCAAAACATGCGGACGACGTCGGGATGGTATGACAGCACATTTAGAGTCGGCAGTAACAGATCACTCGGATGGATATTGCGCCCACGCCAAATTGTGATGAAGCAGGGGTCATCTTTTTGTGAACAGATATGGTCTAGCAAAATGACAGGGAGTGTGCAGGCGAACTGGTGATAGGTGAAAGTGCTGTGGAACGATTTTAACGTTGAAAGGATTTGGATCTTCTACTTTTGACATTGTTCACCTTGTCACAAATGACAGAAAACACACCTCCTTTCATCGAAATGTTGCGATTCCGCCGCGTAATAGCGATGCAAAAATCAGGATATTCCCCGACCTGCAGTCGCGAGCGGCGGCCATGAGATACACGCAGTATGACGTCAGTGGGGGTCTTGTAGAAATATAGCAAGTTGTGCGAATACCTGCTCGATAAAAGGTAACTTTTCTATAAATCTTGTTGTTCCAACATAAATATAAATGCGTCAAAAACCTGGTATCATCGACAAAACTTTAATTATACGGAGTTTTAGTGGCGCCATCTATCCTAGGTCCACAAAACCGTTAGCTCTATCTGCTACCGCTAACAGCCGCCAGAAGCCGGAGGGGGAGGGGGACAGGGCCGGACGGGTATGGCCGGGCCCGAATGAGACTTTCCTCCTTTCACCATATTGTTCGCTCTGCGCCTGCCAGCACGTGGTCACGCAGTCGCGAGGGGATGAGTTCTCGCTGCTCACTGATGGCTCTAGAGAGAGAACTTTACCGGAACCCCGCGCCTACCCCATCGACGTCACTGCGGACGTGACCCGGAAGACGACGAGTTGAGAGGTGGCAAAAACCTGGATCTTTTTAATTTTTTAAATAAAACCTGTTTTTTGTAGTTCACTTCAGGAGTGTCAGGCATCAACTTCCACAATTATTTATGCAAAGCCCTGAAATTGTTGCACATTAATCATTTTGAGTAAGAGGCGAGACTGTGGCGAGGAAAAAAGTAGAAAGTGACAAAGAGGGGAACGTCTCAGTCGAAGAAAAATAAACAGTAGGGGTTATTGTTGACATGTGCGACAAAAAGCGTGGTTTTGGTCGGCATTCAAAGGTTGGCCCAAGGCTCACTGTGATGCTTTTAATTTGAATAATTATGCTTTCATCGACGGAAATAAGAACAATGTAAGACTGTAAACTTTCGTGGTGTTACTTTAAGAATGCGATGACTCCAAGCTTCCATCGTGCTTTTTACACACACCATTGAGCTTAGTTCGCAACTGATAATAAGTAGCCAAGATTACAACTCGTGATGTCACAGTGAGGCAAATCGTGGTCGTGACGTCACGGACGAAAACCATTAGAGGGTGTCACGGGAACATTTCGGCGCTAATAATCCGCCGAAGAAAAAGTAGCTTTATTTTTTTTATTATTTTATTTATTTTCGGTGTTTATGAACTAATACATCAATCACCGGCATTACAGTGTCATTCGTGCCTCTTCTAGATTTAGCGGGTTTTTTTATTGTCGAGTTTGCAAGACTGATAATAAAAGTTTGTTTTTATTGGGAAACCAAAGCTTGAGTGTGATGTTTGTGTATGAAATATTAGTCATATTAGTATGAGTCTTTCTTTTCGCACACTTTTTTGGTGCAGTACAACTCATGTACTTTGGAAAATTTACTGGATCAAATAACCTTAGGTTTTGCCCAAATATCTGGGCGTCTTTGACTGCACCACGACAAAGTTTTTATTTATTTTCTTTTTAAAGGAAAGTAAAAGTATATGCATGACGCTTTGAATGCTGTCACTCTTCTTTATAAAGCCATTAATTTCTCTATCGTATCAACCTTTCTTTTCTTTTTTTTTTTTTTAGAAAGCAGACACACACAGTTTTTTAGTGAAATTCAGCTGCGTATGACTATCTGCATCTTACTTCTATCGTTACAGCTCTATCAAATAATGGAACACATTCTAAGTGTCATGTGTAGCTCAAGTGCTCTCCAAGGCTCTGTGTATTTGCCAGTCTAAAAATGTTGATACAACAGAGAAATGTGTGCCTATAAAGAAGGGAGACAGCATTGCTCCATTATGTGTGATGCTCCGGTTACACCAATTATAATGTCGTAGTGTTTTAAAAACAGCTATAGTAAAGGTGTAATGCAGAAACTTCTAACTTGTTCGCAAAAAAGTGTAAAGCTGCAACATCACCTATCAAAATGGGGGGTAAATGGCGGTTATACATAAATAGGTGTTTTTAAGATTACTGTGTAAACTCTCACCTTCACGCTACTTTTCACAGAATTAAAAAGAAACGAACATTATTTATACTTTTTTAACTTTTGATTTATTTTTTTTTAAACCACGCCAGGGAGGGTGGAGCAAACATCAGCCTAAGCCACGGGACAATCCTTCCCCTTTCCAGCCCTATAATAGTCGCAGCATAAATGGTCAATGGTCCCGTTCCACGAGCACTCGAGCAGGCGCGTAGAATGAAAAGCAGGGATCTTGGCGTTTATGAGTAACAAATGTTACAAAATGCGTGTTTTTTTTTCGCAGCGGACATTAGGGAAGGGCACGCGAATCAGGGGACAACATAGCGAACGCGCCGGGTATATACCACAGGAAAAACGCGTACATCTCGATGACTGCATCCTAAGATGTGATACACTGGGCGACTGGCTGATTACTGTTTTAAGTCGGGCATTCACCCTTACCTCCACTTTCGTTTTTTCTTTTTTTTTTTGGTAGTTCATTCTGGGTTGTAAATGTAAAGGTCACTGAAAGTTATGTGTCTAATACCTGGGGAACGAGCACACAACACATACACACATTTTAAAAGATTTGCTGCCGTATTTTTTCGTGTTTTCGGGGCCTCAATTATAAAGTTTGGTATTTTTTATGGAGTAGTTGTATTGATTCCCAGTAAAGAGCAGTCAAGTGAAACTTCGGTTTTGTGTTCTGTGGACCTCTTTAAATGCATGGAAAGCACAGCTTCGGAAAAAAAGTTATTACGCTGCTATAGAGGAAAAGTATAAATGACGGCATGGCTCGTTTACGGCGTATACAATTGCGGTTTCCTTTTGACTTGGCTTTATATTCTTGATTTTTTCATCGGATAAAAAAAAATATCTGAAGCCAATTTTTAATGTAAGATTTCGAGTCTTAAACTGCAGCATTTCATGTCGCTGCTTTATTGAAGTTACTTCGATTTAAATTAAGAACGCTTTTTGTTTTTAGATTCATTTCTGAAGATCAGACTGCAACATTGGTTAAGGTGTTGATGACTCAACTCCCTTGAAACTACTTGATATCACACAGTGGAAGTTTCTGATTCGACAGACACCGAAGTGTTCTGCTATAGAAGCAAAGGCCAGAACGGACGAGAATCCACCTTTGACAGCTCGCCGGACACAGCAGCGGTAAATCAACCGAACTGCATTTCCCCTTCTGCCCGAGAGTGCGTTTTGGCACTACTGTACGTTCGTGTGTTGTGCTACACGGCGAAGAGAATCTTCCTCTTAAAAGCCCGGCGCGGAAAAGGAAACGACGTCGCGACAAACAAGCAAAGAGGGTGGGTACCCGGGAGAAAATGTAGTGGCCCGAAAGTGCTCCTTCTGTTTCGTCCTCGCATTGCGTAAAAAGGTCGAAGTGGATAAAAGAAGAAAAGAAAAACGAAAAAAAAAAAGAGAAATTAGTTAGCAAGTAACTGTGCCAACAACTCAAGTATAGAGAGAGAAGCGAACGAGAGAGGTTCTTTTTGTAACTCGCGTAAACAAAGAAGAAAGACCGTTGGTCCCATAATGCATGGGCATCGGCTGGACAGTGTCTGGAAATACGAAGAAGGCAAAAAGAAAATAAATAAATTGAGAAAGATCAGTGGAGCTGTGCAGTCAGCGACGAATTGCCACGGCCTTTCGGGACTGTTTTTATTAATATTTTTTTTTATTTTTCGTTAATTGTTATAATACAGGCTTTTACTTTGCTTTTGTTGTTTCGCTAAACCCTTCGTGTATTGTGCGCGAGTGACATCTAGCAAGACGTACTGCGTAGAAAGGAAATAAAAAACGTAAATATTTTATATAAATTTAAATGGGTTACGTTTAAGGAAGTTTGCTCTTAAGTTTTAGGCGTCTCATTAAAGGGGCGTTTTACCGGGAAGAAGGGGAATGCAAAATGGATGCATACTGTCTAGGAAATCACGCGGCGTTGGCTACAGTGGCCTAAAGCGGATGGCGACACAAAAGCTTTTATCTGTAGCCAACCGAGAGCGTAAGCGAAGTGCTACTTTTTAAAGCATGCTCTTGTCAAGATGAACATTTTGTTTTGTTTATTCTGAGATTCGCTAATTACGTTTTAGACGGAATAATGGGGTTTTTATCGAGATCTCTGTTCGAGACGTAGCGAATGAAGTACGTATAAATGTCCTTACAAACCATGGTGCTACTATGCGCCGAGAAATCGAGAGAGAGAGAAGGGGTTCGAAAGGTTAGTGGGTAGACCTCGTTTTTTTGGGGGGAGGTCCTTTTGGGGAGAGAGTTAAGAGAAAGGCCCCCCAAGAGAGGCGGCCCTCCTGCGCTTCCCGAACAGATCAGAGCCCAAGACGAGGAGGCCAAACGCTCCCACCCGCGGCCGTATTGACGGTCATCGGGGAAGGGCGATTAAAGGTCCCCAGATGATGTGAAAGTGAACAGTGGAATTCGCAGATAAACATTTTGACATATATATGTTTTGTTCTTGGAGGGGGCCTAGGGACTTTGAGGACTTGACTGCAGTTGTGAAAATAGAATATGTCACGAGTGTTTTCTTGTTGTTGTTCTTTTGTGCCGGAGTAAATTTCTAAACGTATTTGGCGGTTGTGCACGTGACACGTGTCGCTATGTTCCGCTGTCAAACACGTTGGCAACTAATTATTAAGTTACTGTCGCCTTCTTTACATATTCAATTAATTGTTTTCTGAAACGTTCAAAATTAACGCAGGTGGCTTGACTTTCTTATATTATTCTAATTTGTTATCACTGCGATAAATGAACGCACGAGCGTCGTTGAGGGTAATATGTACAAGGATAGCAGGTGAATTACAATTAAATTTCCATTCGCGCCAGACGTTCCGTCGTGCGTTTCCCTTTTCTTTGAGTCATCGTCCGAAAATATCTCAGTTAAGAAATCAATCGGACGTTTACTTTCTTTTTAAGTCTGCATAGGATGGCTGTTTTATTTTTAAAACCTCGGATAAACTGAGTAAAGAAACAAAAAAAAAACAACAAGTGTGATGAAACATTTTTTTATTATGTTCAATGTGTCAATACATACTCTATTCCTCCACATTATACCCGCACATATATCTAGACAGTTATTACGACGTGGAACAAGCGTTTGGACGCTCTCCCTAAAGAGGCTGCCGCCTGGGATTTCCGTTCTTTTTAGCATGCGTCAACAGGACCGCCATTCACCACAGACAAACATTTGATGTGCATTGAGGAAACTGCGTGAAACTTGAGGAAGGCGAATAAACATCATTGATGATGGGGGAAGAACGTCCGTGGTGACTGAAGATCTTGTTCAACTCATGACGAAATGACTGAGAGCTCAGGCGGCAACCTTTTGTGGGGAGGGTACCCAAAAGCTTGTTCCACGTTATATTGGCTATCGTTTCAGTGCGGTGACTAAGTGGAAAAGTAGCTGGAGTATGTATCTGCATTAGAGCCTTCTTGGGCTCTTTGTTCTTGGACCTAAGAACAGTGTGAGAACATGCCCCAGTGTCGAGGTGGCTCCAGCAGGGTCCGGGCCGAGCCTGGCCTTACGGGGCAGGCATCCCATCAAGCCCGGCCAGGGTCGGGTTGGGTAAGACTGAGAGTCAGCGGGTCAGCGTCGGGTTGGGCCTCAAGAAGTAGGCCTGTTGAGAGCTCTAATCTACACTCTACATATTAAAAACATAATATCAATTTTTTTATTTTATTTCGGTTATCGGGGGAACTAAGAACCGCGGTGTGAATTCAAAAGCCTGTGCCACGTCATGATATCTGCCTTAATCTGTGTTTTGAATATGGGGAAAACTATAGCTGAGTATCTATCTAAATTTTGTCTATAATGCTTTTTTTTTTATCGCCGCTGCATTTTTTTAGTTCATTGGAAATTATAAAAATCTGCTCTCGTATAAAGAAAATCAAATGAAAAATTGTTCAAAGTGAAACGACCCGGTTGACGACTGCTATCGGCGAGAGAACATACTCAAAGATTTCCATTTCATGATCTCGAGAATGTCTCGGCCCTCGAGCAGCGCGCCGAAGCATCGAAACCCCTTTTCTTAACCACATGGGAGTTGGGAATCGCCACAATTCAGGCGAGACTCCGACAACAAACGACACCTACTGGCAAAAAAAAGAAGAAAAAAAAAAGTCAACCGGAAGAAATAAGTTAAACGAATGAGAATGGCCAAAAGAAAACAGACCCGTACAGGGACAGCGAAGAAAACCGGTGTCATTACCAACGTGACGCCGGCGCCCCGGACACTGGACACAGCAGTGAAGCACGGGGTATATATTACAACGCGGACGACTTCGGAAGGGCCGTGCTTGCGCTCCCCAAGGAAAGGGGCGACGGCGGGCGGACGGCCATCTTATGTTTTCGTCATGAGCAGCGGATGATGACTGCGAGGAGGTTGGCACGCATCGATCTCTCAGTCTGCAGTCAGCCAGGTGATTTAGTTTCGCCGTCAGCCGTTACCGGTGGACGCGTCGTTGGCAATGCGGACTCGCCTCGGCCGAATGTAGAATGACACCGTCTGCCTGGCGATGACCAGGCGCATTAAGCGAACGTCGTCGCCTTTTTGTGTTTTTTATTTTGTTTCAGTGGAACACGGAGCTGTCCTTCTGGCAGGCTTTTTGCATACAGCTGCCGAAGAGGAAGGCGTGGATCACATACTGGTTGTCGTCGAAGATCGATAGTGGCACGGTCTCCACTTCGCGTTCGTGTGTTTCGAGGAAGACCGGTCACTCGTATGTGTTTTTGGCTGGGTGAACAGCGAGAGCTCTCGGAAGTTCGAGGTGAGGTAATGTTTGTTGTACTTTTGTCTTCGATGCCGCTTTATCCGTGGTCTCCTCTTGAGACTTGTATTGCCCCTTATTTGTTGGTCGAAGGTTGGCGGATCGGAACGAGGTTGTAACTTTTAGAGCGCAGCTCTTAGGCGCCCGTTTCCGGCTTGAGCGGCGTCGCCGTCGCCGTCGGCGTAACCGCGGGTTGCATGCAACTCGCGTTGCATGCAACCCGTCGGCGGCGGCGTAACCGCGAGTTGCGTGCAACCCAGGTTGCATTCAGTCCAAGTTGCATGCAACTCGCGTTGCATGCAACCCGCGGGAGTCGCTGGGTTGCATGCAACCCGTCGGCGTCGGCGTAATTGCGCGTTGCGTGAAACCCAGGTTGCATTCAGTCCAAGTTGCATGCAACCCGCGGGAGTCGCTGGTTGCATGCAACCCGGCGACGCCCCCGAGGTCACGTCCCTCCCTAGGTCACGTGACGCCCCGAGGTCACGTGAACCCCCCCCCCCCCCCCCCGAGGTCACATGACCCCCCCCCCCTCAGTACCCTTCTCTCCTCCTCCTCAAGAGCTGCGCTCTAATTCGGCGTTACAGGGAGTTGTAAACGGCTTTCATTTTTTTCTTTCATTACGCTTGCGTTGGTGCTAAAGGATTCTACTGGTATCCTTAAAAGGTCATTTGGGCGGGAGGATATTGAATTTTTTTCTGGCTTGAAGAATGATAATACGAGGAAGTGTGCTCGAGATGAACTATGTAAGCAAACGTCTCAAACGTTCGCTCTAAAACAGTATGAAAAAACAAAATGGGTAAAAACTTATGCTACCTGTAAGGTGAAACAGTGCGACAGCTGAGGTGCGACGCCGGAGCCGCGCTAAGGTGTCATTTCGGAGCAGATGGACTGAATGAACCGTAAAGGTGCGAGCGCATGCCATAGAGTCCGCGTAGGCTTTTCGTTTTCAACCGAGTAACACACGACGGACGAAAATTCCATAGCGTTCTGGAACTTATGAGGGTGTACTAAGCAGGGAGAATTTCGCGAACATGTTAAACAATTTTATTGGAAACAAACTAGGACTTCTTTGTGGTAATTGAAAAATGTGCGAGATTTCTTGTTCCGTATAACTCGTCTCAATTGTACACAACAGACATCATTTATGCCTTCTTTCACAAAACCATAGTTAATGCGTTTTTTTTTTCAGGAGCGAGATTTTGTTTATATATAATACACGCTAGAATAAATTCAACGATACCAAGGAGGTGCATCATTCTCGAAATAGAGGACAAGTTCATCGTCGGGGTCGAAATCCATCATTTACACCTAAACGCAACGAGCATGAGAAATTCACGAATAAACAGATTTAAAAACATTAACTATAGTAAGCACAGAATCACGCAAAAAAAAAAAAAAAAAAAACCGCACTGGCAGGCCTCCAAAAAAACGCCGGGAAAAACCATAGCAAGGGCACTTATGCTCGAGCGGGAAATTCAGCTGCGAGCGTCCCCCGCCGTGCCATTTCTGCGGCCCCGGCCCCCTCATGGATCCGCACACTGCATGCGCCTTCTCGCTTGGGGCCCACAACAGGCTGCCCTTTCAGGAAGAACAAGCAGAGCGCACAGCAGCAGCAAACGCCGGGCGAGCGAGCGCGCGATCTCGAACGCTCGGTTCGGATCCCGTTGCTCGCTTCACAGCGAGGAGGTTGGCACGCATCGATCTCTCAGTCTGCAGTCAGCCAGGTGATTTAGTTTCGCCGTCAGCCGTTACCGGTGGACGCGTCGTTGGCAATGCGGACTCGCCTCGGCCGAATGTAGAATGACACCGTCTGCCTGGCGATGACCAGGCGCATTAAGCGAACGTCGTCGCCTTTTTGTGTTTTTTATTTTGTTTCAGTGGAACACGGAGCTGTCCTTCTGGCAGGCTTTTTGCATACAGCTGCCGAAGAGGAAGGCGTGGATCACATACTGGTTGTCGTCGAAGATCGATAGTGGCACGGTCTCCACTTCGCGTTCGTGTGTTTCGAGGAAGACCGGTCACTCGTATGTGTTTTTGGCTGGGTGAACAGCGAGAGCTCTCGGAAGTTCGAGGTGAGGTAATGTTTGTTGTACTTTTGTCTTCGATGCCGCTTATCCGTGGTCTCCTCTTGAGACTTGTATTGCCCCTTATTTGTTGGTCGAAGGTTGGCGGATCGGAACGAGGTTGTAACTTTTAGAGCGCAGCTCTTAGGCGCCCGTTTCCGGCTTGAGCGGCGTCGCCGTCGCCGTCGGCGTAACCGCGGGTTGCATGCAACTCGCGTTGCATGCAACCCGTCGGCGGCGGCGTAACCGCGAGTTGCGTGCAACCCAGGTTGCATTCAGTCCAAGTTGCATGCAACTCGCGTTGCATGCAACCCGCGGGAGTCGCTGGGTTGCATGCAACCCGTCGGCGTCGGCGTAATTGCGCGTTGCGTGAAACCCAGGTTGCATTCAGTCCAAGTTGCATGCAACCCGCGGGAGTCGCTGGGTTGCATGCAACCCGGCGACGCCCCCGAGGTCACGTCCCTCCCCTAGGTCACGTGACGCCCCGAGGTCACGTGACCCCCCCCCCCCCCCCCCCCCGAGGTCACATGACCCCCCCCCCCCTCAGTACCCTTCTCTCCTCCTCCTCAAGAGCTGCGCTCTAATTCGGCGTTACAGGGAGTTGTAAACGGCTTTCATTTTTTTCTTTCATTACGCTTGCGTTGGTGCTAAAGGGTTCTACTGGTATCCTTAAAAGGTCATTTGGGCGGGAGGATATTGAATTTTTTTCTGGCTTGAAGAATGATAATACGAGGAAGTGTGCTCGAGATGAACTATGTAAGCAAACGTCTCAAACGTTCGCTCTAAAACAGTATGAAAAAACAAAATGGGTAAAAACTTATGCTACCTGTAAGGTGAAACAGTGCGACAGCTGAGGTGCGACGCCGGAGCCGCGCTAAGGTGTCATTTCGGAGCAGATGGACTGAATGAACCGTAAAGGTGCGAGCGCATGCCATAGAGTCCGCGTAGGCTTTTCGTTTTCAACCGAGTAACACACGACGGACGAAAATTCCATAGCGTTCTGGAACTTATGAGGGTGTACTAAGCAGGGAGAATTTCGCGAACATGTTAAACAATTTTATTGGAAACAAACTAGGACTTCTTTGTGGGAATTGAAAAATGTGCGAGATTTCTTGTTCCGTATAACTCGTCTCAATTGTACACAACAGACATCATTTATGCCTTCTTTTCACAAAACCATAGTTAATGCTTTTTTTTTTTTTTTTCCAGGAGCGAGATTTTGTTTATATATAATACACGCTAGAATAAATTCAACGATACCAAAGGAGGTGCATCATTCTCGAAATAGAGGACAAGTTCATCGTCGGGTCGAAATCCATCATTTACACCTAAACGCAACGAGCATGAGAAATTCACGAATAAACAGATTTAAAAACATTAACTATAGTAAGCACAGAATCACGCAAAAAAAAAAAGAAAAACAAACCGCACTGGCAGGCCTCCAAAAAACGCCGGGAAAAACCATAGCAAGGGCACTTATGCTCGAGCGGGAAATTCAGCTGCGAGCGTCCCCCGCCGTGCCATTTCTGCGGCCCCGGCCCCCTCATGGATCCGCACACTGCATGCGCCTTCTCGCTTGGGGCCCACAACAGGCTGCCCTTTCAGGAAGAACAAGCAGAGCGCACAGCAGCAGCAAACGCCGGGCGAGCGAGCGCGCGATCTCGAACGCTCGGTTCGGATCCCGTTGCTCGCTTCACAGCGAGGGCTTTTGCCTGCACCCCCCCTCCACCACATCGATCACGGGCCAACTCGGCGGCT
This sequence comes from Ixodes persulcatus, assembly GCA_013358835.2. Lineage (NCBI taxonomy): Eukaryota > Metazoa > Arthropoda > Arachnida > Ixodida > Ixodidae > Ixodes > Ixodes persulcatus. Next base: position 851,383 of record JABSTQ010011253.1, read on the forward strand.
TTCTTTCGATTGTCATACGCAAACGCGTCGGCAGTGCAACGGGCGTGCGTTTCATGCGGAGCGCTCGCCGATTCCGACCCGCATGACCAGTTCGCTCTCCAGCAACGAAGCGGGAAACCCTTGTTCCTCGAACGCTCTTAAAATACAGACGTGCACGCGGCCGTAGCTGGGGCGCCGCTGTTGCGGCGGGCCCGTTGTTGCTTCGTGCACCGGAGCAGGCGGCTTCCCCTGGCTCTTGCGTATGTATCGGCGAGTGCGCGTCGCAGAAACAGCGGCGGGTAATTGCCTGATCAAGATGGAGCAGCGGTGCTAGTGTCGCCAACAGTGTTCGAGCTCCTCGGTGTACCTTTTCTCCTTGGTGCCATTAGACGTTCGGGCTAATTGCTTGTACTATACGGCTTCTGCTTTCTGGGATGGCGCGAGCGCGGCGCTTCAGGTGTTCCGGGCACACTGTGGATACACGCCGCCACCGCATGCAGCCTGAATGCACGCAGTGTGGAGGTGAAGGAGCGCGCTTTTGGTTATGAATTGCCGTTTCACAATGGCTTCCCTGCGTTTCAGACGCAGCAGACGGTGGGAAGATCTTTCCCGTTGGCGTTCACGGGAAATATCTTATAAATTATCTGGCAAAGACTTTCAGAGGAGGGTAATTGTGTGGGTCTGAAATGAAGGCAGTTTAAAATTATAGGATAATGACATGTTTGCGTTTATTTTGCACCAGCTATTCTACTGCGATCATAAATATTGAATAAAAACAGCCCCTCCCCCCCCCCCCCCCTGTCATCAGAACCCCCCCCCCCCCCCTAAAAAAAAGAGAAAAAAAGATGTTACGACCGCACTGTTAAAGGCGTTCGGAATACCGGACAATTCTTCATTAGCCTCCGCCATATAACCTTTCTTATAAAATATTAGTTCAGACACTAAGTTCCGCTCCACGCAGTGATGATCTTATATGCATTTTCCTACTGCCGTCAGAACAGGACTTGATCGCTGCACGCTTTGGAAGCCAGAAGAGGCGACAGAAATACCGCTCATCGTGGAGTGTGGCGGTACCGATACAGTCAGGTAGTGAAAAAAGTCAGGTAGCACAAAATATCCGCTACCTCGAAGCGAATCACATCGTCCTCTGAAAAGAGAGCCTTTGCACTGAAAACAAGAGGAACATTCGTGATGTCAATTTGGAGTTACAAACCTTGAGAGAAAAAGAGCATAGAAGTCATTGGTATGCACTAATAAGTTAAACAGATGTCTGGTTGCAAACTAGAAAAAAATAGTTACCTGGGCCACAAGCTTCCCCCAGATAGGCAGTAAAGTATTCACCGAGCGGTTAGCCATGCAATCGACGTCATCAGACTCGTCATTTAACGGTGTGCTATCTATATATTGTTAGAGCTAGACAAAGAAGACGAGAAGTACAATGGATTCCTGGAGAACGTTGAGTGGTATTCCGTCAGCCGGAACTGAAGTTGACTCCATTCAGCAACGTGAACTTCACCCCGCACGACCACCAGAGGCTCCATTTAAGGTGTGACGAATCGGCCACCTCGGCCACCTCGGGCCTTTTCCACGTACGTCGGACGGCAACCGCTTCATTCTCGTGGCGGTAAATCATCTTACCGAATGAGTAGAGTTATGCCCCGTGGCCAGTACCCCAACCTAAGAAGTGGTGCGGTTTTTTAGAGCCCAACTTCTCCGGTGACACGAAGTGCCACGAATGACCGTCACTGATCGAGGTATACTGCGTTTTCCTCTGCCATGTTTTCACAAGAGCTAGTATCTCAAGGTACAACTCACGCTAAAGCAGTGTTGTACACGTTCCTCAAAAAAAGGAACAAATGCTCGTTCCTCGTTCCTTCCGATTTTTGGAACGCGTTCCCGTTACAAGTTCCATCTGAGAGAAAGGAACTCGTTCCCGTTACAGTTTAGAAAATGTAACGTATCGTTATTATATGTTACATTTGTATTTTGATAATTACCATTTTTAGTTAAATAAGTTTTTTTTTTATCTATCCCATCTATCGTCGAACTTGTGAGGATGAGCTCTTTGAAAGAGTTCTAAGAAATTATGCTACTGGATGACTGCTCTACTTATACAGGCTATTTATTCTTGAACCCCGGCCAAAATAATGCTCCGCACACACAAAAAAAGGTGTATGATGTATCGTTCCCTGCGAAATTAACTATTCAGAAAGTTAAACAGAGCTTGGGATCAGCAAGTTTCAATTATACATTTCCTGGAAACCATCAAAAAAAGCAAAATCATTCCATTTTAGCAACATGTTAATTTCGTCATTTCGTGCAAACTTTTCGCTGCAGGGAAGCTTTGTTCCGCGGTTCGGATCCCCCATATATAAATAGATTTGGTAGTAAATAAATTCATGAATTGGTAATAACTGACGTTATCGAGAGGAACCTGTTGCTTTGAAAGTAAAAAGGAAGTCTGCACAGCCCGGGCAACAGCACTTCCGTAAGAGAAAATTTAAACATGCACTTACGCATTTGAAGAGCTAACACTGGCGAAAATGGTGCGTAACATGAGTGTAAAATAACAAACCACTAACGTGGACACGGAATGCAGAACTCCCTGGAGTTGCCGAGCATGAACGGAAAATATATAAACCTTACCTGGGCATGTTTTTCTTTTAAGTTGGCCGCAGATGCCTTGGAGGCTCCGATCGTCTTGCCTGACGGTATAGGGACGTCGACTTGGACGTCGACAATAATTGTGGCAGTTACCGCTTTACCATAGGAGACAAGAGGAGGTCTGTTGTCCTCCCAAGAGTGCTCGTCCTCGCCTTGCCACTTAGGCGGCTTCCTTGCTGACGCTGACTAACACATATCCCCCCCCCCCCCCCCCTGGTTTACGCGGCAGAGAGCGGAGGGGGGAGAGGGGGGGGGGGGGGAGGCTCGCGCGATGGGTAAACGAGTGCCCCTGTTTCGCGTACACAGTCAGTCGGAACATTGAGAAATACAGGAAATCAAAGGAAGTCTAGCTATATGCTCGCGCGTACACAGATGCCGCCTCCGAGATAGAGATGCCGCATCGAGAGATTTGATTGCTGGCTGGCTGCTTACGGCCCTCTATCGGGAGCCGACGCCATTGTCCTCTCGCTGTGCTTAACACGCGAACTATTTGTTCAAGCGGCCCGACGCTTTTAGCGCTCCCTCACGCGGTGTTGGTGTTTGTATTCGCCGCCCAATTGTTTATCACCAAATATGGTCAGCCGCACCGCTGGTGTCGCCTTGTAAAGTGCCGCAGCAGACTGTCGCCGCGAAGCGGCGTGAACGCTGTTGGCCCTTTGTGAGGCACACCAGAAATGCGCGCGCCGCAGGTAGCTATACTTCATTTCATTTTATGTTGTACCGCAGCGAAGCCTAGAAGCGCGAGCTCGTAGCGTTGGCAGCCGCTCTTAAATCACGAGAGCTTGTGCCGCCGAGAAGTGCCCCAGAGCAAGGAGCTCGCCCTTGTAGCCTTTATTGCGGTACATCATAACGTGAAACAGAGTATAGACATGCCAGGGCGGCGGCTTCTTTAGAGGAGAGGGGGCTCGCGGTATGGGTAAACGCGTGCCTGTGTTTCGAGCGCGCACAGATGCCTGCACCCGACTGTTACCAAGCGAGGACCCCACGACATTAATCCTAGATTAAGTAACAAAAAAGTGATCGAGATCCTTCTTTTCATAAATATATTAGTTTATATTTTTTTAGTTTACCCCTTAGAAACAACATAAAAATTACCCCACTGGACTAAAAAAAAAAGGACCGCCGTTCCTTTTTTTTGTTTTAGTAAAAATGTAACGCGTTCCCGTTCCAGTTCCACCGATGCAAAATGGAACGGCGGCGTTCCTTCGTTCCTCCTAAAAGGAACGCGTTCCAAGAACGCCGTTCCTTGGAACGCTGTCCCGTTCAACACTGCGCTAAAGCAGCTGTCCACCGAATGCAGACGAACGGGTTGGTTGAGCGAGCTAACGGAACAATTTTTGGCATTCTTTATTCTTACGGAAATGTCGAGCACACTGATTGGACACTTTTGTTCCTTAAGCAGCGTTCGCGAGGAATACCGTGAAGCAGTCAAGCACCACTTACACACCATTTCAACTTGTTCATAGTAGAACGGCGGTGCTTCCACAGGAATGCTCATCATCCGTAACGTGGCGCAATAGGGGAGAAGATTTTACTGACAATAACTTTCAGCGCCGCCTAGATGACGCGCAAGGACGAGCAAGAATGGCTATTTTACATTCCCAACAGAGTGCGGCATCTCAATACAGCGCTCGTGGCTCGACACCATGTCTATCTCCGGGTGACTTGGTCCCGGTTCGGAGGGAACAACAAAAAAAAGGTCGAGTACAGAAGCTTCTGCCTATGGTCCCTGTGACGCCACTAAGAAAATTGAACCCCTAACCTATGGAGTACGAGATTAGGTAGCTCCACGGGAGAGCAGGTAATTTTCAGCGCATGTGCGACACCTGAAAATGTACATTCCACGCACAAATGTTCTTCCTTCTTCTCCTAGTCAGTGAACTATGGGGACCAAAGTGCTGATAACTTGCTTTTTGTGCAGTGATAATTATATCAAGGTGGAAGGGGAGAGTGTTAGAGCTAGACAAAGAAGAAGACGAGCAGTACAATGGCGTCCGGGTGAACGTTTTTAGTGGCATTCCGTCAGCTGGAACTGAAGTTGACTCCGGTGAGTCTGTGACAATATACATGCATACAAAGACTCCCGATACTCCTCCTCGCACTCGGTCTTCAACCTGCCACCGTGAATTTGGTTTATGTGCTCGGGCATTTAGGGGTCATGCGTTGAAGGGAATAAAATAATCACACAACCAGTTTTTTTTTTGTTGTTGTTTCTGCGTTGAAAGATAGCAGGAACGACCATGCTGGTATGATGTCTCATTATCTCTTACCCGCTACTTGCTGGTCAAGCAACAAGTGACAAGTAGGGTTACTGGTTGCCTGACCTAGTGTGGACAGGCCACTTGTGCTAATGTCAGCGGTAGCCTTTTTTAAAATTTACTGATGCAATCATGCTGTCAATCTCTCTCTCTCTCTCTCTCTCGTTCCTCGCTTTCATCATTCCCGTATGAACGATTCACTTAGTCCCATTCCGCTATTTTGGTTAGACTGCTTTGCGATTTTGATTCATTGCTTCTTGGGAATGACATGACATCCGAAAAAAGATGTCAACATAAAATGTTCATTCTGCCCATCCGCCGAAGATCAAGAAGATGGTGTCCAAAATGACGTCATTAAATCTCTCCCATGATTACCCCGGGAGATATCATTCAAATATTTCAGGCTTTCCTACCGCTGTCCTTGTTTAATGCATCTGCTGTCAGAGTCGACACTGCGGCATCCTGTCAAGTGTCCTCATCGCCGATCACGACGCAACCCCCTGGACATAAAATGACAAACGAAGACTTTTGCAGACGGCCGAGAAGCACGGTGTCGCTCTGGAAAAACGCAGATGGTCCGAATAATAAACACGTCCCCCGCGCCGTCTCGCGGTCGCGGCCCACTCCCACAGAGTGCATGATGTTGTCACCGCGCCGAGACGACCAAGGGAAGCCAGACGAAGCCTCCAAGCGACAGCGTCCCGTCAGCCCAAGGGGCTCGACGGTCCGTCCGACTCGGCGGTCCCGGGCCCGGAAACAGGACACGAGAGGCCCGCGGGAAAAGCAGCCGCGCAGACCGAGAGAGGGAGAGGAGCCGATCTTCAGCGACGACGGAAATAAGATGGCGCCCTGTCAAAATCCGCGCTCCTCTTTTTCTCGTGGCTTGTCCGCCGCGGAGCTTCGCCGGCCTTAGAGGAGACGTCATGTCCTGACAGGCCGTCGCTGATGCTTTTGTTTCATCTTGCGCGCATCGCACGGGCAGCTCATTTCGGGGACGTTGGTGGGGACGGCTCTTCTTCTCCGCTGCAGTGTGTACTCGCCTGTCGGTCTGTACGTGTGTGTGTTTGTTTGTGTCTCGGAAATAATCCGAGGTATGGATCTCCCGTCTGAAGGAAAGCGTTTATTGCTTCTAAGAAAATAAAATTAAAGAAAAGCGGCCGCTGCTTGACGAGTCCTTTTCTCTTCCGTCGAGGGATGGCGCTGATGCAAGTAACAGTCGCACTATGACAGATATTGACACAGACGGTTGTTGAGATGACCCTCGACATTCGAGATAATTAGATTTCAGACCTTGTGCGAACTAACAAGAATTTTAAGCTTTTGACGTGTAACGGATGGCGAAATACGATGGCCTTGCAGCTTGCACACCATAATCTAACAAACCTGTTGGGGCGTCCCAAATACAACGCTAAGAACGTAAATGCCAAACTAATGGTTTAGAAGCATTAATGTTTTTTTACGACATAACGATATGTTAATACGCTACAAATAAACGTTTTCTGCTTTTATTTAAATTTTTTTTTAAATATATAACTTAGGTGGATCGGGAGAATTTATTATCCTAATATTTACCAAAAAAAAATGACAACAATATTTAATACACGGACGGGTTTTCGACAGTCTATACTAACACCGCCTAAATAAAGTGAAAACCCAATAAGTATAATTATAAGCTGAAAATGAAACAACATATTACCAAATGTTAACATAACAATTTGCAAGTGCCATAATTAATAATGACCATGGAACATGCACTTTCATTTAACCTATTGCATTAAAATAGTAATTTCTCCCCTGGGAATTTTAGTACAGCATGCTCGAGCATTTTATGCTCGCAGCTTTTAAGCATGTCAAATACATCCGCCGTCAGAAACATCCTTCGTAGCTTCCTTTATTTGAATCTTCAAACCGGCAGGTTCTTTTTAAGAGCCGTTGCAGTTACGACAAAACGTTAGACTGCAATTTGTTTTTTTTTTTTTTTTTTTGTTTTTTTTCAAAGTGGGTAAACTGGTCATAAAATTTGCGTTTCCATTCTTTTGCGAAGCTGTGTATCTACAGTGGGACGAAACTGACTGCCTCCAAAATGCGAGGGTATAGATGCTTGGTGCGCGCAAGCAGTCTCCACGAGACCTCTATCGGTTTTTTATGCGCACGTATAATATTCCCAACTTGGAAGCGAGCAGACGCTGGTGACAGTTTGCAAATGCATCTCTCATTACGGTTCCCATTCGCATTCGTAATTTCTCAGACGACGTCGTCTTGGCCAGTGGAAGAGCGCGAGTTTACGAAGCAAAAACGGATGCTCCGCCACGCATGCAGTGCTTGCTATTGTCCCGCCTAGTCAAACTATATAAAAAAAAAGATGTACATAGATAGTATATGCGACATTCGCAAGGCTACCGTTTGTGACAGGCCCGCGAAAATCGATTAACACTAAGATCCATTATGGAAAACTTTCCCCGTCTCGCTGGCGTCCCCTGCAGTTTCAACCCTTTTCTTCCGCAGTAAATTAATTTGCGAAGGAAGGTTTTATGAAGTTCCAAAAACGTATGGGTGTTTTTTGTGTGATTTTGTTTCGTATTTTTGAGGTTCGCACACCTATAGTCGCTGATAGATTAAGAAGTGAAGGACGTGGCTAGCCCCGAACATTTATTATCACTCCGCATCCAGTAAGATCAGTGGATAAGAAAGAAGAAAAACGAACCACACCGCAAGCAAGAGCCGTCATGATGATAGGCCGCGCGGCTAACACCCTGCATTAGTTTTTTTCGTGATTTTATGTTTTCAATATTTGTTAGCACCCACAATGATAAAACGGTGGGACGAATTAGAGCAACCCCTACCACAAAGTTATTTGCAAAGTCAGGCACAATAATTGCGTCGGCAGCGTCGCAAAGCTGAGAGAATGTCGTATGAGAAAGTGTTACCCTTACAGTCAAAGGTAACCGCGCGGTCCCTTGAGCTTTATCTAATGTGGCATAAGAAAGCGTCAGTTGGTGATTGTGCGCTACACTTCTTTTTTTAATGTGAACTCGCTGGACGTTCGAACTCGGGCTCATTCCGAATCGTACAAACACAGAACCCCCCTGCCCTCCCCGCCTCCCCTTCAACTAGCAGCCTCGGCCTCCTAGAAGACACATTTGGCGACCAAAAAAAAAAAAAAAAAAAAAAAACCCTGCCCAGAAAAATCCAAGGCCCATGCTGAAAAAAAAAAAAAACAGGAGTAAAATGCCAGCGAAAGAAGAGCGAGCCTTCAGAAAGCTCCTTGCCGGGCCTCCGCGGTGTCTGATACCCCAGCGCGGAGGAAGAGCGGAGGCCGGGGAGGATGGCTGCTACAACAGGGTGCCGCGCGGGGAAGGCGACATATGGCGAGGGATCCCGCGACCGCATACGTAAGCAGCCTGCCTGCGCCGCGCAGCGCGGAGAGAGCAGCCTGGCTGGCCGGGGCTCCCGCGTTCGCAGCAGCGGTCCCGCCGGCTCCTCCGGCGGCTCCTGCATCGGTAATCGGGGGCCGAGCGAGGAGTCCCCCCCGCCCCCGCCGCGGCAGCAGGAGGGGGGGCCCCTTTCTCTTCCGGGAGGAGCCGACGTCGCCCCCGCGACCGAACGCCGAGCGCGGCCGCGGCGGCGCTCGCTGACGCTGGGCCTAGCGCCGCTCGCCGGACGACGGCAGCTGGCCGCCGCCGCCGCTGTCCCCAGCGTCGCCGGCTCCTCTTTCCCCGAAAGAGTCCACGACAAATTGATTACCGCGGCCAAGAAATACACAGGGGCGCGCAAGAAGTTGTCGGTGAGGGCCCCCCCCCCCCTCCCTCCAACCTCGACGGTCCGGCAGCTTTAACCCAGCGGGCCGGACAGACGCCCGCACCGCCGGCAGGGCTGCCCGTCCATCCTCCGGCGGAGAGAGATCTCTTCTTCTTCGCGTGTATGTCTTGATCCAGGGACGCTTCTTTGTTTCGCCGGCTTCCTTTGGCGTTCTGTTCCGTGCTGGTTCGTCTGTGCGTCGGAGCATCCTGCAGTGACGGAGCGGCCTGGGTTTGTGTGGCTGGCCCCGGCTGCTTTTTGGGGAGGAACGAGTGCGCTCTCGGGCGTCTTCCTTCCTTCCTTCCTTCCTGGCCGTGTTGTTGAAGAGCGACGACGGCTTCTCTGTTGATTTTTTATTAGTTTTTGTCTTGGCGTTTGCAAAGTGTTTTTTTTTTTTTGCTGCTTTTGGTGCTTTCTTTGTGGCTCCCAAAACGGCGGTGGGAGGCAACGTGGAGTGCATTCGGACTGTTCGATTCGTTTTCAGCCACGCACAGTTAATTTTGTCGGGCGGCCCAAAACAAAGTCGAATTCGTTTTTCTATGGGATTGCCAAAAACACTGTGATCTCCGAAGAGCACACATCAAGTTGTTCAAGCTAAATATATATATATATATATTAACAAAGAAATAGTTTGAGAAAGTCAGACAAACAGGCTTCTTCTTTTATAAATGAGTATTTTTTTTTTTTCGGATGTTGGCACTGTTTCCGTAATTCCAGCTACTCCGTACAGGCAAAAAAAAAAAAAAGAATTTTTTTGGGTACATATCTTCAGATTTTGCTCGCTATAAACTATACCCTGTTTCATACTTAGCGTGCAACGCTGTCAAGGCTACTGGCGCGAGCGCGTGGCTTCATCTATGGTTTTGTTTGCGCGAGAACGCGTGCAAATGATCAACGAGATCAAGCCCCACGCTCGCGCCAGTAGCTTTGACAACGTTGCACGCTAAGTATGAAACAGAGTATAGTTCACTCCAAACATTAATTGGAAAAATTCAGAGTTTCTTATGTTGTACCTAACATGACTTGAAGGCGAAAGTCCAAGCGCCGATGCATTAAAGACAGACATATGATTTACGGATGTGGCGGTACTACTGAACAAAAGGTCGCTGGTTCGACGCCAGCAGAGGGACAATAGCGAAAAGTCTTTTCGGAGGAATATTAAAATTCGCAAATGTCACGTAACGTTTTGGTACCTTTCGTGTCGCCGGTCACGTACCTTTCGCGTCGCCGACGAGTTGTCGTACCTTTTGTGTCGCCGACGTGTTTTCGCTCAAGGACTTTTAAGGTCGACTGAACGATGAGACATATAGGGCTTTCGGCTTAATAACTTCGATAAAGACTACAAAAGCGCAAGGTCATCGCCATGAAAAGCAGCTAGCTGCTGGCCAGGCTATGAGCGAGACTGTTGCATGTAAATTAAATTTGAATCTGGTTCTGAGAGGCAGCCCGGTCAAGGTTTATTAAATTCTGTCGGAAGAAATCCACGACTAAAAACTGGCTTAGAATCAAGAGTCACTTTTTTTTTTTTTTTTACATGGCTATGAAGCCGAGTCCAGAACTCTGGACGACTCGTATGTATGGAGATACATTTCGACGTTCGTAGTTAGAATATTATATATTGAATCTTCTAACTACGAAGACCTCTGGAACCGCTAAACTTCCTGACAATGCTGACACACTTTTAGTTCGTGGTAGATCACGTGACCACGTTGAAACTTTGTAGACCAAACTATATAAACCTACTATGCATCAGCAGGTTTCATGAAGTTCGGCGTTGGCAGTAATTTTCGTACGTCTGAACAAAATAAGTTGTTCTGGCTTAATTGTTGAAAAATATCACTCAACACAGCTCTATTGAAACATTCCTAAAACTGAGCACGAGTAATTTCGTGGGGAAAACAATGTCCCAGTGTGTCCTTGCACCAGCCTAGCCAATGACTTCATTAGCCTGTTTTCAATGTCATTTCAGTTCCATCGGCGTCAAGCAAGACGGCCCATGATGTCGAACCGTAAACGATAAGGCAAATAACAGAATGTGAGCTGCCACTCAGAATAAAGGACAGGATTTCCATGGTGGTTCTCGTGTATTGATTTTGTTGGCTTAAGGTTTGTACGCCAATTATTTCTACTCGTGCTGTGAAACGCCAACAGCTGGTCGCTCATTAGACCTGCCTTTCAGGAAAACAAAACCCGGAATGCAGTTATTTATATAAAAAAAAATATCGTAACATGTCTAGAAATCTCTCTCCTCTTTTGTAACGACACGAGAGAGATCAGACATATTCTTTATTCTCATAAGCGCTCGTGGGAAAGGCCCTCGAGCGTTCCACCATGGCGGAAATCCCACCAGATTTCTGCCACAGGCAAAAGGCACTGTTCTATTAATTTTTTATGCGGTTTAGGCCAACACGTCAAAAACAAACTCGTCAGAGGCCAACTCGTCGACGGCCCATTCGTCGAATAGGCCAATTCGTCAAAGGGCAACTCCTAGAAGAAAGACTCGTTGAGGAGGCCAACTGGGCGCCGCTTTTTCAGAGCCAAAATATATAATTTTTGTTCAGAAATGTTGAAGCAAATAAGGCCCTATATTAATCCCTAAAATTGCCGCGGGGTTAGTGACCTCCGGTATGCTCTTTCTTGCCGATAATAACTTGCCGCTTTCGCGGCTTTCATGTGAAGCAGTGAGGGACAGTAACTACGTCGCCTCTGTATCACTGGGGCGCATACTAACCTACCCAGCCAACCCGTTCATGCCGCTTCGCTGCGAACTTGCGCGGCGGCTCGTTACAAAAATATTAACCCATCTTGCCCACCCGCGCACTCTCAGAAAAAAAAAAGGGTATATTCCTACACCCCTTGTCCTATATACGACACCCCAAAACTTCAGTTCGACGTACAGCGCGCTGACGTCGAACCGACGTTCCCACCTTTCACAGGCGGCTCGATTGCTCAGCTGGTACAACTTATTAACGCAGCTAATGTACGTGGCAATGACTACAAAAAGGGTGATCGGTGTTTTCTTTCTGCACTCTGTGATACGTACTTTAGTTGTTTAATGAGGTATATCTCATCGTTCTCAAGCCCCTCGTAAAAGTTGAGACCGTCAGTTCGACGTCAGCGCGCTGTACGTCGATATGAAGTTGTGGGGTGTCGTATATGTGACAGGGGGTGTAAGAATATACTCTCTTTTTCTGAGATTGCGGTCACGCCACTCTGCGGCGACAGTTTTTTTTTTCAGTCTTGTAACCCAACGAAGGCTCTGTCCTTTGTCCAAACACAAATAAAAATTTATGTTGAAAGATAACAAGAAACCACGGAACTTTTTTCTCGGACCGTCATTCAACCAGTGTTGGCGGTAACGCGTTACAAGTAACGACGTTACCGGTAACGCGTTACTTTTTTTGGTAACGTAGTAACGTACTCGTTACTTTTCCAAAAAAGTAACGGGTAACGTACTTACGTTACTTATTTTGAGTAACGTGTAACGAAATTACGTTACGTTACTTTACTTCCTAGAACTTAAAAAAAATTAAATTTAGAAATTCAGCTGTTGTTGAAGTACAACAGCGCAGTGTGCTTCGGGTAACGGAGGAACTTGTTCACAGCAACTATCTGTACTTCGACATGTTGTGAATAAAATATATTCAAAGTTTCAATCTCGGCTGGTCTTAATATCTGTGCTAATGAGGGAGGCCGGTTCTTCTGTTAAGTTCCGTGCCAACATGTTATAATCAGCTTCATATATATTTCCGCGTTTTTTCTTGTAACTATTCGGGTGAAACCCTAAAAGAGCGAGGGTAATTAAGTTTCCGCATGGACATATTTTAGCTATGGTGCTTACGCACATATCAAACGTCGAAACAGCAATTGTTTTAGTTCGTGAATAAAAAGTAACGCAACAGTAACGTGCGTTACTTTTTATCAGTAACGGTAACGGTAACGCGTTCCTTTTATTTTGAGGTAACGTAGGTCGGTAACGCGTTACTTTTATTTGCAAGTAACGAGTAACGTGTTTAGTTACTTTTTTTCGGTAACGCCTACAACACTGCATTCAACCCATTCGACGAGTCGCCCTTCGACAGGTTTCCCCTTTCGGCAAGTTCCCCCTTTTGACAAATAGCCCTATTACAAATTAACCTATTCGACAAATTGGCCTATTCGACGAATTGGCCGTCGACGAGTTGGCCGTTGACAAGTTGACTTTCGACCAGTTGGCTTTCGACGAGTTTGCCAGATCCCTTTTTTATACCATTTCCTTCCGCGCACGCTACGTAAAGATTTTCTTTTTCACGAGCACCCAACGCACCATTAAGCATTTATTAGTGTGGTAGTCTAATTAAATCAACAAAAATAGACCAATATTAAAGGGCACAGCAAAGGCCAAACTAATAAGTATACGCTTTAATCATGTGAGCATGTTCTCTCGGGTCCATGGGGTAACCGGCCCACTCGTCACAATCCCACTCGTGTGGGATTGTGACGAGTTGGCCAGTTGTCCTAGGACAACTGGCCACACCGGCCTTCTGGATCATCTAGCTCATAGGAACACTCGGCGCAGGGGGCGGTTTGTCACCGGAACACTGGTCGCAAAGTCTTTTGTATTTCGGTGAAAACAGGGTACATCTTGCTTTACACAAAGTAAATGCACGTACTGAATTATTCCTACAAGGTTTTACTAAAAAAACAAAAATTTAGACCCCACATAGAAATAATCTTAGGACGATCGCATTCGGTCAGACAGTAATTTTTTCGTGCCGTTGTACCTATAACGTTTGTACACAGCTAACATAAAATGCAGTTCTGAAATTTAATGGCTATGTAGGGATGCGACCTAATGCAGGCAATCGATGACAATTCACAAGTGCGTTAATATTGTAACCGTTAGTGGCACCCATACTCATTTTGGGGTCGAACAGACCACTCTACTGAGATACGTCAGAGTATAAAAAAGGGTAAGATATTTGTTTAGGCTAGAGAGTGAAAGTGTGCACTTCGTTTACTTCTCATTTCTCTACTTGTCTCTTCTGCTATTTTTCTTTTTGCTTTGTACTTTTTCAACGAAAAATAATAAAGCGATCTTCCGTATCGAATTCTTCTTTTGCCGAATATTTCTTGCTATTCGAAATTGTTTGCGCAATCACCACGTCCGAATTTTGAAAGAAACGTACAGTTATCTCTCTAAGACATTTGTGTTGACTGCATAAGTTCAGTAAGTACAGATTCCGTTCCTTGGTTTACTAGCCTTTGAACATTGCATATCATCCTCAAGATTTGTCATTTCAGTTCTGAAGACTGCTGATAAAATAATAATAATTTATTTGAAAAAAAAAAAATACCAACTGTTTTGCGTTTTAAGAAAGTCAGAGGCTTGCGCGAGCAGCTTGAAAGACGCTTGTCGCGATAGGGCTCATAGTCATAAGACACGACTTTTTTGCCAAAGCTCCACCCTCTGGTTTTCGTTTTGAAGTATATTAATTAATGTGTAATCACGAGCACATGTATTTATTCTCTGTTTTAGTTCGAGTCGATGAAATATTTCCGTGGCTGTATGTCATAATTCTTTCAGATACTGACTAATCCTATTACAAGACCAAAATTGATTTTTTTTTCGGAATAAAATATTTATTACATATAAACAACATTCGGTCCTAATACGACGTGTCTTCCGGCATGACGAGAATTCCTCGTACGAGTTGCCCTGTGACGAGCTGGCCTACTGGACGAGTTCACCTATGACCAGTTAGCCTGTGACGACTGGGCTTGCGACGAGTTCTCCTAGAACCCTCGGGTGGATCTTGAAGGCAGTTGAGAATGATAATGAATACCATTGGCTAGGCATCCGGCTTGTATATAGCTATACAAAGTACAAACGATCGTCATATTGAATGCGAAGAGCTATATCTGGTTCCCCGTTTGTATACGCTCTACTGATCTGTGGGTGCTGAATGCCTATGGTTATACTTGTCCTCACGATCTGCTGAAACAGCTGAGCTGTCCCGCTGTCCTCCCGCGGCGGAAACGGGAAGCGCTCTAGTGAGGGTCCCCCGGTTCTCCTGCTCAGCGGACACGGCGGAACTGCTCGCGATCATGGCTCGCGAAATGCCATTTCTGAATGCAAACAACACTATTCACTGTCCCAATGTAGTGCTGCTGCCGGTAAGGGATTGTACCTTATTTAGTATTGCGTATAGAAGCAAACGCAAGCGCTCTGCATTTGGTTTAGAGTTGCGTCCACGCTGTGCATTCGCATCGTCGCCATGCTCCAATTCAAGACCGCAATTTTTGGCACGCGCAGTGTGGAACACTCAACGCAAACACAGAGTGTTTGCGTTCACTCGTTTACGCAATACTAAAACTCAGACTTCACCGGTTTCCAGTTGCACGTTTGCAGTGAGCAAACGTGCAAGCCGGTAGGCGTTCCTTCGAACTGGAAAAGCTGAGATTGGCAAAACGACGGCGTGTAAAAATTAAGTAAAACAAAATGTTTAAAAAATAATTAGTATTAAAAAAACGAATTTGGTCCGGAAGGATCGACGACGATTTTGGAAGTTTTTCCGATCGTCAAAAGTCGCGAAGTCGATAGATTTACCCACAATATGTTTAATTTTACGTGGATTTCTCAGATGAGCTAGAATGTCTTCATTTATTTTAGACTATTTTTATACTATAACTTGTTAATTAAGCATGTTGCAATTTGCACTAGGGATGATAATCTTCATATTTTTGTTTGTCATACTTGTTCGCGCGTTTGAAATCAGGTCATAAGCAACACATTTCATTAGAGTTTGAAAAACGATGTATCAAAATATCTTAATTATATTATTATTTTTAATACATATTGGGTCACTGTATGCTTCCAATAAATGCCACGGTCACAAAAAAACGCCATTTAATCATAATAGTCTGTCCAGAAACGTCTGTTGTTTTTTTGTTCTTTTTAGCGTATGAAAAACATCTGTCATTGTTATCAAGAAATACAAACAGTCAAAAACTGGATGCTATATATAGTCCAATGCCTCACGCGTTGTTTTTAAAAGTCAAACACTTCTGCTGTCTAACTCAAATTCGCCTTTGGGTTTTTAAAGTGAGAACAGCGCTTCTTAATACATTTTTTAGCATATTCTGAACTCATCACCGTGGTGATATTTTGTAAAATTGGATGGATTCTGTTATTCTTGTGCTGGGAATGATGTTAAAGCAATCAATCATCAAACTATCTAAAAACCAAATTAAAGGCCTGCAGTTTATTATTTTACATGACAATTGTCTGAGCGAGAAAAGTCAACAAGAAGACACAAATATCAACACTGATTTTTTTCAACAAATACAATATTTTGGATTACCTCTAAGGTGTATGAAAGGCCCTGCAGTGTCTTTAAAAGGGGGGTGCAACGATTTTAAGATTAAAAGAATTTGCATCTCGTCATTTTGATGTTGTTTATCGTGTCCTGGAGGATAGAGAAAACATCTGTGTCATTAAAAATGTCGCGATTCTGCAGCATAATCGCTAAACAAAAGTCGAGCTTTTTTCCTCACCTACAGCCGCGAGTGGCAGCCGAAGGAACTACGGCGAATAGCTCATGTGACCTCGCTCGGCTCTAAGCTGCAGCATAACGCCCGCTAATGTCAGCAGAGAGAGGGAGAGGAAGCGTCCTCCGAGAGACCACACGGGAACCTACACGCCCTTACAAAAAAGTGTAATTCTTTTTTTGTGGAAAGTCTGCTGAAAAAAAGTCAACACAGGTATTAAATGTCAACAGCTTTCCATCATACTCTCTGCAGATTGTATTTAGCTTTCGACTTGACTTCCAGGAGCCGTTTGGCCCAAAGTTCATTAGAAAGGCAGTAGACTTCTTGGCGACTAGGTGTCAACGTTTTGTGGACACTCCACTGAAAAGCTAAACCTCTAGCATAAGACAACCTTGTGACTCCAAGGCGATTCATTGGCACCAGACCACTTGAAGTCTCTGTGTCGCCAGACCCTCCTCCAAATTGGCTGCAGCAAAATTCCATAAAAAGAAAAAAAAAACACGATTTTCTTTTTTTAGTTTTGTTAGTAAATGGTGTCGCTGTGTTATTTGAAGGCGTAGAAATTAAGTCCAAAATAGAGGTTTCGGTTTCGCTCCAGAATTAAAACGTTCCTCTTGGGATAAATATTATGCTAAACACCGTTTTTGTTTTTAGGACAAGGAGGTGACCTGCGCTCATAAAACCCTAGCTTCCTCGAATAAGCAGGAATAGTTTATCTCGGTCCGTGAAGCCAATACAATAGACAGGCTATGCAACTGGTATATCGGCACGCATCTCCGACCCTCACTATAACCGCCATTTTTGAAAACGAATTGCGCCACCTATAGTGAATTGGAGTCGCGAATACCAGGTTTATTTGCCCCTTCACGTATACTAAACTAAATACACATATCACGACAAAGACAGTAACGCGGCGTTACAGCCTCGCATCATCCGGCTTGAACAATAAGCAACAATGGTAACTTCTGTGTTGTTCATTCACCATTCCTCGTTCAATAGGCGCTTTTCACAAACCCCATCGAGCAACATTGGCGGTCGCCATTTCTCGGGCACAAAACGTGTGATTGGTCCCGAGCACCAGCCGAACTCTGACGCAGCACTCGTGTCCAATCCATGTGCAGAGCACGTGCTCCAAAAATGGCGGACTCGGATTGTTGGCCGATTATTCGTGGTAGAGAAGCTGGCGTCGCCCGAACTCAACAAAACTTCTACGAAAAGAATAACCTCGCCGACCCTTCCCAATAAGAGACGGACGGAGCGGGCCACGTGACCTTGGTGTGTTATCCGGAAGCTTCCACGCCGGAACCTATGTTTCGAGCAATTAAGCCCGGGGCGTATGCAAATTGAAATTAATTGCCTGCGTCCGTCGACCGGCGCGTAATGGGTCCGCGCCCCGGCCCTCATTAGCCCTGACGGAGGAGCGGCGGCGAGGCCTCGCATCAGCGGCCGTACGCGTGTCGCAGGGTTAGGACACCGGGTCGGCCGTTCGACACGCCGCCGCCGTCGAGCACCTGTGGTGGGCTCCCCGCGCTGCCCTCTCGGGGCCCCCGCGCGAGCGCTCTCGCGAGTGGCCGGAAGAGATGCCTCCAAATGGTGCTTCCGTGTATACGTATCGTAGAAGAGCGATGCAGTGCGCACGGTTTCGAGCCAGCGTTCCCATCTCTCGCGTGTACCTAATGCGATGTAGGTTCTAAAATTTCTGAAGCGAGATGTTCATCACGGCCTCGCGCGGGTCCCACGGAAACGTGTGTAACTCGAAACGAATGCCTCGGGATTCCCGCCGCTCGAACGTATGCAAGCTGAGGCTGCAGAGTCAGCGGGTGTATGGTTCTAACGGTTATGAGTATCGGGCTTTTGTTGTTGATTCGGGTCTAGGTTTCCACCGGATGCATTGATTCAGAATGCTGTGGACGGTAGTGAGTCTATCTTAGATCCTTTCGAAGGGAATGTATTCACAGCGGGAAACTGGTCGCACGAAGGTAAATATCGCCATTTTTTTACATTAAATTGTGTCACTTTTTTTTGTTAAGATGGCTAGTGAAGTCGAAAGTGCTCATTCTGATCACGTACTTAAGAGAACATTTTTTTACGCTCGTCAATAAATGGCCTACGAAAAATGCGCCGATGCCGTCGATTTTTTTGATACCGTATTTGTGTTAACTGCGAAGTGCAGCGTTGTACCCCGTAAAAACAGAATTGCTTTCTCCGTTTGTTTCCGCATGCATCTTTCGGTGCATGCGGCCGGCCGACACAAAATGGCCGATCGGCTTCCCGACGAGTACATCTTTACTCTGAACTGAAAGACGCATGCTTCTCCGTTAGAAATCTTGACAGGGACTCTAGACCTCTCAGAACATTGTTGTAGGGTCACGAGGTTTCCCCAAAGAGAGAGAGAGAGAGGGAGGGGAAGAGTGAGAAAGAGAGAGAGAGAGAAAAACCTCAACCTGGTTCACAGACCTCTTAAAAATCATAACACGCCTTTCAGTTTAAATTTTAAAGGCCCTCTCTGTACCTCGCAGGAAGTCCCGGCGGGCCCCACAGGACAATTTACAATAAGGTATATACTTTGCAAATTGATGCAAACTACATGATCAGTAAAGCAAACACCGCAGTCTTCAGAACTCATAGTGTCTATGATACCTTCACCATTACAGAAAGGTCGTAACCAATAATCATTTATTTATCTTGTAGACATTTGTTTATGTGCGTGAAATGAGCTTTCTTTATTCTTGTCGCTGTGCTTTTGTGGTGTTCTTTTTATTTAATTTACACTCAACCTCGCTGAATTCCCCGCTACTTCTGAATTAGCTTTGTAGCGAACAGTTGTTGACTGCGTGTCTTGTGAATAGAGAATTAATATTTACTATTTAGAACCTGTCCCCTTTAAACACTCCAATTCTGATGCTCGCGATAAGACCAACCTCTCTCCCTATTCACCACTGCCTTACCCCTGACTCAGCCTATTTTCAAACATGATGTACCGTACGTGTTTTTGTGAACAATGAGGATGTGCAGCCCTTAACATCTTCTTATAGCAAAAGATCGGTTATCACTGAAAATTTAGGAGGTTTCTCTTCACGTTCTTCCACGCAGCTTTGACAAACGTCGTATTTTGCTACGTTAAAATATTGCTCTTGGCATAGTGTTATGTTACAGTGTTCTTCCATACCTATGATTTTATCAAAATAGTCCTTTGATGAGATATTAAGGCGCTCGGTGTCATGAAAAACGGGAAAATAATTGTCTATTTACTCGTATGAATTCGGAGAAGCGATAGAACCTAATAACTGCGCGATAGAAAAATAGTAAATCAAAATGTTTTTCACTCGCTAAGGCCGAGCCCATCGGCGAAACGTTGTTTCCCTGGCATGCCGACGTGCTACGAACACCAACACGATCAAGCAAGGTGCGTGCAGGGTCCTCATGTAAAGCTACAGCTTTAAAATACTGCTTTAATTTCTCTTTTCTTTTTTTAAAGCTACGCTTATACCTATTGAAGTATTCATGGCACCTAGTCCGAGTAACGGATATACATCATGCAAGTTGCTTGAGAACGCAGGGAGAGGGCAATATTTTCGTTAGGTCCACGGTTTTGCGACGTAGGACTTATAGAGCCGTCCGTCCCGTTCGACGTGACGGGAGGAACCGCCTTCAGGCCGGTCGAGGCAGGCCCATGTGAACGAAGAAGATTGCGGGCTCCACGTCTCTCTCTCTCTCTCTCTCTCTCTCTCGTCACCAGCCATCGGCAGCAGCAGCAGCAGCAGCGCCACGTCACGATGGCTGGCGAAGCTCCTTCCTTCCTCGATCTCACCTCCTCGTCCTCATTCCCGAATGTCCCGGCTTTTCCCCTTTCCCTTTTAATTTAGTTTTATTCCCGAATTCATTTTCGTCACTCTGCTTTTCATCCTCACGGTTCATACCTCCATGCTTCGGTGCGCCTATACTTTTTTTTTTACTATTATTATTAATACAATTCTTATCATTTTCAGTACGGTTTTCTTAGTCTTTACTTTTCTGTTTCACGGTTTCAGACGTTCTGGTTGTTACAATCCGCGTCTCTTTTTTTTTTTTTTTGTAATTTTTGTATATAGGTGGCGCGTACGCTAGGTCGATTTGTATATCCAGCTATAGCGTCCCCATTATTTTGTTCGTTTGTTTTGTTTTAATCTTATACGAAGCTTCTTTCAATTCTGATTTTGACTGATGTTTGCTTTAATTCTGCATTTCTAATTTGTCGTGCTTTTTCTTTATTTCTTTACAGTAAAAAAAAGAGACACATTTATTGCAAACTCTTTATATTGCTTCGTCTTAGATTCAACGAATTGTAAAATAAAAAAAGTAACAGTAAAAAAAAGCGCCCGACTTTTGTTATTATTTTTTGCTCAGCCATATGCCTTCAGCTTCCTCAGTCTTCCAAGTAGCTGGAACTCTTTAAACCAAAATCACTCGAACGTCATACAAAAAAAAAAAGAAAAAAAAAAAGAAACGACGTTTGCCGTTGACACGATGACGGAATTACCTGCGTACAAATTATCTGCGGACACTCCTCAGGGATGTCCAAAGCCTGTATGTTCCCATATGTATGCGTTGTTCCAACATGTCTGCGGACAGTTTTTTTTTTTTTTTTGTATGAGCAATGTGACCGTCATACGAGGAAGAAACACGCGCGAGACTGTCTCTGCAGACTGTTCTTGCCTTGTATAATGTGTAAGCAATGTGGCCGTGGCTTTAGTCGTTCATGTACATAAATGATATAATTAACGTCAATAAGGAGGCAAAATTTGTAATGTATGCTGATGATGCAAGCATATTTTTTTCCTCCGAAACCGCTGATGAGCTAATCGATATGGCTAACTTAACTTTGTCTAGAATTAAATCTTGGGGTGATAGTAACTCGTTGACAGTAAATAGTAGTAAAACAAAAGCTGTTATTTTTCGTCCAAAAAATAAACCTGTGGTGGTGTCTAAGCTTCTCTGTTTTAATTCGTCTCGAATTGAAATAGTTAGTTGTTTTAAAACTCTCGGAGTATTTTTTAGTGAAAATATGTCCTGGGATAGCCATATAAACTATATTATTCCAAAATTAGCTCGCGTGGTAGGAATTGTGAATCGCTACCGTTACATATTGCCAACGAATGTGAAACTCTTGATCTATAACTCCTTGTTTTACTCCCACTTAGCCTACTGCTACCTCGTTTGGGGTACATCAACATTAACTAATATTGAAAAATTGTTCATACTACAAAAGAAAATACTCAGAGGTATAGGTAATGTACCTTTTGATTTTCACACTGCTGAATTATTTAAAACCTATAGGATAATTGATGTTCACAAATTGTATTTATATCGACTTTGTATCAGTTTTAAGAGTGAAAGAATAAAGGGCACACGTTTCTTAGAAAATCTTGCATTGTTGGAGGAAAATTCACCAGTGTATTCTACTCGTCACGCGGAGAAGTGGAGGATGGTTACTCAGCGAACGAACTATGGCTCTCAGATGCTCCAATTTACTCTTCCAAATTTGTTAAATACTTTTTGCGCTAGTAATGTTTTCCTCGAAAACTTGACTTTCAAAGACTTGCGTGGATATTTTTGTACATGATGCATTCTTCTCATAGCACGTTATTTGTTTTCTTTTCTTTTTCTGTTAACAATACCTTCAGCTGCTACATGATGTGATTTTCATCTTTGTTTCTTTGATGCTTGCCGTTGACCACTGTAAGGGGACCGAGGACCAGTCAAGCTGCATATCGCAGCTTTTTTCTTCGGGCTCCCCCATCAAGATTGATGGAAATAAAGATATTATTATTATTATTATTATTATATAGTTACAGAACTAATTTTCGGCAATCAAAGATTTAGGAATAATTTTATTAGCTCTTTTTTTAAGTATACTTTATTTGTGAATGATACTGACACGTCATCCGCGTGTGAATGATATCTGGTCTTCATAAACGAATCGTCCATTTTTGTTTTGTATCGTTGCGTTAAACTATATATTACATTAGTTCGTTTCGCAGTTCACGGTGACGCGTTGTTGTATGGTTTTCTTTTTTTTTCTTTTCTCCAGTTTGTAAACTTACACATAATAATTATGTTAAACTCCGTATTATATTAGGTATTTTAGTGTAAACACTCGTGTATACTATATTTATCAAGTCCCATGGAACATGGCACTAAATTATTTATTTATATTAATTTATATTTATGTAGTGCCATGCACCACAACCATGTTCCAGGGGTGTTAAAACACGTCAAATTGCCTAGTTGCGTCTTCTTTCTGTTTTTTTTTTTGAGCACCCTTTGTCGTATTTATTTTGTGTGGCGAATATAAAATGATTTTTAAATTTTATTTTTGACTTGGGTGGTAATGGCGTCCTTTTCCAATCAATATATGCCTTTCCAGCGCCTATCACTCAGCCGAGAAATGCTGAGTACTTATGCGTGGCGTCTGATATTCGACAGAAGACAGCTAGTGTGCGCATGCTCAGAACGCGTTCCACAGCCCACTAAACCAAGATGGCGGCGCCCAGAAGCGGACTGTTAGAATGACAAATTTCGCGTGCTTTAAGAAATGTCCGACGCGTCTGCGACCTCAAACAAGACGCCGAACACCAATCACTGTTATTTACCGAGTTGCACAAGAAGAAAGTCTCGTTAAAGCAAACGCGATAAAACAGTGTCGCGCAGAAGGAGAACTCGCGTTTATACTAAGTGTGATGATTAAGCGTGCTAAGTCCCTTGGGCGTTATTTACTTTTCTTATTTTTTATTGCTACGTTACTTGCTATGTTTGCTTTGTAGAGCGCAATCGTTTGTCTTCCGCTCGCCCTACTTGTATGTGCACGAACGGCCGCCTTTCTATAGAGCTTGATTGGCACGCTCGAGCATTCGAGTCATTCTTTGCGCACGCAATAGATCCTCAAAGGACACTTCAAAGAAACTAACGAGCTAATTATTGGGTAATTAAACCAATAACTGAGTGGGTCGGTTAAGTAAATGGAGTGAAGGGTGGTTGAATTTGAAAAAAAGGCTGGGTCCACGCTTTGCTCCTTGTTCCGTGGTCTTTCGGTTTAGATTTAATATATCAACTGATCATACTTATCGAGCAGCTAACGTTTTTGCCTTTTCTTCCGTCTACTCAATGCGGGCATCTGGTAATTCTAAAATAACTATCCCAGTATCACTGGTCTATTTCTTTCGGCTCACACGAAACCTTCACTATAGTTCCCGTTAGAGACCAACACGCTACTCTGACGTCACGCGGCTGCGGTGGCGCTGCTGCCGGCATCGCGCATGTGTGAATGCTTCACATCAGACGAATTTGGTTTCCAAGTGCGCGCACTGCCCACACACACCTGGTGCAAAGTTCCGCGGGACCGCTTTTCGTCGCGCCAAACCTTAGAGCACACGACACCATTGCCTGCTATTGAACATTCGTGTGGCGAGGACGCCGAACTTGAGACCTGACGTCAGAATCGACGAATGAGAAGAGCAAAAACCAGGTGCTGTCAGATTTAACGAATATCGTTAGAGACAAATTAGGTCAGCTTCAAGCGTTGTTCACTAGGCGTTTTATCTTATAAAGAGAAAACTTGCGCGAATGCAGGGCTATTTAAGAATTAGGTTGCCCCAGCGGCGGCGTTTTTCTTTGGAGCTAGGTGGGCACAGAGCCGTGTATAGAGAGAGTTGTGTCAATGAGAGGCGCGGGTAGAGCCGAGGCGTGCACCAGACGCAGAAAGAGGGCTGGACATGCTCTCTTGGCCAACCAGAGGCCGAAAAAACTCCCCTAGCGGTGGTAGCGAGAAACAGTTTCAATCATAGGTATATGGTTTTAATAAGCGTGGAAGTTTTAAATCTCGTAACCCTTTATGGTTGAATATAGGGTGCACGTGAGGTTTCGATTGTGATCATGCGGAAAGACGAAAAACACGAATATGCCGCTCAACTCTGTTTTGCTCGGACAGATTGTGACCGCTCGGACGGCAGACTCCCCGTCCTCGGTACCTGGCGTACGGATTTTGTCGATCGTTCCGCTAGTCTCACTCTTCCACCGTGATTTTGGATGACTGTGATTGAAACATCACGTGCACCATATTTTCAATCACCGAGAGTTACTCCGACGCACTTATTAAGTTTGTTTCTCGCGACCACCGCCAGGGTATTATTTCCGGCTTCTGGTTGGCCACATTTGAATTTGTGAAGACGCCCTGGAACCCGCCCAACACGCTTTTGGCCAATTGAGCCTCCTCAGTTCTCTCTTATACTTCCCGATGAATGACCAAACTCTCTACATATACGGCTCTGGGTGGGCAGGCCTCACCTCGAGTAGCCGCGGAGAGGGTCCGCGGTGCGTCCCGGAAGTTTCCTTCTGGGCTCGTAAAACCTGCTGTATATTGCCGTTCCTTGAACATAAAGTTGTTTACTCCCCATCATCAATCGATTATACGTCACCATCATCAGTGAAGTCACCGGGAGTCCGCGGCGCCTCACTACAAAAAGGACCAACATCAACATTTGCTGGCGCAGTCGACAGGACGAGGTACCGCGGAGGGATCGGTAACAACAGCAAGGAAGTTTAAAGAGACAGGGAAAACCCTCGCAGGACACCAAAAGCGGTGCTCCAGAACCGGTCAAGGTAAGTGGACATTGGATCGCTTCTATATGACGACCCGTGGAAACGGCAGAGCACCGTCGACAGCGTGACAAGAGGCGTTGAGAACCGACTGGCCGCCTTCACCGCGGGACACTAAACAGGCTGAGCATCAATGCAGCACCAAAGAAAACATCGACGGGGCCCACCACCATTGTCGTTGGGCCGGCGATAAAACTGGACAGAGGGTGCATCACTGGACGCCACAGCATGAGCGTGGGCTTCGAGCAACGAGCTACCCGGTTGACTCACCGCAGCGTCCAAGTGCACTCTTAGAAAAAAGGGTATCGATAGTTCTCCCTTAGGGGAGGAACGGTCTTGTAACCTAAGTTCCTTCAGAAAGAGAGGAACTTTCGTCCCTGAAGCAGGGGAGCAAAGTTCCTCCGTCGCCTGCATCTCATTATGGCGGCCCTGAATCGAGCAAATCGAGCTCAATAAGGCTTAACGAGGACGCTACGTCTCTTGTACGGGACGAGAGGAGCAGCAAATAAAAGCGTAACACGAGCTTTCCGCGAACTGTGTTTATTTCCGAAGCCAGATTCCCCCCACAGGTACAGAAACTTGCGTTTCGAAAGCAGTTACTCAGTCTTCTCGTCGACAGCACTGCGATGTTAAACGGAGACAACCGATACCCAGTTACTTCGCGCACTTTACGTCTTACCTTTGGTGTTCCTCGAGTCACTATTACTTCGTCAACCGCACATCATGGAGGAACGGCAAACTCAATCCGCGAAACCAAAAGCCGCTCTCAAAAGAACTAACTCGAAGCCACTGTTTATCGCGTAGCGTGAAAGGTTAAATCGCTTGCCACTAGATGGCAGGGTAAAGCAGAGTAATTGCAAGTAGCTAGGCTAGGTGGCGCTAGGTACTGCCCAATTCATGTTCTACAAAAAAATATTTTTATTTTTTCAGCCCACCTTTGCGCTTACGGATATTCGGGAACCTCTCCTTTACTCACATTACACATACTACAAGCACCACGTGAACATACACTGAGCAAATACACTGCACACACAAACATCAATTCAACGGCACACTAACCCGAACGCTATACACGAGCTCCGTTTTTCCGTCTTTTATACTAGTCGTTTTGAACGTACGGAATTTTTCGGTGACTGAATAAGCAATAAAAACTATTCCCAGCATGTTGATTTTTTTCTAGCAATGTCATACCTTTGACAGTATTTTGAATGACTCAAGGGATGAATCTCTTATTAAAAAGCGAACGCTCGATCATGCTGTAAATATTTGAAATCCAATAAATCAAGCCGCTCCAATGCGGTTCGAAGCCATGAGTTTGTTTCCCCGCGCGGCACGTCGTAGCCTCTATTTCTATTGTAGTGTTTGTTTTTCTATTTGTGCTGTTCGCGCAAGGCTGCAATTGCCGTCTTGGATTAATCTCTGTAGAGCGGATATTCACTCAGCTGGAAGTGATGCTTCACGGGCTGAGAGATCGCTTTTCGATCAACTTGAATGCAGTCAAAGCCGCGACTTGCGGCAGGTGTTAAGTGTACGGAGCTACGCCGTGGCGAGCTCGAAAACGTCTTGCGAGCATCCCAGCGCGCCACTTTGAGGGCAGTTTCTCCAGGGACCGTAGTATATTCAAACAGCGAAATAAAGGGTAGCTTTTTTTTTTCGATTTTACCTACTATTCTTTTTTCATGCTAAAATTCCACACTGTAAATATACCTACTTTCCGTCATGATTTCGTACTGTTCAGTCCTTTCCCCAGAGCGCAATCGCTCTCGGGCACGAGACAACCGACAGTCACATTGGCCACTGTACGATAGGAGCTTACTGTTCAGACCAGCGTTCCAACATGACTATCCGCACGTCGATCGATTGCACCTAACCCCTCAAGTGGTATTAAACTTTTTAATGTAAAGCGGAATGTCAACCTGCGACACCCCACCCCATCCGATCACGGCCCGACCAGCGGCATCAATGCCCGACAGTTTACGTCATCTCATCTTGTTGTTACACCACTGATACGCGAACACACGGTCACATCGGCGATAATTCCAGTCTTCTGTTCACAACCCACAACACTGCCATCACGATATTGCTGCTATGTTGCTGACACGCACAAATACAGAACCACGTTGAACGCCGGTCGCACTCGGCATCGGAAAACAGAACCGAACTCAGCAAGAAAGGCGCCCAGGCAGCCGGCAGCAAAACCTGCCTGTCTTGGACGCAGTTCCTGCGATTTCCATGACGTCGAGAACGTCGACACAGTTCCGCGTGGTTTCGCTACTGTAGTTCCGCGTGAGCCCCGCAATTCGGAGACGGCCGTCTTTCCCAGTGTACGTGGCGCTGCTGGCACTGCTCCGGAACTTCGCCGTTTCTAGCGGCTTCGTTTGCTCGTTTCATAAAATTAGTGATAAAAACGTCAATGAAACCGAAATGCTCTGCACGTTTGGACTAGAAGACGGAATTACAGGCGGCCTTCGCTGCCGCTGAAGCTCAATCAACTGAACAGCATTTATTAAACAACGTGCGCGACCTGCTCGAAAACGAAACCGAAAGAAGTTGAGTCTGGAGGGCGAAAGCTTTCTCCAGTCTGCCTGGAGAAGGAGGAAAATGTCTCGTTCCTCCCGCCTTCTCGTGTCCGCTTGGGGGCGCGTCAGTAGAAGGGAGGAAGACGCGCCGTTGCTACTTTTTTCCTCCATTTTTTTTTAGAGTGTGAGTCCCCTTGTCCACATCCTTTCATGCGCGCTGTGTTGCTCGAGCTGGCCCACTTACGCGGAAACTAGATTACCTCACCGAAATCCCGATAAAAACACCAAAACCATGGAGGACGAGTGCGGGGAAGACGGTGGAAACGGTAGTAATGGCTCGGGCTGGCCTTTCTCGGAGGGAGACATGGAATATAATAAAGAAACTAGCGGAAGAGCGGTGACGGACTCAAGAGCTTGAGCTCGAGCTCGCTCGAATTCGCAGGGAGGGACACCGTAACGCCAACTCAAGACTGAGGTGGAGTCTCGCGAATGCCCGTTGGGGCTGAGACATTTCTCTAAGTTTCTAGCAGGTGCCTTTCCGTCCCCACCGATTGCGAGATATACCGATTTAGTTAGAGTCAGTGGACAGCTTGCTGGAATCATACGACGTGCTCGAGGCTCTTTGGGGTCATAAAGGTTTACCGCTGATCGCCGAGCGCGTTGCGTACTCGTCAGCTCGTCTCACGCCCGCGCAATACCGGGAAGTATACGACACGCTAAAGAGAGTTGCTCTTGAAGAGCTGAAGCTGTCAGCCGGAGAGTATCACTGGCGGTTTCCGTCAGCATCCAAGCGCAAAAGGGAGACCTGGAGGACTTTTGCAACGCGGCTAGAGAGTTACGTAAACATTTACGTGGAGGCGCGCGGCGTTTCACCCTTTAAGCATCTCTACGAGCTGTTGGTTTCCGACCATGCGGAAGGCAGGGTAAACCGAAGAAGCCGCGAAGTACGTGAAGCTACGCGAGGGGAAAGAATGGTTTAAGGCGGACGAACTGGTTGGACTGCTGCAGACCTTTGAGGAGGCAGCGGGGGATGCCAATGGGTGCAGAGGGGTAAACGGTACAAAAACGTCAGAGTCGAGTAGGATAGCGACCAGGTGCAAGCGCAGGGTGCACCAAAAGTATCAGGGATGTTACAATGTGGACGAGAAACTCTGGTAAAACTCAGAACACCTCGGTGGTAAACCGTCTCGGCCGGGCGAATGCTTCCAAGTGCGGAAGCTCGAGCCATTACGTAGCGCAATGCCCGTTAGCTTACGATAAGAAGCCAGACAAAATTTAGGAACCAGCGCGGAAAGAGAAATCGATTGTAAGTATCTCCACTGCATGGTCACAGATCGGCTCGTTTCAAGCTTAAAAACATAAAGGTTAGCCGCCAAGACCGGGAGATCGACGTGATTGTCGACACCGGGGTAGAGATCACAGTGGTCTGCGAGAGCAGCGTGCGGAATGATCTGGTAACGCAGCGTGGAGTATTTAGATCTCGTGCCAGCAATTGGAGAGGGGTCAGAGGCTAAGCTCACTGTTGTACCGCTCTCATTTCATCGCGGAGAATCTCTGATTTGGGTTGGGTATGACACGACGCCAGTGTCGTGCACACTTACGGATAAGCTTACGCACACCGACTGTCTAATCACTGCGGATACGTGGGAACAGTTGCGCGCTACGCGTGAGGCGGACGGCGAGGTTCGCTTTCAGGCAGTGGAACCCCGAAAGCAGCGGATAGAAAAGGGGTGCGGAAACAAACCTGTGAGGTGGCCAGAACCACACGATGCTCACACGGGTGACGTGTGAGCATCGTGTTCCACGGGTCCCGTTCTTGCCACCGGAGGCGGCAAGAACGGGACCCGTGGAACTGAATCCAGGAGAAAGGACTTCTCAAAGCAGTGATGTGCACAAATGCCGTAAGGAACAGCGAGTCGACGAGCCTCTATGTCGCGCTTAACAAAAGGGCAAAGCGGGTAGAGCAGGCGTGTTGATTGCACACGGAATTCCTGTACCACCAAGAACGAGTGCTTGGCCAGAGGGTGCGGTAGAGTCGCGTCGGAGCGCCGCGCTTACTGTGGAGCACGAATTCAACCGCGGTGGCCATCTCAGGTTCCGTGAAACTAAAGCGAGGATTAAATCTAGCTTTTGCTGACCGGGAATGGACACAGACATTCGCAACCACTGCAACCTATGTCACAGCTACCAGGTACGATCAGACAGGGCTGCAATCCTGCCCAGACCCGCTGTCGTACCTCACAGGAAGCGTTCCCCAAAGAGCCAAACTAACAGGCTGGGCTCTATAGAGCTTGAGCGGAACAACCTGACGGTTCAGCACCGAACTGCAGCATTCCCCCGCGTCCAGATGCGTTGTTTCAGCTCCCCAACAGATGTTGCAAGGGGCCTCCGGCTCAAGCACCATAGCTGCTGCTCAGGGATGTGGCCTTGGGGACAACAGGGCGAGAGTCATGGCTCTCGAGCGCCAGGATGAACTCTTGATTGACGTTGGTTGTGCCCATCTTCCCGATGGTGTTGAGATCCGCATGCTCTGTGTCTGTGTTTTTAGTTTTTTTTTTTTTTTTCTGTGCATGTCCTTTATTTACTTAGTGCAAAGCGGCTATAGCGACAAACCTTTTATAAGTTTCTGTAATTCATGTAATTTCAGTTCTGATTAACGAATATTTGAATGTAGTTGTAAGGTTCGGCGTGACCGCTTTTCGTTTGTTTTCGTTCGGAGGTAAGGAATTCGTCCGCTAAGCCGCGGGCATCGGCTGGAGTCATATATCGGGTTTCCTTTCTGAGCGTACCCGTCACACAAGCGGGGGTGTCTTATGATGTTGGTACACGGTACCATTGCCTCCTACTGAACATTCGTGCGGCAAGGACGCCGAACTTAAGGCCTGATGTCAGAATCAACGAATGAGAAAAGCAAAGGCCAGGTGATGTCAAATTTAACGAACAGCGTTAGACAAAATTATGTCAGCTGTTTCCTTTTCTAGAGAAAGAGCTGCGCGAATGCCGGGCTATTTAAGAATTGTGTTGCCCCAGTGGCAGCGTTCTTGTCTGGAGCAAGGTGGGCAGACCTCACCTCGAGTAGCCGCGGAGAGGGTCCGCGGGGCATCCAGAAAGTTCCCTTCTTGACTCCTAAAACCTGCTGTATATTTCCGTTCCTTGTACATAAAGTTATTTATTCCCCATTATCAACCGACTCGACCTCACCATCATCAGCGAAGTCACCGGTAGTCCGCGGTGCCTCACTAAAGAAAAGGACCACCATCAACATTTACTCCTGGTGTGGGGCATGTGGGCATAAACGGGCTTGTTTGTAAACAACGTATTGGCATATACGCGGGTCGGACGCTGAGCACACTTCTCCTCTTACCACAGAAACAAAGAGGCGAAGCCCGCACTATATCCGGACGAACACGATGAGATGTACTTGGGGGGTATCCCCCGAAACACTTTAGACGCTTTTTGGCTTTATTTCACCGCAAAAATAAACTACGCTTTGCCGAACGCTCATTATCTGCCTAAATGTAGCGCTAACGGTACGAACCAGATACCGAAACTTCATTACTAACCGTTATCTCCATCAAAATTTATGGAATTCTCTGATATTTCAATGGGAATATGGCGGCCAACGGAGCTTCGAATACATCGAGTTTAATGGTGCCAATTACTGAAAACGGGCAAAAACGGCCAAAATTTGTCCATTTAATTTTTTTCGTAAACTACATAGCTTTTTTTAATGAGATAACGGTTAGTGTTGAAATTTTGGCATCTGGCATCCGCTAGCGTTACATTTGGGAGGAAAACTGAGCATTGGGCGATGCGTAATTTATATTTGCGTAAAAAAAAACAGTTTTTTTCTTCTCTTTTTGAATTGGGGGGGGGGGGGGGGGAGAGACACTGTAGTGGCCCGAGCAACACACAAGCACTCCCAGGCACCGATCTCACACAGTCCGCGAAGAGGACACCCATCCACGATTACGTAGTAAACGTAATTAATGAGCCACACAAAAAAAAAAGAGAGAGAGAGAGAGAGAGAGAAAGAGAGAGAGAGAGACAGCGACGAATAAAGAAAGGGAAGGAGACAAACTGGGCCCTCCGCACAACTTTGCAAATTAGTAGTCCGGGATTCGGCGGTCTCCTTCGTTTGCATTAATTCCCAGGCAAGGACTCTCCCCTCCCGCCCAGAAGAGCGACGGGTGACGTTCGTCGACTCCGGCGCAGCTTTCTTGTTCCTCGTCGTTCTCTCGCTGCAGTGGCTTCGAAGCGATAAGGCAGATGAACGGACGAGAAGCAAATTTCCCCTCAGGCTCCCATGTTCCCCTTCCCTTCGGCGCCGACGTGTGCCCTACTCCTTTGTTGTTTTTCTCCCTCTTTTTTTTTGGCTCATTTAATTTAATCTAGCCTTTTTATTCTTTCCTCTTCTTAGGCCTGCGCCTAAGTTTTAGTGTACGAAAACGAAAGCTATAGGGAAAAAAAAAAATACAATTCTTTTTAATTTTTTTTTTCGAACGCTCTTCTCTTTGGTTTTGTGTAACTTATTTTTTTTTCTTGCTTTTCTAATTATTTGCCGTTCTTAAGTTAGTTCCCCTGTCTCCGCGTGCGGATGCCCTTTTTTTCTCCCCGCTTTTGTTCCCTATTTTTGCCCAGTGGTCCGCACGAAATGTGTAGAGAAAGAATAAGGAAAAAAAAAGAAGAGTAAAGCGAGGAATAATAGCGCGAGATGTTAGGATGGCGAAAAACGCTCGGTTCATTTTGTGTCCGCTTGGGCAAGCGTGTATACTGCGAAAATTAAAATAGAGACGACGTTGCTCTAGAAGGAAGCATTGCGTGAAGCTAGGGACTTGTAAGGCAAACGTTTTATTCGAAAACAAAGCGCGGCGGATACCTCGAGCTTCTTTGAGGGCAGCGGCGCTTTTCCTTAGGACGAACCACGATTATCAAGCTTCACTCATAAAAGCCTTTACAGTGGTAAAGGGTATGTATATATACCTAAATCTGAGCTATATAATGATAAAAAAAAGCTACGCGAAAAAAAAAAAAGAGCCATAATCGGGAAAATGAACTTGGGAAGAAAGCAGGCGGCGTGGGGAAAGAAAACTTTTTTCCTTCCCTTTTGTGCTTCGAGTCACGAGTCGTGTGTCTTACACCGCGGCTCTTTTCGGCCATCTTTCTATGCGCAACGTATAGATTTGCACTGGTTCGTTCGCGCTTTGCCTGGCCGTGCCTCGACTCTCTCTTATCTCTCGCTCTCTCTCTCTCTCTCCTTCCCTTTCCTTCTTTTCCCTACACCGAGTTTAAATTATATTTTCTGTTCGGAGCGCCTACCCGAAAATAAGTCGAGCTAGCGCCTTCCCTAATCTCCTCTTTCTTTCAATCTCCGAGGTTCTTCCTTCCTGCCCGCTACAGTCTTTCCCCCTTTTTTCTTTAATTTTAGTTTCCATCTTTCTATTTGGGATCCTGCTTCGCTGCGCGCGCTATATCCTCAGTCCTTTCACTTTGCCCGCGTATATCTATCCATGCGCGCGTTTTTGTGTCTTTTCATCCTGGATGTACGTATACAGTCCGGATCGTCGTCGCCTTTCGTCGCTATAGTTGTCGCCAACTTTGAAAATAGCTTTTCATAATGAAAATCTTCTACCCCCGCGGCGAGCCAACCCCATCGTCTTCGCGTGTTTCTTTGCGCGCTCGTCGTCCCTCCTTGCGCTCTTCTCCGCTCAGGTATATAAACACATTCGACAAAAATAATCGTAGAAAAAGGGAGCTCTCGTGCATAGATCTCCGTTCGTTTGTTGTAACTTATTCGGCGCGCTACTAGCGCACGCGCGAGGCGGCGCCCATAGAAGAAAAAAAAAAAAGGGGGGGGGGGGGGGCTGATTTGGCCCGTTTATTCTTGCAGCATCTCTGCATTTCATTAGGGCAAACATTCGCTCGTTCTGCCGTTGCGCGAATAGAAATAGGAAGGAGCACTCTCTTTCGTTCTCAGTCTTTCTCTTTTTGGATGGCTGGAGCCATTTCGGAATTAGTGTACACGGCTGCGTGGACGGATCTTTGCGCTTGGCGCTTCTTGCGACGCATTCAGCGCTCCGTTTACGCGTTTTCTTTTTTTTTTTTTTCTTAGCGCGCGTGCGCGTTCTTTTGTGCGTTTCTGCGCGAGTTTAAGAACGTTGCAATCAGCGTGGAGTCAGAAGGTGTGTGTGCGTGCGTGTTTTTCTAAATTTTGTTATTGCTAGGTTTGTCTCGCTCGAAATCGGGGCAGCAACGAAGGGTTGGGGACGGTGTACGGAGAGCTCAAACTACGAAATTAAAATTTATTTCACGAGCGTTTCGCGCATCCAGGACGTCTCGTGTTGAGTTCTGAAGGAAGGACACCTTCTTTTGATTTTTGATTTTGCTGCGTTTGTCTTTGAACAGCCATTGTTCCATTCCAGAGTCTTCAAAGAAATTCCTTGCTTTGGTTTTTGCTGCTGCTGCTCTTTTCGACCACGGCTTTACGTTTTGGGTGGTGTGTAGAAAGTATAGGCTTTAATTAAATTTGCGAGTACAAAAGATTTATACTTTTTTTTTAAATAATGCTTGCAAAACTTTAGGCCGCTTATTCTAGGCATTTATTTCATATGTTTCTGTATTAGAGAATTTGTCCCTAGATTTTATGTTACAAGTATTAGAGGTATCATAGAAAAAAGCACTTCATTTCACGCTTTCCATAAATCGTGTCGTATGAACGGCAGCAGAAGGTCTTGCTATAGAGCGAATATGTGCGACCAGCCCACTCCAAAAGGCATATTCTGATCTTTAAAACTCTTTACAAAAAACACGTCTGGATAAAGATAAAAGAGCAATAGCATCGATTTCTCCACGCTTAGGAAGCGTCCAATCTGGGGCAACATCCTGGACCAACATATAAAACCGATTTATTGATTACGTCGACACTGAGTGGCTTGTAGTTGAAATGCTATAGCAAAATATTTACGAACCATATTAATTTTTTCTACGTTGCTGCGATTTTCGAGTTTCTTGGTACAGACAGGATTTACCGTATCAAGCACTATTAGTGGCGAGATGTTTCGGTGGCGCCCTCGTTCGGTTACCTTTCGTGACGTCATTACCTTGTGAAAAGCAAGTTCGACGGTGTTTGTAATGAGCATGGTGGAAGCCTGAAATCATAGCGCTCTCAAAGCAACACTGCCAACACCGTCAAAGTTGAAGTTCTTACATTTCTCTTATTTCCGTCGATGAGACATCCTTTGCTGACGTCATAGTCAGCATTCGGCCAATTGTGGTGGGCCGACCACAGCGACGCTTTCGATTGCTCACGTCGCCAATACTGCCTCGTCACTGCCTCAAGCACCACTCACGTCTAGAATACATAGCTTGCATTGACGTCACATCAGTAGCCATTGCTCCGCACAGGCACGTATCCAAGGGGGAGGCCCATGGGGCCCGGGCCCCCCCCCCCCCCCCCCCCGAAATCTTCCATTTTGCTGGGACCTCCTCTCCCCCCTCCCCCTCATACAGCATTTTGTCATGGGCGGGCCCCCCCCGAAACAAAATCCTGGCTACGTGCCTGGCTCCGCACCATGCTCCTGTGCCCGCAGCTTCTGCAGCATACATTTGGAACCATCGAATTTGTTCTCTGCAAGGATTGGTGAGAAAAACAAATTCGATGGTGCCAAGTGTATGCTGCAGAATGTACGGGCAAAGGAGCATGGTACGGAGCGATGGCGGCTGGTACTATTGCTGGTACAGTGCCATATGACGTCACGTGCAAGATATGTATAGAGAAGAAGAAAGAGGCAGAACAAGGGATGATATTTCCCCATTCTATCTGATCATTCCGTATGCTAGGCATTTCTTTATGCTCTATCTGTTCTATGCAGTTGTACCGTTCGCTAAAGTGAAAAAAAAAGGTCAACGTTAAACACTTTCCTGTTTAAGCTTGAGGAGCACGTAACTATACGCCACTTACCTTCAGAGTAAAAATATAAATAAATTATTTCTCAAAACCCCACCCCCGAACTTAATAGAATACCGTCAAAAGCATCACGCAACGCCATCTTCTCCCCCGCTAAACGCTCGCCGTCCCTAAACGCGCCTTGGGAGCAACGGCAGCGCCCCTGTGGAAGAGAACCGCGACACACGAAATGACAAACGCACTACCTTAGAAAGTCGACCCCTAGCCGACGTGGGGCCACCGAGATAAGTGACAAATTGACTCATGAAATCCCACTTAACCGCAAGTCGACACTTTGCGGGACGCTTGTTTTACTCGAAGAGGGATTTCAAAGCCGCTCATAAATTTGTTCCTGCAGACAGACCGGGATAAAGCCCGAGAAACCATTATAAATCTTGTCCGCGGTGGCGGCGCCGCCTCTTCTTTCTTTTATTATTATTATTATTTATAAAGGGGGGGGGGGGGGGCACGCAGCCCGGAACGAGAATGCTCAGCTCCTCGCGTGGCGTGCGCATGCATGCCACCATGCCGGGAAGCGCCTTAATTTAATAACGCGTGGAACAAGCATTCCTCGCTCCTGCAGGCACGCGTTCTATACACGAACGTCTTTGTCAAGACGCGATAATTAAAAGGAAGCGCTCAACTCAATCTGGCTTCTGGATTGTTCACATTTCGTCGGAGCTAGGTCTCAACTTGCGTCCTATATAGCTGACGCGTCTTCCGAGGCTTTATAAATAAAGCAGGCTCGCTCGGAATGCTAAACGCGCGCGAATTTCGAGGCAGGTGTCGCTTTCGAATGCCCCCTGCACACGGTTGACGAGACTGCAGTCAGTCGTTTGTGAAATTACGCGTTGGGTGTAAAGAAAAGACAAACATTTGAGCCAAGCAGTAAGGTGACACGGTGGGAGATAAGCAGCAGACGTAGTTAGGGCCGGGCGTTCTTTCGAAACGAATGAGCGAGATGCTTGGAGGGACTGGAATACCATTCCGTTGCGACCGGCTTTTGCGGTGGAGAGTTGGGTTTGAATTTGAGAGTACAGATGATGAGCAGGAGGGCTAACTGAGGAGCGAAAGTGCCTCATTTGTGGTAACGAGAAAGAGCAAAAGTTGTCTGCTCAATGAAGTCTGACCGTGGAGATTGGGGAATGCCTTTGTTGGATGGCGATGTAACGGACCGAAGTCTTATAAGTCTTACACTATTACAGAAATAAATAATTAAATATAAGAGTGTCATTTTTTGGTGCGTTGTTCCGCTAGGTCATGTTTATGTGAAAAAGTAATTGATGATTTGTGTTGGCCGCCTGAGAAATCCGGAACACCTCCGAAATATACTACACTCATTCCATTCTGTTATTGGTTTCGAGAGGTACTGTTTGTGGTTGATCGAAGTAACGTGAAGTTTTACTCGCAGTTCCAGATATGTTTGTCCTTTGAAATATGTAAATTTTCTACTGTCCGGATGTCGCCTGCCATGAGGGGATCCGCGGTCCTCAGTGATACTGCTACTGTTGCTTTTCGTCCTGGTTCCTCTTTGAGCAATTGGTCGCATTCCCCATCGATCTAAGTGAAAGGTTTGTCGCCATTTGAGATGAAAGAGATGATATCGAGTGCAATAGCCTGGTTGGGGAGAAGCCAAGTTTGCCACGTACAACCTTAGCACCAACAACCACTTCATAAACTAACACAAAAAAAAGTTTTTGAGATGTAGATTCATTAAGGAAAACAATACATCAAAATATATTTCGCTATGTGCAACGAAAATAATTATTTGGGGGTAAAAAGCAATTCACGAGAAATATCAAAAACGGACAAACTTGGACGTAGCCGTTTCTCAACATATTTAATCGCCGCTTAAAAGGAAGAGGTAAAATGTATATCCAATGGTCCTCCTTAATCCTGAACATCGAATTAAAAACGAAAAATTCCGAAAAAGGAACTAATATTCCGTGAAGCTATAAAGCTCAAGTACGCGATACTCATATTCGCAGTTTCGGATAGGAATGAACAAGTTGGCATTGGAAGTTTCCAACGAGGTAGAGGCGCTTAGGGCGATAAACTGGCAGCTGAAAGTTACCCTCACCCGGCCGCAGCCATGTTACATCTTTTTTACCACTAGACACGTGACCTTATAGTTTTACGTCTAGATGTTAACGAAGTACAGCGCACATATAACTGCTTATTGATCTTTAATAACAGTACCAACGAGATAAGTTATGTTTCGTTTGTTGTGAGTCCAAAATGTGCATTTACGACAAAAACGTGCAGCTTCGCCTAGATGTACTTTTTTTTTTTTTATCGGAGCTAGAGACTGATCTCTGGGGCTAACAGTATTAAAAAATAGTTTATTAGGTTTTTTCTTTTTGACAGCGATCGTAATACAAATATCGGCTCAGTTTTCCGTAAGAGCCTCAAGATTTGATACGGTCACGTTTGTAGTGGTCAAAATTGTAGTACAACATGGCGGCAGCCAGACCGGGGGGAGGAGGGGGGGGGGGCACTTTTGCCTAGTGAGCGGGATATCAGTTTATCTCTCTAAGCCCCTCTACCTTGTTGGAAGTTCCGTAGAATAATCAATTAAAAGTTCGCCCTAAGTTTACCCGTTTCATTCTAGCAGGGAAACAAAAACACGTAAATAAAAATAAAAGCTATAAGGACTGCCAATACGCCGTCGTCAACGGCACAAAACCCACGATGTCGTACGCCGGTAACGGGAACACACGCGCCACGTATTCTCGATAAGCGCTACAGCGTCAAGTCGCCACCGCGTCGTATCCTTTCTCGGCGTATAAAAGCGGGCGTGTAGCCTCCAAAATCCCGTAATCGGGGGAAGGTGTGCTTCGGAGCCGAAAGAAACGACTATAAATCACATCGCACCATACCGCAAAAAAAAAAAAAAAAGTTTACGTTTTTTTTTTGCTATCTTTCTTTTTGTTTCCTTGGCGAGCCAACCACACAACTCGATCCAGTCATCCGCCCGACAAAACACGCACACACGTACGCACGCACACACGCGCGCGGGCCGCCAATACCCGCACGCAGTCGCGTACTAGGCTCCCAGGTCCGAACATAGACATTCGACGCTCTTTTACGTGCACTATACTTCATTTCAAACCGCTCCTCCCTTTTTTTCTCGGTGTTCACAATGCTATCTACGTTTGGGGGAAAAATATCCCAAAGTCCCGCAGGATATATCTATCTATCTATATAGTATATTTAATATACGTAAACGTATCTCTCTCTCTCTCTCTACATATATATTTACGTTCTTCTCTTTCAGTGTGTACGCGGACGTGGGCGTGCGTGCGATATACCTTGATTTCTATTCTTCACGTCGGCTCAAACTCTGATACCTCATTGATTTCCGTTTGGTCTCTTTTTGTGTGTGTAAGGGGGGGGGGGGGGGGGGGGGCGGATTCTGTTAGCGCGCGCTGAGAGCTTTCACCGTTGAAGACAAGGTGCAAAAAATCGGAAGAAGTAAAATCGCTGACGGAAAGTAGAGACACGTGAAAATACAACTGGCTCCTGTCCGTGAAAAAAAAAAAAAAAAAAGTAGGAAGAATTTTTTTGCGAGACGCTTGTATAAACTCTTTCCTGTTGGAGCGATATCGCCAGGCGTGTACAATCATCACATTTGTTTCTTTCTTCACACACTCCGCGTGTTGCTTTTGTGTCGATGTTCAGTTTGCTTCGTTCTATAGGAATTCCATTTTGATATATATATATATTTTTTTTTTTTTTGTCACGGTTTCGAGAGATATAAGACGTCTTTGTGGAGACGCGAGTTCTGTTTCTTCCGCTGGAAGCAGCAGCTTCCCTTCCACAAAATCAGTTCCCTGATTTTTCGGTTTGCTTCGCGTATAGTCTCCGGTTCTTCTTCGACTTATCTCGCCCGTTGAGGCCCAGTGCTTGTCGTTTCCCCGTAAGGCGATGCATAAAATTAAAAGCAAAACTCGGGCCCCCGTTTTTAGTCGGAATCGCGGTTAAACGTCTTCAATACTGAATGCGAATCGACGTTGGGCAAGTAGATTTTCGAACACGTTCTAGTATATTAGTGTAATAAGTATCAGCAATACATGAACAAAACAAGGGTGATCCTCATTGCTAATCATGCCACATGCATGGGACAAATTGAGAACATTTACAATAAAATCTCGGCACGAAGAACGTCATTTTACAACGGACAAAACGTATCTTGGTAAGCCTTTCACCTTTCAGTAGCAGCCTACATTATAAACAAAATTAAGTCAAGAAGAGGGAGACAGTCGCTTATATGAATCATCCCTTGAGAAGAGCGAGAAAGGAAGACGATTAGTAGGGCGGCAGTGCCAGGGATACGGTCTGCACGCATCTTGGCATGGTGGCAGCAGCTCAAAGCAGTGATTATCGTGGCCAAAGCATGATTGTAGAATTTAATTTAGTTAGAGATAAGCGTTGCCATCTTTAAACTTGTGACATAATCTGGTGGGTTCTTGACACCCAAGAAGCATTAAGCGGCGGGTCACGCTGCTTATACATCGTATACAAAAGACAGTCTGCATACAGATTCGAACGCCGGTCACCGCGAGACCCCTGTATCGAATGCCCCATGGCAATCTGTTCAAGGAGAAACTTGGCACGCGGCATTCGAACAAGGAATATTGCGGTGACTCGTGTTTGCAGATTGCCTTTTGTATGATGTATGAGGGAGCAGTGTGACCCCTGCTTTAGACATATGCTTTCAAAAAGAAAACATAATATAGTGTTTGCGTGTATGTTTATACAGCCTGAACTTAGTCTGCCTCAACGGTCGACTTGTCTCCCAGCTGTAGATGAGATATTTAGCCAGTGCAATACAACCGCTAGCCTGGGGTCCATAATGAGCACCACGCAGTATTGATAAACAACCGCACTCTGGTACGATGCTCATCCAGATCGAAACGGGCAGGGGTGGGGATGGAAGAGAAGCCATATTAGTGTCAAAAGAATGTGCGTGTGTGTCTGTATGTGTGAGTGCGTGGGGGGGGGGGGGGGGAACCTTGTCCACACGCAGAAAAGATCTCGCTTATTTGTCAGTATTTTTGTTTTTTAGTAGAATAACGAGGCAGCCCTCGTTAGGGTGAAGCTGGAGTTGGGTTTTGAAACATTTCTCCCCGTGCTCTTCGAGTTGCCCGATGAAGTTAAGAGGTATAGGTTAGAAAGAAAGAACAACTCTTGCCTATTAGTTTTTGTGTGCTCCTTGACAACACCGTTTGTGACTAGATGCCGACGGCAAGAGGGTATCAGAAAATAACTTTCTAAAAAAAGCAAAGTAAAAAATGCCGC
The DNA here is from genome assembly GCA_013358835.2 of Ixodes persulcatus. Lineage (NCBI taxonomy): Eukaryota > Metazoa > Arthropoda > Arachnida > Ixodida > Ixodidae > Ixodes > Ixodes persulcatus. Next base: position 892,011 of record JABSTQ010011253.1, read on the forward strand.
ATAAAAAAAAGGTATAACGTCTTTCTTCGCCCCCCCCCCCCCTCCCCCCTTACCCAAATCAACAAATAAAAACAGTTCGCTAGGAGTTTGGTGAAATGCGACGGAGCGTGAGGAAACATACGTGGACCCTCGCTCTTCGCGCAGTGCGAGACCCGCCCCCAAGATATTTTTGTTTTCTCTTTTTATTAGCGTTTTCTGCATCTCACCTCCGTATGATAATCTCAGAAAAAAGACAAGTTTCAACAATGCGCTCCAAACGCGGTATGCATTCAGTCAGCACGCCACGGGGCGACGCGTGCACAGACACACACAACAACAGCAGCACGCAGCAGATTTGATACGCCCGCTGCGGGTGGCTATGGCCGCCTATAGGGCCGGAGGCCTCCACCCGTCGCAGGCTCCGAGTGCCGCGGGCGAAGCGACGACGCGGCACTAGAGCGCGGCGTCGGCGGTGTGTGGTGCCCGCGCTCGCTGCGAAAGTTTGTGTGTGTCTCCCTCCGTGCCGTGTTGTAACTATAGAGCAGCAGCGCAGAGGCCCACAACGCTCGCCTCGGCCGGCGTCGTCTCGCCGCCGTGTTTGGGGACTTTGATTATAGGGATGCCGAGTTCCTAGCTGTTCCGCAGTTCGAGCCTCAAACCTGTCATTGTTGTCGGTGGGCGTGGTCTTTCTCTCCGAGAGGCGAGGACAGCCGAGAGAGACCCGTTTCGAAAGGACGTTGCTAAAGAAAGACAAAAACAAAACAAAACAAGAGAAGCAAAAGTAGGCGGCGGCGATGCTGCGGTGGTGGCTGTCGCCGGTGCAACTTCGAAAGGCGGAGGAGGACGGGGAGGCGTGGAAGATCGGCCGGTTCTATTGCGCGTCCTGGAAACAAATAAAATGGCCGCCGCCGGGGAGAGACAGGAACTTTTGAATACGAGAGTTTCTTTGACCTCCGGCGTGTGCGTGTGTGTGTGTGTCTCCGCGCGTGGTCGAGACTCGCGGAGGAAGGAGGAGCTTCCCTGGGGCTCGCCGCGGAAGGATGCGAAAAAACACAGGCGTCGAAATCATAGTGCCTATCCCGGGGGTGGATGGCGGAGTGAGGCCCCTGGCAGTCTCTGTCTCAGGCGCCACGGATGAGAGCATGTTGTCCTCGGGTTTCTTTATCTATTCTTCGTTGTTTTCTTTCTGTTCTGGCGAGTTGCCTGCCTATGGTCGCCGATCTCGACCAGTCCCGCGTGACCAGGATGTTTTTCTTCTTTTCTTTTTGTCGTCCTCTTTTTATTTGAGACGGGTTCGTGATTTTGGGGACCCGTAGCCCCTCTCTCTATGTGCGGCAGCGACGGGGAACCGAGCAAAGATGAAAGGGCATTCGCCGTCCTTGCTCGTCTTTTTTCGTGAGCGCTATGCGGACTTCTCGACGGATGAAGACAGGTTTTTGCAAAGGGGCTTTCCTTTCTCGTTTTCTCCGATGATTGTGGCTATTGGTTGTCTTGCGCCGTGGGATGGCTGGAAACGACTGCGTGTGCGTTTGAAGTTGAGGTGGCCACCGTGCCTGGACCCTGTCCGCGCTTAATACCTGTCATGTAGTGGCGTCTTTTTTGTAAAAATAAATAAATAAAGAAATATATTCGATACATCTTGGGTAGAGAGTTATAGTTTGTATTAATGTCAGGGGAAAACGAGACGAATAATGGTACACCAGTGAGCGATGTGAAGGTGAACAGCCGTCTTCTTGTTTTTGACGCAAGTTTTGGAACAAGCTCTGTTCGAGAAGAGGGCTAGAACGCAAAGTTTCGACCCCAAGCCACGTACCATTTGAGACGTTGAGAGTTAATATAGCTTTAGGGAGCCGTAAAACAGGCAAGAAACCAGGTAAGGTGTTCACCTTCATATTGCCGGCGGGTGCACACATAAATATATTCTAGTATAGACAAAACGTTGAACATGATTTCCTTTTGTTGTATTATTATTTTATTTCATGTTATCATGATTTTCGCCTGCATAGCCTGACGACGAAGTTCAAATAATTGGGCTTGCGTGTTTCAGCTGTTTCTTTTTTTTTTTTTTTAAGCATCAAAATGCTTCTTAACGGAAGCACCCACCCCGACATTTTGTTCGTTCGTTCGTCCGTCTGTCCGTGCATTTGTCGCTAAATTTACTGGGGAAACTGAATTGGTGTTTGAGTCACGTGAATTCAATTGATGTCACGTGACCTGACGTCACAGAACCTATACACCAATTCCCTTTCCCCGCTAAATTTAGCGGAAAATTTGATGCTACGTGACCGGACACAACGTCAACTGTACACCAATTCCTTTTCCCCGCTAAATTTAGAGGGAAATTCGATGTCACGGGACCTGATGTCGCGAGACCTATACACCAATTTAGTTTTCCGCTTAAATTTCGCGAAACAATTGATGTCGCGTGATTCTTTACACCAATCTAGTTTCCCCGCTAAATTTGACGAGTAAATTGACGTCACGGGACCTGATGCCATGTGACCTATACACCAATTAAATTTACCCGCTACGTTTGGCGCGGAAAGCGATGTCACGTGAGCTAAACACCTTCAGTTTCCTCGCGAAATTTATCGGCAAAATTGACGTGGCGTACCCTGACTTCACGTGACACGTACATCAATACGATTTCCCCACTAATGCCTCGTTCACACTTGCGAACCGGCGGCCGAAATCGCGGGAATTCTGACGCCCGGCGACGAAAGCAGGCAGATTTTCCGGCGGAAAGCAAGATCGCTCTGGGACCAATTTTCAACGCCGGAAAAAAGTTTTCGCTCGTCGCAAGCCAATCAGAACGCACGGGGGAAGTGGCGCTTGCTGACGTCAGATCCTGTCCGAGCAGACGGTATTGCAAATGGCGTCCACTATGTCTGTGCCGTCTGTGCCTGTGGCTATACCAGTGTCAGCGGAGCTACTAATAGAAGCGGTGAAAACCCACGTCGTACTTTATGACAAGACGCATGCTCGATACAATGACAATGATTATAAGGACGAGCTATGGAAGCTAATTGGAACCGAATTGGGAACAAGCGGTACGTACTGCGGTGCACACTGCACACACGTTGTTTATTTACTGCATTCTCGTGTTGCGAAGAGGATGTCGCGGATTCGCTCAGCACTGCGCCTGTTACCTATTTTACATCGTAGCCGTAAAGTGTATTTTTAATCAGCCGTGTTGCGTCGATCTCCATGTATTCTCCCATAGGGCGGGCCGCCTCCTGGAACCCTGAGTACCACGTGACTCGCGCCGAGCTGCTCTGTCGGCCATGTTTCGGCGAAACACGCGGATCAAAGGATAGTGCTACTCTGCTCCGTAGGAGCTATATAGTGGTCTAGCGGCAACAAATGTGAACGGCCCGATCTTTTTTCGGCGAGCGAATCCAGTCGGCGGCGAGTGCGTATTTCGCAAGTGTGAACTAGCCATAAATCGAACAGAAACATTTACGCTACGTGACCTAACACCAATTACGTTACCCCGCTAAATTTAGCGCGGAAGTTGACGCCACCTGACCTATGTACCCAGTTTCCCCGCACAATGATAGCGGGGAAATTGATAGAAATAAAGGCTCTTCTTCACTCCCTGAAACGACGGTTTAATATCTTCTAAATACTTTTAAACGATCGCAAATTAAATACCACATTGCATGCATTATACGGCTTCGGAGTTAAAGATCGCTGCCAATTTTTAGAGTGCTGCAGCTCTTAGGCGGCCGTTCCCGCCGTTCGCGGCGTCGCAGTAGCCGTCGCCGTTCGCGTAACCGCCCCGCTAAATTTAGCGGGAAACTGAATTGGTGTTGAGGTCATGTGCCGTCAATTTCCCCGCTAAATTTAGCGGGGAAATTGACGTCACGACACCTCAACTCCAATTCAGTTTCCCCGCTAAATTTAGCGGGGAAAATGACGTCACAGGAGTTCGTGTCACGTCACCCATGAAGAAATTTAATGGGAGGATGAGAGCTAGAGAAAAGGAGGAGGGTATTGTACGGAGGAGGAGGAGGGGAATACCCTCCACTCCGTACCCTCCCCTCCTCCTCTTCAAGAACTCTAGTTTCGCATTACAGAGATTTGTAAACGTCTTTCGTTTTTCTTTTGTCTTCAATTTGGTATACCGTCACTTGCAATTTTGCCTGTATGATTTTTACAACGACGCGTGAATCATCATGTATCTATTTTGTGCTCTTTGTGCCAGCTCTTTGTGCCAGCTCTTTGTGCCAGCACGTGCAGCACGTGTACCTACGTTCCTAACGTACTCTTTGATGCTTGGGTAATTTATCAAAAGGTTTATCTCTTACCTCCGGACGAAAACAAACGAAAAGCGGTCGCGCTGAACCTAACACTACAGTTCCCCCCGATTTTATTTTTACTCTCTTTCTAAAATTATGTCCGTCGCATTTTAAGTGCTCAATATACCGCAAAATTTTTTGCATAAATTCAGATATATCTTCGCAAAAGACAGCATGCGAAAACAAATGATATATCATTTGTTTTCGCATGCTGTCTTTTTGTGTTTTGTATTTGTGACTATAGTCACAAATACAAAACACACAAAAAAAAGCAGAAAAAGTTTTGAGTTCGAATCAGGAGTAGAGGGTATAACATTTCTGTATAACTCGTCAACAGGTAGCGCGATAAATTATCGTTTTGGATTTATAACTTTGTCTATAATGTCTGAGATAAAGTTTAATACGTCCGACATTCGTCAAATTTAGACTATGAAAACAAACGTAGTGTCACTGAAACATTAAAAAAAAGTAAAATAGGAATGGGACTCAATTTGATTAATAAAAACATTAATTAGCTCAGTTAGCAGCTTGCGAGATATCGCTATCTCGAGTTATCCGCTATGTACATTGTCTTTGAACGATGCTTTTATCGTGCAAGAGGCCATCCAACTCGACGCGCACAGAGATCTTTCGTCAACTTGTCAATATTAATTTAGCGTTTTGTGCATCATTTATAATTTTCAGTGGTGAGTCTTGCGCTTGAAATTCGTGTGCGATGTCACATTGTCATATATATACAAAAAAAAAAAAAAAGACGTAGCTCGTTTCTGTATAGATGACGGCATATAAGCCCGGAGGAGAACGTTGATAAATGGTGCCGCACAGCGAGGGAACTATTTTTTAATTTTCTTTATATGTGCGATATGGAGTTTCTTCTTCTCATTTTGCGTCAGCTTCGAGGAAAAATATTGATTCCCATTTTCATTTCTCCTCCGCTGCCTCCACGCGTGGCTTGTACTGACTTTGACTAACTTTGATAGGTTTTCAACATTCATTTCGAGGGCGATATTCTTAGTATAGAGCTTGGCATATTATTCATTCTCCAGGCGGCATTTTCCTCTCATAAATTCGCTGGTGTTTTTCTTCTGGTTTAAACTGGAATTGGCCTCAGAAGTGATGACGTCACAACATGGCACTGTGCTCCAAACAAACCGTTGCTAGGGCCGTTGTTATGGGCAAATGCATGGGGCTTGACGCGAGGTTTAAATTGTCTGATAAAAAAGTAAAAAAGTAAATAATGTTTTGTAAGCATTGTCTCTTCTTAATATCTGATTATGAAGACATTTCTTTATACCGTCCCAGTATCCATAAAGCCATGATAAAAGTCCGTAATTAGTATTTACAACTGGTTTTGCCTCGCTAGCAGACGACACGAAGACTTTGTGGGTTCACTGGTTCTTCCTGGAGGAGTATACGTGACTGCGGTAAATTAAGTCGGTGACGAGCGACGAAACTTAAGTTCGTCGGGAGCAACTTTCTGCGGAATTTTGGGAGCGAAGAGTGTCCTTGCACAGCTTTGATCAACGCTCGAGGAGCTCGAGCGCGCGAACGCCTGCCCGTGGAGCTCGCTTCCGCAATATTTAAAGGGAAGCTGAAGAGGTTCTTGCAAAAAACGAGTTAGAAATGAAATTTATGGTATTTTTATGCTTTGAATCTGAATATTACGTTCGTTTTCTCCGAAGATATAACTAACTGCGAAAAAAACACACGAAAAACCTGCAACCAGTCGTTCCGTCATACAATGATATTTCGGCCGCTAAGCGCGTGTCACTCGTGTGGGCATCGCGCGCAATCGCAAGCTTGCCAGGTATACATTCCCCTTCACTGACGCCAGACTTCACGTCTTTTTATCACCTTTTTGAAAATAGCAAGTGTGCGCGTGCATAGTTTCGATAGGTGCTGAAGATGTGCGAGAGCGGAGATTCCTAATTCTTTTATGACGTGGCGCTCCGTGAAGGAGGGGCTTCAGTGGTACTTTGAAAAGTATTTTATTTGTAGCCTCCGTGCACCAAATTGAAAAATAATCTCAATATTAGTGATTCTGGAGGCCAAATGAAGACGAGTTAAGTGTTTTTACTCAAATACAAAACCGCTTCAGCGTCCCTTTCAGAAGGCGAAAACACTATGAAGCCGAATCGCGTGTACGACGACGAGGTCAAGGTATCAACGTCGAACTGTAGACTAGCACACGTTTCAAGGAGTTCTGACGACACAGAAGTTGCTTCAGAGCACATTTAACTTACTCGGTTTTTATGTACAGCTCCTTCGCTATTTCTACTCTTAGTGAAAACGGAAGAATTTGCAGGATTGTTTTCTCAGTGATGAAGATTACTAGCAGGTACGAAACATACATCCGTATTGCGAGCCTGAAAAACGAAGTTTCGGGTCTCGAACTGTACATGTTACAGTCAAAATATTTGCTCCTTCATTACAATGCACGTCAACTACAACATCAAAAAAGAGGGACTGGCTCTGCTTTGATATCATGTTATAAATAGGTGCTTCTCTCGCTGTATGTTATAGCAGATCTCCATACGTGTGGTGATTTTCGTCAGACACTATCCCGTATCGCACGCATACGCAATTCGTTTTTATAAACCTGATGAGGTTTCTTAGACCTGCCATGTTCCCAATAAATACAAGTTCCAAATCGTATCATTCTACAGACGATTCAAACTGTTGCAGACTGCGCACTTCAGTCATTTCGTGTGCGTTCATCATGCGTTCGTCGTCTGCAATAGGCATTTCGCGACGTATTGAGAACCGGAAGTGGTCGTCAAAACAGCCGATTTCGAGCAAACCTCTGTCGTGGTAAGTGTGAAATATATATGCTTCCTATATCTCTTCTTTTTCGACGTTCAAATTTCAAGTCCGATTTTTGAACGATGATTCTTTCTGAGCTAAATCTTCTCCCATGTATTTGTTCATAGCAACGCCCCTATCAACGGTTTTGTTTGGCGCAGTGGCGTCACACTTCCGAGGTCGATTGCAATGTCGTGTATGAAACGGAGACGAGAAGGGGATTATATATATATATATATATACACACTTAATTAAAAAACAAACCCCCCTACTTAATGAAAAAACAAAGCAAAAAAAAAAACATCTTGAGACTATATAGGGAAAACAATTGTGACAACACGACACCGGCTCAAAACTCAGTTGAGACGGTGTTGTGCTGTCCTAATTTATGTCCCTATTCTCTAGGCTTTCATTTCACTATGATCGTTCACCAGCTCGCCTGCACAGTAGCCCTTATTTCAGAATTTACCGTCTCCGAAACGAAATTGGAACGCGCAAACAAAATAGATGACTCTGATACGGCGTGAGAGGCGTTTAGATTGTATACATACATCCATGGGCTTGTAGACTGCCAACATGGGCCTTGATACACCAATTACTTGGCGAAGTAGTGATGATGCGCGGGCCTCTACACAAGTAACACTATGACGTCACGTATTTCTGCGGCATCTAGCTTAAACGCGCGACCACACCGCATGTTGCGGTCAATGCGTGGACACGGGAGTCGGCGCCATTCCAGCTGGCTTCGGTTGCAGAGCCGGCAGAGAATGGAGTTATTGTCGACGTCCCTGGCGTCCCTTGCGCGCTTAGTTTTGGTTTAAAGTCGTGTAAAACTGTGGCATTTCTCGCTTCGTAGCGTCCACTAGGAATTAGTTTATTAAAACTGTTTTACAACAAGTTTAGACTCTCTTGAGGTCGAGCGTTAGGTTAGGTTAGGTTAGGTTAGCGCTAACCCAGTTTGAATGTTTTCTGGTGGCCACCATGGCAACCAACTTGGCCCTAGGTCCAAGAAAAACCCTAACGCAAGCTCTCTTTTTTTTATTGTAAACCTACAAAAAAAAAAAAAAAAAGATAGAGCACCGAGTGTTCATTCGGTGTAAAAATAGTTATCTGCGATGCTCTAAAAATGTCTGCTTATACCGACATGCTGAAACAGACTCCTCAGTATTATTGCGTGCGGATTTGCATCGACTGCAGACCTCCAACAAAAGCACTCACCGAAACGATTGTCCAATGCTGTGTTATTATTTATTGATATTACTCCCTCTCTATCTCTCGGAGATGACATCGCACTTAATATAATCTAGAGATAATGTAACCATCAACCACTGGTGGGTTTCTCAAACGAATAGCCTTACAAAGTAAGGGTCCTCCAAAGCATGAGGCGGATATATATATATAAAAAAAAAGAAGAAAATCTTGATGCTACCAGCAATTTGGGGAGCTGTCGCCTAAAAGCGCGCGTACGTAAAACACGAAATTCGCCAAGGGGGGCGGCCGAGAATATTAACTCCGCATTAATCATAATCCGCGGCTCCGCACGCCACGCCACTGCTGGCCGTTGTCAGCGGTTTCTTTATCACCTAATTATCCTCGCTCATACGCGCCGCGTGCCGAACGCTTTTCCTCTCCTTCGTCGGATTTCTCTGTTTTGCTCGACGAAATCGCAACGAATGGCGATCTCCTCCCGCGTTTCCCAATTTAGACGGTAACCTTACAACGTCGCCGCGTTAAAGCGCGGAAAAGGCAGGCAAAAGCTGCCGCCCGCACACACACGCCCAAAGGATCGCAGAACGAGAAAACAAAAACAAGAAAAAAGCAAATACGTAATTAAAATAACCGGGGATCTCTCTTGGTATTTAGCGTGGATCGGACGCGCCGCGAATGTTATCAACAGAAGGCAAGGTACCGCGCTACGCCGAGCAAGAAATCGCTGTCGGTGCGGCTACACTACGTTTCACTTTACTATGGACCGTATCGGACACTGCGAGCCACCGCAGCCAGTCCAGCGCTGCGGAAACGTACCCCGTGACCGCGTTCCCTGTGCGTCGCTGCTGGGCTCCCTTAGGTCACGTGACACAAACACGGCGTTAAATTGACTTCGATGACTCGTATAGTTTCGTCCGCGGTTCATGGTAAGGCGGAACCGAGTATAGCTCAGCCGAGCAAAGCTCCACACAAACCATAAAAAAAAAAAAAGAGAGGAAAAAGAAAAGAAAATAGAGCGATAGGGACAATTCCAATGTGGTCGACGCTCGCGATTGTTTCTTGTACGTGACAATTTCGAGCGCGCCTGCGCGTTCACGGCGCGACTGGGTTTTTCCACGCTCGGTCTAGCGTGTTCTCGGGACTGCATCTGCGCGAGACAATATCTGAAAATAGCCAACCCACGTTAAGGCTCTCCGGCGGGCTTTTCTCAAGACCGCGGCCACCCGCCCGCCCGCCCTGTGCAGTACTGCTTCGGAGGAGGAGGCGAGGGAGACGACGGAGTAGAGTTGCTGTTTTTAATTTCGCAGTCCTTCATCCGTGCGCCGTGCACAGCGCGCCGCCCCGTTCGGTCGGTTGAACCCTTCGGATGGAGGCTGCGCGCTTAGGGGAGTGTGCACGGTACTTATTGCGTTCGGGCATCCGGAGCCGCCTGGATTTTCGCTTTGGTTCTCGCCGAATTTCTTGTTGTTATCCGATTCTGTCGGATCAAATGGTTGGTTTCTGGGTGTGCGCTTGTTATTTTTATTGTCGTCGCCTATATATATATTTTTTCCGCGTTTTTCATTATGCGTTTACATTTTTGTCGGCTTTGGTGTTGTGGTGTATGTAGTTCGCGTTGGATTGATTCGGTACTAGATCTCTTTTCTTTTTAGATCACCTTTATTGTAACGGGTTAACAAATTGATAATTAAACACGCACAAAGCCTAGGTATCTGGTTGGTTTGTCTTCTCGTCCAGTTGTCCATGCTTTAGGCGCTGTTTTGTGTTACTGTGTTCTACCAAAAAAAAAAAAAAAAACTTAAGCGTCCACAGTAATCAGGTTCTTGTCTCTTTTTTTTTTTATTGATGAGCCTATTTACATTTCCACCTTGCTTTGTTAGTTCGAAAATAATGGTTCGTCATTTGATCATTTGTGTTTTATAATTGAACTCTCACTCTGTTTTTACGTTGTATATTCGATAAGCCGCCCTCTATGCATTCTTTCACAGCAAAGGAAATGGAAGTCAACGGGGCAATTATTGAGGACTCCAGTATTCTCGTAAATTGTTCGATAATATTTTGAGTTTATATTTTAAAAGCCGCGCAAAAGGCAACTTTCACGTGTTTAAAATTTGCTTCGTCGATATAGTTGTTCTGTTGTGTGCGTCACGGCTCCGCATACTGCTTGTGCGGCAGTGGATGTTCGCTATTGGGAGATGACGTAAAACACTTAAACGTTGTTATTTTAATGGAGCACTCCTTTAAGGGCGGTGCAACGATTTTTGTACTTTGCGCGAAATACCGCTTAGCACGAATCCCTGACGTTTATGACCGATGAGCGGTCGTTTTTCTCCCCACGCAAAAAATGTCGCTGCAAAAAAAAAGAAAAAAAAAACGAGCAGTTTTCGCCTTTTCAACTTCGCAGCCAGAACAAGCGGACACGTGTTCTGGAGCCGATTATATGCCGCCAATGTTGATCAGCCACCCGCTGGGGTTGGCAAGGCACTGGACACGCGCTGAGTTCCAGACATTGTTATGGTTCGGCTATTGCCGTCATTAAAGCGATTCGGCACCGGCAGTGGCGTACCAACTTGTTTTTGAGTAAGGGGGCAAACCAGACCCCCCCCCCCCCCCCCCCCCTGGACTGGGGGGAGGTACCCTTGGTACCTCTTGGGCGCCGCCGCCGGCCAGTGTTTGCCCTGCCCAGTGGCGGCTGTTTCGGGGGGGCAAAATACATGCCTTGCCCCCTCACTCTGAGAACTGGGGGGGGGGGGGGGGGGGGAGCGAGCGCCCCCCTTGCCCCCCCCCCGGGTTGGTACGCCCATAGACACGGGCAACTACCCGAACGCTTGCCGAGTTATTCATTATCACGAGCCCGAATCGAGTGCTCACGCAAAGCTCGGGTCCAATCTATGAGCCACATTCAAATAGCGTAAATGGGGGATACTGCGACCCCCGCGATACGTCATCAAGTTTTGTGAAGAAGAGATTGAAAGAAGACGCTCGCTTTTGTCCTTGAAATTACACCGCAACACAGAAGTTTCTTGGCCAGTGGCGTTGCGTGCGAGTCCCACTAGCCGAGTAATCCTTGAGTCCCACAAGTGCCAGTAACCTCGTGTAAAGTGAAAAACCTTCCAATTGAATATCGTTGCACCGCCCCTTTAATAACTCAGTGTAGGATATAAATAGAGTGGAAGATGATTCATTGTAACGTGTAAAAGCCGGATTGCTTATTTGCGGATAGAAAGAAATAGGGAACACGTATATTGATGTTTGACGAACGTTCTAATAATCTTCAAACGGCAGGTTCTCCCCAGACGGGTAGGAATTACATAGTTCGAAGAAATTCCTCATAGAGGAGCATCACGCGTCTGAGCCCGTGAAGGCATTCTTTGATACTGAAGTAAATAAAATAATAATTTTAATTATGCCAGTATCATGACTCGTTTATACAACGTGTGAATTGGAGGTTTATGAAACATGACATCAGACTAATTGCATTGAGAAAGTGGTACTCATGTTCGATATAGGGTTGTCATCGCTGCTTTGCGCGATCACTGCGCCATATTCGGATATTCATAGAATGCCTGAATAGGCTTTAGCTACAAGCGTCAGGGAATTCTTTTCCCTGGTCAATACTTCACGAGTCAACTCGATGGAACGCTAATTCGGCGAAGAGATGTAACCACGATCTCTCGACGGATAACACAAACACGATTGACCGACAGCGTTTCATTAATAGCACGCGTATACATAAATTGTAGATTACTCTAAAAACGCACCGACGCCAATATAATAAGGTAACATGAGTAGTCGTTTATCGACAAAGTGCGTCACTCAACAAACATTAGCTTTGCTCGTCTCTTGATCAGAATAAATTATGTACCTCGATTCTCTCGATCGCCACGCTTCGGCATGGCTTCAGACCTCTCGATTGGCTGTTTTGGTTAGGAAGCCCGCGCTTCTATTACCATAATACCCCGACCTGTCAATCAAGCCGAGTTCCCCCTCTCCACATACCCCTCTCAGCTGTCACTCGCGGTAGAGGGGGGCGAAATGAGGAAAGCAAATATTCGGCGGCAAAAACGAGGCGGCGGCGGGAGTGGATGACGACGGTCCACCCCACAGATGTCATCCGCAGGGGCAACGCGCTGACGGTTCCTGTGGGACGCACCGACATTTCCGGCAAGTTGAGAAGCGAGCGACGATTATTGGGTGGAGTCGACGTATGCTTTAGGCTTTTGTAGCCAGCTTTAGGTGGGATCGTGGTGCATTCGCTTTGCGTGATGATTGCTTTAGACGATGATAGAATCCGCACAAACGCAATAAGCACCGTGACGAAGCACCTTTCCCGCTGCCCGGACCGATCGGATAACTCTAGCGTGGGCCGCGGTTTAACTGAGTGAAACGAAATAAAATAACGATCGGTATATGAGTTTTTAAGAATTTCCACACTGAGTAACCAGGGAATCGACCTCGTTGAGTCAAATATGTCGCACTCGTTACACTTTGCTACTATTGGTGGACAACGGGTTTTGCAGTCCGACGTGATGCTTGCTCGCGTTTTCCGCATACGTGCAAGGTTTCCGTAAGGTGCACATGTAGAATGGTTTATTTTAGTTGTGGGGTTGGTGGTCAGAGTCAATGAAGTGACGCGCGAAGTACGTTAAAGAAAGGGGAGCCGTTCGCGGGAAGAGACGGTCATCCGTTTATTCGTTCTAGGGTCGAAAATGGCGCTATAGAAAGCGGAAAAGTGGCCCTTCCAGCGTACCCAGTGAATCATTATATTGTAAAATACACAAAGATGACTTGCCATAAGCGAATTGATTCGAACCCGCCAGCGACGCTGATTGCGACAAACGTAAACGGGTTTGCAGATACTCGAAATCAGAGGAGTGCGATAGGAACTTCAGCGAGACATTATTTTACCCTGGTGGAAAAGGAGAGTTAGGCTACATTTGTTGAAAAAAAAAAAAATTATAAGAGCAGCACGCAACAGCTGGTCCACTAAAATCAATCCAAGCTTCTCAACGCTTCCTCGCGGTATGTGAGTCATTTACGTATACCACTGAGCCGAGATCGGTTGCTCAAGCCGCCACGACGTCGTTCCTGCCTCACGCCATTCTTGGCTCGTGTTCTCCCATCTCTCTTCCGCGCATTTTAGGTTTGGTCCTAAGTTAAACCCGCGAGAGTTCCATTTTGCAAGGACGAGATACGTGGGTTCTCCATACATCGTTTCACCTTACGATGGGCCGCAGAGGGCGCTGCGGGCCATCGAAGCCAATCCAATGCCAAGCGATTGTCACTCGATCTTCCGGACGGGCGCAGCGACGTGCGGAGCGCGTTGTCACGTGACACCGTTCATAGCGCTGGATTGGCTGTGGTGGTTCGTAGCGTCTGCTGCGGTCCATCGTAAGGTTAAGCGAAGCGTAGTCGTCAGACACCGGTGTCGGAGACAGCTGTGGCCTCCGAGGAGGCACTGTTGATACTTCGCGCGTGCAAGCCCGGCCGCTTTCCCTGCTGCACCACGCGTAGGGAACCGAGCCGCGTGAACTGGGAGGGAGTCCCCGAAGAAGCAGGGAGGACGAGACGCCGTCGGCCGCACATGTGCCACCCCTGGCATTCCGAGAAGGCGTATAGACCTTTTTCGCATACTCTCCCCCCGGACCGCCAAGTAGGCATATCCGGTATGGGCGACGAAAAAATATTAAAACATTTCAATCTGCAAATAGTAAAAAAATAGAGGGGAGACAAAACTAGAATGGGTGACGGTTGCGCTTGTATCCTAAATGCTTTCTGTTGGCGTGGCGACGGCAAAGCAATGTTTTCGCCCATACTGGAAGTGACGATATTTCAAGATGGCGGCGCCCTTGTGAAAAAGGTCTATATCGCCCCTTGCCCGGAGCAGAAGACCTGGCGACGCGGGGAGAAGTCGGCCCTGTCGATCCGACAACGCCGCCACAAGCAGAAAACATAGGAACGAGAAGGCGGCACAAGAGCCGCGAAGCGCGCACAACAGGCTCTCCCTGTGTGCGCCGGAGACACGGGGAACACTTGTGCCCGCCGCCGAGCACCGAAGAAAAAGCGGGCCGGAGAGAGAGAGGGGGGGGGGGGGGGGGGGGGGGGCTCCTTCCAAGCAGAGTCGTGTGAGCAGCCTCGGAGACAGGAGACGACGGCGCGAACGAGAAGAAAACAGAAAGAAAAAAAGAGAAACCTTTTTTGGTAGTTTCTTCGGCTGACAGTCGGCTGAGATAACTCGGTGCAGGGGAATAAGGCGGGCCAAAGGAGAAGGGAGGATCGTGGAAGCCGCCGGCAAGAGTGCCGAGGACTAGACACGGCGAGATAGGGAGGGAAGTCTGAGGGTCTAGTTTCGCGCCGCGTTCATGCGCGATATCTGGGGGGCGAGCTCCGGGGTTGTCGGTGAGGGAGCACTCTTTCCTGCGAGCCTCGGTCCGCGTGCACCTTCCTCCCGGTCCGGATCAGGCAGACCTGCTCGTCGTCGGCTGGTTGCTGCTCGCCCACTGCGGGGACTGTGCCTCGCTCCCCCGCTCGCAATCTCCGAATCTCTTCGCGGACGAACCGAGAACAGCGATGACCCGAGTGTACGGGCTGCGAGCAACTATTCCTGGATCGTTTCCAGGTGACAAGTAGAACGCGCGCGGCGGGCCAGCTCTTTGTCGGGAGGAGCGAAGCGTCACAAAGAGGTTTCTTTGAGGCGGCAATCGGCGTGGCAAATCTCGGTCTCGCTCTGACTGACGGCGGGCGGACTCCGGGCTCGGCGAGTTGGGGTCTCTATTTCCACGGCGGGGCGTTGTTTTGTTGGCCCCACGGGGGGCGACCATCGCTGGTTCGGTGAGCGCAGAGATTGCATCGGCGTCTCCCGGGCGCGTCCATCCGAGATTGGTGGCCTGGTTCGGGCAATGGCCCGCTGCCGCCGCTTAGACCTGGGCGCTTTGGGAGGTGTTCGCGAGCCAATGGAGACCTTGTTCTGTGCCTTTGCGGTCTGCACTCCTACATAGCCAACACACACACACACGTTCGCGCCGGTGACAACGGCGCCATCCGCGCGGATAATAACTGACGTGCACGCCCCAAAACCTTTTCGACGCCAACATCTCCCTTCGCGTCGCCTTGGAGGAGAACCGATTTATTTATGAATCGCGTAGCAGGATCCCTACCAGTGGCTGCCTTGAAGCAAACCTTAGATTTGGATCTGTTTCTGAGTGAGACAAATTAACAGTTTATAATTTTCGCGTTGAAAATAAATTAATCAATTCAGAGTAAGGGCTGCATGATCGAGGGACAACAAACGATTAATTCTCCCTTTTAAGCGAATCAGCTTATAGACCAGGCACGTAGCCAGGATTTGTTTTGGGGAGGGGGGCCGCCCACGACAAAATGCTGTATGAGGGGGAGGGGGAGAGGAGGCCCCAGCTAAAAGAAAGATCTCGGGGGGGGGGGGGGGAAGGGGGGCCCGGGCCCCATGCCCCCCCCCCCCCCCCGGCTACGTGCCTGTTATAGATGCTCAACGAAACATAGGGTATGGCAAATCCCAACAACCTTATTCCGAAGAGATGACGGCGTCAGCTGATAAAAACAGCGAAGAACGACTCATAAAGAAAGGAGCGTTATTATAACCCGAATGCTTCAGTGAATACGCTCTTTCATGGACAGGGCAGACTGTCTATCGCATACTGCGGAGTTTTGAGCATGTTTTGATCAATATTCGATAGTAGGGTAATTCCACGTCAGTTCATGCAATGATAGCTTGGGTCACATTATTTTTCTTTTTTATATATATATAACATATTTATGTAAGCCATATACATGGGAGAGTTATCCTGCTCTATACGAATCCCGTACACCTAATCTTTTTTTTTTTTTTTTTGCATAGCCATAGATACAAAATTGAAAAGTTCGAGGAATGGAAAGTGAAAAGGTTTCACATGATAGTTTGCACCACCGTTAATAATAATAAGAAAAACACTTTCGGTGTTCTTAATTTTTCTGATTGTTATATAAACTTTCCTCAACACGTGCAGAAAAGGTGAATAAATTATATTCAAAATTGGTATGAACAATCAATTACGAAAAACGTCAGGACTGCTGAATTTAAAAACACTTTGAAAAAATATTTAATATTGGAAGACTTTTGTGAATACTTAGTAAAATATACCAAAATGTAAATAGTTTCATGGGGCTTAAAATTATATAAAAATTAGTTTTATTTAATTTGTTGTTCTTTTGGTGTTATTAGGAAATTCAGCTTATTTCCCAAGATTTGTAATAATTGTGCGTAGATATTTAAGAAATACAAAAAAAAAACATCGCTTATTTTGCTTAAAATACTGTATTCACTATTCCCAATAATGTGTACTAAGCTATGACGTCAAAATTTGAGTCACATTTGACCTAGACACAGAAAAGCGACATCGATCAAACCTTGCCTAGAAATGAACCGACTTGTCTGCTCTGTAGGGGACTCAGCCGCATATCACCAAGCGTTTTGAGTGCTACTTGGTATGTTTATATAAGATTTTAAAAGCGTATTATTCAAAATTGGGCCTCTATAGTTATCTGGAAAAGTAATTTTCACTGAAATACCATTATTAATTAGTTCACCAATGAGAGCAAAATGGTAAACCCGTTGTTCTTGCGCGCTTGCTACTCCTGTGACTCAATATTTCGACGTCAAAACTTTAACCATGAACACTTCCTGGTTCTCGGCGTGTCAGGTCTTCTACGGATGAGACTCCTGGTTGCCTTTGACAGGTTTCAGCGCGGCCCATTCTGCTTGCTTTACCTCACGGATATTTGTCTAAGCCGCTCCGCGGACAGGTAGAGTACGCATACATTTGGCCACAAAGAATTTAGTGGCGAGAATCGCTGAATATGTCTATAGGATTTTAAGTTGTGCGTTCCGTGGTGTTTAAAAGCGCCACCCACTCCGTCACAGGCGCTCTCCCAGTGTCCAGTGGGGGCAAAGGTGCATATTGCCGAAATGTACGGCTTCTTAGACAATTCGTGTAATTAAAAGCGATTCTTGAAAAGTGTCGCCTCTCCGTCTGAGACAAAAATCACATTGCGCGAGTAGGGTAATGTTCGTCATCGTACTCTTTTATTGCCTTTGCGCCAAGAAAGAGCATGAGCCGTGTTGTGTGTTATGTCGTCGCTGGCAAGTGCAAACCTTTGCGTTCCTCGTGTACACGCAACCAAAAATATGAAAAGACAAAACTTTGCGTTTTGGTTGGATAGATAACCGTCCAGTTCTCAGCAAGATCGAAACAATAAAATATGTCTAGATCTTTACCTCCAGTTAACCCTAATCGAACATGAGGGAAAGATCTATCGCCAGAAGAAGGGCGTTTGCATCGACTCATGTCTCGCCCCTGTCTTGGCGAGATTTTTGTACTATTCGTTGACAAAACTATGATGGTGCATATGAGCAACTCCCCTCCTGCCTTCCATGTTTTCAGAAACGTCGATGATTACTTACTCATTCATACTGACTCAGTCTCTCTCTTGGAGGTATTAAAGACGCCTTTAACGCTTGCTCGTCTAGTCTCACCTTCATGAAAGAAGAACTTTTGACTTAAAGGCCACAGCACCTCGATCCGCGGCGTCGTGCTAGTTCCTCTGGTCTCTGCTGGGCTTTCTAGCAAGGGTATGTTAAACCTGTTCTTCATTTTTTTAGCTCTCACACGAAGTCGGTTAAACATGGCATCTGCAAATCGCTGTTTTCATCATCTTTTACAGGGTCATGTCATCATTTTAAAGGGCAGCTCTTAGGCGCCCGTTTCCGGGTTGAGCGGCGTCGGCGTTGAGGTCGGCGTCGTCATCGGCGTAACCGCAGGTTGCCTTATGGGACGTTTTCCATAATGACGTCACAAGGGCAAAATTTTCCCGTTAAATTTTTTTCGGGAAAATTGTTCGCTAAATTTGGCGGAAAATGTTTTCGCTAAATTTAGCGGTAAAATTTGTCGGCTAAATTTAGCAGATAAATTTACCCCCTAAATTTAGCGGGGAAATTTTCGGTAAATTTTCCGCTAAATTTAGTGGGAAAATGGATATATATTTTTTGCTAAATTTAGCGGGAATATTTCTTCGGTAAATTTAGCGGGGAAATTTTCGCTTAATTTAGTGAGAAATTTAGCGAAAATTTGCCTCTGAGTGGGAGGGGGAGCAGGAGAGGAGGGTACGGAGGGGGGCAGGGGCTTACTTTCCCTTCCGTACCCTTCCCTCCTCCTCCTCAAGAACTGCGCTCTAATTCGTCATTACAAAGAATTGTAAACGTATTTCATTTCTTTTTTTAAGAATGCGGTCTAAAATCTCAGCACCAGAGGCGTGTTGAGGCCGGGTTCCCCTTCGACCTTCTTCGCTCCGTCTTGGAGAGGTTTGTTCTTGTGCAATGCCAGCCTTCATGCCTCCAAAAAGAAAGCTCGATTTGCAGTCATCACGTTGACAATTCCGCTCATCGGTTAAGATTCATTGTATCGCGTTTCGACACCAATGTCGTGTTTTCTTGCGTATGCGCCTCCAACAACTCTTCCAATAAGTTAACAATAACCGGATTCCGGGTGTCTGCACCGTCAAACATGAAAAAAAAAAAGTTTATGCCATGCAAAGAGATGAAGGCGTGCTCCATTCCCTTGAACTGGGGGAACCAATTTACATAGGTCAGACTGGCTGGCGCACAAATCACCGACTCCGGGAACATTACTCTGAAGTTTCCAAGGCCTCACCTGATTTAAACCAGCCCACAGTTCATTCGCCATTAACAGCGCAAACAACAACGCTTCGAATCCCTCACATATTCTGACGAAGACTGAAGTTGAATTTTTTGAATTTCTCAAATCAAAGATGACCCTGTCAACCTGACTTTGCATTTTATCTTATCGCCTCTTCCTTCCCCTCCTCACAGTTACTTTTCCTTCCCCCGATTTTCCCACCTTTAATCGGTAGCTTGCTTTTGGAATTCCTATATGTCCGTTGCTATACTCCGTTTCACCTTATGTTGTACCGCAGCGAAGGCTATAGAAGCGCGAGCTCATAGTGTTGGCAGCTGCCTTTAATGCGCGAGAGCTCGTGCCGCCAAGATGTGCCTTAGAGCAAGGAGCTCGTGCTTGTAGCCTTTTTTGCGGTACAAAACAAGGTAAAACAGGGTATAGTTGAAAGATATGGTTGAGTTGTCTTTGTTCTACATGTTTACTTTTTTTTCCCTGCATGTTTATTCTTTTTTTTTTTTTTAAATCTTGACCCACACCAGCTTTCCCTTGTCCATCAATTACAATGTTTTTTTCTGAGTTCATAAAAAAACAAGAATACTTCCTTTTTAGTCTCACTAGTTAATAGTATACTTCAACTGTAAATTTGATCTTCCACAAAGGCTCTCGTCAAGTGTATAAGTACCTACTCTAGCGGAAAATGAGAGTAAAAGCTTAAATTCCGCACTGTTTGAACGGACTTTAATCCCCCGAGAATCGCGGTGAACTCTGGGTGGTTGTTTACACGGAGCGCCGTACCTCTATACACGGAAGTGGTGTGGGAAAGACTTCGAGAAATTGGTACACCGTAGCGCGGATAGTCAGCTCGTTTGAGGAGCGTACTGGTAAACCCTTCGACAATATATTGCGATTTCAATAGACGTGATAACAATGGAGAGCTTGCGCACCAGAGGCGTAGCCAGAAAACATTTTGGGGGGTGTTTCAGGGTGCTAATCCTATCACACACACAATAATATATATGTATATATATATATATATATATGAGGTAATATAGTAAAATTTCGGGGGGTATTCTGACAACTGAAAACCTCGCCCCCCCGGACTACGCGCCTGTTGCGCACGATACCCAAAACTAAGATATGTTTGACGAAACAAAAGTGGCATGAATTTGTTTTTACATTGGCTACGTATGCTCCACTTGCAGCCAAATCGATGAACATATAGTGATCAATACTTTTTTGACATGCTACATATATATTATCTGGTTCGTAAACACTGCTTGAATGTTAATAAGACCTGAACCGACGCCAATCGCTCGTCACATTTCATCTCACGTAGTAAAATTCAGTGCACTCAATTTTAAATGGACATGACGATAATGGAGATAATAAAAAAAAAATATTACACAACATGCACGGTCGAAACACTAACCATCTATCTAGATTTCTCTCTAAACAGAGCATCGTGCATGTTGAAAAAAAAGCGACAATTGCAAGAATTTATTAAAAGCTATACAAAAAACTTTTAAACGTTTTTTTTATAGAGTATAGCGTATTTATAACTGAGATTTATAAACGTTATTTATACAATGTTCCAAGACGTATAATACTTTTCAATAAAGGCGTTAATATATTTTGTTTTTCATTTGCCACCGCTGAGTAATGCGCTTATCCATCCCCATCGCGGAAAATAGTGTGAGAAATAAGAAGCAAGGGTCGTGTATAAGAAGAGAAATTATAACCGAAAAAATAAAAATGACTTCATAGACCGCCATGCACAGCTTCAGCTCGTAGTCGTCGAAAAAATAGCACCATCGTACTATTAAACAGACTATCGCTCGTTTGGTTTCTTAAAGAACAAACTCAAAATATATATCTCTTACCGGCACGTAGCCAGGGGGGAGGGGGGGGGGGGGGCATGGAGCCCGCCCCCCCCCCACCCCCAAAAACCAAATCTTCCATTTTGCAGGGACCTCCTCTCCCCCCTCCCCCTCATACCGCATTTTGTCATGGGCGCCCCCCCCCCCCCCCCCCCCCCGAAACAAAATCCTGGCTACGTGCCTGATCTCTTAAAAAAAAGAAGGGGGGGGGGGGATTAAGTGACTTATTTAAGGTTAGCAAAACGTGTTTACTGTAAATAAAAAAAAAACATTTTAAAAACCACAAAATGTTTGCGAGCAACGCAGCAATAATCAATGTAGATGTTATCGGTTAACAGGCTACATTGTGGGAGAAATATTTGAAGACGTCTTGCTTCCACTCGTCAATAGAAATTACCACCGGTGCTATTAAAACCCGAGTTCATCGAAAGCGCTTGTTGATGGGTAAAGTACTTCTTAAGCAACAAGCAAAAGCAAATACAGAAATTATCGTGCAGAGAAAAAAAAAAGAAAGAAAAATCCTAGTGCCCAGTTGCAGTTTCAATCTTGGACAAAAACCGAGAGCCTAAAAATTGTCGATTTCTTATTAAAAAGATCAAACTTAGCAGTGCATGTCTCGTAATTCCTCGCGATGTTATTTTTACTTTTATTTTCAACAACTCTTAAACAAATAGCCAGGGAGCTCGCATGAGCTGAGTGTTTGCTCAAGAACGACGCGGCGCGCTTTTTCAGATTAGCCCGTTTAACGCGGATCGGAAGCGTGCATGCATGTGGTCGGGGCCGATTTAAAACTCGCCCCGGCACGAAGCACTTTCCCCACGCGTGCCACATCCTCCTTGGTGCCGGCGCAGCGGGACCGACCGCTTCTCTCCGAGAACATGTGCGTCCAACGCGGCCGTGAGTAATGAATCCCATGCCCCGACAACATCGCACTTCACGGCTCCTGCGGTGTCCCGCCGCGGCGGCCCGCGTCGGCAGTCTCCCTAATCGGGAAAGCCTAGAGATGATAACCAAGGGCAAACCACTTTGGTCGGTCAGCATGCGGGGGTCAAGAGGTTTTAGCGGTTAAAGCACCACTTGAAAACGCGTGGAACTTGGAAACGCGTCTTCGGGCTCGTTCTCGCGTCAACTGGCTTCGGATCGTATACTCCGCTCACCCTTAGCTGACAGTGCGGTGGAAGGTATACGCTCTCGTCGGACCAATCACCGCTTCCCTTTCGCCTCCTACCCCTGCGCTTTATGCGTAGGTATGAGAATGAGCGTGATCACGTGGCGGAAGACGGGCGTATGATTGGTCCAACGAGGACTTAGTGTCCACCGCACTGCTGCAGCCTAGGGGTCAACGGAGTACAGTTGAGCGGAATGCAGAGCAACAGACAGTGGTCAATGCCCTCGTATCCTAATGAATTGCAGGTTCGTCTGTGTTGAGGGTTCGAGTTGCCCGGACCCGGTGGGGGATTACTTGACTGAATGCAGGTGAAAATTCCGAGAACTAAGTGTGACCACACGTCGGAGACCGAAAACGACACCGAAGCAAAGTTGAATAAAAACACACTGCGTCTGAGCTTCTGATTGTTCACACGCTGACATTCGGACAAGAGGAACCGTTACTCGACAACGCGGAGTTCAGTGAACCGCTATGATAGTGCATGGTCTTCAAAAACGGCGCCGCGCCCCACCAAAAAGCTTTTGAAACGCCCCCCTCCCACTACATCTGCCACCGAAAAAGAGCGGTCTCTTTAGAAGTAATGTATTTAAATGTATGATTTTTCCATTTGCAATACCTTATGAGAGGTGAATTCATGATAGAGAAAACATATGAGGGATATATTTGTTTAACCTACGTGGAATAGAAAACTTTCATGTAAAGAAGTGAAATGTCCTGTCAATATACACATGGATCCTATTCTGTACATTCTCTTTTGCAATGAACGTGTACTAGGATAAATAGATAGATTCATTTGGACGCAATCGAAGAGACCCAGAAGTCAAAATACATTTATGCCTTATGTTCTATGGGACGTTTGCATGCACCAGCTTAAAAATCGTTGGATATCGTTCGTGAGCCTCCCCGATTTTCAGGAATGCGTTATGCTCGATTCTTTCGCCGCTACGCTTGACTCTTCCGCTGGATATTGGACAAAATGTTTGTTACTTCAAGTGACTAGCCACGTCGATAATTTCTAAGTTTTGTTTATGGGAATGTGCGTGTTTTTGTGTCGTGTGCATTTTTCTAGTAGCCTATTTCGGCTCGGCTGTTTTAACCTCCAGTATGCTTTGGCCCAGGAAACTTGGCCGGGAGTGTTCCTGGAATAAATCAATAAAAATACCTGTCTCTTTCAGCACTCCTTTATTTGTCCGCTTACATTTTTACTTTCATGAAATGAAGCAAACTGGATGTGTTTAGGCGAGCGTATTCCCAACAAACAAACTAGACATCGTGCTGCTTTTTGTTTTATGTATTTTGTGCGGGTGCTTTGCGTCGAGCCTCATATTCAGACTACGCGGATCGTATACTCCCGTTGGGGTTAGGGTATAGCTTTCTAGGGCTTCCGGGATACATAGTCCGCCCTCGCTAACCCCGGTTAATTAGAAAAGTGATGCTGCAGGTTTTATACGACGCTTGAAGGTCATACGTGCTTGCAAACGTCTGCACTCACTTTACCTTTACTTGGACTCAAAAAAACCTCGCAAGTTTGCTCTCCTTTGAGTAGTGAGTAGAAAAAAGAATGTTGATGTAGAACGTAAGTTTGTTTTGTTCTACTAAACATGACGGCCACCTGTGAAGCATCATGCACAGTGCAAAATTGCGCTAGTCAGTAGGCTACCCATAACACCAGGTTAAAAAACGAGGATTTTGATCTGTCCTTGTTACCTTAAGTACTGAATTTCGCCACATTATGTTCAGTGTCCATGGCAGTACTTCATCGATCGGCTAAATGCAGTGTTGTAGGCGTTAACGACCAAAGAAGTAACGAAATACGTTACTCGTTACTTGCAAACAAAAGAAACGCGTTATCAACTTACCTTACTTCAAAATGAAAGGAACGCCTTACCGTTACTGTTACCAACAAGATGTAACCAACGTTACTTTTGCGTTACTTGTTTAATTATGAATTAACACGTTTACTGTTTTGACGTTAGAGGTATGCATAAGCGCCATATTGCAAGAAACATTATTTACATCCAGAGACTGAACATTTTTTTACGGTTTTACCTAATTACTCAAAAAAAAGCGCTAGGAAAAACGCCAAAAACTCACGTAACTTGGCGCATAGAAACACGAAAAAAAATTTAAGTGTTATTTCTTTAAGTTTTGGGAAGAATATGTAACGAGCAGCGTTACTACGTTTCCCATCACTCGAAATGACTAACGTAAGTACGTTACCCGTAACTGTTTTTGAAATGTAACGAGTACGTTACGCGTTACCGAAAAGAAATCAACACGTTACCGGTAACACCGTTACTCGTAATGCGTTACCGCCGACACTGGTGAAGTGTTCCTTCCGGCGTTCTTTTTTGCGAGGGTTTTTTGCGAGGGCTTTTGCGCTGTGGAACGTTACGGGACACTGACGGCGGGTCGTGGAAAGTATACAATTTGAACCAAGACTGTCTTTAGTGAAGTGCGTTCGAACGGCAGAACGCCGAGCTCTGGTTGGAATGATCGGTGGGAAGACGGCAAAGCTAGCTAGCTGCCTTCGTCTCCTTTGCACTCTTCGAATGTATTCGAACGCGGAACGCAGACGTCGTGCGTTTGGGTTTCGCATTCGAACTCGTTCGACGAGTGCAGTGGAACAAGCTCCACAAAGCTGCGTGGCTTATTTACCCTAAAATGCGCGATCACAAACATCTGTCAACACCCTGAATGAACCATTATGAAACGAAGTTTTATAATGTTGTCCTCCGCGGTGTACCAGGCCACTTCGTTCGTCCGTATTCATAACTTTATTTCAAATGTTTCGCAGTAGCGGTAGCTGCGTCTGCTCCCACACCCCGCTCACCTGAATGGGCCCAGCCGTCATGTGCAGTGACTATAATATAATATAGTTTTATTAGCTTGAAGTGTTTAATTTTTAGTTAGTGATCCAAGTACATCGAGTATGTTTCGATGCATGATTACGGAAAGAGCAGAAGAAAGTGGCCAGACAGCGTCTCAAACTCGCTAATGGTTTGATGGCTGTATTTGTTACAGAATTCAAAGCCTTCGAGTTGTGTCACCTTTCGGCTTCCGCAACGACTTCAGATCAGTTTCGAGTACAACAAACGAACATACAATGTTTGCGGCGTAAAGAGGGGCGTAAGAGCCTGCGTCTCTACACTCGAAAACATTTGGAACGTCTGCTTTTGCTCGAAGCCCTTGGGGAAGCCAATGGCTCAAATCTAAGTAGGGAGCTCAACGGATGACGAAGTTCAAAACATGCTTAAACCTTAAAAAAGGATTTAAAAAAAATAATATCTGCGGCGTTCCGCTGAGCGTGATGTGTCACCATGCTCAGTGACGCCACGCAAGAACTTTTTTATGTTTAAACGTATTTCTAGCTTTGTCATATTCGTCCAAGTATTTTTTGTAGATTGCGGCGAATAAAGCTCTCAAGAGGATCAAGAGAAAGCAGACATTACAGGTTTCTTTGAGTGTACAGAGATGAAGTTCGATTACACACATGTTACACCAGACTACGAGAGTCACATTTTATTGCCCCAGTAACACACAATATGCATACTCTCTAGAAGGCCTGAAAACCTTTTTACACTGCGAAAATTGATCGATTAAAGCGTAAAAAGTAGATGAAAATAACAGAAATAACAAATATATATACTTTCGACGACAAGTACCCTGTGAAACACACTCATACCGCTTTTTTTCTTCTTTGTCCTTTGTACTGGTTAAAGCAATAATCGTAGATTCTCACACTGTACATAAAAATAATTACCTTAATTGTTGTTGTTTTTCGTTGTTTTGTTTTCGGGGGAGGGGATGGGTGGTTAATATGTGGTCGGGATGCACAGCATCGCGGCCATACAACTAATTAAAAAACATGCCTGAAGATCGGAAATCAGAACGCTGGTTGCATAGGTTCATAAAATCAATGCCGGACTCACGAAATGGCTACCGATATAAGGATGCTTATACTGAACATTTTCGGTGTAAAATATCTACGCGTACTTAAGGTGTTAAACGAACGTTACAGGTGCCTATGAAGGTAGGATGCCCGTCACTAGCATTATAAATGTCATTTCTTGAAAAAACAAAACAAAAAAACATTATGAACTCCCCTTGAAAAAAAAAAAAGAGTAAAATTAGTACTTAGCTGGTCTCTGTGTTATAAGTGATTAGCAGCATTTTTAAGCCATCCATAAATTCTGAATGCAGACACTCCATCAGCGAGACAAGAACAACAAAGTAGATTGGACTCGACGCTTTCACGGTGCAGTACAAGTTTCTTGAATATCGTCACGTCGTCGGAAATACATATCAAAATAATAATATCTTTGCTTACCCTGTTATTACCAACTTTGCCTTGATAAAAAAAAAAAAAAAAACTGCATTGACTATATACAAAAAAATACCGTAGACTGTGACTTAAAACAGTTCTGATGTCTGATATAATATATCAACCCCTTGAGCAACTGTGTATTCAATATACTTTCAAATATATCAGATGACTCCTGTGAAAAGGTTCATAAAAGTATGTCGACACGAAACCGTTTCTTTAACTCAGATTGAGTAAACAAAAACAGGATCAAAGTTTGCATTTTGCCATGAAGGCATAACAATGCTGAAATTTAGTGTTCACCCTGACGATCTTTTCTGGTTTTAGAATCTGAGAAAAAAATATGAGCATGGATATAAAGTTTGATTGGTTTCAGGTGCGTATCACAATACAAAACAAACATTGCAATGGGTACCTGACTTCTCAGTTCCGGCTTTACCCAAAAATGCAGTGGAATGGTCCTTGGTTAAGATAAGATAATGTCGAGTAATCTATTCAATGAACACGCGCGAAATAGGACATTGACGAGATTGCCTGTTTCACCACACTCAGTGCGATCACTAAATTTCAACAGCGGATCACTAAAGGCCACGAGGTATTATGTATCCACACATGCCCGCCCCTACAATCGTTCTTACAAAATCAGGAAGGGTCAACATATCTTGGGGTGTTCGGCACTGTTCACTCTCCACACAAGCCCGTGAGTCGAGCATCTGAGACATCGATGAAGTGTTTTTCGCTTTAATGACGACATTGCCTGTCTCGCCACACCTAGTGCCATCACTAAATTTCAACAGCGTTCAATAAATGCCCCGTGGTATCATGTATCCAAACATGTCCTTACAATCGTTCTTACAAAAGCAGGACGGGTTAACAAATCTTAAGGTGCTCTGCACTTTTCACTGTTCACGCAAGTCCGTGAGTCGAGCAGCTGAGACATCGACGAAGCCCGAGTTTTTCACTTTCGAATTTTCCCAACCACCATAGACACCAATAGTTTCAGTGGATCACGGGCAACGGGTTGACACTGTACGGATTAGACTGAGAGGGATCCCAGTACTCCCTCACGCCGATGGACCTGTGCAGGCTCGCGGAACCCTGAACGGACTGAGTTCGGACGTCTTCCGAAAACGGGTCGGCGAGAGCGAGCCTGAGGAGGCTGTTGTCTCCAGAGTAGGGGACGTTGTAAACCCTCTTCCCAGCGGGTCCTTCCGGGTGAGAGTGCCTCGAACAGAGGTGCCTCCCGTACTCGCTCGACGTGGGAAGGCGGAGTGGATCCACCGGTTTGTCCTGGTACCGCGTATCGGAGTCTTGGCTCTGCGTGAGCGGTATACTGGGCACGGCCGCCGACACGGACGCGTGGCCCAAACAGTTGTGACGCGGCGTCACGGCTCCGAGCGACGGCGAGCCGGGAGACGACGAAGAGGTGGGGGAAGATGTGAGGTCGCACGGTGCTCCCCCGGCAGTGAGCCCCATCGCGTCGTCGGTCTTGATGCCCTTGGCGCGCTGCTCCTTCTTGAACTTCATCCGCCTGTTCTGGAACCAGATTTTGATCTGGCGTTCCGTGAGGTTGAGATAGGCGGCCATCTCTATGCGCCGGGGTCGGCACAGGTATCGGTTGAAGTGGAATTCCTTCTCCAGCTCGAGGAGCTGCGAGGTCGTGTAGGCGGTTCGGGGTCGCTTGAGAGGGTTGGTATCACTGTTGACAGCAGGGTCTGCAAAAAACAGAAACAAAGGTACATTCAGTTAAGAGACATTCACGTGTAACGGGGTGCGAGAGGGGTGACTGGATTTAAATATGCTTCCTCGTTAAGATTGATGGAGTGCGGAAGAATTAGCGATTACAGCTTTATGTACCCTGAAATGATTGAAAGTATGGTAGTAACGGTACCAACGAATATTTTAGTCGTGTACTCATGGAACGACAACCCTGTCATCATTTGCACTAGGCGTCTTGAAAACGATTTTGCGGTGTTGAGATGGAGAAAAAGCATTTTAATCAACCTGTCTCTTCAGACAATCAGTGCTCGTTTTCGTGTGTAACAGACTCTGCTCGTATGTGGCTGCTAATATGACACAAGGGGAATTGGCCGGACTTTTCCCCACCGAAGGTTAACTTTGCGCATCTGGGGCGTGTAAAATAAAGGATACGATTTGTGTGGATCTTGAGAAATACCGGTATGACGTGGTCCAAATATGATGTTATCAGAACCATGCTGTTAATAACTATATATATTATAACTCACTCGTTTTCTGATGTAAAACAATGTCCCACCAGAGCAAAAGGGACAGCTATAGGGTGCACTGGCGGAAACGCAACAGCAAAAGAAAAATCCCGGAGAACATTTAACGCTCTTTAAAGACGGCGATGAACCAAAGAGTCCGGAGTAAAAAAAGCACGAATTCATTAGGAGAAACTGATACCTATTGCTTATTCAGGGCAGATGGCTTAATTATGCAGTTCGACTCCAGCGTCGAGTCAGAGCTCGGGCTTCGCGTTTTCTAAGACTCTGACGCCGTGTCAGGTCCGGAGCATTAGATATCGCGCCGGTCATTCCCGACCAGCGCTGCCTGTTCGTCCCTAATCGTCCCCCGGTTGATTAAGATCCTGCAGGTTGGGCGTAGCAGGTGCCCACGCTAGTTTTTAACTGGCTCTCGCTAATTGGCACACGTCGCATAGTCTATCCTAGATTCCTAGACGACTCCTTCCTCCCTCCCTCTCTCCGTTTTTCCTCCTTCCTCGCCTCCGCTTGTTCTCCTAATTCCAAATTCGCGAGAGAGCACTTTCTCTTCTCGGCTTCCTTCTTTCTTTTAATTGAGCTCCGGTTTGTCATTGGAAGCACGGCACTTTATATTTTTTTTTATTTTTTTTTTTCCGTTTGTTTCGGTGTCCCGGTTTAAATTTTCTTCTCGGAGAGGGGCCCGAGTGCCGGCCTTGCTCGTCGCTTGCCCCGCCCGCCGAACAGCGAAACGCCATTATGCCGTATGTTTCGAGACTGCCTAACATCGGCCGGCATCTCCAGAGACGTATCAGGCAGGGCAACTCATTTCGTACAAGAAACTTTAATTAGAAGCGCTTGTGTTTTGTATGGTTGCGATTAAAGCTGCGTGCCCGGGGGAACTGCGGGGCTCACGGGGAGAGGGGGCCGCACGCTTGTGTTTCCGGCCCGCAGCGCCTACAACGATGAAGTTGTTACCGGAGAGTGTCAGCTTTTAACGACGCAGGGCACGCCGAGATGGCTTCCGGAAAAAGACACAAAGGGGTTTTTTTTGGCCTTATACGGGCGCGAATTGTCTCGACCTGTCTAGGTGTTTTTTTTTTTTTGTATATTAAGCAATTTGTTTTAGCAGTTACCTGTGCTGTGAAACTTAATATCGTGCTGTTTTCTTGCTCACAAGCTCGAAACGAGCTGATCATCTTTCTTCATTCAAGCTGTCGATACTTTTAATCGTCCAATGAAATGAAACACACGAAAAAGGAACCAATTGGGAACTGTTTTATTTCCCAGTGTGAAGTCACAATTCTGCTTTCTCTTCATATGATCAAGTAGCGTAAGGTGTTGAAGACACAAATATGTATTACTCATGTTTTTAGGGGTCAATCAGACAACACTAACAATTTTCACGCCCCCTACTGGAGTAAGAAGGATCGAATTTGAAACCGTAGTACGATCTTCTCCGCAACGTTTTTCTAGCAGTTTCATCGGATTTCAAGTGCATGTAGTATTTTAAGAAACGATTAACCTCATTTCAACATCAAGTAGGTACCTTAATTAGGTCGATATATTCTATACGAATTTGTTACCGATATGATTTATGAATCTCGCACTTGACATTATTACCACTTTGATTCATCCCAACCTGAAGTCATTATCTACATTATGTTCAGACATTCCACGTTAAATTTCCATACACAAAATTAGCTAAATACAAACTTGGTAGGATCGCATAAGTGTCAATATGGGAGGGAAAAAAATGAATAATAAATTATTATTATTTTTTTTCTGGGGAAAGCAATTTAAAAACGCGCTCTCCATCTCAGCAAGTCATCGCCGCGACCGCTTTTATCAGTTAAATTCCTGGGCGTGTTCCAGCTCCGCTCTCTTAATTTTAAAATCACAAGTCACCTCACCAGAGCGCGGGTCCCCTGTGCTGAGTTGCAGAAACAACGTTTCTCCCGCGCGACAAGCCCCACATCTCCCGCTCCCTTCCACGGACACGATCGCGCGCGCAGAGCCGGCGAGCAGAGCGTTTCAGCCGAATCCGCATGCACCCATTCCCCCATTTGCTCCGGCTGCCTCCAAAGAGCTCTGCAGACAACCGCATTACTCGCCATTCCGGACTTGCTTTGAGAGCATATTCGGTTAATCCGATTACCTAAAACTCGACTACGGCCGTCCACTGTCGGAGGCCTCGCAGCAAGCAGCATCAGGCAACGGGTTGACTGGTTTGGCGGCCCACCAGACAACATGGTCCCCGAAGGACGTAGGAAAGGAAGGGGAAACAGGG
The DNA here is from genome assembly GCA_013358835.2 of Ixodes persulcatus. Classification (NCBI taxonomy): domain Eukaryota; kingdom Metazoa; phylum Arthropoda; class Arachnida; order Ixodida; family Ixodidae; genus Ixodes; species Ixodes persulcatus. Next base: position 922,886 of record JABSTQ010011253.1, read on the forward strand.
GAAGAAGCGCTGAGCGACGCAGACCGCAGGACAACGCTAGCAGCGTCCCCTTCCTCTTCCTTTAATTCCATTTCCCTCGGCAAATTTATCTTCCGGCGTGGCAGTGGTAGAGCTTGTGCTTTCGCCTAATCTTCTTGAGAAAGGAGTCCTTTGTTTTCATTAGGCTATCGCAGATAAATCCCTGCTCTCGTTCTCGGAGTGGGGGAGGCCGTAACGAATCAGTTTCATTTCTTGCGCGCGCTCTCCGTCCTCGGGTCACGGAAACTTTTCTCTCGAGCCGTCCGACGACGGGCCGCCGAAGTCACTACGTGCGGTGGCGAAACACTTTTTTTTTTTTTTTTTGGGGGGGGGGGGGGGGGGGGGAATGAAGCACCGTATTTTAGCGGCAACCTTGTCCTTCTCGACAAAGATGATTTCGGCTTCGGTTTCCAGAATCAGTAATCGAAACTCAAGGTGTGTTCAAAGCCCGTATTGGTGAACATTCTTGTTTCATAATCTAAATCATAAATGATGTTTCCGAACAAGCTCACAGGTGTACACATTCCCCTTTTGCTAATGTTTCTCCGGTGGTGTCCAGCCAGCACGGGCAAGTCACGAGGATGGGTTTTATTTCTATGAACTGGGCAAAACATTAGCTAACACAGAATGGCGTTTTTTACTTTTTGCAGGAGCAAGGGAAAAAAATCAAAAACGTACATTTAAGTAAAATTCATAAGAAATAATTAGATTATTTTATCTTATATATGTAAAACAAAAACTCTTTCAGAGTTGGAACTGTACAATATCGATTGAGCACTACATGGTGACGATAATATTAATACAATTATAGATTGTAATCAAGTTTTCTTGCTTGTTTCTTTTACGAATAGGTTTTAAATATTCGTGGTTCCAGCTGCCTGTCGGGGACTTGTAAAGCTAATCTCTACTACCTAAAGAAGCACCTAGACCTAGATGAATAACGAGGCAAGAGGAAAGATTTTCATTTTCTCAAAGTGAAGGACGACGTTTCACACGTTATTCTCAGTGCCACAACTGAAACTTCATTTTTAGATTTAAAAACATATACGACAAAAGAAAACCAGATGACATACTATACTTCGAATGATTTTGAAAGACGTAACTATATAATATAATATTAATGCATTTAGTTGGCGAAAAAAGATACGAATTCATATAGTTGTGTGTTTTAATGCTACAACCAAGAAGGACTCATAAATGGGCATGTAATTAAATAAAGAATTATTTTTTCAGGAGTATATACGCGAAGTTAAAAACTGGCAAATAAAATTGTCCAATAAACGTTCCCACATTTTTTTGTGGCTTGCTATGCAAATAGCATACAACACAATATTATTCGATTCTTAATTTCATTAAAATTCTCCGATTCTAGAGGACTGGCGCTCTGGACGGTAATGTCGAAGCTACGTGGAATTTGACGACTCATCAAACTTCGTGTACGACAAAAGACTCGACGTGCGCTACAACATTCTACTTTACTCTTTCGTTGTGCGAATTATCTAGACGTTACGCCCACAATAAAACAGCGTTGCACACACAGCCACGATTGCGCCGATCAAAAAGAGAAAAAAAAAGGCTTCCCAATTAACGCGAAGTGGACGCATGAGGCCGGCACTGTGAACTGCGAGCGTCATACATACGCTGGCGTGCCATGCATGCACTCGTCGGCAAACGAGAACATTGTCTTACTCGGCGCGTGCCAGGCGCGGTTTCCATTTTCAGAATTCCAGCGAAGTGAACTGCGTAGCTCCACCGGTCATTAAACAAGGGACCAAGATTAATGCGTCATTCGGCAAGGCAGCCGTTGGAAACAAAAAGGAAATCACCATACTCTGTTTCACCTAACGTGGACCGCAGCGGAGTTTACAAGCGGCCATCTGGTTCAACCCAACGCCGCAAGCCCAACACGTGACCTCGTTTACCGTGCGTCGCAGTGTCCCGCAGAAAAGTCACGTGACACTCGCTCTGAGTTCGATTGGCTTCGAAATTGTCTAAACCTAAGCTGCGAGGAGCTTCTTTGTTGACTCGCTATTTCCTAGGTTATTTTTGTACTTTGAATGATTGTTTCTGTTGCGCTTATTGATGGTGCACTCTGTCGTGAAAAGGGTATCTATATAAGTTTCCCAATTCGTATTATTTAACGTCGTTATAATTTTAGTATTGGCAGTTCCATTGTTACCATTCTTATATAGATAGAATATCGCTAGTTATAATTGTTATATGTATATAATATATCACGACTCCTACTGTCTTCCATTCACCTCATGAAATGCATCGCCAGATGCCTTTGAGGTAAAATAAATTAAATGAAATGAAGGCTCGCTCGTGGCGTTCATTCCAGTCCATCGTAAGCTAAAACAGAGCACACCCAGAACAAGGGGAATACCGAGTAAAAAGGAAAGAAAGATAAACCTTGGAAAGAAACGTGGAGGCGTCGAATAGCGAGAGAGCGCCTCTCGACTTGGGCATTCCAAAGGGACGATCTCGTTCCGGCTTGTTTACCTCGTTAAACCCGCGCGGCTTGCAGATCGTATCGCGTTCCTCTCGGCGTGCTTCCCCGCACCGCCTCCGGTTTTAATTCAATTTCATCTTTCGCCACTGAAGCCGTTCCTCTTTGTTTCAAGAATATCATAAATGAGCGCATGTATTCTTGTCTTTTTTTTTTTTTTTTGGGGGGGGGGGAGGGGGGGTTATGTCGTATTTTGTTCGTTACTTTATATTGATATGTGAGAACGACTTTCAAGTTGCATTCTGATATGCAGACGAATCAGATACTCATCGTATTGCGTAACCTTTTTTTTTTTTTTCGTTGTAAATGTGCGAGAATTCGGCTTAGACACTTGACCCGCGTTGTTACGGTTTTTCAATTTTTTTTTTTTTTGCAAGCGAGTACGCGTTTTTATTATGCGGTGCATTTTGTATTCAAGTTAATTCAACTAAGGAATTTTTGAAGATATAGGAACTGTGGTTATATGTAACAAATGCACAACGGATATGGTGAGCTAAATGGTAGATGTTGGTAGGGATGGGATTTAATAATATTTTCATTTGGTTCGTAACATACCTAGGTAACATACCCTATGCAACCCGAAGGGGGAAAAAAATCTACAGGAAGATTTAGACTGGTTTACACTTTTTAGGAATCCGAAATCTATAAAAACAAAATAATTAAAAATAAAACAAATGAGCTTGAGTTGGGTTGCGTACCTTACAAGCGCGAAGAAAGGACAATAAAATGTTGCCTTCCTCGTGAGTTCGACAAAAAAGAATAAAATAATGCATAGCAGAATTCATAAATACATCCTCAGTGTTTCTAAAACGTCTCCCCAGCACACATAAAATTCATATTAACTTTTATTTATTACACATTTTTTGTAACATTGCAAAAATATGGATGCAAAAGTACACATTAATTTTCTTTCTAAGCTGCAAAACGGCTTTCTTTTTCCTTGATTTTGTATTCTCGAGAGAATTCATTAAATGGCTCCCACGCCCCGGCTCTAGGCTGCGAGAAATATTAGTTCTAATGGCTGTTGGCAGGCCAAGCGTAAATCGTTAAGCAGAAAACCGCATTCACATTCCAGCCATCTGTTCCTCAAAGGAAGGGTCAGTTTCTTAACATTAAAAAAAAGACAAATCCTAAAACGAATCACATGAGAAGAAAATATGTATTAAGCTCACCTTTCAAAGAAGAAAAAAAAAAAACGGAAAGAAAAACAAACGAACTATATATGTTCACGGGAAGCATCGAAATATATCTTTTTTTACTTGCTCCCTCAGCATATATTTTCTTGCTTACATTAGACGGTTTATTCGAGAGGAACAGACCATTATGCGTGGCGAACATTTTGTTTCTCTTTTGTGCAACTGTTTTTAGTAGTCTGAAAATTTTAGAAATTCGAAAGCAAAGTTTAAAACAAGTATTGGCAGCGATATTTACCTTCAGAGTGCTATAATGCATGAAATGCATCACAGGGAATCGGTGAGGGAATCGGTGCATCATGTGACGTATATTCTCCCGCTAAATTTAGCGGAAAAACTGGATGGTTGTATAGGTCACAGGACGTCAGGTCACGTGACGTTGATTTGCCCCTCTAAATTAAGCGGGAAAACTGGATTGCTGTCTAAATCACAAGACGTGCATTTTCGCGCGAAATTTAGCGGATATAGATGAATTGGTGTATGGGTCACGTGACGTCAACTTCCCGCTAAGTTTAGCGGGGACACTAAATCGGCGTATAGGCCATATGCCGTCAATTTTCCCGAGGTGCGTAGGTCACGTGATGTCAGGTGACGTCACGTAAGGCTATCTTCCCCACTAAATTTAGCGGAAAATGCACAAACGGACGGACGGAAGGACGGAAGGACAAAATTTTGGGGTTGGGGGTAGTGTTTAACAATATTTCATGCTTTAATAAGAAAATAAAATATCGGTGCGTATATCACTCTATAAAATGCACGCGTATTCAGTTTTTCACAAAGCACACTGAGAGCCAAACGTCTATGATCCAAAGAGGACGTTTGAAAAAGGACTAAGTAGAAAATGTCCGTTTTTTTTTTTTCTAGAAAGAAAGGCACTGCGAAAAAGAAATCTGCGAATTCATTTTCGTATAGAAGAGAAAAACAATCAATCATGGCGAACAATAGAAGGCTACTACCAAATAACAAAACTCAAAATACGACTGGACAAAAACAAAACAAAAGCGACTTGCTCAGGTACAACGAACAATATATGTTTCACCGGTTCATTTTCCCTGGGCCCATCGCGTTTTTTTTTTTTTTCCGGATTTTATTATATATTTAGGTTCGTTGTTTGCACAGATTATTTTATTGCTCAGTGCGGTTAACTGCCTTACACTTTAGTGAATGTCACCTCACAGACATCAAAAAGGTCACCCTAGATTTCTACGTGGTTGTTCGTTCATCTAGTGTTATTCTCGGAAGTTCTCACACAAATATTTTTGTAGAGAAAATAATGGCACCGAGCAGGCGATGAATGGGACTGTCATTTTGAAATATTTTATATTTACCTATGGCCGAGGAAAGAAACAAAAAAGAAGGAGCAGGTGTGAAAGAAATAGTCAATTCTTGAATTTCCAAGCTCCTGCGACTTTTACTTGTGGCTTGGGATGGTTATGCAGCGGCTTTGTGAACAGCCACCAGAGCTGACTCGACTGGTCTGTAGTGACATAAGACCTGCCAAAGAAGGAGCCTTTTTAGCAGAATTTCTTGGGAAAAATGGAGTCACTATGAGCATACTATTTTTCTGACTTCACTGAAAGAAAGACAGATTTATCACGCTTTTTTAGAGACTGGCGCAAGCCTCTTCTGCAGTTCTGATTTCGCAACAGACTACAGGTCAGTTATCACACATTTCTCAACGACCGAAGGGTCTGGTCGCCATTTGCACCAGGTATATATGCGAGTCCAACTCTAGCGTTCTCAAATATGAGTGTTTTTTTTTTTTTTTTGTCTCATAACTGCTTCTGAGGTCAGCTAGACATACGATTGCACCAAAGTAAGGTGTCAAATGATTTAGTCTGCGTTTGAGTAGTTCTAATGCTAAATAATGATTATTTTGTCTAAACAATTAGCCAGTTCGTGTACGCTGTCGGAACTTTACATTTAAAAGCAGTCAATTATACAGCAGCAACAGAGGCACACATACCAACCGACGTAATCGTCTAATTTATTTTGTCCGTACCTCTTGTTCGCCGCCGTGTGACCCAGCGGAGCCAGCACCCTTTCCGAACCTCGTTTTTTCTTCTTTTTTTTTCTTTTTTACTGTTACATCTTTTGTATCCATCGGGGGCGATGCGCGTGCACTATATATCACCATCTATCAGCATGCTTCACCCTCAATCCGGGGGACACCGTTAGTGGCTTCTTCGAGCCCGTACACGTGTATACGAAATGCGGTGTAACGCTTTGTAGCAACAGCGACCTCTATATAGTTTGCCGCCGCGATCTCGGTCGATTCGATGGCCATCGCGAGGCAAGGCTAAGTGGCTCGCTGAGCGATCCTCGGCCCAATCCCGGGCTCGAGATGGATGGACCAACGAGGTGACGGATGGCCTCTCGCCGGCGCTCCGTTCCGCCGTCGCCGTGTTACGTCAAAACGCCGGCACTCCACACCTCCGCAGGCGTGGTCGCCTGACGGATACGCAGCAATCGTAAGGGGCAGTGAACTAAGAGAAACGAGGAGAGGATGATACAACTTCGTTCTCTACCTCCTTGTGTTATTTTTTTCTCTGGCATGGGTTACGATGACTAGTACGTGCTCTCCTTCGACGCGCTTACTAACAAACAACACATTGATTACTAACAAATCTGTTTATGAACGCGAGCCGTGGACGTACTGCGCTTGCAGAGGAAAGAGATTCTCCGAAAAAAGCTTTGAGAACGTTTTAGCCATTTCAAAAGGGCGTCGATGGCCTAATTGACATTTCTCGAATATACGGGCATGCGGTCTACGGCGAGGGACACGCTGTTTGATGGGTTTATAGGTAATACATATTAGTGATGAGACAATAAAATATAGGAAGAAATATGCCAGTGTGGTCGGAATAACATGCCTACACGCCGAAAAACCGAGGGTGAGGAGGAGACGAGAGAGCGTGAAGTCGGCAGGAGGCCGAGCTCTGGTTGGAATGATTAATGGGTACGTCTAACCGCTAATCATTCCAACCAGAGCTTGGCATTCCAGTCTATCGAAATCTATTGTATGCCGGAGACAAATAACTGAAGAAGCGTTTCTCTGGATATTTTTGGGACATACTATTCAGTAGCCTATGTGCCGAAACCTGGCATAAAGATAGCTTATCTGTGAAATATGAAATATTATATGACTCTGGCTTTGAGATATTTTAAAATTGGCCAGAGTCTCGGAGAGAGCTCAACTTTAAAAAAATAAACGATTACAAGTAAAAAAAAAAATGGCAGATGCCACTTTAGGCGTTTACACATTGATAGAAAGGATGAATTGCACATCAACTGCATTCCGGCAATTTTTATTGTACTAGTATTTTAAATGTTACCAAAGACAACTCAATGTAGAAAGGACAACTTAAAGGAGCTATGATCGCCTCTCGTTATACTCATATCCACGTAATTTTTCACGTTGATGTGATTATTTTTTACGAACTTTGCAAGAAGAAAAATTCCGGAAGCTTATAGGCAGAGCTACGTCTCTAACATTTTTCTCGCCGAAGTTACATAAGTACTGTTCATTTTCAAATACAGCGTACAAGTTCTTCTGCTCCTCGCGCATCTCGTGCGTTTGTTTACCCCCCAAACAAACTCACGTGCTTCTGTTTCCCCCGACCAAGACGGCGGGCCCTTGGCTCCCTCTTCAATCAATCAATTAATCAATCAATCAATGTTTCGAAAACACCAGTACATACGATCCACTGGAACCGACAGCGACTGTCGCTATCGACGACGCCGACACCGTGTCGAAGCGTCGACTGATCAACGCCGCCCGAATGTATACACAAGCCTGCCGGTCCGTTCGCGAGCTCCGTAAGCGAGCGGACCGCTCGAAAAAGCATCCGTGTTCCGTGTCCATTAATAAGCGAGCCCCGGTCGGCTCCTGACAGCTCGCGGGGCAGTGGCGCTTTCTCGCCTCCCCACAGTAAGCGATCCTCCACACGTGACTACTGTCTTTCCAGACGTCGTAAAAAAACGAAGGGCCCCCGAGGGGGAAAGAAGGAGCGGAGGGGTGAAAGCCGGCGCGACCTTTCAACCGCCGGTCACTAACGTTTACAAGCGCTTTAACAAATGGGACCGCGACCGGGTTTTGCCCTCTTCATCATTACTATCTGCCGCTAATGGAGCCGGGAAGCACCTTTTAAGTGGCCATAGATATAGAAACGGAGCCCCCAGGAGGAGGGCGCGGGTCGGCGGCGGCCATTCGGGACAAACGAACTGGGGCGGAGGGAAGCCCGAAATTTATGTATCTCGCTCGGCGGGTCGCCGCGGGGAGGGGGGCACCCGAGCCGTAAACCGATCGCTCCGCTTCTTACCTGGAAGCGGGGACGCCCTGGACTTCATCGGGGGCCTCGTGTGTTGCATCCACGGGAACACGGTCTTGCCGATCGCCTCGGAGACACCGACACCACCGTTGTCGGGGTCCGGAACTCTGGCGCTTTCTTGGGTGGCGTAGGTTCCGGCGCGGTCGGTGTAGTTCTCGGCGGAAAAGCCCGTGACTGCGGGGACGACGGCGGTGGGAGCGTACGGAGTCCAGCTGTCCAGCGGCTCAGGTGTCGTCCGTGTCGCGTGTCCGGCGTCGGGGCTCGAAGGCGGCCGGTACGTCGACGGGGACGTTGAGAACTGCCACGGAGAAGGCGTGTACGGCATGTTCGCTACTTCTTCCTTGATGTCAGCCGCGACAGTTCCGTACGCGTCCCGGCAGCGCGCATCGTCCTGGTACGGGTCATGGCCGAAGCCGGGGTTCGCCATGTGGTGCTGATGGTCGTTCCAGGACATCCCGATGAAGTTGCTTTGCGGAAAATCGACCACACCGCTGTCCACGTCGTGCAGTCGGAGATGCATCTCCTGCTGCAGATACTGGTCCTTCTGCTGTGATGAGAATTCCCCGGTAGCGAAGCTGGCGGTCATCTCGAGGGCGTACTGGTTCATGGGTGTCATCTCGTTGAGGAAGACGTCTGAAAAGTGCAGCTCGCGCTGTCAACGAGAACCCTTTAGCGAGTGGCAAATTAGTCTCATTCGGGGTGCGAAAGAAACGTGGTGGTGTGGGTTCCCCCCTGATGCGTGTCTTCGTCGCAGGGGACCTGCGAGAGGAAGCTGTCACGTGACGAGGGGCTAGCGTCCAATGGAGTGGCCGTCGAACAAGGACAGATCGGGGTTGCCCCTCATGTGGTCAGTGTTTCCCCCGAGGGAGGAGCTGCCCGGTGCTTATGGCCCGCTCGGCGGCGGCGGTGCGGGGCTTTTTCGGGAGAGCTCCCCCGCCGAAGCGAGCGTCCAGCCTCGGGCGCCGAGTCGGCAGCTGGATTCTTTGGGAGATTTTCGGAGAGGGGCGAGCGAGCGGCGCCCTCTGGTCCCCGGCTCGCGCTGGACACAAGTCAGTGAGACGGCGCGACGCCGAGGTGCGCACCTTGCCGGCGTGACTAATCCTGTCCCGAGCGCGGTCTCACTGACGGATCAGGGACCCGAGGCGCTGCGGTTCCCTGGTCTGGCGGCTTGTTACCTTTCGGATGAAGTCCCGCACCTTCCCGTTCGACGTTTGCCGCCTAATTGGTCTTCGTAGAAAGTGGTCGCCGACTGACCTTTGAACGAAGCTGTACTGCCCTGCGGCTGTTGTTGACACGAAGCTCCGTGGGACTGATCAGCACAGATCGGTACCGTATAAGGAACGCGCCGTGTTTGTCCAGCGGCGGCATTTGAGTACGTGCTACTTGGCTGTTCCACTGTTCTGAGAGAGGAGGCTCTTATTATAGGGGATGCCCGGCGGCGAGGAGAATAAATTAAGAGTTTGTGTTCCGGTGGGTGGAAAAGGCTGCACGGATGAGGTGACAGGGACCGGGGCGGGGTTGCCTCGCTCGAGGATGTTTTCTCAGTTTCGCGTTACGTAATCACCTCTGTCATCAGTCTTTGTTGCCGGGTGGCGTGTGACCGGGCTGCTCTTTTCTTCAAATGGTGACGTGTGTTGATTGTTTCGAACGTATATTTTACAAACTCCGCATGCCTGGCAGACACGCATCTCTGTTGTACTCGAAATGTTTAGTTTGTTTATGTTTAGATCATATACAATTTTTCTATAAAGTTTTTGGCATAACGTCAAACCCAAGAGCTCTTTGCAGCATTTGCAACCCACCTGTCGTCACTGAAATTGCATGATGCGTCTTTGGTCCGCTGCTCGGAAGAGGTGATAGATTATTTTGAAGAATGGGACTAGAGGGAAGTGTAATGCCTTCTCAATTGATGTCGAAAATCTTTTTTCTTTGTTCCGCATCAGGCTCTCTTTAGTGCAGTAACCAGTTGTATTGAGAGCAGTGGAGAAACGGGGGGGGGGGGGGGGGGGGGGCGGGGGTTGGGGGGGGGGGGGGGCCTCCCGGAGTGTCTGCGGTATGAGTGTGGAACGCTTCACTGAACTTCTTTCTATCTTGAACATACAGTTGTGTCTTTCAATGCTGATGTGTACGTACAAAGGCAGGGCACTTGCATTGCTTCGAGAGTAGCTCCTGTACTGTGCGATTGTTTTTAGCGCATTGTGTCCAAGCTGTACTTGAAAGACTCGGAAATGAAAGCGTTTCCTCGGAGGGGGGGGGGGGGGGGGGGTTGCAGTTTTGAGATTTAAAACTCACGTTTCCAGACAATCACACCTGTTAAACGTATAAACCCCGCTACAAAAAAAAAAAAAAAAAAGAAGAAGAAGAAAAGGGTGCTAATGTACGATTTTGCCCATTCAAAACTAGTAAAAAAAAAGGTATCGCTACGTCCTCCCTCGGAGCTGCGTTGAAGAAATCATGTAACCATGAAATGGGCCGGAGCTTCCTGCTACAGGTCGATCGCCTATTAAGTGCGGATTTTCCGCACAAGTTCCTGACTGATGTGGAGGAGGGTCTGAAATGGAAGTATAGTGGTGTTCCACAAAACATTCGTGAACGGCAAAAAATAAGAGCGGCCATCATTCCTTACCTTCATGCTATCTCCCACAATATGAAAAGAAGTTGCAGGGCGTGACAACATTCCGGTTGTTTTTTGTTTGTTTTTTTCAGCCCCGAATAAGCTTTCGTCATTGTGCAAAAGAATCAATGCACCAGAGAGGGATAGTAACGAATGCAAAAAGAAACACGAAAATACGTTTTTGGAATGCACAACCTCTGTCGTCTACGACATTCCACTATCTAGCGGGCGCACCTACATAGGGCAAACGGCCGCTGAGTAAATGATCGTGCTAGAGAACACGCAGCAGCTATCAAACAGACGCCGTCTGGACATCTAGCCGTGCATTGCGATCGATGCCCGTACACCCCCTGGTTTTCAAACACAATCATCCTAAGACGACACAGTAAGAAAAAACAAAACAAAAAAACTAATGAAATTTACGAAGCATTTGTCATCAAAACGAGGGGCGTCAATAAGTGTATCAGTGAGCCGTCTGTGGCACTGTTAGATAAGGAAATGCTATGTTTGGAGAGAGAGAGTGTGGGGGTGGCTGGAAGTGACGTGGTTTTATTAAAGTATTTAAGTCAGCGTGTTTCTAATAAACTTTCAGTTGCGAGTGCGCTCCGCGTTGTCGTTACCTCCTTTACTTTGTCCCTGTCTTTCGGCGCTTCTATTCAGTCATGGACCAACTAGCTCACCTGAACATTTTGTTGTGTGGGAGTCGAGGGTGCGAGCACTTGACTTCAAAGAGTGCTTCTTCAGTTCTCATGTGAGCAAAAAGCTACGGTCTCTGCCGAGGCTTTAACAGCACTGTACGATATCTGTGAAACTGAGTATAGAGTGCATACTCCGTATTAGCGTTTCGTCACAGCAAATAGAGTCCTTCGTTCCGACTTTCAGAATCGCGGCAACAGTGAGAGTGGAAGATGATTGGCTCTAATACCGTTATATTACGGTGTCTGACAAAAGCAGTGCGAGTGGGACAAGAAAATAAATTATTAAGTAGTCAAATCACCCTGTCATTCGAGGCTACTGCAATTCGAACTACGAACACATTGCATTACGTAATGCTTCATAATAATAATAATAAAAAAAACATGAAATTAACTGTTTGGGGCTAAGAATTCCGTCCGGCAGCAATCCCTTTAGTTCAGCAATACCGATGATAATCCAAAAAGTGTGGTTTCATGTGAAATCGAACCGGCGTGTCCGGGGGGGGGGGGGGGTATTTTAGATTGGCTCAATACACTATATGTCGCGCTACTTGTTGTTGGGCTAGTTGGTTCATGGTACCGAGTAAACTTGCATCAAAACAGAGGACGAGCAGGAAGGAGTGGACAAGGACAAGCGCAACTTTCAACTAGTTCTATTCGCCGCCAAGCGACAGCGAAAGATCCGTAGGGAAGCATGCGCAGCATGCTACAAGTGGAAACAAATATGAAAACATAAAAAAACAAGAAAACTCCTTGGCGTGCAAAAATCACTGTATAAACCCAATAATAATCCTAATTCACGGTTAAACAAAGAAGCCGAAGTCAGGCATTTTCACGTATTTACATGAGACGCTTCTATCAGCTCTCTTGCTATAGTATCTTTGCTCCTGCCCAGGCTCTTGATATTGTGAAGACGTGGCATACACATACATGTCCCACAATGCATGGGCAAGTGTGCATTTTCTTTTTATGGATAGCTCATGCTCTACGGGAGCGGTATATGAGAATGCTCCACAGCAGTGGCGTATCAGATTCCACTCACGTGTGGGAAAACCTATAGGGTGTATTCACTGGCGGCCATATCTGTGTGCGCTAATGCTGAGCACGTGCTGATGGCGAGCTTCCACAGTTAATTTGCAACGTGCACCCCGCACCATCTAGATTGCCGGTCTTGGGGGCCTATTAATGCGAGCCTGTTCTGAGCATGCGCTCTAAACAGTGACCTCAAATATGGCGGCCAGTGAATACCCCCTATTTTGGCCAAAGGGGGCGCTGCGTCAATGGCCGGGCACGGGAGCGTAAGTTATCGATAAAAGTTTTCAGTAAAGTCAACTTGCAAATCTAACACTTTGTGAATTCGGGTCCGTGGATTTGCGTTTGGTCACTTCTACAGTAAATGCTACAAAAAAAAAAAAAAAATAGGAACTGTGATTATACCAAAAGACAGGTGACATAATTGGAAATAATATAAAATTAATAAATAAAGAAAGAAAACAAATTGCCTTTTTTTTTAATAAAGTGGGCTCAAGATATGGCTAAACGTAGTTTTTGATGAAATGAAAAAAAAAAAAAATACGTAAATCATTTTGTGAAACTAAATTATACTAAAGTGGTACCGGTCGATAGCCCATATAGAGGACAATAGGTGTACTGTATCTATAAGACAATGTTTTTGACGAATTCTCGGATACAAGGCTCCAAATATGCCATAAAATTGTCAAAGGTACAATGTTTAGCATTTTTATTTCTGTCATAAATAATATCAAACAAAGATTACCTCGTTTTAAAAAATAGGCCCCGCATCATACATTTCTATAATATATTATTGTGAGTTGTTTCCTTTTAGTTAATTTATAACAAATGACAGAACTGGGTACAAAAACCAAGCAGCCGAAATGTAGCATTTCCCCTTGCTCCACTTAATAATTTTTCGTAAAAAGAAAGTCATTTTTCTTTTAATTTCGAGGAACATTTTTTTTTTATTATTATTACGGAAGTGGGGTTATTACATGTATTCTTCTTAGACAAATTAAAGTACCCACCCCGACACACGTGTTCGATTTCAGATGAAACAACCCAATAAAAAAAAATAAAGAAAAGCGCGTTTTGAGTTTCCGATGTAGATGGACAATTTGACCGGGGCAGTAGAACTGCAAACCTGGGGTTCTCTTGGCGCGCATCACGCAATAATGGAGAAACGATGACGCGCCGGTAGATGCTCTTTCGTATCAAAATGGCTAGGTTCGGGTATCGGAACCAGGCGGAGGTGTTCCTAGATTCTGCAACGCGACATTTATTATACATGTTCTCAGCACACCATGCTGTGGCACTGGACTGGTTAACGACCGTTCATAATTAAGGCTGGTTCGGGATAACAGGTCCAGTGTAGGAATACATGGATCTGGAGCGGTGTCCGACGGTGACACAACCGTCAGCTGCCTCGGGCAACAGCTGATATCACCCCGTTCCACTCCTGTTGGTCAATCCTGCCCATTTGGGAAGCCCGCATCGCGGAGACAAAATATCGCCGTCCTGCAGTTGGCCAATGACATTTGCGTGGGCTGGGACGCGAATGGCTCCCGTAGTGGGGGCGGGCGGTTCCCTCGTTTTTGCCGGACCAGTTTCAGAGAAACCAGCGATGCATTATTGACGTGATCCGTGCATGTTTCACAAACACTATATTAAACACGCTCTTTTTCGAAGAGAAACAGCGGGCGGGAATAAAAGACGAATATTTTATGTCCCATCAAATATGCGATCCCCTCTTTTTTTTCTCGTCCTTTATTAACATTTCTTTTAGTCTTTTGTGTAGGAATTCTCAGCGAGGAAATGGAACGGATGTTAGTTTCTCTTATACAGGCTTTCCACATTTTTTTTTTTGTATTCGCCGTACTCTGTTGCTAAGTTGATGACATTCTTCCCAATTACATATTCATTGTAGGCAGGCTGAGAACAAACACAGGAAAAATATCATGCAAAGGAATCTTAGAACTCTCAGTGTCTGCTTCTAAAAAAGAAAACAAAATAAGAAAAACGAAACTGAATAAGTTATTTTTAGATAAGCCATTTTAGATAAGATGCGACTGCTTAAAATTAAATAAAGAAACCAAGAATAGGACACGAAGAGGTCAAATTAGTCCCAGATACACATTTAAGAATAATGAAGAGAAATGTAAACAATGAGAAAACAAGATGGAAAAATGCAAGCAGATACATAACGGAGAACGGTCAGATTTCTAAGACGATGAACTGTTGAATTTTCGTTAAAACATATACTTATACTCCACTTGCCTACGCGAATTTTCGTAGGGATATATCCACTACGAGCGGTTGCGTAAGATTCAAAATTTATAAATTACACAGAAATCTGTGTATGTATTGAAGTGCGCATGCTAGCTTGCACTACGTATAATAGAAATGATTGATTCGTTATGGTTGGTTAATAATTTATTACCTTAATAAGAGCTCTCGATTATTATTCTTAAATCCCCTCTAGGACCGGACAATCGTGCACTCAACCACTGGCCTATCTCACCAACAATACTTCTGTCATGCAATGTTTGCGCTGAAGACAGTGAAATAAACTGGAGTGGTTTAAATTGATATCTTTGTGATTTGAGTGAATTCGGTGATTTTGTAACCCTGGCGGGCCACACGAGTTCGTATACGTCGTGCACAATTTCTGTCCCTAATCATTTCCAGCGCCATTATCTGAGTCAGATTTTTTTTCAAATTCGTGCAGTGAGCAACCCTCCAGGCTGTAGTGCCGATATTGTATAGACGCTGCGGTCGAAGCTGTGACTTTAATTAGCAACATCGCATTTTGCTTCGCTCGGACAACTTTACTCGCCATTTCAGACCCTTGCTAAGTCTGCACAGAATAATAAGCTGTTAGAGTGCCGATTTTTGTTTTTTTATAATCAAGTTTTTGAATGACTTTAGCACCGAAGGGCTTGCCCCCTTCTCGCTGCCGAGTGGTACTTCGTAATTTGTTTTAACTCGCCCGCCTGATTACAATAAATGACGTGCTCAGTCGCTGGACAAATCACACGAGAGTCTGTGGCCGCACGCATTGGTTTTTCGGTTTTGAGAATCATAGGGTTGTTTATAAAAGATAGGATTTATTGTGAGCAATCAAGTGATGCAAAAGTGTTGTCAGGTGTAAGGGACTGAATATATTTTGAGGTAAAACAACAATAAAATATAAATATTAAATAACTCAAATTTCTTTCTTTGTTGCTAGGACGCCTCCAGCCACCTCAGTTTCCTCGTGTTTTCGATCTGTTGCAGCTCCGTCCCCAAGTTTCTGCGCGATCAACTAAAGAAAAAAAAAAAAAGACGAAAAGAAACAGAAAGAAGTACGAATGCGTATAAATAGGCCCAGCAGGGGTAAAAAGAAGGGAGAATTCGAAAACTCTGCTGTTGAAAAGCTCCGGCGTAAAAACCTGTGCCGCATGTTTCTAATACATAAAGCCCCCCGTCAGTGTCTTTATTTCAGAACGATGGAACGAGGCATAAAAAGAAAAAGAAATAAAAAAAATATGCAAACAAAATGCACAAAAACAAAACAAAACGGGGAGGTAAAGGGAGTGGGAGGTGATGTAGAAAAGCTCGATTTTGAGCAGTGCGAAGCGGGGGGAGAGCTCAGCGAGTTTGAGAACAGGGCTTTTCAGAGGAGTTGCGCAGAGAAGGGGATCTCAGAATTTAGAAACGCGCAACACACGCACATACACAGTCTCGCGCGTACTTCTTTATATATTTCATATATATCTATATATAGATATATACAGACAGACATGTTTTACTTTTGGATGTTTAAGCGGGAAGGGATGACACCGAGATAGTGAAAATGAAAGTTGCGAAGGAGAAGGGGTGTACGAGGTAGTTTGAGTTTATTTATTTACGTTTTGTCCCCAAACCCGGTCGCATCGTCCTTTTCGGTGTAGTTCGTCGGGCTTTGTCTCTCTCTCTCTCTCTCTGTCTCTTTCTCTTCTCGTCTTGGGTCTTTCATTGTGTTTCTCCGACAGCCCCCCCGGAGTTTTGTTTCTTTTATTTCTCTTTTCGTATTCTCCTGAAAGTGACGCGCCGTTTTGATTTTAAAGGAAATCAATGTCGGAATTTACGCTTCAGGAAAGGCGAGAGGCTCCACCAGTCGGAACCGAACGATCGCACGAAACTCGATGTGGATTTATGAGGGCGTCTTTATATTTTTCTTTTTAGATTTTATTTTTTCTACAATCTTTTTTTTTTATAATTTTTTATTATTATTATTTTTTAAGATAACTTTTTCTAGAATAAAGAGTAGATGCTACAGTTTTTTTACACCTGCCGATAAGCATCGATCTGTTGCACGACGAGGGACTATGTTGCTCGCAAAATAGGTGCTGTGCTGTTTGATTACCTTAGAGTAACTATAGAATCCAATCAATATTTGTCACACATTCCTGAATTGGGAGGTCCCCCTCAAGATTGTATGTCAAGATTAGGTTGATTTGGTTACATATTTATCATTCGTAACAAATATATAGCAGATTTTGGTTTTTCGCATCAGACATAATGCGACCACAGAGCGGTCATTTATATTGCGTCTTGTTAGAACGCGCACAAGAAATCGCAGGATTAAGTCCAAGTGGCCGCCTGCAAAAAAATACCCTAGCTTTTTCACGAGTAAACATTTCGGCCGAAAGTGTAGTGTTTAAAATCTTCAGCCCAGCACATGATGCAGATGTAACACTTCTTGTGCCTTCGGCTCGTTGTCAAAATATGCCGCAAAATCCGATATGCTGTAACCTCCCACTGCACCTTTCCAAATGTAAACGTCTAGAAGTAGGAGCTTATCGGCCGTGACTTAAACCCGAAGCATTAAACGTATGCAAAAAACTAACTCTCAACTCACCATGTAGTTGTTGTTTCTTATGAAGAGTTTTAAACATATTGTTTGGATTTTATCCACCAGGGTTTTAGATATTGTGCACAATATTTCAGGCCATTAATTTAAAAATTTAACCACGCAACACTTGTATACTTTGATTGATTCTTTTCAAGCTGCTATTACGATAGTCGAAGCTGATAGAAAGAATGTGTAAAGTATTGCCCTGGGGGCTTCAAGGCGAAAGGAAATAACGAGAAACGTTATGTCATTTTCATAAAACTTGTAAGTTCGCAGCAAAGATGAGGAGGAAGGGAGGTCTGGACACAAACGAGGCGTGAAGTAAATATGTTTCGCAAAAAAAGAAAACGAACACGAATTCTCACAACTTCGATTGTTAAAGTCAGTGTGAATCGTCCTATATTATATGCGTTAATTACCCGGAGAGTAAATATTATGCTCAAGATTCTACCATTTCGTGCAGCTGCAGTATGTTTTCGTACTATGATAATTTTTTTTAAATTTTTACCCAGACCGGATGACTCTTTCGAGCCAGTTTCCATCTGCCTACGCAGTATCGGCACGGTTCGAAGCACGGTGCTACAGCTCACTTTTCGCCCAGCCAGGAGTCAAAAGATCGACTGTCAGATATGATCCCCGACTCGGGGCCGCTCCTTCGCGTTCTATCTCCGATGCGAGCGCGAAGAAAAAAGCAAGCGACCCAGGGAGGGATTTGTCCGTCCAAACTACGGATCCTGGCCCGGCGCAGCCAGGTCTCAATCGGGGTAAACTGTTTGATTGTACTGTCTGCGCGACATTGATCTCAGCGCACCACACGTTGCTTCGCTCGCCGGCCGCCGAGGAGCGCCCGTGTTCTTTGGAAAGGGTGTCTGATGGATCGCGCGTGGAGGGGGGAACACGTCGAAATTCGGACGGAGCGGGAAAGCAAAGCGGACACGGCGTCCGACTGTACCGCGTGGGGGGACCGCTGAGGGGGGCTTCGCTCTCGTCTGACACACTGACTCGACCCGAAGTGATCAATCAGTCGTCGGAGGGGACGGGCTCCTCTCTTCGTATGCTTCGGTGTTTTCTTCTCCTTGTTTTTTTCAATCTTTTTTATTTTGATTTTTTGTGTTTTATTGTCCACGCTGCTCTTCCTGGTAGTCTGCTTCGCTAGCTTAAAAAAATGAAAGCAAAACAAAAAAATCTATGAGGTTGTGAGCAAACTTGGAAAGGGTGCGGAGCTGCATCTGTCTCATGGGACTCCCGGTAAGGTACGAGTAAGCAAAGATGCGTCTCCGGCGCATGCAAAATATTGGTGCAAAAAAAAAAAAATAATAAAAAGCTTAAGGGACAGCAGTAGGAGACTTTGAGGATTGTTACTATCCGTTATGCCTCTTTTATATGGCGCTGAAGTTTGCATTGCTCCGGCATAAAAGACCAATATTTTAGTATCGAAATATATTCTTTCTGTTTTTTTATTTAACTTCACCAACGCGCTCACGTCCAACTAAATATATATGACGTACTCGCGTATTGAGTGAAGTGAACTTTTCGCGCGTTAGCCCTTGTTCGGCTAAAAAAAACAAAAAAAAACAATGAGAAGATGAGTTTTTATTGGGAATATTATCTTACTGGCGAACGAAAAGCTTCCCAACTATGTCATTAGCTGCTTCATTCCAAGAAGCTAAATAATTTTAGACATTTCGGCCAGATGCAAAGCTCGATCGTATATTGTTTCAGAGTATGAAGAGCTGTATAGTGACGAGCCTGAACTATGATCAACATTAATTGTCTTCTGAACTTCGTAGACAATAAATATGCTCGACTCTGCGTCTGCTGATATGACATGCAAGTTAGATTGTGGTGGGGACTGATTAAAGCCGCTCATTCAGATAGTTCCGGACGCCTTCTTTCTGTACACTTTATTCTGATTTTTGTTTTGTTTAGTTCCCTCTCGTGTAATGTCTTCCGCGGAGCATTCGCTTCGAGAGAACGACTGATGATCTACGTTTGGTCTCGTTTAGCCAGTGATCGCTTACTTTACTTGGTTAATAAGTACAACCGATCATTTCTGTGGATTAAATAAATCACAATGTGGAAAAATTATCTGAATGAAACCGTAGTTGGCAGAACTCTCTGTGGGGGATTTCTCTAAATAAGAGAAATCAGTGCAGATACTTGCTGAAACCGAAGTGAAACTTTGTCGTTTCTGGGACCTGTTTGCTTCCTTGGTTACGTGTGTTGACGTGAGGACTGCCCAAATGGTTGCCTTTAGGGGCTCGTGTTTTTTTTTTTTTTCGCAAGATTCCAAGGCGCCGCATAGACCCCTAACACACGCTGTAGCTACAGTTGTTTTATATCAGTCGTTACCCGAATGTCTTTCAGACACCGTAGCCTCCTCGCAAACCGTTTCCCGAATGCAAAGCGTCACAAAGCTATATTAGAATTCGGTTGTTTTGGTTTCTATGAACGTCTCCACGAGAGCGTAATATAATGCTATCAGAAATGATAGATGTTTAGGCGTTTATTTGGTTGTTTTTAATATTATTGTTATATGACAAGGTCACTCAAACACGGACTACATTCTGAGAAATTCGGGCAGTAAAGGGGAGTCATATATTGACTCACCCCTAATTGCGCATTCAATAACTCTTCTTAAATGACGAGAAGAGGAAGAGGTAAACAATTAGAAGAGAAGGGTTCTGCAGGAAGTTCGACTGGGTCCACTGTAGTACCAATTGGAAACACTGAAAGATAAATTAATTTGATGGCAAGTCAGTATATTAGCATCTTGAATTGGCGAAAAAAGATACTGAGTGTAGAAAGCAGTTCATATGGCAGTCACGTGGGGCTAGTTTATCTGAGCAAAGGAAGCTCTGACTGCCTTTCTGCGGCTTTCCTAGATAAAAAAAAGACCTTTGTACAATGGAAAAATATAGTTAGAATTGTAGGTTTATTTTATGGAATATCACGGATCTAATCTGTCTAAAATGGCGGAACGGTGCTCTTCTTTGATAATTAATTAATACACAAAACAACGCGAGATTTTGATTCCCTATATCCAAACCACTAACCCTAAACTAACTAACGTATTATCTTCATACAAAAAAAAGACTGAAAAAAAAAATATACGCTTTTTCCCAGAATTTTTAGTACAGCTTTCGGAAGCCGCCAAAAGAGAAAGCTGAGCGAAGAACTAAGGTCAGGTGCCACGGGCCTGAAGCAGGGTCACTTTCTCGCCTTCATAAATCAGCCACGAAAACCGGGTTCTTCAAAGATGGACGCTGGACATATCCAGTCGTAGTTGACCGCCGCTTTGCCGGAGATGTCTCTGTCTTCGTGCCGGTCAAAGCGGCGACAGAATTCCTCGAAGGCGCCAAACTTCTTCTCACGGCGTCGTCGTCGGCCAGCCTTTTGAAGGCGCTGTAGCGGGGTTCTGGGGGCGATGCACCCACCGCTAATTTGGTGGGATTAGCGGGTCCCGCTTGACCGTGCTTGACTCTTCGCTTTGACTCTCCGCGTATACCAGGGCCCGAAAGGGGAAAGGTCCAAAAAAGGAATCACAAAGCGGCGGTGAGACGGGACTTGGTGGCTCCCCTGTTTTGTCCACCGGCGGTCGGTCACAGTGAGTTCGGTGCCCTCTATGGGAAAAAAAGGGGAGACGATCTTCGGCCCGCGGCGTTTGTGCGCGCCGCCACCGTGAATTCCACGAGCGGCTTCCTTTGCTAACTTGGGCATGCATCTTTGCTGCGACCTTGAGTTTCTACCTGGCCTCTGCGTGCGTGACTGTACGCGTAGTTTTCTTCAGTTTCGGGTAAAACCGGATATTACCCGAATTTTCCCCCCTGACTCGGTTTTTATAAAAATCAGGGTAAACCTGATTTCCTTTCGAAAACCAGCCTTGAAAGCAACTGAATTTATGAAAAACAGAAACAATTCTGGATCTGTTTTAAATGTGTTTCCTCGGTAACTCGTATGATTGTCAAGAGCTTCAATTTGCGTAACCTCGGCGTAGATTGGCTTCAGAATGGGCAAAGAAGGTGAAGAGATCCTCTGCGCTCGAAAATCATTCCTATATCATAGAGTTTCTGTACGTTTGCTTCAGTAGAAATCTATTTAATGTATTTCCCTTTAATAGTTAGACCCCCCCCCCCCCCAACCAAAAAAAAAAAAAATGTCTGATTGGTTTTCGGGAAGGCACGATTTCTCCACGATTAGGGGCCAGGAAAATAGCACCCGATTTTTATCCTTAATTTCTGACAATATAAAGCCCGAACCTGAAGAACGCTATAGGTATGCGACATCGTATGCACCGATATATATATATATATATATATATATATATATATATATATATATATATATATATATATATATATATATGTGTGTGTGTGTGTGCGTGTGTGTGTGTGTGTGTGTGCGTGTGTGTGTGTGTGCGTGTGCGTGTGTTTGTGTGTGTGTTTACGCACGTTTGTGCGTAGATAATCTTTTGTATATACCCGCTTTTCGCGTATCAGTTACCCGATCCCGCCACGGTTGCGGACATTTTGGAATATGACCATTCGGTGAGGACGTTTCGGTGCACGGACGTTTGGTGTACGGTCATTTCGGTGTAATAACGATATGAATTGGGAAAGGAATAGTTGAATCTCCAGCAGACGTGGCAAAGCTTCTTGAATTTTAATATTTTGATACCTGAAAGGTAGAACATGTATTGATTGGGAGTGTATATTTGTCTTAATTAAACTGTCCGCTTTTGTCCCTTATAATCTTTTTATATATATATATAGATATATATATATAAGAAATAGATACTCCAACAAATAAAGGAAGATCCATTGGTGGATCCTTAGGGAATGCGTTAGAATGACCCCTGGGAAACGCCACACTAGCCCTCCTTTGGGAAAACGCTAACGCTGACCTCTTCACTTTTTTGTTTTGGCTTTCTCAATTGGCTTTCTATTTTGCTTCCTCTATTTAATGTTTTACCTCTTTTTGGCTTCGTTACGGGGTCAGTGTTAGCGTTTCCCCAAGGGAAACGTTTCCCTCGGGTTATGCTAACCCATTTCCTAAGAATCCACCAATGGATCTTCCTTTCATATTTTTCTGGCCTTGGGGGCTCTCGTTCGCCCGCCTTGCGCACTTAGTAGCGGAATCCTCTGCCTAACGCTGCTTTCGCTGTTCCCCGATTTCGGCAGCCCGTCTCTCACGTTCACAATCCGTCTTTTTTTGCCCGCCTACTTGGACTAGCGCTAGTATTTGGTTCGCAATCCATTTCGTTGCACAAACCAAGGCATACGCGCTCCGTACGCCTGCAAGTTCAGACTTGCCCCAGCATCCGCGCGCTCATTGGCTTCCGCCACGTGACGTCGCCTCCCCCTCGATTTTTTCCTTCACTACTCTCCTCCTCTCTACGTGGCGCGCTTCCCTTTCCACTGTCTTGTCCACAGACGGACACGGTCAGTTTCTCCCTGTCATGTGGGTACTAATGCTAACGCATTAATAAAATTAGTTACGCCTCCGATGCAACAAAAATGCATCCAGTAATTTTAATGCTCGGAAACGCATATCTGAATACAGTTGTGAAGGTGTAGTCATTATGAGATGATAAACAAGCGATATATTTTACAAAAAAAGATGAAACGTGTTTTCTTAGCGCTAGGTATTAATGCAATTTAAGGATATAACAAGGATCGGTATAGCTTTAGGCAAGGTAAATCAATAGGATGACATAAATAAGTCACCATATTATATATACTGGAAACAGAGTGGCGAGCGGTTACAAGAAAGCCGAAGATAATTTCTTAGTCACTAAATTTATAAACATAGCAAAGATAAATACTTGTTATTTCTAGAGGAACTGGAAAAAGTAATTCATACCGAGATGCCACAGAAATATCGTATGAAGATGTAAGCATAAGCAGTATAGGTAATAAAATTTGTGATGTACGTTCAGAGAAAGTCAAAAGATAACTGGATTTCAAAGGATATACACCGAAAAGTCCGTACACCGAAACGTCCATGCACCGAAAAGAACGTACGTACACCGCATAAACTCCGAGATCCCGAAGCGCGCGCGCGCTTCGGGATCTCGGAGGCCATGGTACACCGAAACTTCCTACACCGAAATGACCCAAGCCGCCACCAGTCGACGCGCTCTCCGAGCCGCGATTTCCAGGCATGTACGAAACGCTCTACTAGTAACGAGTTACTTCTGCCTATTTACTTTCTTCGGTGACGAGTAACGTATTTAGCTAATTATTTAGAAAAGGAGCGAGTAACGTATTAAGTTCTTTTTTTAAGGCCAATTAACGAGTAACGGTATTTCGTTACTTTTGAGGAGTAAGTGTGACAAAGGCAGATGGACAACCCGAACGACAACCAGCAACGTTAATCGCTGAACACGTTAGCCTAGAATCGTGTACATACCGAGTATATACCCACAGCTTGTCAACGCGGGAAGGCACATAACCGATTGTCAACTTCGAGCTTTTGAAGCAGAGAGAACAAAAGAGAGAGGGGAATTCCAGACTCACCATAGCTCTTCCTGAAGCGCAACATTGCCGTTCCTTCGAGCGCGTTAGTAGAACGACTCTTCTGCGTAGCCGGAGATGTATTCTCATGGAAGCGGGGAAGCATAACCGATGAAAAGTTCGAGAGCATCAGCTATATACTGCTGAAGTGCAGCGACTACTGAAAATAAAACAATTAACCATAAAAAAAGCAGTTGTGTATTTGGTCGTCAAAGTAACGAGAGGAGTAACTCGTTACATTTGACATATAAAAAGACACACGTTACTTTTGAGAATCGGTAATGAGTGACGTATTTAGTTACTTTTTGGAGTGAGTAACGAGTAACGGTATTTAGCTTCTTTTTATGGGTAACGTGTACATATATGTCTCGCGATTACTGGCCTTCAAATTTGGTCGTGCCTGATCTTCCAGCCTGCAGGAGCCACCGTTTGCGGCCACGAACGCGTGCGCTATAGGCGACCGCGATGGGACACGTAAACCGCGTCCAGCGTACAGAACGTGCTCAGTGGTAGCTTTCAAATGCTCCAGTGGTGACGTCAAAATCAGAAACCACGCTGCATTTAATTATCATGTCTTCCTTGTGCATAGAGCCCATGGAGCCAATGCGGTGACAATGATCGCTTCGACATATCGATTGCTACGCGGAGCGCAAGTTCGTCTGCTGGTTTTGCGGAGGTTGTGGTAACGTCAGAATGCCGAGCTCTGATTGGGTCTGATTGAAGGATAGTGGGTAGACCTCAAAGCAAGCTGCCTTGAGGTCTACCCCGAGGTATGCGGTATAGAGAAGCTCGTTTTAGCGAACGCCGTTTTACCAACCCCAGTTTACCTAATTCCTTTATAGAGAAACCCAGTTTAGAGAAAATGGCGATGAGCCTCCTTTTAGGGAATTCGGCCGCCGCGAAGCGGCGTGTACGGGTAAGTCAGGTGAGTTAATATTTTTGTAATGAGCCGCCACTGACTGCCGCGGCGAAGCGGCGGGAGCGCAGCGGGGGGCCTGGGTTGACACGCACACCAGTGATACACGCGCGAAGTAGAAAAGCCGTTTTTAAATTAATAGCGTCCCCTTTTCAATAAACGGCATTTCTCTAAACCGAGGCTCTGCTTTCTCTAAACCGTGATTCGATAAAACGTGCCCGCTCTCTAAAATGTGCTTCGACGAAATGGCATTCGATCAACCATAAACGCAGGTCAACCCCCTATCCTTTAATCAGAGCCAATCAGAGCTCGGCGCTTTTACGTCACCACAACCCCTGCAAAAGAGGCAAACGAACTTGCGCTCGGCACACTGGTACCGCTACCTCAATGGTACAGCGGCGTCAGTTAGTCGAGAATGGTATACGTTTAATTTACGCACTTTGCGTGCAGAACTTCGTCGGTTCGTGTGATTTTTACAAGCGCAAGAATTCGTTTACACATGAAAATGGCACGCAACTTTTAGGAGGATACTATAGCAGACAATATGAGCGAAAACAGAACTTCATGATTCTTTGGCGTGCGTAAACTGGCAGTTTTTTGGGAGATATATAATCCGAACTAGGAATGTAGAATGACAAGTTGAGGTTCCATACTTCGAACCATTTGACAAATTGAAAAATACTTTACTCGTTTTCACCTCAAAAACCACACTAAGAAAAAAAAAAGAAAGTAGTCCGGCTTTTTGCGGAGCAATACTAATTTCCCCCCTTATGTAGAGAATTAAGATAAATCACAGGGACAGTTTAGATAATATATTTGTTATCTTATCAAGAAATGCACGTTTCAAACGCCAAAAGCATCGCGTCTTCGTCCGACAACCAAATCGCGTAAAAACTACTTCCCGCGGTATATAAACAACGCACCAAACACCTTTTTTTTTTTTTTCTCAATGTGGAAACGAGTTTTGAGCTTTTGGGGACCGCCGCAGATGCAGAGAAAGGTCGGATTGGGTGTTTTAGTTCATATTGACCGCGGAATGCATGAGCATATTCTAAAACACTAGTAGAATCACTGATAGAATAAGAACGGCGTGCCATATTTGCCCGCACTCGTTTCATTCCGTCGTGCTTTGGTTGCGCGTGCACACTGGAAGCTCACGAGACGAAAAAGGCGGGACACCTGAACAATCTCCTCCCTGTTTTTATCGTGTCAGTGACTCGAATAGTTTGCTGTTTACGTTATTCCGTGCGAGGAAATATGACACACCGAAGATCGCAGATTTGTAAACATTACCGCAGCGCGGACATACTGCCTCAGCACGAAAACTTGATGACCGCCCGCGCTCTCATGATTCGCACAGATGACAATGATGTGATTGTTGAGTATTTGAGACAAATTTGCTTACATCGCTACATACTCTTCTACACTTTAACGAAATGTGGGGAGCTTGCGCCAACCTTGCGCCTAAAATTCAATTTCCTTTATCAATACGCGCCTAAAATTACATTTTCCTTATCAATACGGAAACAGAGAGTAGCTCAGTTGTTGCTAGACGGCCGGATAGTTACGGTAAGCTGATAGAAAGTTCGACACTTTTTATTTCCATTACAATAACGAATTATGCATGCAGGCCAAATTCTTATGTCAGCGGCTCACTCGTAGTCCAATAGTACTCAATAAATAAAATAAAATATGAAAGACGTTTACAATCCCCTGTAATGCCTAATTAGAGCGCAGCTCTTGAGGAGGAGGAAGGGAAAGTACGGAGAGGGGGGTATGCCCCTTCTCATCCGTACCCTCCCCTCCTCCTCTCCTGCTTTTCTCCCATTTAGCGGGAAGTTTTCTCTAAATTCCTTTGAGTTTAGCGGGGAAATTTTTCCGCTTAATTTAGCGGGGAATATTTCCCGCTAAATATAGCGGTGAATTTTTCACGCTAAATTTTGCGGGGAAACTCTTCACCTAAATTTAGCGGATAATTTTTTCCGCTAAATTTAACGGGGAAATTTACCCATAATGCAACGCGCGGTGACGTCACGAGTGACGTCACTCGTCATCTTCACGACGTTACACGTGACGTCACGTGTGACGTCATCCCATAATGTAACGCGCGGTTACGCCGACGGCGACGCCGACGCGGCTTAAGCCGGAAATGGGCGCCTAGGAGCTGTGCTCTAATAAAACACCACGTAGGTTCTAAAATTTAATTAAAATGATTTACTGGGTCCATAAACCATGGCAACCATATAGAAAAGCCACGTACTTGTAACGTTGATAGAAATAACACGAAAATAAAACTCCGGTTTTGGCAGGCATAAAAAAACCAACTCCACTGACGAGAAACTGAAGGTCAGCTATGGCGGCAGGTTCTCGTGATTACAAGATGGCGGCGGCCAGGGATGGACAAAATACTTTGAGAAATATGTGAAAATAGTCCAGGGTGTCGAACCGAACCCGAACCCGAACCGAAAACCGGATCAAAACCGTTATTTTTGACCGAACCGGAACAAAACCAAAACCGAAATCGAACGCTTCATATTGAACCCGAACCGGAACGAAACCATAATTTGATGTGGCGGTTACCGGTTCAGCGAAAACGGTTCAGGGCCAATTGTGTCAATAAGTGGTCTAAATGGGAAAAGTTGCGGGCGCATATTTTTCTTATGTTGCCGAGACTAATCCTACATACTGTCAGATATTTTTGCATTTAGTTTTTATTGCATACATAATAAAAAATACATCATCGTCTGGAGAGCTTCAACTTTCCTTTGTTTCTTGGATTGACCTTTGCGGCGCGGTAGCGTTGGCGGCGATTTCAAAGCACCGCTTGGCCGCTTGGCCACGGAATGTCCAAGTGTCGGAGTGGATTGCGCCGCTGTAGGCACGGGGGCCTGCGCGTCTGCGAATGTTTGACCTCAAGATGGACCACAGTTGCAGTTGATGAGCCATTTAGCCAATCGAGCACCGAGAGCGCACCACGTGACCTTCAGCTTGAGTGCAGCGACACCCTCAAGGAAGGGGGGACAAGTACCGCGCTGCATCGACAGTATAGTTTGTAGGGTCGCCTGTGGTCCTTTTCAATGAAAAACAATCTTTTCTTCAACGTGCTCGAAATGCTAACTTACAAAACAACAAAAAAAACATGGATTGTCGGAGGTAACGTTACTCGGCGATGATTCGCCGACGCGCCGCGCCCTGGAGGGAGGCCAGGGGGAGAAGGAGGATTGGGGGGGGGGGGGGGAATGAAGAAAATGTGTCTTTATTTTTTTTAGGTTTGTCAGACTAGCAAGGCCAGCATGTCGCCTGTTCAACCATTTTCTCAATTTTGTTTAAAGTCCTCTTTAATCGTCTTCAACTGAGCATTTGAGAAACGTTGTTCGCTGTGGTGGCATTACCGGAACTTTGTTTGGTGGCTGACAGGTGCAAATGACCCGGTCTGAGACCCTCAGACCGGGTCATTTGCATAGAGCGTTATTTGAGACAAAAAGACAAAGTAACTAGACAATGCATCGCCACGAGATCTTTAGAACAGCGTTTTCCCGTCCCAACCCGAAACGCTGTCAAGATGTAGCCACATTTCATTATACGTGCGTGTTCACGTGCCCGGTCATTGATCCATCGGCCAGTCTGGCCGATGTATACATGACCACAGCTTAACGGAATTCGGTGAACTACCCCAACTGCGCACTCGATGTCCCTGTTTCTGTGTTTTACGGCACATTTGTTTCATCTCGTTCCCCTGTCTGTGACATCTTACTGGGTGCCGAAAACAGGTAGCACGTGTAAAAACAAAACAAAAAAAACACGTGTGTGCAGAGCAAAACAAATTAATACATATGGAGGGCAAGCAATCCAACTAGAGACCTTTTTACTGTTTACAAAATCACAGCCAGTGTGTGATCTTCACAGCCCAGCACGTGCGTGTTTGTCGCTTCGGAAAGCGAGCAAATCACGCCCTGTACGCCCGAACTTTGAAGATGGCACCGGCCACAAGCTCTTTTTTGGGAAGGTCTATAGATCCCTCCCGAAAATACGCCTTCTTCTGACAGGGTCTGAAATACTGCACAGCTGAGTGTGCAAAAAACACCATAAAAATGGAAAGCCGGTCGCTTATATATAGTTCACTTAATAACACTAATATACAAGTAAGAGCCTTGCCACATTCGAAGGTCGAGTTAAGAACCGGTTCGAACCGGTTCGCGCTTATTAAAACCGGTAACCGGAGTGATATTATGTGCGCTACCCTAAACCGGAGCCGAACCGGAACAAAATACAGTGCTACTGAACCCGAACCCGAACCGAACCGAAATAATGACCGGTTCGACACCCGGGAAAATACAAATACAATATACTTTGACGAAAATGTATTCAATCACAAATCTAATTACACTTTTTAGAAAGGTATATACTAGATGGAAATACAACGACACGATTTATCATCTTTAAATACTTTTCCAACAGATTTTTTTTTCGATAGTCTGACATCATAAACTTAAATTTAACACAGGGTAAAAAAAAAAAAACAGTGCTAAAAGAAAGAGAGGAGCCTATATATATACATATATATATATATACAAAGAATCAAGCACTCAAGACTAAAAATAAAATGCAGCCCTAAAAATAAAATGTATGTCATTAGTACGTCAGGAAACACATTGTCTTCAGTATCATTTTAATCTGAAAGGCTCAGTTGAAGCAATATAGCCTTTTGAAACAAGTGAATATTGCGACGTGTAAAAAATTAAATCAGCCAACCAAAAAGTCAATAATTGTGTCCACATCGTCCATTCCTCGATATACTTTTCCCTTTTTCTTCCTTCGATGTTTATTTTGGGCAAAACGCAGCAAGTTTCATGCTTTTTGCATGTGGCTCCCGTCACCAAGTGTTCATATATTGTCACAATTGATTGCGAAGTGAAAGTGTCTAAAATTGTATTCAGGCAATATTTTCAATACAAGTATTTAAAATACTAAATTTACAGTATTTAAATACATTTGACAAATACATTAGCCAATATATTTGAATATGGAACACAAAATGCTCAAAGTATATTTCAATACGTATTTCAAATACTGTCCATCCTTGGCGGCGTCCATCCAAAGCTGCTGTTCGTTTGTGAGTGTAGGAAGGTTTGTTTGTACGTCAGTTTTCACGTATGCTTATTGTTAAAGGCCGACGCCGAAATTTTTAACATTTTAGTGAAAAACCCGAGACTGAGGTAATGACAGACGACGACAAGGAAGAGAAGGAGAACGTCTCAAACACAGCTAAACCTTTATTGAGGTAAGAACCCTTTATATAGGGTTGAAAAAAGAAGGAAGGAAAGGGAACCCTTCTTCACATCACCTCTCTCTACAAAAGACACGACACCACCTCTCTCCACAAAAGACGCGACATCGGACCTCTAACAGTGTGGTCAAACCAACAAAAGAACTGACAGCACCAAAGATGACACATCATTAAAAAAAAAAAAAAAAACACGCTGGGAAAACTACAGGTTGCACTGGACCTTTCACTGAGAAAGTCAGCTATAAGACTACATAAAAAAAGAAACGAAATAATGTTAACAATACCATTAGAGATTTAGAAATCGCTTCCATTCTGCATCTAAAGCCCAAAGAAGGCTTGTTCACTGCATTTCCATGCTTCGTTATTGCGATTGACTCTTTCAGCAGGCGCTAGTGGTCGTTTTTGTCTGTTACAATTTGGTTGTCAAGTTCCATAAAGGCACGCAATTCCTACACTCCTGAATATGCTTGGATACATCGGGATATGGATCTCTGTTTTTGACACATCTTTTATGTTCCGCTAGTCTATCATTAAGACAACGCTTCGTTTGACCTATATAGCACAAACCACAATCAAAAGGGATCTTGTAGACCATACCTGACATATATGTTACACACTTTTCCATGTGTTTTTTTAAACAACCTTTCTGGGCGGAAGCAAACGGAGTTAACCGTTTCAAACTGCTACCTGTGCTAAACGCCATGCGTAAACCAAACTTATCACCGACTGATTTTAAATTGTGTGAAATCTTATGGAAAAATCGTACGACTACAAACGTTTTGTGCTCGGGCATTTTCCTAATTTGTTTGCCTTTTGCAACAATCTACGAAAGCTGCTTGGAAATAAATTCTTGAGGATACTTTGCAACATTTAGCCGGGAAAAAACAACTTGAATTGACGTCATAATGGATTGCCAACATGACTTTTAAACCGCGTTGTTAATCATGTTTTGAACCAATCCTGCCTTGACATGCTTTGAATGGCAACTATCAAAGGTAAGTACTGATTTAGCCTTTTCTTTGCCATACGACCAACATAAACCGGGAACCAATCTGAGCTGGACGTCTAAATACTGAAGTACGTTGTTGGCTGGCTTTTCTATAGAAAACGGCAACTCTGGTGCCTCCCTGTACACGGTATTCTAAATGGAACCAGCAAGGGCTGAGTCACGGACGCATACCAATATGTCATCCAGGTATCTTCTAATAAGTACTGAGCTCGGGTGATAATGCTTGATCATCTCATGCAATTTCAGGTCTAAGCTCTGGGGGTATATTTCTGAAAGGGCCGGGGCGACAGCCGAACCGATACATACGCCTTGACGTTGAATGTATTTCCGCTCATCATAGTTTACCCCTGTCGACTTTAGATACAGTTCAAGTATCCTTAGAAAATCATTAATCTCTATACCAGACTGGGACTGAAACCGAACTAAATTCTCCTCTAGGAACGAGCGGACCCTTGCAAGCAAAATGGCTGGTTGGAGTGAATAATACAAATGCTTGATATCCAGGGAGAAATCGTGCAAACTTTACCATGAAACGGTTGAATATCTGATATCAAATCCATGGAAGAACGTAATGCTAATGGGCTTTTGAAATCTAGGCAAGAAAGGATATTTCATATTCCGTAGTATCCAAGCATATTCAGGAGTGTAGGAATTGCGTGCCTTTATGGAACTTGACAACCACAATTGTAACAAAAAAAAAAAAAAAAAAACGACCACAAGCACCTTCTGAAAGCGTCAATAGCAGTAACGAAGCATGGGAATGCAGTGAACAAGCCTTCTTTGTCTTTAGATGCGGAATGGAAGCGACTTCTAAATCTCGATTGGTATTGTTAACATTATTTCTTTATTTTTTTTTTTTTGTGTAGTCTTATAGCTGACTTTCTCATTGAAAGGTCCAGTGCAATCTATAGTTTTCCCAGCGTGTTTCTTTTTAATGATGTGTCATCTTTGGTGCTGTCAGTTCTTTTGTTGGTTTGACCCAGTGTTGTACACGTTCCTCAAAAAAAGGAACGAAAGCTCGTTCCTCGTTTCTTTTGATTTTTGGAACGCGTTCCCGTTACAAGTTACATATGTGAAAAAGGAACTCGTTCCCGTTACAGTTAACAAAAATGGAACGTATCGTTACATATACGTTACATTTGTATGTTGCTGATTACCATATTTAGTTAATTAGATAAAAGCTCTTTTTTTTTAATCTATCCCATCAGACGGCAACATACGAATTTGAATGCCGTGATGGAAAGGCACCAGGAGAAGAAAGCAAGCACAGCAGGGTTTTAATTGTTGATATATTCACCTTTAAGAATCTCAGCTTCTAACCATATTCATGTTTGTGGTGGGCGAATTCAGACTAGCAAAATACACTGTTACCCCACATTGCACGAGCGTTTTACAGCAACCTCACGCGTTTAAATCTAACAAAGTCCCATGTTCGAACTTAACAACAGTTGCTTCTCGATGTTGCTGTCCGCAAAAAGATCAAGTGAAGAATGGACTAGGACTTTTGGAAGGTAAGTCTTGAAAAAGTTTGAGGGTGGGGGACTAGGGGAAAAGGATTAAAGGCTAATTTTTGTGTATCTTTTAAGTGACCAATGTTCGGGGTGCGTTCGATGTCTGGTAACATGTTCGTTTGTCGTAACTCTAGGTCTCTGTGAAAGTTCAGTGATGGCTATAGTCGGCCTTATATTTTTAGGTGTATGAGGATTCGTGGAAGCAAAGGAATTAGCCGAGTTTGAAACGTCCCTCTTTCTGTGTCTTTTCCTTTGACTAAAAGTTTTGCTTTTTGTACAGCAGTCTCGGGCACTGAAGAAAGAAACATTGTGCACTTGCGTTCCTGCACCCGACTGTCACTAAACGAGTACCACACAAAATAAACCCTAAGATAAATACCCAAGAAGTTAACGAGATTCTGCTCTTCGTAAAGATATTGTTTTTATACTTTTAGAATTTCCCTTTTAGAAATTAAAAAAAATACCCCACTGCACGAAAAAAAGGAACGCCGTTCCTTTTTCCGTTCCAGTAAAAATGTAACGAGTTCCCGTTCCAGTTCCACCGATGCAAAATAGAACAGCGGCATTCCTTCGTTCCTCCTAAAAGGAACGCGTTCCAGGAACGCCGCTCCTTGGAACGCCGTTCCGTACAACACTGGTTTGACCCCATTGTTAGAGGTCCGGTGTCGCGTCTTTTGCGGAGAGAGGTGGTGTTGTTCTTTTGTAGAGAGAGGTGATGTGAAGAAGGGTTCTCTTTCCTTCCTTCTTTTTTCAACCCTATAGACGCTTTACAGCAGCTGTGCATGGGCGCCGCCATAACTGACCTTCAGTTTTTGTTCCCTCTTATTCCGTTCGCTTGACTTCATCATTTCCACAGCAGGACAGGTTATTGCCATTTTAAGTGTTACTGTGTCCTTCCCCCCAGCATAGGCCGTTATGGAGACTCGTCAACGCCCGCTTCAGTGGCTCGGCATCTCGGTAAGACAAGAGAAGGGCGGCTATGGCGGCTCAATCTGGCGCGTGTGTAAAGCGTCTATATAAAGGGTTCTTACCTCAATAAAGGTTTAGCTGTGTTTGAGACGTTCTCCTTCTTTTCCTTGTCGTCGTTTGTCATTAACTCAGTCTCGGGTTTTTCACTAAAATGTTTAAGATACACCGACTCACTTGCGCCCTTACGTTCTGTTCAAGATAATCCTCTTAGCGTTCCCCTCTCCTAAGCTGTGAGGGGAGCCATATTGGGCCAAGGTAAAAAGTGCAGAGGATAGGCGGAGGGCAAGTTCGTCTGCTTCTTGCGCAGGGGGTAGCGGTGACGTCAGAACGCCGAGCCCTGATTGGCTGCTCGCAACCCCCCTATCTGAGCTTCGTCAGCTCCTTTGCAACGTCGTCTGCGTCTGGCTTACGTTTCCTGCGACTTGCGGAAGTGCAGAGGCCAGATTCACAAAACCATCTTACGCCAAAAGAGTGCGTAAGACAAAACGTGAGAACAAATTCGTATTCACGAAACGAAATTATCGTAAGTTTTGCTCAGGTTACGACGGAATCCTACGACGATCAACTCAGCATGGCCGACAGCGTCGCTCAGTTACTGGGTCGCGACGATCAACGGACGTTTATTTTTGTACGTGCTCTTCTCACGCGTCCCGACTACAAGCAGCAAGAAAAAAAGTAAAAAGTACTTGAAATAAACCACGACGAACAAGAACGCTGGATCCACAAACACCCGGGAAATGCTCCAACGGCCACGATTCCACCGACCCCGAGTAAGCGAGCTCGGCAGATAGGCCTAGCAGGCACAGCGGTGCTCCGACGGTCCTTGGCCAAGACCATCTGCCCACGACCGGCTGGCGTGCTGAATGGAATATGCCCGCGCGACCCTTGTGAACTCTTCAATCTCTTCCTCTTGTCATCTCCTTGTTTTCCGAGGCAGCGGTGACTCTCGCCGGTGAAAAAGCGGTGAATCTTCGACAGACGCAGGAAAGCTAAAGCAGCCATCGCTTTGACTAGCAGACGTAAAGCAGACGACGTTAACTGCGCCAACCCGCCGACGCCGTTAAAGAGTGAGGAGTCTCGCCGCAAACGCAAGGAGGGAAAAAGTATTTGGGAGGGAACTTGCGGGCACTCTCAGTTCTTAGCAAACAAATCTCGGCGCCTCGGGACACCTCGCCAGTGAGTCCTTTGACTTCTCTCCTTAATGCGCGTCTGCTAGTTGTTAAAAACAACGTACTGCTCGATTTATTTCGTCTGCCCTCTCTGAAAGGCGAAGTCGAGCTCGCTCGTAAAGACCTGCACTTCCGAAAGTCGCAGGAAAGGTAAGACAGACGCAGACGACGTTGCGAGCAGACGACGTTGCAAAGGAGCAGACGACGCTCAGATAGGGGGGTCGCGATCAGCCAATCAGGGCTCGGCGTTTTATGTCACCACTACTTCCTTTCTCATGCGCAGAAGACGAAAATCAGCCCCCTTGCGAGGCGTATAGGAAAGAAAGAGGCGGGCAAAAGTGGAAATCACGAAGTGTACGCAGGACTTCAATGTTTAAGGCGCGTTCACACACTTACGTACGACTGCTTACAACCGGAGAGGCTAAAAGCCGGTTTTTAAGCCTTTAAGGCTTACAACCGGCTGCACGGCAGCGCAGCCGGTCCTAAGCTTTCACAAGATTCGTATAAACAGATCGTGTCGAAGTTGGTTGTAGTCAAACGCAAGCGTGTGAATGGGCGTTTACATGAACCTAAACTGGGACTTAGTAAACACAGACTAAAAATAAAACAAACTAACTAAACCCAGGCTTACACGTGCACACAGTGCGGCGTATGATCCTGTGCTCCGCTTCTTAATTCGCGTGCGTGGTTTTTGTAAGTGCATGAATGTGCAGGTCTTCTGAGTTCATGCGTGTGCCGGGGTGTTAAATGAGGAAGTGCGCGCGTATTTTATCTGTGTGTGCTTCTAATATTTAATATAATTAAGCACTTGCATATTTGTAATATGTGATCGTGTTTGTCTCCCTATATGAGCGTTTGTTTCTTAAAGGGGCCCTGCAATCATATTTAAGCGTCTACCTTTTTTGCGGTTTCAACGTCCCTCGGGGTTCGGGCAAGCCAGCGGGCACGGAGAGAGTAACTAAATATCAGCGCGTCATATTTTAACCGGACGACGCGGAAACCTCCTCCACCTACGGGGGCGACCCGCGGTGCCAAAAGCGCGCGATATGTGACGTCTTAGGTCCTGAGCTTACTACTGCTCAGAGCCGCTAAAAACTTCTTTTTTGTCAAAATGCAAACTATAAGTGGCGCGACGCGTTTTAATTATTTATAAAAGTATTTTCTGTTCACTATTTTAGATCAGGAAAGAAACAAATGCAGTTTATGAAGTACGGAAACAAGAAATGACCCGTCGACATACCCGCCACCGAGCGGTGGAAAAGGCGGCGCATACTAGAAAGGCAGGCGCCAACGAGTGGCGAGCGTAGAAAAGTCCCCGATGTACGCGGCGGCGCTGCCGTCGTACGGACTGGAGGATCCGGCCGGTTCCGAGCGTTCCCAAGGCCTTCGGTGAGCAGCTTCGGCTTGCGGTTTGGCGGCCCTTTGGTGGTATGGCAGAGCGAAGTGGCTGCCGTTCTGAACTGATCTTTACACCGTGTTTGCTGTCGTTTGTGGCCAACGAAGTGTCATGCCGAATTAGTGTTTAACCGCGCAGCAAATGCAATGCGAGACTCCCTGGCTGCCCGCTTCATACAGCCTATCCAGAACATGCTTTAGTGGCGCCCTCTCGAGCCGTCGACACGGAGTGCGACAGCCGTGACCGCTCGCTGAGCTCACTACCCCTCGTCTAGTTCACTGCCACTCAAACAACCAAGGACGTCATGAAGGAGGTTATTGTTTTGCTTGTTTTTGTAATTTTAATTGGCCTATAACTTCTAAAATAAAGCGAAATTCGAGAAAAGAACAGTTTATTAAGTTACTACGTTCAGTGCGCTCAGATTTGGTGCAAATTAAAAACCAGTAAAAAGGTCTGTGTGCATTAGCGTGCGTGAAGCAGACGTTTCGCTGAGCATCAAGGTTGTCTTCAAGCAAATCTTAGCAAAAAAAGGCGAGAAGTTTCTTTTTTTATGTTCAAGCTGCTTTTATGCTTTGGTTAGCTAATGATCAATTGTCCTTAACTTGCTCATTTAGGTCGCCCTACTGTTACGAGTTCACTTGTGCGAAGTTCAAATAGTTGCTTTTGAGCGGAAAAAGTTTCTACGAACGACGAATAGAACAAGGCAAATTCCACTGTGAGTCTCCCTGAAAAAAAAAAAAAAAGTATTTTGAGATTGGCTGCTTTTCCTCACATCCTCACATTTTCAGGACATAAAGCCGCCTGGTGAGCAAGCGAGATTACGAAATGAGTGGCCGATGTTGCGCCGAATAGTTCAGCCGACGGGCGTGGCCTGTTAATCCCTATTTGTCCTCTGTTTCTGTCCAGTGTCGTGATGCCGGACGTAGGACGCCCAAATGGGGAAATAATGCCGCCCCGCGAGCTCCGATGCCTAACCCTTCCTGTGAAGGGCATAGCGGCCTATTTGACCCATGGAAGTTTGTCTTGGGAGGGTAGAGAGAAAGAGAGAGGAAGAGTGAGATGTGTGACCGCTCCAAAATCAACACCTGCCAAGTTTAACACCACCGGTGAAGGGAATTAACGCCGACGCGCTTGTGAGAGGGAGACACGTGAGGAGGGACATTATTTCGTAATCAAGCTCCCCCTGAACTTCACGTAAGCGCCGATAACTCGTAGTCAGCAGAAGACTGATCTTTCAGTTTGAGACTTGAATAATGATATATATACATATATACATATATATATATATATATATATATATATATATATATATATATATATATATATATATATATGCACCTTTATTGTATACCCCAACTATTTCGTTTTCTGTGATGTTTGCTTGATTTGATTTGCATTGCGACTTAATTAAGAGAATAGGTTTATTTTGTTGCTTGCCTGTTTTGATTAAATAGTGCTCCGTTCATGCCTTGTCTTGTTCGAATAGGTGTCTTTATTTTTTTCAATCATAGGTGAATATTTTACCTTGCCGTAACTTCGTCTAAGCATAAATATGTGTTTCCAAACAGTCGTACCGAAATTCATATGCTACCGTTTCTGGATACTTCCAGTGTCACTGTTAGGTGGTATCTCGCGACCTGCTGAGCCCAGCTGAATAAGTTTCATATAATGCGTATACATTGGAAAACATTCCTGAACTTTATATTTCGCCTTTTACTGCGAAGCTGTTTTAGCTAGGATTTCGTGAATTTTTCATGTGCGTGGCCAAAAACTCTACGCTCGCACCGCCACACGCGCCGCACGCGTACGCCTTTCGCGTATAAAAGATTCGAAGTAAATAATCAAAATAAAGCGTTGACGAACGCGCATGCGAGGTGCCATTTGTTTCAGGCTTTTGCTTTAGAACCGTTACTGCTGCAGGCGCCGACACGTACGGTGCGTGGAAAACCGTTCCCTGCCTTCTCCTCGATGCTTGGGTAATTTAGCAATAGGTCTATTTCAATTCTATTCTCTCGTCGTAATGGAGAGGCCGCGTATAGTCCGGACTCCCTAAGAGCAACGAGCCCACGAAGAGCAACGGCGCGAACGGCACAGAGAATATGTCAACGGCGGCGGCGGGCGGAAAACACCACCGATGAAGACTGTACACAAAACGCCGAGCGCATGCGGCAAACCAGACAAGACGACGAACGTCGCGGGGTGGAGAATGCTTCAAAAAGACGCAGGTACCATGTTGCTAATTGGACAACTTTAATGGAGCATACGCTAAAGTGTGTGTCGCGTCTGTGTCGTGTGCTAAATAGCTGCGCTGGTCATCCACCTTCAGACTGGAATGGCTCGTGATTCTTTAAGCTGCGCTAGCGTTCTAGGAATGCACAAGAACATAAATTAACGCTCGCGTCGCCTAATAATAATTCTGGTAACTGAACTTCAGAATTTCATAAAACCCGCATACAGGAGCAAAATTGTGATTTAAAACGGAACTGACACCCATTTCTTGGGCCATCCCTGGCTACACATTGTTTTAAGTAGTAAAACAATATGAGCGTTGTAAAATTTAATTAATCGAGAACTTTCCGGAAGCCGTATTCACCCGTTGAATGGGATTTAGTTTTTCATATCCAGCCAGATTCGAAGTAAATAGTTTTTTGTCGTGTTGGTTTTATAAACGCGGGTAATTTTGAAGGGCGTACAAGGAATTAATTTTATTAAAAAGCGCCTGCTCTCTGTCACGCCTGTCTGGCGGAAACTGATCAATTCTAGTTTCAAGGGTTGGCCCTCTGGGTCCTTATTGAACATTCCCTGATCAAGAATTCTCATTCCTTTTTTTTTTCGCTGTCTCTTCTATGTTACAGCACTGTTTTTTTTTTCTCTCTCTCTTTTTATATGTAGTGTACGATAGCCAAGCCTGGATTGAAATCTCGCCATCATAGGTTCTGATTCAAGCATAAAAATAAAAGTATCTATTTCATACACGGCAGCAGTTAATAAAAACAAATTAACAATTTTAGTTTTAGTTTTATTTGGTTGAAAGCTCTTGAAGGATTGCACGCAAGTCGCTTTGTCCAGTGTTATGATCGATTAAATCAGTTGAAGTTACAAGAGCGAATATTCCTTAATAACTATTTGTATGTTAAGGAATATGCTTAAACTTGTTAAGAAAAATAATCAAAAAATATATTCCCATGTATCAGCTTCCCTCTCTGTATATATAGTTCGATAGCACCGCGAAATTGCTACTTAAGTTTAGTTTTAGAAGTATAAAATCAGAAGTAGTGTAGTACTTAGAACTTTTTATTATTTGTTATAGGTAACTTAGCAAGAGTGCATCCTGCAGTTACTTATTCTAATATCTACGCTGATGAAAGTACCTTGCGGGATCCAAGGCATTTCTGATTTGATCTCAGTTCGGTAAATACGAACTAATTTCCTTCAATCTGTCACATTGTGCCACGCGTGCGGCCTACCCTGTTTTGGGAATGAGTCAATCGTGCTCGGGTTATTGTCATGGTGCAGACGGAGGGCTCGAAAAGTAAAGACCTCAATATCATGATTTTAGTTTTGTAAAGTTTTATATTGAGAACGAGGAGTTCTGGAAACTTGAAAGTGGCAGCTCACGAACAACAAATACACGAACAACTCGGTCCCATCATTAGGACGAATAGAATAGAACCAGGGATGGCAAAAGCACTTCCCAAAAGTGAACACACGACGTCGATTAATTACATGTCTAAATGCCACGCCCACGTTTACGTTAACGACATAGTAAACACCCCAGAAACTCCTGACATAACTTTATACGCAGATGACACGAATGTATTTTTCACCGGTAATTGCTTATACACTTTAGAGACACAGACAAACACTTGGTTGGACCAACTTCACTTGTGGTTAGTTGCAAATCAGTAACTAAATACGTCGAAAACTAAGCATATCATTTTTAGAGCAAAGAACAAACCCATTACTAAAACAATTAATATATCCTTTCAAAACTTCATTATTGAACGCGTAGAATCTTATAAATTTCCTTGTGTTCGTATGCACGAAAATTTGAATTGGACTGCCCAAGTTAACGATCTCCAAAAGGAGATTTCTAGATCCTTTGGTTTACTTTTTAGGTGCAGACAACTTCTTCCAAACTGGTTAAAACGACAAATCTATACATCTATGATTCACTCGAGACTTTATTACTGTTTATTGGTGTGGGGGACCACAGGAAATAATATTAAGCAATTACTTACATTACAAAAACGCGCGGTTCGACTAATTGATAATTTGCCCCGGTTTAAATAAACTTCCTATAGCTTCAATAAACATAAAATACTTACGGTAGATAACCTTTTTTATTTAAAGGTTGCGATTTCAATTCATACACAGATTAACATTGATCCTGAAATCTTTCACGAGACGTACCTACCCAAGCAAACAAATTACGACCTGAGGCACCAGCAGTTTCCGAAACCAAAAATGAGAACTAATTATGGTACTCAAAAATTATCCTACCAGATTACAGATATTCTAAACAAATATTATTGCGTGTATGAGATGGCCCAGGAAATCATTTCCATGTTTCATTTAAAAAAATACCTGAGATAATATTTTAATGTTGCTGGTGTACATACCTAGTGAGTTGTGTTATTAATCAGTGTTTTTTTATTTATTTTTTTCTTAAGCCGAAGAGTTTTTAGCTGGATGAAATAATTTCTTTCATCACTTGTGCTGCGAGCTGGCTTTTCATTTTATTTCTCTATCTCGATTTGTGCCCTGCTGTTCAGTGTTGTTACAGGGGTTGGGACTCAGTCAGGTGATTGTATTCGCCTTATGTCCCAACCCCCTTGACAATTGTGTCAAAAATAAAATATACAAACAAACAAACAATACAATGAAGCTACATTTGTAATTACTGTATACTAAATGTAATGATATATTTTGTGTAGTAGTATAATTAATTTTACAAATTTTACAATGCCGTAAGGTAGTAATTTATGCACATTTTATTCACAATGTCTGCGCCAAGGCTCGGAGCTCCATGCTGCGCAACAATAGCAAATATCCCCCAAACTGAGAGTCAGAAAGATAGTTTCCTAGTTCGAAGGACAATTTGTCTTTCTCCGCACTGAACGCCGATTACGTTCAGTGTGGCGTAATATCGGGTGGAGTATTTCGCTGGAGCAGACGATGGCAGGGTTATTCAACACGATGAACAGCTCTTCTGGAATAAACATATTTAATATTCTCAAACACATTCAATGATGTTATTTCGTTTCGAACTTCCTTTTTTTGTATTTTCCAGTGAAGGGTCTGGTCCCACAAGTCCCTGATGGCTTTGATCGGACCCGACACTCAACTGGCTATACCTGCACTACTGAGTGAATTTATTATTATTATTATTATTATTATTATTATTATTATTATTATTATTATTAATCTATCTCGTTGTTCATCCATGGCAACGGTGCAGTTCACGGGTTAATGGTTCATTTCAAATATTTTATTTATTTTGATTTAAAAAAAAAAAACGTATTCGAGTGCGTCACCAAGCTTGAGGATCATTTTCTGTTTTTTGTTTGTTTTGATAAAAAAAAAAAATATTCGAGTGTGTCAGTAACCAAACTCGACTCATGGCAGCTTATTCCCCATAAAACCATGATGACCGTTGTGAAATGTGTTCATCATTCCCTTATAAAACTTTTTGAAGAAATGTAAGGAACAAATTGGCAGTGACCTTTACTTTTAAAGTCTTATAGTGCATAAAATGCTGTTTTTAGGAGCGATTGTTTCAATCGTTTGGAAGATGTTAAACTGTCTTTACGGTAGAAAAGAACGTGATTTTATAAATTTATCTATATATCTAACGTGACGTATATTTTCTCGCTATATTTAGCTGGGAAACTGACTGGGTGTATAGGTCACGTGTCGTCAGGCCACGTGACGTCGATTTCCCCCGCTATATGTAGCGGGGAAACTGGAGTGGTGTCTAGGTCACAAGGAGCGGCTTTTTGCCGCTAAATTTAGCGGGTAACTGAATTGGTGTATAGGTCACGTGACGTCATTTTCCTGCTAAATTCAGCGGGGAAATAAAATTGATGTGTGGGCCACAAGACGTAACATTTCCCGCCAAATTTAGCGGGGAAACTGAAAGGACGTATAAGTCACGTGCTGTCATTTTCCCGAAGGCGTATAGTTCACGTGACATCACGTGACGTCACGTGACGCTACTTTCACCGCTAAATTTAGCGGAAAATGTGTGGAAGGACGGACGGACGGACGGACGGACGGACGGACGAAGTTTTGGGATTGGGTGTAGCGTGAAAAAAACCTTTCATGCTTTAAAAATACAAAGAGGCATCCGAAGCAGGAAGCAACATCACTAAACACGACGTCTTTTTTTTTTGAGTTTCGTTAGTTTTGACATTTTGAGACAGCACTTCTTTACCTCAAGGTTATGCAGAAGGTTTCTAATCCTCGACCTGTGAGATGAACTCTTTACAGCATTTCTTTGCCTGCAGTCCCTGTAGCAAAAGCATAGTGATTCTTTACCATTACATGCATCTTTCAACATGGCAGATTCATTGGTCAATTTTCCCGATCACTGATAACAAAGCAGAAGGAATATTTACTGTAAATGTAAAGCATATTTTAATTTACGACATTTATTTCTGTAATTTCCGCCATATTAAAGGGGTAAAAAACAGATAACTTTTTAGTTAGTTAAAGAGCTTTATTTCTTTTTTCTGAGTTCGGACTAGATTGCAATAAGACATGACAAAAGAAAGTTTTCTTTATTTTGCGTTTTGATTTTGTTGAAAGGGAATATTACTTAGCTAAGGAACAAAGTAGAAGGTAGAAATTAAGCTCAACGCTCTGACTTGCTCAGAAGATCACCTCTTTTTGTTCGGGTGCAACCATATATAAATCTTTTTTGCTTGGTGATTCTTTGATATAAATACAAAACAAAAGCACATAGGAAGCTTCAAATGATCGAAAGACGGTAATTGAAAGTATTTTCGGAATAACTTTTGCGAGCAAGATTTTATTTAACATATCATATTGAAAGTGGTCTTATTTAAATCATGATTTAATTCACAATTCAAATCATATTGATTTTTCTTATTATGTTTTTTTTTTCATCCCTGCTTCTAAGAGCTATCGGCGAAACCATCGACTCAACGATTTGCTGCATTTTTACGGGCTAGTGTCTGAAACGCCTCTTCCTCGAAGCATGACCTCGGTTGACACGAAATAAAAAATGCTGGGTTAAGAGTAGCACACTTAAAACCTGTTTCCTCTGTTCTTAGTCAGTCATCTCGGGTTTTAAAAAGGCACCAAACGTATTGCGGTATCGCTCCTGAAAACGTGGCGCCGTCAATCCGTCTTGGTTAGAGTTTCAGCTGCGGCCTACCGGTAATGTTTGCACACTGAAGCCCGGATATGGCTTTTTCGCTATTACTTCCTACTTTTCCTACGGTTTCCCCATTTCATATAATTTTTGAGTGCGTGTTTTTTCATACAAGTACACGAGGTTTGGCGCTCAGATGACCCTTGTTTGTGCTTCGGTTATACACCAGCTTAACCGTTTGACGTCAACAAGCCATGATCAGTGGGAAGCGAAGCACAGAAGCATCACTTCCCCCTGATCTGGACTTGTTTGTAAGCAGCATGTTGGTATATACTCTTCCCTCTGTCT
Source organism: Ixodes persulcatus (assembly GCA_013358835.2). NCBI lineage: Eukaryota > Metazoa > Arthropoda > Arachnida > Ixodida > Ixodidae > Ixodes > Ixodes persulcatus. The sequence continues at coordinate 966,595 of JABSTQ010011253.1, forward strand.
TTCATTGTATTCTATTATCCAAAATACTTATCTACTTTGTTAATAAAGCTCACAAAAAAAACTTCTATGTTACATTATTGACAAAAGTAATTACAAAAATAAGAGGTAATTTTCTCAAGATCTCTACTCGAAATAATTTGTTATATTTCTATATTGCCATCCCACAGGAGTACTTTGTTATAATACTATAATATAATCCCTCAAAACAACTTTGTTGGGTTATTTAATAGAAACAAAATAGTGAACAAATAGAGTAATACATTAATTTTATTAGGCCAATTAAATGACTGCCGCTACTGGAAAGCAAAGGATTTCAAGTATACCTTATGTTCCCTCAACATCGCCGCAGTGAGAGCAACACGTACGGTGGTAGACACAAACAAATTACACCCAGAATTCCGCGGAACGAAATCGAATTGTTTATAAAATCTACTTTATGTGAGCGTGCTGGCCCCTGACGTTTCACGTGGTGATTGCACAGTTCCTGCTATGGCATAACCCGGCGCACGCGGAAACGTTATACATTGATAATTTTGGATGTACAGCAGTTAACTACTCCACCCTTCAAGTGGCTCGTTCAACTTCTCGGCTCATTTTCTAAGCTAAGCTGTCGTCAGGTCAGTAAATACTAGGCTTTTTCAAAGCTACGCTCACATTCCGCTCGTATCAAACAATATTTCAGGTCTACCCTTCCTAGTTAAGATAGAGCCCCTGAGACGATAAGAGGACACATTCGAAGTAGAGTACTTTTTGCAGGTGTACGCCTCTGAATACTGCCACAGACTCGTCGTTGCCAAATATATGCAAAAAAAAAAAAAATTCTATCTAATATTACCCATTTTCACAACTTTTATCAGCGGGACACATCACCGCTTTGAAATTGTTGCCTTGTCTACATACAGACCTTATATGATCCCTGAATGCCACAGCCTAGCCGGCAGCAAGCAGTTCCTTTATATGCTACTGCACGGAAGGTTAGGTCCTTGAAAATGAGGTATTTACCCATAAGAAGGAAGTAACCTGAAAACAACTGTCCCTTACCTAATGCTCTCATTGTGACCTATAATGATAAACATGTAAGCGGTAGATGCATATAGAGCGCACAAGGCAGCTTGAGTGCTATTCTTTAGTTTTCAAGCCTTTAATTCAACAACTCTCTATTAGTAATCATGGTGAAAAAGACACAAATAGAAACTAAGAACAAAGAAAAAGGCATACAGGGCCAAGTGCAGGAGCCGTTGTTTCCTGGCTTTATCTTTGAACTCTATTCGCGACATTTGCACCATAAACTCTGCGCAGTCAGCCCCTGACGTTTTCAATATCCTTTATGTTCAGAATTAGGATAAACTTTGCTCCATAGCTCATCTTCCCCCTCCCCCTTTCCCGCCCCTTAGTGTTCCCTATACGTTTTTTGTTTGTTCATTTTGAGTTTTGTTGAATTGAAAAATATCGTGCTCAAAGTGCTCACACAAACCGAAGGAGATAACATAATATGAATTTTTACAACGAAGGATGGTCTTTTCTTACGTTTAGCACATTGGTGACCGACAATCTTGTCTTTCTGTGAACCATAGCTTGCGCGACTAGACTTCAACCAGAGAAGTACTGCATAAATATTTTAATACTAGCAGCTACACTGCACCCGTAAAGTACTTCATGGAGCTAGTAAAGATCTCTAGACTAGGACTTCGGTTGTCGTATTCTAAAAATAATAAATATAAATCAGCCTCATGAAGTAATTGTTTTGTTCTTGAATCATAAGGACCTTTAGTGCTGATGTTCTTGTGCAGTAGCAGGAAATGTTTCTACTATCTTTCTTGAAAGTTTGACGGGACTGTTCTGTCTGTACAGAGTTGTTTTACTTAGAGATGTATGTAGCACATGCTACTAGCATGAGCTGACACACATGTGCGCGTGCATGCTCGTTACGTAAGTAAGCGGGGGGGGGGGGGGGATCGAGTACAGCGTTAATCATGTTCGTTGTGCTGTTTTAGATTAGCCCATGCTTTACTTGATGAATACTGGTTTCATGGAAGCGCAGCTGAAAGAGCGCGCTATCACATTCTAGATTTGCAATGCATGCTCGTATATATACGCGATGCAAGCGACAGTGTAGTCTTTAAAATTAACCACACAAAATTAAAACGGTTCTACGCATCTCTTTTCACCTTACCGTGTCGTATATCAAACAAATTTCTCTACTTTGTTAATACTGTAGCTCTCCTTTTTCGCGGTCTTGTGTACCGTACATCGCAGCTAGCTCTGCTGTCGTCTTTTTTTTTTTTTGTCTTCTTTCCTCTCAAAAAGGCCTTTCTGAGTCCCAAATGAACCGCCCCAGCTTTTACATGTTTCTCTGGCTCAGTGTTTTTATTCCATCGGTCTCCCCAAACACGAACTTTCCCGCATTGCACCGGAGACCACAGGCGAAGCGAGGTCTCCCCGGTGGGCTCCTGGCGTCATTTGCATACTGAATCAGCTCTCGCCTCCTCCTCCCGTCGCATCTCACGTCCCCGACCTCGCAAGCCTCTCTGGCAACGTTTCGTTGCCAGCTCCCTGCACGCAAGTGTGTTTTCATGCGTCGTACGAAAAGCGCTATTTTTTTGTTTGTTGTTGTTGTTGTTGTTCTTTTATGCTTTTTCTTTCCAAACAAGTCGTCACCGTAAAACGGCCTCCTCAGTCTCTCAGTATGCAATTCATGTCCGATATTTTGTTGTTGTTGTTGTTGTCTTACAGTTATATCGCGCTTTGAAAACGCGGTTGGTGCGACTGAAATAAATCAGGAGTGGCAAAACAGCGTCGACTTCTCTTTTTGGGGACTTGGAATGGAGTAAATGTTTCATGCTCGGGATATTCGAAACCAAACGCGTTGGCTAACAAAAACATTCATAACCGACACACATTCAAAAAAGAAAAGAACAAAAACCACTGGCTTGGACACCCGTGTTTGTCTTGCGGAATGAAGTTCTAAAGTTGTAGTCCCACCATGCATACAAAGGGCACCGGACTCTATAAATAACGGAACGTCATGAATGTCAAGTGTTCGTTCCTGTATACAATTTCGTAGTCCTACTGAAATTCGTTTCAGAGCGTAGATATATTATTCCAGGCCCCTACGAAAGCTTCCCACGTGCGGCAGTGTTGTTTTGGGGATCAAATGGATTCCGATAACTGCAATTTGCATGCATGGCTTTCTTCAATAATCGGTGGCACCACTGATAACGTCGTAAATCTTCATTGGGAAAGGTGAAAAGTAAAGATAATCCAATTGTTTCCTCTATATGGGGTGGAGGAGACCGTGGAATGGGATGTAGTACAATCCCCATATTGGTTTGCAGAAATGTTATTTGAACATTTATGTTTGCGGCAAAAATGACTTTTCTTGCCACGTGAACTGTGTCAACTGATGCTCGAAAGCTCGATAGATCATTTTTTCTTTTTTACGAAGCTAAGTTATTTTTTATATATATTTTGATTTAGTGTGGGCATCTGTTAAATTATATAGTCACAAACAAAGTAGCTATGCAGTTGAGCTGGCTCATGAGACAACTGGAAACAGCGCACAAATAACAAAGACGAGGAAGGTCTAGACGGGTCAAGCGCTGGAAAGCACAAGCGCTTGTCCCGCTTCCTCTTTATTTTTACGTTGTGCGCTGTTCCCAGTAGAATAGTCAGAAAGCCATTACTAAACATATTTAAAGAATGGCAAGATTTCAGCTGGTAGGTTTGCTTTCTTCGTTTTTGCAAAAAGAATGGTTTATTGTTTATTTTTGCTGTTTTTAATAAGTTCTCATCGCCAGATTCAATATTTTTTGGGCATACATTACAAATTGCCAATTTTCACAGCATAGAAATATGCTGTGTAAGACATTAAGACATTTGTGTTGTCAGTTTTTTTTTTTAATTTTTACACTGACAAAGAAAAAAAGTAGAGAAACATAAAAGACGGCACCGCGATTTCGCACCACAGGGGGCTACAAGTATGTGGCTTCCGCGCGACCGCAACCGTTGCTCGATGCATGCAGGTATTTTATCGAAGGCCATTCACAGACACTTAAGAATGACACCAGCTCGTTCGGGAACGAACAAACTCCCGAGAGGTTAAAGAACACGAGTGAAATAAGGGCCAAACGTCTAAGCCCCGAAAAAGCTTCCTACATATCAAACTTCGACAGGCTTGAAACAAGAACTCCGAGACTACAAAATAAAGGGGATCGGAATATTATCCAAAGACCCAAAATCAAAACGAAGCCCTACACGCGACTCGTAAAGCACACTCATGCCCCCAGACTCGTTTTCCCCTTCTCTGTTTATACTGGGGAATCCAACGCAAAGCATCATCCCTTGGTCCGTGATTCCGGTAAAGGAACAGAAGAAAGAAGGATGAGCTTGATCCGGCATCCTCTCCCTCCCTTTCTTCCGCAGCCTCTTCCGCCCGGGAAGACATCCCCCTTGCTCTTCAACAGTTCTGGCGTGTCCCTGGATCTTTACTTTCTCCACCTCTCTCATCCGCCATTTTTCGATCCAACCCTTCCTTTCTGACTCCCTTTCAATTTCTACCCAAAATCAAGCTCATTCCTCGCGCTCTTCACGAGTAAGTTTAGTTTTAGCGCTGCGCATATAGATATATAAGTTTTTTGCCTGTAGCCAACTTTCTCGCTGCATAGCCTGCCTTCTCCTATATGTACTCTCAACTTGACATTCTTTACTGCGCAAATGTTTTTTTTTTTTCTTTTTTGTTCCGCCCAATTCGACTGACAGTGATTTTTTTTTTTGCGTGCTCTGTTTTTTTTTTTTTTTTTTTTGTTTCTGTGCAGATTTTACCCCAAGAACCATCTCCGTGTGGACTCTTTTTAAATTTATTTTGCGAGCCTCAGCAGGGGTCCCCGCCTTCCCGGATTTTCTTCGTTTTCTTGACATCCCTTTTCTTTTTGCTTAGGTTTTTTTTTGTCTTTGGTTAAATTGTGTTTCTCAATTCTAGTAGAGTTTCACCACGTCGGCTGTACGGACACGCCTCTCTCCAGGGCGGATTTCCAAAAACGGGAAACAAAGGATAGCGTTGGTTTGCGTCTTGCTCTTACCCTTTATTTATTCATTTTTTAACTTTCTGAAAAAGGGAAGCTCGTGGGTATGCTAAAGAGCGTGTGAGCACGATTCAAAAGAAATGTAGTGGGATAGAAGAGAGGCGCACGAAGACTGCGAACCGCCCTTCAAAGGAAAGACGAGTAAAGCAACAACTAGATAAAAAAAAAATAGTGGAAGGTTGAAATTGTTTGAAAGTTCTTTCATATAAAACTTGACGTCACCGCTCTTATAATCCAGGCTCCGCTCTAATCAACTTGTCTGATTGTTTGGTGTTTTTTGTGTTTATTTTACTTTAACTGCTGAACTCGCGTGGTTACTTCCAGTGGACTGTTTTTGATCATGTGGCCCGCAACTGACGTAAAATAGAATTTAGCATTTATGTTTCGCAGGCACCAACTGATTTTAGAAAAAAGACAGCGGTATTCAAAATAAAGGCCCATGTATTCTTATATCGAGACTGACGCATAAAATACATCGCTATAAACTTTTCCGGGAACGTCCTTATCTAACGGCTGACCATGGAAATAGACGTGCATGCTTAATTAACTTAAATGCCCAAAAGTCTCTTTTTTTTTTGCTTACTAAATTACAAACACAAAGTCTGCGTTCCTCTTACGCTTTCTAAAAGAAGCAGGTGGTAACTTGAAATGTTCTTCTGGAATGAATCAATGGTTCCCTAATGTTTGGTTGCGTAAATGAAATAGAACAGCATGCAATTCAGTCTTGTACCGAAGTCCTTTTTGCTTTCTGAACTACTGGAACGCGCTCTTCTTTGCGAATACCATAGCTCAAAAGCAGCATTCGGCGCGGCACACGGCTTCAGTAGCGAACTATGCCATCCCTGGCCTCACTGCGGCATTCCCGAGCCCCGTCCATGCTTCCCGTGAGCGTGCAGATGATCCACCTCGCGTCGCACATCCTAAACCGCCCTTCCCAGACCCAAGCCCGCTCCCTAAAACAGCGCCACATACTCGGGCCGACACGGCATTCTCAAACAAAGCCACATCCTTCAGGTAGCTGCCACGCGCCCGCGGTCTCCAACAACGCTCGCACAAGCAGCAAAAACTCGCGAGGCATATCCAAGATGCCACTCCGTCGCGAACAAACCGACTGCGCCGCGCGAACGCATACCAAACAGTCTCGGTCCCATTTAACAACTGTCTCCGCTGGCATCTTTCTTTCTTCCATACTCTTGGCCCGCGCAAAGAACGAACGCTATCTGTCTCATCCAAGAGAGAAGCAAGGAATGAGAGAGACTCCTAGAGCCACCAAACTATCTGTTCGTCTGTGCGAGGGGAACACGCGTGCGGACAAGGACAAGAATACTAGGCTCCCGTTACTGCAGTCTCGCCACCGCGGCTGCACAAAAGGAGAGAGAGAGAGAGAGAGGGGAAGAAGACATATGAACTTGACTACTATGTCGACAAGGGAGACTATTTATCAACGCGGAGGCGGCCCGTCCGTCGTCGCTGCGGTGCGACCGCCGACGTTTTATGGCCTCCACGCGCTTTGTATCTTCGCCGTGCGGCGGTCGGCGCGGTTTTCTGCGGCACGTACGCAGGCGCTCCTCGCTCACTGTGGACCCGTCGGCCTGTGAAATATCCATCAGGATGACGCCGCGACAAACACATCAGCGTCGGAGCAGCGCGCGCTTGTTTTGTGCGTGGTGTCCGCCTGCAGGCTCGGGCGTGCTACCTGTGGAGGCGTGGATTCAGGAAGTGTGCTCGCGCGTGCCGGCGTTGTGTTCTCCGTGTTTTGCGGAAGGGAACTTGGTGGATGTACCGTTGTTTAAGTTTTTGCGGAAGTCCTGATGGGTGATGCTTAACGCGAATTTCCAGTGGTTGTTTATTTTGCTTGTCGGTTTTTGTTGATTGTGGTAACGGAGCTTGAGAGAGACGCGTTGTGAAGCATCTTTATAAATGGGTCAGGACATTTCATGGTCTAAGATTTTTGGGCGAAGTGTTTTGCTGCTATAATTGCCTTTTCGTCAAAAGCGAGCGCACTATTAGATCTCCAAAGGCCCACATCCCTACCGCGTCAGAAGATTTTCGGTGGTTCAATGATCTTCCTCAGCAAAACGTATGACTTCATTCGAACAATTCAAGATTATTACAGATTTTACAAAGGGTTTATGACTGGACATATGCTTAATCGCGAAAGGTTTCCTGGATGCTTGAGTTATTTTAAGATTTAACATAATCCGAATTTATCAACATTTGTACTTTCAAATTTAGAGCTTTGAAGATTTTTTTTTTCGGTAATAGATTCCTTCTTGTAAAGGAGCCATCAGAAAGGAGTAGTAACAAGTGTTTCAAGCTTATCACTGACAGCCGTTGCCATAGGAAGTGAATCGAAGAAAGTTATATATATATATATATATATATATGTAAACTCAACGGGCTTTCAAGTTTTAGATGTCAGTTCATTTATCACAACTTGAAAACTTTGGCTTGCCCACTGACAGTGTGCACGGCGTCTTACACCCCGCATTATGCTGACTTGTGCAGCGAAGATGTTAACTATTTATCAAGAGGTTCATTCTGCCTTGGCATTTGTCACGCTTCAGTTATAGATAGCACTAAACTGATCTCCGTTTACTCGGCGGGAAGTAGGTACTCGAGGGAACTTCTGAAAAATATGAGATCTGGTTGCGGTGCACCGGGTCACCCGTAAGAACACCCCTTGAAAGTTTGTTAAGTTGTAATTATATTAAAACTGAACTATTTTCACCTTTTTTATTGAAGATGTTCTAGTCGCCAAACCAAAGCCAAAATATTGTTAGGACGATCCCGTCGGCAGCAGAGGGGACAGAACAACACGATGAAAAACCTATTCCACACTCTAAAGTTGACAAAGTCACAGGCCACGGTGTGGTCTTTGCAACCCAGCACACGCATTTGTTTGTAGCTTTAGAAAGGAAGCAAATCAAGCGCCACACGCACGAACGCTGAATATGGCACCTGTAAGGAGTTCCTATCTGGACGTAGGGCTTGTCTCTAGATCAGGGGTGGCCAAACCGCGGCTCGCGAGCCGCATGCGGCTCTTTGCTGGTCCAAGTGCGGCTCCCGGATCCCTCGTAAGGGGAACCCCCCGCCCCCCCCCCCCTTTTCCGCCCCTTTCCGCGTTTCCTCAGGAAAAAAAAAAAAGAAGGAAGGATTTCAGAATAAAGCCCACTGCAGCTTGCAGTTTGGCAGCCTTGTACTCCCATACGTACATTCGTACAGCCTTGTGCCCCCATACGTACAGTCAGACTCTGAACAAAAGTTAAGTTTGCCCCCCCCCCCACCCCCCCCCCCCCCCTGCGGCTCTTAGAAGTTCCGTGGTTTTGTTTGCGGCTCTTAGGCCAGGCCAGCCTGGCCACCCCTGCTCTAGATGGTCGTGTGTGCCACTGCCTTGTCGTCGGAAGGGCGCCACGAGAGCGCATGACACGAGAACGCAGACGGCAGAGCGCGCTAAAGCCCCTCTATCCTGGGAAAAGTGGCGCCATTCATTGTTGTGGAAATGCTCGAGACACGTGCCGCGCGACACTTTTGGGAGGAACTTGGCGTCTGAAATCTAGCTCAGTGCTGTGCTGCGCCGCCATGATCTTCCCAAGGGCTGCACGTTGCACATGCCTCGTGCATCGGCGCACCTTTCGCTCCTTTTAAAACATGAAGGGCTTTAAAGCGCGCGACAGGAGAGCGCCGCGACACGAGAGCGCACAACGGGAGAGCACCGCGACACGAGAGCGCGTGCCATTAGAGCGCGCGTCACGAGAGCGCATGTGCGTGCCTTGTTTTCTGGGACCGAAGACTTTACGTCACTTTATTAATTGAGTACGCAGACCAGTGGGAAGTCTAAAAAATACAATTTTCGCAAACTCGAATGAAGAAGCAAGATACAGAGTTTCGGAAATATAGATGTTTGTCGAATGCCGTTCCATAATATTAAGAAGAAAAAAAAGAAAATTCAAACACTGAATGATTGTGCGGCACCATGGAGTAGCCTAGCATGCCTCTTTGGTCGCACTCGTCAACTTGCTTGCTTAGATTCTTCGCTACGCGAACGTAGGTGGCTTTGCTGCTCCTTTGAGGCTCTCTACGAAGTACCTCCGCCAGCTCTTTCATCGTATCTCTAGAATCGCGTCCCGGAACTTCGCGTGTGCGTCATTCGAAAATTCGGGTTAAACCTGAACGTTCAACCCGCTTTCCAGTGAAGGAACACGAAGGTTGTCCTCTCCAATGATTGTATTTCCTTCGTTCAGGTTTTGTGCGACATCCACGTCGTCTCCCCATTTTTTTCCGCAGTCATTTTCGAACCTGTGAAAAGAAGCAGCCCTTGTTTAGAGATAAGCGGGAAGAGAAAAAAGGGCTTAGGGTTCGCGTTCCCATGAACTGCGTTACGTTTTTCAGTGGCAAACTTTATTAGGACAAGACAGTTTATGTCCAGGCAAGCTGGGGTTAGTTAATCATGATGTGCAAACGCGAGAGTGACGCGGAAAATTTAAATACTTTGAAGCAGAAAAAAAAAACTACAGGAGAAGACGTCTCTAACGCAGCTAAGTCGTTTTTAGCAGGACCAAAATGTTTCAGAGAATACTAACTTGTCCTTTTTGTTTTTCTGTGTGTCCGGTGATTGCAAAGGGTATGTCCGCAGAATGTTTGATCTGATTGTACGGCGTCTCACCAAGCCGTTCGGCGCATGAGCGAGGCCGCTATAACTTTAGCTCACAGGAGGCAATCGGCAGTGCACGAACTGTTCGTGCTCTGCACGCGCACAGCTCCAGCGAGGTTGTCGCACGTGCAGAAAGACTAAAGTTCCCTCGATGCATTGTGTCAGCGGTGGCGTAGTCAAACTGGCTGGTGAGATCGGTCTATTGTATTTTTTTAGACTTCCGACAGGTCTGCGTACTCAACCAATAAAATGAAGTGAAGCATTTGATCCCAGAAAACAAGGCACGCACATGCGCTCTCGAGTCGCGGCGCTCTCCCGTCGTGACGCTCTGGTGTCGCGGCGCTCTGCTGTCGTGCGTTCTCGTGTGGCGGCGCTTTCCTTTCGCGCGCTCTCCCGTCAGTGTTCTCTTGTCGTGCGCTCTCGTGTGGTACAGCCCTTGTCGTCGTCATGGTCTTCCTCAGAAATATATTGAAGATTGCACAAAGGCATGTCAGACATTTATGCCCTATTAGAATTAAAAAGCCTAAACGAGAAAAAAAAAGCAAAAAGAGAGGAAGATGAAAGGACACCGAGGCACAACGTAGTTGCAGATGGTGTTCTGAGCATGATTGCTCAGAACACCATCTGCAACTATTCTGCGCCCTTAATAATTTCTCAGCTCTAGCGCATGTTAATTATTGATAAGTACATCACGATGGTCACTCTCTTAGACTTGCATATAGGATCAAAATTGTATCCTCCTATCTGTTCCCCAAACCAGTTTTTTTCTTTTTATTTTATTTGAAAGGGACAAAGTGGGAAGACAATAATTGTTTCAATATACCCCGCCCCCCCTTTTCCGTAAAAAAGAAAGTGCATTGAAAGGATGTCATATTTCCCCTGCGGGAAATGTACAGATTTTCAAGAAACTTAATCTCCTTAGTTACTTGTAAGTTGTAACTTGTAACCCATACTTTCGCCAGCGGCAGTATCCGGCCTGAGTCAGGCTTCGCTGTCAGACACCATTGCGAACGGGATTTTGTATTTTTTAAATTTTGTTTGCAATAAAGAATGTTATTCTAGACTTTTTTTTCTTTATGCGGTTGTTGTTGATAAGATATAATACCCTTTCAAATCCCCATAAAACCTGTCTAACATAATATTATTATACTTAATGACCATGTTTATTTACACCGGCAAAAAGACGTTGAGAATCAAGTGTTTGCTACATTTCTAACGCATCTTCTGAAACGCCAGTACATTTTGGGTTAGAGGAAACACTTGCGAATCTCTACACGAGTTATAAAAAAAATTTCTTAAAGCACCAACTGGAAAGCTAGGAAAATGTTTAGCATGCGACAATATGTGATGCCGATATATGTCATTACTCTCTAAAACGAGAAGTACGTGCAATCATCTAAAATCTAAGAAAAAAAAAACTAGAATTTTTAAAAACTGGTTTAAACATTAACTTTGATCGTTTTCCACTCTCCATGCGCGTTGTTTCGAATCAAAAGTTCGAAACATTCTTGCAAGGATCCCTCGTATCCAGTTTGCTATAATGAAGAAAAAAACAACTTCAATTTAAGATGTCGCTCAAAACAATTTCGAACTCCGCTGGGACAAATACGAAATTGGGTGTCACGATTCGCTCGCTTCGAAACGTGCATCCCCCTTATTTTTATGAATGACCGGATGGATAATCGAAAGCGCAGCCGCGTCAACACGAGCAGCAGACGCGTGCACAGTACAAGACAAACTCACGCACAGACACACACACACGCAGGAAGTGGAGTCCTGTCGACGCAGCAGGGAACAGCAGCGACTCGGACTGACGCCGCCGCCACCGCCGCCACACACTCGGAGGGGAGACGACAAGGATGCCAAGTGTGGGGCGGGCTCGGAAGAGGGGTTCGGGAGCTCCCTTTGTGGGGGGGCCCCGACTCCGCTGATAGGGGAGTTTTGGCAGCTGAAGGGGAACCCCGCGCTGTCGAAAGGGAAGCGACTCCTCCCCGAAATCCGTCATTCCACTATCGCGACAGAGGATTCGGGAGTCGGGATGGAAGCAGCAGTCCCCTCCCGACGGTCTCCAGGGGCAAGCACCGCAGCGCTTTCCGCCGGGGCCATCTTTGCCGGGACGCGATCGGATGTTGATGCTGGATGTCGGTTCCACCAAAGCGGGAGTTTGGTGGAGCACAGTCTGTGGCATAGCGACCCCGGTCGCGTCGCGCTGATTGGAGCTGTTTTGGGGACGTGCCGAACCGCTGTTTGCCAATCGGGCAAATATTTGTCGGTCGCTTCGGTGGGAGATATTCGGCGAATTGATCATGGTGGCTCTTTTGTTGGTGTTGTTGTTGCTCTTGTGGGCAGTAAACAGGTCTATATCAACGTGCATATGGTATGTACACCGTGTATGTTTTACAAACCGCTGTTTGAACGCGTATGTATGGTCTGGACAGCTTCCGTCGGAGAACCCATGCAACCTAGACTAATAACGTGGGTTGGTCCAAATTTAAATGAGAGTTCATTCGCACGACGTATTGTTTTGAAATGCAATGGTTTTGTGAAACGGAAGTTTCGAGCATTCGGCTAGTTCACACATCAAGTTCCTCGAGCTACCTTGATGACTTATCAACTCGTATTGGTTTTAAATTTTACGCCACCTCAGAACCTGCACTGGTGAAATAATGTTTTTTTTTTCGGGGAGGTACGTTAAATACTGACAAAAAGAAGGGAAACATACTTTACTAAAGCATATTCTCGCTGAGTGAGAAAAAAGAAGCTTATCAACAAAGCTTCGACTCACTCAGTTCAGCAGGCTAGGCCAAACCAATAAAGCATGTAAGAATCAAAGCACAACTGCATAATATTGAGGTATTTTGGTCTTTTTTACACCGATAACACAGCTTAAAAATCAGTTAGCCACGGTCATCATGTTTACACGCAGCGCTTGCACTCGTTGCCATGGTTGTGTAAAAGATAAATATTCTGCGCTTTCATACGAACATGTACGCACTTTGGCTAGTCCGTCCCGCCACGTTTAATGTTTTTGAATCTGACTAGGATGCAGAACGGCCGTAAAACACGTAAACAAGGCTTGCAGCTTGCTCCGCCTCGTTCCTTAAGAAATCACGTGAAAGTGCTTTCGAGTGGTCGCTGACGGCGTCATCATAGCGATTGACAAGACCGGTGGAGGTGCAGCAAAATCACGGTCAAGAGGCGAGGGCTGCATTCCTAATTCTTCAAGGCGCGTGTATTCGGCGAAACAAATAAGCCAGAAAATGCATCATGTGGACTGGGTTTAGTCCGACCCGCCTGATTTGGATAGCACAGAAGAAATTTAATGCAGCTCAGAAGCAGTGATGACGTGCACGTGTTCACGGGAATAATTCGGATGTTTTCGAAATTTCTCTAGAGATGTTGATGTGATTGTGCAATCCACTATAATATTTGTTTTGGAAAAGGAGACTGTACAAGCATTACCAGTATGGTTCTCAGTAGTACCTTCTGGAAGCACTGCGTAGAAATGTTTGGCGAGCTTGATGATTTCACGAATATTTCATTTTTAATTTTTTGCTACTTCTTAAGCCGCTGCCCAGTAATGCCGGAGTTGTACCTACAATTAAACACAATCATTTTGTATCTTAAATATTTCTAGAAACCACATACACCATTTTTTATGTGTGCATAATACATACTTTCGAACTTCTAAGAAACATTTTTTTATGCTCATTTTATCTCTGCCATGTTTAATCCACAAAGCAATGTGTCGTGGTGCGGGCGAGGCAGTCCCGTTCTTTTGGAAAAATGATCGCAAATATTGAGCACTATTAATTATCTTTTTTTGTTGGAGAAAAAAATAAAATATTAATTACGGCGAAATTTGAGAGCAAGCGTGACAAAGTGGTCCAAAGGGGGCTTCCGATTTCTATTTGTAAGCGCCGACGCATGGACCATCATGATCTTTGAACGTTCGAGTTATGGTTGCTCTTGAAGAGAGGCAGAGATTACAAAAATAAAATAGATTCGGAAAAAAAAAAAAAAAGAAAACGGGAGAGGCAGGAATCCACGTAACACACCGAGGAACTCGCCCCCTGCCTCATAAAAATGATTAATATTCTCGTAGTAAACTTGAGGCTCGCGGGTTAATTAGCAACGAGGGCCATAATCGTCCAGGGGAATTAATATTTTTCTCGATACTTCGTATCTGCGCGACCCGACCATCAGCTGGATTGAAATCGGTGGGCATTTTTTGGTGGTGTTATATTGCTGAAGGGTGCTCCGTGCTTGCAGTTTCCTCTCTTTAGGTAAAACTACAAAACAAACAAGCCGAAATCAAACGGAAACAGCAAATTCATCAATACTTTGTAATCCGGCTCTGGCGTAAAATAATTTCTAGTACAATATTTTGTGTATAATATTATTTGTAGTATAATATTTTGTAATTTGCCTCTGTCTGGTGTAGGACATTTAAAACACACCGAGCAATGGATTTGGATTAGAATCCTTAAAATAATACAACAAACACGACTCCTATTTTATAGTAGAATAGTCCAATCAAAAAGTTCTTCAGATGAGATGCTATTTTTTGTCAGCGTCAACGAGATACAAATCGTGAGTTGTGACAAATGCGTCTGGCAGCGCGTTCCAAAGCGGTTCGCTTAGAGCTCCTGTCGGGGTTGTGTTGCCAATGAGATGGGATTTTGCTCGTCAAAAATCTGTGAGCCAGTATAGCGGTGCTTTGCTCGGTAAAACATATTACACTTTTTAACAATTTGTAATATTAAGCTATATCTATCTCGATATTAGATGTAAGGCTCTCATAGGACTGAATATAAACTATATGCTCATATCTTATGGTTCTAGAAGACTGTTCCCGTTTTACTTAGGCGAGAACAATGAGGTTTGTTGCCACTGCGTAGCCCTGAATTGTTAACACATGATCAGCATTCTGCAATAACTCTAAAGAACTTAAAAAATAAACATTCACGACGAGCGTGCAGTTCATTCATTCATTCATTCATTTATTGTAACCTTAAAGGCTCCACCAGGGGCATTACATAAGGGGGGATACATGAAAAATGAAAAAAAGATCAACATATGAGCAGGCAGGTGGCTGGCAGCTACAGTGCTGGTAAGTATTTTAAACAGTGCTAGAAGAATTGCGTGTGAAATAAAACTGGTATATAAATACACTAGCAAAAAAGAGTAATCAATGCATTGTGGAACAAGACAGGGTCACCTATGGCTACGATGTCAGATGGCAGGTGATTCCAGTCTGTGATGGTCTGCGGGACAATGCTCTTCTATGAGGAAGTTGGAGTGAGTTGGATTATAACAGAAAATTTTATGAAATAGAGTTAGGCACGATATCTTACAGCGCGGCTTCAAAGTTGGAACATCCAGCTGGTGTTTCTGTGCAGAGACTCTAGTTGTTCGGTAATAATCATTAAGAATAAATCTGGCTGCGCTATTTTGAAGTAACTCAAGATGATTAATGAGATAAATTTGATGAGGGCTCCAAATTGCTGCTGCATACTCCAACTTTGGTCGAACGTAAGTCTTGTATGCCATTTTCCGGAGATGAGAGGGTGCCGCCTTCAGATTTCTTTTGATGTGCCCGAGAGTGCGCGAAGGTTGTGCTGTGACTGTTTCGAAGTGGTTATTTCAGGTTAAGTCGCCAGTCAGTGTTACACAAATATATTTATAGAAGGAGGCAGAGCCAATTAGTCCCCAGCCAATAAAATACGAAGAATGGGATGTTACATGTTTCCGAGTGAAGCGAAGTACTTTACATTTTGACATGTTTAATGACATAAGCCATTTGAAGCACCAGGCATAAATTAGTTCAAGGTCGCTCTGAAGATGCAAATGGTCATTAGACGAAGTAATTTTGCGATATAGAACACAATCTTCAGCGAAGAGAAGGATACTACAGTTAATTGAATTAGGAAGGTCGTTAATTAAAATAAGAAACAGTAATGGACCTAGTACTGACCCCTGTGTAACTCCAGATGCAACGTTAGTACAACCTGACATACGGTCGTAAGCCACAGTGAACGGAGTGCGGGAAAAGAGAAAGTCACGAATCCATTTAAGGACAAAAGGGTTAATATCGAGGATAGAAAGTTTTGATATTAGATGAAGATGGGTAACTCTGCCGAGTGCCTTCGAGAAATTGAGGAATATAGCATCGGTTTGGTCCTGCAAGTTAAGTTTAGTGGTAGATTCATGTGTGGATTCTAAGAGTTGCGTCTTGCATGAAAAACCCCTACAAGGTCCGTGTTGATGATTGTAAAAAAATGATTGGCTTCTAAATATGTTATATTGTGAGAAAAAATTATGTGCTCAAAACGTTTGGACGTGATGCAGGTTAATGATATGTGACGGTAGTTTGAGGCCAGCGCGCGATCATCGCTTTTAAAGACCGGAATGACCTTCCCCAGCTTCATTCCTGTGGTAGGCAATTCTGCTGTAATGACTGAGAAAATTAAAACAAAAAAGTAAAAATAATTTTTGTTTTGCTGAAAGTCGAACTTATAACTGCACTGGCAGCTCGCACCTGACAACACTGGGGCACGATCACTTTCACCACTCTACTCCAAAATTTAGTATTTTTTTTACTCCTCAAAGTATCTCGGCGTGTTTTTTCTTTCGTCCTCGAGTGCATACTGCACCTTGCATACAGCACCTTGCAAACTGATGGCATAGTCTGTCCAAAACGTTCACGAAAAACTTCCTTCTGTTTCTATTTTCACTGTGAATCTGCTTCAGAAGAGAAAGAAAAGGTTGAAGAGTTAGGTAGTGAGGTTTCAAGACTTAACATTTGAACTTACGTGATAGTTCA
The DNA here is from genome assembly GCA_013358835.2 of Ixodes persulcatus. NCBI lineage: Eukaryota > Metazoa > Arthropoda > Arachnida > Ixodida > Ixodidae > Ixodes > Ixodes persulcatus. Next base: position 983,156 of record JABSTQ010011253.1, read on the forward strand.
CAAAAAGTTTCGCGAGCCCTCTAAGTTCGTAAGATTAAAAATACCACGAGCAGAAAAAAAAAAGAAACGAAAAAAACCCAGAAAAACAACGTTGATTGGAAAAAGTTGAAGGTTCTAAATTTATCTAGTGCAATCTTACTAACCCCGCCAAAGTATTTGGGCAAGTATCCTACTCTTATCGTTTACCTTTATTGGAGATATCAAAAAGATATACTAAAACGTTCTGACAAGGGGAACAAAAGAGCGCGGGATATTAGAGTACTGGAGGACACCAGTTTGAATCGCAGTCAAACTGCTTGCTCCGGTTGGGCTCGTTGGCTGACCGGGATTCTAGATTTCGTCGTTTGCCGAGATATTTGTGGAACAAATTATACAACAAAAGTCGAGACGTAATGTGTGATAATTTCCTCGCATCTAAAATATGCCATTAAATTCGCTTCAAGTGTCACCCATAAGTGACGACTGCTAAAGGGCTGTGCAAACAGGAGGCTTCAGAACGCGTGAAGACATACAACTCCGCCACACTGCATGCGGCGGTCCGCTTCAGTACGTGTTCTTTTTCCCGGGCGGGAGGGGGGGAGGGGGGGAAGGGGGAAGCTTTTCTCCGCCACCCTCTGCTTCTGTCCTTCACGGAAGCCTAGAGCATGCTCATCACGTGGGTACGGACAACCACTCACACGCTTTGTTGGCTGTCAGTAAATTGCTCGAGGCCCCCGCTGCCTTGGCGACGGCGTTGGTGAGATCGTGAGCCGAGGCAGAAACTGATGGAGAGGCAACATGCACACCACTGATAGGTCGCGTGTGACGTGAAGTCTGACGAGCACGGACGTCACAGAAAAGCAGAAGAGGCGAGGAGGAAAGCCATAATGTTTGTTTGGTGAATGTCCAAACAGAAGATGGACTGCCGGACTTCAACTTTCAATTCATGTTGCGGTAAAGTGTCACTTCACGCGTTCTGAAGAATCCTATTCGGACTCTTTATTGACCGCTTCCAGGCCATCGATGCCCGATGATCGATGATTTCCAAGCGCCTTCAATATATTAAAATTAGTGCGGAAAATTACGTTCCACAAACTCGAGGATAGCCGAATAACTGTAGTTTAGGTTTCAACGTAGGTTTGATCTTTATCACAAGCTGCTAGGCTGTCAGAAATAGTCCTTGGAACGGTGGTTGCACTGGCCTAACATGGCTAACTGCTTGCATCAGTCTTCATAAGAAAGATGACATTATTTACGTAATTCAACTGTATTGTGGTCTATGTTTTAGATGTAAAGAGCTCTGGGGAAACTTTAAATAATGTCATAGGCGTCGATTAACAGATGGTTGTCGGTAAGCAGCACTATAATCTCCAATGCTGTCCTGAGCCGGCGTGAACGATTTATGTTCCCGACAAGGCGAACAAAAATGCTAAATATTCAGGAACTGCAATCAAGGGTATAAAAAAACGAAGATAGAACCCAAAGAAAGAATTCTGCTGTGGATGTGAGATGTGCTATCTGTGTTTCACCAATATAAGCATTCCTTCGTTGAAATGCGCACGTGTTAGGGAGGCTAACTCTCCGACGAACCAAAAATAAACCAGGTCAGTTAAAGTACACTAACTTTCAGAAGTAATAGTCATGGCTCATGGGTGTGGGGCACATTTCGTATATTCCGAATTTTTCTTTTATTTGTCTAGTTTGACATAGCTGTAGAAGTGTCGGCGTAGTGTCGGCACCTATTGTAGTTTCAAAAATAAAATTTTAAAATATTTTTTCTAGATTATATTACTCTCTGTCTCTTATGAAAGAACAACTAATTGGCCACATGTTAATGTGCCATACTGCTCCATACGCAAATTAGTTAGGAAAATAGAAGCATTTCCACGGATCCTTTAAAGATTACTTATTTTTTTCCCCGTTATCAGGAAAGAGTTAATACGAAAAGTATGTGGCTAATACGTACTTTATGATAATCATTTGACATCCTATACGATTGAAGCCTCACCCGATAAGATCAATAAAAAGATACTAGCGGAGCAAAAAATAAACTGATTAGTCGCGCGCTGCTGCTAAAAAATAATTAAATGCGGTAACTGACAACTTAAGAAAGGTGGGACGTAGCTTATTTTGTTGGCGCTTCTTGTTTTGTTATTTGTTTGTTCCTTGGCCTTCTTATCAGCGAATGCCGCAACCTGATCGGCTGCGGAATGATACTTAAGAGATTCGGCACTCGCCACGTCCTGCGTTTATTAAGTTGTCGGTGGCTACGCTCTTTGTATTTACGCGGCTGGTTGTAGTTCTTCAATCCTTATCCAGCGGCTGCGCGACCGAGCCGAACATGCGTCCGAGGCAAAACCGTCCGTCCTCTCAAGGTGGCTGCGCCACACTACACCGGCGCCATGCGAACGGCCCAACTCGGAATGGTCAGGACGCCAGTCTCTTTGAAAGCTGAGAGAATGTATGCAGCGGCCTTTAAAGGCCCGTTCACACTCTTGCAACCGAGTACGACCGAAAGAGACAAGACCGGTTTTTAATCCTCTTCCGACGTCTTAGGACCGGGCGCGCTGCTGCGGAGCTGGTCCTAAGACGTCGTAAGAGGATTAAAAACCGGTCTGGTCTCTCTCGGTCTTACTCGGTCGCAAGAGTGTGAACGGGCCTTAAGCCGCATTCACATTGCTCGTGCGCATATTACAAAATACGCGGTGTTTTCTGCACACACGATGACATAAGCATTTGCGGACACGTGCCGCAAGTATGTTGGAAGCACGTATACTTCGTACATATGTGTACGCTTCAAAAATGTCTGCAGATGTTTTTTTTTTTTTTTGTATGTTTAATGCGACAGGACATCCTAGGAAGAAACATGCCTCAAACAATGTCTGCCGGCGGTCTTTTGTATAATGCACAAACAGTGCGAATGCGGCTTTGGGTGTTTGTTACGTGGTGGTGTCCCACTCACTTCTGAAACTTTCTGGCAACCGACAGTTTAAGCGCGGCTTGGAAGTTACACAATTTGAAACGGTGCGGACGCGATTATGGATCCCGTTGTCGGTACCTATAATAAGGTTATGGAGCATTAAAAAAAAGGTGAGATAAGGCAAAGTTTTGTAACTCTTAACTCGCGAAAAAGGCAGCGATCTGAAGTTTTGTGTTCTCATTGTTCTGAGCAGTACATATTCGTATTTGAGCAAGCCCGCGTTTTTCGGACCTCGTCATTACATTGGGGTTGAACGCACTTTGCAGGGAATGCGGTGATTGCTTTTTTCCGCTTGATCAACGGGAGAGCAGATGTGCAGAAACTTTTATCGACTGCGACGGGCAGCAAGTTCACCACCATTCACGGAACCAGACGCATTACGCGTACCAAAGGGCTAAAATAGCCTAGAAGCCGAATATAAACACATTGCTGTCTCCTCGGCTTTCTCTGACAATAAAGGGTTCGCTGGATGATCGTTCACTTTAACAGCCACTTTGTCATCTCGAGGTCACCGTATTATTTTTATTTTTCCTGAGGAAGATGACGGGCGACATTTTGATACCCTAAAGACGGAAGAAAAGGGAGGTCTTGGACAATGAGGGTTGACCCTTCTATAGGCTGCCTTTGTTGAAGCTCATGGTTACCTTTGCCGTGTTGGACGGTTCGACAACTCACAGATCGAGGTCTGTTTTTTCGGCGTGATCTCTGGATGACGGGAGTTTGCCGCATTACTTACTTTAATTAACATAATACTAAAAACCACATGAGCTTGATTTAAAAAAAGAAAAAATCTAGTACATAAATTTTTCTGCCACGGTTAATAGATGCCTCTATTCGAGAGCAACGAGTAATATTAGAGAAAATTTTGTATAGGGGAGTATGGACTGGTACAAAGCGAGATAAAGGATCCTATATTCGTAATGAGAATGTTGGTATAAGTATACTTCAAGCAGAAAGATCACAACAAAAAGAAGGCGAAACACAGACGGGCAGTTTCTTTCATCAGCAACATTGTACACCGTGGAAATAGACGATGTTCTGTGTTGAAGGAATGTACCCTCTGTGTCTCGTCCTTTTTCTGCTAGAAGAATGTTTCCCGTTACTTCGTGTAATATTGCAGCGGTACGGTGTTTGGACAGATAGCATAAATTGTTGGAAGTTAGCTCGCATAATCAAAGCGGTGCAGATAAAATTACTTTGCATTCTTTAAACTACGATATGCTTCAATGAGAAAGAACGCAACCCCATTGTGATTCCAACAGAAAGTGATCAGAATTATCTCTAACGTCCAGCATGATTGTCGCACTGCTGATTTGTTTACACGTTTGAGAAATATTATTGCACAAAATCTGCACAATTACAGGCTAAACATTAGTTCTAAAAAAAAAAATTATCGCTTTCTAGCTGACCTTTTAACACTGGCCAAATACTTTCAGTCATATCCTACTCATCACACTGAATGTTGGAGGATGATCCCTCACCGAACAAACTATGATAAACAAATGCTCGAATATACCCTACAGAAGTTCCTGAACAGCTTTATAAATATTGATTTTAACAGTAGCTAAACAACCACAAAGTTTGTAGAGTTAATGCTAAAACTGTGTTCATGATTGACTGTTTCATTCCTGTTTGATCTACTTTTTGTTTTTCTTGCTGTAGAAAAACTTGTGTGTGTCTTCTTCCTTGTGTCGGTCGTTTTTTGCGCCTTACGCCATGCTTCATTTCTCTTGCTGCCGTCTGTTTTGCCATTGTAAAGGTCCAGAGACTCGTCAACCTGTTCCTTTCAGCTTTTTCCTCCGGTCTCCCCTTCATCACTTTGATCTGAAATAAACTAATATTATTATTATTTTTTCTGAGTCGCGTCTGGGTCGTCTGTTGCTTCGGTCGAAGTCTCCGTTGATCTCGCGAAATCCAAAACTACCACCGCAACTGAACATTTCTCTATCATAGTTCTCTCGCAGTGTATGCGAAAGTCGTGTAATTTTGTATTTTCGTTCCTGGGCAACCCAAAAACTAAACAGATGGAGTGACAACTCTCTGCCCGAAAGGCCGTCCGTCCAATATTTCCCTTCACAAGCGGTTTGACAAATCCCCCGCTTTGGAGACGGCTTTCAAGAGCGGTATTAGATTGAACGGACCACCGATAACCGTGCTTGTGGCTAAAGCTCAATAAGTCATTGTCGTTATACGAAAGACAGTAATAATAGCTAGAAAATATTGGCTTAAATAGCAAAACGAAAATTTCTATCGGGGTTGCTCAATCTGAAAATATTGCAGGCACTTCAACTTGAGACCATGCAGCTGTAAGATTTACCAACTGAAAAGAAAACATATAAAGAGGAAGCACGCCTTGCAATGTTTGGATTGCCTGACGCACACTTTCGGATCGCCCAGGTCACAAGAGAAGGATAAAAACAAATTATAAGTTCCAAGTAACTTATACGAGTCACGTGATGCGTGCAAGAATATATCCCTACAATAAATGTATAAACGAGTCCAGGCCTCGAAGAAAGGTGACGCATCGTGGCCGACGACACTCGCTGTAACCTAACCAAGTTTGACATGCCGCCATTTTGAATAGCCTTCCCCCAAACGTCAGTCGGAGAGCCAAGAACAAATAGCCTCTCAATACCCGAACAAACAAGCAAGGCACATCTGTAGCCGTCACTCGACAAGAAAAACCCAGATAAAAAAAAAAAAAAAAGAGCGACAACAAACACGAGCTAAGCAGGACTACTGGGCAAGAAGAGGAAGCCGGAAGGCCGAAGGGAGGACGGAAAGGACCGAGAAAAAAAAAAAAAAAAAAACAGAAGGGACCACGAGCGATCCTCAGACCCGTCCGGCGGAAAGGGGGGAAGCCCGTGGCACAGTCCGTCGTGTCCCGGGTCCCGGTGTCCGGAGAGCCCCGGCGCCGTCCGTCCCGCGCGGGCCTTTCCGCCGTCGGATCGCGGGCGGGCGGGCCCGTCCCCGCCGGCGGCGTCAAGCCGACCGCGACGGACCCCCCTCCGACGCGAATGAAAGAAGGAGCCCGGGGTGGGGATGTGTCAGCGCTTACAATGGCTGCCAAGCACTGGGCACGTCGAGGAAGATTAATGAGCGCCGCGGCCCGGGCCTCCGCTGCCTGCCCGCCGCCGACCACGTCTCCCGGCACAGGGCCCTGTCGCTCGCCGCCGCGCTTTCGCTGCGGAAGTGCGGGACCCTGCGTCGCCGGGACTCGCACCCGCGGCCCCTGCCCACTTCGTGGGAGGGGGGGTTGCGGGGCCTTCCTTTCTTTTCGGGGGGATCCTTCCCTGGCAGTGCGCTGCGGTCTTTCTTTGAAGAGTGCGTGTCTATCCCTTTGTTTCGCTTTATCTCTGGATTATATTCTATATATGTGTTCATGATCGATCATGCATTGTGGTTTTGCCCCGGGTGGTTCACAGCGGCCGCGGCGTGGTGTCGTGCGAGCACGTATCTCGTCTCGTCGCTCGCTGGCTCTCTCTCCGACTGTCTTTGATGGAAATCTTACTTTCGAGCGGCCGCAATCGCGGCGCCCGATCTTGTTGTACGGGGGAGCCCGCTTTGTGGGACGGCGCCTGTCGCTCGCTCGTCCTCCGCGTGCGAGGCTGGAAGAGCTCAAATTTGTTGGAGGGAGGAAGGAGTTTCAGCGGAGCGGTGCTGGCAGCGACAAAGGACGTCGCATGCACGAACGCGCGTGTCGATTGCGTTCTGAACGTGGCTGGTGAGGAGAGGGGAGATGGCTCACTTTGTCGCCCTGTCCGGCTCAATACACTCATCGGAGGTTACCATAGCGTTACCCCCTTCCTATTAATCATAACTTGCCGGGGGGAAAGGGCACGTTTATTTGGCTTTTTTTCTTTCTTTTTTTGTAGTGAGACCAGCTTATATTGTGAACGTGCACAATGTCTTTGGGTGACTCGTTGCTTGGCACCTAAACAATCGCAGGTTAGCCGTTTGAAATAACAAAATATTTCGGAATGACAGATAAACATCATTTCTTTTGGAATATTTTAACTTAAAAATAGTATTATCTTCCACGTTCAAATTTTCTTACTTTAAGCTTTCCTTTTTTTTTTTTTGTGAGCAACTTACGTGTGCGCCATTTCGTGGACCCATTCATGATGAGTCACGACCAATATACACTGCGTGAAAGTCTCATCACAAAGACGGCATCGGCGATTTTTCACACTTTGCTGAGGCAGACCGCTTAAATTATCACTCCAAATCAGCACTCCTCAATAGAACTGTAGTTTTGATGACGGCCCTTTTGATTCCAAAAGGAAAGAATAAAAAAATAAAAAAAGAACCACAGGGATTGTTTGTTCGCACTGGCAGTGTCGCGCTATGTATATAGAGAAATGCAATATGAAAGCAAAAAACACAGAACGAATGTCTCAATTTTAATTTCTTTTTGTTTTATAGGAACATTATGAAACATTGTTCGACTGCAGTATTTGTAAATATAATAAGTATCTGGTATACGAATGCTGTCATATACTGTCACGAATGACAAATGATGACTCGGCTAGTCACTTCAGAAACTAAACGTTTAATGGGGCAAACTTGTGCCCAAAACTAAAAAGAAGGAGGTTAGTGTCCCAGGCGTCGATGTCGGCGAAACAGCAGGATCGAGCGTTGGGGCGAGACTGACTGCGGCTCACCTGGCGGAGCCCCTTATATAGACGCGTGGTCTTCTGGAACAATCGGCGTAGAAGGTTCGGCGCGTAGAACATTCGTACCTCGCTCAGACGGCGATGTTCTCGAACTCACGAGAACGCTAAATTGAAAGACTAAATAAAAGACGCGGCTGCTCCCAGGAATCGAACTTGCGGCCGCCGCGCAAAAACCAAGCACGGTATCCATTCGGCCACGCACGCGCTCGCTCAGCGACGCGCGTGTTAATATAGATAAATGGTATTGGCAGTAGAAAAACATTTTTGAGAAAAAAATATAGTTATTTTTCTTGTAGAAAACGTGAGCTCATTATTATACAGTGTTAGACAAAAGCGCCAGATCAGGTAGCCCATTTGGAAATACTGACAGGGATTAACCGTCCTGCAAAAAAAATCGGGTGTAGCCAAAAATTGTTTTCGGGTTTTCTTTTTTTTTGGGGGGGGGGGGGAGGAAAGGGCAGAACTATTGCCTTATAAGACTCCCTCTTCCCCCCCTCCTTCCCCTTCCCCCCTGGCTACGCCACCGCTGCGAATGTAGCTTACATACCTGTAGAGAGATACATTTAAGTTTTGGGATGCTAACTTTAACTTGAATTCTACTTGACAGATTCGCAGTGCCGAAACCCAATATTTACATTTTGGGTGTATATCGGTGTCTTGTAGTTTAGTAGATTTCGAAGTAATATTGACGAATTAATATGCGCGTTATTTTAGACATTGAAATTAAGCAAATAAATTTATTTAAATCTATTGACATCATGCTTGAAGTTCCACCAATTGTAATTAGCAATGTAATTTATGTAAATGAACGTCTGATCTAAAGGATGAGTGCCTTTTTTGTTGTAGATAACGTGAATATAGTAGGGCTCTGCGTCATATTTCCCCTCCTCTTTTTTTTCTCGTCAAAAGTCTTCTGAGACCCACAGACCCCTATCTGTGACAAAATTTCTCGTGAAATAATACGCTACACTAAATATATTAAATTCATTGCTTCAAGCAATGGTGAAATATAATCGAAGGGATTTTGCCAACTCAATATAATTCTTACGGTTAAGTCATGAAGACGTCATTTTACCCTGTTACGTTTTGTTACTTCAGTGTTCGTTCCAGTTTTTGCCACCCCCTCCTTTCCTAAATGCTCTCCTCTTTTTACCTTGCCCCAACTTGACTCCCTTTGCAGCTTAGGAGAGGGGAGCGCTAAGAGGATTATCTTCCCTGCAGAAAACGGAGGTTGTACGTCGGCCTTTAACTACGTTTGGCAGTATGAAACGTTCTGCGCCGTTGTAGAAAACCTTTCCGCCGACGTAGTCCACTTACATCTAGACAGCAAAAGAGCTACAAAGAAATATATGGGAATAACCAAGCAATAAGATATTCTAGTTCGCTGAAGGCTCCAAAGGAAGAAACAAACGATTTTACCAAAAAACGTTAAAACGCGAGCTATCGTTCTAAGAACGCCGGGCGCCTTTACCATCTTCCTGGTAGTGCAACTGGGCGGGAATACGGGTCACCCCCTTCCAACACACGCGGAGCCCGCGCGAGGCCACCACTCGTTTAGTCGGTCACCAGGAAGAAAACCCCGAGCGGCTCCGGTTACGGTTCCCTTCGGCCGCGGTGGTTGCAGCCGCTCCCAAGGCCCGCTCTAATTAGGAAGGTCATAAACACAAACCGACGGGGGATCGTCAGCCCCAGGCATGCAGGCGTAAATGCAGCCAGCATGTACCGAGTGAGCCCCGGGGCTGCCCAGTCCCAAATGATGAAGGATCGAAGACATTAACAAATCGCCCCACGTGACACAAGAAGGAGGGGAAGGGAAGGGAGAGGTTCTGTAAGGGTTAAATGCAGGCACCGGGCTGCATGAGGAAGGTATACGCGCCGCAGAAGAAAGGAGGGGGCCCAAGTCGTTTAGTCCAAAAGCCGACTCCCGCGCGGCTGAATTCGTTTCAAAGAATGGAAGTTTCTCTTGCGAGTGTTCGTTTGTCGACTCTTCCGACTCGCGGTCTCAAGAAAAATAGGACCTTATACAACTGGGGCGGTTTTTGCTCTCCCCTGACGGGGGAGCGGCGCTCTGCTTTCAGTTCTGGGACCCCGCGTTCGGCGAGTTTGTTGTGCGTGAGCAAAGTGATCGGTCTTCGCTCCTCGGGGGCTTCCACGGAGCGGGGCGCTTGCGCGCACCTGGTGCTTTTGCTCTCCCTTCCTGGATTCCCCGGTTCTTTTTCGGGTCTTCCAGCGCTTGGTACGAAGAGGTAGCCGTCCTTCGGGGTTTCCAGGTTTGTGCCTCGAATTCTTCAGGATGCAGCGGCTTCGGTGGCTGCGCTTTTCTGGTGAGTGGAGATTCGGCGTTTTCTTTTCGCGGGGTCTAAGTTAACCGTTTTAACGGTGATTAAAGCATATCCCGAAGATACTGTGGTGTTCGTTGTTTTCCACTTGGTTTGCACATCCCCCCTAGACGTAGTACAGTGTTTTGTTTTAGTTTTTATTTCAAATCAAGGAATTGCGTAAAAAAAAAAGTGCGAGGTGGTCACAAGAATCTAGAAGTAGGCCTCTACACCTGTACAAGGTGCATTGAGCGTGGAGATCGATAGGTCATTAATGTTTGTTCAGATTTCTCCTAATATTAGAGTTAAAGGTGCCCTTATGGAGTTCTTGAGATAGCCTAACTATGGTGATAACTCACTCTGCTGGCTCTAAGCCTCCTCAAAATCCCCAAATGATGACGATACGCGGCCGATTTCGCTGTTAAAAAGCAATCAAAGGTCGCAACGCCCCGAGGTCTTCCCCGATGACGGAAGAAGCATGTTCGGAAACCAGGACCACTGTAAGTCAATGGCAAGCGAAAAATCATCGTGCCTCCGACAGATGGAACCGCGGAGTGATATCTCCAATGCGCGCAGCTCGTTGCCCATACAGCCCGGACTACGATTCAACCAGATTTGAGCTCGTTACTTGAAAAATGTAATGGATTTCAATTACAAATTACCGAGCCTCATATATAATGCATTACCGTTATGAATTACTTTCGCATAAAAGTAACTGATTACTTCACTCATTACGCTACAAATTACTTTCACGTTACTTTTTCCCTACACTTATGCAGAACACAATAGAAATAATTTTTATATTTTTCAAACATTTTCTGCAACACTAGGCTTTATTGCACATACGCTTGTATTATGGTAGTCCTTGTAAAAATAAAATAGTGTAATTTAGTGAAAAAGTGTAGATGCCCTCCGTTCACCTGTAAGCTGCCAAGGCACCGAAAGCTGCAACCCCACCCGCCATCCCGCTAGCTAATGGCATCCGGAAATGATCCCTGGAATTGTGCAGGCAAAGCTAGCTATGTGCATGCTCAGTAGCAGCGTCAACCTCCGCTACAAGATTCGGAGCTACAGAAGCGATCTACGAAAGCTCCCTTTTGACTCGGGTGTTTCGTCTGTTATTCACAAGAAAAGAAAATGTTTGGTTCTAACGTTACTGTAGTCTGTTGCGTGTCAAGTGACGAACGAACGTTTATTGCCAGGAGCAAGATAATATAGACCGGCACGCGGCCCTGACGTCACACAGCTGCGGTGGCGCTGTCGACAGCACTGCGCAGGCGCAGACGCTTCACTTCGCGCGCATTCGGTTTCTGCGCACGCGCAGTGCCCACACCATGGTGTAGGCAAAGAGGTCTTGTTTGTAAACAACGTGTCGGTCTATATACAGAGCAGTGAGCAGTGAAACAGATAAGGAGAGCGTGGCGGCGATAACATGAGGGCACAATCATGACTCGCGTACAGTTACAATATATAGGCAATGTATACAGAATGCAGGTGTCCCAGCTTACCTTGATGTGTTTCTGTAGATTAGAGTTTGTGGTTCTTGCTGGTGACATGTGTGTCTTTTGGCATGCAAAGTATGCACTGAAACTCACGGTTCCCGTTCTCCTTAATGCCCTGAGTTTTGAACATTTCATGAAGAGACAGCCATGGAGACGACGGACACTATGACCGAAAACTCGACCAGTGAGAAAAAAGTGGCGATTACGGGTTATCGATCATTCATCGGTTCTCACTTTATACCAATATTCGTGAAGGCCAGGGGAGGGGAGGGCATAGAGAGTAAGAGAAGCAGTGGCCACCGGTCTCTCAAAACAATAGAGGATCCCACCACTTTTATGCGTTTTATTTCTCTCTCTCTCTCTCTCTCTCTCTGTGTTAGCACTCCTTATTAGATAGCCTAAACCCCCACCCCTTTATGTTGGCAGTTGACTGTAAAGTGAAGAGTTGACTTGACAACCATGCCCAGACAAGTTAACCAAAAGAAGTATCGTCCGTACCCTCAAAGACTATGCTCTTAGCCTTGCGAAGGGCGTTTTTCGGCTGTGCCTCAAGAGCGTGCTAGAATACAGTAGAGCAGTTGTTCTCAACCATTGATGTTTCGCAGACCCCTTGTCGATCGGCAAAGACGATGGAGGACCCCAGTCGGGGTGGGGTCTAGGGAAAGGTATAGTTTAATTATGGCAATGATTTCATAAATTGATATAACTAAAGGGTGCGTGAAGTAGGCTTATCTCATTGACTTACATGCGATAAAACTCACCCGAAAATGGGAACGTTTTTCCTCAATCTGAAAAAAGGCTTTTATTGCGGGCTTGACTGATGAGGCAGGGAGGGCTTTGCGGACCCCCAAAATGTCTTCGCGGACCCCTTGGGGTCCGCGGACCCCCATTTGAGAACCACTGCAGTAGAGCACATCAAAGACAGAGAGAATTCGACTCCCTCGCGCGAGGCTACATAGTCTGTTACTCAAGTTGTGAACCCGCGAATCGAGGGGGTACGGACCCGCGTTTGATGTCTGTGCAGGTGGCGGGAGACATCGAAGAAGTTGGAAAGGGTGAAACGGTGTAAAAGACAAAGCACATTTAAACACGAAGAGCTGTCTTCTGCACGGGGGAAGAAGAAAAACACGACAAGAGGCGACGGAGAGCCTATTTGGCGTTGTCTTACTTGATCTTTGTCTTTCGTATTTTTGTACATGCCTTGCTCGCTTTTCAAATGGTTCTAGTGACCGGTCATAAAAAAATCGTGTTTTCTTTTTGGTCATTCTCCCCTTCCTGATGTTTTCTGTTTTGTTGAATTTGCTCTCTTTATGCTACTGAATGTTCTGCTCGTATTGCTCCAGTTACTGTACTATGCTTATATTTTTAAAAAAGTAACGAGTAATTAAAGTAATCCGTTACCAATATTTTGTACCAAAATTACATACATATTGCTTCCAAAAAAAGTAAGATGGCAATTACAAAATTACTTTAAAAAGTAACGGATTTCAAGTAATCCGTTACTTGAAACGGATCGCTTCCTAAGTCTGGATTCAACCGAGCGAGCGCGCGCGCAAGCGCTTGAGAGCTGACGACCGGACACATCACTCTCGCGAGAAAAAAATAGGGGTGTGCGAATATTCGCCATTTTCGAATAACGAATCGAATATTACCCTATTCGATTCGTTAATCCAATCGAATAATAATTTTCAAAAGTTTCGAAAATTTTTTGAATAATTTCCGAATAGTCGTTACGGTGTCGCGCCACGAGATTCTCTTCACAGGCGTCCCACAACGCTCCGGCACGCCTGCCATACGTGTCCGCAAGATGTCAATACGTACCCTCTTCTCCTTGACAATAATTATCATCATCGGTAGCAGCAGGTTCTCTCTATACGTACGTTGCTGTTGCCTCCATTAGGGACAACCCGCATGAAAGCGATTCGGGAAGAGACAAGACACGTGACGTCGACCCGCTTCGCTGTCGCTCGGTCAGTCGCGCGATGAGGCAAGCCGCATGAAAGTGGCGTGAGCAAGCGACCAAGGCGATGAGGGCGTTTTCTAGAAATCCAAACACCGAGCGACGCGACGAGCGACAGTGAGAAATCTCCGTCGCTCGCTGCTGACTCTCGTCACTGTCGCTCGTCTCGCCGCTCGCTAAATCGCTTACATGCGGTTCAGCCTTTAGGGACCGCTTTCGCACGAGAATGCTCGTGCACGCTTTCGGATAGCGTGTCGTGGAGAAATTTTAGAACTGGTTGCAACGACCGCCGCTTTGTATAAGCGAAGTAAAAGTGGTAGAAGCGGGAAGTTGTTCCAAGAGAAAGCGCAGTAGAGTGTGGAAGTTTTTCGCCCGTCCCATGCAGCCAATTGAAAAAGCCACAACAGCTGCTTGTGTCGAGTCTTTCCTAACACTTTCCATGATTGTTCCACTTGTTCAGTGTGTGAAGATGTTGCTTTTTAAGGGCGCAGGTGGAACAAGACAATGCGTTTTCTCAGAATCATCTCAGATCAGTGAAAAGAAGGTTCCTGGACGTAGACACACAGGCCCATCACGGCCTTGCCACCTTCCTTGATCCTCGATTCGAGGACATATGCTACAACAAGGAATAAAAAGAGAATGTAGAGTTCCTACTATGTACTTTGCTTCGGGATGTACCTGTAGGCTCAAGCGAACTCTGATTTTATGTTCAAGATCCGCGTGAACCGTGATATTATGTTTAGCATTCTAATATTTTAGTAGCTTTTGAATATTTAACTATATATCGTTGAACTCTAGTCATTATCGTCTAGTCGCGCTGTTACAATAATTTTAAGAAACATTTTGGAACAATAAAAATAATTTTATAATTTTTTTGCTCTTCTTCAGTAGCTGTCTACTTAATATTCGGAAACTATTCGAAAATTATTCGATTCGTATTCGTATTCGATTCGGTACCACAATTATTCGATTCGTATTCGATTCGGTTGCAAAAATCACTATTCGCACACCCCTAGAAAAAAACGAAACAAAAACAACATAGTTTGTTGTTTTTGAGACGATCATTGCAGTATTATGTTCCTTCTCCGCGAAAAAATTATCATTCTTCGACTACTCATACTTGCCTCCATCTACAGCGTTGGCAATCTGAACGAAATGTCGCGTTTTCATTGGTCACATGCCGTCTTGGCTGCCAGCACAATACTTTTTTCATCGCCGGAAATAATTTCGATCTTTGATTGCTCTTTTATAGAAAAATGGGCCGCGCATCGTTATGATTTAAGGATATCTAGGATGTTTACAGCCTGCAGAGTGAGTTGTCGCCATATTAGGCGATCTCAAAAACCTACTTAGGGCATCTTTAAGGTATTTTTGGTCCCAGTATGACTTTGTAAACGTTCGTTTTCGAGATTTCTGCCTGTGGGAGTGTTCCGCACTTACCGATACAACTTAGAAGAGTACAGTTGAGTCTTCCCAACTTTGGTATTGAATCGGTGTCAGCTCATAGAAGGCATACAGACCTCACCTAAATGTTCCGGGTTATGTTTGACTGGACACGCCAATATAAAAACAACACAATAGCTCTTATTCGTAATGCAATGTGCATCCAAAGCTGCGGTCAGTGACAGCTTAAAGAACACAAGGAGGGACGAGCATCGCTACAGAGTCAATAAGATTGAGGTATCTGCCGATAAGAACAGAAAAGATCGAAACAGAGCAAGAAGCGGGACTATCATAGGCCACGCCCACTATTTCTGCAGCCGTCAGTGATTATTGTAATAAGATAATCGAAGTAAAATAGTTTTCTGAATTACAACCAAGTCGTGATAATGTATGTTTATTTTATTATTGTAGCGTGAGACGGTACGTTTATCGAAAACACAGATAAGGCGGCACAGTAGACATGAACGTGCGATTCGTGGCCACCAGGCCACATTTTATTCGTTCAGGTGAGAATATGCGGCGCTTTCACGGACGCAGAAAACAGGTATATTTTAAGTCGCGGGAAAACATTTTCGTGAGCGTCACATTGACGTGCATCATATTATAAATATTTTCGAGTTAAAAAAATTGCGAATTGTTCGAAATCGAAATCAAAACGCTGTGAAAACGACCTTATATGTTTGTACAAATGTCTACACCTAATCAATAGCATTGCTCTTAGACACATTCTTCGCATTCATGTAGCTAACGTTTTGTTGGAGTACACCCGCACTTTTCAGTGATTGGCATTGACTTGGCTAATCTAATTATAAATTTGTAATATCAGCGTAATGGCATAAGTGATTCAATGTCGCCACCGTTTGTTGAGTCGTACTGACTTTATACTTTTAATGGTGACTATAACTAAACTCTCTTTGCATAATTACTGCTCATGAGTACAAAACTGTAGAGTTGAACTGTGTCTAACTGAATCGTACAGGCGATTTTAACGCCTCTTATTGACTAAGGAATGCACGGCTTTCGAGTTTCATGGACGAAGAAGCAACACTCGTCCATTAGGCCTCATAATTCTGTAACATGGTATTCTACACGGCTAAAAAAACCCATCAGTCTATAGAACAAAGACGAATAGAAGATGCCCCGTCTTGCGGCGTTACATCCAATGTACTGCTTTCGATCACAAACAGGAACTGTACCGCGGTACATCGACGGTCAACAGCTCAGTTGCGTTTCTACGCGTAAAAACGCAACTGAGCTGTTGAGCGTCGATTTATCCCCTTGACTATAAAGAGGACCTTACAAAAGAGCCTATATGTGATTGTTACACCTTCTATTGAGCGTGTCTAAAAACGTAAAAATAAAAGTGTTAATTTGTATCCAACTTCATCACTCCGCAAGAGCACACCACTACGCGAATCGCAGCACGCAGCGCGCACAGCGCGGAGGACAACAGCTCCAACATCATGCCACTCAAGCGAATCAAAGCAGCTCCTGCCCCGCCCGCTGGAAGACGCGTTGAGCACGGCGTGCTCCGGCTTTAAGTCTTCAACCGTTGCTTTCCCCAACGTACGTGTATACATTCAACCCGCCATTTACGCGAGACCGCACTTTGCGTGTCCATCTCTTTCCCACAGAGCGAGCCCTTGGGCGCTCTCTCTGCGGAACTACAGCTGCTTTTGGGCTTGGAAATACTTATCACCATTTTTTACATTTTATGGCTACTAACTCCACCATCTTGGATAGCACCCAATGCAGGAACTTAAACGGTTACCTTAGTGAGTTTTTCGGGAACTCCACGCCAATTCTAAGCTCCGTTTGGGGCTTTGACAGTTTACCCCACCGGACGCAAGCTAATGGGGCAACAACGTAGGAAACAAATTGTTGTTCGTTTTTCCTTTTTTTTTTTGGGGGGGGGGGGGGGAGGGGGGGGAGTGCATACTCGAGACGCGACCATGTAATACTGAGGGTAGCGTCTGAGAGCGCGACCATAAAGGCGGTGCTGTAGCGTCAGTTAAGCCGCGTTCACACCGGTGATGTGCAGCACTCGCGCGATAACTTTCATCCCAAAAGCGACCATCGCGGAAAAAATATCGGCGCGTTTCGAGTAGTCGCTAGCTGAGCGGAGTTTTTTTGCAATGAGATTTAGTCGCAGAGCGCCTGAGCCAATCCCTGGCATTATAGGAGCGAGAGTTTTCGAGAAGCAGTTCGCTCATCGCGCACGCCAGTGTGACCATCTGATGTTGTTGTTTTTTTTTTGTTTTTTTTTGCGATCTGATCTCGTCGCATTGCGCGAGTGTTCCACATAGCCGGTGTGAACGCACCTTTAATGCACGGGGTCAGTACAAATACTAGCGTCTGTCAGCGTCTATCTATGCGCGCCCGCAGAGTGCCTAAAAAAATTAAAATCATAAAACAAAAAAGTAACAGGTCGCGGTCTCTGCTTTCCAGTCATCTCACACTGTACCACGGCTTAAGGTACGCACCGGATGTAATCACTCTCTCTTTGCATAAACCCAAAGGCACGACAACTCCGGTGGAAATCAGATCGTCGAACGACGTGTCATCGAAATATCGTTTAGTCGACATGCGACGTCTGGAACCGCGCCACGGCGCAAGCATACCGCGAAGGCCTGATTTTAGAACGTAAGAAAACAATCATGAAACGCGCAAATACATTTAAAATTCATGCGTGACTTTCAAGAACCTCAGGCCTTCAAAAAAGCTTAACATATGAGCAGCAGTCTGTCAATTCACAGATACAAAGGGACAAAATTGGTTGGCTTTTCGATTAAAATGGATGGCGTTTGGATGAAATTGGTGATAACTTGGATAAAGACAGTTTGTGCTGTGATTGAATTGATGACCACTTGGATTTAATTGGTCTACGGCTGAATTAAATTCAGGAAAGCTCAGATTAAAAAAAAAAAAGTTGGCCCTTAGATTACTATGAGTGGGAAATCCTAGAAACGAAATTCCGTACCCCGGTCAATACCAAAAGTTCGTGCCTGGAGAAAAAAAAAAAAAGAAAAAGAGAAGAAAAAACGTCGCCTGTAAAGTCGGGGTTGTCACAACGTTCTCATTGTGTCTAGTGCTTTGAAGCATGACTTTACAGCTAGTTCACAATTTGGGGGTCATGAAAAAATTTGGTTAAAAACAGCGCGACAAGAGAAAGTAAAGACGAGACAGACGACAGCACTGATTATCAACTGATAGTTTATTTCCACCTGACTTGTACCGTACGCATTACAAGTAATCAAATTACTTGTAATCGATTACTTTTCGGAGTAATTTTGTAATCAGTTGATTACTTTTACTAGGCAGGAATCACGAAAGTAATCTGATTACTTTTTGAAGTAATAAAAATTACTTCTAGCCGTTACTAATCCCCCCCCCCCCGCACACATCTTTTTTTTCTGAAATGACAAAAATAAAATTTGCATCTGCTTTCGAACGGAAAAAAAGAAAGATTTTTGCGGAGCTGTTGGAAACGAGGTCAACCCCTTTGTATGTACAGTTTCTGTGGAATGTCCGTTTTTTTTTCGAGCTGGGACGGGGAGTGGGAAGCCCCAGGGAAGCCCCAGTGCGTGACAAAGGCAATTCAGGGCGAAGTTTCAGGGAGCAGAATGTAGCTTTGTAAGTCCTTCGTTCAGACTAGCCCCCTCACGCACACACACACAAAAATAAAAAATAAACAATCCTGCTTACGGTACCTACTCGCAGCCCGTAGGAGAACCAGAACCCTAGAATATCTAAATCGGATGCAAATAAAACAAGGCCTGAGTCCAAATACACGTCAAGATCCCATATTTTCTCTACGTGGTCTTTGTGACAAGCAAGCTTTCAAGTTGAGAAGTGATCGGGGCGATCTCTTCCGCTATTGGATACTACGCATGATCCGTTACAAATACTGGAGCTGCTGCTCTTTTGTATAACATGCGAGTTCATCCACATGGGAATAATATCTAGAGAAGCGCGTGTCTGCGAAAGAGAGTAAGGGCCTCTTGGTTGCCAGTACAAGAAAATATATAAAGCAAGAAAACAAAATACCTTTTATTTGGAACCAAAGATTCCAAGACGGTGCAACGACCACGAAGAGGGAACCCGTTTTTCCTTCTTCAATACTTGTGAAAATGTGAAATATAGGTTGGAACTAGTTTATTATGAGTGCTAAAGATGTAAGTTTTCAAACAATAAAGTAATTGGAAAAGTTACGGTTACTTCTTAAAGTAATGTCTAATTAAATTTGCTGTCGAGTAATCAAGTAATCTAATAGAATATTTTTTAGCCAAGAGTAAAAGTATTTGTAATCGATTACTTTTTTTAGTAACGTGTACAAGGCTGATTTCCACCGCTCCCAGTCTACATAGATATATATGGGCAACAGCCCATGTGTATATATGCTGTCGCGCTGTTTTAAAACCAAGATGCTCATCAACCAACTGGTTCAAACATACCTTTTAGCGGCGCAATGAAACTCTCTGCCGTGCTATGAAAGCTAATGAGTGACTTCGGAGTGTGGAAAAGCAAGAAATGCATTGTCTTAATTTAATAGGAGAATAGTTACTCTTATCCTAATATATGCCATGCAGCGAATTAGAATGAAATATGAGCTTGTGCTATAATAATAATAATAATAATAATAATGCTTTATTTGAATCATGCCCCAGAACGACCACTAGGTCATAGTGTGGTGGCACATAAAATGGTAGTACATGACTTAACACAATGTCTTGTACACAACACTTGTAAAAAACACAACACTTGTAAAAAAGAACAGACTAACATGCAATCAGGAATTAAAAAGATAAAAATTTAGCTCCCTTCTAAACACTGATATATCTGAAAAGATATCAACATGAGAGGACAGTTCATTACCACAAATCTGCATCCTTACCAACGGTGACAATTTCGATTGAATGGAGGGGTAAAATACAGTGGCGTCACGAGGGTCAGCGGCACCTGGGGCGGTAGTCCGCCGCGACACCCCCCCCCCCCCCCCCCCTCTCGTGGCTCGCCGCGACACCCCCCTGAGCGCTGCACCCGGGGCGGACCTCCCCCCCCCCCCCCCCCCCGCCCCCCCCCCCCCTTGTGACGCCACTGGTAAAATATACTAAATCCTCTAACAACACGTGCCGGTACGTGAAATTTTAACGATGACACTAATTCACTATTTACACGACCGTGTACACCTTATGTAAAAATAGAACGTCGCGAGCTATTCTTCTATTTAACAAGTTCTGCAACAATAAATCTTTAAGAATATATTCGTAGTCGTAGAAACATCTCCTTCCAAAGTACCTATCATAAACAATACGAATAAATCGTTTCTGCACTCTTTCAATTTGTGCCGCATCAGATGAATTCAGCGAGTTCCACACAACACTGCAGAACTCTAGTCTAACCCTAACCAAGGAGCAAAACAAGCGCACCACGCACCAATGATTTGAAAAGTCCCGCGTAAGGCGCGATATCATTCCCATCACTCTAAGAGCAGAGGCAACAATTTGGCTAACATGATGTGAAAAAGAAAGGTTGCTGTCAAAATACACTCCAAGGTCACGGACTTGAAGGACACGTTGGATAGTAGAATTGCGAAGTAGATACGGATAAGAAATAATTTCACGTTTTCTACACATGGTAAGTTGTTTTGTTTTATCAGGGTTGATAAGTAAAAAGTTATCAAGACACCAGTCTGAAACACGTGACACATCATTTTGTAAAAGAACGCAGTCATCCTCCGATTGTATTCTCATGAAGATCTTAATATCATCAGCGAATAAAAGCACCTGCGCGCTCTTTACGCACATTGCAATATCGCTAATAAATACAAGAAACAGAAGCGGTCCTAAGTTTGACCCCTGCGGAACACCTGAACTGGGCACAAGAACATCTGACAAAGAACTCGAGACACGTACACGATTTTGACGTTCAGACAGATAGCTATTAAACCACTCTAAAAGCGTCGAAGATACACCATATAGTGAGAGCTTATACTATAGCAATTTATGATTTACCTTGTCAAAGGCTTTAGATAAATCGAAATAAACAATATCAACTTGTCCTCGCGTAACAATTATCGGTACTGTGTAATCCAGTAGAGAACAAAGGTTCGTTTCCACAGATCGACCCTTTACAAATCCATGCTGAACAGTGGCTAATTTTTGACTGAAGTAAAAAGGAACATGGGCATGTATAACAATCTCTAAAACCTTTGAAAACGCA
Source organism: Ixodes persulcatus (assembly GCA_013358835.2). Lineage (NCBI taxonomy): Eukaryota > Metazoa > Arthropoda > Arachnida > Ixodida > Ixodidae > Ixodes > Ixodes persulcatus. The sequence goes on from JABSTQ010011253.1 coordinate 1,004,236, forward strand.
CATAACAAAGACACAGGGCGATAGTTTTCTACCTTAGACGTGTCACCGGACTTGTGTATAGGTACTACAACTGAATTTTCCACAAAGACGGGAAGACCCCAGTTCTCAATGAAAGGTTAAAAACATGCTTTAATAAAGGCGCAATTAATTCAGCGCATCCCTTAACAATAAAACTAGGTATAGAGTCAGCCCCTACAGACCGCTTGGGCTTTACCCTTTGTATTGCCTCCAGAATTTCTTGTCTGTCAACTTGATTGACAGTCAGAGTGTCGTTACATTCAACATTACTCATAGAGGGCGCACTTATAAAAACGTCCGTAGAATAGCACTCACTAAAATATTTTTCTAAAAGTGTTAGCTACTTTCTCAGGAGAAGTTACATAGCCATTATTATGACGGAGAAAATATCCGTGTTGGCTCCTTTGTGTGCTGCCTGACAAATCTCAAAATTTTATCAGGTTCACGGAACAGGCTACTTTCTACATTATTTTCATAAGCCCGTTTATCATATCTAAACAACGTTTTTACGAGCGCACGATAAATGCTGAAATTTATGTACCAGAGCTCAAGCCCAGTTCTCTTAAACAATTTATGGAAGTGCTCTTTTTTGTGCATATAATGTATTAATTCTTTCGAGAACCAAAACGGTTACTTAGAGGGTCTCGATAACCGCTTAGGAATAAACAAATTAATTGCATGTTTCGTTATATTTGTCAAAGATTGAGTCGCGGAATTAATACAATGATCATCAAGAACCGTCGACCAGTTGTAGTCTCGAAGATATGTGTACAACCCCAAATAATTACCACTGCCGAAACAGTAAGTGGTGGAATTATGTCTGTGAAATGTCCTTTTCAGAAAAGAAAAATACACGACAAATGGCGGGTGAAACACATCAGGTCTCACAAGAGGATCAATAACGGGAGTTATGCTGTCTATTGGGCAGTTAGAAAGACAAAGATCCAATACATTTCCAGCGGAGTTTTTTAACTGATTATGCTGGGTTAACCCACTAAAATTAATAAAATCCAATAGACGGGATACCTTTATTGTAGTTTGAGTGCTTCCACAAGAAACTAGACGAGATGCCCAGTCTACCCCTGGGAGGTTGAAATCCCCAAATATCAGTACCCGATACTTCGTAAAATCGACCTGTTCTTCGAGGATTTGCAAATGGTTATCAAACATCTGTGTGTCTGAGAGTGACGGAAAATAGTAATTTCCAACAAGGTAGTTGAAGCCATCACTTGATAGTATTTCTACCCACACACACTCTGCGTAGGATTCAAGGTCTTGCCTTCTGTATGAATTAAGAGAATCGCAGACTGCAATTAATACCCCCCCACCAAACTTCTGCCCCGTGGCATCGTACTCCCTATCTTTGCGATGCACAGCATAGGACGAAGAAAAATAGCTCGCACTAGATAACTCCTCTAAAAGCCATGTCTCCGTTAAACAAATAATGTCAAAGTTTGTAGAAACGACGTTTGCCATACACTCATCTGCTTTAGTTCGCAGACCGCGAGTGTTCTGATAGTAGCACCAAATTCCGTTAGTCATTTCGCGATGCATCAGTATTATTTGGAACGAACGATCGCGTTGAATCCAGCTTTCCGAAAAACTGGTGGAATATACATCCCTCAGGCCAGATATCTGGATTATTAATTGCTTCAAACATGTCCTGGTCCACGGAAGCATGGAAAGAGGAGTAATACGGGTATTTCGTTTTCATCTTAGTGCAACAGATAGGTTTGCCACCCAGGAATGGCTCGACAAGACTGGCGACGTCCTCGGCTGTTGTTACATGGACAAGTCGAGAGACGAACAATGCCTTTTGAGCAGGCGGCCGAGGTACAACGGTTACCTTTGACGATTTCGCCTTTCCGACCGATGGCTTGTTTCGTCGTCGAGGGACCACCACTGTGAAGCCTTCGTCCAGGGCCGCACTTGGGTCTCCACCCTGTCGAAGGTCGCCACCACTTGGCTTGGCAACGTCTTTCGAACGGTAGCTTCCTCTGTTCACATCAGCTGGTCCCGTAGGCACAAAGACCGCACCGCCGCTCGGCTCGCCGCTCGGCCCGCCGCTCGAGGTGACATTCGTAGTTACTCGTGCTCCCGGATTTTGTCGTTCTGATGCGGCAGTTGAGTAGGTTTGGCTCGGTTGTTTAGAATCGAACACTCTCTGACTCAGCTGCTTTCGCAATTCAGCAGCTTCGGAACGAAGATAGTGATTGTCCGCTCTCAGGCATTTCACTTCGGCGGTCAATACATCCAACTTGGCATTCATCCTCTGCAACGCAGATTCCGATTCGTAGGCGCGGGTGGGTCCGTTGTCGGTGTCACGAACTGATTCGCAATCGGTGTCTGAACCAGACGCATCCGTTGTCTCTTCGCCATGATTAGGCTTATTATCGCCAGCGCTGCGGTGTCGCCGGGTGCAGTCGTTACATTTGTACGTGCTTTTGCCGGATGCCATTAGCACGTTGTATTCTTCGAGACCGACTTTTATACAGTCGCAGTGAAATTTGCGTTTGCATCCACCAGAACATATGATGAATTGCTGCTTATCGACAAATAGTTCGGAGCAGCTCCCGCACACGACCTTCTTCTTCGGCGGCATGGCGGCCTATTTTGTTTTTCTTTTACTGCTCCAAAATACTTTTTTTTTGTTTCTATAGAGAGTACTTCAAAACAATTTAACCCAATCACATGAATGAAAACTTTACCATAAAATATTGATAAAATAAACCGGAAAGGGAGGATGTCATGCCAGAACATATATCTAAAACAAGATGACGCTGATTTGTGAGCTTCATTGCAGCTTCCACCAAAAATATAACTGTAGTAAAAGCTCGAACAAGTGCAACTTACGGTATGCAGTGAACTGTCTAACTCAGGGCGGTGTTTTAGGTCTGAGGCATGTTGGTCATAGGGCATATGCTATGTCGGTACTCACTGAGACCGACCTCTCAGATAGCGTGGTTTTCGACATCGGGGGACTCACTGTAGCTAGATTGGCAGAGGATGTAACAGACTCTACCTGATGAATACATTTGCAATGCTTAAAGATGTACTGAATAAATAAATAAATAAATAAATAAATAAATAAATAAATAAAAACCTATAAGTTTGCCCAGAATGGAGCACTGACTAAAGAAGAACAAGTTAAAAAAGGTTATAAGTTTTTCCGTAACTAAACCCATCTCGCATTTTAACGTAACATTTCTTGCAGACGACTCGTGGACATGAACCCGGAGGAGGAGGCCCGTGTTCTTCACGGAAGGTGGCTCTGGTGCATCCGAAGGTCCAAGGAGCCTTCAAGAACTTCAGAAGTTCAAGAAAAATGGCAGGAGAGTTCCCAAAGCCCTCCACTCTTTACAATTGAGCCGAGTGAACACTGAAGAGAAGGCAAGTGAAATTTTCAATTATTTATTTTCATTTATCTAGTCCATTTTTTTTTATCAGCTCTACCGATTCCCATATAGAGATCGGAGTATTGAGCCAAAAACTTTGTTTGTTTATTCATTATGGCAGATTTTTTTTTCAGGATTTATTTTTAAGGCAAGTTGTAAGTTGATAACAAATTATACTATCTACTCATCTGGTACTATTGTTAAGAATTTAGAGGCGATAAACACTTGGCTTTCCTTCACAATGCGTTCACTGCAACGGTTCAATGCCATCAGGACCCACTAATGCATATTTCACCTTTCTTGTAATCTTTATGAAATTAGAAGTATATTCTCCCCTTGGCATGTGCTCATATTGCAGACAACTACCGAAGTTCCTTGCACAAAATATGCGACGTCCACACCATGAGACAATTGGTCTTCACCAGCTATGTGTACATGCATGTGGGACACAACAAATACCTTCACGAAATCGTACATCTTGCAGTCATAGACTTCCAGAACCTGCCCAATAATACAGCGTGTCCCTTATAAACATTTGCAGTGTTTTTTCAGCGCCAAAATGAACTACTGTCAAATGTTCAGTCTCCGCTCAAATGTAGCGCTAGCACTCCGGACCAGATGCCTATGTTTCAGAACTTGTCATCTTATTCCAAAGTAATAAGAGACTTTCGGAAAGTTTCAGTGAAAAAATATGGCCCGTTCCTGTAAGATCATGCCATTCATCTCGATATATAGGTGGGCAGTCATTTCCTTGTATAAAAAATTCCGAAAGTCTCTTTTAACGTTTGAATCGAACAACGACAAGCTCTTAAACGTTCTCATTTGGTCCAGACTGCTTGCGCTAGATCTGAGTGCAAGCTGAGCCTTCGCCAATGCATAGTTTATTTTTGCAGTAAAAAAAACAACAACAATATGTTTTGGTCGATATCTTGCAGAAAGTGGTGTGTGTGTGTAGTAACATGTAAAAGTGTAACATGTGCTGACATCGTTTCCAACAGAACGTATGCTGTTTTTGCATATGATGGGACACTTCCCGTAGCTAGCAGGAAACAGCACTTGTACCATCATAGTGGTGTGCGGGACACATGCATGCTAACTTTGTTACCACAACATGGGGCGTACTAAAGAATTACGGTACATATGTTCCGTAATTGCGGGATGTCGAGCATGTTGTAGCAATGAGGTTAGCAGGGATATGTTCCGTACTTAAAGGGTCTTTTTTTTCTAAACAGCGTAGGCAAACCGATTTTAAATTTTTTATTAATCAAAGCGAGTCAAGTGGTTTGCCCTGTGTGTAGAGTTCCGCGTTGATTTAGCTAGTCCGAACCAATGTAGCGAATTCCCTCTCCAAATGTCTGTGCGGTTATTTTCAACTCAGAGAACGAGCAAGGCATATTACGAAACTTAAACTGAGGTTTACTACGGAGGTCCAGCGAATGGCAAGGCTCAAAAGAGTGTGGGGTTCGGGAACGCGTTCTCCGTCCCGTACGTCCTACTGGTCAGCTGACTGACCAGCATGGCGTACCGGAAACTGATCAGTCAGCATACGGTACGTCGTACTTATTAATTATCCCTGGGCGGAATGCGTTTTGGCGTTTTTTAAGCCAATTCATCCTTGGGGCCTCTATGCAATCACTGAATGGAATCCGTTGATCACAGTGATTTCTAGATTTAAGAACTTAAGGAACCCAGGGCTTAACGAAATATGATCATCCTGTTATAGCTCTAAGTTCATTGAGATTGAGGCCTTAGCCAATAAGAACGCAAAAAACGCATTACAAAGCGATAAGCGTGAATTTAAAATCTTGTCCCATCGTCGTTTTTAGTTTTTTTGTTTTCAAGATCTCAATCATTATTGTTTTGAGCGTGCCCTCCACAAAAGTACATCCAGGTGCGCTTTTATGATGCAGTCTGTAGCAAGCAGTCAACACTGTTGATTGCGTATATAACTGTTTAGTAGGGCTGGGCGTCTATTAAAAGTTTTAATCCGATTAATCGGTACCCTTTAATCGATTGATTAAGCGATAAATCGGTCGCGTTCAACTCCAAGCTTAATATCTAGAAAAGTGTTAAAACTACGTTTTTTTTATTTCTACTTTTTGTCACTATGCCGTTCATGGTAGAATCCGTTGCCTCAATTAAAACTGGTTCTGTACGCCCCCTCAAAAAAAAAAAAAAAAGATATATATATATATATATATATATATATATATATATATATATATATATATATATATATATATATTAGGCATAATAATTAAAAAAAACTATTTCTTGCAATAAATGTTTGAGAATGTTAATCATTTCGAATTACAGTCACAGGGGAGGCTAATTCGTATTACTGTGGAATATACCAGTTCTGTCTTATAAAATACATAATTGTGCATTGAGTAGTAAGGCAAGCATTAATTTCTATCCCCCCCCCGCAGTTTCTAGCTTAAAACTCAACAAACTAACCGGTGAAACAACAAATTATCGCGATTAAAGCATTATTCGATTAATCGGAAGGTTAGTCGGTCAATTAACCAGCCCTACTGCTTACAATGTGCGATGTACGTGGTACGTTTGCCTTGGAAACAAGTGTAGGGAATATTCATGCGAGTACTATTTTCGGTCGTTGTTCGCAGCAGTTGCTCAACGAGCTTCCATTTATCTTCTGCCAAGAAAAAACAATCTTGAATGAGTCAAATGCACAATTGTGCACGTTCAAACGTGCATTCCAACAAGTCAGGAACGTTGTTCTTGGCAGACGATAAAATGAAGCTAGTTCTGAGCATGCGCTTTGAGCAACGACGACCAATATGGTGTCCAGTTAATACCCTCCTTATTTGCACTGTTATTTAAGTTCACTTTGGGGCCCGGACTGTCGAAGTTTAAAAGATATTGTTCATTAACATAGACTCGTTGCGCACGATATGCCAACAAGTAATAAAAGGGCAAAAAAATTTAAAAAAACTGTTTTCACGTCCTAGTTTTGACATGAAAAGCAAAAAAAAAAAAAAAAAAACAGGACCCAATATTCTTCAATTATTAACAAGCCTATCGAGCAAATTTCTGCGGCATATAGGAAAATTTACATTAATTATTACGTCAAAATAAAAATAATAATATCGGACGTTATTTCGTTGAAAGTACAGGTGGTGAATTAAACAACGAGCTATACTATCATTTGTTAGTACATCAAAAAAAAAAAGAAGAAACCGTGCAGTGACGAAGCAAGCGAGAAAATGGGAGGAAACTCAAGCGCTTGTGGTTTTGTGCTGCCTCTATCCGTCGTCAAACTGTTTGCATTTCCCTAAAGGCATACACTAAATGAGCATTGTTATGCTGTGCAGTGTGATTTGTCCAGCGGTATGGCTATAAATGTTTAAAAAAATATACCTATATAAAATTTCGAAAACATTAATACAGAGAGCTTATAACTGAGTGCTGCCTGGGAATTCTTTGTGTAGTGCATATGCATGCATGTAAAGAATCCAATCTCTTTTGTTGTGGTCATCTATCGCATATTTTCCGATTAATACATTGTCATGCCCATAGTCAACGAAATTCATTGGACTTCTATAACATACAACCGAGCCTTCACTACTGCACCACCATATGTACTACTTTTGTGGGCCGTATTTTGTATGTTTATGTAAAACATATATATGAAAGCCATGTTCTTGGGAGGAGCATTCAGCTACATTTAAACGTTATAGCTAAATATGTTCTTAAAACATAAAACTTCGAACCAATTGATGCTTGGAGACTGCCAAGATTTCACCATGGAAACTTGCACAGCTATGAATTTCACACCAAAGCACGCATGCAGTAATATTTTTTCTACTTATTTCAGGAAAGGAAAATAAGTACACAGAATTTTAAAAAAATACAATGAAAAAGTTCTATGCAAAAAACAAATGCTGCGAAGCACGCTAAGTAAACACGTTTTAGAGACGCAGTCATCAATTATATACAAATAAACTACTTCATATAAAATGGCGCCAAATGTATCAATAAGTGCATTTTTAAATGCATTTTACCTTCGAAACAATCTTTCGAAACAATCCTAGAACGTCTTGAAAGATAATATCTAAAAAAAAACAAAAAACAGTCATATAGTTCAACTAATTGGTGAGGACGGCCAAGCAGTCGATGAGATATCATGCTCTGAAGTAATTAATAACATTTTCACCTCAGTTTTCACAAAAGAAAACCGTTCAAATATACCTGTGGTACAAGCTGTCAATTTCGGGACTATGGTGTCCATGCAACTTTCAGCTGCCGGTGTTGCCGCCCTTATTGAGGGACTAAAACTCTCGCCATCCTCGGGGTCAGATAACCTAGCGTAGAAAATTAAACAAAACCCACTAAACTTGTATCGAGTGACTTTGTACAGCTAATTTTCAATCAGTCGCCTCTCGGGGGCTATATTCTTTCCCATTGGAAAATTGGCAAGATCGTTCCAGTCCACAAAAAAGGAGACCGCACACTACCTTCTAATTATCGTCCCATTTTATTAACTTCTCTTGCATCCAAACTTCTTGAACTTATCATCTACTAACACGTAATGTCTCATTTGGATGATAACGAGTTATTTCCTAAACACCAGCTCGGTTTTCGCCGCGATTACTCTTGTGAAACACACCTGTTTGAGTTCATAAATGACACCCACTCTCACCTTCAGTCTCATAATCAAGTTGATGCGATATTTCTAGATTTCTCAAAGGCTTTCGACCGTTCCACTATTTATCACAAACGTCCCAGTTTGTGATAGATAGTGACTGGTTGACCGCTCGCCTCAGTTGTGTCAGCATGTACTGAAGATTCCACCCGTGTAGGTGGCGAACCTTTTTGTTACCATTTTTGTTGTGTTAAGCCAGAGTAAACGTTTTTAATCATGGATCCACCTGACTTTTTTGGAACATTTTTGCATCCTAAAATATTGCTGGATTATTCTTGCTGAGACAATCATCAAGTATTCCGAAAATTTCCAGAAAAGAACACTTCTTTTCGTTTGTGCCTTTAACATTGTTGGAAATTTTGCATTCCTACCAACATTGTGTTGGCAACATGCAAATTTGAAGAAAAAGATGACATATTTATTTATGTGTGACAGATTTTCAAAATATATTTTCCAGAATCTTGGATAATCAATCATGAGTCATTGACTGAATGTTGCAAAGAGTAAAATTTTCGTTTTACTCTTTGGTTCCCATTTCATGCCAAATATGCTCATTCAATCGTCATTTTCATATAAATCGGGCAATTGTTTCCTTGACTTGCATAAAAATATTCTAGAAGTGATAAATGTGCTCGATCGTTACTTAGTTAGAGTAACCTTGATCAGTTAGCTTAAGGAAAACACCAGTTTAAGGTAAACAGCATATATAACGACGAGAAGTTTAGATGATCAGAAATTAATGTCTCTGTGATTCGGTATATTTTCTGTTTGTTTGAAACCGTACTACTTCAGTGTTCTGATATTGAGGTTTTGACATGCGCCAGTTTTTGCTGCGTTGAACGCACATTCAAGATACCACATCATAGAATCTTTGGTTCTTCGTACTAAGGTAGGAAATTGGGCACGTTGGTGAACATTAAACACGATGAAAACAGCTGAAGCGACGAAGACGTAACTTGGTCCTGTCGTGTTTGTTTCTTCACTTCGTCTTCGTCTTCATCGTTTGAGCTGTTTTCACCATGCATAGTTGGTTCTTTGTTTAGCACTACTGCCTCTTCTGTAATAACTGGGTATGCTAAATGCCTCATCCTGCGTAACTTTACAATCAACAGGAGAACTCGCGACGCTTCTCGTCACCGCGGAATGAACCTCCAACATAAAACAACCCTGCTAGTCTATTTTCTCACGTATCATGTAGTAGGCTCTGTGGACCAAGAGATTATAATTCTGAGACAACCACTCACGTTTATCTTCACAGAGGCGGTTTCTCCACTTGATTGCGAATCTTCGACGAAGTTAAGCGTGTCCCATTCAAGGAGGCATCAATGAGTCCCGCCAATGCATTCGAGGCTCGCTACTGCCTCCTCTGAATGTACTGGATATAATAAGTAACTCCGATCGTCCTATCATGAACCCCAAAAGGCAGTGAATAAAAAAGTCCAAAACAGATGGCCACATATTTTTTTATGAAATTTGCCTCATACGAGCAATATGCCTGGGAACAATGAGTGCAACTTTTCGCTCCCTGAATGTTATTGCGCAGATTGATTTCCGAGAGAGAAATAAAGTTGCACCTTGCACGCTGGGTGGACTCCGTAGATCTCAGCGCTTGAGCCACAGTATGCTCTGCAGAAGAATGAATATAGACGAAACGCCTTTTGTAGGCTGTAGTGCCTTCAGAGATGGACAAAACCACCACAGGAGCAGTTGGATCAACATGTGCCAGAACCAAAAACCAGTAAAAGGAGCGCATCAAAAATTGAAATGTCTATTTGCCGTTGTACTGCAGTATCACAAGAGGGGTCAGCCGAACCTACTAGTGTAGTACCTAGGGCGTATTGCAACGCTGAATACTGTCACGGGTGTCAAACACAAGAATGTCTAATAGGTCGAGGATAAATGGCGGATACAAAAAGTGATACGTACTGTATAAAAACAAAATTCAAACGTTACCACTTGCATATCGTACAGTAATGAGCACGTGTCTCGTTTCATGAAATCGCGTGTTTGCTTTATTATTAGAGTGTACGGCAAATATTATTAGTAGAAGAGCTCCAATGATTTTAAATAACCAGTAAAGCGTACTCATAATTTATATGTCGTTTGAGAACATCTGTGTATTGAATTTATTTATCTAAATTTATCTCTCAGTGAGTGCGCCTGGTAACAGGCTGAAGATTTTCCAGATTTTTTATTGGGTGGTTGTTGAGTCGTTATTAGGCCCTGGTTAAAATCGCTGATACCGGGCAGAAGGAGAAAATGAGCCTTAGTATTAAACCATGAAGTGCAAAAGCAAAACACAAATTCCTTGTTTTTTTGTTTTTTTCTCTCCTTCAAGTTTGTACGTGTAGTTTTACTTTTCTTTAGAAATTGTTTCCGGATCAAATATAATCCGGGGTAGAAAAAAAAAACAACGTACCAAGCACTTTTATTTTTTAATGCTTAGGCCATGTTTAGGCCATAACTTTGTTTTATAAAGAATCAAAATGTGAATCGTTCACTCCTTCATCTGGAACACACGGCCGAACCCGTTTTCTGCGCAAGAGCTCGCGTGCGCCTCGTGGATGCAGAGTTGCACCAACTGCGACATGTATATATATGTAGATATACATTTTTTATTTATTTTTTTAATGCAGGGGCGAATTCTAGCGCTTAATCGCAAGATTTCAAACACGCGGCCGCAAGCGTCAACGAGGTCTAGGCATATCGTCGCTCATGTACGGGAGCACGCCTACAACCCAACTCGCGCGTCGAGAACTGAGCTCACCTCTGCCCAGACTCACACATCGAAACACGAGTTTCGATAACTCACCTCAGAGCGCGCACGCACACTCAGATGCGAAGGAACCAAGAAAAGCAAACAAACAAACATCTCATATCACACCCCCGAAACTCGAATCTCAACCGACGGTTGCGAACAGCTCGCGTGAGAACCCGACAGTGCGCGCGACCACGAGCGTCGGCAACACTGCGCGCGCGTGTGTACACATACACACGCCGAAAAGTGTGCACACCACGGCGGCACACACACGCACATACAGACACGCGAACGTCGAGGCGTCCGCGCACGCGAACACACACATACGGGACAGGAGGGGGGCGCATATACGCGGTGCTCCCCACCTCGGCCCGCCCCCTTTCCCGGTATCCTGCGGCGGCGGAAGCGAGGGTACAAAAAGCGCTCTGTAATAATAGAGCAGCTCGCGATGGGTGTGGTCTGGAGTTGGGGCCCCGGGACGGACGCAGCGGCGGCGGCGGCGACGCACGGTCGACGCTGGTTCGGGATCAGGGCCACTACTCGCCGGATGCCCGCCCGGACCACGCGGCTGTCCGCTCCCCCCACCGCCGCCGCGTTCGCGCGAAAGCGGGTCTGGCAACTTTGCACACTGAGCAGCCCGGTAGAGAGAAAGAGAGGGAAGCGGAGAAAATGGATGGGACTAGGGGAGAAATGCGCTCTTGATTGGATGTATACCCGCAGCTGTTGCAGATCCCCCCTCAACCTCCTCACCCCGGTGTTGTTCTCGAAGAGGAGGAACCCCTTCTTTTCTTTTTCTTTTTTTTTCTTCTTTGGGGCACACGAGGACATGTCTGCCCGCTGTCCGGCTCCGGGGCCTCCCCTTGTCCGCGCGCTAAAAGGTCCCGCGCTGTCCCTCCGGATAAATGAATGGCGTGTCGATGATTGTGGGCCTTTCTGGCCATGCGGGGCTTACTCCCTATGCGCACTTGGAGTTGCCCTTCGTCGCGACTAGGGGTGGTTGGGTAACTCTAGTAGCTGCTGGGCTCGCTCGAGCTGGGCCTTGTTAGGTGACGTCGAGTTGTTGCGCTCTGTTGTTGTTGTGGCCAGCGTGGGAACAGTGTGGGACATGTGTTTTCTTGTTGGTCTCCCGATCTCCGATAAGCTGGGTGATGTGTCATCGATGGGTCAGACCTTCACTATGTGTGGTTTGTTCGTGCTCGACCGTTAAACAATTATTTATGACTGCATCTGCTTCTGAGACACTTTCTGCACGACTGTTTGATCGAATTATTTGACGAGGCAGAGGAACACAAATGTATGAACTTCTGTAAGTGCTTTGTACATTTTCAAACTTTACCGAATTTAGTGAGAAACCTCAGTAAGATAAACCAAAAGTGATGACGGGGTGCTGTAGTGTCATAATACGTGTTAATAAATATAAGAGGCATTATAACACCAACACAGACTACATTAAAAGCTTAGCATTGTGAAATTTGGAATTAAAAATTACGACAGTTTACTATGTCCGATCTGAACCCTTCTTGTAACAACACATTAAAAAAAAATCTGAGGGCCATTACAATGTTGGTGGACGCCTCACTAAAATACAGTTATTGACAAAACGACACCTTCCATTGGAAAGCTTTGCTATTCCACGAGTTTTTTTTTTTTTTTTTCTGACAGCGACAACAATTTCAATGCTCTACTTGAGTAGCGGTAGTAGTTTTAGAAGTACTTCAACAATTGAAAAAAAAAAAAGCATCTGGGGGTCTCGGAGTTGCTGCAGACATTTTACTATAAAACTTTGCTTTTTCAGGGCAAAGTGTGAGAGTGAAACGGCGGAAGCTACTCCAACCCCAAGATTCTGGGACATGATCTACTTGCGCCCTCTCTTGGTAGGTGTGCAATATCGCTGAAAAACAGTCGAATCTAGCGATCCGAATAAAATCACGCAAAGTTCCCCCGGAATTATTGAGATCATTGTGATTGATAACTTCAGGAAAATTTTCACCACTTCGTCACTCTTTCTCTAGGTTCCCAGGAAATAAGAGTGATTTCCCCCATAGACTGCCATTGAAATCTCGCTTTATTTTTCACGTTCAGTGAGTTAATAAAGCAACCCCTCAATATTTCAATAAGTTCCCGCAGGTATATATTCTAGAAGATTTATGCTATCGAAATATTCAAGCAGTTTTCATGTATATTAATTATCCCAGGTTCCCAGCGAGATAATTAATTACACCTGTAGCTTCCGCCGCGTAAAGGCATCTTTCCAACAAGAAGAGGAGTGCTACGGGAAAGACTACTTTACACTCGTCAGCAAAGGCGCACTTTTTGGCGATGTGCGCCTTTGCTGGGAACCTACAGAAAATACCTCAGACGTTTGAAAGTTCTTAAAACATGTACCCTGGTAACTGTGCAATATGATTCCCGGGGAACTTTGCGAGATTCGTCTTGGTTGCCGAGATACGCAGCGCTGAAGTAGGCTCCTTTGACAAGATCTCTCCCCGAAGCTGTGAACCGCGCATTGTTTGGCGAAGTGCGCCTCCGCTGGGAACCTACAGAGAACGCCTCAGACGTCTGAAAATTTTTAAAACATGTACCCTGGTAACTGTTCAATATGATTCCCTGGGAACTTTGGGAGATACGTCTTGGTTGCCGAGATACGTAGCGCTGAAGTAGGCTCCTTTGACAAGATCTCTCCCCGAAGCAGTGAACCGCGTATTTTTGGCGAAGTGCGCCTCCGCCGGGAACCTACAGAGAACGCCTCAGACGTCTGAAAATTTTTAAAACCTGTACCCTGGTAACTGTTCAATATGATTCCCGGGGAACTTTGCGAGATACGTCTTGGTTGCTGAGGTACGTGGCACTGAAGGTGCCTACGTTTATGGAAATGATCAAACCGCTGAGTGTTTTGCCAAGGTACGGCTCAGCTGGGAACCTGTGGAAAAAAAATGCAAAGTCTTGGTCATGGTGACAAAGCTGAAGGGCACAGAATGTTCGTGCGCAAAGATTGGCGAAGATTGACATATGATGTGTCAATGGACGTTTTGCAGAAATACGGGTTCGAGAGTAAATGGATCTGTCGCCCTTTTTCTCTTCGTGCTGGCCGAGAGGAGAGGGACGAAGGCTTCTTTGTATTTACCTCAGGGTGAAAGATAGTCGTAAAGATAAACAAAAGTGGTTTAGAGGGAGCTTGATCTAGGTCACCTCGACACAATAGTCTATTCACTTGCTGAGTCAGCGCCCACAAACATGGCCGCCACACGATAAAGCAACGCTTTTATTCGAGAGCTCTGTAAAAAATAAAAGAAGGCAAAGCAAACTCGCCAATCGGATAACCGCTTTTGCCTTCCGCGGTCATGCTTGTGTGTAGTGACTCAACATTAAAAGACGCAGTGGACATGCCTGCGGCCAGGGGACGCTCGTCTTCTAGCCATGTACTCTCGAACCAATATTTCTCCAAAACGTCCATTGTTGTGTAAGCTTTGCGTGGTAGGACGTCATGCTTTGCGTTGTTGGCGTTAAGTATTGCGTGGTGGGATGTTATGCTTTATTTGGTACTTTATGCTTTTAAAGTGTAGTATTATTATCTAGTGTGGGAGGTCCGATGTGTCTCTGCAACTGCATACACAAATAAAATGTCAATCTTTGCCAATCTTTGCGCGCGCACATTTTATGCCGTTCAGCTCTGTCAGCATGACCAAGACTTTGCAATTTTTTTCTTTCGCTCTCGGCATGTTCGTACACGTTCCGCGTTGGTTTGAGGTGCTGGAACTGGCGGAGGCCCGCCTTCCTGCTGTTCCCTCTCAAGCTTCTTCCGTCTGCTCTACTTCCACATACATTCGGCATTCGTCTGCCTCGTAGGAGCCCCAGCAGTGCAACGTATTGGACTCCAGCTGCTCTTTATATAGGCTGAAAGGTCGGAGCACTGCAGTCGATTTTGCCTTATATTGCCGCGCGCTTGGTTACTCGGTTCTAGAAGATTCGCGTCTATAGGGTCTATTCACTTGCTGAGTCATCACCCACAAACATGGCCGCCAAGCGATAAAGCGGAACTTTTATTCGTGAGCTTGGTGAAAAATAAAAGAAGGCAAAGCAAACTCGCCTATCGGCAAACCGCTATGGCCTTCGGCGGCCATGCTTGTGTGTAGTGACTCGACATTAAACGGCGGTCTGACGTCATGTGAATAGACTCTATTCTTTCTCCGGGCGTAGCGTCTATCATTTCGTTCCCTTTCCTGGTTCTGGAAAGTTCCAACTCATTCTCACCCCGCACGCCCGACGCTCCAAGCTTCCGCGCCGAATGTTCGAGATGGCGTTGTCACGCTTGATAAGGAGCCGCCCTACAGTGTTCAATGTTGGGGGCGATTCATAGGTTGTCTGGGTCCGTAGGTCTGCAAAACCTTGTCTGCCAGAAAGGAGTGATTATGGGTGATAGCCGTCTTGGTCTGATGCCGCCTGAGAATCACCTGTTCCCACCGGCTCTAGCCTGGTGAAATTGGGTGAGAATCTGGTGGGAGGAGGGAGATTAGCCTGAGTTTGCAGGCTAACAGATCATCTCTCTATGCCTCGTCTGAGACCGCGCTATGCCGGGCCTATCTTCTCGCGGTTCGAGGAACCGCGAGTGAGTGGGTACATCCGTACTGCTGCGCAATCGCGGTGTTGTTTAACCTTTTGTTTCCCGGATTGCCTTCGTCACCCGAGATCCAGTCTATGACGACTCGGTTATTTTACGAAGCTTCGAATTTGAAGTGTGACGCCGCCCTGCCAATAAAAAAGTGTGCATTTTCTGAAGGCTTCTGGCGAATCGGTGCACATGAGTGATTTGGGTCGCTGGTGACTGTTTGTGGCTTCCCTGGCCACCTGTAATATGGCCAGCCGCTTTGCCGTCTTCGGGATGCTCGCCTTGTGTGTTTCTCCTCTCCTCGTTTGACCGCGGGTAGGATGGTCCCGACTCTCAAGGGATGCACGTTAAGGCTCGTTTGTGTCCGCGTCGGTTTAAGGGACGTCAGTGTCATCTTTGACTTGATGAAGCTTCTTTATGTGATCCTCGCTACTGTATTGGCGCTCCTTTCTCTGGTCTTTGCCTTGGTTCGTGGAGATCGGCTTGCTTGTAGAGACGTCCCTCGTTTTCCATGGCGACTGTTGCGTCACCACGATTGTCCTTTTCAATTTTACGCAGGATAAGAACAATGGTTGCGGAACACACTATAAAAAATTAAAACCACATTCCACTGTGTGGGCTCGAGCTCGTCGCTCCAACCCCTATTTTGGTCATGCAAGAACTTGGACACAAATTTATTTCCTACGCTTCGCGCATCGTGAATAATCGCCTTCGTCTTCTCGGACCAATAATAAACACGCAATTTTTGTTTGTTGCCCCCACGCATGAAGCAGCGTGGCTGTTCGATCTTGTCTCCACGACATTTTGGTTGCACGTCAAAATACCCCTAGGTTTTCTGAATAAACCATCAATCCTTCGCTGGGGTGTGCTATACTTAGTTTCACCTTCAGTCCGAGCGCAGTGGATGCTACGCGCCGTCCCAGCCAATCCAGCGCCGGGGGAGTATCGCGTGATCTCGAGCTCCGCGTGTCGCTCCACCCAACCACAAGGTCACGTGATACTCTCCCGGCGCTGGATTGGCTGGGATGGCTCGTAGCGTCCGCTGCGCTCGGACTGAAGGTGAAACGAAGTATAGATGCTCTGCGTTGGTTTGGCATGTAAACACAAAAGAATAAGGTTCCTTAAAACAGGGCCGGCTTGCTCGAACTGAGGCACCCTAGCTCGAACCATTGTCTGAGATGAGACTGTCTGAAAGAAAGCACTGCAAAAGCTAGCGCATGAGCGGAGTGGCGCGTGAAGTCGCGTCTCAAATGCTCACGCGCCCCATGTTTGGCAGGCTTTCTTTCCTTCAAACGGTCTCATCTCAGACGCTGGTTCGAGCAAGCCGGTCCTGAAGTTTCAAGGCACATTTATTGGTTTTTCCTCGCCAACACTCCTAAGCTGACAGTGTGGTGGAAGCTACGTACTTGCTGGACCAGTCACCTGTCGTTCTTGCCACACGTGATCACACTCTGGGTGAAGCGATAACAGGCAGTCGATTGATTCGTCCGATGAACATGTAGTTTACATCGCATTGTCAGCTTAGGGGTGAACCCGAATGTAGGTAAAATGTCATAGACATTTATGCGCGCTCACAATCAACTGACGACTGGGTGTTGTTTTCCTATCACGCAACCAGCGGAGTGAACAAACTGATACCCGGCACCACCGTGCGGGGATATGATAAATGTATGCCCTTACTCAGTTTGTTTTGCTTTATTGCAAAAGGGCTGCGACGGCTTAAAAGAACACTTCCTTGCCGCGGAATAATGCCTTGTCGTCTTTCGGCGCGTCTTCATGTGAATAGAATCAGCTCCCAGTGTGTTTTAACGCGATAGCGTTAATGAGCTCGTGTCGCAGAAAAGCTGACGTTGGTGGCGTGACGCGAAAGCCCGGGATTGGTCGACAGGGTGATGACGTCACAGCCACATGACCTCGCGCAGAAATTTCAAACAACCCACAACGCTCACGTGAAAAGTGACGTCACGCGTGGAATGAAAGTGATAAAAAGATTACATGTAATGCGAATTAAAGATTGCCGCATGTCTCAAATGATTTCACTTTATGAAGTAATTCATTTTCTACGAAGAAAAATTTGAAGACTTTTAGGCGGGATTTGAACCCACGTCCTTTCGGTTGCGCGCCAGCACGCTACTCACTACGACACGTAAGGCAGCTTGCACGGCTTGGGAACGAAGAGTGTTGTGTCATGAGAACTAGGTCGTTGTGTGACTCAAGAGCATGAGAAGCGAATGAGAAGGCGATGCGAACGGGGCCCGATAACGCAATCGCGTTCCACTCTTAAAGGCGAAGCTTAAGCGCCCTCCAAGTTTCTCTTTTTTGCGTCATTGCCGTGCAACCTTAAGCAGAACGCGACATTCTACATGATTTAAAAAGAAAAAGATAAAGATTAGTTTTGTGTTTTGGTGAAATGAGTTATCTGCAAACTAGCAAGGTCACAGGCCCCACACTCTAAGGACAAGAGGGTGTAGGCGTTACACCCCTTGTCACATATACGACACCCCAAAACTTCAGTTGGATGTACAGCGCACTGACGTTGTACCGACGCTACCAAATTTCACGAGCGGCTTGATAGTCGAGTTGTGCATCTCATTAAAATAGTTAATGTAAGTGTGACTGACTGCAAAAAAAAGTTATCGGGGTTTTTTAGGCTGAACTGCAAAACCTGTGTGTTTTTTCAATGTAGACTTTGGTACGTACTTTAGCTGTTTAATGTGTCACACCGCACCGTCATCAACCCTCTCGCAAACGTTGGGGCAGTCGGTTCGACGTCAGCGTGCTGTACATCGAACTGAAGTTTTGGGGTGTCGTATATGTGACAAGGGGTGTAACGTCTACACCCCCTTTTTTTAGAGTGCAACGGGGCGTGTGTTTGTGAACTAGTCTTCTTACGCTGTGCTGGGCTTTATAGAGCGGCGTGTCAGTCTTGTACCTGGTCTGAGGTGCGAATAACGATTCGTAGCGTTGTTCGCATGATAGACCCTCATTTTCTTTTCGGACCGCCAGGCGTTCAGTTTTTCCACTGAACTATTCAAATTTTACACTGTCCCTCGACATGCTTATACATCATATAAAGGGCAGTTTGACACTCTCGACATCCATTCCACGATGTTCTGTGCGTCTTGACAACCCTCTTCGTCCAATTTCCCAATATATTCAAAATGGTGTTTTAAATCATGTGCGTGGAAGTTCCACTAGTAAAACAAATAGAATTGGCGAATTTTCTTAAAAACCGTTTTGAATAGTGTTACTTACAGCCAGCGCCAACACAGATTAAAGGGGCACTAAAGTGAATTCTTAGTTTGCAGTTGACGATGGATATTTTTTGTGAGCATCTTGCCAGAAGCACTGATTTCAATCATGCTTCTAGGACGGACTTCTATTCTCAAGTTCGTCGTCACAGCGGGAGAACATATCAAATGGGTTCAGCAATATAACATAAACCGTGATGCTGAACACAAGTAAGCTACTTTTCTAATATTGATTGAAAGGTCAAGGAGTTAACAGACATTTCGAAAAATTACCCATTCATCAAGAAGCATGTTGTGTTTGTAGGTACACGCGCTCTGCATGCTGCCGTCTGGAGCGGTAATTTTGAAACCAAACGTTTTAAGCAAATGGCACGTTGCCCGCGCGTCCATCAGTGTGTGCACGTCAGAACGCACTGGTGCACGTCGCGTCAAATTACACTGTAGCATGCTCCTTGGGCTTGGATAATTTCGAAAAACATCTATACTTCGTTTCACGTTATCTGCGAGCGAAGCCAAAGGTACAAGTACAAGCAGGCTGCCTTGAATAATGCTTGCAATCCACAGGCACACGTGCGAAACAGGAACACTCAGAGCGCTGGGCTCGCACTTCTAGCTTTGACTTCGCTCGCGCATAAGGCGATACGAAATATATTTGCAACTTGTGGACGGCCTTGAGACACACGACTGAGGTGTTTGAAGCATGGTAGGCTTAGGGTTCCTAGGTAGGCTTTGCTTGCTTGTTTTTTTTCCGGCCTAAAAAGAACGCACGCGAAATATAAAAGTACCACGAGACAACGCGCCCTCGTGCCGCGATTGGTGGGCGCGTTGTCACGTGGTCGAGCGTCCGACACTTCTTCGCTAGAATAATCTAGTGTGGGTTCGCGTATAGTACCAGCTGAGGTGAATACAGCACTGACTCTACAATAGTAGGTAACACTTCCCCCCAAACCTCGCTTTTCTCCGACCGATAGGCTTCTACGCCTGTGACGCGTGATGAAGCGTTTCCTTCCAAAATGCGGTCGCTGGCTAAAAAGATGAAATGGTGTGAGGGGGAACGAGCTATAAGAGAGGAGGTTAAGATAGCGGTGGACCGACGCACCGGCGTTTCAGAGTCCGTTCAAGGTTGATACGCCACGTGGCGTGAAAGTCAGAAACTAGGCCGGCATGTCCCAGAAAGCTGGCCACGTGACGCGTTCAGGAGGTATCCTTTCCAAGTTAATTGTGATAGCTTCGATTACTTTCGTAGTATTTTTGTTTTGATTCGTCGCGATTTGTGACGACCGTACAGGGTATCCCAAAACAAATTTGCGGGTTTTCTTTTTTTTTTAGCGCGAAAATAACCTAAACGCATCGCCGAACGTTCATTCTCCTCCCAAATGTAGCTCTACCGGTTTGAACCAGACGCTGAAATTTCAGAACGAACCGTTATCTTATTTAAAAAAAATAAGATTTTTTTTATTTTTTATAGGAAAATGGCGGCCGACAGAGCTCCTGAATACATGTAGAGCTGAATGTTGGAAGTTATCGACAACGGGGCGCAAAAACGAGCCCCATTTTCTCATCCAAAATTTCAGAAATCAACTTGTAACTTTTGATTGAGATAACGGTTAGCTCTGAAACTTTGGTGTCTGGTTCGGGTCACTAACGCTACAATTAAGCGAAACAACAACTACAAACGTAGATTTGTAAATCTCATTATTGTTCCTAATACAATGAGATCGCGGCATTATAGGATAAAAACGCAAAGGAACGAATCACGAACCTGGAAGTGCTGACGTACTAGACCACGCACTGTGTTACTCAAGTTGTCGGCAATAAAATAAAGCAGACAACCATATCTGCCGCCCGCCTAATTATTAAGGACTATCTGATGCTGCCCTTACAAAAAAAATGAACTGAGTTTCAATTGAAAGTATAAAGGGCTCACTCAATAGACCGCATTCAGTCTCAATTGAAATTCAATTGACTTTTTCTAATGAGTCCCTATTGAACCGTCCCAGGGTATTGGCCTCTGAAGCGCAATTGAGTTTTAGCAATTGCACTTCAATTGAATTTTGGCAATAGTGTTTTAACAGAACTTTTCCTATTGAGTTTCAATAAAAATATTGCAATTGAGTTTCAATTGAATTTTTGCAACGTGTCTCAATAGAATTTATTGCAACTGCGTTTAAAAAAAAATTGCAACTGGTTAAGAATTTTTTGTATACTTCCTTAAAGCATGTAACATGAAGGAAACAAAGCACATGGAGGAAACGAACACAAACATTATAACTAAGCACTCACAACCCACTAATCGTACTCCCCTTGACTGCCCCACCGCCTTATATACCCTACATAAGAAAGGTATTCATTTGGCCGGTGACCACCTCAGCATTTATTAAGGTTCCCAGTTTGCTATTTCCTCCTTGAAAGTCTCATAAATGATAAACAATGTTTCGAAGTCATTGGACTCTATCCCTTAATATAAAAACATTGGTACAAGCAATAATCGTTCGGTGCAGTAATCCACAAACGACCAAAAAACAACAAACTCAATTGCATTCCTAATGAGTAAATTCAATAGAATTGCTATTGAGTTTCTTATGACCAAGCTCAATTGCATTCCTAATGAGTAAATTCAATAGTATCGATATTGAGTTTCTTATGACCAAACTCAATTGCATTCCTAATGAGTAAATTCAAAAGAATACATATTGCATTTCTAATGAGCAAACCCAATTTCATTTTTAATGAGCAATTTCAAAAGAATATATATTGAAATCTTAATGACCAAACTCAATTGCATTCCTAATGAGTAAATTCAATAGAATCGATATTGAGTTTCTTATTACCAAACTCAATTGCGATATTGAGTGTCTTATGACCAAACTCAATTGCATTCCTAATGAGTAAATTCTATAGAATCGGTATTGAGTTTCTTATGACCAAACTCAATTGCCTTCCTAATGAGTAAATTCAATTGAATCGATGTTGAGTTCTTATGACCAAACTCAATTGCATTCCTAATGAGTAAATTCTATAGAATCAGTATTGAGTTTCTTATGACCAAACTCAATTGCCTTCCTAATGAGTAAATTCAATTGAATCGATGTTGAGGTCTTATGACCAAACTCAATTGCATTCCTAATGAGTAAATTCAATAGAATCGATATTGACTTTCTTATGATAAAACTCTATTGCGTCCCTAATGAGTAAATTCATTAGAATTGATATTGAGTTTCTAATGATCAAACTCAATTGCATTCCTAGTGAGTAAAGTCAATAGAATCGATATTGAGTTTCTTATGATCAGCCTCAATTGCATTCCTAATGAGTAAGTTCAATAGAATCAAAATTGAGTTTCTAATGATCAAACTCATCAGACATTGAGTTTATATTGAGTTTCAATTGACTCTATAGGAACACAATAGAAAGTCAATTGAAACTCATTGATCATTTTTGGAAGGGCATGCAAACGAGGCGCCGAGCGAACTCGGTGGTTTACAACAAAGGCCAGATGGACGACATGGATTGGCACTACCATGGCCTTCTCTCCAATCACAAAGCCTGGCAGTTCAACGACGGAGCCATAGAGTGCCCGGTCGCAGATTTGGAGCGCGAGGATCTGGTAGCTCACAACGCACCAAAGAGCCCTTTTTCGGGGAACCTGCACGTCAGCGCACAGCTTTTGCAGCGGCGAGAACCCGAAACACTTTTGTTCGCTCGAGACAAGTTTGATTCGGCGTCTCGCCGCAGCGGGGCGCCAGTCGCGTGGCTCCCCTTTAGGCCCGCTTCAGACAGGGCAACTTGTTTAGCAAATTCGGGGTTGCTGGCGGGTTGTTTCCTAGCGTTCCCTAAATTGACACGAATTGCTGAGATCGGGTCCGGCTCGAAACGGACGAGCAACTCGAACAACTCGGAGCCTTTTGAAGCGGCAGCAGCCAATCAGGGACGCGATATTTTCAGGTGACACCCCCATGGTGGTGATGATGACAGCTAAAGACTTGGTTCTGGTTTGAAATCGATCGTTTTTGGAAATAAACCTTTTCAGAAAGATGAGTTAGTATTCTCAAAGCCATTCAAAGATATAAAATCACGTTTTTAGCGCGTAGCTGTGCGTCTAAATAGTGCAAGAAAATGCGGGCAGCCCGTGTTGCTGGTGTTGCGACGTCAAGTTGCTGGGTGAAATTGCTCCGTCTAAAGCGGGCCATAGACTTGTGCCTATCTCAAATACTCTACTCAAGATACTGTATTTCAAATACTTTTTGAAGTATCTTGGTATCTTGCAAATACTTTTGATCGAGAGTAGTTGATATTGGGTTTTAATTTAATTTCTGAGTATCTTGTACTCATTATCTCAAATACCATTTTTTACATTCCGCCATTTTTCGAGTTTTTCGGTATGAAGTGGCGTGGGCGTGGCACGAGCAAACGTGAACATTGTTTTGAGCAACCAAATCCTGCTGCTAGCTCCGATAAGCTACGGTGAGCTCGTGAAAAGATCGCTTTTGTGCCGATCGTGACTCATATTTCCCCCAAATTCGTACAATGAAGGTTTTCCCCTCGCCTTCAAAAAGGTGCCTTTTGTTTCTCAGAGTTTCTCCCAAAAAATCCTCAAAGAAAAGGGATGGTTTTACGGAAGTAAAGATTGCCACACTGAGGCGCAACACAGAACGGAACGCGAAACAACCCACGACAACAATGCAGACTTCAGTGTCAAGAAAATAACAAATAGAAGAAAATGAAAAGTGGACACGAAAAGAAGACACTTATTTTTTGCTTGTTGTACGAGTATATTTGACTTCACTTCGGCAAAACGTAGAACTTCTTTTTTTTTTTTTTCTGTCGTCGGTCTGGCTCTTATTGCTCTCGCGAACACTGTCTGTAAGCGAACTTTGATAAGCAGAGAACAGAACAGTAAACGAACTACGAGGATGATGACCTCTCAAAATACCAACAAAGCGTCCCCCAATGTTGAGTGCCTTTCTGAACGCAACCTATTTGAAGAAGGTGCGACCAGTGCCGTGACTATTATGTGGGCTCTTTTTGTTATCCATTCACTCATTTCCGTATTCCAAGTTCGTTTATAGTGAACTCCCCATATAGGAAATATGGATTGTAGTTAAACGATGCCTCTAAGGTGTGCCATATGACGTGATATTAACCAATGTCATTAAAACTGAAGTGACCTTGTTTTTTTCTTTGTTTTTTTTTGTTCCAGAAATGTTTTGTAACATGTATCAGTGATGTCCTTCTCCTTATAGTTAGACTGCATAAAATAGCCCTACGATGTTGTTTTTTTTTTTTTTGCAATTTTGTGCTGCTGCGTGTTAATAACCCATTCTGGTCAGATTTGCGCCACTGTATAATTGTGTTTGTCACTGACGTCGATACATATTACGCAATACGGAAGTATCTTCGAAAGTAATTGAATTGCATTTCTAAGTATTTGTACTTTACTCAAGATACTTTACAATAAAAGTAACTTGAGTAGTATTTTAAATACCTTATGAAGCAGGTATTTAGTAACTTAACTTAAATACTTTTATCGAGTATTTTGTTCAACCCTGCTCCCCTCTCATCCGTTGTCTGCCGCTCCGCTTTTTTCCATTTCGGCGGCAGCTTCTCGTGGCGATCTGCCAGGCTTTGTCAGTATATAAGAGGCTATGGCACTACTCATGATAGTGATAAGTTTGGAATGTTGTTAACATTATGGATTAGTCAAGACGTCCTCGCGCATTTATGTTTCAATCTAAGAATTCAGGAAATAAAAACAGATCAAAGCTACGTTGCTACGCACCCTTCGCCCTTGCCGTACTTTATTCATTCGTCTCGATATTGGACATTCCACTCAAAGTGGCGCGTATACTCAATGACGACTCAGCAGTGAGGACAACGACCTTTCTGGTACTTCTCTTTCGGGGTGGGTCTTTACAGATGCTCAGGTGGGAGAGCGTGCGTCGTCGAATTTGACTCAAGGTTCTGCGTTTCGTACTGACCGTTCATATCACGTCGCACAAATTAGAAGACGTGTGTTTTTTGTAGGGTCGCTGTGGTTCGGACACGGAAACATTGTTCGTCAAATGTTATGGCGTTCCGTGACGTCAAGTGAGACTATGACGTCACGGGAGAGTGTGATGTCACGTGACACCATTACATCGTGTCGCGCTGTGATGTGAGAGAAAATCGCAGTTAGCGTGCAGTGTGAGTGTGTGTACTCTATGCGTAGCCGAGTGTGCAGTGCTTTGGCTGTCGCCGATGTGCATCTGCTTGACACGCAAGAAACCGATATTTTTTTTCTTCTCAAAATCGGCCAATTGGGCAGAACGCAATGTTCTGACTTGGATAATTTTGTCTTTTTATGCTTATCTGAAAAAAAAAAACACAACGTAAAGACTATACTTAGCAAATAGCAGCTTCTCTATATTACATGGGGTCTGTTCTTGTGCCTTGGGGAACAATTATGGCTCTGAACCGTTCTTCATTTAGTAGTAGCATTTTCAGGCCGTATTCGGATAACCACTCATTTATAAGTTTATAAAGTGTCAGCAATTTATCTTACACAGTTGGAAATGGCTATTAAAATAAGTATACAGTCTTCACCACTTCTGTTCCAAGCAGCTGAATGACCTTGTGGATCAACAGCGTTTTATCACTCACGCCCTTAAAATGTGTTTTGTGGTGACTCAAGAAAAATGAATCTAATTTTGAAGACGCGCTTGTCTTCCCAGCACGCAATGTTAAACCATATCTCTCATTTACGCCTGGCGGTCGAGCCTCGCACGCGGATCCTACGACCCCGCCAGGGATCGCGCGTTGCCCCCAACCCTACACCACCCCCGCCGGGGTCCCCACCTAATGATATGCCAAACCCGCACTCATCATTCGAAACTCGGCGGGAAAACGTAGGGACGGGGACCCCTGCTCGCTCTATGTAGACAGGCAGCCCTCTCGCTGTCGATGCACGAGTCCCCTCCCTTCATTCCCTTCATACAGCGGAGGAACTGTCACCGCCAACAGCCGCCGCCACGGAGGGGTATGGGTGGCGCATGCATCGCGCCTGGAACCCCTGGATCGGAACACGCCGCCCGAAAAGCCTGTCATCTTTGTCAGGAGATTGGACCTTGTGACGGGAAGGTGTTCGCCTTTCATTTCCCGTTTTTACTTAGCTGTCGTCTTCTTTCTTGCTCGATCCCTCCCAGACGCTGCCGCATCTCGCGTGGGCGACGTGGAATGTGAAGGGGAAGAGACGGGAGAAGAGGGGAAAAAGAGACCCCCGTCTTTTGTTGTTCATTTTATTTTTTTGTAATGGTTGCGCGACGTTTCTCTGTCTTTCCTGTGCCGCCATGGAATCGGAGGGGTGGGGTGTGCTCCTCGCGTGACGGTGTGTCTGGCGACACCATGCGTGCACGTCCACGGCTCCGACAGCGTGGCTCGGGACCGCTGCCGCCGGCTGACGCGCTTGAAAGGGCGCGAGACAGTCGAGGGGGAAGGGGGGGGGGGGGTTAAGGCGGCCATGTTGGTGCTGCTGATGTCGATGCCCTCGGACCCGTTGACGTCCGTCACCGGGAACGTCGAGCAAGGACGCTGTCGTCCCTCGTTGCTATCTTTAAACGCGAGCACAAGTGAAACAAGGGAACGGTACTCTCCCGCATCTCGTCAGAGTTGGGCTTCTCAAAAAGCAGCGCCTGGCGCACAGGACGTCCGTTATTTCTGTTTAGGTTTCGACACAGAAACACATGTAACTGTTTATTTCGAGTTCGATCACGCGGGAAGGTGGCAAGCGCGTTCAGACGCTCTGATGGTTTGTCAGCAGTCTCAGCGGTCTCTTTCTGAAACTAAAAAAGAGGCTCTGTTGCTGACTCAAGGCGCGATTGCGAGACATGGGTTCCCGTTGACATATACGTAATCAAGCAACCTGTCCTGGAACATGCCTTGTTAGCAAAGAACGTCTTTGAAACCAAAAGGAACGTAAGGCCTGCGTAGAAAGAACACTTTCTGAATTCATGGACAGGACAAGCGCAGATATTGACTGCATTGACCCACAAACAACTGCAATGGGCGTACATCATTTGAATAACTATGCGAAATGCGGCGGAGTGGTCCCATTTAGAGAGCAGCTGAGTTATGACGGCGTCCGACGGCGTGCTTCCCAAACGGACGGAGAGTTCGATTTGGTGTCGCCATCTGTTGGCAATTCGGCTCACTACACCGCTTTTTTTTTTTTTTTTTTTGAAGGACGGGAGAGATTTTTTTTGTGTGTGTGTGTTTTTGATCGGTGGAATTGGCGACAGTTTCTGTTTGTTTCGTGTATGCACTGATGGTGTTGGTACCTGATGGGAGAAAAGTACGCAACTGTATTTTCGAAGTGAACTATGCAGGATTGCAAAGATTGGCGTCCCTGAAAGTTGTCACCATAATCAAATGTACATTCTTTTCGCGCTGCAAAATTATAAACGTTTAAATATAGAACGATAAGTGTGCCGCTTGAATAAACTCATAAACTAAACTGTGTTAAAAAATGAGAAGCTCAAGGATATTAAATGGAACAACGAGTCCTCCTAACAGCTGTTCTTGTTTGTTGTTTTTAAGAAAACATCTTTTAGCTATTTTATTCAAACTAACGTCATTTTAATAAAAGAACTTTGCATTTGACCTGCACCAGGGAGTGCAAATGTTTGTGGCTGAGAAGTAACTAATTTTTTTTCAGTACATGTTCATTTTTTGTTAACATCGCCGTATGTTGTTTTTTAATTATTATTGTTTTATGGTTTCAAGCCTTGGTTACAGGCAAGAGCACTTTGACCACATCAGACCTGCCCACTGCTTGTGCGTAGAATCCCTCTTTCGTGAGATGTGATGCATTTGCGGCGGCACTGTGCCCTAAGGAGTGTCTCCAATTTGCCATAACATTGTAGGCAAGCTTTTAGCGCATGGCGTGAGCACTTGGTTAAAAAAAAAGTAAGAGCTATAAATAAGGTTTGTAAAAATGAGTGTAAAAGGAACACATTGGAAGCCACAAGGTGGTGGTCAACATTTGTGTTAGAGACAGCTTTATGGTGAAGTTTTTACTTCCCTGCACTCGAAACAATAAAAATTGCACAAGATGACTTTTTGGTTTTTTTGTGAAAGGGGGGGGGGGGGGGGGGGGTTAGGAACCACTTTATAATAACCTTTATTTTTGTTGTGTCCAACAATAGCACATAACGTGAATAATGGTACACAGTTCCTCATTGGAAAGAAATGCAGACAGCCACATAGATCCAAAATTATACACAAATTATCGACTCCAGTGCACGTCGAAAGTTGTCAAGTCACTAAAACTGTCTATAGCAGATTGGTCATGCCTGTTAAATTCTAGTTGCATCCTTGTTAAGGGGTACGTATCATATAAAGTCAGGGGGTAGAACGGTTCTGAAACCGACAAGACCGCAAGGGAACATGGAAACAAACAGTACTTAACAAAAGTGATGAATCGATATTTCCGTTCACAACCTTATGTAAGAATATAAAATCATGTAAACGCCTTCTATCAAGCAAAGTGCGCAACCCTAGTTTTTTGAGTGGTAGTAACACTTGCGCCCGAAATGCCTGCTGTAGATTATACCTATGAAGCGTCTTTGAACACGCTCAATAGATCATGCCGCAGTGTAGTTGATACAATTCCAAACAATTGAAGCAAACTCCAGCTTTGTACGCATTAAGAAGGAAAATAAACGCACAAGACAATCAGGCGAAGAAATTTACCTGGCAAAACGAGATATCGCCCCAAGATCCCTAAGAGATGTATTACATGTAGCTGAAACATGATTATTAAGATTTAAAGATGAATCAACAAAACTTCTAATATCGCGAATAACGGACACTCGGGAGATGATACTGCTGTCTATTGTGTAAGGGAACACAAGTGAATCTCGCTTCTAGTCAAGGACATTATTTTTGTTTTTTGCTCATTAAGCAAAAGATGGTTCATCGAACACGACCTTGAAATTGCCAACGTGTCATCCTGAAGACGTTTGCTCTCCGAGTACGAACATACTTCTGAGTTTTACATGCTACGAGAAATGTCGTCCACAAAAATCAAGAATAAAAGTGGTCCAAGGTTGCTTCCTTGGGGTACTCCGGAAGGCGACAAAAATTGATCAGACATTAGCCCTGACACACGAACATAATTTTCACGACATGAGAGATAACTTTTAAACCAATGGCAGTACGTTGGACCAGACTTGTGCCCGTTACTCGAAACAAGTAATTAATTACAATTACAATTACTTGGCCTAAAAAGTAGTGGATTACCGTTACAAATTACTCCCCGTAAAAAGTAACTGATTAATTACTTCGTTACTTTACTCAATTACTTTTGCGTTACTTTAAAAAAACACGCAAAATACCTGCACTATCTACTGCGTGTTTGCGGGGGGAATTTCGGGCCCCATCAATAATAAAACAGATTCAGTACTATATCTACCGATTATTTTAGGATAATAATTTTAGGAGGATGGATCTATAAAGCTGTAAAGGACTGGAACAGGTGTTCGATATAAACGAATCTAGCGCTGTCCACCCGGGACAGAACTGATTCCCATGAACATGCTACGAATGCACATGGGCGGCGGAGGCACGCACACCATTCGAAATGTAACATCGGCAAACTTTAGAACACGACTCTCCTGAAGATGTGGTTTTTCTATGGTTGCTGCATATTGCCTAAATAGGGGCTGGTTTAGCCACTAAAACCAACTCGCTGTGAGACGGTACTTGCATTTGGGCAGATTTCAAAGAGTCCCGCTTGTTGAAGGTTGTTATCCGGCCTTGACCCACTTGATCTTTTTTCTTGATCATCAAACTAATCAAAACCGAAACTTCACACGAAATATTGATCCACAATCTTTCAGCTAAGCTGATTTTTCCGTTTAGAAATTATTTAAAAAAAGCACCATTGTCCAGTGAACAGCAGGCTTCAATGTATCTCACTCGTTTACAGCCGCCTTACGCTGCCTTAACTCCTGTGTCCAAGTCAGCCACTCTTTATTCTCAGAAAACTCGGGCTGTGTTCCCTTTCCCTAAAATGTCGGAATAAGTTCCCGTAGGCACAATCCACTGGCGAGAACCCCAACATTCTCGCTTCTAGGAATATGCGTTCAGCTTCGAACTCCCAAGCCATTTTGGCTCTGCTCATGGCCACCATATCGCCTGCTGTCGAATGTTACTGTGGGAACTGACAGTAGTGTTGATGCTACTTTTTTTTCTCTGTTCCAATGGGCTGCTGCCATCACTTCCCTTATGTTTCGTGCCTTGCGCATCCGCTAGTGCAAAGTCAAGTGACAGAAGCCACAAGGGTTGCTGGTCCAGCCAGTATTTAGCTATCACAGCGCTGTCAAAAATGAACAGAGTCAAGATCTCGTTACAATTTTGTTTTTTGTCTACGGGGTGGGTGTGTATAGGCAGAACGTCGACAAGCAAAGGACGGTCTCGTGTGACAAAAAACAAATGCTGATTGGTTTTTGGGGGACAACACGCAGGGGGTTGGGCGGATAGGAGGAGGGGGGGAGGGGGGGGGGGGGGAGGAGGCGAGCGGACATATGCACCACGATCAGAGTGTCCACGTTCGTACTCTTCACAACCCCCACGCAACAGGTTTTATGGGCCATTAGTTTTCTGCTCTTTTGTGCGCTCGAAGCAGTCCGTTCGTTTTCAAGTCGAAGCTTGTTGCCTTCATGTAGACAGTCGAATCCTCCCAGCCTGGCTGACCGTACGAACGAGTCCAGAAACGGGCTCTGGCTGGGCTCTTGTGCTTTCCGTGAATTCCATTCCCTCGCCAGCACTCTCTTCGCGAGCGAACCCCCGTCTTGTGTTACCATGCTAAAAGCGCGAAGGCCGTAGCATCGCCCTTCTTCCGCTCTGTTTTTCACTTTGACGGGGCGGAAGAATTGTAACGAGTAATTTCGGTAACATGTTACTGAAAAAGTAATGAAATTAGATTACAAATTACATTTTCAAAAAAGTAACGAATTAATATCAAAATTACTAGAAAAGTAATTAATTACAAGTAATTCCGTTACTTGTAACGGATTACTTCCAAGTCTGCGTTGGACACAAACCATAACAATCTAGTTTGGTAAGAAGAGTATTCTGATTAATCTTATCGAATGCCTTCGTCATATCAAAATATATTGCATCGACTTGTGCATGATCACGAACAAATGAAACAGTATAATCTAAAAAAGAGCACAGATTAGATTGAAGCAACGTTACTAAAACACTCAGTTGGGAAACTGCCATAGAGACTGCCTTCAAAAAGTGTCTCCGATCTGTCCACCAGCACCGCGCTAATGACGAACACAACGCCACCATTTTTCCCGCAGCGGCCATTCGAGGAACCGCACGTCACTTCTATTTTGGCTTTAATTGGCCATTTTGGGGCCAGAACAGATACTGTGGAAGAGGTTACAGGAACGCAACCCCCGTCTCCCTTGCGGACGCGCCGCGTCTTGCTACCGAAGTTAAAATGCACCTAGGTCGGGACGCGCCACCTGAAATCCCCGCTGAGGCATGGTTGTATAAAAACAATATTAATTGTGCCACAAAACCTTGCGAACTAAAGATTTTAAAAACATCACGCGCCCTTCATTTTGTACTGAACTCTAATAAAAGTTACTACAAAAAGAGTCTTTTCCGTTCGTTTTTTCGCAAAAAAAGGCTTTCTAAAAGTTCAAGGTGGCCACAGTACAGACAAATGACAAAGAGTGGCGCTGTTGTCGCATTTAGCTTGGTCTCGGTGGACGCCAGCGGCCCAGGTTTCGACGGCGAGTTTCCCAACTGAGTGTTTTAGTAACGTTGGATTGAAGCGACTTGTCGTTCAAAAATCCGTGTTTCTCGGGATTTATTTTAGGCTTAAGTAACTGTACAGACGTTTGTGTATTACCATTTTAAAAATCTTGGAAAAACTACACAATAATGAAAGGGGACGGTAGTTGTTTCGAATTTAGGATCACCTGATTTATGAATCGGAACAACTACGGCGCTTTTCTAGATAGACGGTAATATTACTGAACGAAGTGATAAATAAAATGTGTGTAATAAGACAGGAGACAGAGGCTCCGCACACCCTTTCACAATAAAACTGGGAATGCCATCTATAGCACAAGACAGCTTAGGTTTCATTTTAAAAATGCTTATTTAATTTCAAGTTCGTCAAATGGGGTAAACTAAATCAAATCTAAATGGCCTCGGCACGTCATGCTGCCGTCAGTGACTGCCGCAGACGAAAAACAGGATTTAAATTGCACTGCAAACTTGTTGACAATTTTACTAGGATCACATGTGTAACCCGAATCATTCCTTATTGGGACCACATTATGATTTCGCTTCTCTTTTGATGGTACATACTTCCAAACGTTTTTTGGCTTCGTGTGCATATCGGTCCCAAGTACAGCCATATGCACACTTTCGTCTTGTTTAAAGAGCCGCTTTGCCAAAGCACGACGTTCACTAAATTTGGCGTGCAACTTATGGTGTCCAGACTTTTTAAAAAGGCGATGATAATGAAGCTTACGTCGTAAGCAACGCCTAAGCTCCCTCAAAAATCATGACGGGTACTTGTTTGCCGGAGGAAAACGCTTAAGCGCGTATTTACATATGGCGCTCGAAACTACTGCTGTAAAAGCCTCAGCAGCCGGATCTGCGCTATTATCATTCAAGATCGGTTGCCAGTCATAGCACTGCAAGTGCTTGTACAGACTAAGGTACTATCCTTTACTGTACAAAAAATATTCCTGGCTGCAAGAGACTCGTCGACGCAGAGGAAAAAGAAAGGACACAACAAAAGGTGGATGGAAATTATCAACCCGTGTTAAGGGGTCCACAATTGGCAAGATACAAACAATTGGCGAGGAAACTAAAACAAGATCAAGTATGTTTCCCGCTGAATTCTGGATAATAACGCTTTGTACAAATCAATTCAAATAAATAAAATCTAACAGACTCGATACTTTCAGGCTGGTGACCTTGCTCGCCAACGAGTCATAACGTGCCAGCCAGTCACTTCCTGGTAGATTAAAATCCCCATATATCTGAACACGGAGCTTCGTCATATCAAGCTGTTGTTCTAGATTTTGAAAATGAGGTGCAAGAACCTCTGAGTCACAGTGTGGTGGAAAGTAATAGTTCCCTATTAGATAATTAAGCCCGTCACAGGACGTTACCTCAACCCATACACTTTCCGGATAAGTGCCCAGGTCATATCCTCTACATGCACACAGTGACACGTCCACGGCGGTTAAAGCACCTCCTCCATATCTCTGCCCCGTAATGGCATAATCACGATCTTTCCGAATTACTGTATATGACGGAGTAAAATATTGACAGCTAGTGATACTGTCCTCTAATCATGTTTCAGTAAGGCAAACAATGGTGTATGGATTGAATACAATTTCCGACATAAACACGGAGGACTTCGTCCTAAGCCGCGAACGTTCTGGTAGTAAAGCGTGCATTTCATAGTAGAAGGTTAAAAGTTTAAGCGTTCACATTGACGACTGTCGCCGACGTGACTCTAAGAATGCCAAAAATATGCTTAACTCTACTTTTCACTTAACGTCTGGTTTGTACTATACTATTCAAAAGCAACTCCTTCTTTACTAAAATCCGGATGATAGGCGCCTGAAAAAAAGATCGAATTGTTAAAGAATGGGGTCTCCGGAGTATTTTATTTTTAATATATCTAAAGGTCAGCCGCATCTATACTTCAAATGAAGATGTTTTCAACTTTCTTATACTATAAAACACGCTCCTTCGTCATTGTCTTCACGCGAGATCCTTTATCAGCAAGAACTCACCCAGCGCATTCAGAACTACAAGGGAAAAACTTCAGTTCTGGCTAGAGACGTCGAAATCAAATGTAGAATTTACATTCAAACGTCATCCAGTGAACTCTTTGAGCGTGGCTCAAAACAATACGACTCAAATTATGAGTCTGGCACTGCTGCCTTTGTCTCTGAGAATATTGTTTCGCTTCTGTCTGGTTTGCTGTCCCGACACACTGGCAAGATGCCATCCTCTCGACGAAATAGGATACATGTTCACTGATTCCTGTCCAGTACCATTGTCTATCGTACAACATCTCAAAGTCCCCCCCCCCCCCCACCCCCCTAAAAAAAAAAGGAAGGAAGCGAAACATTGAAACGCAACCTCTCAATACAATGAAACAAGGGTGTAGAAAAGCGCTGTTCACAGCCATTTCCAAGAAGAAGTTTTGGTCCATCCGGGAGATGTGTCTAGCGGGCCTGAACGAAGCCGTCTGCTGAATTACAATCGCAGAGACACCACTCCTCCCGAAAAGGAGATGAAAAGGCGGCGACAGGATCAAGGAGGCCTGCGAGTCCCTTTCTTGTAATGCTCTCTTATCTCGGCTTTCTGTTTCCACTTACCACACCCGCTCTTGTCTGTAGTGGTGCATTTTGATTTTTTTTTTTTTTCGGTCGAAGTCTGATTTAAGTTGTCCATGCCTCAGTGAGTGTTCGAGCTTTCTGAGCATTCTTTCCTCTCATTTCCTATTTTCTATCTGAAGTGGAGATATATTTGTGGGTGCATATGACATACACAATTCAGAGGACAGCCGTTAAAGTGTGAAAGCGAAACGGACACGTCGCGCATGCGCAGGTTTACTTAGTTATCTTTTTGCGCACAAGTGCTACTGATAAGGAGGTGGGAAACACAAACAGAATTTACCTTTGCTTTGAAGAAAATCGGTGGCAAAGTTTGGCATATGTGTTACTGTAGAACTGTATATTAGATACGAGTATCCCTGATAATAATTTTCTTTGCCAGTAGTTTTGATAAGTTCTTTTAGAGACATGCAACAAAAATAGAAGCAATAAAAAAGAACACTGACAATTCGTTGTTTCGTTTTTCATCCTCACGAACACCTTATGATAATGTAAAATATTGAGAATAGAAAATAAAAGCATGCGTACATAAATCATATTAAAGTAAAAAAAAAAATCATTGATGGTTCTATGCGACTATTGATTGCGAACATATCTTTGTCAGCTCCAAAAAGTGCTAAAACCGCCACGAAGTCCACTAGCTGGCCTGGAGAACAGCTTGCTGAAAAGTTGCCAACCCAGGCAGCCCCTCCATTTAGCGTAAGAAAAAAAAGTGTCCGTCTCAGCTTCCGACCGATGATTAATGCGGATAGGAAGTCAGACCGCGTGCTCGGCGCCGAAGCAAGATGTCTTTGAAAGAATCCGCCGCTCGGCACCTGCAACCCCCTCCTGCCGACTCCGCGCGGCGCGCTTGCACCACGACCACGGGTCGCTCGCACCGACGTCCCTCCAGTGTTCCTCCGTGTCGCTTCGGGAAATGGGAACAGAGCTCGCGATCTCTGCGAAGCTTAATGCGGCCGTAATGCACCGCGACTTCCGCGCAACTTTCCCTCCTCGTTCCTCCTTCCTACCGTCACCGTTATGCCCGGGGCATTTCACCGATGCTTTTACCGGAGTCCCGCGCACCCCGGAGGCTTTTCACTCCGGTGATGCTTGAAGGGGAAGGGGGTGACTAAAATCCTTTTGTTTCTCTGTGACGAAGCACATTCATCGTCGACTTCCGACGCATTATATGTATATATCTTCGCCACGGCTCGCGACGCCAATGGAGGGTAGAAATAGGTGCGCGAAATAGGGAAGTGTAGGGAAGGTGGGGGATTTCTTTTACGAAAGGGGAGTCTGCATACACGCGCTACGGCGGGGCGACGAAAGTTAGTGTCAGCGGTTCGCGGTGACAGATACGGTCCCCGTGCGTCAGACAAAGCGCCCGTTTTTCACTGGGCCTGACGGTGAGGATGGGTCTCGGTGTCGCCTGTGTCGTGTTTCGGTGAGTGAGAGTGGAAGGCTTTATACGCGCGTTGAGACTAGATTTGTCATTAGGACAAATCTGGCTTATTTGTTATACTGCATGTGTACCTCTGGCTTTGGGAAGCAGAGTCGAGGCTCGGTGCTTGCCTTGTTGTGGATGTCAGAGTGACGGCGTGCGGTGTGTCGGTTTTGATGTAGCGGAGATGGAATATTAATTTTGAGGTATTGGCTTTAGTACATTATTTATGGTAACGTGTAAGACATATTGCAAGATATGTTTATTTAGTTAAAATGTGAAAATGCGAACAAGATAATATTAGTGTTTCAATCATTAGCATGGTGGTAATTCAGATCTATTCGAGACATTCCCACGAAGGTAGCGATAATTAATATACAAAACCAGGCCATGGAAATTAAAGGGAAATAAAAGAAAAACATAGCACCCGCTACAAACATTCTTGGATTTTTTATTTATACCATAGTTTCAATATATTATGTTAGTTTCAGCTTCAATAAATGTACAATTTGAGTTTACAATTACACTAAGACGAATACCAACATCCTAGAAACGTCCCTCGCCTTAGAAATTTATACATATTAGTATGTGTCATTCTTGATGTGGATAGCGAAAGGTTAATATACTCGCTCTCAGTAAACGTGTGCTGTAGAACCGAGTCGTTATCGACAACAACCTTAATTAATTATATCAACCTTGCACGATATGACTTATACATGAATAGGCATTGGCAACGCCGCGCTGTGTCCCCCTGGAAATGTGCTTCTTTTCATAAAACATTGGTTAAACAAAAAGAAGGTATGTCTATAGAATTCAAATAATTGTTGTGGTCGACCTTGTGCTCGAGTTATGGGAACGAGCACT
This sequence comes from Ixodes persulcatus, assembly GCA_013358835.2. NCBI lineage: Eukaryota > Metazoa > Arthropoda > Arachnida > Ixodida > Ixodidae > Ixodes > Ixodes persulcatus. The sequence continues at coordinate 1,040,642 of JABSTQ010011253.1, forward strand.
GCATCTTTTCCTCACGATTAAAATCAATTACTGCTAATGCATGGGTGCCTCTATTTAATTGTGTTTTTATTTTATATAAAAAAGACTGGCTTGGACTCCTTATATATAACCACTGCCAATCTTTGCGAATGCTCGCGAACGATCCTCCTTCTTGGAGATTGTAATCTGAAGATCAAATTTACACTCGTTGAAGAGTTACCGCACCTGAAAGTTAAAGAAAAGCATTGAAACAGGTCGTCACGCAAGTTACTACCCTGCGTGTTATGATTGCGTAGACTAGAGTGTTTTAGTTGTCATATCAGGAGGTTATTAGAGAACCAACCGCATCCAAGATGATAGAGATGATCCGATATCAGCCCCCAAACATTCATGTCGTGCTTCTAAAATAATTTATTGACACCAATATGGAAATACCGAAACGTGAATTTGCCTTAGTTGCACTGGCTTTTGTTTGTAATAAACCATACATAGCAGTGCATGCGGGTTATGCATGGCATTTTTCAGAGCTTCAAACATTATGTGGCCCAAGAAGTTCATTTACTATTTTCTTTTTTAATTTGTCAGCATAGGGTTACATACGTTACATATATCGGTGTCCTTGCTCATATACCATCCGCATTGCGGCAGGACTTGCGATAGAGCCTTCAAGGTGCAAAGTTTAATAACGGCCGGTGTTCTAACATTTTTATAGACATAGCACCTATCATGGTACCATGTTGTCGATAGTACAAAGGGTTCCGATTTAAAAGATACCAGTCGTAGTTATGTTGTGTTAAGGCATATATTTTGTTGAGTAAATCGCGTTTACAGATAGCAAGGCGCAACTTTTTGTGTCCATTAATCAATCCGTGTTTTATTGTGCCCCAAACAAATTCTAAGGCCTTAGAAGGTCAATACTTCAGCTTGAGCGAGTAGGTAGTTCATGCCTACACTTCACAGCGCACAAGAACAGACACACCTCAAAAGTTCACCTACACAAGGAAAGAACACTCACATTTCGCTGACTCTCACCTCTGGTTTAATAGTGATTATTATTATTAGCATCATTATTATTATTATATCCATCTTCTTTTACTCTTATACATAAGGAACTCATTCAAGGTACGGCTGAATTTGGAGCCAGAACATTCGCGAGAAATGATATAAACCGCGAACATTGTCATGGTAGATAACTAATGTGTTAGCACCCGATCGATAGCTCTATAAAAAAAGTGTTCGACTATTTAGGGGAAGTTATCTAGTTATATCAGCCGTAGCTTAAATTAGTTCTTTATATATGAGAATAGAAGAAGATCAAGATGAAGCACAATACGAAGCAGAGTTGAGGGTCGGCGCAGTGTGAGTGTTCTTTCTTTGTGTGAGCGAACTTTTCAGGTATGGCTGTTCTTGTGCGCTGTGAAGTGTAAGCCTTAGGAGGGTTACACTTGCGCGAAGTGAAAGGCAATCACCAAAAGTATTTTTAGAATACAAAGTGAGCCTTAGTATTACACATATTAACGTGCACAGGTAGTGAAAAGGTCCACGTCATGGTTACAACACTTGTCATATAGATGGACTGCATCCGGGTCAAGGGAGGAATATATTGTAAGCTGGAAGGGTAAAAAGAAACCGTAGACCAATTTTGTCGCTGGGAAACATCAAGTGAGATTTTACTCAATAACAGGGAGAATCAATAGCAGATTTGAGAAGTTCATATAAAGAAAAATACCATGTCGCGAACTATTTGTCTATTTGAAAGACGCGAAGGAACAAGTGTATCCAAGAGATGCACTTAATCATAAAAAAACTCTCCGTCCAATGTGGCGATCATAGATAATTCTTACAAATCGTCGCTGTACGCACTCTAACCTTAGCATTTGACTGACTCCCAGGGAATTCCACACAGTAGAGGAAAAGTCCAACTTTGTTAAAACTAACGACCGAAATAGGTGCAATATGCACATGTAACTGCGGAAATTACTGGTAAGGCGTGCAATTAGGCTTAGGATGCGTAAGGAACCATTGATAATTTTCGAAACATGGTAATTAAAATTGAGGCGTGAGTCAATCAAAAGCCCAAGATCACGTACAACTGAATATCGTGAAATGTTTGAGTCGTGCAATTTATAGGGATGAACAATAACACTTCTCTTACGGGAGAAGCACACAAACTTAGCTTTGGTGATCTTTAAAAGGTGCGAGTTTTTACAACACCACTGGCGAATTGCATGAACATCGTTTTGTAACAGTTCACAGTCAGCAGGCGTGCCGACACTTCGATACATTTCCCCGTTGTCAGCGAACTGTAACAGCCCTGATTTACTGACACAAGTTGCAATGCCATTTATAAAAATATTAAAAAGGAAAGGTCCAAGGTTCGACCATTGTGGAACTCCGGTGTTGATCACATAAGGATATGATTTGCATCCTAAGTAGGACACTATATTTGAGCGATTACTAAGGTAGCTGCCAAACCAGACGCAATGACCCGAAAACAAATATTTAACAGCTTCTTGTACAATAGATTGCGATCTGCGAGGTCAAGCACCGGAACAGTCAAAAGAAATAACATAAACCTGTCCACGGGACCGAACTACAGGCTTTGCAAACTCCAAAAAGGGTTTCAACTTTAGTCTCAACGGAATGTCCCCGACAAACACCCTGCTGATTTGGACTGAGCATTGGTCTAAAGTGCAAACTCACATTCTAAAAATAACGTTCTCAAAAACCTCAGAAAACAAAATAACAACATCGCCACGTGGTGAATGATGTTGATTGGGGGGAAGCTCTGGTGGTGCTGATGATACTGATTTTATTGTTCATTGGTAGTGCTGATGGTGATGATTTTTTTATTGCTCATAGGTAGTGCTGAGTTCCGGGTTGCGTTTTGACTTCATTATTACTGCTTTATGGTCGGTGAAATGCAGAGCCAGTGGTTCTTCTAGGGGATCAGCTTGGATCCGCCAGAAGCCGTGGGAACGCATCTCCACCGCTTAAGTCAACGGTCCATGTCAGAAAGAGAACTACCACATCTCAGAGCCCCCTACTCGTCCAGCAGTCGTGGCCGAGTGGTTAAGGCGATGAACAAGAAATCCATTGGGGTCTCCCCGCACAGGTTCGAATCCTGTCGACTGCGCAAACATTTTTTCCTTTTTTTTTAATAAGACAGATGGGATGGCAATCGATGTGAGCACGGACGCCGGACGGATGGACAAGGCTAGACCCTAAGGAGCTTCGCCCCTAAAAGTAGAAGGCAGTGCAATTGGTGTGTAATTTTCGACACACGAATATCTTCCAGATTTGTGCACAGGCTCAACAACAACAATTTTCAACACTGATGGAAATGTATTTGCCTTTAAAAACATGTTAAAAAATTAAAGGCGTTTACAAATTTCTGTTGTGCGTAATTAGAGCGCAGCTCTTGAGGTATTTTGATTTTGCGATATACCGTGCTAAGCGATTTGAGATATATATATATATATATATATATATATATATATATATATATATATATATATATATATATATATATATATATATATATATATATATATATTTATGTGTGTACTCATAAAGATCACTCTCCTCACATACTGGTTCTGCACCCTCCTCCTCCATAACCTACCTCCTCCTACTCCACACCCTCACCTATCCCTCCTCCGTACCCTCATATCCTCCTCCGTGTCCTCCCCTCTTTCTTCTCCATACCCTCCCCTCCTCCTTCTGTGTACTCTCACCTCCCCCGTCTCCGTTCCCTCCCCTCCTCCTCCCCGTACCTTCACCGCCTCAACCTCCGTACCCTCACCTCCTCGTCCGTACCTTCCCTTCTCCTCCTCCTTTGTACCCCCTCCCCCTCCTCCGTACCCTCCCATCCTCTTCCATACCCTCCCCTCCTCGTCCGTAACCTCCCCTCCTACTCCTTTATACCCTCCCCCCTCGTCCGTACCCTCCCCTCTTTCTCTGTACCCTTCCCTCCTCCTCCTGCATACCCTCTCCTCATCCTGTCTACCCTCTCCTCCTCCTCCTCCATACCCTCCCTTCCTCCCACGGCTTCCCCGCTAAATTTAGCTGGAAAATTTACTCCACGTGGCCTTAACACCAATTCGATTTCCCCGCTATACTTAGCGGGGAAAATGACGTCATGATGATGATGATGATGATGATGAGGATACTGCGGCTGCTCCCTTTATAACGGGCGGGCTCGATTAATCGTGTCCAAGCCTGGGGGTGAATTCAGCGCCCCCTGTGTTGTGTATGATGCCACCAATCCTGCAGTCGTCTTTTCGTCTGCTCGATGGTCTTCCAAAAGGCTCCAGTAGTATCGGCTCTCTCGCTTGTTGTCGAGAAGCCCAGCGCTGTCGCTAGAGGCGGGACACCTTCGTGTAGTCGGTTCGCCTCTTCGGTGGGAGAAGTGGCAGAATGTCGGATTCCGCCACAACGGAGTATGATGTGCTCCGAGGTTTCGCTCTCACCCTCGTATACTCGGCATACAGTCGACTGCACATTATTGTCGAAGCGCTGTTTGTACACCAGTGTGCGCAGGGCTCCCGCACGAGCCTCGAACAATAGGCGGCTGCCCAAGCTGTTGTCGTACAGCCGCGTCTCTGCCGTGATTTGCTGTTTTAACTCCGCATACATGGTAAGGGTTGACTTTGTCCGGGCAGCCTTCAGCCATTGCACATTCTCCTGTTCGCGAACCCTCTTCCGCACCACAGACTCCCATTCTTTCTCTTTGGTCGCCTCCACCGGTTCTGTGAACAAACCGAACTTTTTCTCAAGCTGGTAAAGGCGCTTTCGCCAACGGCTCTGCAGAGAAGTCATACGTGTGTATACGAACAGCCTCTTGGCCCAGCGGCACCGGTACATGAGTCGAAGCCGCCCGTCATAGGAAACCTTGATTGTCGCCTACTGTACCTAACATATTCCCAAAGTGCGGTGTCGTGCAATAGTCGTTTGTCTCTTTTAATCAATCGCTTCACCATAGAGCAATGCTCTTTGAATAACGAGTTCCATTTGTGTAAGCCAGACGATTTATACCTCTTGTGATAACGCGATTTCAAGGTCAGTACCTGCCGGAGTTCACGTGAGAACCACCAAGAAAATGCACTTCGGATATTGTACTGTGGGTTTCCCCTTTGAGAAGGTACCACGTAGAAACACAGGATGTCTGTGGGTCCGTAGTGACGTGTTTTATTGGCGTTTCGCCATCCCCTTTTGCCTGTCCGCCAAACTAATAAAAGGAAAGAACGGAGAAAGGTCGGCGCTGTCGTATCGGACAGATTCACCTGGAGGGGGCCCACGCTTCCATACTAGGCAGATTCGTGGGAAGGAGGAAGCGCCAAAGAAAGAGGTCCCGAGGCCACAGCCTCCCCCAACGAGAGAGTCTCGGCCGCCTTTCGCGGCCAGCTTATCTAGCCTACGGGAAATAGACGCGCCCGGGGTAGGTGGTGTGGCTTAGCCCGCAAATAGGTCGCGTCCACAATCATTCCCAAGGGTGCGCCGGATGCACATTCACCCAAAGAGTGCGAGGGAGAAACCGCTCTCTTCGAGGAATGCGGGCTCACCTCGTATCCGGAACGCCGTCGCCATAGCGGTCCCCACGGCCTGCGTGTGCTAGGCCTAGATAGGGATACGGGGAACACGTGGCTCCCACAATACTAAAGCGCTCCAAAGCAGACTTCACGATATCTGTCAGCCGAGAGACGGCACAGATGAACGTCGGCGCATTTTAATACAGTGTCCCAGTCAGTATCGTTCAGATGCATATGCAGTCCCAAGTAGTTAGCACGAGCATAATTAAACATAGGAGTCTGAATGTTTAAGCTCATAGTAAACGGAAAGGATACCGTTACTAAGAGAGGAGGATGCCATTTATCAACAGGAACGACTGGATGGGCAACAGCGCCCTCTGAGGCCGCTCTGACGTTAGTTATACACAAATCAAGGACATTGCCGGCAGCATTTATGACACGGCTAATTTGATGAAGGCCGTAAAAATTCACGAAATGGAGTAATTCCTGTCACATTCCAGCGCTCAGATCTGTACTATACATGTTCAAATCCCAGTTATAGCCAGGTATATTGAAGTCCCTAAAAATTATAACCTTGTAAACTGAAAAGTCAACAAAACTAGAAATATGGGTGAGAGCATGACCTAGCGTGACAGAGACATTACGAGGCGGAAAATAATAGTTCCCGATAAGCAATTCGGTCGTTGGTGACTCGAACTTCATTCCAAACGCATTCATTTAGCTCAAGGTCAAACCGTCGAAAGCATGATAAAGATTTGCGTCCTGCCGTAGGCACGCCTACCCCCACAGGGGAGGATGAACCTGTCGACTCACGGTTACATCTAAAAGCCGGTAATCAGTGCTAAAATGCTTAGAGCTAGAGATAAAAAGGGCTAACCAAGTTTCAGTGATACATAATATATAAAAATCCGAGGCCAAAACCGATGCAAAGAAGGTGTCCGACTTTGTATGCAATCCGCGAACATTCTGGTAGTAGATTTGTGTACAACTCATTTTGGTACGTAATCGGTAGTTTCCGAAGATGTGCAGTCAAGCAAAGGGCCCCAAAAAGGTCTAGAGAAGCACCCTTCGGGCCACACACAAGCATCGTTTATAAGACTGAAGTTAGCAGCGGTGGTACTTATGTGAAAAGAAGCATGGACATCATATTTGCTACGTAGCTCTTTGGAGGTGAAAGAACCTACCTCTAATGCGGAAGACACAAGTTCACTTAGGTCCTCACACGTAGTAGACAAATGAAGCATGGAGGCGAACAGGGCACGGTTAGCAGGAGGTTGAGGCACCGACCACACAGGACAGTCTTTGCACGCGCGCAATCCAGGCGGCGGGTGCAGTATAACGAACGAGTTTGTACCCGTCACCTGATTGATTCAGTTCTTCCGTATTTTCGGTGGCACTCGGCTCGGCATTGCAAAGGGAAGCATGGCAGCATTTTGGCGGTGCCCAGGGACGCCAGGCGCGACGACCCGCCTTTTCAAATGAGGACGAGGAGCTGAAGAAGCGTTCGTTCGGGCCACCTTGACGTAGGTAGGCCGACTCGCTGTAGCCCCAGTGGAACCTGGGGCATCAGACGCGGTTAAGTGTCAGCTCCAAAATTTGAAGATTCAATTTTTTGAAGATCGCCACGAATGTCAGCGTTGTCATTTCGAAGGAAGCGAACCGCGCTGACAAGTTGGTCCACTTTCCCAATGAGCGACTTCACAAGCCCTTCGAGAATTCTCAGGCGCACTGCCCCGTAATGGCGATACAGTTTTCGCTGTCAGAGACAGCACTCTTGGAAGCATGGGTAGGCACAAACTCGCCGAGACCAACATTGTCTGGGTCACGCCTTTTCGTAGAAAGAGCACACTTGTATGTACTCACTCCGTCAGTCATGTAGAAGCTGTAGTCGTCCGCTTAAATGTGAAGGCATTTGCAATGAAAACGGCGCTCGCAGATGCCACTACGGAAGGAATTGTTGCCGACCAAAAAACTGGGTGGAGCACTTTTCGCACACGTCTTTACTCCCTGTCATTCCGAGGAGGAATGACGGGGCGTAATGGAAAGCATCGAATCCTATACAAAATAAACAAAAACAGAAAAAGGCGAATTTGTCTTCAGATCTAGTATTAGCTTGATGAATAACATAATTCCCGGTTTCCAAGAATAAAAATGTCAATATAAAAAAGTCTCGTTTTCGTCCTATTTGTCTATTCTTTCTTCAATCTTGAACCCCACCAAAGAGCTCTTCGTCCATTAAATATAACTTTTTAGATTTTTATTCAAGCGGGTTCTGTAGAAAGCTATTTTAGATGAAAATAATAAACTTATTTGTGGATGTTCTGTTATCACGATATTTCTTCTCATAAAAAGCACACACACAACGGATTAATAAAAGAAGTTAACACGGTAAGCGAATCCATTAGCGAATTGAAAGGAAAGCTGATCAAGCCGCAAGTATTACAAAATCCATGACCTACAAGCGGCGGCAGTTGGGGAGGCAGAGCAAATCAGCGTTAGACAAGGTACTCGACAAACGTGTCTAAGATAAGTTATTGCAAACCTGGTTCATAACTTACTTAGAGTACGACTCAAGTTACTTTCCTTGCAAAGTATCTTGAGTAGTGTTCAAATACTCAGAAATGTAATTCTAGTTACTTTCGAAGACACTTCCACATTGCGTAGCTTGTTTGGACTTCAATGACATTAGAACACTTTATTTTCAAGCAACAAATGCAAACCAAACAAACTTAAAGCGAGATTTTACAAATTCCCCAGTTTAGGAGCGCTGTGATCATTCGTGCATGTTGCAAGATTATATTTTTCAGACAAGTGAGCAAAAATAGCTACCTAGACACATAGCTAAAAATCACAACTTCTGGTGTTTGCATTTTTTTATTATTTGTTTTTATTTACACAACTTGGACCTACCGTTTCACTAGGCGCTGTAGTAGTTATATACGGAGTTCAGGTTAAACAGATTTTATATATGCAAAAGAATGGATTGAATAGCACGGAAGGCTGAGGTATAGTAGGCATGGCACTTGCCGCGCCTTCTTCAAGTATATGGGTTTCCCAAACGCTGCATTCAAATAGGACTAAACTTCAAAACGAAAGGTAGAAGGGCACAAAGAGAAGCACCTAGGCTTTCTCGTGGAGGCCGACTTCTCTATTCTTTTCGCCATACTATGCTCTAGGAGCCTGTTCAGAAAGGCGTATAACTTTGAGAGGACGCTTTGGTTGCATTTTGAGAGCTCATCCAGCTCGTAGCTCGTTTCCTACCTTGGTGTTACAATCAATTTTTGTCCTTATGAATGGGGCGCGTTGTCACGGTTCCCCCACATATAGTTGCTGAATGTAACTGACATTCTTGCCTTGGCGGAATCAAACATCAAAAGCCAAAAATAAAAACAAAACTAATCTGTTTTCTGGTGCTTTTTCCTCATTTACTTCTATATACGCATTGTTTTGTTGCCATTCAAGTCTGCATCTTTTGTCCTGGCTTGTTTCCTGTTCAATTCTCTGTCGCTTCCGCTTCAAGTTTGCAATCGGTTCGACTCTGCGCTCGGGTGTTCTCGTAAAATATTCCCGCGACAAATGCGTTTCTAATATTGAAAAATCTATTTGAAATAAAGAGTACAAGATAGTGAGAAATGTAATTAAGATAAAACAGCAAATACTTTCGATCAATTATATTATCAAGATTTCAGATTACTACCAAAAGTAATTGAAATGCAGTATCTTGGTAGAAAATTTGAGATGGGCGCAAGCCTGGAACAAATTCAAGGCGGTGAAACATCGAGATTCGTGGAATCAATCAGATTGGGAACCAGACGCTATCAGAATTAGTGCGTAAACTCGCGAGGGAAAAAAAATAGAACTACCGGTACCTACATAGGTGACGAAAAGATACTCCAGTTATAAGATTCAGGGAAAGAGAACAGAGAGACAAATGAATTAACTAACGCGCTGTGCTCGAACCTGAGTTCATTTATGTGAAAATTTAGCGGGGAAACTAAATTGGTTTTGAGGTCACGTGACGTCAATTTTCTCGCTAAATTCAGCGCGAAATTGAATTGCCGTTGAGGCCACGGGACGTCAATCTTCCCGCTAAATCTAGAGGAGAAAGTGTGTTAATTGGTGACGTGATACCAAGTCATGTGACGTCATTTTCCCCGATAAATTTAGCGGGAAAACTAAATTGGTGTTGAGGTCATTTTACGTCAATTTTCCCGATAAATTCAGTGTGGTTACGCCGACGCCGCGAAACCCCGAAACGGGCGTCTAAGGACTGCTCTCTAAAACAGTGACTTTTTCGAGCTGAAAGTGAACGTGACTTGAGGACAATCAGAAATAAATAAATTTTATTGACAGATTTGATAGCTAGGATATGTATATTGTACGTTAACGAACGAAGCGGGGGTACTGGAATGGCGAATTATGACTTAATCTTGTACAAGTTAAGTCCACAAGCATATATGTAGCTTACAGGCAGAGTGAAAGATTTTTATACTTTATATTGATTGATATAAAAATTGAAGATAAAACTGTCTTGTTCTTTCACATCGGTAGCTTATGTTTAATCTCATTTCGTCGGGAGAGGAGAATTCTTCTAGTCAGAAAGAATAAATTGTTCTCTGATTGGCTTGAGAGCTCTTTCGGCACAAAGAAGAATTAGCCTAGTCTTTTCATACATGAGGTGCAAGTGTGATTGACTCTGTACGCCAATTAGAAACCTCACAATTACGCTTGTTTTTTTATCATTCGAACATTCTTGAAACAGATTTTACCCCGAAACATTACCGTGTAGTTGCAGGAGACTTTAATTCGAATGTTATGAACCTTAAATAATGCTGTGTTGCAGACTCTCTTGTATACAGAGATAGTCTCAAGTTGAGATAGTTAGTTCATGTTAGGAATAAATGTCAGCTAGAATATAATCACTAACACACAAAGGATAAAAAGGGACAAACACAACGCTGACTAACAAGAAAGTTATAATTCCTCTTCCTCGTCTTTTACCCCAAGTACTTCCTCTTCAGAGAGCTTTCACGGGAACCCCATTATTGTAAAAGTGTTAAAAGTCAAGTGAATCTGCGGGCGGAAATAGTTTTTACTTTTAACTTATTCACAATAAAGTGGCTCCTGTCAGTCTTGTCGGAACGGCGTTCCAAGTAACGGCGTTCGTGGAACGCGTTCCTTTTAGGAAGAAAACGTAGGACCGCCGCCGTTCTATCTCGCACCGGTGGAACTGGAACGGGAACTCGGTACGTTTTTACGGGAACGGAAGAAGGAATGGCGTTAATTTATTTGTTTTGTTTTTTGTCCAGTGGGGCAATTTCTATCTTTATTTCTATAGGGGAAACTCTAAAATGTATAAAAAATAATACATTTACGATGAGCAGGATCTTGTTAAATTTTCTGTTGCTTATTTTACGGTTTATTTTGTGGAGTCTTCGCTTCGTAACAGTCGGGTGCAGGCGAGGTGGTGGATATTGGTTTATTTTTCAGTGCCCGAGACTGGGGCACAAAAACCCAAACGTTTAGTCAAAGAATCACACACGGAAAGAAAGACGTCTCAAACTCAGCTACTTTCTTTGCTTCCACAAATTCTTACACACCCAGAAATCTAAGGCCGACTACAGCCATCACTGAACTTTCAATGAGACCTACATTTACAACAAAATACCAGGTTACCAGACATCGAACGCTATCTTGTAGCTCGAACGTCAGACACTTAAAAGATACACAGAAACTAACCTTTATTCTTTACCCCCTTCTCCCCACCTTCAAACTGAACAACGAATCCGAGCTTCACGAAGAAGGGCATGGTAGCTTTCAAGACTGACCGTGCAAAAGCCCTACCCTCTTCTCCAACTACTCGTCTTGCGGACAGCAACATCGAGAAGCAACCGTTGTTAAGTTGAAACAGGGGACTTCGCTAGATTCAAACGTGTGAGGTTGTTGTAAAACGTTTGTGTGCAATCTGGGTAACCCTTTAATAAATGATATTAAAATAAAACCCTCTCCTCCTTCCCGGCCGAGAGTACATTTGGCTTGTCTGAATCATTTACCACACACATTTATAAGGTGAAACGCTGAGATTTTAAAAGCGAATACACCAACAAATAGAACCTTCTGTCCGGTTTCTTTCAACGCCTGGTGTCCCAGCATCACAGCATTTAAATTCGTATGTTGCAGTTTGATGGGACATAAATAAAAAAATAAAAAACTTCGTTTGATCAATCTAAATATGGTAATTAGCACAATACAAAAGTAATGTTCATGTAACCATACGTTCCATTTTGTTAACTGTAACGGGAACGACTTCCTTTCTCACAGATGGAACCTGTAACGGGAATGCGCTCCAAAAATCAGAAGGAACGAGGAATTCGTTTTCGTTCCTCTTTTGGAGAAACGTGTGCAACACTGGTTTCTGTCAAAGCTACCTGAAGAGGAAGCACTTGAGGTTAGATACGAAGAAGAGGAAGTATTTAGGATTAAGGACGAAGAAGAGGAATTATAACCTAGTTGTTAGACAGTGGTGTGTTTGTCCCTTTTCTATCTTTTGTGTGTTCGTGTTTATGTTCTCTTCTAGCTGACACTTATACGTATACCGAGATTTAGGGCTGCAAAAATGATTGATGATTATATTATAACTAGAGAAGAGCAAGAGTTATGATTGTGATTGATCATGATTCATGATAACTGAGCAAGAGACTTTTAGGATCAACATCCTGAAGTCATGTATTGTAAGGCGATTCTACGAATGAGCAACACAACGGCAATATCCAGTGTTCAATAACAAAGGTATTTAATCTATAACTTCATAACTGTTCAAATAATAATAAATTCCCATCTAAAGAAAATCAGGATAGAGGGTAGAGATATATTCTAAATAATAAAATGTTGATGATCTTGTTTACTTGTACATTGATTTCGGTAATGAGACATGACCACATCGCGCTGGACACTTGAAGCATTCACCAGGATATCTGAGATCTCCAAAACCAGAGTTAAACTGGAGCAAATTTAACCCGGAAAGAAGAGCTGCATGGTCAAATTCTGGAATTATGCCACACAAAAAATACTTCGTGGAAAATAGGTAGAAATGATCCACGTGATACGAAGAATACTGACTCCTCCATGACGTACCTGGAAAAATAAGGTTAGCAAAAACTAGCTATTAAAGGCGTAGTTTCAAGAGAATAAAGATGTATTTAACAGTGTATAGAAAACCGTAAGTGAAATAATTGAAAGGCCGCGTAAAATCAACATGACAAATTGTATACAGTAATACTTTGGTGTGCCTTCTAACCTAGTGTAATATGTTGGATAATACTTTTATGAAACAGGTTCTAGACATAAGGAAGCCGGCACGAAGCAATATCGGTGATGTGAAGATAACGTTCAGTACTCAAAACTTACCAAAATACAAAACTAATACTAAGACAGGACAGTTGATCGATAAACCTACCGATTAATCGATTAATTTTTTTATTCGCGACCAATTTTTTAACATGTAAATCGGTAAAATTTTGATGAATGAAAAGAAAGTAAAAATTAAACGCTTTCAGCACGCAGACGTGGACGAGTACACTTGTATAAAGGGCAAACTTTGGTTAAGTTTTAACCTAAAGTAATTTGTAGGGACGAGATTTGTATCTCCAGACAAGTGTAGAAGGTTGCACGTAACCGGTCACTTCAATGCTGCGCGAGTTTCCGTTTAGTTCAGCAAAGACTTGTGAAAAATCAAGGGAGGTCGCTCTTGCCGGAGAACATCACCGAACCTCTTTGCCTCATGCAGCCGAAGTAAGAATATGTGAGTGTGAATGTCTTTGAACTGTTTTCAACTAGACATTGATGTTGATTCATAGTTACAATTCTATATGGCGCCGCTTACCACGAATTTAAAAAATTGAATAAAACATATTATGCATGGAAACGAACGAAACCGATTAATTGATTAATTAATCGATTAAAGAGTAGCGCGACTACTCAGTTTTAACATTTTAATCGACGCTCAGCCCTAATTAATACTTAAGAGACAAAACTAGAAGTATGCCCCTAACGAAACGGCAGATGTTGATGGTGTTCGTGCAACTATTTTAAGAACGTTTGCATGCCGTAAAGCTGAGAACAAAGGGCCGAAATCTGAGTTGCACGGTACCTACAAAGGAACACATTCCAGAAATAACCCAAACGGTTAACATGATAGAATGTGCGTGAATACGGGGAGTATCCACTTTTCAAGCCACGAAAATGTTTATGTATTCCCAAACTCCAATCCAAAACCAACGCAAAAAGCAAAAAACAACAGAAAAGCAGAAAAAAAAAACTTCTAGCACACGTTGAAACCAACAGAGAAAAATATCGACGTCGATATGGTTGAAAACATCCACGTGACGATCCAACATGCACAAGTCAGGATCCTCTGTGACTGCATTGGCTGCTGCGGGCAGGAAACGGAAGATGATCTACGGGAGAGGGGAGCGGAAGTAAGACACAGCGGAAGTGGTCGGAAGAAAACGGCGTGGACAGATTCTTTTTTTTTTTTTTTGGAGGGGGGGGGGGGGGGGGGAAGGGGGAGGGAGGAGACTCGGTAATGCTCGCCGGTTTCCGGAGGGAGCCATCAGGGCGAGATCACGACCGTGAGCCCCAACGGGCCGATCTACGTGGCTCCTACGCTCCACTCAATCCTCAGCTGACAGTGCGGCGGAAGCTACAATGTCGTTGGACCAGTCACACCTCGCTATTTTGCCACGTGATGACGCTCCCGCTAATAGCTGTACATGAAGATCGTTGTCGGAGGGATGAGAGGGAAGTGGTTGATTAGTCCGGCGAGGGTGTAGTTTCCACCGTTTTGTGAGCTTAGGGATGAACTGAGCATAGTCCTAGAGTCCTAGCCTCCCCCGAGCGAACACGGCAGAATGCTTGCATGCGTCCGTGTTGTCCAGACCGTCCAGGCGCTGTTTGGCCCGCAGTCCGGAAGGGGTTCTGTCAGTAGCGAAACGATCGGCACCGGCATATATATTTTTTTTCTCTCCTGTCAGTTGGACTCAGCTGAACGTCTTTTGTGCTTTATTCTTTCGTTTTTGTGTAACGAACTGCGCCTATCAGTTGTGCGCGGAGGGATACCTGACTTGCTAGTATTTTTTTAACTCCGCTCCCGCCCAACTTCTACGTATCGGCTGGGATACTTTTCAAAACAAATAAGTTTTCTTTTTCCGTGTGACTTGCAAGTAGGTTAAGTTGCGGAAATGACCAATATGATTCCTTACATCGCTAACTATAGTATGATTCTTTACATCGCATTCGGTTGCTGTATGGCAAAAGCCATACAGCAACCGAGTGTCATGTAATTAATCATATTGGCCGATAGGATCATGATAAAAAAACATTAATATTTATTGGCAGTTTGAAATAAAAGCTGTAAAACGCAGTGCGTGAAAAACAAATAAAAAAATAAGCGTTATTTATGGGGTGGATGGCATTTGTTTGGTCGCCTAAAAAAAATTATATAGTCAAAACTTTGCTGTACGGCTTTTGATTTTTCAGTATTTCTTTCATGCAGGCTTTGTTTTGCCTTATGATCAGTAACAAGTGTTAGCGATCCGTCGAGCACACTGCCAGGTGCGGCGGAGAACTAATCCTTGGTTGGGAACCACGGGAGGAGAAACGCAAGATGGCGCCGGCTTAATCGGCCAAAAGTTTAATCGTCTTTAAATAAACCAGTTTGTTTATGAACGTTCGATGAAATTACTTCGAAGTCTTTAACATTCAGAAGTGGAATTACCGCTGGACTTTCCCGGAGCAGTAATGACTGCGACAGCCATGTTCACGCCAACGAAGGTGAGTCTTCTTCACGGGTGGTAGTGCGCCTTCATTGTTTCCGCTACTGAGGAGAGAATGTTCAGTGTTCCCGTTGACTCGACCAGAAAGCACAGCCATGGCCGCAGACCGTGAACTCATACGGAACGACGCTGGCCAACGTGCAGTTGAGAGCGTCGCAAACGTGCTCCGCATCGATCATCGCGATGCCGGACTTGACGACGTCGATTCCCACCTTCTCTGGCTTGTCGTCGGCAGCGGGCGTCATGAGGGAAAGTGCGTGGGACTGGGTATCACATCATTCACATGTCGACACGGTGACGGCGCAGGCTGGCTGGAGCAATGGAATAACTCTCACTGTTGCGTCATCGAAGTTGAGCGGGACGGCTCTGAATTGGCATCGAGCGACCTGGAAGCGACAGGAAACCCGGCCGAAATTGGCAGAACTACAAAAGGTGTTCCCCGATGACGACAATAACCCCCTCGCACTCTACGAGGGGATGCTCTGGTGGACGCAGAGACCGCGTGAGTCCGTGGCTGATTATTTTTTCGACAAGAGCGTTCTTTGCTCCAAGTGAGACGTCAAGGAAATGAGTTCACAATGGCGCAATCTTAGAATTGCGGGACTTTGGAACGTGAACCACGCTTCGATCCTGCGGCTTCGAGCAGCGACTTTCGCATCGTCTTTGTACCTCCTGGAGGCAGCTAGGAACCTGGAGTCAGGCAATGCCGCCTTTCAAAGTTCCCATGGAGCCAGCCGTGAACCAAATCAACACTCGAAGAAATAGGGGGTGTATAGGGGTAGTACACCTCTTGTCCCATATGGAACACTCCAAAACAACAATTCGACGTTCAGTCTACAGACGTCGAACCGACGATACAAACATTCACGAGCGGCTTGATAGTCGACCGCTACAACTTATTAAAATAGAAGACAATCAAGGTTTTTTCGGCCCTGGTACGAAACCTGTGTGTTTTTTTATTTTCTAGTCTCTGATACGCACATTAGCATTTTAGCAGGGGTTTCCCCAGGAATTGAAACTAGTAGGGAGGAGGGGGGGGGGGGGGGGGGAGGGGGGGTTGAGAATAGAAAATCGAGTCGTTGCGAACTAAGGGGGTGCCTTCAAAAAAACAAGGGGGGTGTACAACACCCTAGGGGGTGCGTAGGGAAATCACTGCTATTTAGTACATTGTATCCGAGAGCTATCAAGCCGCTCGCAAAAGTTGGTATCGCCAGCTCGACGTCAGTGTACTGAACGTCCAAATGTAGTTTTGGGGGGGCTACACGTGGAACAAGGGGTGTACCCCTATGCACCCCCTATTTCTAAGAGTAAAGGCGGAGCAAGGTTTGTGTCAGTATCGGCAAGCGGTAGGGACGAAGCCGAAAGAGATCGACTCGACCAAGGTGGCTGTAAAGACTGAAGGACCAAGGTGCTTCAAGTGTCGCAAGTATAGGCATATCGTGAAAGATTACCCCGCGACCACTAGTGTAAAGACTACGGAGAGTGTAAAGGCAAGCCACTTAGTGTAATACGTCGCGTCTCCGTCTACCAGCGTGCAAGCTGAGGTTAAGTGCATAAAGACTGCCTCTATCAACCAGAAAGGCTACGAAGCACCTGTCATACGCAATGTGATGTTGCCCTAACATTGAAGCGGATGACCTGGAACTTTACGGATTCGGCCATAACCCTGTCAAGTGTCTCTCGAAATTTTGTTCAGTGATATAAATACATGGCGCAAGGGCTGAAGACGTCGAGCTTCATGTCGTCCCGGACACTGCACAACACACACCAGTAATCATTGGACGATCGTGGACGGAGCTGCACAACACACTCTTAGAAAACAGGGTATCTATGGTCCTTTATAAAGGGAGGAACGTTCTTCTAACCTATGTCCCTTAGGAAAGGGAGAAACTTTCGTCCTGAAAGCAGGGTAGCAAAGTTCCTCCATCGCCTGCATCTCATTATGGCGGCCCCGAATCGAGCGAATCGAGCTCAATAAGGCTCAACGAGGACGATACGTCTATAGTACGGGGCGAGAGAAGGAGCAAATAAAAACGTAACACAAGATTTCCGCGAACTGCATTTATTTCCGAAGCCACCTTCCCTCCCGCAGGTAAAGAAACTTGCGTTTCGAAAGCAGTTGCTCAGTCTTCTCGTCGTCAGCACTGCGATGTCAAACAGAGACAACCGATACCAAGTTACTTCGCGCACTTCACGTCTTACCTTTGCTATTCCTTGAGCCACAATTTTTTCGTCAACCTCAGATCACGAAGGAGTGGTAAACAATTCGCGAAACCAAAAGCCGCTCTCAGAAGAGCAAATTCGAAGCAGCTGTTGCATGGTAACCAGAAATTATCGCGAGGCGTGAAAGAAGATTAAATGACTTGCCACCAGATGGCAAAATCAAGCAGAGTAATTGCAAGTAGCTCAACTAGGTGGCGCAAGTCGCACCAAGTTCGTGTTCTACAAAAAATATTTATATTCGCTCACGCCACCATTGCGCTTCGGGACCTTCGGGAACCTTTATTATACAAACATGTAAATACATTACGCATACCACTAGCATCAGCTGAACACATACATTAAGCGCGCACACATACACGGTCCATACAACCAAACATCTATGCAAGCCTTTTATGCTTGTTGGTGTTAGACTGGTGGCAGCTGATAAAACCCGTTTGCTCTACTGACGTCTAACCCCTGGTTAGCTTAGTTGGTAGAGAGCTCCGCTGGGAATGGAGAGGTCCTGGGTTCGATACCCGGACCAGGCAGATTTTTTCGGTCGAGCACCAGTCACCTAGCTGGTTTTGGAGATTTGCGTTTGTCCTTTGTCCCTCTTGTTCCGCTTCTCCAGGGATTATTTTCGACATCAGTGCTCTACGTTCCCGCCTTTTTTACTGGTCGTTTTGAAGGTACGGATTTTCTCTGTGCCCACCTAAGCATTAATAAATATTTCCAGCATGTTTTTTTTTTTCCTGCAATGTCACACCTCTGAGAGTATTTTGAACGGCTCAGGGGATGAATTTTTTAGTAAAAAGTAAACGCTCATGCCGTAATTATTTGAAAGCCAATAAATCAAGCCGCTCCACTGCAATTCCAAGACGTGTGTTTGCTTCCCCACACGGCACGTCGTAGACAGTATTTCTATTGTAGTTTTTGTTTTTCTATTTGTGCTGTTCGCGTGCGGCTGCAATTGTCGTTTTGAATTAATTTCTGTAGAGGGGGTATTCACTCAGTTGGAAGCGAAGCTTCAAGGGCAGAGAAGTCGCTTTTCGATCAACTTGAATGCAGTCGAAGCCTCAACTTGCGCCAGGTGTTAACTGTACGGAGCTACGCCGTGGCGAGCTCGAAAACCTCTAGCGCTCATCCCAGCGCGCCACTTGGAGGGAAGTTTCTCCAGGAACCGTAGTATATTTACACAGGAAAATATAGGATATGTTTTTTTGTGTGTGTGTCGATTTTACCTACAATCTTCCCTTAATGCTAAAATTCCAAACTGTAAGTATACGTACTCTCCGTCATATTTCCATACTGTTCAGTCTTTTCCCCAGAATGCAACCACTCTCGGGGAGGAGACAACAGGACATCGCAGTCGACAGACACATCGCCACTGTGCGCTATCCGCAGGTCGATCGACTGCATCGTAAACCCTCAAGCGGTCTTAAACTCTTTAGTGTAAAGCGGAATGTCGAATCGCGACACCCCGCCCCCTCCGATCATGGCAAGACTGGCGGCATCAATGCCCGACAGTTTACGTCTTCACATCTTGTTGTTACACCACTAATACACGAACGCACGGTCACATCGGCGATAATCCCAGTCTTCTGTTCACAACGCACAACACTGTCGTCGTGATGTTGCTGCTATGTTGTTGACACGCAAAAGTACAGAACCACGTTGACTGCAGGTTATCACTCAGCATCGGAAAACAGAACCAAACTTAGCACAGAAGGCACCCATGCAATCGGCAGCAAACCCTGCCTGTCTTGAACACACTTTCCACGATTTCCATAACGTCGTCAACGCCGAAAGATCGGTCCGCGTGGTCCGCGTGGGCTCCTCAATCTGGAGACGGCCATCTTAGCCCAGTGAACGTAGCACTGCTGGCACTGCTCCAGAACTTCGCTGTTTCTAACGGCTTCGTTCGCTTGTTTGACAAAATTGGTGGTAAAGACGTCAATGCAACCGAAATTTTCTGCACGTTTGGACTGGCAGCCGCAATAACAGGCGGCGCCTTCGCTGCCGCTGAAGCTCAATCAACTCAACAACATTTACTAAACAACGTGTGCGACGTGCTCGAAAAACGAAACCTAAAAAAGATGAAGCGGGAGGGCGGAAGATTTCCCCTGTTTGCCTGGAGAAGGAGAAAAACGTATCGTTCCTCCCTTCTTCTCATGTCCGCTTGGGAAACGTTAATAGAAGGGAGGAAAACACGCCGTTGCTACCTTTTCCCACCTCTTTGTTTTTAGAGTATATCTTACCTCAAGGTTGATGACACCTTTCAGATAATAGACAAAAATGACGAGATGTTCAAGGACCTTAAACCATTTGTGCAAGGACGGCGCATGAAGATGTCCGTCAAAGAAGACGTCGCCCTCGAACCGCATTCCGTCAATTATATTGTGGCCAGTGTCGATCTTGAGCATGATGCTGACGTCATTTTAGAGCGAAAGGGCTTCATCAACGGCAGCCTTCTGCACCGAAATCACCGTACCTGTTTCAAACAGCACCAACACAGTTCAGGTGCTAAAGAAAGAAACAATCCTAGGGCGTGTGGAAGAGGTGGACACAACCGAATACCATCCATTAAACGAGGTGGGCACGCACGACCCAAGGTCGAGGAACTTTACTCCAAATGACGAAAGTGACGTTGCCATTGGCGACAATGTGATTGCACAGTAATGTCAAGCCCTGATCAAAATGCTCAGCGAGCACACAAACTGTTTTGCTATGAGATTAGACGAGCTGGGTTGTACGAACCTCGTTGAAATGCACATTGTCCTGAAAGGGGGAAGCTCACCAGTCTAGTCCAAGCCATATAGAACAAGAAAACGAAAACGCGCTAGACGAAGACATGGTCGGCAAATTGCAAAGCTTAAGACAATGAAGACGCTACGGGAAACGAGGACGTTTCCATAGTCACTATGTCCGAGTTTTAGCGATCCGTCGAGCAGACCGCCAGGTGCGTCAGAGAACTAATCCTCGGTTGGCAACCACGAAAGGAGAGACGCAAGATGTCACCGGTTTGATCAACCAGAAGTTTTATCGTCCTTAAATGAACCAGTTTGTTTATGAATGTTCGATGATATTATTTCTAAGTCTTTTACACAGGTGAAAGCCCATTAGATACCCCTCTTTTAGCGCGATATTTCTGCCTTTGATAACGCTTCGTCGTAAGCGCAGTCAAAGCACGGTGGAAGGCAACAAGCCCGTAAATGAGGCCCCGCATCTACTGGGTTTTTATCCTGGCACCGACCATGGCACCTTTTCGTCACTCTATCTCGTACAGCCAGCTCAAGACTTCTAAGAAAACGTGGTCGTTTCTAGGGTTTCCCTCCACTGTAAAGCTATTATTTCTGCAGTGGTCGTCTTTCGAGGGCTTGTACAGTGAATCCGACGGGCCGTGAGCTCGTCAAGCCGCGCAGTGCTGCTTTCTTTCTCGGTCTCCACCATTTGCTTGGAATTAAAATAAATAATAATAATAATATTACGTTATTATAACAAAATAGTGTGTTCGCGCTCCTGCTTTCCAAGTCGTGGCTGGTAGGATTTAAAAGATAAATGCTTCTGCTGCTGTGAAGCTGACTCTGTCAAGTTTTATTTATCGATAACGTTTGTGACAGCGAAGATTGTTAATATCCGAGTGTAGGATCAGAATATTTTTGTACCCTGACGTGACTAGCCGATAATTAAAATCGTCACACACTAAAATAGTAATTACTTACAAAATGGCCAATGAGCCTTAGAGCACGCAGAGAAAATTGTACGTTTTTTCTAATTTAACTGGTACTCGTATAGTGCACTCGAACATGCATTCTCAGTCAGGTACTCATCACAACGCGAATCGTGTACCCTATTTGCGAGTCAGAACTCACAATAAACACAAAACGCAAACAAGAAAAAATCACCTAATGTTTTCTTATTGATCCTCTCTTTTTTTTTTTTCTCGTTCATACCTTTAACAGTACGTGTCAGTCACCACTACAAAGTTTACTGTAAAAAAAGAAAGAAAACTACGAAAGGTGCAAGGCCCGAAATATTTCACACAACCGAAACAAAAATTCCGCTAAGAGAGGTACGATGACCAGACATTGAGCCATCCGTTGAAGGCGTCACTGATAAAGCTGCAGGACAAAGCGTTCCCCCCGTGAGCCGTCCGCTCCATGTGCTGCAACTAAAAGCATCGAACAAAATGACACCATCGCAAAAAGGACCACGAAGAAGACGTGGAAGTAAACAACGCTCAAGGACGAGAGGAACGCAGCTCCGGCGAAGTCTCCGGGGCGCTTCACTCGATCCGAGCGCGAACCCGGGCACCGACCACGCCAGCAAACAAACAGTGGCTCTATGTGGGGGTCCACGGGCGTGTCAGGCAGCTTTTTTGTCTGACTGCCATCTTCGGAGCGCTCCTCTATTCATTAAGTGATGTCGCTTGAGCGCTGACGTCGTCACTGAAGTGACTAAGTGAGTCGGCTGAGTGACGGCTCCGCGGAACCGAACCAGCCAAGACTGCTCCCGCGGCAGACGCGTCCGTGTGTCCAAGTTCGCTTGTTCCGGTCCCCGACGCCATTAGGTTGATGTAAAAGTTTTCTCGGGTTTCGTGGACTTGACACAAAGGAGTGGAGCGCGAAGGAGAGTATCAGAGCTGGCGGAGGGGAGGTAAACAAAAAATGAAAGGAAAGCTCCCGCGCCGTCGTCCGGGGAATCGACTCATTTCGGCGAAGGATCCTTGGCAGCTTCGGGCTCTCGCTCGCTGTGCCTTTGTATCTACTAAAAATACCATAAAAAAATTGCAATGCTTTTCTTTTTTTGAGGGGGGGGGGAGGTTGGGGGAAGGGGGAAGGCATGTAAACTACGAATGCCTTGCTCGTACGTTCTCGCAGTCAAAATTTTGTTCCTAAAAAAAGTCCTAGAGCTCAGAATGGAAGCTCGGGCGTGTTGGTAAGGCATGATTATTTAAAACGCACAGCGAAACAGACGGGACGGAAGAGAGGAGACAAACAACCACTAAATTTACAACTGAAGCTTTTAATCGTCAAGGCGCAGCCTATATACACGATCAAACAAAGGAAGCACACAAAGCCAATAACGCCCCACTGAAACCCGCACAATCATCGCGCATGGTGTCGTTTTGAAAGAAAATCAAATTCTTTAGCCGGCGAAAGAGCCGACGGGGCACTGACACACTTTTCCCCCAAACGCGCTATCGCCTCTGCCTTTATAATCTACCTGGTCAGGGCATTGGCACTTCTTCCAATGACAGTACATTTTTTTTTAAATTTCGCATCACAGCCACAGTTACGACAATGAATGCCCAAGTGCCCTGATACTACCCTGTTTACGTTGTAACAATGCCCTCTTAACCTATCATTGAGGCATCTGCCCGTCTGGCCTACGTGTTGTTTACCACGATAGTGGAATGGAATAAACAACTTTCTTTCTACAATGAACAAACCGATTCTATGCTTCTTTGTACACTCCAGAGGCCTCCCGGTAGACTGATTGACATTTTTGCAAAGCTTAGACAAGTTGTTCGGGACAGAGAAGACCACAGTGACGTCTACCCGCTTTCCTATTTACTTTAAACCATGGGAAACTATGTAAATACGGGACCACAGCAACTTTGTTTCTTCTATCTTTAGGAGCGTTTTTCACATTTGCACCGCCTTCTAATTTAATTTCTTCAACAAAGCGCCTGCTACCGACGCCAATATATAGGTGTTCCGGATAATCCGCTGACTGAAGGTGGGAAACTTGAGCGTCAAAGTTCACCTGTGCTTGATGGAAGCAGGATTTCTTCAGGGCATTCATAAAACACATACTCCCGATGCCCCTTTTTACCAATTTTGAATAGGGGGATAGATAAGATAAAAGTGGCTTTAGTCCTGGATGTTGGAACGACCAACAAGCGTGCTCTCCCAAAAACGTCTTAGAGCCACAGCATGCGTTGTTTGGTGGTCTACTGTTCTCTCTCGAGGTTTGAGTTTCGAATGACCTTTGGCTATAAAAGAGCTGATACTGTGAATCCGCCCATATCAGGAACAAACTCGTGACTTTGCACCCAAGGGAAGCGGCACAATCCTACTTAAATATGACATTTGTGTTGGGTGGTTTGGATTGGGGTTAGCGTTAGCGAAGACTGCCTCTTGAGTCTTATTATACGAAATCCTCAATGCGTCTCTCTAAGCCTTGTGTGCAGACTACCGTGGTGGTTTTAGTAAAATATCAACCCTTCGTTGATGATTTTTTTTTTTCATGCGAAGTTAGAAAGCAAAGCCCTTAAAAAAATGAACGATTATGTAAGTCATATCCTTATAGACTGTAGCTAGTAACGAAAGTATATGACTGATCACTTAGTTTCATCGCTACAATATTTATTTTTAAGAGAGATACGCAGCTTGTGCCCCAGAAGCACTTGAATGAGGTTGTAACAGGTTAAATGAATCGGGTGCGCTATTAATAAATGCGTGTAGTCAATACCTGGTGCTGCATTTACGATTAAAGGCTTACCTCAATTCGTATACAATTTTTGACATTACGTTTTTTTTTCGCTTTTTAGTGCTGTTTTGATGTCGATTCAGGAACATTGTGTCCCGTTTATAGTTAAAGGCTTAAAATCAAGCGAATGTCAAGGCAATGCATGGTGAATTGTTACTTTACTCTAGACCGCTGCTCATCACAGCGGAAAGCGTAAACACGCCAGCAGCCAGAGCAAGTATTTCGAAAACGCAATAGTTGAGGTCAATTCCTGATCAAACGCTTAGATAATATTTACAAATACATTGACCCTTGTTCTGTCTTATTCCCTGATAAATACACGAGTAGGCTCAACTAAATCGCCAATAATGTCCAAAGCATTAATATAAATCTGTGGCATTTCCAGACTCCTTAGCTACAGTAAAATGAAAATCTAACATAGGAAGCTTCGAAGCTCTGGAAGATCAGAACACCAGACAATCCCTTTTAGAGTCAAAATGTATAGTTATGTGTCGATATACTCGATAACTATTGTTCAGAACAATGTTGGTCATTCTAATCACGAAAATTGTGACTTTAATTTTTACGTTATCGTATTTTGTTACGCAGCCCTATACGTATAGGCTGACAGTGCCAACAACTATTTAATAAATCTCTGAAGCTCCGTGATTAAAGTTACTGTTTTTGACCGCCTTCTTTTTCTAATTAAATAAACTAAGCTAACCCTACAAAATTTAGCCTGGCTGGTGGCGAACTAACGCCGAGTAAACAACGCAGGTAAGAAAATTAATTAAACGAATTCCTTTTTAGGGAACCAAACTCAGAAAAAGGTTATGCAAAGTAGCATGCGCTCCCACTAAGAAAGCGACCTTCCCTATGTGATTAACAAGCGAATAGCATTTAGGAATCCCATTTCTCAATAACTGAATAAATCAAGCATAAGTCTGCTGCTTCCAGAACAACAACACCTTCCCTTAATTCACACCGGCATACAATATAACAGCTGCATTTGGCAGTTATTAGAGCGCCTCTAAAGACGCGCGGTCGCGTAGACAACGAACGAGGTTTTAGTGCTGTCCAATTTGGCTGAAAGGACTCCCGCCAGGGTTCCCTCTGATTGGCTGTCGTTCAGCCCGGCTTGATCCTCTTCAGCTGTCATCTCAATGCTCCACCCTGGCGGCACGTCACAATTCGCCCGCTCCCCCCGTCACTCCCGTCGCCTCTGCTTCGTGGGGCGCCCTCTCCCGGCCGTCACTTTGTCGTCTCCGGCTGCTCCACCCCCTGCAGACGGGAACCACTTTTCATGATAAGCAGTCTTGGAAATGAGGAACAACAAGCTATTCGGAGGTTGCAAGTTGTCTGCTTCTTGCGTACGGGTTGCCGTGGCGTCAGAAGGACGCCGCGTTCTGATTGGCTTTGATTGGAAGGTTAGAGTGTAGACCTCAATGCTAGATGCCTTGAGGTCTACCCACTATTTTTTTTCAATCAGCCAATAGGAACTTGGCGTTCTGACACCATCGCAACCCCTGTGCAAGGAGCAGACGAACTTGTGCTCGGTATGGAGTGAGAGCTTTTTACGCCAGGAACAGTGCAATGTGCCGGCAGGCTACATCGGCGGGAAGGCACTGAGGCAGTAGATTTAGGAGTAAGGATTCTCGAGGGTGACTGGGCAGAGGTGGCGTGTTTGGGGCGGCGTTAGATTTCACTCCCTGTTTTGGGACCCGTCACTATAACAAAATACGCGCGATGTAAGAATGCAAGCGTTAAATGTTTAGAGATAGTGTTTGGCCTGATTAAAGACCACCTGATCACAAACAATTTATGAAATGCGTCGCAAATAGATGTTCAAAGGAGTTATGTTCGGAGGTATCTGTAGTCGTCATAAAAATAACGTGAACTGAAGTGTCTATTTGATTGCATTGATAAAGATAGAATTACTAAATATTCGTGTTCGAAATAAATAAAGATCAAGGACATGGAAGTAAACATTACTTGAAGTCGCCGCCTTCCAGATGTTTTTTGTCGCGTATGAAGATGCTTAATTCCAGGCGTCTCATTATGTTTCTATGTGTTCGCAATGCGAGTCTGGTAATATGCAATGTGATTTTTCAAGGAAAAGATGCTTGAAAGTGTTCCAAAGATAACTACAGGGTAGGAAGAAAACATGACTGTTTCTAACAAAAGTCGGAAAATTTTTGCTCACATAAATAATTTAAAAGAAGTCTGGCTTTTCTGGTTGCACTAACTTTGGATCGTATACTTATGCATGAATATTAGTTTGAGACGGTGCCACTGTACCAGATAAATGTGCACATAGCGTGAGAAAAAAAAGAAGTCGTGCAGTATACTCTCTCATGTCGCACCTGTGAATCCAACAAAAATTATTTATAGTACAAACCTAGAGTAATATTTAAAAATAAATTTAACGAATTCACATGGTACATGTATATCCATTTTAAAAATTTTTGAATGAATATATTAACAATCATCAGTTGAGCAAGACGCAATTCAGTAGCCATCGTCGAATAGTGTATTTTAAGTTCGAAGCTAATTTGAAGCGAATAGTGGTTTTGGCCGAATATTTTCGATTCAATTATCGAATAGTTCCTCCAAGCCTTTCTTTATTGTTGTATCATACTTAAACACCTAGCTAAACTCGAGAGAGTTGTTTCCAAGCTTCCATTCCATGAGGTAATTTTAATGTAACCATATTTATTGACCGTGACCTCAGGAAGTCTGATATTTTGGGATGGCACGTAAACGACGGATTTGAAAAAAAATTACATCTATAAAGATTCGCAGCTATACAGCCTATACCTAATTGAGTGGATTTACAAATCCTACATATGCAAATATATATATATATATATATATATATATATTCGAATTTTAAAATATATATTCCGAATTTTAAAAGAAAAATAATCACGAATGAAGAACGCTGGTTGTGAGCGTACCTTTGCCTAACATACACTCTTGCATAAGAGCTACAATTTAATTTTGAAAAGTTTACTGCAGTGTGGTTATCAACATTCTCAAAATTT
Organism: Ixodes persulcatus; assembly: GCA_013358835.2. Taxonomy (NCBI): domain Eukaryota; kingdom Metazoa; phylum Arthropoda; class Arachnida; order Ixodida; family Ixodidae; genus Ixodes; species Ixodes persulcatus. The sequence continues at coordinate 1,067,705 of JABSTQ010011253.1, forward strand.
TCGTTTCTTTTCATCTACACAAGGCGAAAGCGCGCACCATACCTGTTTTAACATGTGTTTTTCTTCGAAGCACGCAATTTCGATATTTAGAATATTTTTCAGTGTTGAACTCGGCGGGGTGACCCATTGAGTGCGCTTCTTTCCGAGCACTAGTGCACTGCGGAGAAGCAACACCCGCGGAGCTCGCTTTTCCGGGAGTTGCTTCCCCGCAGTCCACGCGTGCTCGGTAAGAAGCGGACTCAACGGGGCTAACCCGCCGAGACCATCCCCTTGAAAAAGTACGATTATCGCAGTTCGTCTCAAAGCGAATATCAAATAATGTAATATTAAAAACAACAATTTAATATTTCCAATATTTGCACAGCACTATAATATAGGTGAACATTTTCAAGATGTTATTGGACAGCGTTTAAAATACGTAATTTATTATTTTTAAGCCGGTAGAATAATGTTTGTTTAAAGATTTACTTACACAGAGCTACTGCGAAATCCAATCTCTGATACACCAACGTAACCACAGTTTACAGAGTCAGGGTATAGTAATTTTAATTTTACGTTTCGGTGTTTTACAACATCTACTGTGTTTAATATTTTGTTTTATACTTTTTGTGTTAGTACGATTCGTTGGAATGATAATAATGTATGGCAAAAACAAATATTTTACAACTGTCGATGATTATTTCAATCAGTCTCTACTTCTGCAGAAATTTATCTATAAGCGACTTTCGTGATTGCATTTTTTGTTATTTTACGTTCTGAATTCGTCAAGTGTTTTCAAAGAATTTAACAAATATCTCACATATGACACAGTAATATCAAATGTTCCACTGCCGTAAGCGAAACTGTGTCTTTTCTTCACCTTTGTCAAACGCTCTGGATATTGTCAGGTGGTTACAGAGTGTATAGTTGAATTAACTGATTGCAGAGTGGATTTTTGTAATAATCCACATCGTGACATAGACCCCCGATTAGTATAACATTTGTTCAGCAGAATCTGCTTTAAGTATTATATTTGCGAACGTCATACATTCTGGAATAAATCTCGTAGTCATTTCAGTTGATTACAAATAGTTCTACGTTTATTCAAGGTCACGTAAGAACTTGTATGCATGGCCAACGTTTCCAGCATTCCGTTTTAGCTTAATTGCGAGGCCCACGTACTGACCAGCAAAAACCGGTTGTCACGTAGGGTTTTCTCCTGCCGTGTTTTGATAACTTGAAAAGTATTAGTTATGTTGGGAACTTATAAAAAAAACTCATTATATCCACGATAATGAAGATGAGGTCACTCCTCCAATATCACTGATCAAACTCTATTTTAAACTGAATAAATTAATTGACAAATTTTACCTGCAGAAAGCTTGTGAAATTGATTCACTTGCTGTGGTTCTCATCTTTAATCAGACATGTACACGTTACCCAAAGAAAGTAACTAAATATTGTTACTCGCTCAAAAAGCAACTAAATACGTTACTCGTTACGGATTCTCAAAAGGAACACGTGAGATACCTCAAAAGTAACGAGTTACTTTTCACGTTACTTGGACAACCAAATACACAACTGTTTTTTTTTTCCATGGTCTATTGTTTTCTTTTTAGTAGTCGTTGCACTTAAGCAGTAGCTGCTTCTCGAAATTTTCATCAGTTATGTTTCCCCGCTTCCTTGAGAATATACATCTCCGGCGACGCTGAAGAGTCGTTCTACCGACGCGCTCGATGGAACGTCAGTGTTGTGCTTCACGAAGAGCTGGTGAATCTTCCCGCACTGCGCCTTCATTGAGGGCAGCAGGTAATGGGTTATGTGCCTTCCCGTGTTCGCAGTCTCCGGGTTTACATTCAGTCCGTACTTGGTTCTAGAAGGTTCAACCAACGAACTTTATTGTGTTTGCTGGGTGAAGGTCATTCCCAGCTGTAGAATTCAGTCCAGCAACGTTTATCGCTAGACACGTCAGTCGAACTGTTCGACTGACGTGTTCAGCGCTATACGTTGCTGTACTGCCATACTGTTTAGTTGTTTTTCGGGTTGCCCATCTGCCCTTGTCGGAATAGGGGCATACTCGGGTTAGAATAAAAAACAAGGCAGTTTAAGTGGTGTTGTACACTTTACTCCTCAAAGGTAAAGAGATACCGTTACTCGTTACTTGGCCTTAAAAGTACCTAAATACGTTACTCGTTCCTTTTCTAAAAAGTAACTAAATACGTTACTCGTTACCGAATATAGTAACCAGATAGAAGTAACTCGTTACTTGTAACGCGTTACGTACATGTCTGTCTGTAATCTACCGCGAATTGTGGACGATGCGGTCGAAGCACGCCTGTTTTTAGAGCTTTCGATATATTCTGTTGTGAGAAATGTGTTTTCATTCAGCAGCAGCAACAACAGCAGCAGCAGCAGCTTCGGTTTCACGTACATTTTTACATTACTGAGGTATTTGTCTTCAAATCTAGTTCGTAATACTCTGTAGAGGAAGAGCGACGTGGCCCGCAGGGTGAAAGCCTCGGAAAACGGTGTTTTAGATACTTTTAAGATATAAGAACTAGTCCGTCCCAATGTTGACAACTGTCGAAAAGTCTTTCCAGTTCCGACCAAAAAGTTCTAGCCACAACTATAAGCTGCAAAGTATAACTTTGTTGACTACATCGCGTTAACGGAGAGCTGGACATTTACAAAACATGTGATCATACGCATCGAATCGTACAAACCGTAGAACCAGAAAATCTTTCCTGGGATATAACATCAGCTTGATGGATTAAACTAGACAAGTGTAGTTCATAATGAGTTGTATGTTACCCAAGGTCACGTGAGACTTGTATGCATGTCCGGTGTTACAAACGCCCGATATTATCGATTCGATGACCGTCAGCATATGTAAGGGTTGTTTGCCCTCAATGCATCGGGGTACGAGGCAACGGTAACTTTACAGAAGCTAATAAAATAGGACGAAAAGTTCCCGGGATCATAGGAACGTTTTGTATACTTGCAACTTTACATGATGTGCATAACCTCTCAGTTACTTTGTGCTTGACTTCAAGCACTTTTCAAATGTACTTTAACCAACACCGGATATATCATTGCCCATAAGTGAAAATAGGACACTCAGTTTCTCGAACTTTAGACTTTGTTTTTCGAACGATCTAAACTTGTGGTCCAATGAATCTACATCCGAAGCCTGCCGCAGCGTATAGGACTTTTCATTATAATGTAGGTAGTCAGCTCAGTGTGTGAGTACTGTTGATAATAGATAGTTTTAGTAGATAGTACCGATACCTCCGATAACTATATCCGATAATGATACACTGCAAGTGCAAAGACGTCGGCGGGGTGTCAGGTATCGATATCGGAGTTACAGGAACGATCTACGAAACCCAGTGACCGAGAAGAAAACACGGAGGAGAATACATTAAAAAAAAGTATGATAATATACAGTGAAATATCTTCGCTTGATGTCTTGCTGTGTGCGTGTATGTATCTGTGTGTGCGTGTGTGTGCCTGCGCGCGTGCATGCGTGCCTGCGTGCGTGTGTGTGCATGTCCTTTTTAACTTCGGAGTTCTGTTCATTTTGTTTTACCTTCTTCAGCTCGTTTGCGCCTTTTATATTTTGATGATTAAGTTAAGTTACATCCTGTAAACTCTCTTTTTTCTTGAAAGTAAGGGCATTGTTTAGTGATATACAGTTTGTCGTTTTTCTTTTTCTGGAACAGAGAACGTGTTCCGGCTTTTCGGCAATTTGGTCGCTTTGGTGTTCAGTTTGAACGTTTTAGCAGTGTGCTGATGTAAAACAAAGCAAAGATAATGAAAGGTATTTTGCTATGAAATATGAAAGATATGAAAGGCATATTTTGTTTTTATTCAAATACTACAAAGGTTATGTAAAAATAAACGGAAGTTAGGAATCCCTTAAATCTTAAACCAGTGCCGCGTCTGCAATGCCCCAGCAATACGTGCCTCGGTACGTGACGGGGACGGGACGACTCGCCTAGACGCTTTCGCCAGACCAGGGGAGTCCCAGCCGTAAACGCTGGCGACTTCCCATCCCCGCTTTCCTCTCCAACGGCCGAGGAGTTTTCTGGGCGAGGCGTGAGAGCGCGTAAAAATGCATCAAGGTCGGCCGAGCCATTCGGCGAGGCCGCCGAGACCATTGCGGCGAATGTAACGAACCCTCCCGGTGCTCATAAAAACAGAACTCCGCCATCTTTGGAGTGGGAACCGGGGCCGTCCGGAGAGGAGGACGGCGCAGAGAGCGAGGAGGAGCCGGAGAGGGAAGGAGCGGCTGCGCGCGGAGCAGAAGGGACGGATCAACATGGCGGAGCGTCGGCGAAGCCCCCCGATCGACGACTGCACTGTCCGGCGTCTTCACGCTCATGGGTGAGTACGGCTCGTCCTACAAAGATTCCCAACGACGCGTGAACGTTGCGGGAATTGCATGCTTCCGCCTGCCGCTCCGCGATGGGTTCTGCGCGGCACAAATTTGAAGCGTCTCCCCGAATGCCGTCTGCTACGAGCCTCCGAGATTTAGGCTTAATATCCCTCTTCGATGCTCTGCGGGTTCGTTCATAGAGAGAGTACGCGTGCTTCGCACATTGTCGTCGGCGTCGCTATGTCCGCGCTTCCTTTAGCTCGACGTGCAAATCGATGTTGGGTCTGCTGTCGGAGAGGTTTTGGGATTCATGCTCTGGCATGTTTGCGTTTAGATCTAACATCGGCCTTATTGACTCTAATTAGTTTATTAAAATGTTACTGCAAGCGACTCTTAAATGCAGCTGCGTGCGAATTGAACCCGAAGATAAAGCGATCGTTGAAAATAAATCAAATTCGAGGTTCCCCATTGTTGTTGTTGATGTTGGTATTTTCAACGGTGGAACCGCAGTTACTGTTCAAATGTAACATTGGCGATGTGAATACCGTGAATCGTGCAGAGATATATCAAAATATCGAAGTAAAAAATAATAAATAAGTACCGAACAACGGAATTCTCTTCGCACGACTGTCAAAGGCCTCCAAATTTTGGCTAGGGATCTTCATTCGCCTTCATAACAAGATTTGAATGTTACCCCTCCCGCCTTTTATTAATCGGTACTGGTACTTAGACACGCCCCCTATCGAGGGCTCTTGTCGTTCACCATTCAAATCTCTCGGCAAGGGCGTACGGGAATTTAAGCACGCACATGCCTACGCAATCGGCAGCCGATCGATGGGTTGTCGCATTCGGGCGCACGAAAGCTTCGAATTAGTAGGCGTCGAGAAAAGAGGTTTTTTTTTTTTTTTTTTTTGGTTTCGTTCGCAGGCCAGCATCGTTACTCGCGCCTTTAAAGACCTACTCTAATGCTCCTTTCGCCAGAAGGTGCCCTCCAGATCTTAAAATGCGTTTCTCCCCTCTTCTCTTTTTATCCTTTCTGTTTTTTTTCTGTTTTCGTTTTACCTGTCGCACGGGCGTGCTCGTGTTTGTCGTTCTCCGTAACAAATGCGTCTATTTATCTACCCTCCCGCCGCGAAACGGAAACGCCGTATAAGAAAAAAAAAAAAAAAAGAAAGGCAGAATGCGTACCTTTGCAGTCGGTAGAGTTCGACACTCCCGCGCGCTCCCTCCCGCCTCCGTGCCTCATGTGCGCTCCGAGCCCATAACTTTCAATGAACCCTTAAAGATCGACATTTACGGCCCGCGGAGCGCGGTAACACCGAGCTTTCGGAATTGAGGCAATGGCGGAAGGTGGGGAGGGGGGGGGGGGGGGGCGCAGTTCATAGAAAGCTGCCCCGAAGACTGCCTTCAGTCACGAAGGCAGTGCCTCTGATCGGCGGGTGGAGGCAATCTCTCACCCGCTTGAATTTCAGAGTGCCTCATTCCTCCATGTTTGTCTATACCGGAGACGGCACACGAAGATAAGGAAGAAAAAGAAAAAAAACAACAACTAATGCCTAAGAAATGAAACAGGATACCATATGCGTCTTCTGGGGAGCCCAAAAACCTCTTTTCCCATCTTCTTTCCCCACATGTGCACCGAGGAACTTTGGTGGAGAACGTAAATATAGCACTTCTTTTCCCGAGCCCATCTTCTAGCTGTTCGCCAGTTTTTTTTTTTTTATTCTGGCTCGCTTCGCGAGAGCGCTCTAAGCCATCTACGTTTAGGGAGAAATGCAGATTAAGTGCACTTTCTGTGGCTGCGTGTGCACCGTCTATTTATGGGAGTCCCCCTCTTTTCGTCAGCCGATCCCCGCCCTTCATTTGGGTAATTCCGCCCCCCCCCCCCCCCTCCTTCCCTCGAACCCAGTCGGCCGACCCTCGCCTGCTGCTCCATAATCCTGCTCGATATGTGCGGATTTGAACTCACCTGGCGACCAGAGAAGGTCCGAGCTAGAAATAGCGTTTCACGTGCCTATTTCATTTGTGTTTTTTTTTTTCTTTCTTGGTTAAATTGTGTTTAGGTGTGCGAGGCTTATCCCACCGTTCTTTTACACCTGCAGTGATTTTGTTTCGTTGTGGCGTGTTAGCCACAATGTCACATCACTCGAGCTGATTCTGTTTTCTTCTCCCTAGTTTTGAGACTAGCGTAATTTGTCCATTTGATCGAATCTATAGCGATGCGTTTGCCGCCCTTGCGTTCGTCGTTTAGCATTCCTTTCTTTCTTTCTTTTTTTTTTTGTTCATTTCAAACTGTAAGTTTGACTCGTTTCAATTTTCTTCCTGAAACCCTCTTTTTCCGGATTTCGTGATAGTTTTCAGTAGAAACGACGTTTCAGGGAAAGCCGGCACCCCGGCCTGTTGGGAGGGGTGTCGGTGTTCCCTGAAACGTCTGCTGCACTACAAAAAATGTCAAACTGCACAAAAAAAAAAGAAGTTAGAACAAAAATACTTAGACTCAATTTATGTGCGTAAAATATTCGCACTCAAGCTCCGAAGTGCCATATTGCAGCCGTGTGCACCGTCTATAACTCGTGAAATGCATATCTTATTTTTAGAGAATTTCGCCTTTTGGTGCATGCCTTTCAAGTCGATCCCTCCTAGGCTTTAAGTAAAACGGGGACACCAGGAGTTATATTTGTTTTCTCTACTTGCCTTTATGAGCACCCTACATGCAGTAGTCTGACTTGCTGTCTAACTGGTCCTACATACTATACTTATGCCGTGCCAGAAGGTGCGAGATCGTTTCCGTATTGTTTTCAGTCCAAATAGGTGAGAACCTTCTGTGTATGTTTTATGGCCTATTTTATACGTGTGTGTATTTCCTTTAGGCGATCAATAGTGTAGATCTTCAGAACTATAGAATATCTAGCCTATAGAAAAGCTAGCAGGCACACAGCATTACAAATATCAAAAGTACGATTATCATGCAGGAAAAAGAGATTAAAAAATGTCTCTCAGAATTACTATACTGTAAAACATCCGCGCTCCTACTAAGGGGCATCTAATAATTCAAGGAAAGACAAAAAAAAAAAACAACAACAGAAGAACAGAAATTCGCAGTAAGATAGGCGACTCAATCAACGAAATGATTATAATTTCCGTATTAACAAACTTCCCATGGAAACATTCACTTAATAAAAACACAGTTTTCCAAATTTCAAAGCCTCCCTCAATCAGATTTATTAAGAAAGTGTGTATTTAAACATCATTTAATCCGTTTGATTCTTCCTAGCGTAAAACAAGAACCACTTCAGGTGCCATAAAAGTAGGACGAAAGGAATTCATTTAATTTAATACAGAAGCAAGAAGCTGCGCAACACGATTACCAATGTCCTAGTTCTGTAAATGTAAACAATAAAAGTTATATTTTTCTTCGTTATGAGAAAGCATGCTGAAGTTAAGCTCAACTTATGATCAAGCACTCCAGTAAAAATACTAAAGCAATGCCAAACAAACAAACGAACAAAGCGCTTTTTCTTTCATTATCTAAATTGACAACTTTGCCCGGGCCCTCTCCTTTGTCTTGTTGCGCATTACAGCGTCGTTACGTTGGTTTTCATTTTATTTACCTGCATGGTTTCATTTGCCCCCCCCCCCCCCCCCCCCCCCAAAGACAACACAAAAACATGATATACGGTTCAGTGAAACGAACTTTCATGTAGCTCGTGAAGGTGCAAACACCAAAAGTATAAATAGAAACAAAGGCGTTGCATGCATAGCAGAAAGGGGGAAACAACCAAACGAGAAGCAGAGAGGTGATTGTCTTTTTCGCTACTGGATGCGCTCAGAGGTTACCTGTGATAGCGCGCACCGATAACGATCGCCTTTCGAGGCGGCTTTGCTTACTAATTAAACGCCTTTAATTATTCAAAAACCGGTAGTGGGAAAACAAGTTCTTGCCATTAGACGCACACGCGACGACCCCGCACTCCCCCGCCAATGTTGGTGCTTCTAAACCCGCGCGGTTTGCGCCGAGGGATGTGCAGGTACGGCCTGAAAAGTTGCCAGGTCGAACAACGAAATACGGCCACTTGTATAACGCGCTGCAAATGCGACAAAAGACAGCGCGAGCACTCGCTGCGGACTCGGGGAGGGGGAGGAAAGGAAAGGGGGCAGAGAGAGAGAGAGAAGAAAAAGAAAGGAGTGAAGGCTGTCAAAAACGTTGGTCATGCATTCTAATTAAGCCCTTAGCGACAGCGCGCCTCGCGCGTGTAGTCACGGGGTCGAACGGAGTTTCCACCTAATTGGCCGCGCGTGTTAATAGTGTTACGCGGAAAAAAATCCAGAGAAGAAAATGTGCGTAGACACTCGGGAAAGAAATATTTTTTTTTTTTTCAGGGCAAGCTTGCATTCGCTCCTATATGTGTGCGTCTGTGTGCGTCTTCCTACCGCTGGGGATGATCGATTTGTTGCGCTTTTTCCATAGCCGAGTACAATAAAGTCTTAATGTTGTGGGGAAAAAAAATTAACAACGAAATAAAAATTTCGCCCGTTCGTGTCTCCTATTTTAGGAACTCGCTTTCGACAGAAACTTCTTTTTAATGAAATGTCTCTTTGATACACAAAGTTGACTTACCTTGAGCAACCCTGAATAAATTATGATTTAGGCAGCTTGCGCCAAGTTAAATAAAACAAACGTGGGACTGCGTGCACAGTATCCAAGCAGTTTTTGTTGACGTCCTCTGTTTTATGTTTTAATATGTACTCTAGGGTCTGCATTGATTTTTTTTAAGCCCATTGTACTGCAAATGTATTTTATACGCGTTGTACGCCCAATACATTAATGTTTGTGCCCCCACAATATTATTAAGGATTGCATTGAAGTCACGTGGTTTATGATTAAGCGGTACGTTATGAATAAATGATAGTTAATCTTTTATTACTATTATGATCATTAAAATAATTTGATGCGCCCCTCAAGTTGGATGAGTTCAGATTTTATATAAAAAAAAACAAAAAAAAAAACGTCCGTGCAATGCGAAGAAAAAAAATTAAGAGCTGCTCGCGACGGAAATAGACTCCAAAACAAAGACCTTTTTCGACCGGTTGCGAGTTTTATTGCCCTTAGTCGATGGATATTAACTTGTCTAAAATCGTTTAACTATTTACAGATCTACAGCCCAGAACCCGCACGGTTGTCGCTTTAGAAAGCGAGCGAATCAGGGGCCACATAGAAAAACGCCACCGTTCAGAAGCTCTATTTTTTTTTTCGCCTACAGGACCCATGACTGCGAATAGGGCTCAGAACATTTCTACAATAGTATACTTAAAATACCGTTACAGTTACTTGTACTAAAATATATTGAAGTACCCACCTAGATATTTATTTCGAAATTTACCTTGGTACTGAGACCTACATCAGAGCTGCATTTTCATTCCATTAATAGTTTTATAGAAAGAATGAGGACAAAGGTTAAACGCTTATTGAACGGTTGGCCTTGACAACTTTTAGGTGGAAAATAATTACGAAGGACGCTGAGATAAGTTGGGCACTTTGCGACTCTTAAGAATATAATAGGCGACACCTAGACAGTGCTAAATTCGCAATTACATCTCATAACCATGAACGTTTGGAATGTTCATCAGCACTACAGCACTACAGCACACTGACAGAACACAATTTAATAAATTATCTCTCCAGACCGTCGTCCTGAACGACGCCAGCGTCAGTTCCAATTCCTAGGTCCACTCACCTCATCCAAAGAGGCTTCATGCTAGGACAACCCTGTGTCATATATCATACTAACGCCATTTTGATTGTAACTCTTCACCTCTCTTGTGATAAAGCGCTTACGGTAGCAAATGTCTGAATCCAAAATTCGCGGCATAATCTAATAATTTAGAGCGTTTCTGTTCAGATACGAGCCGTTTCTCATTTCGCTATAGTTTTAAGAAACGTTCCTGGGACATAGTAAATTGTTGTAGTTAAAAAATATAGGATATTGTATCCACATGTAGTTATATGTGCTCTAAAAGGATAAATGATTCAACATTCCCAGAAAGTACTTGGGAAAGCCAATTGCTGTAAGGCTACAGAGTATGCTTTCCAAATGAAGAAGCTGAAATTATGTTTAGGCCTAAAAAATAAGCCTGCGCTATGAAACTGAACATGACGTAAGCTCATGAACGGGTGTGCTCAGTTTCACAACGCGTAAAAAGAATGTTTTATGTTCAAAAATAACTCAGTCTCCTCATTTGCTGAGTGCAAGTGATTCTTCCAAATGATTGGTGGGCAAGTAGACACTTTAAATTTCTTAAGGAGCACAACGAAAATAAAGCACATACCTAGGCTTTCACCGGAAACACAAGAAATAGACTACATAATCACCGCGGATTCCTTGCACCCAGGCACTTTACTACCATGAATGCGATATCGGCGGGCGAAATACAAAATACATATTCGAGAAACGATTTCATCACAAAAAAAAGTATGCAATGTGGCACCGCGTCTAGTGCCTCAGAGTAATGCAGCATGCTTAGTTTGACTTGACAGATGTATTTTTCTTTATGAAGAAACATTGTGTACACGATTCATTCGATCACGAAGTTGTGGTCGTTGATAGCAGCAGCGATTCACGAGAAAGTAAGCTTATCGGCATTTCTTAAAAGGTTAGCTTGCAGTCCCAAAGTTTTCCGTCGAGATGAAGAGATTTGCCGCGATAACTCTTAGTGTTAGCATCGTCAGTATGCGCTCATGATGCCACCACATGGAAAACCAGATGGCTAATAAAATTTGAAGTTTTTACGGCTACTGAAATTGGAACCTTTCCTGTTACGTTAAATCGGGGCTAACCTTTGGAAGATTACTTTCTCCGAGCTTTCGGGGTAATTTTGAGAATAGCTACAAAAGTGGTTCCAAAAATAAACATTCAAACTTTTTTTTTTTTTTTACATAAGTTTTAGATTTGAAAAATGGTGGGAAAGTGATGTTAACTCCATAGTGATTTTGCCAGTGGCAGGTGCCTGTCGAAGGCGTCTTTTGTGATAGGATCCCAATAGTCGGCCTGTAAACATGCGCCATTCCAAACGTTACTGACGGCACAAAATCATAACTACACGCACCTAACCGAGAATGTTGATGACCCCCGTTACATATCTTGCTGTTGAAATTGAAACAAAAAAGCTACACTAAACAAGAGCTAGAACTTTTCTGTGCGTGCGCTTGCCTAAGGACGCCAATAGTGTACACAGGCTACGCTCGGTGCCTGAGAATCAAATAGCAAAGTTGAGCTATTGTCCTTGAAGACCAAGGCTCATCAAATAAAGCGATCGTCAGTGAATTCCCAAGCCTAAACTGAATGGCAGACGTTTCATGTCCTCGCAACTGTCCTCCACAAAAGAACGGAAATGGTGGGTCATATTGTTCACAACGTGAAGCGGGCGTGCGTGCGAGGAGGAAAAGCTCGCCACGACGAAGCACGGGGACGCCTGGCAACCACTGGCAAGCCCAACCAACCACGCCTCGCGACCAACTGCCGCTCGCTGTTTCCGCTGCCACGCACGAGGGCGCTGCGGCTGTGCCTGCTTGCGGGGCGTTGTGTAGAGCTGGGCGTGTACACCGACCGCCGTGTTGCTGCTAACGCCACGAACGCCAGATGGCGTTCCCTTCATTATAACGATGGTCCGCCGTCTTTATGCCTCCTTTTTACGCTTTCGTCCTATGTAATGCGAGCCTATAATCCGGCAGAAAAAAAGCAGAGATTATTTCTCTAAAGAAATAAGTGAAGCTCGCATGGGTTGCCATTGAAATGCACGGAAGAAAAAGATGATGTAGAATTTTGTTTCGATATGAGCATTCAGACTTTTATGTGTGAAAAAGAATGATATAGATTGTCGCCGCTGACAATTATGGGGTTTGGTAGCCCAGCTAGGCTCACTATAAGCTGTCGCGGCTTAAGAATAGCAAGACATGCTCCTCTTACAGCCCTCAACTCTTTCCACTTTAGCAATGTGAACACCGCAGACACCAGTGGTGAGGAGAAAACGATCATTCATGGCGGGCAGAGAGATTTTTGGATGGGGTTTGCCGTCCTGCTGCCCTAAACCTGCAACAGGCCATCACTGGTGCCCCCTATTGATATCGGCCTATTCGAACAATGACTGATCACTCGAGATACCTCCATCGCCGTCGTACTAAGCCGTCGATGACCGTAATAACCGGACTCTCTATCCGAATGCAGTTTCACGTTTTTGTCGCACATTACGTGATAACTGGGTACGTCAGGCAATTCACCTATCGCAAGAAGGCATGTCTACTTCTGTTGCAGTCAAAACTAACTCTGTTAAGTATCGGAATACTGTCAAAACAAAACCATCCTCCCGTGTCTGAACTTTCCCTGGTTCTAGTGCAATATCTGAGTACTTAAACACTCTAATACTTGAATACAGATTGTGCTATATCAAGAAGCTATGCCGACGAAGAAAACGGTACACTTAAGTGCCCTATAATCTACACTTTTACAAAACAAAACGGAGCACGTGAACCGTATTATGCGCATACCGTAATTTCCTTCCAATATCTGACTATGCTTTTAGTTTGCGTTTAGTTCAATTATTGCTTGGCATATTTTTTTTAGGCGTGAATCTTCGAAATGGAGTGTAAGTAAACTAGAAATACACTTAGGTTTCCCCTTTGTTGCTGTGTGTTTCATACAAGTACAGAGTAAGTACACAATTAGTCTAACAGCTTTCTTCGTGGGAAAGATAGGATCTGTAGTAACTTCTACATAGGTAATAAACTAATAATCATGCTCCTAGCATATGGTATGCGTTCAAATTACGTTGCGAATACATCCGGTACTACTGATTTTTTTATTGAGATTGGTTGGAGGACTCGGCAGACAGCGTAGTGTATATGCAACACTATACACAGAAACGCAAATACAGCGGAAGTAAATGAATACATAAATAAATACAAAACGAGAGAACGGTGGAGTCTGCGGGAAGCACGACTGCGTCGGAGTCTCTCTAATTAGGCAGCGAACACGGCTGTGTCCACGAGGAAGGACTCTGGAGGGGGGGAATGCAAGCTGGCCGTCGGCCGAAGGTCGAAGGTGTGCGTGCTGGCGCGCCGTGCCCGCTCTAACAGGCAGCCTCAAACCTGTATAGTGATGGATTTAGTTGCCGGTGACGGGCGCGATTACAGGGCACTCTTTCCGGTGGCCGGCATTCATGTTGCCTCGGCTTGCATGCATTTATGCGGGCACGCCAGACGTGTTAGGCACCTATACTTCCTCTTGGATACGTGCCTCGAGTGGCCAGTTTCTCCCTCGCTTTTCGATATTTGACTGGCCAGCGAGGGACTCCGTCAACTCCGAGAAGAGAAAGACCGCTTTGGCAAGTTGTATATAAGGTATGCAAAGCAGATGTTGAGGGACGAAGAGGCAAAAGCACTGGAACGCGCGGTCAAGCAGCATATTCAGTGGGACCGCAACGTCAAATCGCAGGCTAAGGGGCATGTTATGGCGAATGAGAGCTATTTAAGAAATCGGTCAATAGGAATTTTCTGGGTTAGTGCTCACACGACCGAACCACGAGCCTTTCGGATAAAGCGTTCATGGAGCTGGATATTTGGTATAACTTAGCATAATGAAGCAAGAGAGCAACATTGCCTTGAGGAGCGGATGGGACGAATAATTTGGAGTTTTGTTTTTTGTTTTGTATTGCAAACCGTGAGTTCCGACGCCGTCCTAAGCTGTTATTGAGCTTCCTGATTTTTCAATGCAGATTGTTGGGCTAGTTGGTACTGGGAAATTGACGACATGATGGCGCTTAGACAAGGACAAAAGGGAAGACTAGACAACACGGAGCGTTTATCTCAATTCGACTTTTGCGGAGTGGAATGACGGTGTTTATCTCCAAAAACGAGGCATATGTATTGGGTCGTGTTTAGCGCCTATTCTGAGTGATATATTTTTAGCCCATCAAGACAACGTCCTTTCGGACCGCCTGAGTCGTTTTAATGTAAAGAACGTTTTAGGTATGTAGATGATTTTTTAGTCTTTCTTGACCACGACACGTCCCGGTTTCACTCGGTCGTTGACTGTCTCTTGACCACTTTTGGAGACGCCCTATCCCCCCTACAGCTCACGCATGAGCTTCCAATAGATAACGTCATTCAGTTTCTAGACCTCAAGCTAACCCTGTCCGATCATCATGTTTGTTGGACCTACCAGCCTAGGGCCAATAAGCCCCTGTTGCCGTATAAGTCATCCCATTCTAAAGTCGTCAAAAGGGGGATTGTGAAGTTGTGCTTTCTGAACGCCCTTCGTAGATCGTGTATTCATGTGACACATTCGAGTCTGGGGAAGTAGTCGGAGCGCTTGTTATTCGCCGGTTATCCCAAGAATGTGCTGGTATCTGTTGCGGAAGGCGTTTTCAGGGGGCTGAGTGCTCAAGATAACACTTTTCCGGGGTTAGTCAAAGAGAATCAAGGTAAACAAAAGATAGCGGTTGTCCCCTATATGCGCAAAACTGCGCACAACCTTAAGAAAATAGCTGACCGAGTGAACACGAAGGTTGTTTTCTCGGCTCCGGAGAAGCTAGCCAGGTTGTGCAGATTAACGAACCCCTTTCGCGGAGGCCCCCTGTGCTGTGGCAAGAAACATAGAAACCCGTTTGTCGGTTGCGCAGAGGGAGTCGTGTACGAGATTCAGTTGTCATGCGGTAAAAAATACATCGGGCAAACAGGCAGATGCCTAAATGATAGGTTACGAGAGCACAATTTGAATGTTAATAATCAACGTGACGGTCATCTTTCAGTTCATTGTCACGATTGTGGGTGCAAGCCCTTGTTCAGCACGTGCGCGATTCTATCCAGACACAAGGATAAGACGGTCAGAGAACTAATAGAAGCAGACTTGATAAAACAGCCTGGAGCACAATGTGTCAGCGTTGCCTCCATTGACTTGTTAGACAAGGAGATAGCGTTTTTGCGGGCGACGGTGAGGCCTGGGATTGGCTGAGGTGAAGCGGTCTGAGTGTATTTATGTTCCCCCCCCCCCCCCTTTTTTCAAAAATAAACAGTTGAAGTAGCGCTCCGTGTTGTCTAGTGTTCCCTTTTGTCCTTGTCTTAAGCGCCATCATGTCGTCAAATTCCTGATTTTTGTTTTCTTTAACGTAGTTGTAAGGGTAACGTACTAAACTAGTTGAGATTAGGTAATCAGGTCAGTGGAATGTTATTTGTACAATACAGGCTTATATTGATGCGGGCATCTTTTCTGAACATCAAAATGATCCTTCTAGATTTATGATATTGTTTTCAGAATCTGCTTTTATCTATAAAAGTTACACCTCACATAATAAAAACTTGTGATTTACAAAAACAGTGTCGTTTTTGCTGTTCAATATTTGGCATCTATCAACACATAAATATCATGCTCCAAAAAGGCTGCTTTGTTTCTTTAATCACATTTGACATCAAAATAAAATAATATAAATATTTGATGTGCTGTAGCAACTCACTGTACACAACATATAATCTTAAAAAAAAAAGAAGAAACACAAGGCAAAACAATTATCTACAAAATGTCGAATCACACTGTTTTCGGAGTGAGTAAATCGATTGCCTCAAGTTTTGTCAACTCAACGAGCGCACCGAAAGGGCTTTTTTGAATATACAAAACTTGGGCTTTTTGTAAGAAGTTTATACAGCACAATTTTTTTTTTTAATTTAGACAAAAGATAGTGAGTTAAGTAACTATACTCACTCGGGCAAATCCCTTATCTTGATGTTGCCATTCCCTTACAGAAAAAAAAATAATGGGATCACAGCCATGAAACATAGGCAGTGATATGATGGTTGCTTCAAAACACTTCCAGCTACATTCCACAAAAAAAGTCAGGAATTTGCGCGGACATTGTTCCAAAAGTTAGTCACTTCTTCAAGACCCCAACCGAATAAGTCAAGGTTTGCTCGGACTCCCGGATTGTTACGGTAGGCACTTGCAAATGTTTATACCTTTTGGTTATCAATTTGAATACCGTACTATTTCATCAAATCTTCCCATCGAACATTGATAGCAATTAAGTTCCGTGGTATTTTGCCTCATTCGTGACATTGCTTGAGTGGGAAAGCGAGCTCTGTTGAGTGGGCTCCTTACCGCGCAGAGATACTCCACGGAAAAGCGACAGTTTGCGAGTAACCATCGTCATCCTACGTATCTCGCTTCGTCGCATCGTAGTCGCGTGCCGAGGGAAAACACTTTTCCAGAGCTGGGTGGTGCACGCGCACATGACGGGTACTTTCACATTAGGAAAAATTAAACTCGGCTAAAGCGAATGGGGTAACTCTTTCTTGCAGTAACATTTCCAATATAAAACAACAACTATACTAATTTGCACCACAAAAAAAAGAAGTTATTTTCCTTGTGCCATGCTAATAATCTGATGCTTCTACACATATTTAAAGTTTGCTATTTATGTTTTATCAGAACGTACACGTTAAAAACTGCAACACGCGTGTGTTTCCATATCAGATATTTTTTTTTTTAAAGAACTACCAGACTGAACGTATAAACTATGCGCAAATCTTTTTTTATTATTTTTTTATACGACATTAGGAATTGGATTGCGCATCGTTGGTCTTCCTTTTAAGTTCAAGATAATAGGACGAACAGTTTGGTGTAGCTATAAATGATGCTTAAATATTCTTAGCTATAGGTTGGCCGAAATATAGGACTAGATTTTTGTATCAGATTTTCATTTTTATGTCAAATCCTTCGGTCATTTTGTATGTTTTGGGGTCAAATGCTAGGTCTGATATCAAATCTTTCGTTTATTCCCCGCCTCTATATAGGCCTTGAGCAGTTTGACAAAGGCAAAAGATAAAAATGAATTGCACTAAATTAGCCTGAGCAGTGGACGAATTGAAGCTTTTGAATACCCAATGAGTTCAGCTCGAGCTTTTCAAAAATCCTATTTATCTCCCACAAGCTGATCTTGCATCCTCAAAAAACTTTACACGTAGAATGCAACTGATACGCGTAATTAAACAAAAGCGCCATAATCATCATCACCATCACCATCAGTTTATTTTATGTGCTCATGAGCAGCGACATTGCCTCGATTAATTGACAGTAAAGATTACAGATTTGAGATGTCGATGCCCGTTCAATGATGCTGTTATACAGTATTTTATGTGGGTCATGAAACTAGCTAAGATGGTGTAGATTAACAAAGGCGGTAGGCATAAAACTAGAACACGAAAAAAAACAACGAATGTAAATACAAAATAACCAACAGATAATTCGCACGAAGTATTTCTTTACGTACACAATGAATAGTTAAACATCGGTCAGGGAAGACCTAAAAAGTTGAATGTCCGAGTTGAAGATGTCGATACTGCTTCTGCTGAATGTGTTATAGAAATGTTGTATGCGGTTCATAGGACTAGTTAGGGTATTTTTGTTTCAACCGAGAATGTGCGAGTTCCCCTCAATTTTACTCGTGTTACACAAATACATACAGATGACGTGTGGTTTGAAATGTCAATTAAACTATGCAAGAACTTGTGTACAAAAATGTGATCACGCTCTAGTCTTCTCGAGCTTAGGGTAGGGCAACCGGATTGGTGTAAAAGTCTTGCATAATCATAATAAACAGTGCTGACAATGTCGCGGTATTACACAGTCAAAAAACAAACAAGAAAACAAAACGACTCTGCACATTTGCGATTTTAACTTGGTTTGTTGGTTTGTACAACCAATACAGTTCCAAACGGCAAAACTAAACTGAAGTGTTTGGTGTGTATTAAAGAACAATATAAATTTAATACACAATCTGACGATGAAAACTCACGCGTAATCCTGTAAAGGACTTCTAGCATCCAGAAACCAGCATTCATTATTTAAGAAACGTATTCATCAAAGTATACAAAGCTGGGTCAATATATACACCTAGAACTTTCGTGCACTGCAACCTACGAAAGAGTAAATTGTAAAGAGAGTAAGAAAACCGTACAATTTGGATTATCGTTTTTGAAGACTGAACCACAGTTTTATTAGGATTTAGTTTTAACAAATCGTGGTAGTACCAATTATGCACTGAAATTACATCATTCATAAGCAGTAGACAGTCATCGCCAGATGAGACCTGCCGAAAGAATTTTATATCATCTGCATCGTGCAAAACGTTTGAAGGGCGGGTACAGCAACTGAGATTATTTATGATCTGAGTTCTTAGCTCCCTGTTCTAAAACTCTGCTATCACAGAGAAATACTCTACTTAATCCCTCGTAAAGAACCTCGTCTGGTTAAACTGATTTGTTCATAAACAAATGTGAACAGACATAAATATTAAAAATAAACATTTTATGTGTGAATATTAAGTCTCGGTCAATGAAAGATCCAAGTTTCATGTGTTGTGGTTTACCGGGCGTAAGGCCGTCCTTGATTCCTAATCTCTTAGTGATTGGCCGAGCTGCACGCATCCCACACGGCTGTCACCCGTCACTCAATCGAAGAGGATGGCGAATTTCTGGTGGCCGCTTCTGATTTGCCGCCATGTTAATTATTATGTACCGTGTTGCTCATTTGGGAGGGAATTTATGGACCCGCAGAGACATAATTATTCCATCGCTGGTTTGCGCTGTTCGTTTGCGCGTATACGCTTCCAAATATAAAGTGTCCAATGGTCTTGATCGTTTGTATACATATGAAAACTTTGCTGAACTTCCCGCGTCGCAATGGGTTCGAATTCCTTTTAGAAAGATACTAGGCCTTGGCGAAACGCGCTCCCAATGCAAGCAAATAAATTGATGTAAAAAAATGCAAAGACCGAAATTGAGCGTCAAAGCGAAACAGGCTAAACAAAATAGAGAAAGATTACGAGCTTTTTATTAATCAGAGCCACCAGCTGGACGTCGGTTCACCACTTATCACTGGCGTTCGTATGTAACACGTGTTTCCTCTCATCAACCACTCGCGATGCGAAAGGTGGCGATGACGTATGACTTATAATTAGGATTCCGTGTTTTCGGGTTTTACTTTGCGCGAAATCGGGAGGGTCTTTTCGGAGTTTATTTTTCGCTGAAGATTCGAGGTTTAGTCGGAGTTTATTTTTCTTAGATTCTCGCTCTTCTGATATTCGGAGCTTACTTTATTGTTTATCCTATTAAAAAAAAAAAAGAGGTTTGGTTGACATGATTCGTTGTCCTGAAGGAACCTTGATGAGCTAAAATTCAAGCCCCTTTTGTCAGTAGTTCGAGATTTCAGAGGAAACTGAAGTGGCATCTCCTCAGGTCCATTGACTCTATGCTCTCGTCAAGTTTAATTGTAAAACACCGGCTTTTTCGCTTTTTATTCTTTCGTTGTGACAACGGAATTTCGATTCTTTCGAATAAATCCGGTAGACAAAATGTTTACCGGCGAGTGTTTACCGTATTTTTTTTCGGATTTATCTGAAAACACGGAACCTTACTTATAATGCAGCTTTATCGAGCCACGTCGTGGGTAAATGCATCCTTTTGCGCTCAATTGAACGCATTACTCTCTTAGTTGTGGGCAACGAGGAAGAATATTATTACTGTTATTTTCTGAGAGCGAGATCTTTATGTAGACAGATAAAAAGGGTGTTTGATATTAATACTTCACAGCTTGAGTGACGGGTTGGCGGACATTAGATGGGAGAAAACCGTAACGATAGTAAATGAATTAAGATATATATGATGAGCGAAAAGATGGATGGATGTAATGGATTAGAGGGGTTTCCCCTTATTCATTCATGCCTCCGCACGATCGCTGCGGGCAAGTAAGTTTCACACATATTTCTTTCGCGCACATGTCTACGTTACACTGCCTTCCAGCTTTCCGCTTCTGCGCTCATCTCGGAAAAGTAGAGGCTTTGTTCAAAACCGAAGCCCATGCACATAGGACGGTTGATGCGAAGATTCCATGTCACAATGCGCGACCGAAGTGGGGGGATTCGCCTGCCTGACATCGAAAGAGTTAGGAAACTCGCTAAAAAAATTATGGCGAAAGGTGATTGTCAGCATACGGACGGGGTCCTCTCGCTTCGAAGGGAACAAAAAGAAGAAAAAAAAAAAGGTGGGCTATAGCGCGTTAAGTCTGCGAGGAAAAGCTCGCGCAAACGAATAAAAGCAAACGTATGATAAGACCGTCGGTGGTCGTCGCCGCGAGCCAATGAAAAATGATAGGCGTAGCAAACAATGGACGTTCGTTACGTGGCGGGTAGTAGTCAATATAAAAGGGATGGAACGTCGGTGTACACCGATCGCTGCGGGGCCTGTGGCGGAAGGGTTCCGCGTGTGCCGGTGCCGCGGGCTGCCTCGCGCGCTCGCTGCTGCTGCTGCCCTTTGTTCTTGGGAGATACGCCGCCGCCTCTGCTGCGAGTTCGACTTGGGGTTCGGCTGGTTCCACGCTCTTCGCTTTTTCTTTTAATATTTTTATTCATCGATTGAAACATGGGCTTTCTGATAAATGTGACCGCCCCGAGGCGACGCGCGGATAGTCTACGCTCGCTGAAACTTTTACAGCGTGCTTTTGTTTATCCTACTTTCTTTTCTAGTTCGTTTCCCTAGACTTGAACTAAAAGTTTGGAGTGAGTTGTCCAGGATTTGGGGAATTATGTGTTTTTTTTATGTTTTTTCCTCTTTGTCATTATTGTGAAATATGTGCGTTTTGCGGAAGTCGCCGGCTGAAGAACAGCGTTTTGCATCTCGAGTTTATTTTAGATTGAGCCTTAGCTAATTCACAGATTCCTAATAGAACTTCCGCTTCCAAAGTTTTGTTGTTGCGAGCTTCCATACCAGCGTTCTGGCACCGCAAATTTTATAATTTCTGTGCCAGTCGCCATTCTTAGGAAGGGGAAGTACGTTATTGTAGAATAAACAAAAAATGATATGCTGTTTTTTCATTATATAGTGCAATTGTTCTCAGACGGGGTCTGCGGACCCTTTGGGGTCCGCGATGGCATCCTAGGGGACAGCGAAACCCTGTCTCATCAGTCAAGCCCGGCAATATAAGTTGTCTTTTTTCACATTGAGAAGAAACGTTCCAATTTTCGGGTGAGTACTCTCGTGTGTATGTCAATGAGATAAGTCTACCTCGCACTAGCAATTAGTTATATTCATTTATTAAATCAGTATCATCATTGACCTATACCTTTCTATTCGCCTCATCCCGAACAGGGTCCTCCATCATCTCCGCCTATCTATAAGTGGTCCGCGAAACATCAGTGGTTGAGAACCACTGATATAGTATATCACTCATCAGGGGTGGACTTCCTTATTGTTCCAGGGAGTATCAGGTAGTGATAATCAGATTGCCCACGCGCCGAAGCACTGCTACTTCATATCTTAGCGACACTTAGGTCTCCGGCAAAGAGGACATTGCGTCAGCCTATCGGAAGAGGAACTTACGAAATGGTACCCAGGTTCTTAGCTTATCAATAAATGATTTTGACCCTAGTGTATGTCAATTCACTTCGGTGATTGGCTTTTTCGGGTTGTCTCGACAGGAAGTTGACTCGCAGGTCCCTGTGTACAAGCTTGGCGGAGTATTTTCGAATGCGCATTTCTCTGCGTGAACGGTTCCCGCACCCGCTTCCTGTCTGTCTCCTTCCGTCGAGCCACGCGAAGCCTCTTGCTTCCGCCACCACGCGCTCCGTCGCGCGCTAGCGTCTCTCTATCTCCTTATCCTCCTCCTCTCTTTTTCCTCCCAGCCCGGCGTGTCCCCGGGATGTCAGCTGCGCGCGGCGCGAAATGCTCGCAGCACGCTCTTGGTGGCGGTGGCGGCGAGCGTGGGGTGGGAGGGGGGCGGAGAGGGGGCCCGAGTCCCCCTTCAGAACACGCGGCTCGAACCCTGAAGGCCCCCGCGAGGCGGGCGGCGTCTCTCTTTGGTGCTGTCGACGTCTGGCTGCGTCCTCCCGCGACGCGCCTCCCCGCCTCTTCCGTCCTCTTTCCTCATCCGCTTCCCCCTTCCCCCATCCGTATCCCAACTGATCAATGGGAGCGCGGAGCCGATGCGTTGTTGAAAGTTTGGAAAGCACTTTATTGATCCTCTTTTCGGGCTCAAGACAAAAAGGAAGGAAGCAAATAAAAACGGCTGCAGAAGAGAAGAAGACGCGAAAACTAACGCGTAGAAAGAAGACTTGCCCGCCTCTTTGCTCTCTCTCT
This sequence comes from Ixodes persulcatus, assembly GCA_013358835.2. Taxonomy (NCBI): domain Eukaryota; kingdom Metazoa; phylum Arthropoda; class Arachnida; order Ixodida; family Ixodidae; genus Ixodes; species Ixodes persulcatus. The sequence continues at coordinate 1,090,237 of JABSTQ010011253.1, forward strand.
CTCACTCTTTCTGCTCTGGCTGTTTTGCTCCCCCGCCTCACCCCGCAAGATTCTTGGGAGAGAACAGGGAAATCGAATTTAGGAGCACTTCTGCCCAAGTGACAGGGAGGGGAAGCTTCGGAGCAGCCCTGTTTGTTTGCTGGCTCTGCTTGTCTTGTTTTCCGGCCGCGTGTCTGTTGGTGCGCTCGTCTCTGTTCCCTGCGTTCGTGCGTGGAACCCCGGTTTGGTGTGAGTGGTGTTCGTGAGGGTGGCGCGTTCTGCTTAGTTGGCACGCCGTTAACATTGAGTGTATCTCTCCTCTCGGTTGCTTGCACGACTCGCTGCGTTACTCGGCTCTGTCTTCGCCGCTGAAAGGATCCATCCGCTGGCTGGCTCGCTGAGTTCACGATCGAACTTTCTTTTGTTGGGGTTCTGTTGGAAACGAGTTGTTTTAGTATCTGCGGCCTCCGTTTGAATCGATGAGACGATCGGTTCAAACTGCGGTGTTGTGCGGTTGCGTTATGAGAACATTTAAGCTAATTGGTTCGGAAAGGAAGTCAAATCGTGTCGGGTATACGAAGAATGACGACGTTCGTTGAAACAGCTTCTTTTCATTTCGTAGACATCGGCAGAAGCACTGGGTTGTTGACGAACTATAAAGGTAAACTCTTATGCTCTAGTCCCGATTGCCAGACAGCAACAACAATTGACAACGAACAACCAAAACTACGCTATATGCGCAGCATGCACGCTCAGGTATCTTGGCAGTCGTGAAATCTTTCGGTGCTCGTAAAGTAAGTATGAGTAATTGCAATCCTGTCAAATAAACTTTTTTGTGTGTGTTCTGCATGTGCTTGAGGTTGGTCTGTTTCGGTTGTGGCTGTTTGTCGCTCACGTGAAGATAGGGCTAGGGCTTCGTTATGCCCGAGTCCCACTAGAGCGACAAACAGAAACTACCGACGCCAACAGGCCTCAAGCATGTGCAGCGTGCACGCGATGGCACTTTTGGCAAGCTCTTCTCTCGGTGCTCACGGTGTTAGCAAATGTGATTACAATCCTGCCGAAGGTACCTTCCCGTTCACGCTCCACGTGTTTGAGACTGGTCCGTGTCGGTTGTTCCTGTCTGTCCCTCTATAGTGGACAAGGGCATTACACTATAGAAACTAACAAGACTCTGACTGCTCGCAGGTATATTTGAATAAACCCTGTTCGCCGCATTGTTTACACGCCAGTGTCATCAGCTGATCATAAGGCAGCACGCTTCGCAACAAATGGTACTTATAGTATATTATCTGGGTCACTGAAACGCTAATATGCTTTGTTGATAACTTATCAGTCTTTTCGCACCATTTAGGAGTAGGCCACCGTAATCAGGCGGTTAGCCAGGATTTTGTTTCGGGGGGGGGGGGGGGGGCGCTCATTACAAACTTTTGTATAAAGGGGAGGGGGGAGAGGAGGCCCCAGCAAAATGAAAAATTTCAGAGGGGGGCGGGGGGGGGGGGTGTCGGGCCCCCCCCCCCCCCCTGGCTACGTGCCTTACCCTAATTATGACATTACTTGAGATCAAAATTGATCTGTGTACAAATCTCGAAGACACGAGACGTGTACTTTATAGCATACTTTCAGAAAAGTGAAAAAAAAAAACCTTTCAAAGAAGTATCTGTGGTATAGTTTTAATGGTTATATTAATAAATATTTCGATAAGGGCGCTCTTTAAGTCTCTACCTGTCCAGGTTGCCCTATTGACAGCGACTCTATAAGCGTTAGTTCAACTATTTTGCAACGCGTGTTGCAAAGAAACAGCAGCAACCTTGCATACAAGATTGTAATTAACTTTATTAATTATTTTATGATTACTACAATGTCAGTCTGATTGCGGCCTCTTCGGACCGGACTACTAGCCTGATTTTTGTTTGCTGCGTTGCTGTTTTAAATATGATAAGCCCGGGGGGGGGGGGGGGGGGGGGGAGAGAGGGAAGGGAGGATCGTCAGGCATCAGTGGTTTAATACCTGGTCTCCAACGTGTTTCGTTCAGACGCCGATTTTAAGTCGTAGGTTTCTGCTAGAGAAAAAAAAAAACAAAAAAAAAACGACTGTCGTGTGAATGAACAAATAGTTTTATTTAATACTTACTGGCATTGTGGCCTTACGAGATAATGCAGTGCACCCTCTTGTGAAGCACCTTCTAAAAAATATTTGTCTTCGGAGGCGAGAATATACTTTCTAGCTTATTTTAAAATAATTATTTATGATCACCGACACCTTACGCAACGCGGGGCGCGGCTTACTTTGTTCACGTTTCTTGCTTCATGGTTTGTACTTCGGAGTTCTTATCGGCTCCTACATCATCATTATCATCATCATCATAATCACCTCCTTATTTCTTGGCCCATGAATAACAACTGTTGGTGATATGACTCATTGACTGTGAAACAGTAATAAGACGCCCAGGACTTTAATTGCCACGCGTTTCTTAAACTGCCAATGACCATAAGAAATACACTCTAGGAAAACTAAAAAAAAAAGAAAAAAAAAGAGTGATAAAAAATGGCGCACAGGGCTGGAAACGACGGTTACAGAGATTGACTCAGTGCTTTCTAAAGTGGGATTAATGTAAAATCCCAAGTTTCGTTTCGTGTCCCCTTTTCCCCCGCGATCCTCCTCCGAGATTACGGGTTTGATTAATAGTTCTGTCTTGCGAACGCAATCATTTTCTTCGTCTCTTGCTCCGGCTTGGGAACAAACTTAAGGGAGAAGGTTTCTTTCTTTCGCTTCTTTTTTTTTATGTAGGCGCTTTTTAATAACAGATATTTTGCCACACCCTTCGCGTTGCACTCCAATCTTCAAACGGGGCCATTCTACGTTCGATGCAGAAACAGTCTTTCAAAAACCGCTCCGGTTCATGCAAAATTAATTTCGGGATTTTGCCCTGGACCGGCTTTCGAATATATAGTTTTGTCTGGTTTGTGTAGATGAGTGTCAGTAGAGTTTGTTACATTATTTTTATGCTTCTTTCGTATATTTCCCGAGTATTCTATATACAAATGTGTTATGAAGATAATTGAAAGTTCAAGTTTTTCTTGAGCAGCAGAGGTCTCCAGTTTCTACTCTTTTTTGGCGTATATTAAGTCGTGAAAAAAAAATACAACCACAGAAATATGCACTTTTAATTCTGCAAGCAAAAAAAAAAAATACAGAACTTTTTTTTGTTATTTTATTAAAAATCTGACTGCACAGGGCCATGTGGCTGAAATTCTAATGAATATATAAAAGCTGACTTGAATTACAGTGCGAGCTGAAACACGAAAATAATTCGTAATCAGTTATTTAATTGCAAACCGACTTTCACGGTAAAGCTTCAACTTGACACTGAATTTCCTTAATACGTAAATGATCGATGTTTAAGAACAGAAAAAAGTATAATATCAATGAATAAAGTAACCATTCTGCTATTCTTACGATATCTAAAATATACGATGTGCACATCAATACATTGAGGCACAGACATTGAGGGCAATATTGAACTCGCGCATTGTTCCTGCATACATGTCATTTTTTATCTGATCTAATCATGATGTAGAAAACCCGAGACTGTGGTAAAAGCAGGGAAACTTGGCCGAAGAAGAAAGACAGGGGAAACGAACGTCTCAAACTCAGCTACTGCGTTTATTTCCTCAATGTCTTATGTATACCCACAACCCAACCGCCACCACCGACGTCACAAGGTCAACCTTTGTTATTTATACAATCCTACCCACACTGGTACCCACACTGGACCAGTGTGGGTAGGATTGTATAGATAACAAAGGTTGACCTTGTGACGTCGGTGGTGGCGGTTGGGTTGTGGGTATATAAGACATTGAGGAAATAAACGCAGTAGCTGAGTTTGAGACGTTCGTTTCCCCTGTCTTTCTTCTTCGACCAAGTTTCCCTGCTTTTACCACAGTCTCGGGTTTTCTACATCATGATCAACATCCACCAGCTCGCCTGCGCACTCACTGTTTTTTCTTTATCTGATCTAGTCGTATTTTGCGCTTCGTGATTCTCTGGGATCCTTCACTTATCTGCTGTGATTGGTTGTTTTCGTGTTCTACAGGAAAAGTAACTTACAGTGGTTATTTTAAGGGTGAAGGAAGGTGGATATGTGATGATTGGCTTCCCCGCTGCGTTGGCAGCAACTATACAGGCATTTATGAAAGGTGCTCCCATTACCCGCTGGGGTTAGAATATTTATGTCTAAATTTTGTACGCTTCCATACACAATCACTTCAACTTCAGTAAGCCAGAGCGTGGCGAGTCTCTAGTGTTTTGTTATCGTTCTTCAGCCGATGGCATTTCTGCATTATGCGCAAGAACGCCGAGGACGAATCGTAAAACAAGAAGCGCGAACATAATAAAAACCACGTTCTGCAGTTCTTAAGCGGTCGGTGTCTTTACTTTGGGGTATGCAATTTCCTTTTTTACACAGTATTATCGGAGTTCAACGAACTGCAGCTGTCACTGCATGCATGCTATCGAATTTCATGCAGCACGAGCTCGAGCAGTATACCTTAATTTATACCTTATTCATTATTAGCACCATCTCTCGGCGGCCGTGTGCACTTCCGCACCGTCTTTGAGGCTTCCTCGCCGTCCCGGCTCTGCCTGCTTAGCGTTCTGTGCGCTAAATCTTATGACGTTGCTTTCTTTTTTTTTATTTTTTTAGATGGGGTGGTGGCGTTAGTGTATCAAAATGGATTACATAGCAACAGACGCGTTGCTTGCGCTCAGAATGACCGCAATGGTACCAGTGACACAGTTACCGGGAAAACGGCCGCACAGAACGTGGCAAGCAATGCAAGAAGGAGGGCGCCTCGTGAGACAAACATGAGCCGTAGTTGCCCCGGTGTTTTTGTTGCTGCTCTCGTTTTGGCGGCTGTGGACGCAACCGATACAAATGTTTGAACCAGCTTGTAAACAGACTTCAATACAGTAATGTGAAGTGCCAGATATTAAGAAAATTTGACAGAGTCCCGTAGTAGACGCAGGCGACGCGGCCTCTCTCCTTTGAACACTCGAAGATTCCACGTAAAACGCTACAGCCATTTCAAGATTCGCTGTAAGAACTTGAGATTAAAAGGGAGAACAACACAATTCGTAAATTTACCTCGGTTGGTTCGTTATTTTGTTGTTGGTTGCACGGCGAGACACAGCAATGGTGCGGCATCACTTTCATGCCTTTCGCAGCGCTCTGCCCGTTGCCGCAAACGTAGGCCGCATGTCTGAGGCTGCCGAAGGAGGTTAGTGCAGCGTACCTTCAAATGAAGTGCGAATCTGAATAAAATACGAGAAGCTTCGAAGATAGCAGTTTTTAGTGGTTTACCGTCATTCAAGGTGTCTTTGACGCTCCTTACGCTACGTGAGTTTCGCGGAAGCTTCCCGGAGCTACGCCTGTCCTTACCAAAATTACCCTAAAGGGGTATCGAACTAGAGCACTGCTTGGGCCGGAATTTCTAGGCCCGGCCCGACCCGACCCGGTAGAGACATGGCCCGGGGCCCGGCCCGAGCCCGACGAGATATTTCATTTCTAGGTCCGGCCCGGTCCGGCCTGGAAGAGACACTGCCCGAGCCCGCCTCGAGCCGGGCAAAATATTTATTTTAAATGTGAGCCTGAGCCCGGCCCGAGCTCAACAGATTATAAACATGAGCCCGAAAAAGTTTGCAGGCTTTAAGTTAAAAACTCTCTAAGCATAAAGCACCCATTCTCATACTATGGTGGTGGTGTTCATACGTTTTCTTTAATACACTCGAAGGCTTTCCAAGTGCAAAAGTCTTTTTGAGATTTTTATAACGGCTCCGTAATGAATGCACTTCGCTTGTTTGTTTTCATTGAAGCTAAAATATCAATGAGCACACTTTTTGTTATCGACAATTTAGAATTTGAGGCAAACCACTGCCCATGAACAGTCCGGGTCGGCACTGCCCGAAACATGTTTTGTTCCCGGCCCGGGCCCGAAAAAATGCGTGCTACCCTGCCCGACCCGGGCCCCCCGGCTGGGCCGGGCTGGGCCGGGCTCGGGCCTTCGGGCTGGCACGCGCCCGTGCACTGCTCTATATCGAACTCGTTTCTTGGAGTGTATATGTATTCCTAAGTAGGTCTCTAAGTAACCTTCCCTGGAAAACATGAATTCAACCACTCACTATACAAAAAGCATAACGTTTCACTTCCCCATTGACATAGTGCATCGCGATTGGCTGTCTGTGTTCTGCGAGAAAGTGACCTGCATCTTAACTTTTTTCAGTATATTTTTTTATTATTTGAAGCGCTTTAACTTTGCTTAGACCATAAAACCTTACGAACTGCTTATGACTTTTTTTTAATTCTTGATCATTGTGCAACGTTTTTAAACCGCATTTATTATTCTCCTCCTTTCTCCGCAGGTCGGCCGACGCCCACATGACAGAGCGCAGCACATTTTGCACGAGCCCTTCGTAATCTACCCTGTAGAACCGGGCTTTTGTAGACTAGCGACCCTTTCAGAAGCTCGTTTCTACAGGTATCTTGCGAAATCAGCTGCCTGCAGCTAGAAACACTGTGCTCTCGCTCGCTCTCCCGGCTGGCGGTCTTCGGGGTGTTTTCTCACTGCTGTTGCAGCTTTCAGAAGGTAAGACCGGACAGGGTAAGTGATTACCGCGAATTTGAAGCATGCTGGTTAATCGCTAACACCTATCCAATTCTCCCATTTTCTTTCGACTAGAATTAATCTCAGTTGGGTATTTTCTGGGGTCATTAGCATCCATTGTTTGCAGTTCCCTTAGCAAAAAGAGGCCGTACTTAAAACGAATTTGAAATATATTGAATATAAATATTCATTTTGTATTCATTCTGTATTATTTTGTCCGCATTCGAAATACGCACGTAATGTATTCACAATATATCATAAATATTGATCAGAAAATATTTTAGATATACCAAAAATATAATTCCTTCGTGAAAAAATTGTAAGGGTGCAGGCGAGCTGGTGGAAGTTAACCATAGTTTTGTTTAACCCGAGACTGGGGTATTTCGGAAAAGGGACGAGAAGAAAAGAGGCCACAAGGAGGCGACGTCTCAAGACGTCGCCTCCTTGTGGCCTCTTTTCTTCTCGTCCCTTTTCCGAAATACCCCAGTCTCGGGTTAAACAAAACTATGGATAATTCCTTCCCCCTCAAGATGTCATTTGTGTCCTAAAAAGCGGCTACACAATTTTTTTTATTTTTTTGTTAGTAAAGGCATTTTTGTGTAGTATTTGAAGACTCTACTAAATACATCCCACAACTACACATCAGAAACGAACACAAACACAAAGACCACGACGCACTGGACACCTGAATCACAGTCCCGTTGACTGCACTAGAGCCTTATATAGCCTACATATTTAAGGTAATCATTTGGCCGGTGACCAGCTCTGCACTTATTAAGGTTGTAAGTATTCTATCTTCTCCTAGGGAGTCTGTCAAATGAGAAACAGTGTTTTGAAGTTCGTGGACGATATCTCTTACTAAAAAGCATTGGTACAACTAATAATAATTTGGCGTTTGGCGCAGTCGCTAAAACAATATCCACAAAAATGGCTTCTAGAAGAAATGTTATTGCTTCTCTGCATAGCACCACTCAGGATGAAGCGAGTCAAGCTAGTTTCTTCACTTTAAAATAGTAATTTTGCTTTTCTTTACTAGTTGACTATTTAATACGGTCATTAACGTCACTATATTAAAGTCACTACTCACATCACATACAATGGCGAGTATACACATTCAGTGAACTAACGCATGCGCTAACACAATTCCACGCCAAACATATCTGCTCACTGCTCTTGCTGAAGCTTTCCAGCATCAGCAAGTATTGTGGTTGTAGTTCCCGAACCCCGTTTGTGATCGGTGTGCAAGAAACTCATCAGGTGTGTTCTTGATAGAAAAAAAAACAAAACAATAACATAAACGTCTCTGATTCATCAGTTTGATGCTGCACAACTCAATTGACAAACTAATCAAATGTTGTATTTAGGCAGTTCAATGTACTCCACATCTGCTTGAAGTGAATTTCTGATAGGCAAGCTTTTCATACTTTGGTAGTTTAAGTAAAACTACCAAATTATTGCAGTCAAAACGTACTTAGGGTATAACAGAACAGTATTTACGATTTCTAGGTATTTTAAGAGCATTCTGCACATATTTTTGATCGCTGCCTTTTTTTAGGGTTGTAGTATATTTTGCATGAAATAAACTAATATTTTAAGAAATCTAATTAAAAGGTATTTTGTGCCTACTAATTTAGTATTTACATATTTCAGAACGCATGAAGAGGACTTCAAATGTAGTTTAAATAAAGGCATTTTAAAACTATTTTCAGAAATATATTTTAGAACTAAGTAAAAAAAAAAGAAGTGTGTATTTTCGGTATATTTTTGTGTACTTACAATTATGAGCTGTACTTCAAATATACTCAAATTAGAATGTGGTATATTTCAAACGTCTTAGTTTTCGCTAAGGGTTGTAGGGCATGTTATAGGAAACCCATTACTATCCTATAAAAACTCTCCTCATGGAGTGGCTCTGGTACAATTATAACTTTAGACCACCTTGCGATCTCTAACCTTCAAGAGATATCGGTACGCGGAGCTTTTCGCAATCAGTTCAGGTCAAGTTATAATAGCCCAATCGTGTTTCAACGCACCACTGGGGCCCGTATTTTAATGGCGCTGGTTCCTTCGAAAGCTTCGTTTCCTGACGTACGAAGTACCACCTATCCTAAAGTTACGTTCTAAGAACTTCTACTTTCATTTTTCCTACTTATTTCATGGTGCCTGAGTATCACTATGGAAACATGTCAAGGCCACCTGAGGTGGACAAAAGATGTGCACGTCAGTGTAGTGTAGTCAATATACTATTAGGCTCATGAGCGGCACGACGTGTACAGCCGGCAGCAATATGAGATGGCACATCATATTGTCACGGGTGGTGACCAGATAAACAATAAATAAACAAGAAGAAATAAACGTTTAATGTGGCGAACTTGTGCCGAAAACAAAAAGGGAATAGAAATTAATAACAAAGCGTCGCGAGCGTCGAAGTCGGCGAGACAGCAGAGTCGAGCGCTGGGGCGAAACTGACCCCGGTTCGCCACGCGAAGCCCCTTATGTAGATGCGTAAGCTTCTGGAATAATCAGCGTAGAATGTTCGACGCGTAGAGCATTCGGACCTCGAACACGCAACAGGATTCTCGAATTTACCAGAAAACTCTGCAGGAATAACAAAAGATGCGTCGCTCCCAGGGATCGAACCCTGGCTTTTCGCGTGGGAGGCACGCGCGATAACCGTTAGGCCACGAGCGCGCTGCCTGCTTGGTCAGCTGCACTCCCCCCTCTAAAAAGTGCATCGCCCCGATGCAACACAAAACAAAACAAAGCAAATAAAAAGGACGGTAAACTAAAGAGTCATTTGGAAGGCATAAGGTGCACAGTCCTATCGGGCGTAGTACGGCTTCAGGCGCACGACGTGGACGACTTCAGGCCGTGGTGGGCGGCGTGATGATGTTCTTGTTCCGTCGGGCATCACCTCGTAGTTCAGCTCCCCGATGCGACGAAGTACCTTGTACGGTCCAAAGTATCGTTTCAGCAATTTCTCACTGAGGCCACGGCGACGGATGGGCGTCCACACCCACACCCTGTCTCCGGGCTGGAAGTGGACGTCCCTGCGACGAAGGTTGTAGCGGCCGGCGTCGACGCGTTGCTGGTCTTGAATCATGAGTCGGGCGAGCTGGCGGACTTCTTCGGCCCGTTGAGAAACCACCCGGGCGTCGTCGCTCTCACTGTCAGTTGGCTCATGGGGCAGCATCGCGTCCAGCATGGTCGTTACTTTCCGACCATGTACCAACTGGAAGGGTGTGAATCCAGTGGTCTCTTGAACCGCCGTATTGTAGGCGAACGTGACGTAGGGCAACACCTCGTCCCACGTCTTGTGCTCTACGTCGACGTACATAGAGATCATGTCAGCGATTGTCTTGTTGAGTCGCTCCGTCAGCCCGTTGGTCTGCGGGTGGTACGCAGTTGTACGACGATGGCTGGTGTGACTGAGTCGGAGGATTTCTTGGGTCAGCTGTGCCATGAACGATGATCCGCGATCTGTAATCAGAACTTCTGGAGCGCCGTGCCGGAGGACGATGGACTCAATGAAAAACTTGGCAACTTCCACGGCAGTCCCTGAAGGAAGGGCTTTCGTTTCGGCGTACCGCGTGAGATAATCGGTTGCGACGATTATCCATCGGTTCCCTTGCGTCGATGGTGGGAATGGCCCAAGTAAGTCCATTCCAATTTGCTGGAACGGGGCAGATGGCGGCGCAATAGGCTGAAGAAGTCCTGCCGGTCTCGTCGGTGGTTTTTTTCGTCGTTGACACTCGTGGCAAGATCGGGTGTAGTGATGCACTGTCTTCGCGAGCTTGGGCCAGTAGTATTTTTCGCGTATCCTGGCGAGAGTTCTGCTGTAGCCAAGGTGTCCCGCCGTCGGGTCATCGTGGCAGGCTTGAAAAATTTCTTCTCGAAGGCTGGAAGGGACCACCAACAGCCACGCCGTGTTGTTGTCGCTGAAGTTCTCCTTGTAGAGCACACCTCGTCGGAGGGAGAAGGTTGGCAGTGTTCGTACAAAACTGCGGGGAACGGCACTTCCCTGTCCCTCTAGGTGCTCGATGAGTGCTCGCAGCTCAGGGTCATCTCGTTGGAGTGCTGCCATGTCGCTGACATCCAGAGCGCCGAGGAAACACTCATCGTCGTCCTCTTTGGTGCAGGTAGGAGCGGCCTCGACTGGGGCCCTTGACAGGCAGTCGGCGTCATTGTGTTTCCGGCCCGTCTTGTACACCACGGTCATGTCGAACTCCTGCAGTCGTAGGCTCCACCGGGCGAGGCGTCCGGAGGGGTCCTTCAGATTCGCCAGCCAGCAGAGCGAGTGGTGGTCTGTGACCACGCGAAAAGGACTTCCATACAAGTATGGGCGAAACTTTGTTATTGCCCAGACGACAGCGAGGCACTCCTTTTCAGTAGTTGAATAGTTCCTCTCCGCGTTAGACAGCGTTCGACTTGCGTATGCGATGACTCGCTCTGCGCCGTCCTGCATTTGGACTAGTACCGCACCCAGTCCGGTGTTACTGGCGTCGGTGTGGATCTCGGTTTCAGCAAACTGATCGAAATGGCCAAGAATCGGGGGCGTCTGGAGTCTTCGTTTGAGCTCGTCGAATGACCTCTGGTGTTCTTCTGTCCACTCGAACTGTACGGCGTCCTTCGTGAGGTGTGTCAGCGGTGCGGACAGCTTGGCGAAGTCTCGAACAAAGCGCCTGTAGTAGGCACAGAGTCCGAGAAATCTTCTCACGGCCTTCTTGTCAGCCGGCGGCGTAAATGCAGCTACGGCGCGGGTCTTCTCGGGGTCAGGTAGAACGCCTTTGTTGTTCACGACGTGGCCAAGAAACTTTAGTTCCCCATAGGCGAACCGACACTTTGTTGGCTTGAGTGACAGGCCGGCGGTCTTGATGGCTTGAAGCACGGCTCGAAGTCGTCTGAGGTGTTCGTCGAAATCTCGTGAGAATACCACGACATCGTCCAGGTAGACGAGGCAGCTCTGCCATTTCAGGCCTGCCAGCACGGTGTCCATGACGCGCTGGAAGGTGGCTGGTGCTGTACAAAGTCCGAACGGCATCACTTTGAATTCGTACAGTCCGTCGGGAGTGACGAAGGCAGTTTTCTCCCGGTCACGTTCGTCGACTTCAATCTGCCAGTAACCGCTCTTCAAGTCCATTGACGAAAAATATCGGGAGTGGCGCAATCGGTCTAACGTATCGTCGATGCGGGGGAGCGGATAGACGTCCTTCTTCGTCACAGCGTTCAGTCGACGATAGTCCACGCAGAACCGCAGGGTTCCGTCCTTCTTCTTTACAAGTACGACCGGGGACGCCCATGGACTCCTTGAGGGTTGAATGATGTCGTCGTCGAGCATCTCCTGGACTTGATCTTGAATCACTTTCCTTTCCTTTAAGGAGACTCGATATGGCGACTGGTGAACAGGGAGTGCGTCGTCGTCGGTAATAATGCGATGTTTCGCCTTTGGTGTTTGGCGAACTTTCGATGTCGTGGCAAAACAGTCACTGTATTCGGCGAGGAGATCAACCAGTTGCCGGCGCTTCGAAGCTGGGAGCTCGGGGTCGATGTCAAGCGGCGGCGGCGTCGTGCTCTTCTGCTGTGGCGACGAGGTTTCCTCTGAGACTGCGGTGACCACGGCTGGCGTCTGAAGCTCCTCGACGTAGCCCATGGTGGTACCCTTCGTTAGGTGCTGCGGTTCCTCTCGAAAGTTTGTCACGAGAACAGTTGTTCGTCCTTCTTGAAGATCCGTTACGCCTCGTGCGACGCCAATTCCTTTTTCAAGGAGCAGTTGAACGCTGCCTTCCAGAAGAGCTTCACCGTGCATGGCTGCGTCGGTTATGACGGTGACGAAAACACTCGACCGCGGCGGCAGATTCACATGGTCGGCTATAACTCGGATCGCGGATGACGTCATGTTGGCCTCCACCGAGGGCAGGACAGGCTTTCGCAGCGTCAACTGGTTTGCCCCGAGGTCGATGACGGCGCCATACTCGCAGAGAAAGTCCATTCCGAGGATAACGTCCCTCGAACAGTCTTGCAGAACGACGAACTTGACAGGGCACGTCTCACCGTGGATCTCGACGCGAGCAGTGCATCTCCCGACTGGTGTGATGAGGTGTCCTCCGGCGGTTCTTATTTGTGGTCCATCCCACGGCGTCATGACTTTTCGAATGCGGCGAGAGAGCCTCCCACTCAGAACGGAGTAGTCTGCTCCGGTGTCGATGAGTGCCGTCGCGTCGTGGCCGTCGATGATAACGTTGAGGTTGTTGGACACCGAAGCAGGAGCGTCGTTGCGATGCGCAGTGTCGGGAGAGTGGGAGCGCTCCATCGTTCTTGGAGGCTCTTTACTTCGGTCGTCTTCGGCAACGCCACCTCCAGGCGTTGCCGCGCCTAGTTTTCCCGGCGACGCAGGGGGGACAGGCTCTCTCGGCGGGGTCGTGGCGCTGGAGACGCTGAACGTCGTGGTGACGGCGAGCGAGATTCATGGCGGAGAGACGGCACTGAAGAGGGCGAGCGTCGAAGGTACTCCTCGATATCGCGAGGGCGTTCGCCGTACCTCGGGCGTGGGTCGTTCGGGTGGAAACCACGCAGCCCAAGTCGACGGTAGGGGCAGCTGCGGTAGATGTGGTCGGCTTCCCCGCAGTGGTAGCAGAGCGGGCGTCGGTCGGCCGTTCGCCAGACGTCGGTCTTCCTCGGCGTCGGGTGTTCAGTGCGGACGAACTCGGGTTGCCCTTCCCGACGTCGGAAAGTCTGTGGCTCTGGTAGGACACGTCGAGGTGGCGTCGAATACTGCTGGGCAGCTGGCGCCGGTCTCCGAGCTATGGCGGCATAGGTCAGAGAAGGCTTCTCGGGTACTGCGGCGCTGGCAGGGGCCTCAGGATGGAATGCCCGCTGAACTTCCTCGCGGACAACTTCGGCTATTGGCAGCGAGGCAGGCTGGGGGGCAGCAGGCAGGAACTTCTTGATTTCTTCCCGAACGACGTCCCGGATGATGTCACGGATGTCCGGGATGCTGCAGCTGGACGGCGAGAGGGCAGCGAAGCCGGGAGGTCTCTGGTAGTGTGAGGCCCGTGCGTGAAGGGCGCGTTCGATGTTGGTGGCCTCAGTGATGAAACCTTCGACGGTGGTAGGCGGGCTCCGCACGAGGCCTCCGAAGATGTTTTCTTTCACGCCCCGCATTAGGACCCGCAACTTTTTTTCTTCGGAAGCGTTTGGGTCGGCGCGGTTCATGAGGCGGAGAACGTCTTCAACAAAGCTTGTGACGCTCTCATTTGGCCCTTGGTGTCTTGCTTGGAGAAGATCTTCCGCACGCTGTCGTCGCTGCTGGTTGGCAAAGGTGCGTCGCAGCTCGGCCTGGCATTCTTCCCACGACGAAATCGACGCTTCGTGGTTCTCAAACCAGGTGCGTGCCGTGCCTTCCAGAGCGAAGTAGACGTTCTGAAGGCACTGCTCCGGTGTCCATTGGTTATGGCGGGCCACTCGTTCGTAATGTTGTAGCCAATCCTCAACGTCCTCGTGGATCTCCCCGTGGAATGGCGTCGGAGTCCGGGGTGCGACGGGCAGGTATACGACGGCAGAAGCGGCCGGGGTCTCCGACTGGTTGGCCATCGTCGTCCTCCTTGCTTGCCTGGTCTTTGGTGGTAAGGGTCCTAATTCCGGGGGTAGGCCAAGGTTCCGGCGGCTTGATCGGATCCCGGTCTGGCCTTCGTTCGCTTCTTGAGGGCTTGGCGTTGGACTTGCACTGCGGGCCCTCGGAGGGGTACGCGGCAGGGGCATGCGTTACCCCGCACCTCCACCAGAATGTCACGGGTGGTGACCAGATAAACAATAAATAAACAAGAAGAAATAAACGTTTAATGTGGCGAACTTGTGCCGAAAACAAAAAGGGAATAGAAATTAATAACAAAGCGTCGCGAGCGTCGAAGTCGGCGAGACAGCAGAGTCGAGCGCTGGGGCGAAACTGACCCCGGTTCGCCACGCGAAGCCCCTTATGTAGATGCGTAAGCTTCTGGAATAATCAGCGTAGAATGTTCGACGCGTAGAGCATTCGGACCTCGAACACGCAACAGGATTCTCGAATTTACCAGAAAACTCTGCAGGAATAACAAAAGATGCGTCGCTCCCAGGGATCGAACCCTGGCTTTTCGCGTGGGAGGCACGCGCGATAACCGTTAGGCCACGAGCGCGCTGCCTGCTTGGTCAGCTGCGCTCGCGGCAATATATCGTCAGCCGAAGGGGCTGAAATGCCGCATCGAGTGACTCCGGTCACCTGAGCCATGGAACCTACAATAATGACTGAGAGCTTAAAAAATCCCAGGGCGTGAGTTCTTTTGTTCACACTCCTTGCTTCATGATTCGTTCTTCGGCGACCTTATTGTGGGATGGGTACTTGATATCAGGTAACGTAACATCACCTGACTAACGTACCAATTCAGTTTCCCCACTAAAGTTGATGTCACGTGAATTGACATCACGATACCTTTGCACCAACTTAGGTTCCCTACTAAATTTGGCGGGAAGATTGATGTCACGTGACTTAAACACCTTCAATTTCCCCGCCAAATGTACGGGGAAGTTGACGCCACGCGACCCATGCTCCAAGTTTTCCCGTTCAATGTAGCGGGGAAATTGATAGAAATAAAGCGTTTTCGCTCCCCAAAACGACGGTTAAATGACTCCTAAATAATTTTAAACGATAGACCCTTAAATATTACAATTATTGCATTATGGGACTTTTGATATATAGGTCGCTACCAATCGCTGCTGTTGGGGGGAGGGGGGGTTCTCCTGGACTTGATAAGACATGCACTTCCTAACCAATTAGTGGCTATGCTATTATGCGACAATACATAACGTTGCAATCTGTTGGAATTTTTTCCTTCCGACAACTTCACACCACCTGTGGCATTTCTTTACTCTCCCGTCTGAATGCCGCTGTGCCATATCAAATTGTCGCACCTGTACTTCTTGGGGCATGAAAACTGCACGTTACCCTTTCCTCAAACGCGGCTAAAGTTTTACGGGAGGCCAAGCTTTTGGATGTTGCACGTGCGGTGGTAATAGACGTCAAGAGACAAAACTACTGTGTTTTGCGTGTACTCTAAGAAACCTTCAATCACCTTCTTCTCCCATAGAACCATCAAAGCGTCAATCGCCGCGGTCTGCATTTAGAAAGAATTAAAAAACAAATAATAATAATTGTGTTTTATGTATGTTTAAACAGCCGGAAGTTATTCAGCCTCAATGGGCGTCTGGTGTCTCAGCTGTAGATGAGAAATTCAGCCGAACAGGAAAAAAAAAGAGATTTCACAGGAAAAGAAGAGTTTTATGCATTTCGTCGCTGGACATAAAACCTTGCTTGTATAGACCAACTCAACTCACTGATGTCACGCCACTCCGGTGGTGCTGCTGTTGGTAGTGCGCATGCGCAAACGCTTCACTCCTCCCGAATTTGGTTTCTGCGCACGCGCAGTGCCCAAGCAAAGTTTCTCTTTAAGAAACATTGCTAGGGCTATTTTTAAGACTTTTCGACGCTTCTACTTATTCCAGAATTATAGTAGCTTATACACCGCACCACCTAGTCGATTTATTCGTAAAAAGAAAGAAAAAGTGAATGGTTCAAAGCAGGGCTGCCAACCCGAGGAAAATTTCACAGATTAAGGTAATATTCAGGTACACAAGGGAAGAAGGGAAATCTTGCTAACTTGAGGAACATTTTGGGGACCGTATATATCTAGAATTTTATAGGTCAATTGTGATTTTTTTTTTTTTTTTGCATAACATGAAATTTAAGCGGCTTTGGCTACATTTGGGTTATTTCTTCCAGCCGTTTCGCGGTTTGTAATGAGACCATCTTGCAACTGAGGAGTACTAGGCTAGGTGGCGTAAGATACCGCCCGTGATAAACGTTACAGCCGTTAGCATCGATCCATCCATCCAATTGTTTTCGGCAAAATCAGTTTTCATCGCCCCCTGAAATCTATGGAAGAAGGTACCAGCCAAGTCGAAGATTCTGCGAGTGCCGCCGTGCCTTCTCGAAAGAAAAAAAGCTTGGGTACAAAAAGAAATACTGCAGTGTCCGAGGATATAGACTTACCATGACTAATAATATTTCGTGAAGTGCCGTCGTGTTCCGTGCGTCCGAGTTTAAAAACTCTCGCTTGTGTTACAGCTTTCGCTTTGGACTGACTATTATAGAAAGCGCTAATGAAGTTATTAAAGCAGTATCATGTTCTGATGGGGTGCATAACATCTAATCCAAAGATAGAGTTTCATTCGTCAGTTAGAATCTCCCGGTAACACTTCACCTCGCCAGATTTGCTTTTGCCACGGTTTTGGCCCGATAAACTAATTTATTGCGTAACGTACGCGAGGCGTAAAGGCTCCGCGTAGAGCAAATCATCTGCTTTTTGCGCAGGGGTTGCGGTGACGTCAGAACGACACCGAGTTCTGATTGGCCTTGGCTGAAAGGAAAGTGGGTAGACTTCAATGCTAGATGCCTTGAGCTTTATCTATTATATATGTTTTTCAATCAGTCAAAGAGCTCGGCGTTCGGACATCATCGCAACCCATGGCCAGAAGCAGACGAACTTCCGCTCCTCATATAATACATTTCGCATAGTAAAATGGAAAGGATGGGGAAAACAACGAATATTTAGTATTATATAATTATTTGGGCAAGCGAGGGAAATTGCGGCACAAATAAGGAAATTTTAGGCGTCCGATAGGGAAATTTTGAATTTCCGTGTTGGCAGAACTGGTTCGAAGGAATGTCGTAAGTTATTTCACTTACCATAACGTCATAAATTATATTTTGTACTTGTCAAGTCAGTTGTGTATTTACAGTATGACAGTCGCTTTCACCCCTTCCAAGCTAGTCCCACCTAATAAACGTCAACATAAAAAAAATCGTAGTTGTAGTCGAAAAAAAAAAAGCTTCTCATCGCACAGGGCACATTAGTATCGGCTGAGTAGCTGGCTTTGAATCCCTTTATCGCGGATTCTAGGCTGCTTAAGTCAAGTTGCTAACGTGCGAAACGCTTTTCCAAATCATGGCAATAAACTCTATATAGACGCTGACAAGCTCAGAACGGTAGGGAGTCTCTATCGAACGCCCGACCTCCAGCACGTGCTGCACGCCTTCCGCCGTGCTTTGACTGCGCTTCCACGTTTGAGTTTCACGAGACGCTGAAGTGTTATAGAAGGTAAGACTCTTTCACTGGAGGCGGAACAGCTGAAACTCTTTCCTGCACTTCTCATTTTGTCAGTCACTATTATAGGCAAAACGAGACTCTTTTTTTTTTGTTTTTCAGAAAGTTGGCTTGTGCAGGAAGAAGTTAACTGTTTCTTGTCGTAATGTGCCTGAATTTCTTCTTCGAGCCTACGTAAATGCCGTGACGCACCTGAGCATGCGTGTTGCGGTGTTCAATAAATAATAATTCCATCTTTATTACAGCATGTCCAACTTTTCGACAACCTCCAGCTCATCGACAGCTAAAACAAGAACAAAAAAAAAAGGTCGTCGTATTACTTCTACGAAACGGAGGAACGTGTTATCCTTAATAAAAAAGAAGACTACCCTCACTTCAGCCGGCTTATGCCCTTTTAATTTGGTATAGCACGACATAACAGCGAACTGTCAAATAATAGTTCATGTCCACTTTTAAGTTTCAAGCCTTCTTTACTTAGTTATTTGAGAACCCTTTTGACGGAACCCTTAAAAAAGGTTGTCAGATTGAAGTTTTACCGCAAACCTATTTGTCCTGGTAGACATTCAGTACGACGAACTTCAACTATCTGTTTGCTCATAAAATTATTCATTTATGTATTTGTAATTTTAAATGTGTAATATTATAAAAATATTTTAGTTACATATTCTTGGGAGCCAACAACGCGAGTGAAGCACTGCTACCAGCAATAAAGGCAAAGTCTCACAAAAATGTTCTTATGTCCTATATTTAACAAAAAATACCTGCTGTTTTCTAACTTATAGATAAAGCGTACTATAGCCACATAATGACAATTAAAACGTTTGCCTACGTAGGGTGTCTCCATGTACGTGTCACAAGATTGTCACTTCCGCATTGCGACGTCCTCTTCTATTTTCTTTGTCCGTTTTATCCCTACAGATATTTCTTTGCGCATCCCTATGACCGCCTTAGGTCAGCGGTCGAACGTATTGGATCATATAATGCAAGCTCTAAGCCAATAAATTTCTTAATTCTATCAGTTTGCGCGGAATGATGATTTCTCTGTTCTACTATATTGTCCGAGCTAGATCCGGTTTAATATCAAACAACCCATTTCACAAATTTTTATTATCTGAGATTTTCTATCGTCAGTGAAATGACTAATTATTTCGAGTCTTTTGTATTCGCATAAATGTGCTGATTATCTCTTTTAACGCATTGTATTCTAACAACCATAGCGTCCCATCTAAAAGCTGAATTAAATATTCCTTCGCATTGATCAGCATGCATGCGTAGGGTGGCGTTTTCTAATTTCTCTCGCAGCATGGCACTCTTTTAGGAATTCTTTCCGGCAGATTCTGGGCACGAGAACAGCCAGCCTGAAACCATCGATCCAAGTCAAGGCATCAATACTTCTAAGCATTTACTATTCTAGAAAGCCCGTACTTAAATCCCACAACCTGCAAGTAAGACACATCGGCCGAAACAACGGTTCATGTGAACGCCCATCGATATTTTTGCTGGGATGAGAGACAAACTGCCTTTCCACCCTCATGTCAATAAATAATTTCACACTCATCAAGAACCTAAATTCAAGCTGAGCGGAGATCAAATGTTCTTAATCCAACACATCGGAAACGGAGATCTATGGACGCCATATTTCTGGTCGTTGTTTGCAGCGCATGCTCAGGAGTGGTTCCCATTTAACGTGTGCCAAGAGAAAACGATCCCGAGTTGGTGGAATGCACATTCAAAGTGTATTTGAACGCGCATAAGCATGTTTTCCACACAATTAAAGTATTTGTTCTCGGTAGACGATAAAGGCGAGCTATACTCGGTTTCATACTTAGCGTGCAACGCTGTCAAAGCTACTGGCGCGAGCGCGTAGCTTCATCTATGGTTTTGCTTGCGCGAGAACGCGTGCAAATGATCAACGAGATCAAGCCCCACGCTCGCGCCAGTAGCTTTGCCAGCGTTGCACGCTAAGTATGAAACAGAGTATAGTTCCGAGCACGCGTCGAGAACAACCTCCACCAAAGCGTCCAGTGAATATTTCCCTTATAAAACTATTTTGCAATGTAATGACGAAATCTCGTTCCTCCCCTGTCAAATATGGGTATTTAAAATACATATTTGAACAGAAAGCGTTTAAAAGGATCAACGATCGAGCGTATGCCAAGCGGAACGTGTGTTTCGAAATTGCGTGCTGATTCGCCATGCATTCGTGCAGTGACCAAAAGAAATTAAACTAAATCTTATTTGGCATACCTGTGTGACAGGGGTCATTAGTCTGCTCGTGTCCAGAATAATGGCGAATTTAAAACACCGTCACGTCGTACCGGCAGACGCACGGAGCCCAATCCGTGTTTTGGATTAGCGCGTGGCGACGACACTACTTTGTATACACGCTACTCGAAAACGCGCTAGTGTTGAGCGCAAATTCGTCTGCTCCTTTTGCAGGCGTTGTGGTGACGTCCAAACGCCGAGCTCTGATTGGTTCTAATTAAAGGATAGTGGGTAGACCCTTGAGGTCTGCTCACTATCAATCAGAGCCAATCATGAGCTCGGCATACTGACGTCACCACAACCCCTGCAAACGAAGCAGACGAACTTGCGCTCCGCATAGTGAATTTTAGTATTGTGTATATGGAGCAAACGCAAGCAATGTGCTTTTTTGTTAGTGTTGCGCTTTCCACAGTGCGCATGCGCACTGTGGAACTGAGTAGAGCGAACGCCGGGGAGGAGGCGACCTTCTCTCCCGCGTTCGGTCTTCTGAAGGGGAAAGAGTTGGGAGAAGCTTCCCCTGAACTCTTAACCTGTCACCAACTATGGAGTGATGTTAATAAAACAAACTTGTGTGATTCCTGTTTGTGTTGCTTTGTCCGGAGTGCTTGCTATCATATTGGCGTGGTGCACGTAGTGCTTACACTCTAAAAAAAAAAAGAAAGGGTGTCGTCTTACACCTTTTTGTACCATCTAATGCACCCCAAAACTCCAGTTCGACGTACAGCGTACTGACTCCGAACAGACGGCCCCAACTTTTACGAGGGGGTTGATAACGGTGGGATATAAGTTATTAAACAGCGTTTAACGTCTCAAATATTACAGAAAAAAACCCGAGGTTTTGCAATTAAACAAAAAAAAAAAAACACCGATTTTTTTGTTGTTGTAGTTAGTAACACGTACATTCGCTTTTTTAATAACTTCTACCACTCGACTATGAAGCCGCTCGTGAAAGTTAGCACGGTCGGTTCGATATCATGCGCTGTACGTCGAACTGGAGTTTTGGGGTGTCTTATATGGCACAAGGGATGTATGGTTATATACTTCGTTTCTGTGCGTGTAGAAACTCACCGATGTTTATTGAAATTAACCCCCCCCCCCCCCCCACACACACACACAAAAAAAAAGTCTACAATTAAACACAACTTTTTTTTTTTTTTCCGTTCAACATTTTCAGAAGGCAATTTGTCGCACAAGACATGGTCTGTCAGTAACAGCTTGGCCTATGCGCTTGTCCTCATGAGCGCTCTTTGGAGGCCGTCATTTTCCTGACAAGGCGCAAAAGTGAAGAGAAATCACGAAATAAAGTCCCCCATCTCCAGCCCGTTATTGCGCACGAAATCTCGCAGTGTTGTGGACCTTTTCACCCTCCGTCGCATGGGCGCTGCAATCTTGAAATCACGTGACACGGCCGCCATAAGGTCGCTTCAAGCCTTCAACTCGTCGCTACGCTCTCCTCTCCGCGGTTTAGCGAAGCCGTTGTATTCGTGTTTTCGTCGCGTTTCATCGCGTTTTTTTTTTTTTTTGTGCCTTACTTTGTAAAATGTCATCTGATGCTTATGTTTTCTACCTAACAGCATTCTATTATTATGTGCATAACTTCCGCAGTTAGTTTTACTACAAGTTCTGACAATATTAACCGTCGGCGGGTCGGATGCAGGCCGGTTCTCACATGCAACGAAGCGTAGATGTAGCGCTGCTTACGTGTCGTCAGCTACTTATCGTCTGCCATGAGCAACAACTTTTACGGTGCAATACAAAGCTGATGAACGCTCCCGTCAGTACGCGCTTAGTGCGAGGTCAGTGCTATGCTTGTAGCGCTCCACTGCAAATGTAAACAGGCCTTACATGTGAAAAGGTTAGAGGAGGCACATGAATTAGTTCTGGATCAGATTGAGTGTGTATATAGGTGACTCTAGGACAGCACAAGGGTTCAAAGGCCAATTGCTTTTGTCAACTTAGATTTGCGCAGGAACTATCATCGTATGAAGTCACTATGTGTGCTTCCTGAAACCATCGTGCTTTGCCTGCGCAAGAAATCGAAAACCGGTGTTTTTGATTATATATGGGATATCTAATGTAGGTGACGAATGCTTAACTTGCATTTTATCCGATGCTCGGAATAATGGTTCGGTTTATTTATAAATTTAAAGAAACTACACCCACTTCAGGGTCACGTATCTACAATAACTTAGATGCTATAATTGCATTCTCGGGGCCACAAACTTTAATTTAGGTAAGTAATTTGAACACAAAATTTGGGACTTTCCAGGTGAAATAGAATGTCACAGACAGCTTGAGAACGCCTAGAGCCCATTTATAAGGCAAAAAAGAAAAAAAGTAGAATATATGGATATTACTTGAGTGCAGCGTAGTTGTCGATGCCGGGTAGGAATTTACCTTCGGTGGATGGCGATGCCGAAGTGTACAAAGCGCATCAGTCCAGGTATATACAGATTTGCCTACACAGGTCCACGACCGGGTGCCCGACATTTGCTGGGTGTCCGTTCTTTTGCGCCATTTAATTTCATTTGGTAATTTTCAGAGAAGATAATATCCAATTATTTCCTACTCGGCGATTATTGTGAATTCAGTTAATGAATAGTTTACATGGGCCGATAGGAAGGCCGACTTCCTTCTCTGCCTAGGATGAACTATCCAAATATTTTTCGAGTGCTTAATTTCTTTAAAGAAAACAGTCCTAGGCAATATCACTTCTATTTGAGATCATCTGTGTCATTATGGGAGCCTTTTCGAGCCGGCTAAATTATCACACAGTTATTGTCCGCGGAAATAAAACATTGAGCAGCAAACTATGGCGAGTTCACCTGTTTTTTCTCAGTTCAGTGGGTAGTTCATCCAGGTTGTCGACCTGCACTTGCACTATGGGCGAAATTAACCAAGAATCTGGCCGAGATTAACGACGAACATGAACAGACCCATGATAAGGTGTTTTTTTTTTTTTTAAGTCTTCAACTTTGACTCAAAACCACTAGGTAGTTCTCAGAGTGACTTAGTTCAATACCACCTATACTGCATCTCATGAGTTGCATGCAGCAGAGGCAAAAGTACAGGCGCGAGGGCCTGGCTTTCAAATTTGCTTTCCTTTCACGAGCACTCGCGAAAAGAAAGCAGATCTGAAAGACACGTGCCCGCGCCAATGCCTTTGCCTTTGCGGCACACAACTCCTGGAACACAAGGCCTGCGTATGACATCATCGTTAGCAGATCCCGGACCCGCCCCAAGCGACAAACAGCCCGAAGCTTGACGAGGGTATGGGTCACGTCACAAGTGCGTCACATTCACTGGCGGCCAGAGCTCCGTGCGCGACTACTGAGCGCGAGCTGATAGCGAGCTTCCACAGTTCATTTGTAAAGTGCATGCGACACCATCAAGATTGCCGGTCTTACCTATTAATGGAAGTTCGTTCTGAGCACGCCCACCAAAGCAGGCGATGGAGCAGACGATGTCGCAGACGATGGTGCTCATCCGGGCTACCTATTGGCGACGTGCGCGATTGGGCGAATGCTGACTATGACGTCAGCAAAGGGTTGCTCATGGACGGAAATAAGAGGAACGTGAGAACTTCAATTTTTTGATTGACAGTGTTGGTTCAAGATCGCTATGACTTCAAGCTTCCTCCATGCTAATTACAAACACCGTCGAACTTGTTTTTCGCTAGGGAATGACGTCCCGAGAGGTAACCATACGAGGGCGCCACCAAAACATCTTACCGCTAATACTCTATCTCACTTAAACTGTGCAGTGGACGCAAAGGCGGCGCTGGGTGAGGAGAGAAAGGGCAAGCACTAGGAACGCCGAGAGAGAGAGGAGGGTAATGGGGGGTGAGGGGAGAAAGGCCGAGAATTAGGAACATTGCGGGGAAAAGGAGGTTTCGCTTTTCCTCCGCAGCCCCACTAGTGCTTGCCCTTTCTCCCCTCACCCAGCGCCGCCTTTGCGTCCACTGCACGGTTTTGAGACAGTGTATAGAGGGCGCTAAGGGGATTTACTAGTGATGACGTTTTAGAGGTGGAAACACGCAGGCCTTGTCTTCTAGTTGGTATTGCTCAGTTCTACTGTTTCGTTGGTTGTGTGCTACACCTAACATAGTTCTATGACAAAAGTAAACGGAACGGGCATAACACACCAACACAGCCACGAGCGCGTGAAACCGAAACCAACTAAATTGAAGCCACCCAATGGCGGCGGGTACGTCAACGTCCCCTACTCATAAGTCAGGTACCTACACTGAGATTAAAAGTGCGGGAACCACGTGTTCTCCGCATCCCCATCTAGGCCTAGCTAAGGCAGTCCGTGGACGTCGCCATGTCGGGGCGCGTCCCGGATGCGAGGCAAGACCGTATTCCCTCGTGGACGGCTCTCCTTCGCCCTTCTCGGGAAATTTGCCACAGGCACACCCTTCGGGGTCTTGACATGTGGACGTGTCCGCTACTCCGGAGAACGAACCTACCACCTACTACTCGGGCGCGTCCATTCCCGCAGGGTATACATGAGGCCGGCCCTAAACAACGGCGGGGGCTCTTGTCGGGGGAGGGCCTTGCTCCAAGGAGCTCTATTTGAGGCTCTTCCCCTTTCCGCGATTCTGTCTCTTGCGGCAGCGCGGAGCCCGATTGCTAATCCTGTCACATTGAGACAGCACCCATAATTCGGACCTATTAAAGGAGCTGTGCAACGATGTTAACGTTGAAAGAATTGGCATCTTCTACTTTTGACATTGTTCACCTTGTCACAAATGACAGAAAACGCACCTCCTTTCATCGAAAGGTTGCGATTCCGCCGCGTAATAGCGAGGCAAAAATTTGAATATTCCCCGACCTGCAGCCGCGAGCGGCGACCATGAGAAATATGCGGCATGACGTCAATGGGGGTCTTGTAAACAGATAGCAAGTTGTGCGAATACCTGCTCGATAAAAGGTAACTTTTCTAGAAATTTTGTCGTTACAACATAAATATAAATGCGTCAAAAACCTGGTATCATCAAAAAAGCTTTTATTATACGGAGTTTTAGTAGCGCCATCTATCCTATAGTCCGTTGCAACCTAAGAACGAAGAGCGAGGGTAAGACGGACCGGGGAGGAGGAAGCAGACGGAACGCTGGAGAAGGGAGGGGGAAACCTCCTTCTCTCTTTAGCCTACCGTCTGCTTCCTCCTCCCCGGCCCGTCTTACCCTCGCCTTCGTTCTTAGGTTCCACAAAACCGTGAGCTCTATCTGCTACCGCGAACAGCCGCCAGAAGCCGGAGGGGGAGGGGGACAGGGCCGGACGGGTATGGCCGGACCCGGATGAGACTTTCCTCCTTTCACCATATTGTTCGCGCTGCGCCCGTTAGCACGTGGTCACGCGGTCGCGAGCGGATGAGTACTCGCTGCTCACTGATGGCTCTAGAGAGAGATCTTCATTGGAGCCCCGCGCCTACCCCATCGACGTCACTGCGCACGTGACCCGGAAGACGATGCACGAGTTGTGAGGTGGCGAAAACCTGGATCTTTTTCATTTAAAAAACAAAACAAAAAAAAACTAGGCTGTCCAGACAAAATTTGTTTTCTGTAGTTCACTTCAGAAGTGTCAGGCATCAACATCCACAATTATTTAAGCAATGCCCTGAAATTGTTGCACAGCTCCTTTAAGGGATAACGTGTTGGCACTTGAGTCAGTAAACACGTCGTTCACCGGACCCCAAACCAACCTGTGTTCCTGCGTGCTATCCACACAAAAAGGAAACCCACACAAGGTCTATAGAGAGACACATGTGTCCCCTACTGATCCATGGAGACTTAAAGAGCGAGCTACGTCCCTAATTTAGGCTGGCGTCACAGCTTTTAATGATGATGTTAAAGCTGGTAATGGTGTTCCATGAGAATATTGCGCAGCACTGCACGTCACCCTAGTGATTGTAATGAAGAAATGAATTATGATACACGTGATGTGGAGAAGTGTCTTGGGCAGGCACGTTGCTAGGGGGGGGGGGGGGGGGCATGGGGCCCGTGCCCCCCCCCCCCCTGAAATCTTGCATTTTACTGAATCCTACTCTCCCCTCCCCCTTCCCCACATACAGCATTTGGTCATGGGCGCCCCCCCCCCCCCCCCCCCCCCAAATCAAAATCCTGGCTACGTGCCTGGTCTTGGGGATCGGTATTCAAGTCCCGTTGGTAAATGAGAGAAGTGTATTCGAGTCATGAAGACGTATTCACAAGGCAGACTTGTCTCCGGACAAGTTCCGATGAAATCGGTGACGTCACCTTCCTGCGGTTCGATATCCGCAATGTTCCAGTCGAAAAAAGCATGTAAAACTCCAGAGCTAGCACGCGGACCACAGGAAGGTGTCAGGGGACAAGTCCGCGGACCTGAGGAATGTTGCTTATCACGCGGGAAAACGTCATGAAATAGGTCCGCGGATCGCTCGTTCCACAGTTATTGAGATTTTAAACCCGCGCCACGTCCGCGGACTCGGCTAACTCGGAAGGAAACAATCTCGCCAAGCTGCTCGCGTGACAACTGATTGCCCTATCCGTCTATTTTTTTTTTTTACGGATTACTTTAGCGGTTCTTCATATGGCCCTTGCTTGGCCGTGCTTATGTTGACTCTAGCTGACACCTCATGAAACCTAATGTGTTTATATGTCCTTTCTTTTAATTAATGTCTACGTCCCTACCGCATTGAAAAAAGCTTAAGTAAATGGCAATGTTTTACGGCCTTCCTTATTTGAAAAATGCAAATACACTTCTTAAAACTTCAAAACAGGAACCCACTTCGACGAAAACAAGCACGAATTCAAATTGTAATACAGAAGGCAAAATTAGTTATATAAACTTCACATGCGATATCATAATACGTATGTATGCAAGTCCACAATCAGATGTAACAATGAGCGCCAATACCACGACGCGGGATTGTGGGGTCATTCTTGGCTACCAAAAGAAATATATACATGTTAGTTATTTCGGCAAACATATTTATGTGTTTAAATTTCTATTGAGATTTATCCGAGGATTATTTATCCTCCCTTCTTGGGGGAATATTTATTTTGAGTTAATTCAATTATATATTAAACAGACAAATGCTAACTGAAAAAAATCTGCAATTTGTTCAAAAATAAAATTTCGTAAAAACTGATTGACTTCACAGATTGATCATATCTATTCCTTAACGTACTTACCGCTTGCGGAGCATTAGGATATAGGCGGAATATGATACACAGCTATTTATTCACGGGTGGTCTAGGTGACGTTTAATTATTTTCACATTTCTATGTGACACCGAAAAAAACGTCTCTCGCTTAACTTTCAGATGTGGCCCGCAACTATTCTTCCAAAATTACCAACCAAATTATATATAAAAAAGGTAAGAGTTGCCACAACCCTTTCGGTAATTTTACGAGCGCATCTGTGAGCAATTGCCATGCAAGGGCTGAGTATTCTTCTCCATTTTTAATTCTTTTGTCGCGTCTTGGGTACTTCCCAAGCGAGACTGATGGCTCAACATTCAAGCCTGTTGTTCTGCACAATCCGTCTGCTGAAACCGTGTCAATGAAGATGCTCTCGTATTGGCTACAAAAAATTCCAACTCTGTTTCTCTGTCCAGCTGTAAAGTGAAGAGAATTTAATGAGTTAGTGCGTCGTTTCTCAACTATCATGAGCCCCTTTCCGTCAGTCGTTTCACCAAACCAGCTGCTAAACGCGTTTCCGACTCACCTTTAAGGGCTTTCGATTGCCCGAGGCAACGTTTGTGAGTGTACATGTTTTCCCGACTTTGTCGCCTTGAAGGAGCTTGACTCCGGTGCAAAATGTGACTGACATTTACTAGTGTTAGAACTTAGCAGCTTCTCGGCGTCTACTTCGCATTTCAGCAAAACATAGTCCACCCGAGCAAACAAAATGCCGAAATATGCAGAGCGTCGTCATGGCCAGATCCAACGCTAGCGGTTCTGCGCAACGCTATAAATATAATAATAATAATAATAATAATAGTTTATTTACCATATACATGTATATATGGTGGGAGCTGGGGAAAAAAGCTTACAAGGAGCTTGACTGGTCCCCAGCCCCCTCACAGGAACACAGCGGTGTCAAAAAGTTTACAAAGCAAAGAAGTCCACTAATGCAAAACAGGAATAAAAAAACAAAAGGAAGAAAAGCAAACACTGGGCCGAAAATGCCAACTAGATATCAGCCACACACAACAATGAAGAAAATGAACTTGTAAAATACAAAATGTGAACACGACATTATTTCAAAGAAAATATTCACGGATCTCACGTAGGGTTAAAGATACTATATCAACATTGGAATGCGAGAAAGTGTTGAGCAATGAAGGCAGGGTTCTTCTAATCATCTGAAGGCCGTAGTCAGTGCGCGATGTATCTATTATCCAAGGGTCAGGGTGACGAAGGGTATGAGTTTGCGGTTTTTTTCTGAGGGAAGCCAAGTCGAATAAGAAACTTTTACTCTCAATATATTCTTGTTTATATTTCATGGCAAGTCTATATTTGTAATATTCATGTATTTTCATTACCCCCAAATTAGCAAAAATTAGGTCCGTATGAAAGTCATGGGGTACACCGCACACAAGTCTTATCGCCCTTTTTTGCAATAAAAATATTCTATAAAGATTTGTTTTTGTCGTGGTGCCCCATATTAGATGACAGTAGTTTAAATGTGATACAAATAAAGTGTTATACAAGAGCAACTTAACACTTTGCGGGAGGATTAAACGATGTCGATATAGCATGCCGATGACACCAGCTAGTTTTGAAATAATATAATCAATGTGCTGAGACCAAGACATGTGATTTGAAAACAATACACCTAAAGTCTTAAAAGTATTTACAATTTCTATGGGGGACGAGTATAGAACGATGTCACTCGATAGTGAAATATTCTGATTCTTAGGACTAAAAAGGATAGCTTTAGTTTTATTTTTATTCACTAAAAGATTATTTGACGAGGACCATGCCTCTAGCCTTCTCATTACGTCGTTTGCTATTGGGATGATATCATTACAGTTCCGAGTTGATAAGAAAATACTGGTGTCATCGGCGTAAATGATAAATTTAGCCTGCGGCGCAATATTAATGATGTCGTTTATGTATATATTAAAAAGCAGTGGTCCAAGTATGCTACCTTGTGGTACCCCGGATTTTATAGGTTTTATATTAGAGACGTTACCACCGATATTGACATACTGACACCGATTATCAAGATATGATTTAATGAGGAGCGCTGTGTGTCCTCTTATACCGTAGATATGGAGTTTTTGAATAAGCAACTCGTGATTAATAAAATCAAAAGCCTTCGTAAAATCTATAAATATGCCGAGTACTACATTCTTTTCTTCAAAATTGCGTAAGATAAATTCTTTTTGATCTAACAAAGCTAATTCTGTAGAACGTTTCTTTCTGAACCCAAACTGTGACTCTGTAAGAATGTCATGCTTTTCAATAAATACGGTGAGGCGATTGTAGATTATTTTTTCTAGACCTTTTGAAAAAACTGGAAGAAGTGAGACAGGTCTGTAATTGTTTATATCATTGTTTATATGCTATAGTTATCGGCATTCTTGTTTCGCACATGAGTCACTGGGTTTCATCAATTGAAAGAGAGCGTGAACTCTCGTTAACATAAAACAAGGAGTCAGCAAATAGCCTTTGGGTTACTCATGAAATAAATCTTCTTCTCGGTTGATGTCTGTTTATGCCCGGGGAAGCAGAGGCTCGTTGCACCTTGCGAACTGGGAGGTTGCGTTGGAACCTCCGCATATTGTATACTTGTCCCCAGCCACTTGGTGACTTTGTTTTTGCCTTTTTCTTGTTTAATTTAAAGGCTGCGTCACTCCTCCTTTACTATTTTTTTTATATTAGAAAAAGATATGCGGGCAAGTAGAACTGCGCGGTTCAAGTGAATCCATCAACGTTCAATGAACTCACCTGCCATGTTAGGCCAATACCCGCAGATGCGCCGCTGCAATTTTTCGCTGAGGCCAGAGTCGGCATTTCATGTCCTTGTTTCGGTAGTTGGCGCATTGGAGGCACCGTAGTTGTAGAAATTCTTACATAAGTAAAATTAGAAAGAACGCCGCTTCAAGGCTGGGGCCATTCATTTTTGTCTTCTTCACTGACAGATTGGCCAGACGCTGAGTGGATGCAAATCGAGCGTCACGTGCACTGCGAGAGGGTTCTTTCTTAGCTTGGAGTGCAGCGAAAGCTACGGGCACAAGGTCACACCCACGGTGGAAGAAACATTTAGATGAGGACTCTGTCCGACGCCGCGATCCCATTATGTTCGGCGCACCGAGCGCTTCACTCGTACGGAGATAGATGGCGCCCAAGTATCGGGTCCCTCCCAAACCGACCGCTCCGGTTGTTTCTCCCAGCGGTGGTCCCGCATTCCCTTGCTCACTGCTTCTTGTTGTACCCACGGTGGAAAAAACACATTTAGGTGATGACTGTCTGTCCGACGCGGCGGCCACATTGTGCTCGGCGCACCTAGCGCGCTTCACTTGCACACGGATAGATGGCGCCCAAGTATGGAATCCTTCCCAAACCGACCGCTCCGGTTAAATTCTCCCAGCGGTGGCCCCGCCATTCTCTTCGCTCACCACTCCTAGTTGTACCTTACCGCCGCCCCGCCGCCACGAAGTCGCCAGAGTCCGTAAGTCTGTGTTCTCTTCCTTCTTCTTCTTCTTGGGGTTAAGGCTCCCCTTCGTGCACGATGGTGGCACCTGTGGGCGACACAGCATTAAAGCCAAACACGAGGCCAGCCACTGGCCGCACACCACCACCACACCACCACACCGCGAAAAAGGCAAGCACGCTACGCCGCCGACACCGTGGCCGCCGAGGAGGGACCTCGTACCTCAGCGCCCTCCGCGGCGGCACGGAACTAACTACTCCTTGTTCGAGGCTAGCTCCGAACACGATCTGGTCGCTCGCTCCCCGTGGGAAGAGCGGCCACAGTTATCACCTAAATGTGTTTCCTCCACCGTGGTCACATCTTTGAGGGGTGCTGATCTAGTTTGGTAGCACGTGCAGCGATTTAGTGAATGTAGCAACCGAAGCAACGAGTTCGGACTCGCAGTCCTCACTTCGGTCCATAGTAAGCATGGGATTAAGCGCCGGCTCCGTGAACTTACCGTAGACCTGCGGGCATGTCCGTAATCCCGTTAAAGTCACGTGATAGGCATGTTTTTCAGGTTAGCGAACCTGGTTCCCTTAATATGTCCGCTGTGTGAGTACACCTCGGTAATCTCAAGAAGCTTGAGCAGATCGTCCAATCTAGGTTATCTTCTCGGGTAAAAACATCAAAAGCTTAAGATTTAAAATATTTGTATCAAACGGTGTTCTAGTCAATTAGTTGCAACATTTTATTTCAGTCACTGATTTCATCCTGACGCCTGTTCATGTTCAGTTGTTCAATTTCGGGTGTCCGTTCCAGTTCGACGAAATTTCGAATGGTTTCATTATGGTTTACAGTTCAATTTTGTATTCGATTTAACACTACGAACCATCTTGAGACATTTTTCACCTCAGTTTGGGTGCCTAAGAAATGGCAGTCTGGTATTAAACTTACTTCGATTCAAACATTAAATGTTCCCGTAACAAAAGTGACAATCATTAACAAGGGGACTTAAAATAAAACTACATACTAGTGTTTTCAATTCATTCAGGCTTCGTTAGACTGGAATAAGGCCTATTGAATCTAAATAAAAATTGCAAGTAATATGAGCCAATGTAGACGCTCATTCGGTAGAATCACTGCGCTCCAGTGTGGAAACCACAATGTGTGGTTTTCGCCATTTACGACCTTGCATGCGATTCCGATGGAGCACAGACAAGTACCGTCCTCGATATTTTTGACTCATACGCCCTGTTTCATAAGCCCCCGAGAAAGCAACGACTACTGTATACTCGCTGCAGGTTCAGAATAGGACAAGCCTCCCTGTTATTCTTCGTGGTTTTTACCTCTCCATTCGCCTGCTCTTCAGCGTTCCCTCAGCTAAAGTGGAAAGAGTGGAAAGCCTTCTGGGAGGAGCTTGTCCGTTTTTTTTTAACCAGCAACGGACTATGCCCCGTGCCAAAGTTTAGAAAATTACAGCCAAGCGTGTGATCGTCACAGCTATGTACGCGCATGTTTGTCACTTCGGAAACCGAGTCAACACGCACCCTACTGATGAACACTACAATTGGCACCAGCCAGGACCCTGTTTATGGAATTCGCAACTTTCACTACCTAAAGGGGGCGGGCTGGTGCCTAACAGAATGGCTGTCTTCAGGATGATCGTCGTAGAACAGCAGTACGATCGAGGATGGGTCAGTGACGCGTAAGTAATTGTTTTGCGATATACAAGCAGTGTAAGAGCCTTACATTATTTTTTTATGTCAGGAAGGTGTAGGCAAGCACGTTTATTGTGAAGCCGATCATCCGGCAGGAGCTATAAGGAGACCAATTCTCACACCGCGATACCACCATCGCTGGAAGTTTCGAATGGTCTTCATTCGAGAAACATTTCTGGCCGGCCTCTTTTTCTGGCTGGAAGGCTTCTGATTTATTTCAGCACTCGTGCGTGTGGCGTGTGGTTTGTTTTTCTTGAATCGGCGAACATGTGCGTGCCGGACTGTGAACATCGCACGTTGGACTGTGACTTCGTAAACATTATATTCCGTTCATCCTTAAAGCAGCGGAGCAATAATTTGTTTAGCTTTGCGCAAATACCGTTTATAATGAATCCCGGACGTTTATAACTTATGAAACGTGCGTTAGTTTGTGGGAGACGAGGGTGGAAGAGGACGGGGAGGAGGACACGTGACAGGCGGTCGGCCGAAGAGATAGGAGCTGGCTCCAGACGGTGCGTGCTGCGCGAGGCTGGGGCCGGTCAGGAACGACGGAGCCGGTCTGGCCGGTCTGGCCCATGGCGATCACCGGAGTGGTCCACCAACGAGGTTCTGACCAGGACCGATGGGAACGGTGAGCCCTGGTCATACCGGCCTGGGCCATGACGATCCCGGACTGGCTCCACAGCCAGACTCAGGCTGTGATAGCCCGAGACAGCTAGCCTACGCAGCGCTGGCGTGGGAAGGACGATCCGCAGGCTTGGACACGAACTCCGGCTCCGAGCTCTGAACGACGGGCGAAAACCAGGGTCAGCGGGCCAGGAGTGCCGGCTCTCGAGGACGGACAACCGGGAAGTACAGTAAACTCATGCATTCGCTGTCTTCCCGGTGTGTTGTGTCACTCCCTGGGAGACAAGCGAAGCGCATACCGATCGTGCGGCGATTATTAATAGAGCGAAACTACCACAAAGAATACCACAAATGGCGTCCAACGTGGGGTCCGATCGGTATGCCTCTGCTTATAGTCGTCCCCAGGGAGTCCCAAGGATTCGTTGAGTGGGTTGTACAATAACGCTAACGATGCCCGTTGAGACAAAGTCTGTTGGAATACAGATTCCGCAAATTCCCAAACTTTAAAATTAATTAGCACGAAAACAACTCAATGCGGTTGAAAACGTCGTGTCCGACAGCCTATTGTCGTGCACGCTAAACGTATTTCATATCAGATAAGACAGCCTTTAATACAACCAAATTATTGCCATCAAAACCTACGTATCAATCCAAAAGATTTTTTTTTTTTTTTGCCCTTGAATTAGGATTTTGTTTTAGTGACGTGGGTTGGATAATGATATTAGTGCACCACGACGCAGGCGTACTGAATTACTTAAGTCTTGTGTTCACAAGGTTATATGTTCTATATGTGTGAGGAGCTCTTTAAGGTGGGGAAGGTATACGCCAGAATAAATTGACTTCCACTAGGGATTGCGCTCCATCTCAGGTAGAGACCAATTTAGTCTTGTGTCATGTCCCCACTTCCGCGAGCTCGGCCATGCAACCTCTGGGCGGCTTCCAGAAAATTGGTGAGGACTGCAGTTCTTTATGACTGGGCACTGAGGTACTAAAATATGCCTGTACATTGACCAGGCAGACAGCGAGTCAGTGCATGCATTCGTCAGCGTGGACGAAGCAGATCCTGGTTCACAAAACATTCCGCACACAAAAACATCATTGCTGCAACACATGACCAAGCAACGCGACAAAAAACTGTCCTAGAGCAGATCGCATTTCAGTGTCGGACGTTTTTTTTTTTTGTTTGTTTTGTTTTGGCTGCCTTTTTAGTCTCATTCCTCTTCAGGCTCAATGCAAACGTTAACGGGTCGGCCTTTTTTAAATGTTTTCTTCAGCCTGGAAGCTACGAATAAATGGGGGAACTCTGGTCCACCTGTTTTATATTGAGACGCATTAGAAGAGAACATTTAACCCGGGGCGCACTACTTATGCATCATAAAAGAGACAGTCTGCAAACGAATGCGAACGCGAGTCCTCGCGAGATCCCTGCTTCGAATGCCGCATGGCAATGAGTTCACGGAGAAAATGTGTCACGCGGCATTCGAACCCCAGACATTGCGGTGACTCGTGTTTGCAGACTGTCTTTTGTTTGATGTACGAGCCGTGTGTCCCCGGCTTTAAGGTTCGTTTCTTTTAGCTGTCACTGATATCCTTTTTTTTTTAGGTTGTTCCGTGAAACATTGTATCCGGAGCTGGCACACTGAGACTGATAAACCAGAAACTTAAAGCAGACTGAGGATAACTCTCAAACTTGAAAGTAACTATTCGACGGTTTCAGAATATACTTCAGCTGTTATGGCAACCTTGCGGAACGGTTTGCATCCAGACTGTCTGCCACGAATATCGCTCGATAGAATTAAACAATTTTAGTTATCAGCTGGAACGTAATCTGATTCCGAAGGATACGCGCTGTTCAGGGTATTTAAGAAACAACATGTTTCTTATGCGTCCCATCGCATTCTCTGCTTGGAGGCTGATACTTTTGTATACGCATAGCGTACCATAAACAGTGTCGCAGTTTCGTTCAACCGAGAAGACGGCATAAGTTTGGCTATACCGTCGAGCCCACTGTCACCGAACACTTTCACCCAACGAATGATTGAGGAAGTTGTGCGTAGACGGCCGACCTCAACCACCGCAGAGCAGTAACACTTCAGTTATGATCGCGGACTGAACAACGGACGAAGAGGCATCCTTCGCGCATTCCCTGATGGTCGACGCCGAGAGCGACCGAATTACATGCATTACACTTTCTCGAAAGCGCATATACACCTGGTCGGCGATGTACTATACTACTACACACTCCGGCATTGATTTCCCTCATCTCTGGTCGCCAGCGTCAGTCTCGCGGATGATGCGACTCGCATATACTATGCCGCGCAAGCCGACGGCGGGCCAGCGGATGCATAATACATCGGGGCGCGCTCGAAGAGAGCCTCACCCTTAAATTATCGCACGGGGTCGCGGCGCAGCGCGAGGTGCTCCGTCCTCATGCGTTCGAAACGAGCCTGCGGAACGGTTCATGGATGCGACAGTTCGGCATCTATCTCGGCGGACGCAAGGCCGAGTTGCCTGCCCCCACCTCCCCCTCCCACTGATGGGCGTACAGAGCGCCGAGGTCCCCGGAGATGCGACGGGAGAAGGCGACGCGCGGACGACGACGACGCCGCCGCTGGTGCATTCGGTCGCGCGTCTAATTGGTCGCAGCGCGATTGCGTCGTCCCAAGTTTTAATCTGATTAAAGGGAGCGGCCGAAAGAAATTTCGAAGAAAGTTCGCGTCGCAGATGATTCACCTCCGCGCCGTGATGTATTATGGAGGCGGCGAGGCCCGCTGGGGAAGGTCGGGAGGGCTCGTCTCGGTGGTGGCCCTGCATGAAACGGCGCTGGCGTCCGCGGCAGCGTCGTATAGCTCGTTCCGGCTGGATGTGTACGAGGCCTGATTGCAACGCCTTGTAAATGTGCTAACTGATGAGCCGGCCCCTTTTGAAATGCGAGGAAGCCGCGCGCGCGCGCGCACAAGGAAGGTGATTATTGAAGTCTGGACCGGCTAATTGGATTCGGTGGCGCGCCGGAAGTCAACTGGGCACTGTCGCAAGTTTCGGGTCCGACCTCGCCAGGGTCGCACTTCTTCGAAGGGTGTGGGCTTCGCGAGGTGGTCGTCTTGGGTGCGGCGGACTCCGCTTCGGGAAGTTGGTGTCTTCCGGGTGAACCTCCGTTTGTACAAGAGGAAGAAATCGGGTTGCAGGCAGCCGCGCATAGGACCCTATCCCCGTTTATTTGGGAGAATGAAATTCGATCAGTTGTTAAGTCCATCTGTATCTTGCACAGTAAAGAGATTTTTAAACGTTATTGTTTTCTTATTGTTTTTTTTTTTTTACTTGACGGTCGATCTCTTAGCCAGAAATGCTGATCCCCAAAGGCGTTCCAACACATATTGGGATATATGCGGTGTCACGAAAAATATATTACGAAAACGTGCGTTGTTTATGAAGAAGGGATAATTGATAAAAAGTTAAGTATTTTGTGTTACGAAAAAAAACAAAAACGTGTTTCCTCGGTTTTGGCAGTAATACTCCATGCGAATGTGGAGCTAGCGGTTGGGAAAGGGAGCGAAAGTTTGAAAACATAACCTTTTCTGGATCATAAGATAAAAGAGAAAGATCAAATTTCTCTATTAGCCGATGTCCACCTAATACTAATATTGTCAAAAGAAGAAATTAGGCGTCCTGGGCACCTGAAGGATTTTTTTCATTGAGATACTCCTGTCAGCAATAAAGAAACTCTTTCTTGCTTCCAAGGGATTTCTCACTGAGATAAAGGCCGCATGCCTCTACAACGTCCGTTCGTGTTTTGAATATGTTAGGCTTAAGTTGACGTCAGCTCACACAGAGATTTGTTCAATCTCTATTTTGATCCGGGTAACGTCATGTTCCTAAACTCTTGCGTTCTACCCTAACCACTAACGCCACATTATAGAGTTCCAGGTTCCTGCGATGCGAGGTTTATACATATGCGTCGAAAAACAATGTCTTTTTTTTTTTCTCAAAAGCGCTCGGCGCATTTATATTGACAGAAATAATAGTTCAACCTTATTTTTGCGGTATATCTTGTGAACGAGCAAGACGATGAACAATAG
Source organism: Ixodes persulcatus (assembly GCA_013358835.2). NCBI lineage: Eukaryota > Metazoa > Arthropoda > Arachnida > Ixodida > Ixodidae > Ixodes > Ixodes persulcatus. The sequence continues at coordinate 1,127,384 of JABSTQ010011253.1, forward strand.
TATTTCATGATAGTTTTAAACGCATAAACGTGCCCTGTATGACACGCAGTAGAAAATCCTTCGTTGAAGGTGCCAAAATGAGTACCCTCCTCCCCCCCATAAATCTTTATGGTGAAACGAGTCGAAGGTAAACGATCGCAATGACCTAAGTAGTAAGAGACTCATTATCGGTAAAAACTATCAGTATATAAAAACTGAAACTCAACTTTTTCAGTGGAGAAGTTTTGAACCAACAGCTTTGCTTCTATCGATCGAGGTCTTCCGAACGCTTGCACCGAATCGGCGTGCATATTCGATGTTATAGAGTTTTTTTGCTTTCTGAATGACATAGACAGATTTCCCCCTTTTGTTCCAATCTGTGCAGCACCTGGATATTTTATCTTTTTGGTTTTAGGTTTTATACGTTCAGACCGCACAGGTCATACCTGATACAAAACCCATATCTTCACTCACTGTATGCGTTAGTGCACTATGTTTCGCAAGCTTTCGCTTTTTATTTTCTAGAAGCGCAATTTAACCTGCCTAGGCAATACTCGATTTTATTCACCAGAACGATGTTTCAGTTTTATGAAACTCTCGGTTCCCGGATTGCCCCCGTACATTCACCAAGGACGGTCACTGACCATTTATTTGATTCCGGCGCCATTTCTTCATTAATACGTCAAATTCTTTACGGCGCTACATCCTGCGGTATTTTACAAATTTGCAAGTAATGTGCACCAATATTCTGCCCAAATGTAATCGTCCTTATTTTGATCGTATATGTTTTTTTTCAATTGTTATTATTCTGGCACCCAAACTCCACGAAAAACTCCACACAAAAAAAAAAACCCTCCAAACTCCACGAAAAAAAAAAAAAGTCACTTGAGATAACATATTACTCAATTCTGTTCTCTTGTCGATAACTGCAAATAATCGGAATTCTGGAATATCTCCTATTGTTCTTGGTCCTGTCGGGTCAAATAGTTAGCGCCCTTTAGTGCACTTTTCCCTTGATACGAGCGCACTGCGTAGAAACAACAACACAGGTGTTAACTGTGCCATGTTTCGTGTCTCGCTTGACCGCGGTGCGATCGTACACTTTGCTTGAAATCACTACTCCAAGTATAAGTATATTAAAGACTGATATGTCCTCACAAGTTGCATGAGTCATTGGTCATTATCTTGTTTTTAGTTTATTATCTAAAGAAATGTATAGCGAGATGCTTGTTGAGTAACTTTAATTAGGAATTATTGTACGGCACTATAGGTTTATATTTATGTCAATTTCCTTAACTTACCGCTTCTATCTCAGCTTCAAACTTTTTGATGTCGTTCATTTTAAATTAAACGTAAGTTAGATATTGCAGTAGATGATTCCAAACTATGAGATAACCTAGCTCAGCAGAATTTTTGATACAGAACATGCTTTACGGCTGGCTTCTAATACTCGTTTATACCTTGGAAATTTTCCCTAAAGCTCATTGTGTAAAAACCTAGTCACTGGAAAAATGCGAACGGCATGCAGGACTTCTCTTTCCGGTGAGGAGTCTCCCGCATATGCTCGTGGCCTTAAGTCGTATACACGAACTCATCTCTGTTGCGTCACGGCGCGGTGTAGGCGCGTCGGGCGCACTTCCGGTCTGGGGCTGTGGGCGGCAGGCCCCATGTGAGACGTGTATTCCTTCATTGGTTTGAAAAGAACGAGACAAAAACCTGCCTTCTCGTCAAAACGCCGCGACTGGGGCTGTACCAAAAGGGTCGAGAAAGGTTTGAAGGTCAGTTTTCATGTGCTCGGTTCGTCCGAGAACGTGGATATGTGCCTTGAAAAGGGAAAACCAGACGCCGTCGGACCACGGTTGCTTGGGCGGAAAGAACTTTAGGTTGAATTCACGGATACTTGTGGTCATCAGCTTTATTTGTTTTGTTCCAACGTGAGAGCCGGAAAACCGTCAAGTGGTACGGACCACCTGTGGACTACGTTCAGTGCGGCTTCAAGTTCAAACGGCCGCCAGATCGTTCGAACTGTCGTCTGCTCTTTCAAACGTTTCTGCTTGTCGTCTGCTCTTTTAGACGACACCGGCCCGTATACTAAACGTGGGCCCGGTACTTGTGATAAGAAGTAAGTGCAGGCCTCAAAAGATTTAAGTTTGAAGGTTGGTAAGCAGGCTGGACGTGAACAGTAGATACAAGGATATGTTGATCATTGTTACCAGTGGCCATCACCGACTTGCTATGCCTCATTCATTTGGTCCGATTCTGCTTGAGATTTTCAGTATCGACGTCGACCATCTCAGCTACGGTTCACGCTTTTGCAGCCCGAGCGACGTCGCGACCGAAAATTGCGAGCGAAATCTCATCATGCCAATCAGGCTTTAGCGTCCATTCCGCTGCGTTCACGCGGAATGAATTGCCGATGTCACATTATTCACGCAAAGTTTTGCGGTGTAACGAGCCTCGTTAATTTCGCTGAGGCCGCTCAAGTAGTCAGACATTGCCAGGAAGACGTAGAATCAACAATTCGAACGCGAAAAAGGGCAGGGGGACTCACACTAACGTCGATAACATCGCATTTCAATGGTTTGTTTATGGGCGACGGCGAGCTTCTTGCCCACACCCCCATCGCGCATGCGCGGCGCCGGTGGCGTCCGCTAGGGGCGCTCCGGTTTGTTTGTCAACTTGAGTTTGTGTATACTTCAGCTGCATGTGCAGGCTCAAGGCTCACGACAGGCGGAACCATTACCGACGATAGGAAACTCGCGCTGGAGGCGGGACAAATTAAGAACCTCCTTGTCGTTCTTATCCTGTGAGTAACTACAGTCAATGACAGGAAGTGAATGGCAGGACGTCTCTTTTGTTGAATGCCCGGCTTTCGGCATGCGCTCGCTGCCTCCCGCAGTGCTTTGGCTATGCATGCGTGCAGGCTCGAAGCTCACTATACATCAAAGTGTTAAATAGAAGATAGGAAGTTCGCGCCATTGAGGCTGGACAACTGAAAGATATTCCTGCGATTCATATCCTTTCAACTACTATATAGAGCATCACGTAATGTTCTCACTAAAACATGGTAACATTACCAGTTGTCCTTCAAAAATCATCTACGAAATCACGTTTTGAACCAACCTAAGCTTCCATCATGTAGTGAACGTATTTATGTTTCTTTAACAAAATTTGCCATACTCGGTTTTAAATGATATGTTACAAACACTTCTTTTCTAAATATCATTACGTCCCTGATACAAGCGGGGAATACTTCGGTGTAAGAGTCAACCCAAGCCAAGCTTCATTGCAACACACTTCCAGGGTATGTGGTATCTTTATCTGTTATCCTTTAAAAACTGCCTTAACAATGTCACCATCTTTTCAATAACTGGTATTTATGCATTTTTGGAACTTTCTTTATTACTGTCCTTGCGACCAACACTCTACTGCTTTGCCATAGGGCCCTGAGGCTATTTGAAAAAAAAATAATAACGAACAAGGTTTTGTATGACGATCAGGGCATATCTGTAATTTTAACTAGAGGCATAATACAAACGGTAATAAACTGTGTTCAGTGTCCAGATCAGGGAAATAATGCAGTTGAAGCAGAAAAAATACATGTGAAATCGAAAATAATGTGTTTAGCCATCGCTTTTGAGGTTACTCACAGGCATCAGTTTCATTTATAGGCAAAACGTAAGGGCTGGGGAGGCATAATCATAAAATTTTTGCAACACTTATATAAAAATGATAATTTTCATCACAGATGCTTGACTTTGAAAATCTCCTATATCAATTTATTTTTATGCATACTTGACCAAGCTATACAGTTCTCTGAAAGTTTTGGTACGTATAGTTCTGGTATATTTCAAGTTTCCGGCGCGACTGTCCATGCTTAATTTTATATTTGTATAGGGGTGTGCGAAATAGTCGATCCAATCAAATATGGATCTATCGTTGATAGCATTCACCGCAAAAAAAAAGTCACCACATATCAAATTTTAACTGCTCTGAAGGACCTTATTTTCGTAATTTTAAATCAACATAGATTACAGACATTCTGACAGCGGGTCATATAAAAAATCGTGGAAAAGATAAGATAATGTTTTTAATCATTGCTTTTGTAGGTCAATGACATCAGTTCCATTTATAGGCAAAACGTAAGGGCCGAGGAGGTATATTCATAATGTTTCCAGCATTTATAAAAAAATGATAATTTTCGTCACAGATGCTTGACTTTGAAAAAGTCCCATGACGATACATGTTTTATGGATATCTAACCCAATTTTACATATAAAGGTGTGCAAATAGTCAATCCGATCAAATATGGATCTATCGCTTATAGCCTCAACCGCGGAAGTAAAAGTCACAACACATCAAATTTTAACTGTTCTGGAGGATGACGGAGTGTTGTTAAATTTGAAGCAATGTTCGCACTTTGCTTGCAAAGTTGCACTATGGCTCTTGCATTAAAGTTGCAGGAAACCGGTGGCAGGGAGTTTCGGCTATTGAGTAAACCACCCTAAAACTGAAAAAAATAACGAGGATGGCTTATGCGCGCTACGAAGGACGCCGCTGGTGCATTCAGCTGTAAAGTTTTATAATACGGACGGCGCCATAATGTGGCAAACATTTTACCATTTCATGCATACAAGAAAAAAAAAAAAGGATCCGGAGAGGGTTTCGCATAAAGAGAATGGCGAGGCCGCCTTAGGCTGGAGGTCCACCTCCGCCCAGCAAGCATCGGGATGTGCTATTTCCACATGCCCCATTCGTAAAACGTACATGTACAAGTCGCCTGCGATTTGAAACCAATCCTCACGTTATTCTACAGTCCAACATTCTAGCGTTACTAGATGTTTTGGCGCTAGTTTTCATCAAATCGCACAAGGAGACAACGGTCCACATTAACAATAATGGCAGCCTGCAATAGTTGGCGCACGCGAAAAAGAAAAAAAAAAGAACAAAGAGGAGTAGTGGTGTTGTTTTATTAGAAATAAGATGTGATCTCGTTTTTTTTTTAAATCAAATATCGAAGTTTTTGATGTCTCCGATGATAGTTTATTGCGGAGACCGTGCAGGGTGTTCCATTCGCAATCTAATGGCGCTTTTTCTTCGACTGCGCACACACACCCCCTTGCCAGTGTCCTCCTGAGTGTCGAAAAAAACCCGACACGCAGTCAAAGCCATTACGTAAGGAGGCTATAGGCGAGTGCCCACCGAACAACGGAAATGAACGAAGAATAGTACACCTCGGGATATTCGCATGGAAAAAAGCACAAAAGTAAAAAACCCCGGGGAGGAGCATTGAGAGCGCGATAAGTCGGCTTTGTGGCTGAAGATGCGGTCGTCGCGGTTCCATATACCCTAATGAGGTGCCCGCGAAACTATATATCCCTACGTGGAAGCGAATATCAGTCGTCGTCGTTCTTTATACCGCTGCGGTTTCCTGGGCCCCTCGTTTCCAACGAAGATTCTTGGGAGATGAAAGGAAACGATGGATTTTGACTTTCCGTGGTGGTTCACACCGACAACGGTTCTTCTTTTCAGTTTCGTCTCGCACTCTTTTGTTGGTTTCGCGGTGCAGGAGCGCGATGAGAAGTATCTCGTTTCCAGGACTAGGAAAACTTGGAATGGGAAACGGCTACTGCGGTGGAGACACCCAACTTCGAGAAAGCTCCGCACGTGTATGTGCGCTTGTACAATTGTCCCGAAACCTGCTTCGTAAAACTACGATAGAGCAACGCGATCTTGCATCGCCTTCTGTAATATTTTTATAGTTTAATGGCCCTCGAAAGTTTTCACTAGTTTGAACATTATTCCGATGCCATTTACGCCATGAGATGAATAATGATGTCTGGAAGAATATAAACTATATCGTGAAGTCAATAAAATAAAAAATGCTTAGAAGTTCATATATTTATTTTTTTAACGGTTGTTATATTAAACTTGGGTGTTATGGCAATAAATCACTACACAGCTTCCTGTTTCCGAGCTTTTATAGTACTAGGGCTCAATATTTGTTTGTGATTGTCGTGTAAAAAATGCATGACAATCAAATATTAATGGGGCTGTGTTAAATTGTCTTCTATTGTTCTAGAGAATGTCCGCATCTTCTTAGTGTGTCTTTTAATACTTCTTAGCTTACCTGTTTAATAGTTCATTGCATCTTACATTTTGTACTGAACTTTCAAGACAATTAACATTGCCCATACTTAAATTCATTTTTGATAGGAATCATTAAATATTGAAATTAACCTAAGTTTTCTTACCAATTGATTCAAGTAAATAATTGATATAGTTGCTTCGACATCCAGAGTCATTTTTAGAATATATCTCTGGAACGTTTTGACCTTTTGAAACTGTATATTTTCTTGTCAGTAATGAGAGGATCTATCAAGTAAACGTGTCACATAATGCACCCTCTTTTCGAGCTTGTTAAAGGGTGTGTCATTTGATGTCTAGAATAACAGCCAAGACAGCATCTACTCCGTGTGCATTCGCTCTAAAAAAATGTAAATAATTAAATGAATCGTCTCTACCGGTGCTTGCACCAAAGACACCTTCGCTCTTTTCGGGATTGGCTGTCGGACTTGAGATTTACATTCAGTGCTTACTTACTAATTATAATATCACTAGCGAAAACGGTTCATAAATAGCTAGAATTATTTACGTTCACAAGCTAAAACGCATCCCAACTGTCATTTGTTCCTCAAATATTTGGATATAGAGACTAAGTGGACGTCTAAGTTTAATCAGACGTAGTGGGAGTCTTGACTGTACTGGATTTGTCATCGAGTATAACCAGGGTTGCGCAATCACTTTAGCTGAAGTTGAGTGTCCGACTAAGAAGGAGGGCTGCGAGGGTAGGATCAAAAGTAAACTGAAATGTTTCCTAAAGGTTTAGCACTTTCAAAGTAGCGAAAGTTGCAAAAACCTTTCCACTTTGATTGCAAGAGTCACCAAGATTTGATGTGCAGAAACCTTCCTCATTGCCACGAAAAATGAATGATTTAACCTCACCTTGATCAAAACTAGTTTTTTAATCCCTGAATCTGGCCAAAATGTTTCCGCAACAGACGTGTTAAGAACTCGCACATAAAAAATTATTGATTTTTTTTGGCTAATTCAGCTACCAGTTTTTTTCCAAAAATTGGCTTGTGAAATCCTGTCCTCGAATTCCACAACTACAAAGCGAAAACATTATGTCTCAAGAAGTTTTTAGAAAGTGCCAGCTTGTTCAATCGTAACCTCTATAATGCATTCAAAGGTAATTTGTAAATATTTTTAATACATCTGGCAGCAAAAATACTCACTATTTCCCCTGGTTTAAAATGAAAATACCTGTCTTTTCACACAGTATAGTCCATGTGAAAAATGTTCCTTTTCTGACGTAAAGAATCTATTGTTCTTTCATACTTATTTGATACATTCTAGAAACGAGGACTATGCCATAGTTGACGCGATTTGCATACCAAAATTTAGGTAACCCTATGGCATATGCATTAAAACACGATTGTTTTGGGTACAGTTTAAAGGTTAATTCGTGATTCGCAGTTTTTTTTCTTTCAGTTACTAGTTTGCGAATCACTGTGTGAACGCTCAATACCAGACTTCAGATCAAATTCTTTCCACACAGCCCTTGCACGTTAGTTGTATCTTCAAAATATGCCATTCATAATTTTGGAAAACAAACAGTGCAGAACTCGATCTCATAAAGACTTAAAATAACCTACATTCATCTCTTTGATAAAAAAATGCTTAAACGCCTTCTAATGGTTTTTATAATGCTCCTGAAAGAGCATTCGATTTCGGTAATCTCATACAGCTTCTGGATACCAATTTAGCCCCCCCCCCCCTCCCCTTATTGCTAGAAGAGCCAATAAAATACGCATTTGCCGCAACAGGGGACCCTCTGGTCTCGCGAAATCATACGGTAGGAGGAGCTATCAAAGAGCCAATTTGCGACATCCAAGGCGACGGATTCCATAAATCTGCGTCATGATGGCGCTTTTACGATCTCCGAGATGCCCTATCAGCGGAGACCCTTGCTCGATTCGTGGTCATTCGGCGAGCACAGCTGTTCAAAGATTCACAATACCCTGGATGATCGATGATCTCTTACCCCTGTCGCCTGATCCAGGTTGTGGTTTCTTTTGTGTAAAATGCTGCAGCAGGGTATACAGCTCTATGGCTGTATGTTTGTAGTGTTCGTAAATGGGCTTCTACTATGCCGAATTATCTTAGGAATTATATTTGTGAACGTTATCCCAATAACAATTTTACAGAAAATAATTATTTATTTAGGTCATTATATTGTTTAGTGTTTGTAACCTTTAGTGTAGTACCGTATTAAAAAAAAGGTTTCACAAGCACGGTTTTTATTTAACTTAAATACCAGGTCATAGTGCGCCTGTGTTAGCGGATTTATGAAAATTGCTTCCAGCTTAATTTAATTAAAATCAATATTTATTGTTTGGTAGGAAGTTTGAAAATCTAGAAAAAATTAATATTTGTATATGTTTCTTTAGAGTTAAGTAAAAAACAAGCATGTTCGTAACAGTATTTAAACACGAGAAAGATACATAGAAAGAGGGGACGGACAACAAAGTTTCTTTAGAGTTTCTGCACACGGTTACTACGAGGAACATCGTCCTTGGTAGGCCGTGCCATGTCACAATTCTTACCTTCGCTTTAAGGAACGATGGCGAAAACTTTTCGAAACTTTTAGTGTGTATCATGAAAGAATTTAAATTTAAATTTACTAGTACAGGATATGGGAGGGGATTTAGCATGCTCTGCAGAAGCGGTAATTATATACACTTACTAATTGCCATCACTTTAAACTCTGAAATTCCTGCAGGACGGGGAAAAGTATGTCAGCTCAGGCTGAATCCTTAATATAACGTAATAAGAAGAAAACGCCGTTCTAGCGTAAAGGCTTCATTGTAGGAAACGCCGTGAGATCGATCTTCACATTTAACCACAATATCTTTTATAGAAAATAAAGAAATCGTTTCTATAAAATATCACATTTGGTCAAGTTACTCAATTCCTTGGAAAGATTCTCACAAGGAACACTACCGAACGCCAAACGAATTTTTCCACATGCTGAAAAACAACGCGACTGGGACGAGGACCAAAGAAGAAGAGAACAGAAGACAAGCGCTGGCTATCAACTGGTTTGTTAATAGAACATAAGGAAGAAAGGCCATGAAATGAAAAACATGGAATCAAATGTTCGCGCGCTTGCTGGACGCCTCGTGGAATATGTCACCTTCTTCCTTTTTTATCTGATAGTAGAACTTGTTTTCTTCTTTCTTTTCTCGGGAGCTCTTGTTACCCTAACTCTAAAAAGTTCACCTCGCTGGTGGTCAGTCACCGAAGTTTTTTTTTGTTTTTCTTTGTACCCGGCGTTACCAGAGTCACCGAAGGCATTTTTGTACCCGGCGTTACCAGACTTAAAGTGTAAAATAAAAAGAAAGTAATCCAATTATCCTAGTACTTTAGTCTGTAAATACTTTCACTTCAGAATTTCTGTTTTTATTGCATATCGCCGGCAGTAACCGATATTTTTAAATCTTATTTGGCTACAACTTACGACACAATTTTATTTTCATACACGTAAAAATCAAAGGGTTCCCACGCACTGCCTATTTATTTTCTCCGCATTGTTTTGATCCTCAATGTCTAAGATCTGTTTTTATATTGTGGAGGAAAGGTGTGCGTTATCAACTCTAAATCCCTTGAACTCTCACACCCGGATGACCGTAATTTTATTGCTGCTAGAACAGGCGAAGACGGAGAAGTACCATATTTTCAAGATGGAACGCTCAAATCTGTTTGCGCGGGAGCAAACAACAGACCCCCTGCCATTAAAAAATGCTGTTACAATCACGTGTCCTTCATTCGCAGTGTGTATTTATATTAAAGACATTTGCAAGCAATGCTTGCATACAGTTTGTTGCTCTTCTTTTCCAGGCGATATTAGAACTTCCCAAAATGTCAGACAAGGTTCCTGGGACCTTGGCAAAATTTTCGGGCGAGTTCCCAGAGTATTAGATGATAATTAGAATGGAGGACAGGCAAGGATACAAAGAAGACGGGACAAACATTATAGTAGTACTTATTCAATGTACTTCAAGTCTTTTTTTTTTTTTACACTCATAGATATCTGTGTGCCTGCGTGTCTCTGCACAGTAGTTCTAACTTGCCCGTTACTATGCGTCTGAAAGAAACATGAAAGGACACGAGACATGCCGTATATTGCAGATCTCCTTATTTGATTACCTGCCTGACCTCTTCCACCAACCGTGTGCCATGTGCTGGGAAGGCTGACGAAAAAGAAAGTATATCGTGTCATTACGGCTTCTGCTTTCCAGCTCTTCACGTGAGGTCTGCCAGAGAAACCAACCAGGTAGTCAACGGGCAGGAAAAAAAAAAAAAAAAGAAAACGCGGGCAAGCTATGGCCGCCGAGACGCCAGACGCCAGAGGGGACCACTGGAGGAGCTAAAACGACGTTCACGTTCGTCCCTTCGATGCCTTTCGAGACACCAGCCAGCAAATAAAAATGAGACATGACGTGACCAGGGAAAATCACGAAAATAAAAATGGTTCGTGAGTTGAACGTTTCTGTATTTCTTCGCGAGCAGTGATGGGTGGACACACCGCTCGGGATGTATACGCTCTCGTGGCGGATCTGCCGTGACGGTTGGCTGGTCGCTGGTTCACGGGATTGGTAAGCTGTGTTTTCACCGGGATTTTCTCGTCGTCTCAATTCGAGGTTGGTGAAGTGAATGCGCACTGTTATTATGAACCAGACTGTGTTCGGCGTTGGGGGTGGAGATGGCGGCGGTGGAGGGGGCAGCGATTCCGCACTCGAACGGGTCGGCTCTCGGGATTGGAAGTTAGATGGCCAAGCCCGGAGTGTAGTAATGATAGACCTCGTTGTTTGGCACCGTCGTGCCGCCTCTTTGACGCTGGATTTTACGTGGGCCTCATTTTCTCTCTATAGTTTTGTTTTTGTTGTTGTTTTGTGTTTACACTGACGTGTGTAAGTTGGAAAGAGGAACAAACGAGCGGTCTGGAGGCATTACTATAAAGCATGAGAGTCGCTGCATCTTTATACATTGCTGGGCTCTGGAGTACAGACCAAATTTCATCCGAATATGAGTAGGATTATAGGCATTGAAGCAATATCCTGGTACGTTTCTTTTTCTTGGCAGTAAAAAGTCTGTTTTTTTTTGTTTTGTTTTTTTTAAGATAGCGCCAAAATAATCAACATTATATGCTCCCTTTCAACCTATGATAAAGCTGACAGGACGATACGGCCCATCGGAGCCAATCCAATGCTGGCTTAGTGTCACGTGACCTTCAGGAGAAGCGCAGCGACGCACAGGGCACTTGGTCACGTGATGCGCTGGCAGCGCTAGATTGGTTGGGATGACTCATAGTATCGTCCGCTGCGGTCCATCATCGAGTGAAATAAACTAGAGCAGGACGTGGTGGACCGATAGTTTATAAAATAAATTCGCAAAATGTGCAATTCGATGGGTATAAAGGTTTTCGTTTCGAACTCCAGGTATCAATTGCATTCGTCTAACTGGTCGGCTCGATTTGATTGCGACTGTTTTCTCAACGAACCGCACAAAGATATAAGAAATGTAGATATCAACGTTACTCGCATTAATAGCCAGTCTACCGCAAACAATCACACACGACGTTCAATCCTGAAAATGTTTCTTGCACCCTGACGTTTAATTGCGTAAATATACTACAAAAACACGTTGTGAACGATTCTCGCTCAGCGTAATAACCGTCGAAAGGGCGCCACTTGGGAAACGGAAGAAGGCTTCAAACATGGATCGATCTTCTTTTCATTTCTGACACTCTTCAAACAATTGTTCGCAGAGAGTCTCTCTCTGATTTTTAAGTGAAGAAGAAGAAAAAAAAAAAAAGAGAAAGACACCGGCATTCCGGAACGCAGGCACGCTGTTACTGCGCCGTGGGAGAATCCCAGTTTCCTCTTGCTGACGCGCTGGCGCCGCCGCATCTCCCTGGAGATTTCTCTTTGTTTTTCCTTCCCGTCCAAGTTGCTGCAATATTGTGACTGCGTTCGTTTCTGTTCGCCCCGTGTCTGTGTGGGGCGTGGTGGGTGTTTGTGTGCCCAGTTCTGTTTTCCCCTCGTCTCGCAACAGCTGTTCCCGCCTGCCTCGGCTCTCTCGGCCGGGAAGGACCAAAGCCGAAAGAAAGCAAATACAGACACTGGAACCTTGCGGGGGCCACAACACACGTTGGGGGCACCAAGCAGAAGATGGCACTCGAGGAAAAGAAATCTAATTGCGCCCCTTTTATGGCCGCGGGTTTCACGCGGTGATTACGGGATATGAAGATGTACGAAGAGGCGGGCCGTTAACACGCTCAAGGAAAAGACGGAAAACAAGAAAAACAAGGGCAGGGTGGTGTTTGGGGCGTCGGCTGTTTAGTACGCCGACGTATTTCAGCTAGGGAATGCGGTTTCGTGTAGTAAAACTTCGCGAAACGAACAATTCTTTTTTTCAACGCTTTAGATATAAATAAATGAATATATGTATATATATTCATCCGCGTTTGCTGTCCCGTTTTTTTTTTTTTTTCCGAGTTTGAATTTGGTTGAAGGTTGTTTGCTTCCTCAGCGATAGTGTCGCTGTATAAGCATTAAACTTTCCCCATAAATTATAGTTTTGTATTTTTCAAGTGCCTGGTCATGAATTCTTTAATCATGACAGTAGCTTTTACGTTTTTTTTTCTTTCTTATATATCTACTCTTTCAAACTTATCAGGGTCCAAAACCTATAGGTACAACCAGTGACCACCTAACAAGCGCAGGGCGCGGACACTCATCTTCCCACCTCTTACTTAGTGATTCGTTCTCCAGCGATCTGGTGATTCTAACACTACAGCGGCCATAGTCTGCGAGTTTACAAAGATTCTGCCAGAAACGACAGTTGCCCATCTTCCCTGCGGGAGCGGTCCTGACCCGGGAGCCCGCGTATGGAACGTATACTCGAGCGCAGTAGTCTTCTCGGCACAGCTCGAGCAACGACAATGCAGCTTCTCTGTGTACGCAGTATTGGGGAGAGGTGGAGGGGGGGAACCGGCACGTCACTGTTTTGGGCCTGTCGTCGGAGTTGATGGATCGAGCTTCGACCGTTTCCATTTTCACTCCGCCGTCGTCGTGGAGGGGTGCCTCCCCTCCTGTTATGTCGTTGCCCCGGTGACAGCGGGACCTTAGGAGACGTGCACTCCAGACGTACGGTGGACGACGTCTTGCCCAGCTGAAATGAAAAGCAGAAACCAGCGGCGAAAGAATGTGGCACTCGATTTTACACGCGTTGGGCCCTACTCTCGACTGAAATGTCTTCAATATTGCGGGTATTTATACTGCACGTGTATGTGTATTTATTGTTTTTAAGGGCCTTTTCTCGGGCTGTGGGAATAGTGGTCCGAATTGAATGGCGCTGTGCCCTTCATAATCTGCATATAATGCAAGGAAGACCTACCAACTACCAGCACCCTTTGCAGTGTTAAAGTTATGAACGACACTGGCTGTTCGATTCAAAGCAGTGTCCAAACACCCCTAGCCTTTTGTCTTTCTGTTTGTGAAGATAACTTTTATATATATATATATCATCGCTCAACAGCATCTTCATGTGATTAAAGAAATGATCTAACTATGCGCGCTCAGTGTCTATATTTATACCGTTCGTAAATTTTGAAGGGGAACATAACAGCTGTCAGCACCAGAAAGAGACTGACTGCACTCTATCCTGCGTCAGATGTGTGGCGGTGGCGCAGCAGTGTAGCCGTCACACCTTGGAGTTTTACTTTGTAAGCCTTGGTGTGCCTAAAGGTACTGCCTAACTTCGGACGAAATACTAGACGCGGAATGGTAGGTAATGCGTTCGTGCATTAGCAATCGCCAACTCCAAAATATGAAGAGCAGCAAACTGACGGTTACCAAGAGGCATGACCGGTGCATGTTGTGAAAATGTCTAGATTCCGCTATGTCAGATGTCTGCTAACCACTGTTTGCAGATTATGCTTGTGCCATTCCAATTAAAACGACATACAAAAGGCAATCAATGAATTCGTAGGTATGAGAGAACGATCAAGCTGACATCGTCTTTGGAATAGTAATCAGTTGGAATACCCGTGGGCAATCGCGCTCGATGTAAAGTCGCCCAATTTTTTAATAATATCAAGCTAGCGTCGACCGCCGGGACGGCCAGCGCTGTGCCGCGGAAAAATGCGGCGTCAGGGGAGAGATTAAGCGCGTGCGCACAAAGCTCCTTCTGTTGCGAGCGTCGTCTGCTAGGCTATTCCGTGGACCGCACACAGCCCCTGTTCATTATCTGCTGTGGTTGGTTTGCTCTTTATGTTTATACAGCCTTGATGGAGATGCGCCTCAACGGGTAATCGGTCTCTTAGCTATAGATGAGAAATTTAGCCAGTGCAGTTCAACCGCTAACCTGGGGTTTTTAACGTGCATCACGCAGTAGTGATCACACGAACGCGTGCCGGTACGAAACTCATCCAGATCGAAACGGGCGGGGGCGGCGGGGATCGAACCCAGGAGGTTCCCAGCGCAAGCTTTCGCTCCACCCTCCGAGCTGAGACGCGTTAGCCCACTCGGCCACTTCCTCCCCCCATTATCTGCTGGCATAGCTAACCGCCTTTAAGCAAAGATCTGAACAGCGCTTGCTTGCGTGATACTGCTCAGGCGTGGCATAAACCGCGCGTCATCTCGAGTTTAATTTACTTTTTTTGTTCATTTCACGTTTGCGTTTACTTTTGTGAACGCCACAAAAATGAAAAATACGGTGACGCGACAAACTGAATGCAACGACGCATTAAACTATATACCGCAGACAGGCTACGAGGCATCAAAACCAATCCAGTGCTTTCACCCTGCCACGTGACATCGTGCTTCCCCGTGCAATTGTACCCAACGGGAAGGCCACGTGACACACTTTTAGCGATGGACTGGCCAAGATAACTCGGCTGCGGTACAACACAAAGTGAAACGGAGTATAGACAGGGTTTCCGCTTGGGATTGGTGTTTTGTTATGTTTTGTTTTGTTTGTTGGTGCTACGACAGCAACAACGCAGTTGATAAACTGCGTTGTTGCTGTCGTCATCCAGCCTATGTAGACGGGTAGTCACACTTTTCTTTGACCAGCGGGCACGCGCGCGCACATTTGTATGCCTCCTCGAGGGCCCATAAAACACGGGAACGTGTTGCGAGAATGTCGATGGGCGGCATGACGCAAAGGGATATAGAAACAACCGTCGGGGTTACACCGGCTAATGTCAATAAGATTTTGAACGCATTTCAAGAGGAGGGCCGTATCGGCGACGCACTTCGACAGCGCAAGCGCCCTGCCCTCCTTTGCTACGGAGCAGGGGCTGTGTGCGGTCAACGGAATAGCTTAGCAGACGACGCTCCAACCAGAAAGGGCTTTGTGCGCACGCGCTTAATCTCTCCCGTGACGCAGCATTTTTCCGCGGCACAGCGCTGGCCGTCCCGGCGGTCGACGCTCGCTTGATATTATTAAAAAATGGGGCCACTGTGCAATTGATACTTCACGTATTATTACTTCAATTTTGTGTTTAATCTATTATCTGCCCTTGCCATAGTAGGAGGCCCTCGTTTTCAGCGCATGTACGAAGATGCCTACGCGCATGTAGCATTGAAAGAATGCCAGCCTCTTGAAGTTGCGTTCTATACGGGCATCGAATGTAAAAGTCTGAATCGCGATAATGCGCCCTAGAGATCCCTCTTTTCGTTGAGTAGCAGTAGTAGTAAGCTTCAGGCTTTTGACGTGTATGCACACTTCCAATTAAACATGCCCGAGTGACCGATAGTAGGTTTACTGTATAAAACATATTTATTTTTTTATTTTCAGAAGACGTAAGAGCAATGGCTCATAACTATTAGATGCTGCATCAGCACAGTGTCCGCAATTCAATGAAAGTCGTAAGAAGTAATGCCATGAGACATGCATATCTAAAAAGGTTAGCACTAAGATGGATTATCTCATCGTCATCAGTTCTGTATAGACCTTGATCTATTATCCTGTCCCGTTTGTGCTCCTCCATTTGTGTGTTTTTTTTTTGCGCTCCTTATACCACATTATATAATACAAATACCGCAGTCCTCGACCTTAAAACTGTTCGGTAAAATCTTTTTTGTGCAAAATTTGTCTAACATAAATATAGTTTTCATAATATAATCTTTTATTCACGCGCGACAGTGCACCAAAGTCAATTATTTTTAATGCGCGCTAAACACTACATTTAATATGATCAATAAGGCGCGATATGCACTGCATAGATCCTTCTACTAGGTACGTGAAAAGGTCGGTGGCCGAGTACGTTAAGAGCTCTTCACACATGCACCATAGCGCTACCTCAGCGGTATTAGTCAGCGCCGGAAACAGCGCTGGCAGTATACGCTGACCTTCCTGATGCAGAGCATATACAGCATATCGCATCAGCGCTCTATCAACGCTGTTTGTAGTGTTGATTTAATTCTGCGATGAATGCGTAAACCGGCATTTAGTGCGTCAGGGCTCCACGGTACATAGAGCGAGGAGTCCCGCTGCAGACACTCAGTGTCAAAACCTCACTTCAATTGGCTCTGACAAAGACTGTCATCAGTGCCGGCGTTCATTAGTTTTCTCGCAACGTAATAAGCTTTAGCGATTCTAGTATAGCAACGGTGCCGTACTGGACGAAATCCTCATCCTCAACGTACACATCCGATGCCATTTCAAGGCAGATAAACGTTCCGCTGCTTAAACCTTTGTTGAAAGCGAACGAACATTCTTGTCATAAAAAAAGTCCGCCTATTTGTGACGATTATCTCAGTCAATATCTTAGTCGAAACCCATTGTAAGGGAAGTGCGCCCATGCATCGAGGCACTTGCTAGAGCTTAGGAGTCGAACCTACGAGACTTCTCTAGAGCCGACAGACAGTACCCTCGGCAGCCGCCGAAACAGCGCCTCATGCATGCGCACTTCACGGGTTGCTGCGCACCTCTCCCTTCGTTGCCCTCTTCCACCGTCGGCGTTGTTTTCGAGCAGCTGCAGCCGACTGAAGCGATATTTGAAGCCTGACGCTGGAGCCGCCGAATTGGGCAGCTCACGAAGCCGGAAAATTGCGTCGCTTCTGCGTTCCTCAAGCATGCGCAGCTGTCGAGGGCTCGACGAGATCGGCCGCGCTTGTCGCCTGCTTTGGGGCGAAAACCGGCAGTCCTCCCGCGAAGTCTTCCCTCCGCCGAAATATTTGGCAGACTTTTATTTTACGTTCATTCCCCCCCCCCCCCCCCTTCCTTATAGTCAATATCTGCGAGTAAAACTTTCCCAACTTCGACGAATAAAGATAAAAGAAAGAAGGAACGTCGCCAGGATGTGTTTTGGTGTCTAGACTATGGAATGTAGGGAAAGTACTCACAAAAGCTGATTTTTTATTCAATGAATATTTTAGTACGTTTATTTTCAGTGCGAAGATACAAAAGCATAAAGCGCTACAAAGAAATGTTAAAAGGAAAAGAAATATCCCATAGATCAATGCAGAATTAAAGGGTCGCTTACAACTCTTATATCTGTACCCCCGATTTTACTTAAATATAAAGATAACCTTGAACGATCCAAATACCAACGCAAAATATCTACAGGTCAAAATCAATTGTGTTTGCACGTTGTTTTGCACCACGTAGTTAAAAGGTGCAATGAACCACGTAACTTGCAAAGCCCCTTCTTGCACCACGTTTCTGCACTGGTGCTTGGTATTAGTGTGACTGTTTGTACTCCTCTACATTTAAATAGCCTCCAAGGAAAAATGTTACTGGCATGTATATTGACATCATTTTTCAATTTTCCACTAGAGGAAACATGATTCATTGGGCGTGACAGACATTCTGAGAATGTTTTATGTCAATGCAAAACACAAACCAAATATGTTCTCGGCTATTGGGAGGGTTGCTGCGATTACGTTTCTCGGTATTACGTTGAAGTAAAGGAAGAAATCAGGTTAGGTTGAATCACAAAAGCGGATATAGTTTCTGATGATGACAAATATTTTGTTTATACTCCATCTCACAAACATCTGCAGTGCAAGCAAAGGGACTGGTACGAGCGCATGCCTTTGGAAAGTGCCTCCTATGCATGCAAACAAAAGCATTCTGCTGAGCTAGGCTCACGCGCCCGTGCCTTTGGCTTTACTGCATACATGTGTGAGATGGAGTATAGGTCATTATTGCCGCGTGTGTGGCCGACAAGAAAGGCTTCTCCGTATTTCTAGAAGATTCGTATTTACTCTTACCCCGAGTGTATTAAATAAGGAGACCAATATCATCTTTCAGAGTCAGCCTCCCGAGTGTACGACGCTTGAACATTCTAGACCGAATGTACGAGATACTGAGGGTAATGTACAAGGAGCCGAGCGCGGCCTTGCCGACACACTCTTGTACTCTCCCTAGCCAGCTGTCACGCCGACATATCGAAGCTCGCTGCTGCCGCCTTCGACGCTCGCTGCTGCTTTCACGACGTCCGTTCTTTCTTTTGCATCTTGCACAAGTGCGCCAATTAAACCTTTGTTTCCAGTATTACAGGTGTCGATCATTTTCCATGCGCGACTCTTTCATCGCAGGTAACTTCCATGATAATAAGTCGGTTAATGTTTTTTTTTCAGGATAGTTTCACACTTCGATGGTGATCTATCCTCCAGCAGTGCATGAAAAGAAGATCCAGCACGAGGGCAATGTCTCCAATGAGGCCTCAGAGAAAGATGTGATACTTATTACTGATGAGAAAAGGTCTCCCATTTTAGTTTGTTAATTTTAAAGCACCTTTTGTAAAACTTATAAGCGTGCTCTATAACAATGCAGGCATACTATATAAATTATTGCTGAATTGCTCTTGCTATGAAGTGCAACTAAAATATTAATTCTTTTAGAAACACAAAATGGGCTAGCGTGTATTTTGTTCGCCGGAGGAGCCGCTTTAATTTTACGTGGCTCGCCTAATCAACATGTGTTCTACTGTTTGCTGTGACGCAGTTTCCTGCTTATGCATATATGGTGAATATTTAAAAAAAGATGATCAAATTTTCCCTTTTTAAAAGAATAATTAAACTCAGAATGACTTTTCTATGAGAGACAGCGTTTATAAGAAAAACAATTCAGGGAACTGCTATGCCTCTTTCTTTTGAAAAGACAGTGTCCCTCTTTAAAAGCGACGATGTCCATGAGAGGGCCCTCGTCCCTCTGCTTGATTTAATATAGTTGCTGTCTTCTTTACTTTGAATTGGTAAAGTGTAGAAGAAAAGTTCACGAGGGCGAAAGTTTAAGTTCTAGTCGAGAAATTCGCGAACTTTGACGTAGTTATTTTAGCAACACAAAATAAGCTGGCATGCATTTTGTTCTTCGAAGGTGCAGCTTTACTTTTATGCCCCTCGCCTAATAAACATGCGTTCTGCTGTTTGCTGTATCAGTAAGTAATGACGCAGTTCCTTGTTTATACATATAAGGTGAATATTAAAAGAAGCCCTTCTTTGAAGGAGGAGTTAAGCTCCGAGTGACTTTCATTGAAAGACAGCGTTCATAAAAAATTCAGGGGGCCGCCATGCCTCTTTTTAAAGGAACAGTGTCCGTCTTAAAAAGCAAGGATGACCATAAGAGGGATGTCGTCTCTTTGTCTAATTTAATATAGTTGCTGTCTTCTTTACTTTTAATTGGTAACGTTAAAACAAACACAAAAAGCTCCTGAGGGTAAAAGTCTAAACTGTACACGGGAAATTCTCGAACTTCGACGTAGTTGAAGTTCGAGAATACAATACAGTCACTAAATACACAGCTTCTTTAACAATCTGTCCGTGGACGAGTGATGTCCAAGCACCAAAAAACGATTTCCAGTAGCCAATATTATGCGTAAGAACACCAATAGCGAACAGTGACTAAAAACATGCCCCAGCGTTTGGCGACCAATCTGATAGCGACCAGATTGCTACCCGCTCCTGTTCTACACGCGAAACTCGAGCCTTTGATACGGTTTTTTTCTTTTTGAATGCACAAAAAATGTCCTTCTCGGGGTAGCATGCAAACTTTCCAGAAGCATTTCATTCTTCGCGCTTCACCATTACACGCTTCCCATGTTTGACATGTTGACGTTGGCCTGGCAGCATTGCAATAGATCTTGTGTAAAAGGTTATCTTACATGTGATCAGAGAACATATGCGCCAGCTAGCTGCAGCTTAATGGAAAATTACTTACAGTGCGGTTGCACACAAAAATATATTTCATTCTTTATCTAGATTGAGTTAAACTCATTGGATCCGCGCAGAACTGTCTGCTATAGCTGCAGTTGGTGCACACAAACACCGAGGTAAAAGAGGCAAAGTATTTTTTTTTTTGCCTAACTTAGACTGCACATCTCAGTGTAGAATTCTCACGACTCTAAACCGTCTCTCCCGACGGTTTCGTCTTGTGGATTGCATTACGAAAACAAAACCTTCCTATGTTTTTGTAGCTGTTTGCGTTAAATTTCTTAAGTCGCACCAGCAGCAGATAACAAGCAATAGTAAAATGACTATTGTCAGTCGTTTTCTATCAAAACGCAGTTCGACCTTATCTTGAGGCCCCTTTCCTATGCGGCATGGAAGTCCGTCTGCTCTTTGCGCACCTCATGAGTTTGTTTACCCCCGGATACAGCTACGTGCTTTTGCCTCCCCCAACATCAACCAATGATGACGCGCTCTTGACGGCCTCGTCATCATGCGTTCCCTGGGCGTTCTCTATGTCGCTTTCTGATCGGCGTGCCCCTCCTTACGTTCCGATGCCCCAAAGACCCAATTCGGAACGCTTGCTGGCCGTATTGACCCGTTCTATAAAAATGCTCTATGGAGGGGATTTTGCGTTTTACGTCCCCTCGAACTTCTGGCCAAGCAGAAAAACAAGCAATTCCCGCCATAACGACGCTCTTTGCAGCGTCCATAAATTCTTTCACCACCAGTTATTCGAGTGCTTAGTTAAGAATCGGGTTACGAGAGATTTTTGGGGAGTTTTGGTTACTCCGATTAGACAATTGATCATCTGGCATATGTTTAATAACGCAATTAAGACTGCGCCGAATCTCCAATTTTATCGTTCCGGTAGCACTCAAAAGTCCTTGAAAAAGTGGCATAAACCATAGTTATTATGATGTACGAAAGAAGTTCAACTGACACTAGTGTCTGTGCGACTTTCGTGTCGCAAATTGAAGCAGTCAACAACCAGTCTATTTTTGCTGTGCTCCTGTGCATATGGGAAAACTCGTGTGCATTTGGTTTCTTCGCCGAAAAATAACATAAAACACTTTTTTACTTGGGTCGTACCGAAGAGTATGTACCTTCATTATTATTGTAAAGGTACATTTGCTATAGTTAGGGCATTTTTCTTCATCAGTGAAAGATGTTTAGCTTCGTTACATTTCAGACCCAAACCTGTGCTTCACAGCAGGCGTTTAAAACAACTATCGAAAGGAATATATATGTGCTCAAGGTTCGCCAGTATTCCGGTGACGCTTATATATTGCTAATATGCCAGTCCTGACAATATATTAAGATGACCCCGCCGTGCATTTTTACAAGCAGGTAAGAACATTCAAGATGTAAAGAATAAATTTTGTGGGCCATGAGGGGTGTCTCTTTTTATTATTTTCTGAGCCGGGAAACTTTTATAAGGCACTTGATCTCAAAGATTTCGAGCATACGGGTAATGTTTTGAACGTAGAACAAGTGTCTTCGCACAGAATACAAAGAATAAAGCAGTACTTACTTATTGAAAATCGAACTCTATGACGTGGCCTTGAATTTATTTTGAACGTACATGCACAGGGAGTTACTGATCCAGTGTTACTGCGTAGTTCTTGCCTTCTCTTGGTTTTCCAGATGCCCTTCGTTCGTTTGGCACGTGTATTTGCCATGCTGCAAAGCGCCGACGTCGTGTACGCGCTAAAAGTGTCCCACAGTGCACATAAATACATGTTGGAAGCTGATTTAGCACAATTTTTAATGCAATGAATTTGAGAGAAAAATGACGTAACTGTCCAACTATTTCGTGTGCTTGACTGAGAAATGTTTCAAGCTATTTAGTACGTACTAATTATTCGGGTTATTTGCTCTTATAATCGAGCGCAAGGAGAAAATTCACTCACTTTTTCCTATAGAAATGCATTACCAGAAGTCAGTTTTCAACTGGTTGCTGCCTGCTTCAATTTGTGACAGCACACCAGCGCCACTTGAATCTCTAACGTACATTTTAATAACTCTATGGCATAAACAAGCTCGCAACGCTTGACGAAACAAAACGACCGGGAGTCGCTTGGGGTACAGGAGAGGGCTCGCGTTTGTAAACACAAAAAGGGCTGTAAATATGCACACGCAATGCATTTACTTTGAAGAAATAAAAAGTAACTATTCAAAGAATCAACAACGGAAGTCTTTACTTGAGCTTTTATCAATCCTTGTTGTTTATATACTTTTACCCAAGTGGATCAGCACGTTTTGTTTCTCGTGGCAGCAACCGAAGTTCGGCACCAACCCCACTTCTCCCCCCCCCCTCCCCCCCCCCCCCCCCATTTTTCTAAACCCGCCTTCTCAAAACCCGCACAACAATGTTTCTAATAGATATGCGAGCCTCCCGGGTAATTACTCCTTTTCGCAAACTTGCCCGAACCCCAGGAAAGACGCAAAACTGCAATACAACTACGCCCACAAGAAAAAGAAAAACAAGAGTTGACGTATTAAAGACAAAAATATAAATAATAAAAGATTCCCGTGACACGCCAAACTTTTGAGTTCCAAAGTCCGCATCTTTATTGTTTCTTAGTCGTTTTATCCTCTTTCCTGCTTATCTCAAAAGCGCTGTTTACGATGCTCACACAACCTGCTCTTTCATTTTCTTGTTATTGAACGGATACTGCTCTTGTTGTTGAATTAAGGTTGAGTGTACCAGCGGATAGACGATTGGGGCCAATGCCAGGAACATCGCTCGCAGCTGAGGTCGTAATTTGCATACGGGTGCCAGGGGGGCGGGTTGCTTGCCTGGAGAGCGGGAGGGAATATGAGAAGCCATGGCGACGTTCAGACGGGCGTGTCTTCGATGGAACGAATTGCACGCTCAAGGAAAGAAAACACTGAACGAAGAGAGGGGGGTGCGGCTCCATACTTTTCTTATGGTATTAGATGTCTTTTCCGTATGCAGCTGCTTCACCGCGAATATGTGGCGCATGCCAAAACCACCTGCACAGCCCAAAAGGTCATGTCAG
This sequence comes from Ixodes persulcatus, assembly GCA_013358835.2. Classification (NCBI taxonomy): domain Eukaryota; kingdom Metazoa; phylum Arthropoda; class Arachnida; order Ixodida; family Ixodidae; genus Ixodes; species Ixodes persulcatus. The sequence goes on from JABSTQ010011253.1 coordinate 1,150,695, forward strand.
CAATTATGGAATAATGAACAATGAGATGGTTCGTCACGTAATTCGCGCCCTCACGAAATGACGGCGAAGGCGACGACGACAACTGTTGGTTCATTGTGTCAAAGGCAAACATGTACAAGTTACTCAAAAAACGTAATTAAGTTAAGTTACTGAGTATTGGCCTCAAAAGTATTTGATAGGGTAGAAATTACTCATGATAGAAAGTAATTTAGTGAATTACTAACTACCGTAAAAAAGTAGCAAATTACTTTTGAAGTTACTTTTATATTTTTTTACGGTAATAAGGAAGTATGTAGGTATTGATATGTTAGCGAAATTCCGCTAGCCAAATATAAAGCAGCTTGTGTTTTCACAGATATGCTTTAATAGGTGGTTCTGCTTCTACGTGCCTAAATGCCTTGCACTTTTTTGTTTGGTCAACGATGTGCTGCGGATGTATAATTTCTACTTTGACGTTTAGCACCGCCTGAGCTTGATTTTGCAGATAGTTTTTGCTTGTTTAAAGGGTTGCGTAAAGTACATCTAACAAGTACTTGCAGTAAACTTCTGCAAATAAATTTTACTTTGATGTAAAGTGCAAGTACACTTTTACAATCTTTCGTGGTGCCCTTTCATCCCCTATACATGGTTTTTAACTGGTATGCATTGCTTCAGGGGCAGCCGGAGGTGCATCCGTTTTTTTTTTAAATGGCAGCAAATATTGGATGAAGTGAAGTCGTCAAAGAGTAGTTTTACTCTCGCTGAATATTATTTAACACAATCAACTTATAAAGCACTTATTTCTGTCGGTCTTACAGCCGCCATTACTTCACTCAGCGAAATGATCAGATGACGTCTCGAAAGACGATAGCGTGTTTTCACATGATGATACGCCATTTTTTCTTTTCAAATTGGGGGACTGTAATTTAAAGTCGGGAGTTGAACAGTCCTCGGAAAGTACAAGTACATGCTCAGAGAGTGTACTTCAAGTAAAGTAAAAGTTTTCTAAACCTACTTGAAGTTTTACTTTAAGTACCATGTACTAATAGTGCTTTCCAACACTCCTTGTTTATTTATTCTTTTTTGCAAAAATGGTGGGGGAATTACTAAGATTTTTCGAACGATCTTCGAATCTTGGAAGACCTGCATATTCTGAGTTTTGGTAGGAAAGGCAACGTAAAGAGGTATACCTTAACGTTGCCCTTTAGCACGTGTTTCTTCAAGTACAGCACAATCCTCGGGAACACCAGGTGAGTTTCAGAGCGAGTGCAGCATTTCGTTGCCTCCTCTGAGTGAGGATGCATGTGTACACTTCCTTGCTAGTGGGCAAAAGTTCCTACGTTGGGTACAAGCAGATACAAGCCCTTTCTTCCAATGAGTTGTCTCCTTCAGCTTCGGGACACAAAGAAACTCTAGTCTTCGGCTTTAATCCAGCAGTTAGTCGGCCTCACTTGCGACATATCTGTCCACTCCCCGCACCTCGTAGAAAAGTTGTTGCAGTGGGGGGCTCGGGAAAATTTTAGGGGGTTTAGGACCCTCCGAAACCACCCCTCCCTTCCCTCGCCACATGCTTCCCCATCTTTGCAAATATCAGCTGATCTTCCCAGATCTTATACCTTTTATGCAGTAATGTTTCTTGATAAGCAAACATTTCACTAAAATTGAAAAGTAATTTATGATTTGTGTAGAAGTTACTCGGAAAAAGTAATTTAAACTACTAATTATCGAAATAAAAATGTAATTTAATGTTACTGAACTACTCAGAAAAGTAGTTAAACTACTTTCCTGACTAACTGACTAACTTGAGTAGAGTAGTTGAACTACGTACAAGTCTGGTCAAAGGACACTGACCGTCTCGTAACGAAGACTCTACAGTGGCAGAGAAAAGACTGGTTAATAAAAGTACAAAGCATTTCGAGACCCCGCACTCAAATGGTAGAAGAAGTGCAATCACGTACAGTTATCCTGAAGGAAGCAAGATATATATCTGCGGAATTACTTCGTTAATCAATTGTTGTTGTTTTCTTTTTTAAGACTTTTTAATGTACTCGTAAACAGAGTGGTACAGCGCATCTGACGCTTTCAAACAAGCCAGAAAAATAGGCGGGAGCACATATAAAGCTCGAACTTCCACAGAATGTTCGCTGAGCGGGTCAGATTTAGCGTGTGAAATTTCAGGGCGTACTTCTCTTTCTGTAAAAAAAAAAAAAAAAAAATGAGAAAAACAACTGTGCCAAAGCCAAAGTCAACGTCGTGGGCGTTCCTCGAAGACCGAGTGAGCGGCGCTATTAAATGTGGCTCCATCTCCCGATAGGCCCAGAGAACAGACAACACGTCGTCTGCTCGCCACGGTAATCGAGAGATGGCGCCACAGGTTTATAGAGTCGCTAACGAACTAGGTCTTTGCGAACGCGCATGGCGTGGACGTTGGCATGTTCGTTGCTCTCTTTTTTTTAATTTTTTTTTTTACAGCAAGGGAACTACGCCTTGAAGTTTCACACGGTAAAACTGACCTGCTCAGTGCTCATTTGGTGAAATTTCGAGCTTTTTATGTGTAGACGCCGATTTTCTGGGCTCGTTTTACATCATGAGACCCGCTTGTGTTCCCCAATGCTTTAAAATAATCAAAGCAATTTGCGACCCGATTATCTTGCAAATTTTGTTTCTTTGTCAGTGTAATTATTAAGGGGTAATTGCTTCACAAGGTTCCAGGCTCTTGAAGTATGTGCAGCTGTCGGACTAAAAAGTAGAAGACACGAACAAATTTCATTTCAGAATTGCAATACAAAACCGAATATTTGGAGTCTTGAGCTTTCCCTTAACTGAAGTCATATCTTTTAGAAATATCTGAAATTACTGACATGCAAAACATCCCTTTCCCGGATTGGTAATGTCTATGTTTATTTTGAATGAATATATGTAGCTCACTTTAACTGCCCCCACCCCCTTTTTTCTTCTCGTAGGCTTTCTTATTTTTGAAAACCAATGATCACGCATGCCGTAAGATGTGAGTAACAAGAACAAACAACAGAAAAGCTGGTTTTCGTCTGATAAGCTCCTCGTGTTGTTGCATTTAAATTTAACTTCTACAAGCAATTTATTTTTATGTCGATTCACGTCGCATGATTTTCTATTTTATATTCGTTTGCTCGCTCATAATTTTTTCTTTATTATTATTTCATTGAAGTGAAGAAATCAGAGAAAGACGCCAGTCGCTCAGCGGCTTCATTCCTTTGTTCGTAGGCTTGTCTTTTCTTTTGGTATATTTATTTCTCCAAAGGTTTCTCCCTATCCCTTTTGGTGCGCCTTTGTCACTTCTGCTCCCCCATCCCATGATTTTTTTTTCTTCTTCGTAGCTTTCGTTCATTCGCTAATATTCGAGAGATTAGTTCAGATCGCCTCTTTTTCTTTTTTTTTTCCTTGCATTCTTTCGGCACCCTTCGGTTGCTGCTGTTTTTAATTCTTTCCCAGCCAGCCGCCTAGATATGCATGACTTTTCTGTATTTGGTTTGCTTAGATCTTTCGGAGATTGCTTTTAAAGGAACTTTCTTGTAGGGCTGGGTCGGATTGGCTTGGAAGGCCCAGAAAGGAAGAGGGAACGAGGTCGATAATGAAACTTCTTTCTTTTTTTTTCCGCTTATTTTTTTCCCCGCTCATTTTTTTTTTTTCTGCGGTGTTCGCTGCATTGCATGTTTACGCAACAGACCCTATACTCCGGCATAGCCCCCTCTATATTGGCAAAGCCTGGCAGATCGCCATGAGACGCGGCCGCCGAAAGTGAAAAGGTAGAGCGGCAGACAACGGAAGAGAGTAGAGCCACGTGACGGGCTCCCTGCTGCGGCGAGACACCGAAACACACCTCTCCCAAGCGATGGAATGTCCGCTCGTACTCCTCGCGTTCCTCGCGCGTCCTCGCCGCTGCAAAAGCTGTACGCTCACTACCAGGTTTCCCGAGAAATGCTCTGTGCTACCAGATCCTCCAGCTCCAAATCTGCGACCGTGCGCCCTATGGCTCCGTCGTCGAACTGCCAGTCTTTGTGAGTATAGAGGAGGCTATGACTCCGGTTACTCCCACGCTGAGACTAGAAGCTCTGCCTTCATGCCGTGCGAGCTTTCTGCCCTTGCTAAAACAAGTGTGAATGTTCATGGCACGCGCAACCAAAGCACTGCGGAAGCCAGATTGCTCGCGCTAACGGTGGAGCCGCTAGTCTCATGGCGAATTCCACTGGTCGTTTTGGAGCGCGCCGGAATCGACTTTTCTGGGGCGAGCCTATTTCACTGGGCGATCGGGATCGAGACGGACGTGTTCCACTGGTCGTTTTGAATTAGCTCCCGCTCCAGATCTCGATCTGGATCCGAGAAAAGTCGCTCCGACGATTTCGGTGGATTCAACCGGAAGCCAGCCGGGCCAGCCCTCGGCGCACACACGTGACTTCCTTTCTCGCGGGGCATCTCGCCTGATCTCGCCCATCACGCCTCAGAAGAATTCGTAATGGCCGCTTGCTTACCCCTTGGCTCGACAGTCAGTTCGTCTTCCAGGAAGGAGAAGAGAAGGTTTTGCCGCGTTATGGGCATTCCGGCAATCTTTGCTATACTTCGTCTCACTCTACGATGGACTAAAGGCAAAAGCTACGGACCGCCAGATCCAATCACGAGCCACTTAGAAATCGCGTATTGCGCTTTGATGCGCGTATCAGTGCCCGCGTCTCGGATCACTGATGGGGATGGGCGGACAGTGGTTCGAATCGAAATAGTACTGAGTGACTCAACAATTTTACATCGCAAAAAAGAGGCTGTTTGCAGTGTCGAAGCTATAGAAATGATGCAGCGTTTTGGGGTTTGGAGCATTATTCGTCCACCCCTAATCAATGTTTGGCATGTCATAGTGTAGCGTGGAACGTGATTGGACCTGGCGGCCCATGGCTTTGGCCCTTAGTCCATCGTAGGATGAGACAAAGCATAGAAGCTCCTGAGCCATTCCTGCCGCTCGTGCGTCGAACACGTGTTGGCGCCGTGATTGCGAAAACGTCTTCAAAACGACCGCGGCGGCCGCAGAAAGGGGATTCCCGGGCAGTTGAATGACGGGAAGGCATCCGCCGATCCCGGAGCAGTGGTCAGGTTCCACTGGGGATCCGTAGGTGGCGCGACCCCGTTCGGATCGTGTGCTCCATTCCGTATCTGGTCAACTGATCCCGGCGCGCTCCAAAACGCCCAGTGGAATTCGCCGTCAGCTTAAGCTATAAAAATGACACGAAACAAAAGAAAAAAGGAGAAAACAACGAGTCACACAATTGCTGTCCTACTCCTGCTCGCGTGTATCGTTATATTTACTTATTCATAAAACATAAGGAACGGCTGTCGTATGATTTAGTAAGTTCACTTAAAGAATCGTGCAACCACAATAAAGTAATACACCCAACATCTATTTCCCGCATAGAGGCTTGTATTGTTTATTGATGCCTCAAAAGAAATGAAGGCTTTCAAACTCGAACCCCCAAAACACTTTAAATCTTGTAGTCTTACTGTTACTCCTACGCAGAATGTTACTCATAAACTACCGATTACATCCTTTATTTTTTTTCATTCCTATCAGAAGCACTGTCATTGATAGAACCCTGGTGCAACACATACCCCCGAATCTCCGAGACAGGTCAGTTTCTTCGGTTGCAAAAATGTTACTTGTGTGATTTGTTTTGTTTTTTTTTTGCTTTACTTATGCCGGCTGCACATAAGAGGAAGCGCATTATTATCTTTTGGGAGAAGAAACTGGTAATAACCGGAGGTTGTTTCGACTTGACCACTCAGTCGCTACAAAATAAATCCCCTTAGCTGATAAGAAAAAGCACGGTCATCACGTGACCTGGGGGGTCACGTAATCTCGGGGGGGGGGGAGGGGGGGTCACGTGACCTTGGGAGGGGGTCGCGCGACCTCGGGGGGGGGGGGGGGTGGTCACTGACCTGGGGGCCACGTGACCTCGGGTGGGGGTCACGTGGCCCTGGGGTCACGTGACCTGGGAGCCACGTGTCCTGGGGGCCAAGTGGCCTGGGGGGTCACGTGACCTGCGGGGTCACGTGACCTAGGGTGGTCACGTGACCTTACGGTCTTCCCGAAGAAACCCGAGGTCCTTCCGAGGTTCTCCCGAAGGAACCCCAGGTCCTCCCGAAGGAACCCGAGGTCCTGCCGACGTCCTCCCGAAGGAACCCTAGGTCCTCCCGAAGGAACCTGAGGTCCTCCCGAACCGCTCATTCACACTGGAAGTGAATCCGCGTTCGCAAAGCGGTTGCGAACGCGGTTGTATAAAGATGCAGTACAATTGCTCGCGCACTTGATGTCATCGAGTGCGCGTGCAATTGTACTGGATCTTTATACAACCGCGTTCACAACCGTTTGCGAACGCGGATCCGCTTCCAGTGTGAATGAGCGGGAAGGGACCCGAGGTCCTCCCGAAGTAACCCGAGGTCCTTCGGGAGGACCTCGGGTTCCTTCGGGAAAATTTACCCATAATGCACCGCGCGGTTACGCCGACGGCGACGGCAACGCCGCTCAAGCCGGAAACGGGCGCCTAAGAGCTGCCCTCTAAAAACATGTTTGTAGAAACACAAACGCCTTACAAAAAGTGAGTACAGAGCAACGTGACTTCGACAGACACATTGCCATTATGAACTCAACCTGCCGTTTAGCCATGCAGAGAGTGTGAAGAGATATGCAGTATGTCCGATCAGCCCTAACGGACTCCGATCTCGGTGGCATCATTCCCAGGTTCTGCGGATGGGCTATACTCTTCGTGTGGGGCTTTCTTTGGAAACTACGCGGCATTTGAGCGTTCCGACTGCCCAACGAGGTTAGGATTCATCAGTAAACACCCCCAGCGTACTACACATATCAATCTAGGTCAGCCAACTTGAGAAAATGGGTGCTGTGAGAAAGGAGGCGGTATGTTTCACCATATATGTTATAAATGCTCCTCGCGACACTTTCAAACTTGGCATTATTACACCGAAAGCGTTTCAGTTTATTCAGTTCTGGAATATTTGTTTTAAAACGAAAACGTCAAATTCTCCCCATACCAGATTCGGCAAAGTGCGCGAAGCGCTAACGGCTGATCTGTCTAAAATTATGTAATAATTGTTACGTGAAAAAAATAAATAAAATTCGGTGTTTCTGTGCACTATCAAATTAGGATTGCACCGGGTGTTTGGGAGAAAAGAAATGTCGTTTCATCGAGACTTGTACGGTATAGTAATTACAAGCAATCATATGACTTTTAATCGATTACTTTTTAGCATTTTTGTAATTATCTGATTGCATTTATTAGGAGGTAATCACGAGAGTAATCTGATTACGCTTGGAAGTACTAAAATTACTTGTAACCGTTACATTTTTCTTTTTTTTTTCTAATGGCGCCTTATGTTTGTAAAAGTTTCCTAACAAGGAATCCTTGAACGAAGTCTCCAACAGGAGAATGGCTTAGCCAGCTTAATGGATTAAAAAGGTAAGTAGTTGACAATTCGGTATTTTTCGGTGCATTAATAGGAGGATTTAAGGAACCGTTTTCGCACATACGATACGGTACGATGGGTCCTCCTGTACGAACTGCACGTGCGCCATGGCAGAGATTCGCACAGGCGCAGTTCGTGCCGGCGGGCCCCTCGTACCGTATCGGACGTGCGAAAACGGTTCCCTAAAACTCCCTAATAGGGAGATTTAGAGAACCGTTTTTGCACGTCCGATACGGTACGATGGGCCAACCGGTACGAAGTGCCCATATGAGAGTCTTCTGTGGTAGCCCTTACGAAAATGGCATATCTGGACTTATATAAAAAAAAAAATAGATATGGTTATATAAAAAATTGGGCAGATCTGGCCATATCAAGTAAATCAGTTTATATAAGCCTTATCAAGCCAGATCTGCCCAATTTTTTATATATCCATATCAGGGTCTTTTAGATAGGGGTGTATCGCCTCTCATATCAGGGCAGATATGTCCCAATCAGGAAGGCAACCCTGATATTCAGGGTGTTTTCTTTTTTTTTATTCTTGTAGATTTGTTTAAAAAAAAAGCCATGAAAGCTACACTCATGCGGTTTGTGCGAGTGAGTGCCCAGCGGGACATTATGTGGGTGGCTAATCTTTGCAATAAGTCGGCTAATGATTTCAAATTCAATACTTAATTTTGAAATTAGTGAAAATAGACATATGGTTCCAATTAGAAACTTGCTGAACGTCGTCCAAAATCCCTAAATCAGTCATTTTCAAAAAAACTGTCAGCGCGTGAGAAAGTTACCAATCGTGGAGCAGGTAAGGCTAGCAGTTTCGGTCAGGCGCCCGCGCACTTTCTCCGTCTCTTATCTAGCCATAGCGGTCCACGAGTGGTAACTTGAGCGCACAACTGTGCTTCGCACGCGCTCAAAGTCTTTCTAAAAATTACTGATTTATGGGTCTTGGACGACGGTCAGCAAGTTTCTAATTGAAACAATATGTCTATTTCCACTAATTAAAAGTAAATTAGTGAATTTTAATTAATAAGTCGACTTATCGCAAAGATTAGCAAACTATACAATGTCCCCCTGGGCGTATAACTCACTCGCACAAACCGCATAAGTGTAGTTCTCACGGCTTCTTTTAAAACAAATCTGCAAGAATAAAAAAAAAAACACCCGGTATTCAGACATTGCACGTACGTCACATCATGACGTCGAACACCGGTATCCACCATGCTGGTGGTTGACTCTTCGACCCTGCACAGCGAGAGCAATGGTAAATTGTGCCGCGCTCGGCTGTAGCAATGACCCGGTATCCCGACGATCGTCCGAACGTTTCGTCGGCATGAACCGCGAGACAGAATGTTCGTCAAGTTAGAGAAAGTACGAGCGGCAGGAGAGGGATACGTCCGCGGATTACCCAGTTTGCGGCACGCATCTCATAGCGGCGAGCAACTGCACTTTTCTACACTTGTTTACGTTCGCGCACGCCTTTGCATCGGCTTTTGCCCATTAGTGGTGTAGATGCCCTTTGCCTTTCGTTACATAACGCCGTTTCCCCGCTTCGAGCGATTGTCGCGCCGCGAACCCGGCGATCGAGCGGCGGCGGCCCCGTGTGCAAGCTAACCGAGACGCCGCCGTCAGGGGATTGGTTTGTGCCGCCTGCGAGACGGTAACCTTTGCAAGAAGCGAAAGTATGTAGGCAAGCCGGTTAGGAAACATCATAATATAAACCCTGAGTCAATGAGAGTTGTACGTTATTTGATTTATCCTTATCCCAGGGTTTAGATTATGACGGTAACCTAGCGTTGTTTACCAGTATTTCGCAAAATCGTAACAATCTTTCTACAAGCGACTCGTAAAGCCTCTCGTCAAATTTTAGAACGCGCAATTAAGATTTTTTGTTGTTGTTGTTCTTTTTGGCGACACGTCAAAACTTTGTCGGCGGGATATCGTAACTTTCTGCTCGTAGCGCAATCGCACCAATGCCGAAACATTCTGCACAATTATTCTCCCGGCTGCCAGGAGATAGACACGGCCTAATTCTAGAGGTAATCTGGAAGAGTACCTTTAGGAAAACGATCTATTGTCGCGAAGTAGGTTGCAGCGCACTTACGTTGACGAGACGAGACTTGAAAGGTAATCCGAGATAGATGTCGACACGGCCACGGCGGAATCACCACTCAAACACAAAAACGAGAAGGAAGTTGTCCGTGACGATTCAACACGATGTAGCACAAGCTGTCATTTCTATAACCGAACATAAACGCATCACAAAAATTCTTGGGCTTCTTTGAAGAAATCGCTTGCAGAAGCAGAAATCCGCAGCATTCACGCCGTGAAAAACACCAAACTAGAATTTTAGATCCGGATCAACGCATTCTTTTTTTTTTTTCCGAGATTGCCAACGGCTAATGTGTCATCCGTCAAGCCTCGTCACCACGCTTTCAGCTTAGGGAGAGAGAGAGAGAGAGAAAAGGAGAGAAAGAAAGGCCAAAACGGAAGTCCACGAACAAAAGCCTTATCTTTCGGGGCATCAACGCGCGGGTTGTCGCTTGTACCCAAGGTTGATAGTGCAGTGAATGCTACGTGTGGCCTTGGGCTCGAGGCAGGTGCCGTGTTCTGCCTTATCACCAGCTTCTAGACTGTAGTCACGTGACCCTAACCGGAGACACGATTGGCCTGAAACATGCATAGCGTCTACCCTGCTGTCAATACCGAGTGAAAAATACAGCTCTATGAAGACCAACTTCTGAACTTCCAAAGAAGCTGTCTATCTCGAAAGTGACCCAAAACGATGCGAGTTTGAAGATACAATGTTTTACGCCGTATAACCCACATCATAATATAAAATTAAGAAATAAGCGCGACCATTTTTTTTTGCGCACGATGTCCACAAATAAATAAATAAATAAATATGTATATATATATTTTTTACCAATAAATTTTAAATTATGTGTACACTGTTAGATTCGCGTTTTTAAATTTCAAATTTTTTTACGAAAGAGTTGCACATAAAATACACCACGGACATCTTGCGACTTTCAACACACGATGAATCGCAGACGCTCGCAAGCGGATGGTTACGTTGCTGAGCGATCGGTTTTTGAAAGATGCTGCGTAGGGCGCGCGCAACGGCTTCGCAGGCGTTCGAAGGAAAAAGGATTCGGGACGACGAAGTAGCGTCTTGCATCTTCAGTAAGCTAACGATTCATGTTTCCCCGCTCAATTTAGCGGGGAAACACGAACAAAATTAGTTTCACTGCTAGATTTAGCGGGAAAATGTTCGTCAAGTGACATAAGTACCAATTCAATTTCTTGCTAAATTTAGCGGGGCGGTTACTCGATGGCGACGGCGAAACAGCTTGACTCGGATACGGGCGCCTAAGAGCTGCGATCTCAAATCCATTATTTGATTAACTCGCTTTCCGATCTTATAAGCACTTCGTCATAATGTCACACGTCAAACATACAACCAAATTTCATATTCTTTCAATCTTCAAAATGCGCAATTGGTTAATTGGTCCAAATACCTGGAATAACTTCACTTTAACGATTTCAGCAATAATTTACCAACTATATGAGACTCATGCAATATAGATCAATAAACTAGTGTCTTGGCGAGTACATATGAGTTATTGCTTGCACGACCGAAACGGGCCCATATATCATTATCAGGGGCAATATTTGCACGCGTATCTGGCGTGATATGGCCGTATTAACGCACTTATACGGCCGCATCTAGCAGTATTTGCCCACTTATATGGCGATATCTGGGCGTATCTGCTCCCACATATAGCGGTATATTTCCCTATCTGACTACTTATATTATCATATCTGGGCGTATTTAAAATATATCAGGGACATATCTGACATTTTCGTACGGGAGCGCATGCGCAGTTCGTACCGGAGGACCAATCGTACCGTATCGTATGTGCGAAAACGGTTTCTTAAAACTCCCTAATGAAGAGTACGAAATTTCCACCGTTTCCGAACCGGCAAAAAAATCTGTCGTTTCTTTAAAATCTGAAGTATTCGGAAAATCAGCTGTTACTTAATCAGGTAACAAACGATTACTTTTCCTCTCAAGCAGTCAAGTAATCTAATTGAATACCTTTCAACCAAAAGTAATCATATTTGTAATCGATTAGTTTTTTTCGAGTAACGTGTGCAAGACTGGTTATATCTCGCAGCAAAATGAACTATACGTTCTTCGCCGAACGCTCAGGCCAGGCCAAAATTAACGGACAAAATGCAAAATGTGTGGGGCCGTACTATAAACCTTTGCATCGCTTATCACCCGGGCGACAAATTCTGAGTCACTGAGCTGTGAACGCATTCGCAGCGTCTGATACAGCGCGCAGCACAGCAACAGCGCATGCTCGGAAGGCGTTCCACTTCCCAGAAGACAAAAGATGGCAGCGCGCAGAAGGTGATCTTTTTGCAAAGGTCTATAATAATCGCCGCCCGATCGGTCTGTGCTTCGCTCGTCTCCCAAGGTGTGGCGCAACACAACGACAAAACAGCGAGTGGGTTTACTGTACTTACAGGGTGCCCGTCCTCGAGAGCCGGCGGCAGTCCGGGCCCGCCGACCGTGGTTATCGCACGTCGTTCAGAGCTCGCAGTCGGTGTCAGTGTCCAGGACCGCGGATCGTCCTTCACCGCGCCAGCGCTGCTTTTAGGCTAGCTGCTCCGGGCTATCATAGCCCGAGTCTCGCTGCGGAACCAGTCTGGGATCGTCATGGCCTAAGCCGGTGTGGCCATAGGTCGCCGTTTCCGCGGGTCCTGGTCCGAATCTCGCTGGTGGACCACTCCGGGGATCGCCTGTGGGTCAGACCGGCTCCACCGTACCTGCCCGGCCCGGCAGCCTTCCGCAGCACGCTGTGTCGCGCGCCAGCTCGTCTGTCCTCGGCTGACCCCTTGCTACGTGCCCTCCCTCCCGTCCTCTTCCACCCTCGTCTCCCACAAGTTTCAGAACTTACAGTTGCCGATTTAAAATTATAAGTCCTAAATTTTCATAAAGAGAATAGCGGCGAACAAAGCTCGCGAATATACTGAAATAAATTGCGTCTGCTGCGGGGAGCAGACCCCATTTTTAGAGCGCAGCTCTAAAAAAGATCGGAATGTGAAACGGAGTACGGTACATGAAGTAGATGTTGAAGCTTCAAGAAAGACTGACCATCACTTTCGCTAATATGTTTTTTCCCGTAATGTTATAGTTAATTGTGAAAGTTGCTTTATAAAGAGTAGAGAAGTTGATTTCAGCCGAATGGATTTCACATGCAAGCATCAATGTTGGCATTAAGTAGTGTTCTGTTCCAAACACTTGGCTGGAATAAAGTGGGAATAAAATTCTTTGAGGTTGTAGTATTTTTCTTGTATCACACAAAAAAAATTTCTCTGGCGATTTTTTTTTTAATTTTATTTAATTCAAACACATTTCCGGGAATGCCCAAACTTTACTTGCTTTGGAATGCAATTTAGTGTCTCTTGCTTCAAAATAGCTATTGAGAAAACGACAAAGGAATTTGATCCTAAAACAAAAACGTTCAAAGTTTCCCGCGCTTTCTTGTGGAGTGACGTCACAGGTTGTATAACCTGGAAGTCGAGCAGGTAGCCTAAAAACGACATATTTCTCGTTTAATATTTTATTTTTTGATGGCGTGAGCTTAACCAGCATATAGTTCACACCATCAAACTTCTTGTAACCCGTTGGGGGAGAAGCAATGCTGCCCCCATATTCTCCCATATTACAGCATCTGGCGTCATGTTTTCGGTGTTGCCAGTGCAGCCTCTCGTCCTCTCATAACAAAAATAAACCTTTGATAACTTTGCAAAAAAAACAAAACAAATTACTTTTAATTTTGGTTATTAGTTCACATTTGTCTATTAATGTGTTGAACCAATTTCGAGCCAAATCAGTGACTATCAAAATTTTAATCAGCCTGTATGGCAGCATTGGCAGGCTGTATTAAAATTTACGACAGCATGATATATTAAGAGATTTCTTTGCATGCATATAGTCCTGTAAAACCTCCGCAAATGCCAGAAAACGTGTCTGTTGCAAGCGCCCAGAAGAACAGCCTAGTGTTCCCAACGTATTTCTCTGCCCTAATGTGTGGTGGAATACGGGGTCGCGGCTGAGGAGCTCATGGAACCGAGACGCTCTGCGGCTGCAGCGTGCCGAGGCCTATCCACATCAAGCGTACTTCTCGGCTTTTTAGAGGTCACCTTAAAGTGTGCCTGTGTTCATCGTTCCTTGAAAGTATAGTGGATAACTTTCAAGTAGTACACGTTCTTCTCCTCTCTGAAGCACGCAGCTCATGAGCTCCGCCAGAACACCTGCAAAAAGGGGGCACAGCACTGCATGCGGATAGTGCTTCAAGGTTACGCATGCGTCACATTACCCATACAACTTTTTACCCACGATATTAAACGGCGCTGAATGAACACTTGTCACAACTTGTCACAATGTCACATCTACGCACGAATCATGCGGCACGAAAGGTGCACGCACCTTCGTGTTGCATGTTGCGAAACCAGATTTAGACTGAAGGTGAACTTCAAAATTACCATGAGTTGGTAGTGTGCATGGTGTCTTAGGAACCCACTTTCTGTAGATTTAAAGTAAGGAGCGTGTTGGTAGTACTAGTCTTACATCAGGTAATCGACTCTTGTGTATGACCGGACACAATAGCGGCCACGTGATCTGGAGCCGATTATATGCCGCCAATGTGATCCTATAGCCACGCGCTGGGGTTGGAAAAGCACAGGACACGCGCTGAGTTCCAAACATGTTATGGCTCGGCTATTGTCGTCGTTGCAGCGATTGGACACGGGCCACTACCCGAATGCTTCTCGAGCTATCAATTATCACGAGCCCAAATCGAGTGCCCACGCAATGCTCGGGTCCAATCTATGAACCGCATTCAAATATCGTCATATGGGTGTACTGCGATCCCCACGTTACGTCATCGAATTTTGCAAAGGAGAGATTGAATGAAAATGATCGCTTTTGTCCTTGAAATTACACCGCAACAAAGAAGCTTCTTGGCCAGTGGCATTGCATGCGAGTATCCTTGAGTCCCACTAATGCCAGTAAGCTCGTGTAAAGTGAAAAACATTCCAATTGAATATCGTTGCACAGCTCCTTTAAGATTCCCTGAGGTCCACACTGTTAGCAAGTTCCCTGTATTTGGTGAATATTAGGGGTGAAAAACACACTATTTACACAAATTACCATACATTTACTCGTTGAGTAATGGATAATTCATGCAAAAATCATGCGAGGTTGTAAAAAACGTGTTTTGGTTCGGTCATACACGCATAACCGTGTAGCCGACCTCGAAAACACGCCTCACCCCCGGCGACGACCGCAGCATTGCCGGCTATCGAAGCACCGGAATGCTTGGGGACACACCTAGAAAGGACCGTGGCTACAAATGCCGCGGAAAGAAACATGTCTCGGAGACAGATATGCACCAAGCGCAATTACGCCATGTCGCGGGACGGAACGGGGCGAAGCCCGCGCTCTTCTCCGGCGCAGTCATTGATTCTGGTCGATGGCAATGTGGCTTCCCTCATGTCGCCCATGTTTGTATTTATTTTAGGGGTCTTGATAAAAGTTTCATACACACCACAAATAAAGTTATGGGTCTAATTACTCGTTCTAAACAGTTAAAATGGATATAAAAAGCGTTTCCTCGATCTGAACACGTGACATTGCAGTTGGTTTAGTTTTGGATTCAACCCTTCAACTGCAAGCAAAACGGCCGTGTGACACCAGGAGGGGGGAACGTGCCGCCACTTCCCATGCACCCTCCTCAGAATTTACGGCGCTCCGTGGTGGCCGCCATATTAAAACTTTATACCAGTGTTGCTGCATCTGTAGGTCATCTTTAAGTTAGAGCTTACAGAGAAAATCTGGCCACGACGCAACGCCAATGTACGCTGGAAGCTAGATCAGGTTTGCTTTCGTTGTTTTTGTTTGGTCGGAGAAAATCTGGCAACAACGCACGTTTAACATGGCGCCGGTATTGTTTTGGTTTGGCGGGACGCGAGAAACTCGGCGGTTTGCGAGCACATGTCGAAGACGTGACCGGAGAAGTGCCCCTGGGATGTTCCCGGAAGACGGAAAGTATCATTCGTAATCGTAGTGTGTGCTTCTGAAAGCGAAGGGAGTCACAGGGTCCACGAGTGCGCAACCACAAGTCAAGGTTCACGACGGCGCTGCGTTGACTTCGGCGATCTCGTTCTGTTTGGTGCAACACGGCGATGCGACAAAGAGCTGAAACGTTCGTGGTGTCTGCTGCGGTACTTGGAGATAGAAACCCACACTAACACGGAGCTCAAATTGGTTGTTGTGGTGTTAAGGTTCAACGGGTGCAGTCCCGTCGTCGTCAGTTGATCCGGTCCAGCTGATCCGGTCCAGCTGATCCGGTCCAGCTGGTCCGGGAGGACGCAGCGAGCGTTTTTAAAAGGAAATCTTCCTTCGTTCCGTTTCAAAATTTGGAAGATTCCTGACGCATACCGCGAGTAAAAAGCTGCGGGCATTTTCAACAAAATTACGTAGTTTTAATTGAACAATGGACTCCGGATTGTTGTCCTAACTCTGCCGTTTTTATGCTTCGTGTTGTTGGACTGCGTTTGCACAGAGACGTGTTGGCACAGCGACGCACACTGCTCGAGTATATGATTCAGTCCTGCAAACGACCGGTTATACAGAATTTCACGGAAACTTAAGTCACCACCGAAATTTTCCTGTAAATCTCTTGCGAGTTTGTTGCGCTTATCATGCGGTGTAAATAAATTAGAGCAAGATTTCCTACCTGCCCACAGATGCATGAACTGAGACCTTTTTTACGTAGTGAACATAATGCTTTTTCTTTATTTTGGGAAGAGGCGTTGGTGCATTTATTATGGTACAATCACTTGAGAGTTGAGAAATTGGGGAGAGCAAGCAAGCTTTCCCAACTTTGTCCCTTTTCTCTCTGGCACTGCCCGTTTTAAGTTTCAGTTTTAGTAGGCCTACCTACTAGCAGGTACAAACTGCTCTAATGCAGGTAAAAGACAGGGGAAGTCAGGAAAGTACGGACTCCGTGTTTCGCGCTTTTCGCAAGGTGACTGGGTAAATGCTTTTGCGAGGTTTGCGGAATATGCAAACGGTTTTGTTATGCCCGTCGTTTGCGTCTCCCCAGCAAAACGAATAAGATGATCTACAAAGGCGCAATCACAATCCAAAATTTACGATAACAGTGCTTTTGCTTCGGTGGTTCGTGTAGTTGTATTTTACCCTGCTCTCTGCAACACCGTGTCATGACGAAGAGCTGGAACGGTCACGGTTTTTGCTGGCCTACAGGTTGACAGAAACCCGCATCGCCCGCATAGGCACCGTGTGCACTTGACCGTTGATGCTCAAGCCTTTTATCCGCTGCTTGTCACCATATTGATCCTGCTGCTCGAACGGTGAGGAAGCGGCGAGAGTGACCTCTGAAGTAAATGTAAATCCTCGTTCATCCAGGTATTCGGCTGTCAAAGTGTGGAAGATGTCCAACGTGTACTGAGACGGGAACTACGAGTGTTTTGCCTTGCTTTCATAATCCGAAACCAGAGCAGCAAGATAATTGTCTTGCGTACTCCACAATGACAGAATCAATAAGTTCTCAACAGGTCGAGTACGTCACCGGGGATGTAGGCGAGACGGTGCACACTGTTTAAACGCTTGCAGTATCCACGAGTGTTCCAGGAAAACGACGTCAACAGAGAAGGAGCTCGCGATTCAGCATAATGCAGTGCCACGAACCCATAAATTGTCAAAGTTCGAAATGGTGGCGGTAAAAAAAAAAAAAAAAATACGCGTCAGCGCCACACCTGTGTTCACGAATAACACCGGTCACAAACTTCCAAGCCCCACCACTTCACTCGACACCGACACGATATACGACAACAAACTGCATCAAAACGCCACAAAAGTGAAGGCGTCTGCTCCCGTACGCGTACTGCAACAAGTGGAAGTGAAGTGTTGGGCGGATGTCCTTCACAAGAATATATAAAGAATGCTTTGCGCAGGAATGATTTCCATTTAATTTTGAATACATAATGATAAAGTCCATATAATTTGTTTTTCTATTTAATTCAAGCTAGTTGGACCGCTCATAACACTGGTCAGCATAAAAATAACAAATGTTGAACTTTTTCATGACCGGTTTAAGACTTATTGTTAATACATCGTTATTTTTCGCAACAAACTAACATTAGAAATTTCGCCTCCATACTTTTTAAATGAAAACAGTTATTACGTACGGCTGTCCATTGCGTCGTGTTTTGTGCCTCCTTCTATAAATCTGTAACGGTCAGCGATCAAAGAGCCAGCCGCACATGTCAACCTTATATGCGCCGCGCGGAGAGAAGTGTGTTGAGTAGGAAGTGTCGGGCGCAGTGTTTGTGTTGTGTTTGTGTATATGTCGGTGTCGGTGCTGTACAATACGTGGTACTCGTGTTGTCTGCGATGTATGTAGGGTTTCTGTCTGCTCGTGATTGTTCGCGGCGTATTAACAGATTCGTTTTTTTTTTTTTTCATAGGCTACTAGAAATTTTACTTGGTGGCGCAAGTTACCGCCCGATTCCAAATAGTTTGCTCGAGTTATTTATCCATGTCAGTTCGGCATTCGTTTTTCTGTCTAGGGGTTCCGTCGTAGCTACCGACGCCGCCATCCACCGACGATGCACGTACGTACCTTTGCACGTACCTACGTCTGCCGCTTGGAGGCCGTTACTGTATATAAAAGACATCGAACGAGAACAAACGTGTCCGGTGTGCTCTCAATTCGGCTGAAAGGCCCGCGACTCGCTGGGCTCGTCTCTCGCCTGTCCTCGGCTGCTGGCTGCCATGTTTTATAAGGAACACGCTCAGCAGTGTTTCGCGGAATTCAGACATGGTGTATCATGTTAAAGTTTACACGGCACCTGATGTGTAGACGAATAACACACATGGCTGCGTGTAAAACGAACACGTTTTGACGTGTCCGCTATGGGACAACGATTTACACGACTGGGCGTGTTATTTTTGCTAACAGTGCACCTGCACTCAAAGTTACAAGAAAGACATGTTCGAAAATCTGTTCACATTAATAATTCTGTTTTTTGGGCAGGAGGCTAGCCCAAGACATCATTCAGCGGAGCACTGCAACTCATATCAAGTTCTAGGGCTGGGCGTCGAATAAAAGTTTTAACCCGATTAATCGCCACCCTTTAATCGAATAATTAATCGATTAATCGGTCTCATTAATTTGCATTCATAATATCTTTTCAAAGTTAAATAATATTTTTTTCTGTTCATGCATTTGCTGAATATGAGGTAAGCAAAGGGCAGAGTATACAATTTTTATTATGAAACCAACCTTGATGTGTAGCTAAGAACAGTACAAAGGCACTCCCACTTGCAGTGTTGCGAAGTTGCCACTCTGGAGTTGGAATGATTCCGGAATCATTCTGCATTTTCACGACCCCGGAATGGAATGGGAATGGAATGGCGGCAACGTTGAGGGGAATGGAATGGAAATGGAATTAGATGCCTTTCGTCCGGAATAGAATGAGAATGGAATGGGCCAGGTTGTTTTTGTTTTTTATGCCAGTCTGCAGGTCAGTTGCTCAGAAATAAAATTAGCGGGAAACTGCTAGCCCACTCTAACAGACTTATACGCAAAAAAATAGAATGCAAAAACACGCGTCAAAGCAAAGGGCAAAGGGTGAAAAGAAGGGGGGGGGGGAGGGGCGGTGGCGCCCACAAACGCGCAGGCAACGGGCTTCACTGGCGTTACACGAGATAGAAACAAGAAACCAAGCACCAAGCAAAGAAACGAAGAGAGCCGCAAAGAAAGAAACTGACATGCACGGCTCCTCATAGTCCTTCTTGTCTTGTTTTTTTTTTTTTTGCTGTGTTTTCGACGGCATAGAGAATGCACGCGCGCACAGATTGAGATCTGGGAGCGGAAGCGACTCATAATTCGCAGAGCTCTGATAACTCGTTGACTCGCGCGCCGCCGAAAGATGATCAGGGCTTGTTCTCTTATAGTTCGAGGAGCGTTGTTAGCAGGCAGCCAAGCCTGCTGCCTTCCACGTTCATTCGCGCGCACTCCTTTGAAGTGGGGGTTTGCTTCGGCATTAAAACAAAGCGAGATTCACTTCTCTCTTCTCCTCTTGCGCTTAAGCTCCGACGCTTGTCTTTTATACTGCATTTTTACGTGTAAGTCCGCCTTTTACTAGGTCTTTGTTCCCATACTTGTTTTCTGTGTTAATGTGTTACATTCAAGTGGGTTAGGGTTACAAGCAAGCTAGCGGATTTCCGCTCATTGTCTTTGACTTTAGTTTCTGCTGCATACTTTGTTTCACCTTGCGATGGACCACTGCGGACGCTACGAGTCACCCCAGGCAATACAGCACCGTGAGCGGGACTGCAGGGTCACGTGACACTCAGAAGGCACTGGGTGGTTTCGATGGCTCTCGTGCTGTTTGTTGCGGTCCATCGTAAGGTGAAGTAGACTATCTACACCACTCTTGCCGCCTGACCGAACTGACTAGACCTGCAGAAAGACCGTCCCGCGCCAGACGAAGGCGCGACCGTTGCTGTGATGGCAACTGAGAAGGAGAGCTGGGTGCGAGCTACTACTAAGGTTCTGGCTTCCGCGCGTCTCGGCTGTCCGGACTGCATTCGTGCTCCTTGTCCTGGATCCTGTTTGAGGCGGTGAGAAGTCAGGTGGACGGTGGTGTTGAGGAGACACGGGGAATATCAATTCGAACCGTGCGCTATTACCCCGTTAATTGTATTTTGGTGTGAAGCTAGCTTTGTCGACGCTGACTGCGCGACCCGTCGCCACAACGCGAACAACCGGCACAGAGGTTGAAGAATGAATCGGTTGGTACCGTCTGCTGCCTGAACCCGGCGCTCGATCAGCGCGAAGAAAATCATCACAATTCCGACTTGAAGACAAGAAAAATACAGATCGAGTCATGGCATCGTGGAAGACATTTTTCAACATTAGTCGCGAAGAAAATAAACAAGCTGCACACTTCAAGTTGTGCAACGAAACTATACACGGTGCACTCGGCGTATCAGCGAACTTTATTCGCCATGTGAAGAGGAAACACCAGAATGAGTAAGCGAAGGGTGGAAAAGGGCAGGCGAACCAGCCAAAAATTGAATTGAATATGCTTAGAAATATCAAGATTCGTAAAGCAAGCGTGAACTTATGAGTTTTAAAGGGATGCTGAACCGAACATTTCAGCGTCTATAATAAGTGGCGCACTATCTTTCCATGAGTCAGCAGCCGCCGGTGTGCGCGAGCACACGCAACGAAATTGACGTCATCATATCCCCCAATCAAGCTTCTTAAGCGTGAATGGGGTATATGATGACATTAATTTTCTTGCGTGTGCTCGCGCACACCGGCGGCTGCTGACTCGGGGAAAGATAGTGCGCCACTTTAATAGACACTGAGATGTTTGGTTCAGCATCCCTTTAAAACAGGTTTCGTGACATGGTCTATACCAGTGGTCTCAAACTCATTTGAGTGTGGGGGCCTGATAGGCCATACCGGAAAGTTTGAGGGCCAACGTAAGACGGGGGGGGGGGGGGGGGGGGGTTGAAGATTTTAATGAGAAGAGACCTCGTGCCCGTGCCCTATGCTTTCAGTAAACTCACAGTTTTGCCAGTGACATTTTTAAATTTTGTTCGTTTATATGAAAACTTAGGACCCTGGCCTGATGTGATAACAGAAATTAAAATTACACTGCCCCACCAACGTGCTGGCATTTTTAGTAGAACAAGAGAGCGAAACAAAGGGCAAATGAACACAGATAAGTATAAACTATGTGAAGAGGTGAAAAGAGCGGAGCTACTCTCTGAGCGAAAATGAATCGACGAGATGAGATCACTATGACACATGCCATTTCTAGTCCTCGAGACATAGAAACCGGGACTCGCAGCCGGTTGCCTGCGGGCCGCTTCTCAGCCAGTTGCAGGACGCATGCGGCCCGCCGGCCGCGTGTTTGAGACCCCTGGTCTATGCGGTCCCTCGTGCCGCGCCGTAGAGGTTGCACTTTGTCAGAGGATGTGTTTTTGCCGCTGTGCATGGAGTCGCTTCCAACAACGTACTAGCCGTGTTGCTGTGCAGGTATTTGTAGAATACTATCATATAGCTTATTTCTGCGCCACGCACGAACTGGGTATTTTTATGGTCTTATCAAAGAAACACGCTGGCCGCGCATGTCCTAAAAGTCAAATGCAGAAAAAAAAGTAAAAAAGAAAAAAGAAGAAAATGAGTGGATTTAATTTTTGCTGTTTGTTGCGGAGACGCCTGGTCGCGAGACCGATGTCTTAAACAAGCATCGTCATATTAAGGGGCTTGTTCGATGTTTGCAGTACAATGGTAATAAACACTTTTTGCCACCAGCGCTCCGCTTAGTAAAATCAGTGCTTTTTTTAGGCATTTAGCATTTCTTTTGCAATTGTCTCTGATTTTGATAATGTCAGCTTTATGCTGCTTATGCCGGCAACGCAATGTAGCTGTCAAGTGCCAGTTTTTACGTTTAGGAATTAGAGGAATGAAATGGAACGATTCAGCCATTCCAGGAGTGGGAATGGGCCCAGTGTCCCCATTCCTAGGAGTTGAAAGGAATTGAATTATCGAAAACTCTAATTCCCCGGAAAGCAATTGGAATAGAATTGGGGTGCCCATTCCGCAACACTGCCACACAGAGAATATTGCACTTCATCTCTATGAGGCAAAGAGGTTCGTTGATATTACCCGGCAAGGGCGACCTCTTTTGATTGTTCTCACTAGTCTCTGCTTCGCTATGACGACACTCGAGCGGCGTTGAAGTGGCCGGGACACGTGTTACTTTCTGCACTTCCCAGGAGTTATGAATCTTGCTCCTACACTTTACTTTAGGCTAAATGTTGACCTAAAGTTTTCCTTTCATTCATGTCTTCTCGTCCTCGTTCTGCGTGGTGAAACCGTTTACTTTTTATTTTCTTGTTTTGTAAAAATTTTACCGATTAACCGGTTAAAACTATTAATCGCGATTAAAGCGTTAATCGATTAATCGGTTGGTTAATCGATCAATTGGCCATCCCTAATATCAACAATATAAAACAAAATGATTAAATAACGATAACATCAAGAATACTGTCAGAAACTTTGACCGAACGAGTTCGTAAAAACGTAAAATATGTAAATAAAAATCCTCTATTTATATGGGTTTCTATTATTCATAGTAACTAATATGTGCTAATCGTCAGGTGGCACTTCAGTATTGAGCCAGTAATAAGGTGTTAACCGGTCTGCCGCACACGACACGTACCCCCTTCGGAAAACGCTAACCCTGACCCCTTCACTTTTCTGCTTTTTGGCTTTCACTTCTGCTTTCTTTATATTTTGATGTCTCTTTCTTTTTTTTTTGTTTGTTTTCGTTACGGAATTAGCGTTGGCGTTTCCCGAAGGGGGACGTGTGTGGCGTTTCCTAAGGGCTATGTTAACGCATTCCCTGATGATCCACCAATAGATCCTTCTTCAACTTTTCGGCCGCCTACTCGGACCAACACTAGTACTTGGTTCACACTTCATTTTGTAGCACAAACCAAAGTATACGCTCTCCGCACAGCTGCAAGTTCAGACTCGCCCCAGCATCCGCGCGCGCCCATTGGCTTCCGCCTCTTGACGTCGCCTCCCCCTCGCCTTTCTCCTTCACTACTCTCGTCCACTCTACCAACACCACCTAGAAATAAGGCCGTAGCGCTCTTCTCTTGACGTCGCAAAGGAAGGCCATCGGGGGCGCGCGTCGAAGCGAAGGCAACGCGCCTGGATCGACCATCGTAATGCGTTTTTTCGTCACATACGCGTGTCTTATTAGCTAAAATGAAGGCTGCACATTGCAACGGGTCTTAGAAACACTTTATTACACGGGCGAAACATTACACCGCTAAATAATCGATGCGAAATGGCACGAGCTATGCGTAGAAGACGTCTACAGAAAAATGTGATTGTTTTAAGTAGAAAATATTGAGTCACGCAATTATTGCTGTAGGAATGCATATTTTATACAGTAATATTTCGACAAAATGGCGAGACACCCAGTGATTGGACAAAGCAATACAGATCAGTTAAAAATCAGGTAGACCTAGCCAACGCGGAGACAAGGCTCGAGGAGTGTCACTTACGATCATGTAAGCGAGGTTATCGCGTACAGTCACTGAATTAAAATTAATGTAATTTCGATCGAATGACAATATGGGGTCACAAAATTAGCTTGCAACGCTCGTATAATCACTCCAAAACAGCGAGTTGATTAAATCCCGTATTATTTAATCAAAATATATTAACTTGACCGTGTGGCAGGGGTACTAAACTTACTATTTACAGTCAGCTAATTTACTTCTCTCTATGGGCTCGAGCTGCCAAAGAACAAAATATAACATTTTTTGTATACAATAATACTATTACCTTAATACAGTTAAGATTCTAGTATAAACGCGCTAAAGGCCACAAAATAACATTATTATAAATAAACACATTAGCACAAACAACTCACTTTCAATAATCACACAAACTTGTTATTTACCTTCCAGTAAAACTAGAATATTACCACGCATATTTACAAATGTCGACGCAATAGCAAACGGATAACGACGAAGAACAAAATTCCATTCTATCACAAGATTAAAAAAAAAATCGACTGCAGCACTTTACTTGCGTCTTACATGACCAAGAAAGCCCGTAAATAAGTTGTTTCTCACCTGTCGATCGTATACATACGTCCCACAAGATCCAACACGAACTTCAAGAAGTCTCTCTCTGTCGAGAGAGAGGTCATCGACCAGTGTCATCGTTGACTAGTTGCCACACACGTCACTCAAACCGTAGCGGGACTTGTTTCGCGAATCCACGTAAATGCCGTAGTATCAAGCGAACAGAAAAAAAAAAAACTACCCGAGACTGCGGTGACGACAAAAAAACGACGGGTAGGAGGATCAAAAGAACCACACACACACACACACACGAGAGCAGCAGCAGCAGTGTGGGACGAGAGGCTTAACATTGTCGACCCATTTCTTGCTCGTGTGCGCCCCCGGCCTGCGGCGATGACTGTATTCTTTTTCGGTTCCTTTCCCTTCTGAAATGTCTCAGCGTTCCTTTTCAGACAGTCAGCAGCTCACACACAACAATTTACCAGATACGGAGCCCGTACGATACAAGAAGATGGCGCATCAGAAATTCGGAGCCGGTTCATTCGAAAAGTGTGGGGAGCTGCGGGACTGCGCGTAGTTCCGCGGTTACGGGGATAATCATAAATATAAAATTGGTACTTTAAACCTTGGTAAAGCGTTGTATATTACGTTTATATTATATATATAATAAACTGTACAAGACTGCGCTTTTAAAACGTATATTAATGTCGGATAAACGCGCACGAACACCACCGCGCCGCTCGAGAAGAAGCTTTTTTTTTTTTTTTCAGTTCGATATGCGTCGATAACAGAAACTTTCTCACGTAGTTGCGCCATGGCCTTCCTTCCTCCGACATTGTGACGCAACCACTCAGAGCGTTACGGCCTTATTTCTAGGAGGTGTTGCCTCTACGTGGTGCGCTTCAGTTTTCACTGCTTTGTCCACAGACGGACGCAGTCAGCTTTTCCCTGCCATGTGGGTACTAATTCTAACGCCTTACAACAACGAAATTGGCTGCTCTGATAACTTTTATTGGCAGTTTGATACTTTAGACCCATGTTGCGGATAAAAAAAACAGGACGCGGGATGGCCAAAAAAACATGCTTTTCGTGTAAGGCTCGTCAAATTATGAGGCGCTGGAGAAATGCAGCCTTCTGCGTTAAGTCCTTATTTCGAACTATTTTTGTTTGCCGTCCGCCCATTGAAAAGCATGCGGGAAGGGCCTTAGAACGCACCTGGTATCGCTGCGCCGCAGCGTTCTTCCGCAACATAAAGTTCGTCTGCGTTCCTCGCCGTCACCATGGCAACGAACGTTGAATGAATGGAAGCACGTACGGTACCGCCACGTGAAGCCAGCAACAGCTGACGCCATTTTACGAACACCGTCTGCTAGCCAAAGCCGAACGCGGTATGTCAGATCAACCACCTCCGCCGGTGCTCGATCGCCGACGGCGAGGAACGCTGACGAACTTTATGTTGCGGAAGAACGCTGCGGCGCAGCGATACCAGGTGCGTTCTAAGGCCCTTCCCGCATGCTTTGCAATGGGCGGAAGGCGAACAAAAAGAGTTCGAAATAAGGACTTAACGCAGAAGGCTGCATTTCTCCAGCGCCTCATAATTTGATGAGCCTTACACGAAAACCATGTTTTTTGGCCATCCCGCGTCCTGTTTTTTTTTTATCCGCAACATGGGTCTAAAGTATCAAACTGCCATCCGGTTGCATAAATGGAGATTTCAAATATGATGGGAACGCGGTCATCAACCGATAACGTGGAATAACATGCACATATTACTGATGAACGAAACGTAGCACAACGTCGTCATGCACATCTCCGCTCACCTAAAATTGAATTGTTTTTTTCATTGCTTTTTGTTTTGCTCGCACAACTCCAATTCGACAAAAGCAAGCAAGCAGCGCCAAAAGTGCACCGTCTTGGGCGCTCGACGTCTTTGTGCGTTTGATACCACCGGCTGAACTAATCACGCATATTGAAAACATCGCACGGTCACGCCAAATTCACTGTGCGTGATTCGTTTCGCTTCGCCTGTGATAAGAAAACGCAGAGATGACGCGCGCCATGAGAAAACCTTTTTTGATCACCTCCGCCTGATGATATACAGTTGGCTGCGGGCGGACTTTATGGGAAACGGAGTGCAATGCACTACCGTTAAGTTAATATAATTAAAATATACATTTAGGGTCATATTGTCACGAATGACAAGTGATGAGGCGGCAAATGACTGAGGGAACTGAACGTTTAATGGGGCGAACTTGTGCCCAAAAATAAAAAGAGAAAGAACGATAACGACAGAGCGTCGCGGGCGTCGAAGGCGGCGAAGCAGCAGGATCGAACGCTGAGGCGAAACTGACTCCGCTCGCCATGCGGAGGCCCTTATGTACCCTCGTGGGTTTCTGGATTATTCGGCATAGAACTTTCGGTGCGTAGAACTTTCGGAACTCGATCCCACGAGAATGTTCTCGAACTTACGAGAAGGCCAAGTTGAAAGATAAAATAAAAGGACAGTCCCATGGCTGGAATCGAACCTACACCTTCCGCGCGAGAGTCGAGCGCGGTAACCACTCGGCCACGCACGCGCTTGCTCGCCTATGCGCGTGGCATTACTCCCCCCTTTAAAAGCGCATCGTTTCGATGCGACGTGCCGGGAAACAAAACAGCAAAACAAACAAAAATAATGGTAAACTACGTAAACTTGTGCAACACAATCCTATCGAGCGTATTACAAAACACAATTCACAGTCCTATCGATCATAGCACGGCTTGAGGCGCACGACGTGGACGACTTCCGGTCGTGCAGGGCGGCGTGATGAAGTCCGTGTTCCGTCGAGCATCACCTCGTAGTTCAGATCTCCAAGTCAACGAAGCACCTTGTAGGGTCCGAAATACCGTTTCAGGAGTTTCTCGCTGAGACCACGGCGGCGAATAGGTGTCCAGACCCATACTCGGTCGCCGGGCTGGAAGTGGACGTCCCGACGACGAAGGTTGTAGCGGCCAGTGTCGACACGTTGTTGGGCTTGAATACAAAGTCTGGCGAGCTGACGGACTTCTGCCCGCTGAGAAACCACCTGGGCGTCGTCGCTTCCGTCGACAGCCGGTTCGTGGGGTAACATCGCATCTAGCATCGTCGTTACTTTGCGACCATGAACCAGTTGAAATGGTGTCACTCCGGTGGTCTCTTTCACGGCCGTGTTGTAGGCAAATGTGACGTACGGCAGCACCTCGTTCCATGTCTTGTGCTCCACGTCGACGTACATAGAGATCATGTCGGCGATGGTCTTGTTGAGTCTCTCCGTCAGCCCGTTGGTCTGCGGGTGGTACGCCGTGGTGCGACGATGGCTGGTTTGCTGAGGCGAAGGACTTCTTGCGTCAGTTGGGCCATGAATGATGATCCACGGTCTGAGATCAGGACTTCGGGAGCGCCGTGACGGAGGACGATGGACTCGATAAAAAACTTGGCGACTTCCACAGCAGTCCCTGAAGGAAGGGCTTTCGTTTCGGCGTACCATGTGAGATAATCTGTGGCGACGATAATCCATCGGTTTCCTTGCGTCGATGGTGGGAAAGGACCACGTAGATCTATTCCGATCTGCTGAAATGGTGCGGTCGGGGAGCAACCGGCTGCAGGAGACCTGCCGGCTTCGTCGGCGGCTCCTTGCGTCACTGGCACTGGTGGCACGATCGTGTGTAGAGGTGACCGGTCTTCGGCAACTTGGGCCAGTAATACCTTTTACAGATGCGGGCCAGCGTACGGCTGTAACCAAGGTGACCGGGCGTCGGGTCGTCGTGGCAGGCTTGGAAGATTTCCTAAGTTCGGTAAGGATTACCAGCAGCCATGGCGAGCTGTTGTCCCTGAAGTTCTCCTTGTAAAGCACGCCTTGTCGGAGGACGAAGGTCGGCAGGGCTCTCGAGAAGACACGGGGAACAGTCCCCCCTCGTCCTTCGAGGTGCTCGATTAGAGCGCGCAACTCAGGATCGTCTCTTCGCCGTCGTGCCATGTCATCGGTATTCACAGCGCCTAGGAAGCACTCGTCTTCATCGTCGTCGCTGCTGCCGGAAGGCGTTTCGACGGGTTCTCTGGACAGGGAGTCGGCGTCGCTGTGCTTGCGGCCTGACTTGTAGACCACGGTCATGTTGAACTCCTGTAGTCGGAGACTCCATCGTGCGAGGCGTCCTGACGGGTCCTTGAGGTTCGCAAGCCAGCAGAGCGAGTGATGGTCGGTGACTACACGGAACGGGCTCCCGTACAAGTACGGACGAAACTTCGTGATTGCCCAGACGACCGCAAGGCATTTTTTCTCAGTCGTGGAGTAATTTTTCTCCGCCTTGAACAGCGTCCGACTCGCGTAGCGATAACTCACTCGGTGACTTCTTGCACTTGAACCAGTACCGCGCCAAGTCCAGCGTTACTTGCGTCCGTGTGAATTTCGGTTTCCGCATCCTGATCGAAATGTCCAAGAACAGGAGGAGTCTGCAGTCGTCGCTTCAGCTCGTCAAATGCCTGCTGCTGCTTTTCGGCCCATTCGAACTTCTCGACGTCCTTTGTGAGGTTTGTTAGCGGTGTGGAAATCCTTGCGAAATCTCGAACGAAGCGCCGATAGTAGGCACATGGTGCAAGGAACCTTCGCACGGCCTTCTTGTCTCTCGGCGCTGGAAATGCTGCGACGGCGCGAGTCTTCTCTGGGTCGGGGCGAACGCCTTCGTTACTAACCACGTGACCTAGGAACTTCAGTTCGTCATAGGCGAACCGACACTTTGACGGCTTCAGGGTGAGTCCGGCGGTCTGTATGGCTTGGAGAACAGCTCGGAGTCGTCGCAAGTGCTCGTCGAAGTCGCCGGAAAACACTACGACGTCGTCGAGGTAGACGAGACAGCTCTGCCACTTCAGTCCCGCCAGTACGGTGTCCATTACACGCTGGAAAGTTGCTGGCGCCGTGCACAGTCCGAAGGGCATCACCTTGAACTCGTACAGTTCATCCGGCGTGACGAAGGCAGCCTTCTCTCGGTCCCGTTCGTCGACCTCGATCTGCCAGTAGCCGCTCTTCAGGTCCATCGATGAAAAGTATCGGGAGTGGCGCAGCCGGTCTAAAGTGTCGTCGATGCGGGGGAGTGGATAGACGTCTTTCTTCGTCACCGCGTTCAGCTGTCGGTAGTCCACGCAGAACCTAAGCGTTCCGTCCTTCTTCTTAACCAGTACGACTGGAGAGGCCCGCGGACTGCTTGATGGCTGGATTATGTCATCGTTCAGCATCTCTTGAACTTACTCCTGGATCACCTCCCTTTCTTTAATGGAGACTCTGTACGGTGATCGATGCACAGGGCGCGCGTCGTCCTCGGTAACGATGCGGTGCTTCGCAACGGCTGTTTGGCGCACCTTCGACGATGTCGCAAAGCAGTCACGGTATTCGGCGAGGAGGTTAATCAGCTGCCGTCGTTTCGGGTCCGGAAGCTTAGGGTCGATGTCGAGCTGCGCTGGCGACGTACCGTCTTGCTGAGGTGGCGAGGAGTCGTCAGTAATGGCGGCGATTTCGGCGGAGTTTCGGAGTTCCTCGACGTGGCCAACGGCTGCACCTTTTGTGAGGTGTTGCGTTTCATTCCGGAAGTTCGTCACGAGGACCACAGTGCGGCCATCCTGAAGTTCAGCCACTCCTCGTGCGACGGCTATTCCTCTTCCTAGAAGCAGCTGGAGGTTGCCTTGCAGAACAACTTCGCCGCGGGTAGCTGCATCGGTCACGACGGGTACGACAACACTTGATCGCGGCGGCAAGTTCACGTGGTCGGCAGCGACTCGGACGGCGGCTGACGCTGTTTGGGGTTTCTCTGAAGGCAGAACAGGCTTGCGCAGCGTGAATCTGTTCTCACCAAGGTCGATGACGGCGCCGTATGCACACAGGAAGTCCATGCCGAGAATGACGTCTCTGGAAGAGTCTTGTAGAACGACGAACTTCACAGGACACGTCTCACCGTGAATCTCGACGCGAGCAGTGCATCTCCCGAATCGTGTAATCAGGTGTCCTCCGGCGGTTCGTATTTGAGGTCCATCCCACGGCGTCATGACTTTTCGAAGGTGGCGGGAGAGCCTCCCACTCAAAACGGAGTAGTCTGCTCCGGTGTCGACGAGTGCCGTCACGTCGTGGCCGTCGTTGATAACGTTGAGGTTATTCGACACTTTTACAGAAATGTCGTTTCGGGGCGTTGCGGCGTTTGAGTGGGAGAGCTCCGACGATCTTGGAGGATCTTGGCATCGTTCGTCATCGGCAACGCCACCTCCCGGCATTGCCGCGCCTAGTTTTCCCGACGGGAAGCGATGGGTGACAGGCTGTCTCGGCGAGACCGGCGGAAGGGCGATGGCGAGCGTCGAGGAGATGGTGAACGGAATACACGGCGGGGAGACGACTCAGGAAATGAAGAGCGCGGAGGTAGTCCTCGATGTCCCGAGGTAGCTCTCCAAGACGTGGTCGAGGGTCGTTGGGCGCAAACCCTCGTAGGCCCAGCTGGCGGTAGGGGCATCGTCGGTAGATGTGGTCCGCTTCACCACAGTGGTAGCACATGGGGCGTCGCTCGGCCGTCCTCCAAACATCGGTCTTCCTCGCACCACGCTGCTCTGAGCGTGGAGCATACTGCGGCGCCGATGCCTCACGTCTGGGAGCTGGCTGGTAGTGTGCTGTGACGGGAGGTTCTCTCTTGGCGCCGGCGGCGTAGGTCAGGACCGGCTGTTTGGGAGCCACAGCGACGGGGACCTCTGGCAAGAGGGCCCGCTGTGCCTCCTCGCGAACAGCCTCGGTGATTGAAACAGCGGCGGGTCGTTCTGGAGAAGGGAGCAACCGCTTCAGTTCTTCTCGAACCACATCCCGAATGACCTCCCGAAGGTTCTCGATGACAACTTTGCCGAGGTCAGGGAGGGAAGAAGGAAGGGATGAGGTGGCAGCTACGCCGGCGAGTCTCTGATAATGACCCGCCCTGGCCGACAGCGCTAGTTCAATGTTAGTTGCCTCAGAAACAAATTCATCTACGGTCGTCGGTGGATTGCGATCAAGGCCGCCAAAAATCTAGCCTTTCACGCCTCTCATGAGGACGCGCAGCTTCTTGTCTTCGGCGGCTCCAGGGTCGGCACGGGCGCACAGGCGCAGGACATCTTCAGTGAAGCTTGTCACGCTCTCGTTCAGACCTTGGCATCTTCTTTGAAGGATGTCCTCGGCTCGTTGACGTCGGTGTTGGTTTGTGAAGGTGCACTTTAGCTCCTCCACGCATGTCTCCCACGTCGTGAGGGAAGCCTCGTGGTTCTCAAACCATTGTCTTGCCGTTCCCTCCAGTGCGAAGTAAATGTTTTGGAGGCGCTGTTCTGCCGTCCACGCGTTGTAGCGGGCCACACGTTCGTAGTGCTGCAGCCAGTCTTCTACGGCACCATGACAGAACAGCACACGACGAAACAGCACGCGACAAAACAGCACGGTCAAAACAGCACACGTCAAAACAGCACAGCGTCAAAACAGCAAGGCGACAAAACAGCACGCGTCAAAATAGCACGCGACAAAACAGCACGGCGTCAAAACGGCACAGCGACAGAAGAGCACGTGCCAAAACAGCACGTGCCAAAACAGCACGGCGTCAAAACAGCACAGTGTCAAAACAGCACAGCGACAAAACAGCACAGCGTCAAAAGGGCACAGTGACAGAAGAGAACGGCGTCAAAACAGTACAGTGTCAAAACAGGACATTAACAATATAGCTAGGGTTTGGCCTTTTAGGTTTTTATTATTTTGAAATTCGGCGTACTTTTTAGTTTCTAATTCCGAACAGACGTTTTCGGTTTATTGCGATGTATATTTCTAGACTCATAAGCTTCTCGGTTCTTTTCGGTTTATTTATAAAAACCAGTATACTGACAAAAATTCAATAGTTTTTAAAAGCGTTTGTTTAAAATATATAGTGAGTAAACCATGTGCTGGTTTTCTTATTTGTTGCAATCTGTGGCAGCCGACGGCACCTGTTCTGCAAGACGCACTGGGGTCCCATTGTGATCTGCCATTATACGTGTGCTTGTATTTTTACACAGGACGAACATGATCTTCACTACCACTTCGGTCGGAGAGGAAAATATCAAAATCCAGAAATTCGCAAGCATTGTACTCAGTGCGTTTGTTTCCCCATTTTCACGACTGCGAGAGGTGATAACTTCGCGCCGACCACAGAAACGACAATAAAACTATCGTATCTATGCCCTCCTCTAGTAGACGGAAGCTAGAGTTGTTAAAAAAAAGTGCGGCATTTACGGACGCCCTTGATCTTCATTGTTCAGTTCGTCTCTTCTTTGAACAAAGAATTCGGCACACAAATCCCTATCAGGTGCAAAAACCCAGGTTTTGTCCTGAAGACACCTGTGCCCCTGGAGCTTTTGTTGAAAGTTGAACTGATCTCGAAGATAATATGAAAACTACAAAATGAAGTGGTTATACGATCAGTAATAAGTCCCCCCCCCCCCTCCCTTTCCAAACGCCCTCCAAAATACTGACCTCTTTCAGTAAAAAAACGAATTCGGAAAAATAAATTCGGCGTACGTTTACCGGTTTTATTTGGTTTAAGCCGAAAACGATGAACCCTAAATATAGCGTATGGAGTTAAAAATGCATGTGTCAAAGTAGGCACTGTAAATGATTTGAGGGTATAGGCCAATTCGTCGAAAGCCAACTCGTCGGCGGGTCAATTCGTAATAGGGCGATTCGTCGAAGGGCAACTTGTGGAAGAGTCCAACTGGTCGCCGCTTTTTCAAAACCAAAATATGCTATTTTTGTCCTCAAAAGGTAAAGCAAATACTGCCCTATATATTGTAATCCGTAAAATCGCCGCACGATAATTGACTTTCAGTGCGCTCTTTCTTGTCTAAGAGAACAACTTGTCACCATGAGAGCCACATTAGATGCTATATTGAAGTTAGGTTGCGGAGTTTGGTAAGCACTGAAATAGGCAATATTTTGTTTTTTTGTATAACCTAGCGACAATAAATGAATGGGTTAAGGATTTTCGTAATTATTTGCGCAGAAAGAGGTGAAGAGCGCGCTCGAAGTTGCTGCATGCGTGCTGTTTTGACGCCGTGCTGTTTTGGCATGTGCTCTTCTGTCGCTGTGCTGTTTTGACGACGTGCTGTTTTGTCGCGTGCTATTTTGACGCGTGCTGTTTTGTCGCCGTGCTGTTTTGACGCTGTGCTGTTTTGACGCGTGCTGTTTTGACCGTGCTGTTTTGTCGCGTGCTGTTTTGTCGTGTGCTGTTCTGTCGCGTTCCCGTCTTCTACGTCCTCGTAGATTTCACCGTGAAATGGCGTCGGCACAGGGGGAACCACAGGCAGGAAGACGTAGGACGGTGCTGCTTGGGGGTTTTCCGTCGGCTGGGCCGTGGAGTTCATCGTCGGCTTCGGTAGCTTCTTTGTTTTGTCCGGTAGTTGTCCAAACTCAGGGCGTTGTCCTTGCAGACGCTGGCTTGCCCGAGGCCCTGCCTCTTCCACGAGTCGACGACTTGGAGTGGGACTTGCCGAACGTGTCCTCGGAGGGGTACGGTTGAGAAACATAGAGTGCGTACCCCACACCTCCACCAGAATGTCACGAATGACAAGTGATGAGGCGGCAAATGACTGAGGGAACTGAACGTTTAATGGGGCGAACTTGTGCCCAAAAATAAAAAGAGAAAAAACGATAACGACAGAGCGTCGCGGGCGTCAAAGGCGGCGAAGCAGCAGGATCGAACGCTGAGGCGAAACTGACTCCGCTCGCCATGCGGAGTCCCTTATGTACCCTCGTGGGTTTCTGGATCATTCGGCATAGAACTTTTGGTGCGTAGAACTTTCAGAACTCGATCCGACGAGAATGTTCTCGAACTTACAAGAAGGCCAAGTCGAAAATATAAATAAAAGGCCAGTCCCCTGGCTGGAATCGAACCTTCCGCGCGAGAGTCAAGCGCGGTAACCACTCGGCCACGCACGCGCTGGCTCGCCGACGCGCGTGGCAATATCTTTTTAATTAGGGAGCTCGGAGTCAATATCATATTCCATTTATCTTCTTTAGTAATATAGTGATTGGCATTTATGTTACTCAATCTAGTCTTAAGGCTACCATGCATAATAAAAATAAATAAATAAATAAATAATAAGAAGAAGAAGGAAAAGAAAAAGAAAGAAGAATAAGAAGAGAGCTGGCCTGCCTCATATTTTTAGTGCTAAAGGGTTGAAAGCGCCTGCGTTCTGACAAGAAAGGACGTGTTAGACATAAATCCTGAACAACGAAACTGTACTCATACAGGGTGCCTGTCTAGTCCCATCTGTCATTTATATCGTCTTTTTCTAAACTTCCTCGCTTTTTTGGTCACGGGAAAAAGTTTTCTTTCATGGAAATCATTTGTTTTATTTATTTCTTTATTTATATACCGTCAAGGCCAATCGGCATTAAAAAGGGGAGTGGGAGTAACAAAATAACACACAAAAAGAAAAAAAGGGCAGAGTACATAAGGTATCATGGCGGCTCAGGACAGTAAAGAGTTGTTATAGCATTTTTAAACATTTGGGCATCAATAATATAAATTACGGAAGTCGGAAGGAGATTCCATTCCAACGAAGTTTTAGGGACGAATGATAGTAGAGATGCGTTGGTATTACATTTGCAAATTCCAACTTTGAGCTGATGATCGATGCGAGGTGAAATGTAAAACGGTGGGATGAAAAGACGCTGCTTTAAGTACGGGTTAGCATGATAGATCTTGTGAAAACGACTCAAACAAGCAAGTTTGCGTCGGAGAGAGAGGTTAGGCAGGGACAAGGTGATTTTCATGGAGCTTACACTGGCAGTGCGGTGATAGTTACCTAGAATAAACCGGACAGAACGGTTTTGGAACGCTTCCAGAACGTTAATTAGATTAGACTGACTGGGGCCCCAGATAGAAGAAGCATACTCTAATTTGGAGCGAACGAGAGATTTATCCGGTGTTAATTTTAAGGCTGACGTTGCGAGAGCAAAGTTTCTTTTCAGGTAACCTAGCATACGGTTAGCGTTATTGATGACATATTGTACATGCATTTTCCAGGAGAGGTTACAAGCAATGTGAATGCCCAAATAGTTATAAGAAGAAACAGGGGGCAAAGGGACGTTGTTGAGATGGTAGAAGGGCACATTAGTACTAGTACGCATTATTCTCATAACTTTACATTTAGTAATGTTAGGTAAGTTACATATTCCAAAGTTGACACCAGTGGTAAACAGCATTGATATCTGTCTGGAGCTTTAAAACATCAGAGCCGTTAGTAGATTTAGTATATATTACACAGTCGTCAGCAAAAAGATTAATTAATGATGAGACGCAATTAGGTAGGTCATTGATGTAAATGAGAAACAGTAGAGGGCCTAATACGGATCCTTTAGGAACACCGGACGTGATGGAAGTGAGGGGAAACGTGTTCTCATTAGCAGTGACAAATTGATGACGGTTAGTTAGAAAACAGGCTATCCAGGCAACTACGTTAGGATCTATACTTAATTTGTTAAGTTTTAATAGAAGCAAATGGTGAGGAACTTCATCAAAAGCCTTGCTAAATTCTAGAAAAACACAGTCAACGTGGGATCCACAATCAAGGATAGAATGAAGATCGTTAGTAAATGCAAAAGCTGTGTCTCACAGGAGTGAAATTTGCGGAAACCATGTTGACCCTTGTTAAAAAAAAAAAAAAATTATTCCAGGAAA
Organism: Ixodes persulcatus; assembly: GCA_013358835.2. NCBI lineage: Eukaryota > Metazoa > Arthropoda > Arachnida > Ixodida > Ixodidae > Ixodes > Ixodes persulcatus. Next base: position 1,186,618 of record JABSTQ010011253.1, read on the forward strand.
TTAACCAGTTGGGAGTATACTATATGCTCTAGTAATTTACATAGTATGCTGGTAAGCGAGATTGGACGATAGTTAAGCGGGGAATGCTTATCACCTCCTTTGTGCAATGGAATCACCCTGGCTACCTTGCAGTCGTCAGGTAAAATGCCAAGTTGAAGCGACTGAGAAAATAGTTTAGAAAATATAATAGATGAATACATAATTGAGTTTTTCACGAACTTGGAGTTAATATTATCAGGACCAGTTTAAGAAGACAGTTTTAAATTTTCTATTAGCTCAACAATACCAGTGGGGTCAGTTACAATGGGGTCCATACGTATAAAATCATATTCCTGTAGTAAGCAAGATGGCAGATTAACAAAACTTGGAAACGAGTCAGTAAAAACACTGTTCAGGATCTCCGCACATGCATCACTGGGGATAGCACAACCGTCAACACAAAGTGAAATAGACGGCTTGTCTTTACTGTTAACAGTGTTCCGAAATTGTTTAGGACTAGTGGCCAGTAATGTCGGCAAGGTGATATTAACGAAAGAATTTGGGCGCTTTGGATAGCAGATTTGTATTCCACAAGAGCGTCGTGAAAGGCTGATGAGCGATCCGGTTTGTTAGAAGTCTTAGCGGCCCTAAACAAACGTTTTTTTCTTATTGGAAAGCCGCTTGAGTTGGACATTGAACCAAGGAGAACTAGTGTTGGACGTTATCGATCGAAGCGGAATGTAAGTATCCGCGAGTGATTTAACAATATTTTTAGAAAGGTTCCAATTTTCTTAAACTGATCGTTGTGAAAAAGAATCAATGTAGCCATCCATAAAGAGAGCGAGTTCATTGCTAATGGCATCAGATCCGCTTTTTTTATAATCTAGAATGAGCTTGATTCCTTTCGAGGGAGTAACTACAGGTAAATTTAAGGTGATGTTTAACGTACAATTATCGCTGAGCTCAGGAAGATAAGAAATTTCAGAAACAAGGTCGGGTGAGGAAGTTAATACTAGGTCAAGCAAACTGGCAGTTGTGGCTGTAACACGTGTTGGCTTTGTGACAACTGAGTTAGGTTGAAATCAGCGCATACATTTAGAAATCGGGACATTCTGAAGAACTGGGGGCAACAAAGGGACACACACTAGTCGAGGCAATACTAGGATAGTTAAAATCTCCAAAGAGAAAGACGGGAGAGTCGGGAAACCTGGTTAAAATCAAATTAAGAACGTCGTGTAGCTCATTGGGGAAAGTAGCAGAATAATTCGTCGATCTATAACAAACACAAAAAACTATACGTTTATGGTTTTCACCAATGCATACACAAAGAAACTCAAGATTCGTTGAAATGTTCACACAGAAAAATGTAATATTCTCAGATACAGCAATTAACACACCTCCGCCGGATCTGAATTCCCTATCATAGCGATACACATTGAATCGCTTACCACACGCGAAAATTTCGCCGTCACGTATTTTAGCAGAGATCCACGTTTCGGTGAGTATAACTAAAACAACTTGTTACCCTCTATTTCTGGTGGATCCCTCTCTTCTTTCGAATTTAATCATTCGTTTTCTTCGTTTTGCTTCTCTTCCGTTTCTTTCCTGTTGTCAATGAGCGCAAGTTTATAACGAGCTTAATATAATTATTTATTCCCGAAACATCTTGTCTTTCACAATCAATGTCGATAGGTGTCCGATATCTCGTGAGTCCCTCGTAAACTCAAAACATGCAAAACAAATGAAATGTACTTTAAAAAAAGAAAATAGTTTATGCAACAAAATATTATTTAAAGATAAGTTTACTTGTGGTTTGGAGCGAAGAGACTAACATTTCTTAGCCTCTTTGAAGCGCAAACTTTTCCCTATGAGAACATAATATCACCTGTTAGTTTTTTTTTGCGCGAGAAAATATTTTGTACTAACGAAAGCAACCTGGAAATAAAACCGCGTCTGTAATTGAAAATTGTGCTAACGTGTCGTTGTCTTTGAGCATCGATGCCGTCCACGTAATGGTCAAAGTCAATATCCAGGCGAAGGCGGACCAGCAGCAGCGGAACACGGCCAAATAGCCCTTGCCATTTCCTGTGGGAACAAAGCGTGCGAATGGATCCGAGTCCTCAGCAAACGCCAACGAAGCACTCGTTTTCAGTGCGAGAGACGAGCTTAGTTCACGCGCCGTATCCTGACGAGTCCTCGTGTCCAACATAGAAGTTCAGAGTACGTGATCAAAATAATGAAGGTCTAGGACAGTTGGCCCAAGAGCTTCTAGATGGCGCGCACTTTCAAAAAGCTGGCAGAAAGTGGGGGAGGGGGGGGGGGAAGAAAAAAATAAAAGAATCACGTTTCTGCTTCCCTACGTACAAGAGGCGACATCTAGGAAGAGCTGACCGCTTTGCGGAAGCGCGCGGCGCAAGATCGATGGCCTCTGTTTCGAGAGCGTTTCGAAAGGTGGCAGCAGGTCTCGGGGCCATAAATCAACGTCAGTCCCTCTGTCGGCGGCCGTGATAACTACTCGCCCCCGACGACGCGCACGCACCGTGCGTCGTCCAAAATCTCTTCGATAATTTGGCGCTCTTTTTGGCAGAAGGAATAAATAGACTGCGTTATGTTTTCAGTATAAATTATAACTGCGCTGTGAAAAGAAATAATCCCCGAGTTCTTTTTGTCTTGTTCCTCATGTGTAAAATGTCAAATTAAACACGATTCTTTAAAGACAAAAAGACGTTGAACAGAAAAAAAATTAATATAACACTGATAAGGCATAAACAGATCCAAAACAATATAACGGAATTAACCTAGATTGTTTTCAATTTAATCTATTTTTTTTTACGATGCATTTACTTTTACCCTTACCCGCTCACTTGCCTCACCATACCATCACAGTAAATATGAACCGCATTTATTAAGCCATTTGGAATTGAGAAACTGATTGATAACCTCCATAACAACTCCGCTCCAGGTCCAGAAAAGATATCAACAAAACTCAAATTAACCAGTACTGTCTCTAGCAAACTTTTTTGTATGTTATTTCAACACTATATTGACTCTGGTGTCTGTCCCCTTGATTAGAAACACGCAAGAGTTGCTCCAATGCACGAGAGTGGCGCCAAAGACTGCCTCACTAATTACAGGCCCGTTTCTCTCACCGGTGTTACAAGCAAGTTGATGGAGCATGTTGTTCACTCTAAAATTATTAATTATATGGTTGATAACGGCTTACTTTTTGTAAACCAACAAGGCTTCCGGCAGTTCCTTTCTTGTCTTACCCAGTTTTTTTATTTTGTTACCGACATCCACAAAAACCTTCATCTCCGTACAGAAACGCACGCTATTTTTATTGACTTTTCGGAGGCGTTTGATACGGATCCTTACCAACGATTAATACTAAAACTACGCTCTACCCAAATGAAAAAAAAAACTCTAGTCAATTGGACAGCTAATTTTCTTTTAAACAGAACACAATTCGTCGCTTTAAACAATAGCTGCTCGTGGTCAATAGTAGTAAAATCAGGAGTACCACATGGAACCGTGCAGGCTCCTTTGTTATTTCTAACTTATGTTAATAACCTGCCAATCCACATCAAGTCAACAATTAGGGTATATGCTGACGATTGTGTTGTTTACTCAAAGGTAACGAATCACTCGGAGTGTGAGCAACTCCAAGCTGATCTAAACCATGTTGAATCCTGGTGTGAAAGGTGGCAAATCCAAATTAATGTAAACCAAACCAAACATGTGTCCTTTACTACAAAAAAAACAAAAACAATACAGTTATGTTATCGCCTTACCGGTAAGTTCATAGAAAAAGTACCCACCTACAAGTATATTCAGCTTCATCTATCAAGCATTCTCTTAGTGGAATCTCACATAACTCACATTATCAGCAAAGCTAGCCAGACACACGGTTTTCTGCGACGTAACTTTTCTCTTGCACCGAAAGAGACTAAACTCCTGGCATACACCTCACTTGTTCGACAACGACTAGAGTACACCTTATCCGTTTGAAATCAACACCAGTTATTCGTAGAAGAGATGTTAGAGGCTATTCAAAACCGTGCCGTACGATTTATTCACCGGAACTATAACTTTACAACAAGTGTTAGCACACTTAAAACACAACTTGGCATACCCCTTTTAAAAACACGCCGAACCGTGTCTGCCCTAGCCATACTGCAAAGTTTTACTACCACCTCCCTTTTCAATATAACTTGTACTTCACACTCGCACCCCACAACTCACGTCGCCTTGATAATTCCTGCAAACTACTTACACCTTTTCCTAGTATCTAATACCCTTTAACTTCTCCCCCTTGCAGTTTGCTATCAACTATTGGAACAAGACACCCGATTCAATAGTAATGGTATATGATATCTCAAAGTTTCGAGAAGCGCTTGTCACCGTTTACGACTTACAGCCTACCTTTTAATTTGTTATTCTTTGTTTTGTCTTTCTTTCATTTTGCTAGTGTGCCCTATCTATACCAAGGACGACGGCAGCGTAAGGTTAGTTTTCGTATTCGCAGCGGCGGCGTCAGCGTCGAAGTGTGTTTAATTGCCCCTAATATTAAAACTTCTATATCACTTAGTTAAGCAAAGTCAGCTGTTTTCAGTTGTCCCAAGATGAAGAATGCAACGTGATCCTCTGAGAGAGCAGTGTATTGTGCAGGAGATTTCGATAAGAATTAACGTGTCCCTAATTCAGCTAACGTGATTTGCGTATGTTTTCGTGACGCCGTGATCGGAATGTCAATTACCGTAACATTAGTGATAAATATAAAGATGTTATAATAGCGACATGACACATCCACGCATAAAACAACCACAATACCACGCACTTGCGCGCGACACTAGCACTTCCTTTTTTTTTCGCGTATACAGTCAAGAGATGAACACCGAGAAGTATTTATCCCTGAAACATAAACGAAGCGCGGAAGGAGGAAACACCCAGGAAAATATTGAAGTGTGCTTTCACGGCGCAAACCTGAGACGCAAAACACTGAAGAAAACAGCCGCCTGTGTATTGAAATAGTTTGGAGAATAATGATTTATCTTTTTGCGAAAAAAACAAAAATGTAACAAAAATGAGGCTGCGTAGTTGGTTTTGTCATTTTATTTCTCAGGGTCCGAAGGCGTATCAGAGTGGAGTGGGTTCCTCGTGCGATAAATACTCAAGGTATGTATTGGGCACAACTAAAACAATGGCTGGCGTCAGGTGGAGCGTCTCCGCATGCGCAATGACGACAAAAGCGCCACCGCAGTGGTGTGACCTAAGAGATTGGAGTTGGTCTATACAACTAATCTTTCTACAACCAATTCGGCAAATAATTGTTAGTGCTCTTCTAAAACATGTTCAACATTTTGATAGCCATAAAGAAGGTCGTCACGATATCTTTTACACCAAGTTTTGGGAGGGACCTTATATGAAAAGGTGTTCTAGGTAGCGTCGTCTTTGTAGAGGTTCAAATTTAAAGGGTGTGTCCTGTACGTCCAATCAAGTTAGGAAAATGCCGCATTCATATATGGCTATGAGGGTAACACTTTGACAACGAGTGAGAGTTGTAGTTAAATCCAAGTCTCACAAAAGCGAATTCTAGACACGCCAGACATGATTCACGTTTTTTTTTTCTTCTTTGGTATTAAAATTGCCGTGATTAGTCTCATATTTTTTGTACTATTTCTAATAATGATTTCTATAAGAAAGGCTCAAACAAAAAAGGGCGAAAAAATGAGTGTGCGACTTAAATTGAAGATAGCTTTTCTCACAAATTTCTTCGCTTCATGGAGGACACATTCATAGGCAGATCAGATTTCAGGAAAATAAGAGACAATTTGAATAATCCACTCAGTTAAATTTTTTCACAAAACTGTAGAGGTGTGAAACGCACTTCTTGAGGAGTCTGAAATGTGCTCTGTTTAATCATTCCTGAACTGCTGGAGAATGATTTTGACTGTAATATGCGTTGTAAACTGGCTCATTATGAGAGTCTCTAGTCCCTATGAAGCATATCTGTTTCAGACTCAGTCCGATCGAATAAAGGAGCGACTGAAAATCGAATGCCTGAAAAAGATTATTCCCTATCACTTGAGATTGTTGTATGTATTTAGGAAGAGCATGGTGCTATAGAGCTAATTACAATACGTAAAAGCGACTGCCTGCTTTGTTCTTCTTCTTAAGAATGTCATTATACGTATTGACACCATTTGCGGATGAAAAAGTACAGATATTGAGCAAAAATAAAAAAATATAATAATATAGAATTGATTAAAGTCGATAACGCCTTTCAGGTTTCAGAAGTTGCCAATCAAAACCATGTCAAGACCAAATGCAGTATTCGTGCCTTGTACGGCCATAAGACTGAATTTTATTTCCTCGCATAAAAAAGTGAATGCAACAAGAATTAAGAACCAATGACACCTAATTGTTAAACGTTGTAGCAATGTTTTTGGGTAACTTTTGTGTCAATTAGCTTGCGTGTTCGTGTTACAGCGGCTAAATGCTGAAGATATTGCATATTTTTAACAAACAGGAGCGGCTGAAGTCTGAACGATGTTGTGGTTCTAACCGATGCACAAACAAACGTATGGACACTTCAAGAAAAAGCGAGTACGGAGTGGAGGGGAATACTTCGAGTGCATACTCCCGCGACCCGGGAAAAGAAGGACATGAGAAGCCGTGCTTCGACACAAAAGAGCAGTTCGGTGATTTATTTCCCAGCGCTCGCATCACTTCCGGACCTTCGCTGTGTGTTTCAAGAACAGAAGAGTCGTATTCCAGGAATTATTAGCCAAAACGCGGGACTAAAGCACATGAGCGTGTGTATGTGAGACCTTGCGTATAGGCGAGTTGGGAGGGGGCAGGGACGAACCTGAAGAAGCTTCTTTGAGGGCATGTGGTGTCCCAGCCATAACACCGACACCTCAAAGTGCCCCCATTGGACTTTTGTTCTTCGGGGATAAAATGCGAAGGATGTATCGAGAATTTGCCATGCTACTACTCCATTCTATCATATTATCACTATTATTGAGCCAAAATGTCAAGATGATAACGTGTAAACGGCAGGTTCCTCAGTCGAACAAACTTGTTTTATGTATTGCCACTACGGATAGTATCAAAGTTAATTAAAGTGTACAGTTTATTCTTAGTCATAAAAAGCTAGTTATGCCTTAATAAATAAAATAGAATCCCTCCCCAATATTATGACAAATTCTGTAGTGTCTAAAATATGTATTACATCTGTAGAAACATATATTTCGGAGACACCTCACGCATTTGTTTCAGAAACAGCAAAGTTCAAACGAGCGGAATTTAAAAGTATAACCCAGTACAAGAATTGCCGTACCACTGGAGTTAACCAGAAGAATCAATAATGTGCTGAGGATATATAGTTTTTCCTCAAAATTATTTTCTTGTGTTACTGAGACGAATTTGCCAAATGGGGTGGATCATTTCCAGTATTCTGCTGCTGGCATCAATAAACTAGCAAACAAAAACAGCTGTTTCATTCTACGATAATCGTAATTTATAGAGAAGGTTTCAAAATATTCTCACTCATTATTAACGTTATCGAATGATAACAAACTGATTTTTATTGTAAGAAGTGGGAGCACTGTGGTTACCCAATTTATGAAAGGGTGATTGCTCTTGTAAACTTAACATTCACATGTCGAGTAATAATTAATTGTGTACTATATATTTACATTAAATTATTTATCCGAATCGCCATCAACACAAACAGCAAAAGTAAAAAAAATATCGGGAAAATAGCGTATTAAAATATTCTACTTGATATCACATTCCCCGAAAAAGGCGGAAGCCCAAGATTTTAAAATGGCCCCGGCTTGTGGTCGGCGTCCCTAACTTTTGTGTTTCGTCACCAGTTCAGAACTCAGTCGACATCAAGACGTCCCCGGACAAGGCGCGGGTTCCCAAATTTGAAATAATGAGCGAATGGCTGAAAACAGTCGAACCATGCCCACTTCAAGAAGAGTTTTCTCAAAGATAGCTCACTTTTAGAGAATTTTCTATAGCAGCAGCTTGAAGTCGAGGTTCCTAAATGTTGTATTTCATAACCAGTTCCGTTCTCGGTCGACTTTAAAAAGTTCCTGGATGCGGCGCGCTTGCAAAAATTTCAAAAGGTGAAAGAGTGCGTAAAAACGGCCAAACCATCCCCACTTCGGGACCGGTTTTCTCAAGAAGGAATCATTTTGAAATACTTGCCATAGCACCAGGACGTGCTCGAGGGTTTTAAATTGGATATTCCAGCTTTAGTTGGAAACTAAGTTGTCTTCATAAAGTTCCCCTGGCAATGCGCGTTTGCCCCAATTTCAAAAGGTGAACAAATCTGCAAAAGCAGCAGAACCATCACTATTTTGAGACCGGTTTTCTCAGAAAGAATCCATTTGAAGTGTCTGTAGTACCAGAATGTGCTTGAGGCCTCTGTATCTTATATTCCGTCTTTAGTTGGGAACTGAAATGTCCTCGAAAAGTTCCCTGGTGAGGCGCGCGTGCCCAAAATTCAAAAGATGAACGAATGCGTAGAAACGGCCGAGCCCTCCCCACTTTGACTCCGGTTTTCTCAAAAAGCACTCTTTTTGAAGTATTTTTCATAGTACCTGGAAGGACTCATGGGCTCTATACTTTATGTTCTGCCTTTAGTTGGAAAATAGGTTGTCCTCAAAACGTTCCCTGGCGAGACGCTGGTGCCCAACTTTTAAAAGATGAACGAATTATCCACAATTTGAGACCGGTTTTTTCTTTGAAGCATCCACTTTGAAGTATTTTGCCATAGCACGAGAAGGTGCTCGAGGGTACAATATTTTATATTTCGTCTTGAGTTATAAACTGAAATGTCCTCGAAAAGTTTCCCGGCAAAGCCCAGGTGGCCAAAATTGAAAAGATGAACGAATGTGTTGAAACGGCCGAACCATTCCCACTTTGAGACAGGTTTTCTAAAAAAAGACTTCATTTGAAATATTATCATAGTACCAGGTTGGGCTCAAGGGCTCTATAGTTTATATTCAGCCCTTAGTTGAGAAGTGGTTCGTTTTCAAAAAACATTCCCTGGCAATACGCGGTTGCCAAAATTTTAAAAGATGAACGAATGCGCAAAAACAGCCGAACCATATCCCCATCTTGAGTCCGGTTTTCTGTAGTGTCTAAAATATGTATTACATATGTAGAAACATATATTTCGGAGACACCTCACGCATTTGTTTGAGAAACAGCAAAGTTCAAACGAGCACAATTTAAAAATATAACCCAGTACAAGAATTGCCATACCACTGAAGTTAACCAGAAGAATCAATAATGTGCTGAGGATATATAGTTTTTTCTCCAAATTATTTTTTTGTGTTCCTGAGACGAATTTGCCAAATAAGGTGGATTCGTTCTCGTTTAGACGTTCTGGATCATTTCCAGTATTCTGCTGCTGGCACCACTGAACTAGCAAACAAAAACAGCTGTTTTATTTTATGATAATCTTAAATTAAAGAGAAAGTTTCAAAATATTCTCACTTATTATTAATGTTATCGAATGATAACAAATTGATTTTCATTGTAAGATGTGGGAGCACTGTGGTTACCCAATTTATGAAAGGGTGATTGCTCTTGTAAACTTCACATTCACACGTCAAGTAATAATTAATTATGTACTAAATATTTAGGTTAAATTATTTATCCCCATCGCCAGCAACACAAACAACAAAAGTAAAAAAAATCGGGAAAATAGCGTATTAAAATATTCTACATGATATCAAATTCCCCGAAGAAGGCGGAAGCCCAAGATTTTAAAATGGCCCCGGCTTGTGGTCGGTGTCCCTAACTTTTGTGTTTCGTCACCAGATCAGAACTCAGTCGACCTCAAGACGTCCCCGGACAAGGCGCGTGTTCCCAAATTTGAAATAATGAGCGAATGGCTCAAAACAGTCGAACCATGCCCACTTCAAGAAGAGTTTTCTCAAAGATGGCTCACTTTAGAGAATTTGCCAGAGCAGCAGCTTGTAGTCGAGGTTCCTAAGTGTTATATTTCATAACCAGTTCCGTTCTCGGTCGACTTTAAAAAGTTCCTAGATGCGGCGCGCGTGCCAAAATTTCAAAAGATGAAAGAGTGCGTAAAAACGGCCAAATCATCCCCATGTCGGGACCGGTTTTCTCAAGAAGGAATCATTTCGAAACACTTGCCATAACACCAGGACGTGCTGGAGGGTTCTAAATTAGATATTCCAGCTTTAGTTGGCAACTAAGTTGTCTTCATAAAGTTCCCTGGCGATGCGCGTATTCCCCAATTTCAAAAGGTGAACGAATCTGCAAAAACAGCAGAACCATCTCTATTTTGAGACGGTTTTCTCAGAAAGGATCCATTTGAAGTGTTGGCCATAGTACCAGAATGTGCTTGAGGCCTCTGTATTTTATATTCCGTGACTGAAATGAAATGAAATGTCCTCGAAAAGTTCCCTGGTGATGCGCGCGTGCCCAAAATTGAAAAGATGAACGAATGCGTAGAAACGGCCGAACCCTCCCCACTTTGACTCCGGTTTTCTCAAAAAAAGCACTCTTTTTGAAGTATTTTTCATGGTACCTGGAAGTACTCATGGGCTCTATTTTTTATATTCCGCCTTTAGTTGAAAATTAGGTTGTCCTCAAAACGTTTCCTGGCGAGGCGCTGGTGCCCAAATTTTAAAAGATGAACGAATCCACAATTTGAGACCGGTTTTCTCTTGAAGCATCCACTTTGAATAATTTTGCCATAGCACCAGAAGGTGCTCGAGGGCACTATATTTTATATTTCGTCTTTAGTTAAAAACTGAAATGTCCTCGAAAAGTTTCCCGGCAAAGCCCAGGTGCCCAAAATTAAAAAAGATGAACGAATGTGTAGAAACGGCCGAACCATTCCCATTTTGAGACATTTTTTCTTAAAAAAGACTTCCTTTGAACTATTACCATAGTACCAGGTTCGGCTCGAGGGCTCTACAGTTTATATTCAACCTTTAATTGGGAAGTGGTTCGTTTTCAAAAAAAAAAAAATTTCCTGGCGATACGCGGTTGCCAAAATTTTAAAAGATGAACGAATGCGCAAAAACAGCCGAACCATATCCCCATCTTGAGTCCGGTTTTCTCAGAAAGGATAGATTTCGAAGTATTTTTTATAGTACTATGAAGTGCTCGAGGGCTCTATACTTTATATTTTGTCTTTATTTGGGGACTGAAATGTCCTCAAAAATTTCCCCGACGAGGCGCGGGTGCCCAACTTGCAAAGAATTAACGAACACGTAAGAACGCCCGAACCATCCCCACTTTGAGACGATTCTACTGGGTATGCGTTGATTTTTGATGATTTGGCATGATGGACGCGGATGAGGAAATGATCATCCGCGCTTTTGCACAGCCACCCTTGCGCCTATTCCACGAGTGGCAACTTTAGAAAACCACCGCGTTTCCAATGCATCCGGCTTCTTTTTAAAATTTACTGATTTAGTGGTTTTCGAAGGCGCTCAGCAAGTTTCTAATTTGAAGAATATGTTTATTTTTACTAATTGAAACTATTCAACAAATTTTAGTTTATTATTCAACTTATCGTGACGTTTGACCCCATATATAATGCCTTGTGGCCGTATAACTGACGTGATTATACTACATTAGTATAGCCTTAACGAATTAAAAAAAAAAAGCGACATGAGAAACCTAAAATCAGCACCCTGTATACATCATATAAATGTAATAAATTTAATATTGCTGGACATTCGGACGTGGTGTAAATATTGCATAAGCGATAGTTTAAATTTATACTTCGTTTCAGCTTATAGGGGCCCTGCAATCATATTTAAGCGTCTACCTTTTTTGCGGTTTCCACGTCTCTTGAGGTTCGGGCAAGCCAGCGGGCACGGAGAGAGTAACTAAATATCAGTGCGTCATATTTTAACCGGACGACGCGGAAACCTCCTCCACCGACGAGGGCGACCCGCGGTACCGAAAGCGCGCAAAATGTGACGTCTTTGGTCCTGGGCTTACTACTGGTCAGAGCCTCTAAAAGCATCTTTTTAGTCGAACTACAAAATATAAGTTTCGCGAACCGTTTCGATTATTTATAAAAGTAGTTTTTGTTCAGTATTTTAGATCAGAAAAGAAACGAATCCAGTTTATAAAGTACGGAAACGAGAAATGACCCGTCGACATACTCGCCACCGAGCGGTGGAAAAGGCGGCGCACACTAGAAAGGAGTAGTGGGATCACGTGCCGACACGGAAAGGTCCCGGATGTACGCGGCGTCGCTGCGGTCGTATGGAGAGGATGACCCGACCAGCTCCGAGCGTTCCGAAGGCCTTCGGCGAGAAGCTTTGTCTTGCGGTTTGGCCGTTTCGCGGTATGGCAGCGCGAAGTGGCTCCCATTCTGAACTGATCTTTACCCCGTGTTTGCTGTCGTTTGTGGCCAATGAAGTGTCATGCCGAATTAGTGTTTAATCGCGCAGCAAATGCAATGAGAGCCGCCCCGGCTGCCCGCTGCATACAGCCAATCCAAAACATGCTTTAGTGGCGCCCTCTCGCGCCGTCGACACGGAGTGCGGCAGCCGTGAGCGCTCGCGATGAGCCCACTACCCCTCCTCTAGTTCACGGCCACTCAAGCAACCAAGGACGTCATGAGGGAGGTTATTTTTTGCGTGTTTTTGTAATTTTAATTTGCCTATAACTTTTAAAATAAAGCGAATTTCGAGAAAAGAAAAGTTTTACTAAGTTACTACGTTCAGTGCGCTCAGGTTTGGTGCAAATGAAAAACTAGTAAAAAAGTCCTTGCAGGGCCCCTTTAAAGGGATACTGAACCAAACACTTCAGTGTCTACAATAAGTAGCGCACTATCTTTCCATGAGTCAGCAGCCGCCGGTATGCATGCGCGAGCACAAGCAACGAAATTGACGTCATTATATCCCCCATTACCGCTTAATAAGCTTGAATGGGGGATATGATGACGTCCGCTTCGTTGCGTGTGCTCGCGCACACCGGCGGCTGCTGACTAATGGAAAGATAGTGCGCCACTTATTATAGACACTGAAATGCTTGGTTCAGCATCCCTTTAAGTCCAGACGTGCTGACGCTTCGAGCTAATATAATCAATCAAGCAGCGTCGAAGGAGCAAGTCTCTGGGGTTTTACTGTTTATGATTGGTTCAGCAATGATAGAACACGGACAATAAACATCCCGAACGCCATGATGGTGCGCTCTTGACGCTTGGTTCTATCAGTTCGTAGCGTCGGCTGCGTTTGGACATAAAAGTGAAAGGAAATATAGGCGATATGGCCCCGTGCGTGACGGAGTTGGCAACGCTTGCGGTTGTCACACAGAGGAATGGCGTTCGAACCGCGCTCGACCCAAATCACAATTTTATTAATTCTATACTTTTCTAAAAATCCCAACTTATTCTCGTCTGTCATTAAGTGTTCTTGTTCAGAACATTCCTGAACGTGCTGCGTGCATGAAAGTGGCGATAACGCGCGTTGCTTCAGATCAGACTCCTTCCATCGCCGACGAAAGTTACATGGCACATTTCTCTAAATGTTTGTAGGCAAATTTTCGCCTCATAAAACTTTGATTGTTCGTTCTAATTTTTTTTTTAATTTTTATTGATGACAACATTGCACCTAACGGAAAGTGGATATTCAAAGAAGCGTAACAAATCAAGTGCCTGAAATACATAAGCTGACAATCCATCTTCGGTATGTCCTGTAAGGAATCAACCACTAATAATAACGTACGTGTTATGCCCTGTACTTACTCACAACACAGTTATATTTGAAGGTACCTAACTGCAGGGTGTCACAAAAACAATTTACACGGTTGTTTTTTTTTCGCAAAAATAAACTAGGCGTCGCCGAACGCTCATTCTCCGCCCGAAGGTAGCGCCAGAGGTCACAACCAAATGCCAAAGTTTCAGCCCGATTCGATAACTTATTCAAAATTTTTAAGTCCTTTTCTGAAAATTTATATGGAAAAATGGAGCCCATTTTTGCCCGTTTTCGGTTTCTGGTGCCATAGAGCCCCATGTATTCGAAAACTCCGTCGGCCGCCATTTTCCCATTGACAGTTTCAGAAAATGACTTATAACTTTTGAATAAAGTATCGGATCAGGCTGAAACTGTGGCATCTGGTTGTGACTTCTAGCGACCTTTGGGCGGAGAATGAGCGTTCGGCGATGCCTAGTTTATTTTTGCGGTAATAAAAACCGTGAAAATTTTTTTGTAGCGTACACTCGCCGAGGTTGAGCAGATTCGCGTGGCTCCCAAAGAGCCGTGCTGCGCATGTGCCAGGAGCAGTGACGTCACACGGCGCACAGCTGGCGCGCCGGAGCCGCCGCCGCTGCAAAGCGCGCCTCTCAGGTCTGCGCATTCCAGAGGAGTGACGTCATAGCCGTGGCAGACACACTGGCGCCGCCGCGTGCCCAGCTGTGCGCCTCCGTTGCGCAGTAGTCATGTCTGACGCTGCACCGGAGCCGCTTGATAGCGCCTCTCATTTTGTGCGCATAGGCTCACGCTACGTATATCCTGGCATAGCCAAGCTAAGCCACCGCAATTTTTTTGTGACACCCTGTATATCGCACTCCAAGTCAACTATAAGAACTATAGAAATGCGTGCGATGAATTTTGCGAAATCGTCTAGAAGTTCCTAATGTTCTTCCTTAGACGCAGTATAGCCATGAAATGGTAACGGAGAATGATAAAGTTATCGGTATTTTGCAAGCGCAAGACACTTATTATCTCATTTTTTAATTTTTTTAAGTTACTGTTGCAATTCTTTTTTCACTAGGCACACACTCCGCTTTGGCTGGAATTTGCACAAGGCGTAAAAGTTAAAGGTGTTTACGCCACGTGGAGAGAGATAAGTGAACTAGAAGCGCCCGTCGCAAATTTCTGGCCTGGTCCTTGGTTTGTCAGTTGCGTAGCCCTTGTTCCGTTTGGCTTGCTTGTTGTGACGCCTTGCGACTCCTTGCTGAGTTGACACCGTCAAAATAGTAGTTCAGCTGGTGTCTTCAATATATCATCCCGCCACCACCGTGGCTCTTTACCAAAGTTACGAACTGCGACCTGTCACCCTTTTTGTGGCTTGGTTCATTTTTATTTCCTTTGGGCGATTGCTCGAGCTCGGTTGGCAACTGCTTCGGGATTCCCTCTCAACCCCTCCGGGAATGTAGAAGTCAAGTCTTGCTTTCATAGGGTAAGCCAGCGTGCGCTCTGCTGGGGACGTTCCGTTTGGTCAGGGCGCTCTGCGGTACATGAAGAATCATTGGGAAAGTCGGAGCTTGAGGTCCTTTTTCTCTGTTTTTTTAGGCCGTCCTTCACGGTGCGAACACCTTGCTTGACCCAGCCATTCGACGATGGATGAAAAGGTGCAGTCTGGAGGTGTTTGATTTCATTTCCCTGGACGAAGTCTTGGGAGGGCTGACCAAAAAAGGAGTTCCATAGTCGGTCACAATGCATCTTGGCAGTCCGAACCTTTTGAAGATCTCACGTAGGTGTTCTACGGTTTGTTCGGATGTGGCACTTGCCACAATGGCAACTGCAAGCCCTTTTGGTTTGGCGTCTGCTAACACCAATAACATCTTTCACTCAAATTATCCTGGATAGTCGACGTGCAGACGATTCCAGCATTCCCTTGGCTCAGGCCAGGGCACCTGTTCAGCCTTTGGTGGCATTGAGGTGTTCTCGAGGCACTGTGAACTGGTCTACCATACTAGGAATCTTGCAATACCCTTCATGACTACCATGTCTTTGTGAGTTTCGTGGAGCAGGTCCAAAATGTGTCGACGAGCAGGGGATAGCACCACCACTCGGTTCCCACTGTACAGAAGGTTCCGATTCGCGCTTAGCTCGTCACGTCAGTTCCAGAATGGTTGAAGTGACTTGTTTGGGAGGTTTTGTGGCCATCTTTCCTCTACCCACTGTAGTACTTCTTTTAGGCGCCTACCACTCTTTGTGAAGTATTGCAGTTGCTTGACTGACACGGTCAGATTTTTCCTGCTTGAAATTGAGTAGACCAGTTCCGGAAGTTTTGAAGGATCTGGGTATACAATCATCAGGGGCAGTCTGCTCTTGACATCGGCATTCCCATCGAGACGTCCTGGTCGGTGCTCAATGCTGTACCTGTAAGCTCCAAGTGCAAGTGCCAAGCGGTTGAAGCGCGGAGCTGTCATGGCTGGAATTGCCTTGTCTTCACGGAAATTTCCAATCAGTGGCTTGTGGTCAGTGATCAAAAGAAAACTTCGACGTAATAAGAAGTCCCTGAACCGTGCGACTGCAAAAATGGTGGCTGGTGCTTCCTTTTTCAACTGAAAGTAATTTCGCTCAGCTGATGGGAGAGTTCTGGATGCGAATGCTAGTGGTGACTGCACACCGTCTTTTTGGTGGGACAGCACTGCTTCCACACCATATGGAGAAGCATTGTGTGCTAGCACGAGCTTCTTTGATGGCTCGTAGCGTGCCAGCATCTTGGCCGTTATGGTGGCTTCTATGCTTAAGACGAATGCTTGTCCTTCTTCATCTGTCCGTCTCCAGCGGCTGTTATTGTGTAGCAGGGCATACAGAGGTGCTAACAGTTTGGAAAGATTCGGTAGGAACTTCCCATAGTGGGAAAGGAGTTCAATATAAGATCGCAGTTCACTTACGCCCCTGGGCTCTGGTGCTTCAATGACAGCTTCTGTGTTTTCGTTGAAGACTGAAGCCCAGCTTCGTTGAATTCTTGATCCAGGTAAAAGAGTGATTGCTTGAAAAACTCGCCCTTCTCCTTCTTTAACGTCTTGACGTTTAAATTCTTTGGAAAACCTTCCTCGGGTTCTGCAGATGCTCTTCGTCCGTCTTCCCTGTCACTAGGAGATCAACTAAGTAGAGAAATGTTCCAAGGATTTGTTGAAGGGTATCTTTTTCTTTTTTTTTTTGAAGAGTGCAGGCGCCGATGTTACATCATACGCTAGTAAACGATTGTATGCAAAGAGTCCTCTGTGAGTATTGATGATCAGGAGCTTGCTGGTTTCTTCGTCAACAATTGCAGGCCTCGCGGAAGTCTTGTTTAGAGACCTTCACTCCGCCTTGCAAGGATGCAAAAATGTATTACATTTTGGGCAGTAGGTACTAGGTCGTCATCACTGAAAGATTTACACCTATCTTGTAGTCACCGGAAATCCTGACACACTGGCGATGTGATTTTAGCACTAGTATACGATGTTAGGTGCCCAGTCGGAGTGGTCCATGATATAGGAATGATGCCTTCATATTTCAAGGCGTTGGAGTTTATGTTTCACCTTGTCACTTAATGCATATAGTATCGAGCGCGTTCTGCAGTACCACGGTTGGGCGTCAGGTCGAACGTTAACATGCACCGGTGGCCTTTTGAGTGCACAACAACCTGATTTGAAGGTCTCTTCAAATTTTTGGGGTGTTTCTAGCATCTTGCATTCTGTTGCAGTTCCCAGTTGCGTAGAGTTTACTTGCAGCGGAAGGACGTAAAATGTTGCCAGCCAGTCCCTGCTACAGAGGTTAGGACTCTTGCAGGCAACAATAAGGGTTTTTGCCGACTTTTGGTTTAACCAAGGTGCACACCCACTGTCACTGTTCCTTGCACTGGGCACTGGAAGGGGCCCACAAATGCAGTTGAGTTTGATCTCCGCTTCTTCCTGGGGAGGTAGTATGCTCTGATGACGCTTAAAAATATTCTCGGAGATCAGAGAGACAATAGATCCTGAATCCAGCACCATCTCTAGGAAAAGTTGGTTAACAATGAATTTTACTGTGATTGGCTTCAACGCTCATCTTGCTTGCAGTGCATGCAGGTAGTACTGAGGTGTTCTGCCAACGAGTTCCAGGCTGTTCATTTGCGTTGAGGACTACTTATTTGGCTTGTCTGCCTTGGACAAGCAGCAGCTTGCCAGGTGTCTCATTTTCTTATAATTATATCATTTTGTGCTGATGAGTGACTGCATTTCAGGGGCTTGTGATCCTGAGAGCCTCAGAGGATAAAGGGTCCAAGTTTACTTTTCCCTGCTGGCTTTGTGTCTTGCCCTCTTCTGTGGGTATGTAACGGTTGGTGCTTCTTCTTGGGGAACTTCAAGTGATTGCTGGTATCCTCCTGAGCCGCAGAAGTAGATGCCTCCACGTCGCCTTTCTCCAGCACTATCGCGTTTCGTTCTGCGGCTTCCGCATTCCTCAAAATTTTCACAGCCTTCTCCAAGGTCAAGCTCTATTCCGCTAACATCGGTTGTTGCACGGTTTTGTCCCGGATGTCGGATACAATGCGGTACCTCAACATTTGGTTCAGAGCTTTTGCCGAAGTTGCAGTGCTCCTCCATCTGTCGAAGTTCGACGGGGAACTCCGCGACGCTTTCGGTTTCGAGTTGTACTCTTGTGTTGAACGAAAGCTTTCGGCGATTTCTTATGAGGGCGGGATGAAGTGGTTTTTCAGGGTAGCTGTGAGATATGAGCCACTTTTTCTTTTCGTCGTCTTCGATGCCGTTTGCATTGAACAAAGCGTCCAGCCGTTCCGAGTACGACAACCAGGGCTCCTTGGTTTCGTACTCCTCTACCTTGCCAAACGTCGCCATTTATACGGTTTCAAAATCTGCGCAGGAAGTTTGCGTAGTCTGCCTTCACCGCAAGCCACTTGATTAGTTGCCTGTTTGAATTTCGGTTGATGTTGTCACGGCTGGTCGCGTATCTGTGATCCCGTACTTCGTCGCCAGTTGTTATGGTTTGTATTCGAACCTAACTTTATTTAATCCCAAGATAAGCGACCGACGAGGCGTCGGTTTTCGTAGCTGCTGTTCGTCTACCCTCTGCTGGTTGTGCCGCGCACGCGCTTGAGCGCGGCGGTGACACGATGGGCCGGATTCGCCTTCTCCTAGCACGTCGCGTAGCCGATACACTACAATAACATTCGTTTTTGGACAATACATGTCCAAACACGACTGTCTTAGATATCTGCATTCCCGCTGGCAATTCAATAGAGAAACGATTTACCAAATGATTTTGTCGCTGTGTCGAGTTTTGAACATTTTGTAGAGGCCACTGAGTTGCACTTTAGCTAGATTTCGGTGGGTGGGTCAATGATTTGTTTTAATTAGTTATGTTTTTAATAATTTAATTAAATAAGGGTTCACTAGAGCTCCCTGAGCGGAGCTAATAGTATTCTCAAGTAAATAACAAAAAATATGGTGTTAGGGGCTTGTATAAGTAAAATGCACAATCGCAGCGTTATCGTGCCCGCGCTGTGTTCCGCAGTTAATCGTAGCACTCATACCCAAGGCTTAGCAGACCCTTCTTGGAAGCAAAAGTTTCAATCACGTTTTCTTCTTCATCGCGCATTTTTCCCCTTGAATGGGATTGATCCAACATATCGACTTTGATTGAGCAGTCTTTTAAAGCATTATACTCACTTTATTGTTCAGCTCTTACCTTCGTAGCCGTGGTCTCAGCATATTACGTCTACCGTGGGATGGATATGCCAGCACATATGATATGATAATGAAGGCACAATCAGATTGTATAAGGGAGGCTATTACCGTAAACTCAGTATATGCTGAAGCCTGAAGTTCGAATACTGAAGCCGAGTGTTCAGACTCTACTAATATACTGCAGCAAGTCGACCCCAGCGCTGTCCATCGAGCATGAGAGGGGTGGTAAAAAAAAGTGAGGGGTTTCTCTGCGCCTGAGGGAGGAGGTGCAAACAGGTGAAAGGAACTAATCACGTTTGCGACGGGGCTCCGCCCCAAAAAGCCATGTTGTCTGAGGTAATTTGCAAATAACATCTCGGCCGTAAGTTCTTTGTTTTTCGTATACATTGTGGGAACCATGGGGTTCCCTCTATCCCTATCTAGGCCTAGCTTCAAGCAGGCCGTGGGAGTCGTCGTCATCAATGGCGTCGGCCTCCCGGATACAAGGAACCACGAGGCCGAATTCCCCGAAGGGGCCGGCTCTCCCTTGCCCATTTTGGGTGAATGCGCCTTCGGCACACCCTTCAGAGTTATAATGGACGCGACTGCTAGCGGCCTCCCCGGGCGCGTCCATTCTCCGAGGCTACTTAAGCTGGCACCGAAGGAGTGCCAGGGGCTCTCGTCGGCGGAAGCCCCGGCTCTACGGAGCTCGGTTTTTCTTTGTGGGCTTCCGACTTCCCGTGAATCTGTCTAATGCGGCAGCGCGGGAAACCGACCGGGTGATACTGGCAATTGAGCTAGCGCCCAGACTTTTCTTGTCTAAGGGCGAAGCGTGTTGGCATTTCAGTCAATAAACACGTCTTTATCCGGACCAAAGGAACCTTTTTCTGTGTTTATAAGTGATAGCCCCAAGGGGCGAATCCCACAACATATAGAGCGTGGCTCCTTGCTAGTAAACAAACACAATGGCCATTTGAGGTTTCTAAACTCGCCTTTCTCGAAGACTAAGAAAGGAACGACGGATTCTTGAAAGCCAGAGAAAAATACAAGGTAATGAAGCGATTTTAAGACTAGCAGATGACGCCAGACCTCGGCGCTCCTGGTGCCTGACGCCGCTGCACCCTTTCTATACAAGGAGAAGACGAACTCGCTTGCACTGATTGGAAGATACAGTGGGTAGGCGCAACATCGGAAGCTTTTGTGTCCACCCATTGTGTCCCCTAATCAGAACTCATGGTAATACTGTCACTATGAACGAGGTATAGACAAACTTGCCCGCCAGTGTATCCTCATTTAACTCTCAGTCACAACTGAATGCTAATATTCAGTCATTCTCAACCATACCAGCAACGTAAACGTTTTAAGAAAGTAAATGTATATTGTTCCTGTTTTCTCTTGTTTAGTCAGCATAAATAGCTTGACACTAATAACGTGTTCGCTCGATTCGTCATAAAGAATAGAGCAAGTAACATAATTATCGCCGTGAACGATTACATTTTAAATGAACGAAGTAAATCCAAAACATCTCAGCAAAAAAAAAAAAGATTTTAATGATACGCGGATTCTTTTTAATTTCTAGTCAAAATCTTAGTTATGCAGTGCTTGCACGCTGCAAATACAAATTAGAATCTTCTACCTGGCAGCCACCTTATCAGTTTATTTTGTATCTATGAATGTCCACAATACATTTATTATTCACTAATATATCGATCAGTTTTTCCTGCATATTGAGACAGTCCGACTGCGACATGGACGAGGCGAGAAACTGTATGAAACGAGAGCTCACCAACAACTGACTGGCTTTATTTTACAAGAAACCAAGAAAAACATAAACGACGCTCTTCGGATTGCGATTGCTCCTATACCACAAATATCTCGGTGCTACAGCCATACACTGCTAATTGTCATCCCTCGATCTAAGAATTCAACCTCACTATCTCGCTTGGTCAGTTTCCAGTCGTGCAGTTTCAACATCAATATGTACCAACTTGCCCTAGACGTTCACTTTCATTTCAAGGCAGCCGTATCTTGCAGATGTATTAGGGACTAGAAAGAGCCTCGTGATTTGGTAATCAGAGCGCCAAAATGTCAGAGACATTTTGGCGAAATTCCCGAAAAAAAAGAATTTTGATAGTACGCTGTTTGAGAGGAGCATTCGTTCAACTTGTCAAAACCGGCGTTTTCTTTGTGTGTGTGTTTCGTTTTATGTGGGCTACATTTCAGCTCACATCCCCTCTGTGATTTGGTCTTACACAACTTCACCGACGCCGCCGGCTCAGTACTAGGAGGCGCTCATTCGATCTTTTTCGAGGAAAACCCTAGCCGTCCGCGTGTATCTGGGAGGAGTGCGTTCGCGTGACGTTCAGTTCGCTGAGCGACGCTCTCGTGTTCGCCCGGCACCGCCGGAACGAGCGCCGATACCGCGCTCGCGTTTTGTTTTCCCGCGCGCGTCGTCGCCCCGTTGCCGCTCGCGTCGGGCCCCCGGGCCGACACGCACGCACACAAAGGAAGCTTCCCCAGGACGCAAAAGGCGCCGCTTCATATTTTTGTGCCGTGGGCCGCCGCGTGTTTGTCCCTCTCTCTTGTGCATTTGTTTCGATCGCGAGCACGGAGCTCGCTCAGGGCAGCGCCGGGGAACGCCCGTCGCGAAGAGGCCCGGTGCGGCGAGAGGGAAGGACCGACGCTCGGCGTGATTAATGGATCTCTCCAATTTCGGAAGCTTCACTGATTAAAAATATGTAAATACGGCTGCAAGCAAGCAAGCGAGCGAGCGAGCGAGCGAGCAGGCAGCCAGGCAGGCACGCCGGCAGAGCGGGCCGACAGGCTTCCAAGCAGCTCGTCGAGTGAGTGCCGCGTGGATTACGACGCGCCGCTCTTGCCTCTGGCGAGGACTGTGTGGAAACGGGCGGCGAGAACGAGTACGCTTGTTGCAGGCATCTCGAGCGACTTTTTTTCTGCTGCTGTCGACGGTGCCCTCGCGGCGAGCGCGTGTTTCGGCTGTGAGCATATTTTCGGGGCTATCCTTTGTCCGTACAAGCTGGTGAAACTTCGGTTTGTAACTGCACCGTGAGACGAAAAACGCGGATCTGTCGGTTGAGTGTTTCTGTCGTGTCATCTTTGAGGAAATATTTCAGTGCGGGCCTATATGCAGTTGAGTTCTCTGCGGTATTCGCTGACTCAGTTCAAACGGGAGTGGGAACTATTTCTGAAGGGGGTTGGACTAACCGGCACGTTTTTGATAAAGCCGATTTCAGTTCAATATAAATGCCGTTTCTGAGCACATCATCGTTGTACAATGTGCCGCGTCAGGCACGTATCCAGGGGGGAGGCCCATGGGGCCCGGCCCCCCCCCCCCCCACCCCCCGAAATCTTCCATATCGCTGGGACCTCCTCTCCCCCCTCCCTCTCATACAGCATTTTGTCATGGGCGCCACCCCCCCCCCCCCCCCCCCCCGAAACAAAATCCTGGCTACGTGCCTGTGCCGTGTGCTTCACAACCAGCGAGGATTATCGCCGTAACGTCGTGTAAAGAACATAGGACGTTATTCAAGATTTAGTATACTTTATGTGCACGAAACAAGTTAAATTGTTCACTGAAGAATTAAGTGCTTGAGGTCAGCGATCAATCATGTACCGTTCCATGGTTCAATCCGAGCAGCTTCGAAAAACGCTGATTACTCCGCCCAGTGTCACGCACGCCGTTACGCCACAAGTTCACCAAACAGGCATTGATTCAGCAGATCTGTTTCATCAAAGACGAGAGTTTACCTGAAGCTTTCCAATGATTATAATCATGACGAGTGCGCTTAAAACTGAGGAAGCACCCCTACTGTAAAGGGTATATGCAAAGCGTAAAGATATAATTTCGACGTTACCGTGATAGTCATAATCTTTTGGCGTCTTGTTCACAAGTTCATTCATTTTGTAATGTTAATGTTACCATCGAGAGTACAATGACCTTGATGACAAAACGCCTAAGCCGCGAGCTGCTTGTGAATAAAGCAATATGCTTTCATGGAGGCACCATTTTCATATCATTAGATTTTTTTTATATATATAATTTGTGTGAGACATGTTTATTCAATTTATATTTTCTTCGTGGTGTCAGCAATTAAAACAGTCGCACCTTTATCTATACTCCTAAATCCTCAGTACTAATATCACAGTATCCGGGCGTTACGTTTTTTGGAATCTTGTAGAATCTTACATTCGTGTATATTCTTATTGGCAGCCGGGCATTCAGGGAACACACGAGAACAAAATCTTCACTTTCGTTTCATGTCTTTATAAGTTCCCCATACATGAACGTGTTTCTACTTATCTGCCACACGTTTTTGTTTTTCTTGCGCCTCTTTCGTGCTTCGTTCGAAACGTAGCGCTGTTAATTGAGATTACAGCATGCGCACTAGATAAAAAAGAACAGACCTAGTTTAAAGATGAATTTCACGCATCTTTCTTTTCTTGGCGGTTCCGGGCCGCCTCTCCAGAATAAAAAAAAAAAATGAAAAAATTGCTATGCTGGCCGCTCATGGATGCCTTATGGCATGCAAATGTAATGTTTTGGCTGCCTAATTTTTTGTGTTTCTATTACCAGTTGCGTGAAATATGCGCTTACGGTGTAAATTATTTTCTCATTAAGCACGCTGGTGGTATCTCGTTTCGTGCTACACGTGTTGCTCGAGAATTGCAAGTGCTATATTAACATATTATTCTCATTTCGCTCTTGGGTGAAATATGTATCCACCAGAAAAAGAAAGAAATGCTTCGAAGTTTAAAATTAGTCTGAAGATGCATACATATGTATCACGAACACAAGAAATGTTACAGTAATGTTAAGCACTCATTTGCATTCGGGAAAATTCAAAGAATTTTTTGTTGTCCATGAACAATATCAATTTTCTCGAATGGTACGCAAAATCTTTAAATACATTCTATGGAATCATTGCGCAATGTACTAATTCGACGTGTTTCCCTTTTTCTACTATTTAATTTTACAATGATGTAACTCTGCCAGCTTATTCCGGAGGGAATCGCGTCATATCATGTACAAGGCAAAACAAATTAATGCGTTCAAAGCGACTGTTCATCCTACGCACTCAGGGAGATGCTGGAGCGATCATGTTTCAGATGATTCATGTCAACAAGCAATGCTTACTCAGCGAAACACTTATGCAGTCGCAATTCACAAACCTACATGTTAGGGGAGTCAATAATTTCACTAAACAGAGTGTTCTAATCTGTAGTATTTCAAAAACGTAAAATATTTAAATTTGTCCTTTTTATATCAATAAACTCAATTGATTTCAATATTCTAGTCGTCTGGTAACATGACATGAAAGACAAAGACAACTCAAAATTGTGATGTCAGATCATTAGACATATTAATATTTTCATCATTCGAGTATTTTTCATCGTGTTGAAGGACCGAGCATTACCTTACTTCTCGCAGCAGTCACTTAGTTCGTATGTTTGTGTTCATAAACGCCAAATTCGATGGTCATGAATTGTTGTTTATTCATGTCTGAACTTGGCGCATCCTATAGAGACCCCGTACAATTGCATGCCCTTATGTTGAAATCCTATACTATAAAGAAGCAACTGATTGAGTGTCGGAATTACTACCTCGGAGTCTTTTAAAAAGGAACAGATCGAAAACCTAATGCGTATTTACATATATCCCATGCACTTGGGTAATGCACCTGCCGTCGAACGTTTCAAGCGCTACACCTTTCTAAAACGTTTTTATGGTTTTAGACCTCGTTCATTCAGAGGTAGGGTGACCACCCGTCCCGCGACTCGCGGGACTGTCCCGTATTGAGGGCTTGTGTCCCGCGTCCCGCAAGAAATATCAAAATCTTCAAAATGTCCCGTATTTCACATTGTCGTAACATTTACTTCGCAAATTATAGCCCTTCCGAACAACAGGCCACGGGAAAGCGCGGAGGTAGCTGATAAACGTGTGAATCTCGATGGTATGTTATTTCTATCCACGCACTGCGGGAAGCGACCGTCGTTTTTGCAGGTGAAAGACGCGCATGCGCCGTTGTGCTTCTCCCCTTTATGGCAAAATATTGGAAGCGAAAATTGCTCAGCCAAAAGTTCAAAGAATAAACTATTGTAAATATTTGCAAATCATACTGTATCATGCGAAAGGTTTTTTGTGGAAAGCTTTTTTTTAGTGAAGATGGCCACACAAGGCAAAAACCTGCAACTTACAACGGTCGAAAAAACAAAAATATAAGGTTCTAATTTCGTGTAGCAGCATGTTAGTATAAGAGTAACTCTCGATATCAACAGAAAACAATAAGCCGGAAAATACTTACTGTTTCTTATTTCCTTTTAATGCATTGGGGTCTGGTACAGTCATTTTTTATTGTTTTACTTACGTACTTTTAATGAAATATTTACCATTACAATTAAACAAAAAATATCACTGTTGGTCAAAATTATTTTAGATTGAGTGCCGCACACAATTTTCAGGTGTATAATATGATTTCGTACAGCACAGGATTTCGGGGTGTGCGTGTTGGTGAATTTCCTTTAATACTTTTTTCTTGAGTCGTGAAAATACCGTCCTCCTCTTACTTCCTCCTCCTCTTCCCCCCCTCCCCCTTTTTTTCTGGTCAGGGTGTCCCGCATTTTGCCGGCAGGAAGGTGGTCACCCTATTCAGAGGTTAAGCAATTTCTTTGTAAATCACGTAAGCAGAACTGTCAAAACCATTCTAATTTGTGAGGCTGAAAAGCAGCACTTGAGAAAATAGTGGCCTCATCATACGAAGAGATTTATTGAGCTTGTAATTAAAATATAATTTATAATGTTAAACTGCATGTACCCCAGAAGAAAAGTAACCTATCTTAAACGTACGAATAAAATTAGGAGGCGCAGAGAGCGCAGCGCGTTTTGAGTGCACCGATTGCTTACTTGGACCGGCTTTTCTGAACTTGCCGCAAGTAGACGACGCACAACGGTCAGATGGTTGGTGTTGTTATGGGTCAAGTGGTCGTGTAACCAAGTGACGTGACATCAATCCGCGTGATGTAATGGTGTGACGTTGTAGTGTCACGTGACGTCATGTCAAGTGACGACATGAGATGACAAGGTTTCACGTGACACCATAACTTCACGGTGTCCCGTAAGGCTGTAAAGTTCATCACATCACGGGACCGTCGTTTTGCTGACCACGTCCTGTGTAATCACCGCCACGCTGACTATGTCACGTGACCACTGTCCGCAAAATCTGGAGACCAATAGTTGGCCCTAACAAATGTAGCATTTCCATTACACCTTTCAGTGACCAAAAAACTTCCGTACTGCTGCCACACTTCTGTATCGCCAAATTTAGCGTTTGTGTGATGGTTTTTCGCAGCAAGTTTTTGTGGCGTGAGGACACTTTCTGTTTTTTTTTTTTTTACGATTTAAGTTTTAGGCGTATTTTGTGCTGAAAGCTGAGGATGTCATTCTAGCCGCTTGAGCGATTCAGAACTCACAGTTAGCAGAGTTCCAGCATTACCTATTAAAAGCAAATGACAAAAATACGCAAGTAGACGCAGTCTTTCTAGATTTCAGCAAAGCTTTCGACACGGTACCACACAACCTTCTACTGATAAAACTAGCCTCTATAAATATTAATAGTAAGGTACTAAATTGTATACGAAATTACTTAAGTGACCGTGAGCAATGTGTTGTCTTAAATGGAAGTAAATCCTCAGTCGTTTCCGTGACTTCAGGGGTCCCCCAGGGTAGTGTTCTTGGACCGTTACTGTTTTTAATTTACGTTAACGACATTGTACAAAATATTCAGTCGACAATAAAACTTTTTGCTGATGATTGCGTTATTTACAGGGAAATAAATTCGACGAGAGACATCGAGATCCTACAGAGCGATCTAGATAAGGTAGCATACTGGTGTAACCAATGGAACATATGAGCCTAAATATTGGAAAATGTAACCTCATTAATTTTGCTAGAAACGTCTCTAAATTTGTTTACAAATTATACTATCAAAAACCTGACAATCGGTAATGTCTCTGAATGTAAATATCTTGGCGTTTATTTTCACCAATCACTTAAATGGAATAAACATATTGACTACACAATTAATAAGGCCAGTAAAATGTTGTTTTTTATCCGTAGAAATTTCAAACACGCGTCCCGAGACGTAAAAGAAACTCTTTACGTCTTGCACGTAAGGTCAATGCTTGATTATGCGTGCGTTATATGGGATTCCTACCAGCAGTATCTGATCGATAGATTAGAGAAACTTCAAAATCAAGCAGCGCGATTAATTGTTAGTAACAACTACGATCCATACGCTAGTATGACAGAGGTTAAAACCATGCTGGGATGGGAGCCCTTGAGCAATCGAAGGCAAAAATTAAGATTGAAGTTTTTCCATCGCATTTATTATAATAATACTGGTATTAATAAGAATGAGTATCTTTTGGGGCCAACGTATGTTTCAGCTAGGTGTGATAACTCTAGAAAAGTTTTTGAATATTCCTATAAAACAAACAGCTTCTGTCATTCTTTTTTTGTAAAGACAATTAGAGAGTGGAACTTCCTGCCTGATGATGTGGTGAGCACCTTGGACAACAGTGTATTTTTGTCTCGGCTGTATATCTAATCTGTGCGGACAAGTGATCACTTTGTGTTTTTTATGTATGTGTGTTATTTCCTGCCCCTCCTACAATAATGCCCTCGAGGCGATGTAGGTACTCTGTAAATAAATAAAATAATAAATAAATGCAAGTCTTAGCTTTATTATTGAGTAACGTCGGAGAGTGCCCCTAGTACTGAACTCCGACCCATTCTTTCATAGAATTATAGTAATATTATCTTTTTAGACGAATGTGCGGTTCTAAATTAAGAAGCAGCTGTTTGTACAACCGCGAAGTGGCAGCCGAAGTTAACAGACGATAGAGTAAATGTTGTTTTTCTTAGTATAAAGTCAACTGTCAGTTGAGGCTGCAGCTCTAAGATTTATTTTTCATTTTCTTCGCCGGTTCCTGATACCTTCATTCTTTTTTATTCTCTCCCACATTTAATGTAACGTTTATATTCCAAGGGTTTCTCACGTAAGTTTCAAGGTATCACCTGCTTTTATATATTTAGTCGATTGCCCATTGTAAAGGTTCCCACGCCTTCCGCCGGAGCAGCCATTTTGTAGCCTTGTGAGCAGAGCATGCTGTCGGTGTCGCATAGGCATCTTCATTAAAGATTAGGCATCTGGGCGTATTATCAGATTCTTTGTACCGGTTGTGAAAATCAATATAACTTTGTTAAATCTCGTTGCCTTGTTGGAATTAGAGGCGACGGTAAAACGCCGACCGGGTGCAGTTAAAAACGGTTCGTTGAAACATCGGAATGGCAGCCGTCGCATCATGTGAAGTACTGCCGTGCCCTAAACTATTCAACTTCTGAGAGAATAGTCAGTTAGGAAGAGACTCACTCCGTACAGAAGTGCTGAATTGCACTTTAATAGATATGTTACCGTTGAAAACTAAAAATGAGCTTTTTCTACATTCCATCACGCCTTGGCCAGCAGTCGAATAAAATTAATATTAAAAAGAAAACATGCAATGCAGGTGAAAGGAAATAATGCGCTTTTTCAAGCTCTCTATCTCTTTCACCCTCCTTCTCCCCAAACCAAAGCGATCGCGCACATACACAATATTTGTGAACAGACGCTCGCGGACGAGGACAGATACGCACGAACATTTCAATTTGAGTGTCTTTAGCAAATACTTATTTCTGGATGATTTCCCGCAGTTCCTTTCCTGCATTCATATACACAAAGGCCATAGTGCCTCTTTTCAGATGAGTTGCATTGTATTTCTGCGTTTCTTTCCTTTCGCTATGTTTTGGCGAATAACCCAGAAAAGCAACGATCATATATTTCTTTTTTCTAAATACTTCTATCGTTCATATGTTCATGTGGTTCGCGCTTATACTCTTTCTCGCGCCTTTTGATTCGATCGCACGCTGGTGCCTGGTTGCTCAACTGCGGAAGATAGAAATACAACCATGAGCAAGAAAAATTCCAAACAAAACAAAAGAAATCTTTTTTTTTTTTTTTTTCAACAGGAACAAAGCAGAGACGGCCAAAAGCCGAGCGGGGAAGATAGCCAGGAATGTAAAGGGAAGATTACAAATGAATGAAAGAAAGTACCGCTGCTGGAAAAGATGGAGAGAAAGAGAGAGAGAGAGAGGGAATTTTCTTGGCGCCCTCTGGCGAGAAAGAAATCTGGCGATGGAAAGAAAGAAAGAAAGGGAGGGAGAGTAATGTGGAGAGGGGGAGCGCTTCGCAAGATTAATCGTGGGAAAGTTAGAAAAGCACTTCGCTGGCTCGCCTTGCTCGCTGTTCACTCCTTCTTGCTGACCATGTTTCTTTCTTGCCTTTGCTTCGCTTTTTTCTTCATCCCGCTTTTATTTTATTTTTTCTCCTTTCGATCGGTCCTCACTGCAGCTCAGCGCCCACGGTGCCCACTTGTCCGGTTTCCTCTGTTTTTCTTTCTCCCTCTCTCGTCTTCTTCCAAGTCTTTCTAGGTGCCACGGTGTCTTGGGCAGCAGTTGTCCACCGTTTGTTGTCGTAACGTCACGCCGAATGTGTTTTTTTGTTGTTGTTTTTGCTCTTCGGCTCGCGGTGGCGTTTATAGCTGCCGCCTCCGCGAAGCTATCGCGAATTGAAAGACGAAGCCGTGTCGCGCACTTGCGGGCGACACGTATCCCCAAGGCGTGCCGCGGTGATAATGAAGATCTTTCGTATACGTAATAAATTTCCAACTCGTTTACATAATAACAAGCATCGGATGTTGTCGCATAACCGCGGCGCCAATCTGTAGTCTACCATGCGCGCAAAAAAAAAAAAGAACAAAAAAAATATGTTGGCGACATGTTAACAAGAATCTGCCACCCTAAGTGTGATGATTGCCGCTTTAATTAGCGAGATTAAGATAACGGTCGGGTTGTTGCTCTTAAGGGGTGCGCAATATTGCGTGCAGTCGTGTCGCCCCGATAACACCTCGTGCGTATGCATATACCTTATTTGGTTTCTTTGCTTTTATGCAGCTTGTTTTTTACGCTTGTTTAGCGGGCTGATTATGTTTCCTTATAATTAGTGGCGCGCCTCACTACTGCGCGTTTTCGTTGAAGTAATTTGTTTACTTTGATTTTACCCATACCTCGATTTGGAACATGACATGCCTTTATAAGAACGTCGTGAAGCACGCCCCGACTGGCGATAGTGTATCAATATTAGAGATTTTATTTTTTGTTATTACATAGAGAGGTTATTGTGCACATGGCACTCATTTCTGCTTATAGCATCCTGCTATTTGAGTTGAAGAAGCAGTTACCTTCAGGCTAATTCGTGCACTCCTGTTCTCTAATGCTTTCTCTTCCACCGAACCAGTGACACTTCCTCCCAAGGCCAATCATTCTGAAAATCGGAGGTTTGTTTGCTTTATGGCCCATGCTTACAAATACAGGACCTTATAAGCTGTACAATATTAATGCGATTTAGGTAATAATAAAAAAAGTTATCAATTAAAAAAAAAATCAATAAGCAATAAGAAATATAAAAAAAAGATTACTCGCCGAGCTGTGGCTTTGTTGAAACACCCGGCACCTTTGGGGTTTTGTGCTGTTTTGCTCGCGTACAGTCAAAATACACAAAATAAAATTATATTGAAATCAGGGTTCTTGTTGCTCGCCGAGTTCAAGCCGAGAATGACAGGGCAATGTTTCTTGGGTGAATATCGGAATGGCATACTGTTGTGTTTCGCTCCAATATCGTTCCAACGTTGTTTTTCTTTTGTTTTTTCAACAACGCAAAATTTATTTATTTGGGAACCTTGTCAGAATGAGTAGAATGTCTCTGCGACCACAACAAAACAATCGGAATCAAAGAGGGAAAAAGCAAACAAAAGCACTAAATCAAAGCATGCAACATAACAGAAGTCAGAAACACCGCAGCTGAAAATTCAAACTCCGTTCACGCAAACAAAAATAAAAAAAAAAGGATGTGGCAGTTTAACCCAAGTGTACTCTCTGAACAAGAAACTTGGGAGGGCACCTCGCAGACCGCCTTCCCGCCCAGGGCGTACACAGAGCGCGCGTTGCCGCAGCCAAGGAAAGGGATGCGCCGGAGCTCATGTGTAATCTCTTTCGGAAAGGCATTCATCATATTCACTCGCAGGGCGTCTTTGCAATGCAGATGAGCCTGGGCGGCGGCGGTGTATGTATACGTTCCGACTGCGGTCGCGCGTTCCCGCAAGTTTGCTTTGTTTTAGGTTGGGGGGGGGGGGGGGGGCGGGGGAGGGGGAGGCTTAGATTAGAGAGTGTTTCCAACTGCCCGACCAAAGACACGTGGTTTGTGAGCCGTGTTTGCGATACAAACTGTGAGGAGGAGAAAGCGTCTCCAAGCTTTGCTCAGCCTCACCGTCCGCTATCCTGCTCGCCACGCGACAAGTCACGCATGCGCAGGAGGCATCGGCCACTAAATTGCAAACGCTCCCCCACGGTTCCAGTTTATTTTTCTCTTAAACCTAGGCTCTCTAGATGAAAAATAAACAAAAAAGTGTGTGTGTGTGTGTGTGTGTGTGGGGGGGGGGGGGGGGGGGGGGTTTGGAGAGATGCGGGCAAGTTCTCTGTGCCGAAGCGCCCGAAGTTAAGCGCGTTGTGTTTACGTCGTGCCAAGCAGGCGGTGGTCGGTGGGCGATTTATGCCCTTATGGAAATCAGTTCGTATTAAATCCGAATTGCGCGTTGTTGTCGGTGCCTTCGCTATCGGCGACGGATTCCCGGGTTTGCTCTCTTTTTTGGGGGGATGCGGTAAAGGGATCGGGCGCGTTCGGGGTTCGGTCTGTCCCGTTGCTTTTGTAGTGCGCGTTTCGTCGCACTGACGGCTGTTCATGTATGGTGTGCGCTCGAGAAACCTATATAATGCGTGGGGAGACTGTGCTTTGAATGCCGTCCAAAGGACAGTTTTTAACCATTTTAGCTTAGGGCATGCATGCGTACTTTGAATGCGTGATTTCTTTGACTTCTGAGTGGAGCAATACTGCTTCTTTTTCTTTTTTCTTTTTTTGAGGGGGGGGGGGGTAGAAATTAAGGGGGAGGGGGTAATGAATGCCTGAATATCCGAGTATGATTTTAATTGCCCGTCTCGGTTCTTTAATTAAATATTAGTTTATGCTGCTTCATTCTCAGGACTTATTTGAGAAAGTTTCCCACTGTTGACAATGCAAGCAAGTCGTTGCAACAGTAGTTGTTCGTTGACTCAAAGCATGTTCATTCTCTGCCTCATACCTAGATTCACTGAAAGAAATTGCACGTAGAACTTGCGATGTCCAGATTCCCTAGCAGCATAGCTGAGCTGAAGTGTGTACGTTAAAGGGGGAGGGAGGGGGCGGGGTGGTGGCGAAGATGGTCATAGTTAGTCCGAATGCGTCGCGTTCTCCTTCTGGAAATCGACATCTCCTACATTACTTCCTGCGTCTTTGACTGACCCATAAACATAGTTCCCACAACGCAAAGCTCCATTGATTAATTTACAGCTAAACCATTTGTGGAGTAAAATTACATATACCGCTCCTTCCCCTCCTTCTCTCCAGATTGACAGAACTTTCTTGTAGCACTACGTCTCTAAGACATACCTATGCACGTATACATGTCCACACACATGGACTTAACTTATGGGTTGTTATCGGCCCACACATTTGGGAGAAAAGCCAAGTGAGTTAGCGCACCGCAGCTCAGAGCGCGTGGTGCGAGAGCTTCTGCTGCAGAACCGTTGAATT
This sequence comes from Ixodes persulcatus, assembly GCA_013358835.2. Classification (NCBI taxonomy): domain Eukaryota; kingdom Metazoa; phylum Arthropoda; class Arachnida; order Ixodida; family Ixodidae; genus Ixodes; species Ixodes persulcatus. The sequence continues at coordinate 1,219,801 of JABSTQ010011253.1, forward strand.
CAATCTAAACCCCTATTCGTTCAATCTCGATGAGTATTATACCGGAGTGTCACTACTGCGTGATTCATGTTAGAAAACCCAGTAAATTATTCGTACTACTTTGACAAAAGCATGATCTGCAGCGTGAAGCAGCCTAGGCCATATTGAAGGAAAAACAGCCTCACGTAGTATAAACAACTAATAACGTCTTGCCCCCCTCCCCCCCCCCCCCCCCCCCCGCGGATTTTCGCGTTTGTCAGGCACGATTGGTCAATCGTCCATATCTTTTGTCCCTCTGCATAGCTAGAAAGAGTCCATTACAACTATTACTGTAGCACTGCTTTAATTTGAGGCAGCGCCAATTTTCATGCGGAATGGAGGCGATCGTGTCGTGATGCGTATATAACCTCCTTTCCTCCCCCTTAGACTCTGACTCTCTCACTCCCCTCACGCACGGAGACAGACATCAACGCAGGTAGAAAATGTCTGCTATCGCCCGTGCAAGTACATGCACGAGACAAACGTAGCGAGCGTAATATATACGACAGTATACTCTGCATTCCAAGTCGACAGACAAAGCGACGATTGATTTTTCCTCCCCTCCTGCCGCTCTCTTGACGCACACACACCAAACGCGGGCGGTGAGCGGAAATAGAAACTTCGACATATCGGCAACCTAATACCTATACCCGTCAGCTACACGCGGACAGGGGGCTCGCCATATACGCACCACGACGTCGATGAACAAAAATTCGCATGGGCGCCGTATTGCCGTCTAGCGGCGCATACATTCACGAACCGCAGAAAATCTATCAATACGGGACGGGCGTCGCCGGTCATTTTTGTACGTTTATTTCCTTCGCGTTATTTACGTCAACGCTGCACCCAGCAGCGGCCGCGCCTGTTTACTTTCGTGCCCTGTTTACTGGGCGTCTCTAATGGAAGACCGTCCGGCATCGACTCGAGGGGGCCGCAAGTCTCGCGTGACACATTCGTATCAGATTCACTGCGAACGGCAAACCGCGGTAGGCCTCTCGCAGGTAGCCTCCAGCGGTCCCCACCTTGCATCAGGCCACGGTGGACGTCTCTGCTTGCATGTGCACGCACGCACGCACGCACTCACGCACGCACGCACGCACGCACGCACGCACGCACGCACGCACGCACGCGTGCTCCGATGCGCGTGCACGCGTTAGAACACGCGAGTTATAGACAGTGAGGGGTCGAGTATTCGTCCGCGCTGGACACTTCCGCATGCAGGCCTGCATGGGACCCACCTGGACAGTCATAATTCTTTCGTATACGAGCCTGTCGTGTCGCTGCCGCTGCCGCCATCGTGCGACGTCCTGCACTTAATTACTTGCTGGAAGATGGGAAACGTTTTGCGCGGAATGTTTCGATCTCTCTTTTAGTCCAAATTATTTCGTATGAGCTCGGAAGCCTCGTCTGCGTGCGTGAAGGATAAATAATA